>BSDF01000001.1:98114554-99364554 GCA_027925045.1 Hypotaenidia okinawae
TGGCTGCTATAAAGGTGCAGCAGAGCCTTGGTCTTTCCCCAAGGAGCCTGCAGCTAGGCATGGCTTGGTGGTAATGAGAAGTCGTGTCCCCTGGTCTGGAGTAGGTGCTCAGGATCATGAAGTAGACCACCTTCTTTTTAATCCTCTTTGGTTTCAGATGTTTACATCTTCTTGTCAAATTTATCACAATAGGTTTTATGGAATTGAGAAGCCTAACATTTTGCTCTTGAGTCCCTTTAAATTGCTGTGAAGAGGTAAAATGGGTTGCTTCTGGTTTTGCATCAGAAAACTGGTTATTATTTAGGAAGTCATTATCTTGATATACTCCAAAAGCATACAAGAAGATATGTTTACGTGATTTGTTGGTTAATATTCGTTATTTCTTGCCTGAAGGCAGTATGGTAGTTGACAAGTCAAGAAGAAAACCTGCATAGCTGGCTGAGATTTTTTTTTATAAGATGGTGACCCTTCTAGTAGCTTGTCCCATTTTTGCATTAACTGCTGGTTCTTCCTCCCCATGTATCAGAAACACAGGGAAACTCAAGCCCTATCATGTTGCTGGAGGTAACAAAACCGCATTTCTCAGTGGATAGGAAGTGTGGTTGGGGACCAGTCCTGACTCTAATCCTTTGTGTGGCATGTGTCATCTATTCAAAAAGAGAATTAAGTGATATAAAATGAAGTTATTGTCTAAAGAAGCTTTTAGGTGGAAGGAGCATAAACAGAAACTTCATAAAAATCCTGTAATACAATACAGCATTAAAATATTGAGTATGATGACAACCCCCCACATGTCTTTCTTTGGTTTCCACTAGGTTGCAGCTAAGTCCCTTACTGTCCTGCAAGTTTATTTGGTTTCTTATGCAACTTGCAATTTTGTTAATTTTTAGCTAATGCACACTCGGAGAGAGTTTAAACACGTAATCTGCACAAGCTCTTCAGCTCCTGTCCTGGGTGATCATGGTTTACTGCCTTCCCCACGGGGCGTGTATTATAAAGGCTGCTGAATTGCTGTATTGAAAACACTGTTAAGCTGCTTGGAGTATTTTTGCTCCAAACCCTACCCCCCACACAGCCACTGAGCGCAGCAAGGCCCAGCACCTCCCCTCTGCAATCCAGCCTTGCTCTCTGCCAGCACACAGGAGGGACCCTCACCTGTCATGGTCCGTGGTGGGTCTGAGCTTCAATTCTGCCACTACATCTCTGTGAGCAGCCTTCTCCATTGGTTTTATTGTGCACTGAAGTGTGTGCTTGAAGAAAATGCCAGAGCATGTCCTTGCATGCGGACGCTTGCTTTTGTCTGATGCTAGTCCCAAAGCATCTTTGGGCTCCTTGTTCTAACAGGTAAACTTGTGTTTTCCTGAGGCTTAGAGGCAGAAGCAAAGTTACTCACCCATTCTGGGCACAGAGATGGGCCAACAGGTTGAGGGGTAATGGTAAATTTTGTTTTCTCTTTAGTTTGGGTTGTCCCCTGGCTAAGTTGGATTAGTGTCTCTTAGTGGTAGTCTCAGTGGCCAAGTTTGAAGGTGGGGACTCCTGGTGGCAGGTCTGGCTTTGGAGCCTCTCATTGGGTGTGTTTTTTGCTCTTCTGGGTCTGCTAGTGGGTTTGCAGAGTCGTAAGTGAGTGGAGCCATGAGAGAGAGTAAAAATTAAAAGGTAGTTGAGGTGCCACCGGAGAAGGTTTGGCATGTGGAAGAAGGCAGATTGCCAGAAGGGCTTGTTCTCCTCTGCTGGCAGTGTGGCTCTGAGCACGTGGAGTGAGAAAATCAACTTGAAAAATTACTGTTTAGATGAGGAGTGTCATTTAAGTAAGAAGGCAATATGCGACTGCTCTGCTTTATTAGGGTATGACACAGGCTTTATCTTAGAAATAGAATTTGGAGTGTCCAGAGTACCACAACTCACTCTCTTTTTTATTTTGCCTTCCCCCTTTGCTTTCTTTGAAGGGAGAGGCATGATGCTAGAGTACAAGAGGAGAACAGAAACTATTGGGCAGTCTTCAGCTAATTTATACCATACCTTCGAATAAATCTACCCTGCCAAAGAATGGAAGCTAAGTGGGCCAAGAGGAAAAAAAAAAGCCTGTAAGAGGGCAGGCTTATTGATCATGTAATGAATAGTGTTGTGTTACTCTTGCTGAGGCAATATCTAAAGACTTATGGCATTTGGCTCGAGGTAAGACGTGGGTGTGTAAATTCATGTTTCGGTGTAGTGTTCTAGCCGTGTTTTGATGTGCTGGCTAAAACGCTATGGCTATGTTAAACCCAAACTGCCTGCATCTGGCTTGCCTCCTCAAATCCCATCACCCACCTCCATGTTTTTATTGAGGAGAACAGGAGCTGTTGCTTATGGATACCTGATTGTCCCCCCTTTTGACAACAGAAAGGCATGGGAAACAATTATGCTAAGTCTGAATAAGGTGGCTGAGGACACAGGTTTAAGGTTAACTTGAAGAGAAGGCCTGCCCGGCTGTAGAGGCTGTCGCTAGTGTATCTGGGACCCTATGTTTTGATCACACCCTGTCTGTGCATCTGATCCAGGACCTGATGTCTCTGCAATACCCTGCATGACAGCTGGTAATTTTGTGTGCAAGTGTAAGATGGTGTCCCCCCTGCTCTTGATTAAGGATGATGGCAAAATCCTTTCTATATTAATTAGCCAAAATCACATCCAGTGTAACTGGAGGGACATCCAGGAATGTGGTGGAGTTCATCTGCTTACTTGAGGCTAAAATCTGTCCTAATGGCCTTTAGTTGAGTGGGGGTTGAGCAATGTCACCAATGACTTTCAGACCAAATATCCTGGGGTTGCCTCCTTGATTAGATGTTGCATTATCCCTCCCTTTTTTTTAATCAAGGGTTGTTCTGTCTGGGCACGCTTTACATTCTTCAGTGTAGGATTAAAAAAGTTTTGGAGAGTTTATTTTTCAGAGGTTTAGTGTCACTGTTCTTGCTGGATTGATAATCTTAATGGGATATGTTTGGAATGGTTCCAAATTCTAATTTTGGAAATGGAATTGTTTTAGTGATTAAACAAAGTAACTGAGGGCATCACCCTATTAAATAAGATATTTCATGCATGTGATTAATTGTAATCTCAATATAAATCCTTTTGATTTACAGATTAATGTTGATTCTTTGCTTCAAATTTACTGTCCATTTGTTTTCTTAATTAAAATTAAAGTTAGAAGACAGATAGCAGAGGAACCTCTTCAGGATGTTGATGTTCACTTTGTTAAATAGAACATTTTTCATCAGGAGGCTCAGAAGTAATAGGCTCGGTATAACTATATTAACCCTCAGACAATAGAGGATAGATTGTATGGGTTCTCTATTGCTGGCTAAGCTTGTCATGCTTCAGATCACTTTAAAAATATTGGTAGCTGATCTTCTAGCTTGAACGTAGTCCTTTTAAAAATTAAAAGGTAGCAGTTGAAAAATAGCTTCCTGCTTTTTACAGAGGAAATTTCTCCAGCATGCTGCTTGGAGAGTGCGTATTTCAAATTATATCATGTTCCCAGATGAAATAGTCCATGAAAGTAAAGGGAATGTCTCCTATTCCCCATCACTTGCTTTCATACGGGGGCATCTGTACCTGGTCTTGATCCAAACTGATCCAATATCATACCAAGTTTTAGAAATGCTTATCTTTTCATTACTCAGCTGTTAACCTAAATCCACTGGAGTGTGTTATATGCACTGTGTTGTCTCTGGGTGTGAAAGCCAGAAGCAGTACAAGCATTGTATTAATACAATACTTGAGCTCCTGCTACACATTAAGCAAAATGCTGCCTCTGTGTATGTGCATTACTGTGGTGCAACACACAAGGAAGCACAGAAAGGATTTTTCATGCTTGTGCAGGGAAAATATGGAATAAGTAATTTAACTTTATACACTTTTTAGAGTAAGGACATGTTGGGCTCTCCGTGAAAGCGCACGTTACTGATAAAGGTACAAAGCTGCTTTGTATTAATGAGGTATGTCATGATACAACTTGATGATCTTAATTCATCTTAATAAGAATGCAAATTATTGCGACAGCAAAGCATTATTGAAAATAATTTGAGATCAAATAATGACAAGCAATTCCCATATGTCACGGCTCTCATGCCTAATTGTGGCTTGCAGCCGCAGCATCTCATGCATGATTTCTAGATCTTGAGATAGATCCATAGAAGTACAAAGATGGTGGAAACCTGGGAAAAATGGTCCACAAGAGTGCAAACAAGTATGCTGAAGTGATCCCTCATGGGTGTCTGTCTGATGGATGCCTGGATGATCTGGTCCTTAGGTGCTTCATGTTTTTTATAGTGTTCCTTTGAAACATCCTGTTTGCCTGTCTCTTGATGCAATAGAAAGCTGCTCTGCCCTTGAACGTGTATACCACGTACTCTGTAGCATAGTAGAAATGCATAGAAATCATATGGCTAATTTCTAAGGTCTCCTGAATTGTGTCAAAATCCTTTGGTCTGCCTCCTACCGCTATCAAACTGATACTGATGGGAGAGCCTCTCCTTGCTTAGCTCCTAGGGATCAGAGGGTATCGAGCCATTTTGCAGATGTAAACTTTTGGAGGTGGTGTTTGTAACCTACAGCTTTAATAATTTTTTTTTCTAAGAAATGGACAATTGCAATAAATATAAAGAGACTACAGTTTCCATTTCAATAACAGCAGTTTAAAATGTAAAATGTGTTGAATTGTGAATGGTTAAAAGTTCATTTCTGCACTCGTGACACTACTCGTTAATATTGTTAAGCATACTTAAACTCAGTCCAATGTTTTCTACCTACTATCATGAAAGCATATTTCTCTTATGAAAATTGATTTAAGCTAGTATTTTCAAACAAGAAATATTGGGAAATCCTCCATCATCTCCACTTGCCAAAGAGTTTAATATTTGTTTTAAATCTAAGGAGCATTTTCAGAAATCCTCACGTAATGTTCACTGGGTGTGCAATGCATTAGCATAACGCATATCTGCGCACCAGTGAGGTTCAAGATTAAAAGCAGCTTCTACTGTCTCAAAACACGCTTTCTCACACGTCCCATATGACTATAATTTTCTTAAAGATCTGTTCCTGGTTGTAGTTTACCTCCCAACGCTGTTTAAAACTTTTCTTCCTCGTTTTCCAGATGTGGGTATACTCTGTGTTTATGAGGCAAGTACGGTTTGGGCTCTGGGCCTGGGTGCAGCCGAGAGAGCCTGTGCTGGGTCCCTTTCAGTTGTGCAAACACAGCTGGGTTAGAGATGGCAGTTAAATACTTCCTCTCTGTGATTTGGTTTCCCAGAGAAGTCAAAGATAATGATAGGGGAATGCTGTCCTAATTTAGGTTTTATGGGAACAAACCTACCACTTCCTAACCACTACAGAAAGAGATGCATGCTTTTACAAGCCCAAGCAGTGTGAAATTTCCTAATTATCCCGTATCAATGGAGAACTTCCCATAGAGATCAAGTAGAACCTGAAGAACTGCAGAGAGTACCTGTCTATTTATCCTTTTCAAAGGCCTATATAGGAGGAAAAGGAGGAGAGAGGCAGCAAAGACTGGAAATGAGACTTTAATCCCATCATTGCAATTATTTGAGGAATGTAATTTCTGCAAAGCTATAGGATATATCAACAGTTGGATCCTACCAAATGAGCTCAATCACATTTTATCAAAGTGACATGCCTCCCTAACAGACCAGGGGTTGGTCTGCTGGTGTGACCCTGTCCTTTTTGATTGCATCAAGCGCCAGGTACTGAGTCACAGGTTTGAACAGAGCTAGGGTGGTTCTTGCAGTGGCATTAGCCTGGGTGTTTGGCTGTCCTCATGCAAGTGGAGGTTACTCTTTACTCAACACAAGTTGATGCTGTGTTTGTCTGTCTCCAGCCATCTTGTCTCTCTCTCTATGCCCTGCTGGCTTCTAAGTGTACTCCTGCCTGCTTTGGAGATGGCCTCCCGCAGCTTCTGACATTTTCCAGGGTAACATCCATCTCTGACAGCTTGTGTGAAACTCACCTATCCAGCCCTTGGTCTGCTCTCCTGTTAGTTACCCTGTGAGGCTGAAGACACGTTCTCTTTTGGTGAAGTCTGTGGCACGAGGGAATAAAAGCTTCATCATCCTCTTTAGGAAGAATATTTTGCTTTCCTTTGTTTCCCCTGATCATATGCCAATGAAGCTGTTCTTGATGCGTTTTGTCCCTTTATAGTTAGCTGTGTGTCTTGTCTTTAATGCACTTTGATTAATGTTGGTTCTTTTGTATTCCTCAGATATGTATACTTGTTTTTGACATGTGATTTATGTTTCTTTCTGTTTTCAAGTGCCTTAAATAACTTCTGGCACGGCCTCGATGGTCTTGCTATGCATTCTGTTCCTCTATATCAGGAGAAAAGCTGTTTTGCTTAAAATAATTATGTATGTGTATATACACATACTTTTTTGATTGCTTTAATCCAAAGTGTTATTTATTACACCCATATGTCAAATTCTCAATCTGTACTCTTCTGTTAGTTAGGACTGGAGCTGAAGTAGCTCCCTTCTAGTATTTTCTCGATGGGTTGGTTGGGTTTTTTTTTTTGGGGAAGGTTATCCAGCTGAAAGGCTATGCCATTGAATTTCAATCTGTCAATGTACTGCTGTTTCTGGTTTACCGACATGCCTAGCTGAAGTTCTATGCCCTATGCATCAGGGAACCGAGGCTTCTTTTCTGGTGTGTTTTTAATTTAACTTTTGATCTAGCCATGATAAGACTCCTGTAATGACATCACTCTTGGGCTGGTGTTCCCCTCCCCCTCCCCCCTTAACTTTTTAGATATGCTCTTGAAATGTAAGGATTTAAGAATTCCCTTCTTTCTTCCTACAAAGTAAGTTATGCTCTGCTGTATAGAACTTGCCCAAGAACATCGCTTCTAGTCGTGGTTCAAATACCAGAGCTCCTAATTCTTCCTTTTCTCTTTTCCACACTCATAGGATTACTATACAGACATCTAAGCAAATTTCTCAAAGCATCTCACTGCTGCTTCTTCTGATAGGCTCTATTACAGTTTCTTATCGCTTCCCCAGATTTCAGCCCCCTGGGCCAGATTGAATAGCGGTGGATAACAAAATTCTCATGTTCTAAAAGCAACAATCTGGCTTAAAATCTTCCCTGCTTGATAGGCAAGCTGATACTTCCTACCCTGCTCCTCTTATCTCTGTTCAGAGACACTTCTTCGTGGGATAACATCCCCCAGTTAAAAGGAAGCCAAAGATCTCTTGCTGGTGCCATCTGTACAGCTATGTGCTTGTTTCAGAGAGGCATCTGTCTCTGTCGCTAGCGACCCGTGGGCTTTCGTGCCTGGGCTGCGCACTCCTGGCCTCCGCCCAGCCCACCACCCGTCGTAGGTGAGAGGGTGACTGGGTCCCTCTAGCTCCTCTGCTGTGAATCGGTGCGCTGGTTTGAAAGAAGGGGTGTGTGTGTTTGTGTGTGTGTGTGTGGCGGGTGGAGGGGAAAGCTTGCTATAAGTATGGATTCGGAGACTTCTGTATTTAAATTTGTGAATTCAGGTAGTTTAATACTAGCACGATGTAATTAGAAAAAGTTTATCAATCGGAAATTTAAGTGGGAAAGGGAATTGAGGTCTCCTAAGCTGCCCTAATGTGAGATGCCTGATCGCTGAAGAGGACAGTGCTGATTCTGACCTGAAACCCTCCTTACCACCACTGCTTTTCTTGTATGGTAGGAAGAATGCTTGGAATAGGAAAGCAGACTTTTTCAATCAATTAAGCACAGTATATTTATATATATATACACACATCTTTTTTTTTTACCCTTATGTCACTGCTTATTAAACCAAATTCCATTGTCATAATTTTTCAATGTTTTGTAATTTAACCTTATGCCCTACGTAAATATTCAGTCCTCCATATAGCAATCAGAAGGAAGCCTGGGGAAGCTATGAATAATGCAGCATTTAATGCAAAATGCGTGCGGGAGATAATTGGTGAAATGACCTTTCATTTGTGGTGGTAGGTTCATACTCCCAGTTCAGAGTTATTTTTCCCTTGCTTCCACCCCTTTAAACTGATTCTTTTGAATAATGACATCTCTTGATTGGCAGAGATCAGGTTTGAAAGACGGACAATTTTCAGGAGCTTGGGTATACCTGATAAACACACTTCTGCCTAGGGTGGAAATGTCTGAGAGAGGTTGTCAGTGAATGAACCTGACCATTTCAGAGGTGTGACAGCAGTTTGAGTGTGCCCTAGGACACTGTCCAGCATTCTTGAACTATTAAGCATTTGTAATGAGTATGAACCGAAGGTGCTTATGATGTTTTGAGAGTTGCTAAGTGATTCCAGATATCCAGGTTTTTCAGAGCTGTCAGTGAAGTAATGGTGACAAGGGGTTAAATCCCAAGTCCGACGACTGCTGCGTGGGCACGATGTGTGGATCAGGGGACAGGAGTCAGTTGTGTGAGCTGAGCGATGTGCAAGGTGGCTTCTAGCAACCGAAGCTTGTGAGCTTAGTCTGTCATGGGAACGCTCCTTCACAGAAGCCATCCTTTACCAGCTGCTTAATCATGTAATTGTGCACGTGTTGGGTGAAGCAGACATTTCTGTCCTTGATGTGTTGGTGTGTGGTGGGGGGTGGGACAGCCTGTCTGGGAGTCGGCTGAGAGGTTGAGAGTTTGCTTCTGATTTCTACAGAAAGAGGAAGGAAACCACCTCACCTACTTGGTGAGCATGGCACCGTGGAGTCACTGTGGTGAGAAATGGCAATTAATGAGACAATTTAATGCTTAAATGCTGTATGAGAGGAGTGTGTGTCTATGGAAAGGCTATTTGCCATGTCCTTGTTTTTCTAACCATGTTAAACAGGGAACTTCTGCCAGGGCTTCCCAAGAGCCGAGGTTCCTGGAGGTGTCTGTGACCATGGACAAGGCTTCATGGAGCCCAGTCTGGCTGTCTCCTGGGAACAGGCTGGCCGCTTGCAGGTGGAGGACTCGGATGCTCTTTTACAGAGGAATATTTTCAGTTAGAAGGGAACTACGATAATCATCTCGTCTAGCTGCACCACATCTTGCTGCCATGTCTCCATTTCCACAGCACTGTGTTTCATGCTGGTGGTAGTCCCTGTGCTTGGACAGATGTGATGCAGTAGTGCTTCCCGGCCAGCTTTAATGAAATGTGATGAGACCTTTGTATAAAAGCAACTATATGAACATAAGCTCAGGAAATGGTGCATCTCATAGGCAATTAGTGTATTCAAATGACCTGAGATTTTGCATGCCTTTTGTATTCAAGGAGGTTCTTGGATGCTGCAGCTCGGGTAGATGTAGCTTAATTGTCCATCCCTGTCTGAATATGTTAGTGGAAAGCATATTTCTGAGCTGCTTACCTCTTTCTGCTGCAGGGAACTGAATTTCAAAAAAATTCTGCAAATGTGTGTCTGAGTACTGAATGCTGTCAGAACCCAAAAGAAGATTACTTGTAAGACTAGAAATATGACTGAACTAATTGAAACCACCTTTTTTAAAGGGTTTTCAAATTGGCTTGTGTGATAACATAATACTTTTTTAAGATGAAAAGTGAAAGCACATGTTTGTTTTTTGTATGCTAAATTTATTGCCACCATCCCAGTGTTAGAGTCTATCTTTCTAGTACCACATGAGTAAAACCAGCCTACATGAGAAATGGACAGCTTAACATTTGTTTCACAGTGGACAGAGAGGACCAGAAAGATTCCTTAAAATAAGTCTCCTTTTTATGTTACATCTTTGTCACTCCAGAGCACAGCGAATGACCATTCTTGCATGGCAACCAGCAAGGCCTGCAGGCCTTGGTGCCAGTGAGGGTTTGATTTTGCTCCAGGAATTCATATCATCTGCCTGTCCAGTCCCAGAGGTGTATTATGCAAGTGTGGAAGGGGATCTTAGCTTGCACTGTTTAAAACACTCTGGAGCTAAGAATTGTTTGTTCTTGCCTGTGAAACATTGCTTCTTGAGGAATCCATCAATTTCTGTGCAACTGCTTGGAGGAGGGGTTTCTCCTTGATGATTTGTCCTAGCATCTAACTAGAGCTAACATAATTATGGGATCTGATAAAGGTAGACAATTTCAAATTCCTGGTGATATTAATACGGTGTGCTTTCTCTAAATGTCTAGGACGCTCTTTGGAAAAACAAGGTGGATGAGAGTTAGAGATTTAGGATGACATCTTATTTCTTGGTATTTCCCCTTCTGTGAGAAGGGAATCAAAATCTTCCCTTGTTGTCCTTATGCCTCATGAGCAGCTAAAAAGCAAGCAGAGAAATCTGAGCATGCTTGTGTAACTTTTCAGCTGTTTACTAACTCATACCTCTTAGTTTCTGTCTGATCTTAGTATGCTGTGGTTACTATGGGGTTATGATAAGGAAGAGCAGTACTAGACTTAATTCCAGTCGGACACAGACCTGTTTCTGGGTGACATGTTTGCTGAGCCCAAAACCCTTGCAGTGAAATTGGCTAACGGTTTATATATTTATGGCTCTATATAAAACTTCACAAGACATACTGTGATATTTTCTTTGAAAATGCTATGTTGGCTCCTGTCTAGGAAATAGCTCTGTCAGGTCTGTCCTGCTGACTGCCCCCAGCTCTGCAGGAGCCCTGAGCAACCCTTGTTGCAGCAGCAGTTACTGAGTGGGCTGCAGAGACCATGTGCTCTAGAGAGAGGTTGAAGCTGTGCGTAGCCTTGGAAGAAAGCTGGCCTCCGTGATAACGTTTTCAACACGTGCTGCTCTGTGTCGGTGAAATGGTATTTTCTTTCTGTCGCCATGATATAGAAGTGGGAAAGGTCACACGGCACAACTTGAGTGGTTTCTGTGGTGTTGGTTTCACGGGTGCCTACCCTGGAACCTGTTTCTCTTTATATGCTGTCGGGGGCCTTTAAAGCATTACTCAGCATGCAGTTTCTTGTGGGAAGCTTTCTCATCAGAAGCTCTAACCAGTTTCAAAGTGGGTGGTAAACATAAAACTGGCCACGCGCTCTTGGAATATGAATTTTGTGTGCCGTTTACCCCAGCCTTTCAAACAGAGGCTAGATGTATTTGGCTTTGTGTGATTAATTTTCCACTAGAGTGCTAGCAGATTATTACTGTGTCTCGAAGCACACAAAGGTTCTGTAATAGATTTAATTCCCACAAAAAATGTACCAACCATGCGCAGATTAACAACAGGGGAGAAACAAATGTAAAAGAAAACTATTAAAAGTCTTCTGGAAATTATATATATCATTTTTTATCAAGTTGTAGGCCAGCTTTTTGAGGACACTTGTAGAGACTGAACTTTGAGAAGGTAAGGAAGGGTGGAGGTTCACTGCTGGTAATGCTTTAGAAGGGATTTTCTTTATTTACAACAGCATTTATTTTGTGTTTTTGGACAGTAGTCACTACTATGTATTGAACATGTGTGGGAAGGACTCTGGGCTGTATAAAAGAAGAAAATGTGGACCTAAATGACATAGGTGGTTAGATGTGATGCTTACCTCATGACTGATGGTTGTCTTGTAACCAGATTTTGCAAGTTGTCTGTGATGTGTTCTCCCCCTTAGGGGAAAGTACTTGGAAAGAATGTGAAAGCTGTGACCACTTGTCTAGGATTTCTCAGTGTCTGCTGGTCAGAGTACCAATCTACACTGTGCATATGCAGAAATGCTGAACAAATGATCACTGCAAGTGTACACATCCATTCAACTGTAAAATCGGTTTTTCCAGTGGTGAACAAGATTGTTTAAAGTAGAGAATACCATATAGGTTGGAGCATTGCATCAGGGAATTTAGTAGCGCTGCACCTTGCTGTCAGAGCAGGTAACTAGTCTGGGTAGGTGGGAGTGGAAGAAAAAATAGCTTAAAACTGCTTGCATACATAGTTCTCCTGTTGACGTAATATGGAATCCATTATTTATTTTCCTTTTTTTTTTCCCAGAGTGTGATTATTACAGGGAAGAATAGTTTCCTATCATATCTGTAGTTGTTCATGGCATTTCCTAACTAGTAAGACTTGTGGCTGGAAAGTTTAAGGTTACTGCAATAAAAATGTCATCCTTTATTTTAAAAAAATAGTAGAGTGATGCATTGCTATATGATAATGAAGCACTTTTGATTAAAAGCATCCAACAGCCTATGATGTATGTGAGCTAGCTGGAAGACCATTGGAGTGTAATTAATTATTAGCTGCTCTTTATAAGGTCTAGTTGCTCTTCACAGAATTGATTTTGAATGGTGACAAAGCAGCAAGCTCTTGTTTGCGAATGCTATGCAATTAATATATGGATGTTGGCAGGAGCAGGTGGTGTGTGATGGGTGACGGAGTACGGAGCCTTTCACCTGCAAGTGCTTTCTTATGCTGAAGTCAGACAGCTTGTTGAGGTGACGAAGTTGTTGCTGATGGACTGGTTGGAAGCCAACATGGCTTGTATGTGGTGGATGTGTGGCTGCATCTTAAATGAGAGTGGTGGTGTGTGCTGGGAGTCTCTGCAACATAGAGTCTGCACGGGCACTTGGCTTTACCTGCCAGGCTGGACACAGTTGTTGCTGCAACAAGAGCAAGGTGTGTTTGCAAAGTTGTGTACTGTGTTTCCTCTGCTCCATGGTTAAAAAGAGGAGCTGGGTTGCTATAGTTTGAGAACTATACAGGTTTTCAGAAGGTAGTGATGCTTATTTACTAGAAGTCTTGCTAGAAGCTGGCAGTCTAAGAAGTTGCTAGATACTGCAAAGGACTCCCCCAATCCTCCATTCAATCATTCAATTTAATGAAACTGAAGGGAAGCAGTAAGGAATGCTTCTTTTTTTTCTGCCTCCTCCCCTCTACAACTTAAAAATCTGTTTCCAGTGAATGCTGCTCCCTGCAAACAGGAGAATGCTTCATGCTAATGGTAAATCTGGGAGCATCACACAAGAAATTTAACTGAAATTTTTGTGCAGGTGAAAGACCTCGCAGGGAGTTAAGTGTAAAGTAGGCCACGTTGTGGATGGGGTCTTGCTATCCTTGTCTTACTGTGGCTGTTTGGATAATTTTGTGACTTGAGGTGTCAGCTGATGTGAGTGAGCTGATTAAGAAGGTGTGTCCTACTCCCCTCTTCTGAATGCTTTGCTCATGGCTCTACCTGTAGTTCACCTTGAGATAGTAGATACTCATTCTATACAACCACATGTGGGGGAGAAAAAGTAACCTTTGAGCATTTTTCTGTCAAATGTACCAACCTGTTAAAAGAGGACCTTTGTAGAGGGGAAAAAGCTGATCTGAAACAAGAGAAAAGGGGTGAAGTCTTGGAGAAAATGGCCTGAGATACTGTAGGATCTCACTTCAAATGCAAATGAAAAGTTTAATTTATAAATTATTTTCATTATTTCAATCCAAATTAATGTAAAGTTTTCAAAAGCTCTTCAGATGTAACTTTTCTGAATGAAACTTGAAGAGGCAAATCTGATACCATAAGTGCAGATACCCTGCTGCTGAAAAGTAAATATCAAAAAGCCTTGAAACAATGACAAAACACAACCTCAGCCTTAAAGCTTCAGTGATCATTTGGGAAGCAAGCTGAAAGCTTTTGTGAGTTGCGTCAGATCCTGGGAAACAGGTGACAGGGACATGAGAAGTATGTGGGTATCTCATGAAGGAAGAGGTTAAGTTTTTGAAATGTTGAAAATCTCTGTATGTCCCAGCACTTGCTACGATTAGCCTGGTACTAAAAAACTACCCTTGTTATGAGCTGGCCTATATCAAAATAAAAGAATGGTAAAATTAGACTTAAACATTGTGCTGTTACTTTTGGGTGAGAAACTTTGTTTTAGAACAGTTTTCTTGAAAAATAACATTAACTGGACTGACTGAGACAACCGTAGGCATTGCTTACTCAAACGGTCCGTTGCGCAATGAATGATAACCACCGAGGCAGCAGTGGCTGGCCGTCAGGATTGGGACTTTCTACCTTTTTCTTGACACTTGTGTTTGGGGCAGCTGTAAGGAAAAGGGTCTGGGGGAAGGAGCAAAGCAAACGTGGCTGGGCATAGCTTTTATTAAATATGTGAAAGAAGGAAAATCTGAGCACTGGCTGCTTGAGAGGCTCTGCTCTGTGCTGATGATGTGAGCGTGGGGGTAAGTGGGTTTTTTCTTTTTTTTTCAAGACTCTTATTTAGCAGCCCAGGAGTGTGCAGCTACACGTGTGGCTTTACTGGATGTGATAGGGAGTTTCTAGTCTGTCATCTGCAACCTGGAAACGTTTGGGCTGCAGACCCCCAACATAACTCAGCAGATCCCAAAGGCCTGGCCTTGGGGAGAGATGATGTTGGGGGGTGAGGATTTCTTTCCCTTCCTCTGGACAGGAAAGGGGATCTGTGCTTGGAGGGGGTCGCTTCCTTGCTATTCAGTTGGGAGATAAACCGAATCCAGCTACGGTAATACACAATGCCTTTTCTTCCTCAAACGCAGCTTTCTTTTTCAGTCAGTGCGGTCCCACTGCCACTTACTATGTAGCTTATTTCATACATGGAAATAATAGTTTGTAAATGACATTTGTGGTTAACTTTTGCTTATATGTCATAAAGAGAAATATCTTATAATTATTATGGTCCCCTAGTAAATTCACTATTATTACCTAGTTATTTTAGCCATATGGATTACACCATATTTAAGGTCCCAGTTCAATAAAAGTACATCTGGTTCCTGTGCTACAAAAACCTATTAAAGATAGAGGAAACCATGCAAATAGATTTATATGGTCTTTTGTTGGATTTTACAGTGTTTAATTGGCCTTTCTATTGAGGGTAACCATGACAAACTCCAAATTCTGGGAGTAGCTACTATAAGCGATTGCCCTTAGTTACTACAGAGTTAACATCTGCCATTCTTCTGCTAGTACACATTTTAAGGGTCTCATGTGTCAGTCTCCTCCACTTCCTTTGGGGAGAATATTCTACAACATCATAGATCTCAATGTCAGGAAGTCTTTGACCACAATTTATGTAGCCGCATATGTTTCATATGGATTCCTCCTTGGCCCATGCAAAATATGCCATAGGCTTCATCAGGGATTTAAAAAAACCCCAAAACCCCAAGACTAACATGAGTGACATTAAAAAAACTTTCTATACAGCCTGTAAGGCTGGTTCATTAAACAAAATTGAAAATGGGTCAAAGCGTATGTTTTTGGAGGGGGTGTTCTGCAGCTGGAATGAGCATCAGACCAGTTGAAGTTCTGCTTGGGCAGAAAAATGGAGCAGAAACAATGCACTAGGCCAAGTATTTTTGCTTCCTCTCCCCTGACAGTCTCTTGGTCAAGCAGACTCTATATTGCTACCGCACTCTTCAGATGTTCTTGCACTTCAACCAACCACCACTTGCAAAGCAGATTTCCCACCTCAATTTTATTTTAATTTACAGATTCCCTCATCTGCAGAGCTTTTAAAGAAGCACTTAGCATGTCTGAATTCCTTCTGCATATTTACGGCAAATTTAATGCTTTCTCTCGGCAAATTTAAGGCTTGCTCCTGGTTTAGGTCAAGGTATTGAGTTCTTGTCCCCTACCAGAAGTGTGTGGGCTCATGTGATCTCCTTCCAGTGCCTGTGAAATTGTGTGTGGTCTTTGCTGTCAGATGCGAAATCCATGCTAGAGCCCTGAACTAGCACTTGTGTTGTAAATGGGAGAAGACTTATGTTTCTTAGGCTCTAATATGCTGCCTGGAAGTTGCTTTGAAAAATCACTGCAATGGTTTGCCTGAGCCCCTCTCTTCCCTTCTTTCCTCCCAAGTAAATCTTTAATGAGTATCTGACTAATTCAGTATCTCTGTTTCTAAAGTGAGAGAGGAAAAGTTTTACTTATTAAGATATTTGTCTAAGATGGTTCTGGATCATTTTCTTGTCTGTATGATGACGACTTTTTTAGCTTCAGGCTCACTCAGCTGTTATTAAAGTGTGAAATGATAAACTCCCTTTATCTGAAAAGATGTTTGAGACTTAATCACACAAACTCCTGAGATAACATTAATTTCAGCTAACCAGTTTTAATGAGCGAGTTGAAACTTTTTATAGCATACTTTGCCTTTCTGCAGGGAGAAAAATAAAAAGAGAACAACTTTGGTGGAAACTTGACCTGGTAGCACATGCAGAAGTAAAATTCTAATGCCTGAATGATGCCTTGCACAACACGGCTGAGTTTCTATGCAGTCAGCTTATTGTAAATGGAGGAAAATTGGGAGTAGAGCCCATACAACTCATTGCCCCTTTCTTTGGGGCCATCAGTTTCCTTGGGGCTGTCTTCTTGGGAAATGGTCTATGCTATACACTCAGGAATATTAAAAATAAAAAAAACCACCCTAGCCCAAACAAACAAACAATTCTTCTGAAAGATCTTTGGACAACGTTCCTCTGATTGGACCAGTGCCCCAGGCACAGTTCCCATATATACGGAGGGTGTGACACATTTTCTGCTGTGTAGCCTAAAAACAGTTACCTGAACTGTGTTGGGGTTTTTTTGGTGGGGGAGTGCCTGTGAATACAGACTGGTTTTGAATACAGACTGTGTGAAGGCACGTTTTGCTTGCAGATACTGCTAGCAGAGCGCTGTGAGTGGGAAGGGGGGAAAAAAGAAAGATGAGAGAAGCTGCAGTCAGAGTCTTAAAGCTAGGAGGGGGAGGAAGTTTTGTGGGAAATCCAGCTTCCTAGGAAGATAGATGAGCAGGCTCCAGCAGCAGGTTGCCCAGGAGCCAGGCTGGGTGCATGGCTGAGAGGGAGGGATGTCAATGGAGGAGGCAGAGGAAGAAGCTCCTGCCTGGGAATCGTGCCACCGAGAGCAGCTGCTCGCCTCGCTCGCGCTCCAGCTCTGCGGCTTTTGCGAGGGCGGATGCCTGCCAGGGGAGGGAAAGGGGTAGCTACGCTCAACATATGCCATGCTCCTGGTTTCAGTGCTTCCCACGAGTCGCATTTCATGGGAACATACAAATGCTCGCCTCCCCTCTGTGCAGTGTAGTGGCAGGGACGGTAGGGAATGACAATACTAAGCAGAACTGACTGGACTGAAAAAACCCTATCCAAACATGTTATTTTTCTAAAATGTAAATGTCTTGCAAAAACAGTGACCTATTTCCTGCCCTCCAACTCCCCAAATATGTCTGGAATTAGATGTTTCTTTCCTTTTTTTTTTGGGACAGGAGTTTGAGGCTTGTTGGAAGCCAAAGCCCTCATTTGGGTGAAAGAAGAGGGTAATACAAGTAAGCAGAATAAAACTTCCCATTAAAACGAGCATGTAAAATTTATCTTTGTGGTAGTGTCATTATTGTCTTTACACTCAAACCGAAAGCTTCAAAGCATCCGACTTCAGCTGAAGCCTATTGTATCCCTTACAGCCACCTTCTCCTCAGTGCACAAAAGTAAAAAGTACTAGCATGTTCATTTGTTTGCCCTTTTTAAAAATTTTTTCTTTCTTTTCTCCCCCTTTGTGTAAAAGGCACAGGTATGTTTGACAGAATAAACAAAAAAATGATCTTTTAAGGCAGTACGTTTGGGGTCAGAACATCTGTCTTCAATGTAAATTGGACTGTCTTCAGGCGTTTTCTCATGTGCTGCGCTTGCACGTTTTTGTTTATTATTGTCAGATGAACTGCCTTTATAGAAGGGACATGATCTATTAACTATTTACATACACACATCTGTCTTGTATTGAAATCTACTGGCACAAGAAAATGTGTCGTAGCTTATAAGTATGCAGGTTCAACAGACGGCTGCTCTTGTGAGCTGCGTATGGCTCCGTTATTAACTGGCTCCTTAGCAGCTCTCACAAGTGGGTTTGAACAGCTTTACAGCTGTCTTACGTGAGGCTGTATCTGTCTGTGTTCTGCTGGGCTGCAGTTGTGGCCTTCACCCTTTCTAGGGGAATGATTACATTGGGAATCTCCAAAAAATGAAGTGAATTTTAAAATGAAATAATTCCTGACTAGATGTAGCCATGTAGAAGTGTGTTAGCACAGTTCAGCAGATCCAAGCTTGGAGTCTAGGAACCTACAAGAGACTCTCACCTTTCTGTTTTTCCTTTGAGTAGATTTCTAGCCCTGTTCCAGATTGTAGTTCCCAGGATTTTCATTGTAATAACTAAAAGAAATTAAAAAAGAAAAAAAAAAATCATGCGTTCAGTTGAGCCCAGGATTTTGGGAAGGTCTTACCTGATGCTTCATTAACATTTGGGTTTGACAGCAGTAGGGAAACTGAAGTGCAGAACCTGAAAAACAATGTTAGATGGCTTCTTAAGGTAATATGCTTGTTGCTGCGTACAAGACATCATTTCACGCACAGATACATACGTCACTGGGTGAGAAACCCTCTGCATGTTGGAGACTAACAATGAGGAGAGCTCCCTGGAAGTGAAAGAAACTGTCACTGACGTACAGAGCAGAAGTAGAAACACTGACACCACATCTGCTGGTGAGCTGTGTACAAATGTGATGAGGCACCAAGGTCGTCTTCAACGCTGTGAGTGCAGAGCTGCCCCCAGAACCTGAGGGTGGTGGGCAGGGCCAGAGACATAGCCATCCTTGCAACTTACTTCATATTCCAAAACTATGGATAGCTGTTCACGGCTCTCTTGCCTTGTCACAAAATAGTACTTTGTTCCCCTTTCACTGCTACCTCCAGAGAAGGATGTAGCTGTGAATTCTTATCAAAATCACTGATATAAAACTGGCCCAAACTTTTTTTTTCTTTAGGAAAGTGTATTTTATCTTCATGCCTCCCATTTCTTGAGATCGTGCTTTAGCAAACCGCTTGGATTCTCCTCATTTCTTTGTGACAGAAGGCTTTAATATAATTTTACTTAAGAGAACTTTAAGAGACAAAGCAAGGTTCCAACTGGGCAGTGTGTGTGTGTGTGTGTTGGTTTTTTGTGGGTTACAGGGCAAGTTCATCTCAAATTGATACCCCTTCCTTTTACTCTTGTGTGGTGGCTCTGTATTTGATACAGGTTTGCCAATAGTGGTACTCTTGACCTGTCTTAAAATGTGCCGCGATGAAAAATTCAAGTTTAGGTGTGGGTTTGCACCTTCACGGCTTCTGGGCATGGGCGCCTCACTTATGTATTTGGCCAGGCTTTCTTCTGGGCTTTCCTTATAACAGCACCGGTAGTTGCAGTCTTAGTTTTTCTTGTATGTTAACAATAAAAGATACAGAGGGCTGATAAAATGACTTAAACACAGGATTTCTTGCTGAGAGAAGAGAATGCGGCCTGGCTTTCAAACTCACAGCTCCCATGTGAGTCTCACAGGGAGAAAACTGTAGTCCAACATCTTAGATGTCAGATCTCTAACCTCTTCTGTGGTGTCTGATTATGGGACAGCATTAAATTTTTGTATGAATGTGCATTTCTAGGTTTTTGTCTTGGTGGGTGGGGGTGACTTTTTTGTTTGTTTTAAGTTCAAGTTTAGATTTGCCATAGTTGTGTGGGTAGGTTTTTTCTTTTGTTTCCATTGTCCTGCTTTATGAGATGATCTCTGAGCTTTGGAAACTGAAATTTGATAGAGATCAAATTTTAATTTTGTGGTTGTAAAATATGCTCAGGTTTTTCAGCAACTCTTCTATTACAGTATAGTCTACGTACCTCACAGTGCATGAAGTGTCTAGATAAAGGGTGGGGGGAAAGGATTTTAGATGAATGGGGGTTTTAGAAGGTGTTTAGTTGCATTTTCATTCTGGATAGTTTATTTTTACATTTCACCTGCTACTGTCTTGCTATAGAGTGAGAGATTGTACTGGTGAAGATATGCTAGTTGCGCAGGTAAGGATCATTGCTTTTTGCAATGATGTCATAAAGGTTTATGGGATGGGACTTGAATTTCTAGGATTAATTGATGTAGGGTGAGTCATGGTGCATCATATTTATGACTACACACATGCCTTAGCTAATGAGTTAGGCTGCTATGACTAATGCATGTATCAGTAAGGCAGGCATTGTATGGGATAATGATATTTGTAGCATACTGGTGCAACACACTTTTTCTTGTACACACACATATATATATATATATATATATTTTGCTGGGGGAAAAATAGCATAAGTAAGAAGTCTATATTGACCCTTTCACACTGTTTCTGGATGATGTCCATTTACATAATTTTACAAGCAGGCCAGTTTGAATCTTTCCTGCCAAAAATCTCTAGACCTTGCTGCAACCTCTTCTGAGCTGTGTTGTGTTTTGAGAGGGATCTCATTGAGGCAGGGGGGATTATTTGCAGAATTAGAGCTACATCCAAGGATGAGAACAGAATAGGTTAATTCAGACCCTATACTCTACATGAAGCATCATAGGTTTTTTGAGTGTGCCCAAGACTCGTGTGCCTCCTGATAAATCCAAGTTATCCATAGTGGTTATAGGCAAGCCTGGAGTCCTGTGAACATAGTGGCTCTCTGGGTGGAGGCAGCTCATGTCCTTCCATCTTCCCGTGGTGGAGGCAGAATGCATCTGTAGGCTCAGACCAGACAGTACTAGACCTTCCTGCAGCTGTTTCTAAAATTGTTGGTCCTAGTTTCTTATCCTCACTGCTTCTAGTAACTAAAATGCTGCCAACAGGAATTTCTACCACCTTAGTCTCTGATCTTATTTAGTGGCAGCTTGAAAGCAAAATTCAGCTAATGATGTATTTATTTCTGTATCGGGCTATCACTTTGCGTGTACTGTATTCCCTATTAAAATACCAAATGTATGATATCTAATCATCCAGTATGTTTTGGAAAGAAGATTAAAAATATTTGAAGTATCAATTGAATTTAGGTCTGTATATTTTTAAAATGTGGATTGAATGCAGCTGGCTCTGACTGTGCTTTTTTGGCTTGCTGTCAGCCTTTAGAATACCACTGTTTTAAAGCTGAATAAATATCTAACAACCAAGAGATAATAAAAATATTATTTAATATTGTATTCCCAGTGGCTTAGGAAAGGTTACAAACTCAGATATCTTCTTAGTGGCCCCAATGGTTTTCTAGTGAGTTATTTAACTATCCATTTATTCATTTAATTTATAGCAGCTAATGAGAGCTAAAATGCAGACACAGGATTCAGGTTCCCAGAAAAACAGACATAAATTATGACCAGGTTGAAAGAGCATGACTTATCAAGCGATCATCCTGGTAACCACCAGGAGTTTGGTGTCTGTACCATGGATATTTATTATTATTCTTCTCTGTATTCCAGGATAGGGCTTTCATAGAATCACAGAATTGTAGGGGTTGGAAGGGACCGAGAGAGATCATAGGGTCCAACCCCCTGCCAGAGCAGGTTCCCTAAGACAGGTCACCCCTGGGCAGCCTGTCCCAGTGCTCTGTCACCCTCACTGTGAAAAACTTGTTCTGCATATTGGTGCAGAACTTTCTTTCAGTCTTTGTTGCTACTCTGTTCATGGTTGTCTTTACTTCAAGACAGGGAGAGATTTCAAATTGGGCATCACAAGGCATACGCGAAGTACAATTAAATAAAATGGATGCTTGCAAATGCATGGGATAATTCCGTATGTCATACTTACTGACACGGGTTACAGAGCTGCAGGCATCTCTGTGTGGCTTTTGAAAAACAAAGAAGTATCCTTGTTATATTCTATTAGACTAGAACAAAATTAGTTCATGAATAAATGTTTTGTACTAGGGAACACTTTTTCTGAATCATAATATAATTCTGTCCACTATTTGCCAGGTTTTAAGGTCCAGATGGTTCAGTCTTTTATTTATGCTGGAGGAAAGGACAGTCGTTTATCATCATATTCTTGTAGTAAGCATCAAAAACATTATATGGTCTTGGGGCTGGTTCCTCTGAAAACTCTTAGATGTGCTAATAAGTGTTTGTCAAACTGAGGTCCTTGTGGAGTCAGGTCCTCAAAAAGGTGGTTGATTCAATGTTTATTTTTCGAGGCATATAGGGATGCAAAGGTTTATGTAAGATTATGTATAATGAAGTTAATGGCCTAGAATTATGAGATATTTGATTAAACGAGTGCTCAAATGTTCAACTCCTTAAAGACTAGCTTAGTCTAGATATATGAAAATAAGCATTCTTCATATAAATTGTTAAAGTTTTGGTATTGTAACCAAATATATCCGTGGTCATAGCAGTTGTAGAATAAAGTGGAAAGTGAAAATTAAACAGGAAAAAATTTACTGCTGTCTCGATCATGCTGAGTTATTGTAGTCATGTTAGAACACTTAGAAAAGCATGGAGTAATATTATAGAAACTTGGCATACTATCTGGCAAGCAAAACACCGCAGTATTATATAAATTAGTATTTCTTGACATGTGCTGACACTTTAGTTAAAGCTTTTAAATTATTTTAGACTTTAATGGAGAATGCACATACCTTTTTCTGCATTCCTGGCAACCTTTTCAAGTAATTCATTGTGGAGCTAACTTGCTTGTGATCTGTCTTTTATACTTAGCCAGTTGTTGATTCTGGGCAGAGGTTGAGTGGGAACTTGTGACTTTGTATCCCTCCTCAGCTTGTTTCCTTTTCCCCTATTCCTACTCGGCATGTGATGCGCTCTGGTTTACGCATTGTGACACCATGTGTTGGAGCTGTGTAGGCAGCTTCTCTTCCATGATGCCAAAGGACACAAGACAAAGTAAGTGGCCCTCGCAACTTGCCTGCTTGCTTCTGCTCAATCAGGCAGTCAGACCTGTATTGCTTTTCAGAGCTTGATAAGACTTAATGTCCTTTACCAGAAGGCTTCCAAAACGAGACGTGTACCAGCATCCAGAGATGGATCTGAGGGCAGTGCTTTGATGCTGGGCAGCATTTCTTTGGTGGAGAGGTGCCATGGGGGTTTTAAGTGTGGCTTACTCTGAGCTTGACAGAAAAGGATTTCAAAATAGTGAATGCTAAAGTGTTGCTCTGCTGTGCTCTGCCTGGGAACTGACCCACCATCTAATGAAGCTGCTCTGACTGCTAGGAGTAGTCCCTGCTCCGGAGCACATACCCTAGGTTCAATATTTCATTGTCTAGGGAGAATACTTGCAGCTTGTGACATGACTGCAGTCACTTCAAGGTAGGTGCTGGAATAGCACTGTGGAAAACGATCACACCAAACTCTGAGAGACAGAATAGAGCTCTGGAGCTGGTTTAGGAAGTGAAAATAGATCATCTTGCTTTGTTGCTTCCAAGTCAGATTTCAAGATGGGAATTGTGTGCTTGGACATCATTGTAACTTCGAGCTGGTTCTCTTGCTACTGCCTTGGTTAAGCCTGATTTTTAGGAGGATGTTACAAAAGTACTTTGAGTATCCTAATGGCGTACAAATAGCTAGAGAGCTAAAATAAAGGCATATACAACAGAAATAGCATTGTCTAATGTCTTCTACAGAGAAAGAGGTGGATAAAGTCAGTGTGTCTATGGGCAGAGTAATTCCTTCTCATCTCAATACACCTCAGACGGAGGTGTAGACATCCCCTTGCATACATTCCTGGTAGTCTGGGCAAGGAGACAGCCTGATGGCAGCCCTCCTGTGTGGAGAACAGCAATGAGCAACATGCAATACGATATAAATTTTAGGTAAAGCCATTTTATTGGGTGAAATCACACAGATTATATACCTTTATTACTGCAAACGTGGCAAGCTAAAAAACTGCTAATTGGTTACACATACTGTTCACACCACACTGGTTAGTAATTACAATGAGTTCTGATAAACTTATAGCTAAATATCATTAGTTTACCTTTGATGCCTAAAAGCATCCGCACACCTGCTATTTTGACCATCTTATTATGGTTGGTTCTCAACATGTTCCATTACTCCCAAGTACCTTCCCATAACCACTTCTTGGCTTAGGGTAGCCTGTACCTCTATCAGAAGACTGCTGTGTTTTGAGAATGTGATTATTAAGTTCCTCGCAGCATGAGTAACTTCTCCCTGTCTCATGGGAACAGGAGGATATTGTCAGAGCCTAAATCTTGGGAGAAGAGAGCTAGGCTGCTAGCAGGCCTGCTGTCTTCCCTGACACTCCTGGGCTTTATGATGCAAGTAATGAAAGATGCTTACTATCTAGCTCTGGGTGGCCATTTCAAATGAAGGAATCAGATTACTGTTTCCTGTTTCCCTTGCACTAAATGTCTGTGTATTAATACACAGATAAACAGAGACACAGAGCAGAGAAAGTGGACATATGCCCAGAGAGCGTCCTGACGGATCTTTCTCCCTCTTGGAAAACTAAGATGCGTTTACCCTGAAGCAGAGAGGGTGAGAAATAACTCTGAATTCAGGAAGAGGGAGGTGTCTCTGTGTTGCATGATGAAGGGCATGTTAGGTGAGGTGTAGGGTGTGTTTGCAGTGATAAGTGGAGAATGCAATTTAGGTACGCTATGTTTGTGAGGGCCAGTGTGCCTGTGGCAGGGTTCTGGAGCTTGAATCCAGCTGGCCAAAAAGATAATACGGGGAGATTAATTTTAGAGGATAGTCTATGCTGTTTACTAGGATTTGAAGAGGGAATTGAGGGTTGAATTAAGTGTAAAGCAAATAGAATGAGTTGAGTCCCATGATTGTTTCATTACGGTCACCACTTGCTGTCTGGTGGATAAATGCAAGTGACTCACCCAATTTATCAGGTTTTGGGGATGTATCATGATGAACTTGCTGTGGGAACTGCCCTGTGAAAAACTGGGAAGATAGTAGCTACATATCGTAAAAACACTCAAATAATGTAATCTATCCTGTATGTTACACTTAGATTTAAAATCATGGTGGATTTACTGTGCTTGTTCTGAATTCTAAATGTTATCTTGTTATCTCTTGGGTGGAGCTGGCTTTGATAGTTGATGCTTTACGGTCATCTAGTAAAAAGATCTTCTAAAACAGTTTAATACCTATGGTAGATTTAGGGTAGATCTTGGAAGCTGCTAATAAAAGTTTAAAACTTTTCCATTTTATGTACATACTCTAGGTACCTTGGCTATATGAGATAGTAAGTATTTAAAATATTTACATCCATAAGAGCCCCTTCAGGCAATTCTCTCCTCCAGTAACAGTGCAGAAAGAGAGCAGAGAGAAAATTTTTGTGAGTTTGATGTTGTGTGGTTGGTTCTTTTTTTTGGGGGGTGGGGCATGACACACATGACCCATTTCCATATCAGGCTGCATTGTTTAAGTTGTAAAATGAGCTGCGCCACACACAGCTGCTGAACACCACATCTAACCACCTGTTAACAAACAAACAAATAAACCCAAAAGAACTTCAGAACTCAAAAATGCCTTAAAGACAACTGTCATGCCTCATCCTGTCATGTGGTTATCCTGAAGTTGCTCCCGAAAATATGCCTTGCCAGGAATCAAGTGACATGGTGGGTGGGAGACCAAACACTCGAGGGATGTTACTTGTCATAAATCATCACTGGAAAAATTATGCTGCATATCTTTTACCTAGAGCAGGGATTCAAAAGGTGGTCTGCCATCTTACCTACTATTGCTGCAGATGTTTAATTATCTTCCAGTTATTTGACCTTCACCAGAGAAAAAGTCTTCTCTAGTCTCTTTTTAGGAGACTTGACTCCAATACTGTGAAGCTTTCCTTATTTTGTGCTTTCTTTTTTGTTAAAGTTAATTAACTATTTTCTGAAACGTATGTAAGATACAATTAGTAATATATTTTGCTGTTTTGTTTTTGACAACAGGCAGATGATTACCTTCAAAAACAATAACAGATTTTAATCTAAATAAGTATCTAAATTATAGTTGTTGAGTTGTAAAGAAAAGCAAATTCAGCTAATCCCTATTTGCATGTGCCAATTAGCTAAGTGTTAATCAATCTCCTATATAAATGAAAATGAGAA
Organism: Hypotaenidia okinawae; assembly: GCA_027925045.1. Taxonomy (NCBI): domain Eukaryota; kingdom Metazoa; phylum Chordata; class Aves; order Gruiformes; family Rallidae; genus Hypotaenidia; species Hypotaenidia okinawae. The sequence continues at coordinate 98,140,349 of BSDF01000001.1, forward strand.
GACTCAGCTCTCTGCTAAGATAATGTTTCTCATAATATCATAGGAGAGAAAAAACTTCTGCTTCTCTTTGTCTTTATAAAACCAATAGAACACAGCTATGAAGTAATTTATGAAATCTGGCCCCTCCATCAGAAGTTTTCTTTAAAATCCTCACTTGGTCTTTAGCATGATGTTGTTAGAGCAAGCTATACAATGTATTACTTAAAAGCATGCTTGAGTAGCATACTGGATCCTAAAAGAAACAAAGTAACCAGCAGACTATCATAAATTATGTGGACATACAAAGCAGAATAGTTGAATAAATCCATAGTACCTCTTTTTTTTTTTTTTTTTAATAAACAGTAACCTGTAACTATCTTTTTTTTTTTCAAAATTAAATTTTGTTTACTTGGATGTTGAGATACTTTGGGTCAAAATGCTATGACAGCCTGTGGAAACAAAAGAAAAAAACAGCATTATTTCAGTAGATACATTCTGTAGCTCTTCACCTTCTTTCCCTGGTGTTGTCTCACTGTTTTGAACAGAGATTGTTGTCTGGGAAGCATGAACCTGGTAAACCAAATTCCCATATGGGAGACTATGGTGTTGAGAATATAGTGTTCTTTTATGAAGAAGCCATTTTAATGGCATTTTAGACATCCTATGTATGAATAGGAAAAATATCTATTCTTACTCATCTTTTGAGAGAGTTCCTAGATACTTATATTTCAGGCTGCAACCCAGTTGTTTTTATCAGTGAGGAAGGTGATAAGAAGACGAGGTAACCTATTCGAGGTTGACAGGCAAATCTGTCTCCACCTCAGCATCACAACTCACTGGTTTCAGGTCATGAGCTCTGTTGTTTGGCTCAGTGAGTTACCTTCCCACCCCACTTGACTCTTGCATCCTTTAAAGACACGCCCAGCCAAGGAGCAAGTAATTCCCAAGGGCTGGTGGCAGTCACTGGGCATTTAGATTTCACTGAGCACCTGCTGTTTCTACATCAAAAACTTTGGGCAGAAAGTGAGAATTTAATGCCTTTTAAAATTATTATTATTTTAAATGGTGGACAGGCTGGAGTGGGATGTTGGTGCCAGATAGGTGATGTCTCTCAGTCTGTGCACCGACTATGTGAGGGACAGTGCTGCTGTGTGGTTCCCAAGTCTAGAGCTTTGAGGAGAGTCTTTGGCTGATACTGTTGTGCTATCCTGGTGTGTGCACAGCCTGGGTGTGTCTATGACATGGTAATGGAGCCAGTGCTCCCTGGTGACATCAGATCTGAACTACAGGTACCACAAAGAATTTATATTAAGTTTCAGAGATTATGTGTTTGTGGTACCCTTTCTGAAAGTCTTTGTTTGTTTTGTTGTTTGTTTGTTTTGTTTGAAAGTAGAAAATGTCCAACCCACTCTTTGCAAGGGGAAGAGAGATGCAACCCAGGATTTAATAAAGACTCCATGAGGTCAAATGCCAGTAATCTCTGGATATTTGTTAGGCCCCGCTGCAAGCAAATCATGACTATGTCTAGCAAGGATTAGGAATTTCTGAACAGTCCAGCAATTGTGTATATACAGGCAGGATCATATCAGACTTCACATGCTGAAAGCACTGCCTGCCTTAACAAGCCACTTCAGTCACCGTATGATTACAAGCTCATGAACATCCCCAGAACTACTTGTACAAATAAGTAAGGAAGTATTTTTTGCCTATCTCTAGCCATCTTCCCTACATCCAGTTTAATACTAGTATTTTGGGGGGAGATTTTGGTTGTTTGGGGTTTTTTGGGTTTGTGGTTTTTTTGTTTGTTTCTAAGAGCAAATTCAAGTTTAAAGTGTGTGTCCTTCCAAAACTGAAACAACAGACATATGATGTGAAAACGCAGTGAGCTTTTTCTGCAAGGTGTCTAGTGATCACGAAGTGATGTGCTGCAAATGGATGGGCATGCTGGCAGATGTTAATGTGCTGGTAAATGTGGAATGGCCCCTACACAGGTGGGCAGCTGGATATTTTTTTCCCTCACTGGGTTGTTTCAACTCCTATAATTGTATTGTCTGGTAACAACTTCAGAGACGGATGATGAGTTGCTTGTGACTGCTTCAGGCTCTTTGTTCAGGTCTATTTGCTCAGATATTTGTTCTGTGGCTGCTCTTGGCCAGGTGTCGGCTTTTGCCAGGCATGCAGGGCTGAGTGGGGAGTGCTGTGAGTCTGGACAAGCAGGTATGCTCTCCTGGATGTTGTAATTCTCTGAGCACCAGACTAAAGAGAAAGGGGGTAAAGATGCAAGTTCCAGAGTGAGAATTTAATTTTTTTTTCTTTTGTTTTGCTGTGCTTGAATACAGTGCTTGATTGCATGGTATGAGGTAATGTTAAGTATGTGTTTAATACCAGTAGTAAGCCTCATAGATCACCTTTGGAAGGGTTTATTTTCTGTACGGTTACTCGATGGTTTCAAGCAGTGTATGAATTCATCTATATTTTCAAGTGTGTTTTAAAAGACAAAACTAAAAACCTCTAATTTGCTTTTTATTATCTATAGCAGTATATAATTATGCAAGGGTACTGATTATGCATATACTTAGCATAAATGTTAGCATTTTAAATATCTTCCCTATCAATAGTTCTCTGAGGTTGAGTACATCCTTTCCCTGAGAGCACAGGGAAGCCTTGTATCAGTGGTCCCCAGCATGTTTTCATCTGTAACTAGCAAACCTTTTAGATAAAGGCTGTTCCAGTAGTGCAGGTACTGTGAAAAGTGCTCAGAGCTGCATTCAGCAGGTGAAATAACGGGAAGCTGCCTTTGGCAGTGGAAGCCTATGAGGAGGTACTTGAAGCAGGGCAGAAAAAAAGCTGTGGCTGCTATTTTGCTGGTGGTGATGGAGGGGCTAGTTTTGGCCCTCCAGGTACTTTGAGGGTGATGGTTCTTTTGTTGGCCTTTCTTCCCACTTTTTTCAAGCTCTGATCTTTCATTATCCTGTCCTTTTGTCTTCATTGGTAGCTGTGTCTCACCTGGGGGGAAAAAAACCAGTTTGGCTTATGCTGAGGTTGCTGGAACTGATTTTGGTGCAAACCCCTTTTCCAAGTGTATCCTGAAAGCCCTGTGTGCTGGGGCAGAGGAGTGAGGGAGGGACAACCAGAGTATCTGCAGGCTAAGGCTGTAGAGTCAGCTAGTAATTTTTTTTATCAGCCTGACAAATAATATATGTGCAAAATTTGTACATTAAACTACATTTACAAATAGATGAGGTAGAGAGCAGAGTCTGTAATGCTTGTAGGCAAAGGTCAAAACTCGTATGTTATCTCTGTGATGAGTAGGAATGTATTTTGCCAACTTGAATTTCAGTTTAAAACCAACCAAAAATGTAGTAACATATATAAAATTTCAGGTTCTTCTGAAGGCCAGATTTAACACACCAAAACATTAATTCTGGAAATGTCATCCCAAAAATTTATTAGTAGGTGTTGTGATTTTGTGGGTGCTCATGTGTTGCTTAAAAATTCAGGTATCTCTTGTGGCAAACTATTGACCTTAAAGAAAAAGGGGGAGGGGATGTGCTAATGAACCAAAACAATCAAACAAACAAAAAAAAATCACCACAAAACTCCAGACCTCAATTAAACAAAACAACAATAACAACAATTAGATCCTGTGCTCTCAGTTGTGTCACTGTAAGCATTGAAGCATAAGCATACCATTGGTGAAAGAAGGAATAATAATTTTCTGTGTAATTTTCAGCATTTTGGGAAAATTGCAGGATACAAGACCAATCTGGGCTTTTTAACTGCACTTTGGATGATGGATATGCTAACTGACTTCCCACCAAAGCTTTCTAAACCTGGTTCTAAGTCATCTCTGAATGTGTGCAACTGTAAGCTATTGAGTAGGCCTTAAAGGCCAGTGGGTATACAGCTATACATGTACGTGCTGAACCATGTTGGTAAGTGCCTGTTCCCAGAAAGCCTGATATTAAAAGGGACAGTTAGGGAAGCTGTAAGGTGGGAATACTTCTTTCATATTCAAGTGTAAGGTGAAAAATGACCTTTTCTGGCCAAACAGCTCTTGTTGCAGGGTCCGCGCATGGGCCTGACCTATGCTGAGCTGCCCTTGGCCAGGGTGAGATTCTGGTTGTTTGTAGGCATGCTGAAATGTCCATGGAACAATGCTGGTCGTTGGGCAGGTGGATCTCTCCAGCGAGGGGCTTTGGGTGCACTATAGTGGTGCATGGGCAGGAGTGGTAGAGCAGTGCGGCATGGGGAAGGCACTAAACTGATTAAGTGACTCTATTTGCTGTTTCCAGCCTCAGAAATGCATTAAACTGTTCCAAAAAATACATAAAATTACAAAGACTAGATAACATGCCTAGAGTGTAACATGTTATTTTTCCAGTGCTAAGTCATAAAAGCTTTTTCAATAAATGTGTTTAAATCCTCAGACTAGACTACATTTTCCTTAAATGCTTTTTCCATTTAAAAATGCCATGAAATGATGGAGTTTCTATTAAAAAATAACAGCACAACCATTTCTCCTCCCACCATTCCCCCAAACCCAGCAATAACAATTTTTGAGCAAGAACCCTGAAAACAATATGGGAAAACTAGGACTTCTTTGAGACATCATTTTTTCTGTTGTTTTTTATGGGGAAAGGAGGATTAAATTTGAGACAAGTTTTAAATAAGCTTCTACCTTTTCCCCACTGACCTTCTTAAAAAAAACCCTAAAAATACCATCCCAGAAAACACAACAATTAAACCAACCAACAAACAAACCAACCAACTTGTACAAAGGTTCTCTACTAGGTTTCATTGGCTCTTGAACTGGATATTGATCTCTCACCAATTTCACCTCGGTCGATTTGACTAACTTGAACAGAATTGGGCTTGATTGAGAGCAATGTGAAACTAGAGACCAGAGCCATCACCGGTGAGTTAAGTACAATTACTCATTCTCTTTTCAATGGTTTGCAGTTAATGTTCAAGTTAATCTGCTACATGGCAGGCCTATTACTCTTACTTTTTTTTGGTGTGTTTTAAGATGAGTTAAAGCATTAAAGTAATTTTCCCATGTATTTCATGGTAAAGATTGATGTAACCATTTTAGCTAATTCTACGTACCTTGGCACAAAGGGTTCTTAGGAAACTGAAATATTTTTCAAGTGTGTATATATGTATTTCTGGACAAAATCACTGCTGCAAGGGTGGAGTCCTAGTTATACCCAATGAAATTATATTTTGAGTTGTTGGTTTTCACAGGAGCCTTTAGGTTTGTGAACCACAATTTGTTTGATTACTACCCTATGCATTGTGTAAGCGGGTGATAATCCAGTACTCATTATTTCTTTCTCATTGGTTGAGCATTCTTTGCTGTTAGAAATGTGAAAATGCAGAGCAGCCTTGAGAAGGTTTTAAAGTAATGAACACTTTGAACATCTTTCCACCCTTGTTTGAGACTTGGATCCCCATTAATTATTTTTCAAGACAGCAAGTTGCTTTCATAAGTATCCATAGGGGAAAACTGTAGTTTTAAAAATAATATATGAAAAAAATGTCTGGAACGTTAGCAAGTTCCCACATGCAGAATGCTTGATCATGGAGAAGTGTGATGTATTTTGGAAGTTCATGTAGCGTGTCAATGATAGTGTTGCAAATACAACCCTGTGCTTCCATACTAATGAACGAACCCCACAAATCTTGTGTGAGTCACTTCAGACATTGTCTTGGTACCTGAAATAGACACAAGGAAAAAACCGTGTGGTAGCTCTTTCACCAAACTACTTAAATCAAGATCTTCAGCCCCCAAAATGCCCTCCTGTTTTACTTCTAGGTCTGATAATGCCATTCCTTTTGTACTTTTTTCCTGCAACTGTTATGTGTCATATTGACCTCAGAAATAGCTTGGTATATGGAGACAATGTGCTAATAATGATCCTAAATGGGCATGAAAATAAATATCCCCAATATCGCAATGAGAGGCTTAAGTCCTCCCTTTGGTCTGCCTGATACTGGTGGTCTCATTGACTTCAGCACTGCTGCTGTACAGTCAGTGATGCCTGTTTTTTTCAGGGTGAGATCTGAAGCTGAGTGAATGATGGGCAAGAGAATGCTGATCGATAAAGTAAAGGCATGGCAGAAAGGAAATGTTGTTTAGCTTTGGAACAGCTTGACTTTTAACTATACCAGGCATTCATTTAGGTCCCAGAGTTGATACTATGCTGAAATGTTTTTAGTTTTTTGTTAAATCCAACCAGCTGGAGCTGGAAATAAACGTCTGGTGTGGCAGTGAAAACCTGTTGAATGTTTTAGTCTTTCAGCAAGTGGGTCTTTCCAAACAAGTGTTGGGGTGGGGGTGTCTTCGTAAGTTGTTCTCTGCCATCCAGGTATGTCAGACTGCTGTTCTGAATCACGTGGAACTTCTGTATAGATCTCATGATGAAGGTGTACCACCTAACCCAATTGCATTTATTTTTCAGCTTCATGGCTGTTTCTGTTTCTTTATAGGGCCCTGTGATGCCATTTTTCTGCTGGTTAGTTCTTCATTGCCCACTTCACCCCTTTTCAGTGAATGTTACAGGGCAGTGGCCATTGTCCTTCAGGCACAACTTGCAGTCAAAGGAAACTATTGTGTTACGACAATGCAGTTTTGTACAGTGAGAATGTGAAAAAACAATCTGATGCCATCAGACACTTTTATAAAGGGAGTTCATACATTTTCTTGAGCTGCTTCTTTGTTTTAAATGCCACAGCTAGGAAGGTAACGCTAATTATTGTAAGTTCATCTAATGGGTGCAGAAAGAAGTGATCTAACACTATTTAAAATGCCTTGTGCACCTGTGTTCAAAATAGCAAGAAGAATTTACCATTGTCAGCTTCATGTGCTGTGGGGAAGAGGGATGAACTGTTGACACTAATCTTTGTGTCATCTGGATAAATTAGAAAATAAATGAAGCTGCGACAGGGGAGGTTTAGGCTGGATATTAGGAAGGGGTTCTTTACTGAGAGGGTGGTTGGGCACTGGAACAGGCTCCCCAGGGAAGTGGTAACAGCACCAAGCAGCAACTGAGTTCAAGTGGAGTCTGGATGATGCACTCAGTAAGCTCTCTGACTTGGCTGTCTCTGTGTGGAGCCAGAGGTTGGACTCTGATCCTTACAGGTACCTTCCAACCCAGGATATTCTCTGATTCTCTATAGATAGGCAACTACCACATTGTTTATATTCAAATTATTTTCAGTGTCTAATCTGTGTGTTTCTGGTGGTGAAGGACTCCCAATGACCTATGAGCATGCAGACATAAGCTGTGGTAGTAAGTGGAGCCTCAAAAGTGCTTTGGTGCTCTGGCAACACACTCCTCTCTCTCTGTAAATAGCCTTAATTCTTTAGGCATAGTCTTTCTCAGATTTTACAAACCGCAGTGAACACATAGGTATTATTCATGGGAGGCATATATTTTCTGTCACTGCATATACACTCTTGTTACTTTTTTGCAGTTTCCCAGTGATTCAGTTTTACTGATAGGAGCAGAGTTGCCAAGGTAGAAAAGGCGCTGGACCCTTGCATCTTCTGTGAGCAGGTCATAGCAAGGCAGGGGATGACACAGCTGCTGAAGGTTTGCACTGCTATTCTGACCATTGCTTACTGGAAATGGATTTGTAGGGACCAAATTCTGTCTGAATATGTCAATCTACGTGAAGTTATGTCATGTGATGCCGTAAGCTGTGCAAGGGCAGGGGAATGGCTGAAGCTGAAGGACATAACTCACTTCAGCTACTAGGAGTGCTTGACCTCATGAAGAGGAAATGGAGAAAATAGAGTAATTCCCATCTCTGCTGATGTGCTGAGGAAGATTTTTTTTTTTTTTCCCCATCAGTTCCTCACAGACAGTGCAGGTTATTTCTTTGTGGTGATGCTGAATTATTGTTGCTACCATCTCCCATACATATGAACAAATGAGCTCCATAGGTGCAATTCACGTCTGTGTATGTTTAAACAAGGCATTCTATGAATGTATTTAATATTATGCACAATGTCAAAACAAGTTGCTGCTTTTCTCCAAGACAGAGTAGGATTAAAAAGAATTCTCATAAAATTAAGAAAACTAGAATTTTATGCTAACAAGTTATGGAGGACTGGAAAAGAAAAGCTCAAGACCACTAAGCTTTCAACTTTGATCCAGCCTTGTGCCTCCACTAAAAGAATGATCACTGAAACATGGTCATATGAAATAGATAGATCCTATGATGTGTTCTTGTTCACCTTACATTGACAGCATACCTGAGTTAGGTTTTGAAGCTTTTCTTATAAACAAGTTGGCTAGGAATGTAATAAACAAACCAGTCACTTTTTTTTTCCACCCCTCCTAAGAGCTGGGAATTTTAGAAAAAAGTTTACGCTGATATTATATGTCAGCAGCAGTGGATATAAAACCAAAAAGCGAGTATTTTTCTTTTGCCTATGCATGGTGACTTTCTCCTATATTTGAAGGTCATGTTTCTGATTAGGAGAGCTGAATCTTTCCTTTGGATGTTGCTACGCACAGATTAAAATATGGTATATGCATCTGCCTGGAAACCTGATCTGGGTTGGAAATAACAACAAAGATGATGTTTTCTATTGGCTTTATTTGCACTTTTGGGTCTGAAAATACACATACTTAAAATTTCCACAATACAAGGTGGGAAATATATTGATGCATTCGGACTTTGTTCTCTCCATACACATGTCCTGCATCCCATGTTGAGTACTGTGTTTAAAAGCTAAGCTGTGAACAGAATGCATTTATTGCTATTAGAGCACACCAGCTCACCGGGGACAGTGTCCAGCAGTCTTGTGCCACTTTGATTAAACAGATCAGCTAATATCTTTTGAATATAAATCCTATTTTAATCAAGATATGATGCATGAATTTTATGTGCATTAAAAATAAAGCTGCTGTTTTTTGTCCCAATATCAGTTTTGTGCTGTATACAGCCAGAAAAGAATTACTGCTGTCAGTTGAGCAAAATGGTAGGGGACGAGAAAATGCTTAAGTAATAAATAGTAGAGATCATGAAGCCTTCATATTTACTATTACTGTCTAATTTTGCAGTTAAGTATTCAGGTAAAATCCATTAGACAGCCCTTATAACACTTCACAGAATCACAGAACTTTAGGAGTCGGAAGGGACCTCAAAAGATCTAGTCCAGCCCCCTGCCAGAGCAGGATCACCTAGACTAAATCACACAGGAACACATCCAGTTGGGTTTTGAATGTCTCCAGAGAAGGAGACTCCACAACCTCTCTGGGCAGCCTGTGCCAGTGCTCCATGACCCTCACAGTGAAAAAGTTCCTCCTTATATTCGCATAAAACTTTCTCTGCTCCAGCTTGCACCCACTGCCCCTTGTTCTATCTCTGGCATCACTGGGAAGAGCCTGGCTCTGTCCTTCTGAGTCTCACCCTTTACATATTTATAAACATGTCAACCCTCAGTCTCCTCTTTTCCAAAAGGAGCCAACAAACACAAGAGAAAAAAAATGCAGTGTTTTATCATGCGAATTTGATCTGCTGGCATTTCTATATTACGATGCCATCCTTGTCCTGGTGTTCAGCAAATCTTTTATAAAGGCTGACCAGCATGAGACAGCTCTTACCCAAGAGGAGTACTAATTGGCAGTTTGAGAAAAAACATTAAGTACTTGCTCCATTCTTTGAATCTATTTTTCTTTGTCTGTGGTGAAAATGTGAGGAGGGATACTGAAGGAAGGTAGAACCCACAGTTAGTAAACTCTTCACTGCTGGTATGTTTGTCAGGCATTAGATCAATGAAAATTAAGTCAGCCCTATAGTAGTAATTTCCTCACTTAATTTCTTCATTTAGCACAAGGGTGCCTTCTCCCCTGCCTGCTTTAAGAGCAGTAAGTCAGTTGAGCTTGCTATTCAAGGCAAGGCTACAGAGGTCCTTATAGACTCAGATTTATGTGGTGATAATTTCCTCTCCTGTTTATTTTTCTGAGGCTGAAAGTATCTTGTAAGCTCAGTAGAAAGAAAGTAACACCTGTTGTGATTCTGTGGCGGTGTTGGTGCAGCTATCATGTTTGAGAGATTTCAAAATAACTTCTGCTTTTTAAAGAGAGGCTGTTTTTCATTTTCCTGATGTTGCAAACAGTGTTTCAAGTCACTCTGCCCTTTTGCCCCACGTGGGACAGCATGAGTTGTGCCCCTTTGTGAATGTACAAGTAATGAGAGGGAAAAGAATCAGAATGTCCTGAGTTGGAAGTGACCCATAGGGATCAGAGTCCAACTCCTGGCTCCACAGAGGGCCAGCCAAATCGGAGCACGGGACTGAGTGCATCATCCAGATGCTTCTTGAACTCAGCCAAGCTCAGTGTTGTGACCACTTCCCTGGGGAGCCTGTTCCAGTGCTTGACCACCCTCTCGGTGAAGAACCTATAAAAGGAGATATTTTGTGATGGGATTCACCTCCTGAGCATTGCTAGGACAATGTATTTTGTCCAAGTTACTGTGACTGCCTTTCTTCTCCTGTCGCTGCTTTCTGTGTGATGGATTGGCAGTAGTATCCTGAGGCTAGAACTGTGGTTTTATTATGGGTATTCTTTTTGAAATCTTATGATAACATGGGGGTGTGCAGCCTTTTCCTTCAGTATAGAATAGCAAGGGGAAAATGATATGAGAATGTCTAAGGCAACTGCATTGCTCTTAGGGAATAGTCTTCATATAGCTCCAAATGATGTTTTTCTTGAGCTCTTCAAGATTTTCTGAAGATCTTTCAGGGAATACTTTTGGCTGTTACTAAAGCCTGTTGAAATTAACACAATTCAAGGAGGTAATTCTTTGCTGCAGGAGTTTTCCACGCCTAGTAATCTGTACTGTTTGTTGTGTGAGTGCATTCTGCAACTGCTGTAGTCGGAGTACGGGAAATAAAACCCCAGCCGCGTCCCTCAGAAAATGCAACACCTAGATCACTTCTAAGTGCAGCTGATACTGGTTTGCAAGGGCTATTTGGTAGCTTGGTATCAAATGTTTTATTCCCACCTAGTAAAAATTGTGAGGACTATGATTAAGTGTTGACATTTCTGTTGCTCAATTACTGTTTTCTTCCAAGCTATCTCAGAGCAGTTACCTCAATGTTATTTGGCTACGCTGACCTATAGGGCTTTCTTAACCTTTTTGTAAACCCAACTGCCAGTCACTAGGCTGGATATAATTACTCTTTGGTGCTGAAATAGACCTTTTCTCCAACTTTGAAGGCTGAAAGATTGCCTCAGGTATTTAGTTAACTGGCTGAACTTTTTTTAATTGATACAAACTGTCTATAACAATTCCAGTTTGTCTGCTGTGCTATAGCTTTGCTATTTTAAGTCTATACACTCGTTCTGATTATATTCACTGATACATGCTATCGGTACGTGAGCACTGAAGCACGGCAAGATTCTGAGGCATCCCTGGAGGCCATCAAGCCAGAATTAAACAGTAATATGTAACTTGGCATCAATTCATTTAAAGCTTATGTGATGCATTGGCCAAGTTAATGCTTAAAGTTTGATTCTCTTTTAAATGCCACTGAAGAGTTCATTTCCCATTAATAGTTCCTATGAAAACCACATTAAGGAATTTCTCTATTAATTGTGGAGTAATGTGATAAAATTGAAAAAAGGTGTCCCTAAGACTTGTATCAGATAGAAAATCATAACAGTGTTCTCTTAAATAATGTGTTTGCTTGAATAATAACAAATTAATTTCACCTCTGTGGCATACTGTCTCAAAAATAAATGATGGTAAACTTTTGTTGACCAGTTCAACTGCAGAGAATCAAGCAAGTTTACAGATTAGTAACTTTATCCAGATGGATTGAGACTCTATGGACACAATAAAAAAAGAGAGGCAAAGCAAAGGATGAGAAATTTATTTTCATGTGGAGAAACTGATCTAGTGATGATATTCCGTTGTGGTTACTTGACTTCTGTAATGTCAAATGATTTATCTCTCTGTAACACACCCATGATCAAGTATGACCTGTTGTTATAATAAGAGAGACCATAGTAGTTATTTAGGCTTATGGCTTTAGATGCCTAAAACATTATTTTGATATATGTGTTATGAATACTAATTCAATACTTCTTTAGAAAACTTATTTTTCTTTGCTGAACGGTTAAATTCTCATTAGAGAGAATATGTTCACATGACTCTGGTGGTCAGAAAGCACCTAATCCACAGAAATGCCAGAGGAGTTCTTCTCTTCAGAAAATCCATCATCCCCCTTAAGAGGAAGGGTGTGCTTATGGCTGGCTTGTGGCTTATGGGATTGGATGTTGATTTATTTCACAGCTCATTCACAGACAAATACTGATAAGAGGGAAAGTATCTTAAATGATCTGTACTCTCATTTAATTTCCACACTGTAAGCTGGACTTGCGCACTATGAGTTCACTCATCTTTATTTTTCCCATTTAGGTCCAGTGCTGCAACTGATCTTTTGTTTGCTTATTGGCTGTCTTTCACTTTCCAAAGTCAGGCTGGTTTAATTGTGCTTCTGAAATGGACTAAAATCTGGGTGGAAGGAGGCAAAGGACTGCACGTGAATATGCCAGTCTATCACTGTGGTCGCTATTCTTTGTACAGTAACTTGCACAACTCCAGATTTTTCTTTTCCCATGATGGCACTCCACCAATGGCTGAGGTGATGCTTCTAGTGTTTTTGTATAGTTACAAGTACTGTGTTAGGCTGGCAGTGAAGTGAATTCCCATCTTCAGAACTGAAGATTTCTGCAGATTAACTCATTGATGCAGTCCCTACAGCAGGTGGCAAATCTATAGCCATTTTTCCTCACATAGAGTTATTTTTAATTCAAAACACGTGAAAGCTAAGCTTTGGGGAAAAAAAAAACCAAAACCAAAAAGTGTAAACCCTTTAGGGCTATGCGATTTACTAAGGATCAAATCATAGAATGGTTAGGGTTGGAAGGGACCTCAAGGATCATCAATTTCTAAGGATCTAAGAGTATATGATTTCAACCCCAACTACCAAAAATTGTCTTGAATTTAATTTATTTCACTAGATGTTTTTATTTGTATTTTGTGCATATGTACACTTACATATATGTATTAAGTGTGTGCACAAACACACAAATGTTTACTTTGCTAATAGTAGACCTCAACTTTTGTGACAGATGTCAGGGACTGGCTCACCTGTTATTCCTCAAAGCAGTGGAACAGTTTCAGGTGCTGAATTACCTTCTGAAGTAGTACATGAATTTCAAACATGATTAAAGCCTCAATCAGTAGGGACAGTTAGGCAGTTCTTGACAAGATGTGGAGGGAGAAAAAAAAGACCCAATCTACAATCCAAACCGAAACTGCTGTAAGACTTCTATCAAACTAGTATTTATCAGGAAATGCTTTATTTAACTTGATATTGTGGCTAGTCCCACGTATTCAAGTTCATACAAATGCTTTAATACTTTGATCCATTTACAACAGTAAATTTTCATACAGTGTCTGAACTGTGAAACAGCTTGACATAAGCAGGCTAGTTTTTTTATTATACACATTATGGAAGTGCATTTATATGGAAAATTTATGGAGTTGCAGTTTCACCCTGGTTCTACACCTGTATAGCTCTTTTTCCTTCAGTAGATGGAGGCAAAAAAAAAGGTAATTCAGAAAGACAGAATGGAAGCAAGACAAGAAATAAAAACATGTATACAGAAAATAGAAAAAAACGAGTAAATAAAGTTATGAAAATGGTTTATGTGGTGATGATGGGCCAAACAAATTAAGCTATTGCAGGAATGGATGGTTACAGGAACTAAGAATGCTTTTAATCTGCTAAACTCTAGATCACTGGCTCTGGCTCACCTTTGGCTGTAATAGTAGAAAGTATTTAATGGGTGACTAATGAAGTGTTGGCTGTACCAGCCAATTCTTTATGGAGGGTGTGGGGAAGGGTTTTATGGCTACAGCCATTGCACTTGGCTATCCAGAAAATACGCAGGAAAAGAATGTTAATCATGTTTTGGGGGTGGGGGTTGTTCTTTTGTGGTTTTTTTTTTGTATTCTTGTTTTTAAAAATTGCATTCCCAGAGCAATACGGTATGATCTTCCTCGTCACCCAATGCGTGCTGCCCATCCACTGAACGAAAATCCTACCAATTTTGTTGATATACCAAAGGTGATGTGAAGGCTAAAGCACAAGAGAGCTCTCTCTGGCAGGTGTGCTGGGAACGGAGTTGCGGGCAGAGCTGGGTGCAGACCTGCAGTACACTGGTGATGCAAGTGGGGTGGCTGTAGTGGTACTAACCAGCTTTGGGCAATAGGCCAGTACTTCCCAGACCAATCTCACATGATGAGATTGAGCCATAGCCGAGCCAATGAGTCAGGATCTGCAAGGCACAGGCAGGGCAAAGACCTGCCGAGGCACAGACCTACCAACAGTGTAGCTCAGGCAAAGATCAAGGCTCACTCATTTTTGAGTGTAAGAAAAGGGGAATGAGGAAGATGGGCTGTATCTCCAAATGCTGTCTGAAGCAGGTTTTGAAATGTAGGAGAAAGAAGCCTCTGGGTCTCCTTATAAAGGCTATTTTAGTAGAACACAGACATGAGGTCTCCATACAGGCTGTTTGTCTCCCATCAATCCAGTGTTCATCATTTAAGTGATAATACAAGCACTAAAGTCCAGTGTTTCCCACCAGAAGCAGCACATGGGCACTCTCAGTGACCCTAAAAATGCCCACAGGCCAACAATTCCATAGTTATTTTGTGCCACATATAAGGCTACTATGACTTACACTGCCAGAGGCGGCTCACATTAACTACGTGGTATCTCCTTCACAATTCAGGATGAGATCTCTTTGGTAGAAGGCAGGAATTTATTTTTATCACCTGCTTTTTATATTTTGCTCTCCATGTTTTTTTCCCTGGCAGGCTCCTCATGCTTGAGTGAAGCTCTTCCTAGTAATTCACAAAGCTACTTCATTATTGTCCTTTGAAAATGTCTTTATAACTCCTATGATACGGTGATACTTGACAGTTGTTAGGCAGCACTTTGAAAGCAATTCTGATGAAGTGCTGAAAGGATAGTCTGTCACACTGACCAGTATTGCCTGTCATCCAGTCATGTATCCAACCCTCTGACAGATGGACACGGTCATTCCTGAACAGCTCTGCGTGCTCATACCATACATCACTGCACTCAGTCACATCATCACAAACACCCGTGACCATTTTTGCCACCTCCTAATTGAGCTTTCAGTGTGTTTTGTTGGTGTGCCGAGGCTTTTTGGCCAAATGCCACATCTTTCTTGGCAGTATCACTGACCAGACAAAGCACATGTTGGGCCATGAGTACCCATACATATTTTTCCTTTTGTAGCCATTCTAAGGTTGTTTTTCTCCCGGATGAACAATGAGGATGTTGGGTGACTGCCTGTTGTTTTCTGTCAGTGTAGCAGAAGGATGAATACCCCTGAACCAAACTGTGCCTGTGAAGCCCATCCGCTGGATTTGGCCTTGCCATTAGGCTCTGGCCCTCCCAGCTAGTCTCTTGAGGACTACCAGGTGGCTGTGCAGGCATGCTGCTCACGTGAGCTGAAGGATGGCTGCAGTGAAGAGGGAAGTACAGGGCACATGGGGAACGTGACTAGCCCAGGGTGACAGGAAATGTACCAGAAGAGCCACTCTGGTCTAAAGATCTGTCCCAGCCAGCCCCTGCTAGCTCAGTGTCAGTGCTTTTGCCTGAGCTTGGTGCAGACCTGTGTGAAAGAGGAAGCTGTCACTCTTATTTTAAAGCAACAAATGCCTGGGGCGTGAGTGAATAGTGAATTATGGGACTAGTTCTTTCACTGCTACTGCAAAGCTGACCAGGATATTGACCATTGCTGTGCACAAAGGGCACAGTAAATCCAACCTCCTACAACATTCTGTTCCTGTGGGCTGGGCACCATAAATTACCATGGCCCTTGACAGCCTTCTTTCTCTCTGGTTAGCACGGGGAATTCTTGTTTCCCCTGACAAAATAAGAGGTATCAGCGATCTGCAACTCCACCAGATGCATCTAGTGAAAATATCCGGGCAAGACTACTTATCTGAAAGTCCCAAAGGGGAGTTGAGAGTGATGCACAGGACAGAGAAATTTCCCTTCAGGAGTGGCAGTTAACAGGGAGTGTTCCCAGCCTGCTGCAAGCTTGGTCCCTGCTGCAAAAACCTCTCACAGCCTAAAATTAGGTGTTAAAGCTGTGTGAAAATTTGCTTTTGCTCTTTGAGGTTGCACTGAAGCTGCAGGAGATGGCAATACTTGTCCCATGTCCTTGGGGAAGAGGGCAGGCTTGCTAACTGGCAGGGAGGCAGTTAGAACCAGGCACCTAAAACACAGCTCCAGCTCCTTGGAGCTGGCGCTCTGGTGAGTGCTGGTTGTACTCTTTTGGCTGCCCCCTGCTGATGATCTTTGTGTTTAAGATCTTGGAGTAAAATAGCAGATTTCATCCAACCCTGTAAGTCTTTGTAGGAGAACTAACTGATTGGATATCTTGGCCCTGTGGGTAAAAATACATCGGGTACGTTAAGTCTGGGAGAAAGGGTTATTCCTTCACCAAATGAGAGGAGCAAAGATGTGAGGAAGTCTGGGGAGGCTTTGAGAGGTTGAGCAGTAAGTGTGACTTGGCTGGCCTAGGAAAAGAAGCTACTGTGCAGTGTTTTTTACCCTGTTGGTCCTAGTGGGCTCTTCCCAAAGGAAAGCATGGTCCCATCTCAGAAATTACAATTTCCAGTCTGGCCAGTTTCTGCACAGGCCACCAGAGGCCAGTGTTAGTTGTCCCATCTCTGAGTATCTGTGTCTTGATTCTATATTTCTTTAATGCCTGGGATGAAGGGGTCCTGGCTTGTAAAGGCACATCAGTATGAGATAAAGATGATGTACCGTAATCCAGTTATGGTGGTTTTTTTTTTTTGTTCTCTGAGAGCTCTATATAAACTTTCATGGCTGTAAGTAGACTTCTAGGGCACAAATTGCCAAAAAAACCCTTTAAACAGTGTATAAATTCAGAGCTCAGGAATACAAAGTGGCCGGAACTGTAGGTTTTTCTGAGGTATATTGTGTATCTGCCTAATGCATGCTTTTCTTTATGAGCAGTGATCTTTCTCCCTTGATCCTCAATATTCCCTGTTGTATGTGATAAGAGGTATTAAAAATAAGTGAGCATGATATAGCCTTTTTCCATTTTAGGAAGGTTAATTGCTTCCTGATAATTTGATTCTAAGTGAACTAAATACAAGCTCCTAGATCTTGGAAACACAGATATGGAAGCAGAAAAGGATTGCTTTCAACTATTTTGATCCATCTTTGCCTAAAAGACAATTGGGTTTAATTTTTTTTCACCAAGCCTGTTAAATGATGACTGAGGCACAGCACCTCTTCGAGGGAGAAAGTTCAGTCTTGCATTCTGATTAAAAAACTCCTGTTGAAAGACATTGCTCAAGAGAGTAAAAATTGTCCAACTGTGTTGTTACTATTTTCAAAACGTAGGGAAAACGTTTTGAGGCTTTTTCAATAATTTTCAGGAGCATGTTGTCTTTTCCCTTCACCACCGCTGAAAAGTCTTTCTGATCTTTCTTTGATCTTCCCAATGTTCTTTCTGTTGGGGCTAGTTTGCAAGGCTGGTGAAAGCAATCGATGATTATGTCCCGATATAAAAGATGGATCAAGACAATATCTCAGTATTAGAGTTTTATTTAGGGCATGTAATGAAGCCATATTCAAGATCTAATGAAAGTGAGTGACTCTGCAAAGGTGCTTATGTCATAGCTGGCTTCAAGACTGTTTTGTGGTGGTAGGCTCTGCAGCACAGCTCTGACTCCAGCTCCTTCCCAGAGGTACGTGTGGGTCTTTCCCCAGCACCTGACAGGGATGCAGCCATACCTGGGAGCAGGGAGGCTGAACAGCTCTGTGGGATTTCCCCTCAGCTCTGTGTGTGTTTCACTGCTTGGCCTTTCCTGAGCCAGGCCCTGTGTGTCAGTCCTGTAGCACTAATCCTGTCCTCTTGTCCCAGACGAGTCCTGCATTAGTCAGAAAAATAATAATCATGACCTCCATCCCCTATGCATACAAAAAGGAGAGAAAGTTGGATAAAAGAGCAGAAACTTTCAGAAAATTGATATTCATCTTAGAGTAGTTCATTGCTCGTATTCATTACATTAAAGATATTGATGTCATCACTAAGATCACCTTCAGTCTATGCATCATACTTTCTTAGGATATCGACAGGGAAACTTAATTGAGCAGGCATTAGAGGAAGGCATTAAGAGTGGAAGAAAGAGGAACTCTGTTGTACGTGGCATGATTCACAAGGACTCCTCACCAATCATTAATCTGTGGCATGTCTGCAGTACTACATCCATAATTAAATATGGAAGGGATACATTAGTGCCAAAGGGATGTTGCTCCTGGGCAAGCTAAGAACCAAAAATGGCCACTGCTTCAGTTCTGCTGGATTTCTTGTACCATTCTTTTACTACTGAGACACCTGTCCAAAGAGAAGTAAATCTTGAAGCAATCTTGATAAATCTCATCATAAATAGTGCTGTTGCAGGCACCAGGTATACAAGTACTTGAGTTCTCAGCTTTGGGGTAAAACCACTGTTCTTGCACTTGATCTGTAACAGGCTGAAAGGTTTTGTCAAGTGTGTCTGCAAAACTCCCTCATATGAGTGGGTTGAAAATGAGGATACTAGGACTTGTAATGAATTTTAATCAGTTTTTTATATATTCATTCTAAAGAATTTGAAGGTCTTCTCATAATGTCTCCTCGAGGTTCAGTTGCACAGATTTTTTTGTGATGAAATTTGAGCAGATGGTGATGGATTGTCAAAGGGTCTCTGTCCTACACCACCTACTTCTCGTGTCATTGTCATATATGATTGTGATCGCCAAATTATCCAAATGAATGTCTATATTTGGGCAGACAAATGTTTTAGTGGTAGCTTGTGTTGTGGTTTTCTCGTCTTCCTCTCCTAAATTTATCTGAAAAAATTTCACAGCAGATCATGTTTAATTTATAATTTTTAAAACCCAGCAAATTACAACTCTTGAAAGAATCCCAACAAAACGACGACACTCCCACCCAACCTTGAATGCCACAACCCCACCCCCCACTCCCCCCGCCAATCTCTCAAAAAATCAGAATCCAAAAGCAAAACCTCCCAAGCTACTTGTGCTCATTAACTGCAGACAACAGTCTATCTGAGGGTAGCTGTAAAGGAAGAACTAAAACCTGTTTCAACATGTTTGGCAAGTGATAGGTCAACTTAATTGTGAAAACACAATTTCTCATTTCTCATCAGTTTCTTCAGAAACAGGACATGATTATTAACTGCTTTTCTGGGGATTTTTTTGTCTTCATCTAGGTAAATTGTTTTATTTTGTTTTTCTGTGCACTTTTATGACTGCCTGCTGTGAAGCTTTCTTTGTGGGCACTGTTCAGAGACAAAGAGGAATATTGCACTGTTTTCCTTGTTTTCCTTTACAGCTCAACAAAGCTGCAGACAGCAATTGCACATGTTCTCTGGGGTTGGGGGCAAAGAAAAAATAACCTGAAACTTTCTGGTGGTGCCTTTTGGGGAAAGGTTACCCAGGCTGGGGACTGAGGCTGGACCCTCCTTGGGCATTGATGAAAAGCAAAAGCCCCCACTAAATTCTTTTTCTCAGCACCATGCATCAACCTGGAGGCTTCCCCTGACTGACAAGTTACTCTCTTCCAACTGCCATCAAATTTCTCTTACGCTCAAGATGCCCTAGCTCATTTTCTGTAGCCTGCCCGCTTGAGAGCGTGTGCTTGCGTTAGTGTGTGAGCTGTCTGAGAGCCTGACAAGCCTCTTTCCCTGCAGCTTAGTGAAGGAAGGGGATGCATTAGCATACAGTTGTTCTTTGTGCATGGAAAAACATAATAATCCTTTCTACTGCTCAAACATTGAAACCAGGGAGTTTATTCTGTCACTTTTTTCTTTTTCCTGAATAATTGCTATTACTAATAATGGAAATAACATACTAGGTGACTAGGTTACCACGCTGATCATATGGGATTTGTGCAAACTGTTCCTATGGCTCATTTAGTTTGCAAGATTTCACACTCTGTGAGTCTTCTCACACTCGGTAGGAACTGGCACGGCTATGCAAAACCATATTACAGGCAAGCAGTAATGATGCGGACACATGAATTGGGCATATCTCCCTTAGACAGGGGCCCAGCCTTTCAGAGAACTGGAGCTGATGTTTGTATAGACATTTTGAAGTCAGACCAGTAAAATTTCACCTGATTTTTCTACTTCATTTTGGGTTCAGTGTTGTCCTTTTTAAAGCTGTATTATGAGTAGTTACCAATGCCTGTCCAGAAAAGCTGACCTTCGAGTATAAATTGACAAGGATTTGCTTTGAAGCTTCTTACCACAAATATGTTTTCCCTAATATTTATGAGGTTTTTTTTGTGGTGGTTTAGAGAGGGTTTTTTTTTGGGTAACATAATCTTGACTGAAGGAGTTTGGAGCTGTCCAGCTGATGAAAGCATTCTCTTTGTCTCATTATTTTTTAGATTTGGACAGAAATGTTTTCTTTTAAAAGCAAGTGTACACACATCCTTTGGTTTATTTGATTGTGCATCTGTACTTTTCAGTTCCTGCAAATATTTATACAAATTTTCATGCTTTTCCTGCTCACTGAAAGATTTTTACTGGTTTTCTAATCTTACTCTGTTAAATCTTCCAGTTCAGCACTCAAAAACATAAATGGGGAAGGCAAACACTGTACGTTTCAGATTGTTGTTATTTGTTTTGGCTGAAGCAAAACAAAATAATTGTCTAACGTTTACTAGTCCTAAGTAGAAACCTCTTAGAGGTATTTGAGTCGAAAGGTCCAGTTAAATATTTTCCTTTTATTTGTGCATTATATTAATCATAGGCTATGCCAAAAATGTGCTGGTGGCAGATCAGCTCTCCTGTGCTGGATGAGAATTCTTCATTGAGGTATTCAAGCTCTTCCAGAATTGAATGGTCATTGGGGTATTTCCATGGCAAGGTCTGACTCGTGTTACAGAAATGAGCCCAGTCGAATGGATTGTGCTCCCATGCAGATAAGGTATCTTATTATCTTCATTTTTAATCATATGAAGAACCCAAGTGCTTTGAGCAGGCGTTTATGGTAGTGATAAAAACAAATACAGGACTTGTTATAACCTCTTCCATAAAGAATGCCCTCAGAGTGCCTTCATATCCATTCCAGCTCCTTCAGCTCACTAAGTCTTATAGATACTGTTCTTAAAATCAGAGATCTTATTTCTCCTAGGATGGAGGAGGGAAGAGAGAGGTGCATGAGCCATCACCTTGTTAAATCCTCTTTAAAAATGGACTTTTTTTTTTTAAACAAGAGGAAGTGTTCGTACATTCAGGATGTTCGTGCAAGTGAGCTTTATGAAACTGTTCAAAAGAGCTCAAAATGAGTTGGAATCAGTCAGTCTAATATGGTGCAACAATTCACACTATTATGTAGGTTTTAACAAGCAGAACAGTGCTGTTTGTATGTAGTAATAAGCAGTGTAATGTCTAAATAAACATTCATTTACATTTCTTATTCGTATTGTAGTGGATGTGAATTAAGTACTGTCAATGCATATGGTGCCTTGAGTCAGGCAAACACAGAGGTCTCATGCTGTTCCTGGTCAGAGACTGGCACTGGATAGGTAGGTAAAGCCTGTGTCAGGAAGAAGTATCAACTTCAGTAAAACTGTGTGGTCAGGTGGGTGAGAAAGCAGAGCTGAAGACAAGCTGCTTGGTGACCTTCCAGATAAGTACTGTAGCTCAGACAGGGATGCAGGAACAGTGACTTAACTGTTTGCTGTCTCTCTTGCTACTTGCAAAATGAATCGCAGCATCAATAATGCAGCTAAGTGATGATCTGTGATCTTGTGAACTATGATTGGAGGTACACACCTTGATTTGATAGTGGAAACTTGTTTAATAACACTCTTCATAAGTGCAAGTGTAGATCCAGGAAAAGGGGGATAAAAAGGGCAAGGAAAAATATAGTACTGAGAATCAAACAGGCTCAAAGTGATATTCTTTTTCTCACTGGCTGTTTTTAGATGAATCTTCATCACCTGTATTGGAACCAAAGAGCAGCAACAGCTAAAAATCTTGTTACTGGTCCAGAATAAACCTTCTAGAGGAGAGGTGCTTCCTCAGATCTGCAGAGCAACCTGCTGCACATACCATCCTTGCTTCTGTACTATCACGTGCTACACTGCAAAGCCACATGTGGCCTGTTGAGTGTGGAGGACTTTGGTATATGCCAGTGGTGATGTTCTAGTGGAATGGAGTGCTGTATCTTTCATTCCTCTTCTCTCATGGCAGAAATCTGTACTGTATCACTATCAGCGGTGTCCTGGAAGTTCCTGCTAAGTATCTCAATGGCTTTGGATTTAAGAACACTAAAATGCATGCTGCACTCTGTTATCCTTCAAGGAAACAGGCACCCCCTGACACTCACAAAAGTGCTGCGAGACAGAAAATGTTGTGCATTAGGTGAGCCAAGGCAACTCCTTTCATGTGTTCTGACCTCACAAGATATGCAAATGCATTTATAGTAAGGTTTGTCTGCAATCAAAAGTAGAGTTGAGCAAATTTGAACTCTCTCACCTTTGCTGCAAGGTTAAAAACATACATGCAAAGTGTTTCTGAGGCTCAGCAGGTGCTTTGTGTCTTTGCTGTGTGTTAAAGCTGTAAGTCAGGCCTCCTGAGGGATGTGAGGGCAGTACTGGAGAGCTGGAGCCCAGCTGGGCTTAAGCTGGAAATCCCACTTTGACAGCGGCTGGGAGCCCACAAGTACAGCTGGAAGGTCTGGCTTTTCAGTTGAGAAGAGGATGTGCCCATTTTGCCTGGTAGTTGTGAGAAGGGAAGAACGTGTATTTAGATCTTTAATTAGAGTGTGTTATAGTTATTGGAGTAAAGCTTAATTTGGTAGCACTTCTCTTTCTTGGAATTTGAAAGGACTTACAGATTCTTATGGTTTGTTTTTTTGTGGGTGGTTCCCACCCCCACCCCCTTGGCACAGCTGATTCAGTACGTGGGAAATGGGAAAGTGAATCCTTTTTCTGCTGTTACCAGTTTTAACCAGAGTGCTCCAGAGTGTTTGTGGCTTACAAAATGGAAGAGAACATTGTGTTGAATGATTATGCGATGTTAATCACACTTTTCTACATGCATAATTTCCTTTTACTTTATTCATATCACCCGGAATACTAAGACTTTTCCATCCAAATTCCTTTGGATGAGTTTAAAAAAGAGCAGATAGAAAATTTCTCAGTTCTCAAAGCCTGCACATCACTTGAATCCTCCATGCCATAATCAATATTTGCTCAATGATTGTTTGCTTTATTGTACTTTCTGGAAATAATTTGAGTCCCATAACCTATATTTTCAGAAATATTGGTGCTACTCTCTTATTTTCTTGTTTTGAATAATTTTATATTAGCAGATATATGCCTGCTTTCACTGTGGTTTGCAGGTCTGCGTGCCTTGCCCATTCCAAGTCCTGTAAAAGGAACATACCTGACACGATTCTGACTTGGCCAATTTTTAATTTGGAGTAATGTTTGGAACAGCAGCAACAAAAATTATATAGAGGAGCAGGCACCTGCTCAAGGACTCCTGTTTGTGTTATTAAGCTTTTAGGATCTGTTATTTGCATTACTATTATGGAAACAGGGAGCCAGTTGTGACACAGTATGACAGAGTGCCACTGAATTCAAAAGCATATGACAATGTAAACAAGCAGAGGACTGATCTGTTGTTTTTCAGTTGTGCTACTGCTAACAAGCGGTCCAAAAGCTTTCCCTAGGGAAGCCTGTCCTTCTTGTGAGATGCAATTGCTTTAATCCTTGAATGCACCTCTGTCTTCTGACAAACACCACAGGTCACATATATTTCCAGTATATGATGTATAGATTTCTGAGCATCGCTTGTTTCTGGAAAAAGGATGGTGGCAAAGAACATTCTAGTACTGCTCTGAGACTCATCTCATCCTGAGGGGAAGGATTTAATTCTACAGATTGAAAAAATCCTAGACATAGACTGCATTTCATTCCAAATTCTTAAAGTCATTCCCCTCCCTTCCAAAAAATAATTGTCATTAAAATAAATTATTTAAAAATAAATAAAAATGTTTTCAAGTTGTTTTTAGGTAGGAGTCTCAAAAACCTGAATGAATGTTCACATGCACAGATAGGCATGCATTAGACTTAATTAAGAAAAAAGTCCGGATTGTTTTTAAGGCAATCTCACGGCTCCAAATTGCTCTTTTTAAACACATAGATTTAGATAGGCAGCTTTCCCCCTTCTGCACAGCTTCTAGCTGAAGCGGTGTTTGTTTGTACCAATTACTCGGCAGAATTCTTTCAAGCTGCCCATAATATGAAAGTTTTACTAGTAGGTCAGTGGTTTTGATTTCAAAGCTCAATTATGAGAAAGGTATGTGTAAATATTGTTTTTCTGCTTCGCTTTTTATTGCTCTTTTGCAAAAAACAAGGGTAGCATAGCTACTTTGTGGGAGTGAATCAAGCTGATGAAGGGTGAATCCATTCTAATACGCTGATGAGATCACATTGATGTAACAGGAAAAGGAACAAAAAAGGTTCAATTCTATTTAAAGGGGGAAAAAAATCAGAGTAAATAAACTATCACAATAAATATGTTTTACAATATTCTGTAAAATAGTCTTTAATGTTCCTGAAGTTAAGGTTCTTTCATTTCGCCAGTTCTTTTGCATTTTGCATGGTACTGTAGCTGAAAAACATTCTTTTGTTAATGCAACCTCAATGCTGAAGTAAACCGTGCCACAAAGCCCTCAGTTTTACTGTAGCTCAGGCAACAAACCCAGAACACACTAGCACTGATTTACCATGGTTCTAATCAGCATTTCGCACATGGAAAACTCACCATGTGTTTCAGAACCCTTTGACACTCATCTCTTTCTAATACAAGTGCCTGTTTCTCCCTCTGCTGGTTTCAGAATAAACGCCTTGTCAAAAAAAGAATTAGATTTTGACAGCTTTTTTCCTATGGTTAATTGAGGTGATAGATACACTTGACATTTATCTCAGTGCAGAAAAGAAGATTAAGACATATTTTTCTACATGCATTCTCTGTATTAGAGGAGGTCACTTTCCAGGGTCTTTTTAATATGCCTGTGCAATTAATAGTGGTGATAATTCCACTCCATATCACAGCGTCTTTAAAGTTCTCTTTCAAATTGACAGATAAAACTCTCACTTCTGTATATGGGACTTGAATTAGACTAATCTTTTTCAAGTTTGCCCTGCAGGCTTTCCCTCTCACAGTCCTGAAAATTAATACTGTCTGAAAAATACAAAGGATATCATGCTAACTCACTTAGTTCAAAGAAAATGGAAAAAAAAAAGTCATATTTCAGATTCCTTTAATTATTCCCACTAAATTTTTGAGGGCATCCCCCTAAATTGTTACTTTTACAGTAATGCGATTTGAACGTTCCACTTGTTAAGTGTCCAATCATATTGTGCAGTGGTTTCTGTTCCTTGTTGTAATGCAGGGCAGCTCTCTTGATTTTTCACAGAAGTTACTGGATGAATGTGAAGTTTAGATGCCCTAGCTTATGTAACATGGTTATATAATAACAATTTCCAAAGCTGAGTTAATTAATTCATTTCATAAGACCGCTGGTTAATTCATACTGTTAAACCCCTCTTAAGCAGAGTTATTAAAAGATCAAAGCCTGCATATCACTCTTTCATATCCACAAAAAGAGTGCAAGTATTCAAAGTCTGCAGTTCACAGAAGCACAGTTTTGAGCTAAGGCCTGCTAGATGCACTGCCTGGGTAACATTATTATTATTATTATTATTAATTAATTATTATTATTAAGCTCAATATTTAGCAGAAATGTGAGGTAAGGTATTAGAATAATATCTTTCAAATATGTGACTTTTCCCGGGCCAGTTGACATTATATTTTTGCATTTTTTTAACTTGTCTCTTTTCATGTTTTAAAAATTTTCTGTATTCTAATGAGTTCAATAAACATTCTAGGTGGGCTCTGCCTTCCAAATTTATTGCCTTTGGAAAATGCCTGGAACTACATCTCTATCAAGCAAACTAAAATTTTGAATATTAGATTCCAGAGTCTATAAATACAGAAATGCTCTTGCAGGCAAGAAGGAATGGAGCTTAGGAGAGTTTTACAAATCCCAAGTGTTCCTACTATTTTCCTTAAATTTTCATAATATCTTAATTTCTCTTAACTGAATATTTATAGTTGTTGACTCGGGCCAGGAATTTGGCCAAGTATTTAAGTGCTTGGTGGGTCCCCACTGAGGGGGAGGAAAAAAGGTGTATGAAGGTCATTTTGATGAGGAAAGTATTGAAGTAGTTATCAAAGGTTTTTTTTTTTTTGTTTAACACTTTTGTTTGAGACTTGTTTTGCTCTAAATTCTGACTGACAGCAATCCTGATGCTATACTAAATGCAACCAGAGCACCGGTCCATGCTTGGAAGCAGTCTTTAGATTCTTCTTACCAAACATATCTGTTTTACCATTAATCTGCACAAAATACTTTTTGATAAGCAGTTCTTGACTTCTTGTCTTCTGAGTCTTACTCCTCAATAAATGTGTGTGCATGAATTTAGTGTAATCCAACAATTCAATTGGACTTTCCTATAGATGTTTCTCAAACGAAATGATACTAAGAACTGGAGTTATGAAAAGTATTTGCATTCCAATTGTCTGTCTCTTTAGGCTGTCTTTCCAGCAGGTACTCATCCATTTCATACTCATGAAGAAACCAACAGGACTTTGACATATGCCTGCTTGCTATTGTTTCCATGGAAACAAAACTTTGAATTAAGAGTTAATATATGAGCAACCTGTATGTGTATACATAAAGTGTGTTTATGTGCATATATATGTGTGTGTATATATGCTGTGAGAAAGGATGGGCATATTCTGTGGAGCAAAATGGGCAAAACTGGCACACCTCATTAGACCTTTGATTGAGAATGAGGGACAGTTGGCAGCAAATCCCAGATCTTTTCATTCAAGGATCTATTTGCTACACCCCCACCTGCTGTAACCTGAAAATGAAAGTTTAATTATAAAACTAAGGATTTACTTTTTTACTGTTTGTTTGTTAAATAGGTTTGGCATTTTGTAGTCAATTGAAAATGCAGCTTTTTTTTAATCTGCAGAAAAATAGATTCATTATAGAAATCTATCTTCTATTAGTTATGTTGTGCATCTGAGCTTCTGTACTGCTGAAAATATCTGGGATTTTCTTCCCAATTTTGTCAAATAAAGCAGCTAGCTCATTTAGACATATTGTATGGGGACATGTTGTATTAGTTGTACCAGGCTGGAGATACAGCAGATCTTCCTGTAACATGTTGACTTGCCACTGCATCTAAACCTAGCAGGGATTTGAAGGGACTCAGCAAGAGTATTAAGGTACTGTGATGCCTTCACTATTCATGGATAATCCATTAAGACTGTGCAATAAGTATCAGGGAGGCTGCATCTCCTACCTTTAGAAATTTGAAACAAACTTTCACTCTTATTGACAACAAAAAGCTTTTCCTACAGCTTCCTTTGCACATTTAATATGCCATTTTATTTCTGAAATGAGAATTGTTTATATTTCTTTTCTCTGTGTGTGGTGCAAGGCTTTTTTGGTGTGTTGTTGTGGGGGTTTTTTGTGTGAGGTGTGGGGTTGGTGATTTGGTTTGGTTTTGTGTGGCAATATTTATTTTTCTTTTTGTAATTTAAAGTGATCTGTCCTTATCATCTTAGCAAATTAAAACACTTGGGAATGACACAGTCTTACGTGCTAACCTTAGAACAAGGCTAAGGGTGTGAGTCCTGAAATGCTTTGTGGTCAAGCTCAATTTAAAGTTGATACAACTAAAAAAGAAATACATATTTTAGGAATATCACCTTTATTCTATTTAATGAATTTGATTTAATAATTTATCCATTCCCTTAGGCATTTGCATTAATTAATGCCTACAGAAATTTTTCTCTCTTGAATATATTTTGGTGTCACAAAACTGGCCACTGCAGGTGGTTACGTTTTCCAGGAATATTTTTTGTTGTCATGCCCTACCCCTAACAGTTAATTATCTTCCAAGATGGTCACTTATTTATGCCCTGGTGATCTCCAGATTTTACATATGCTGCATCTCCCATTGAATTTTGAATGCATGCCTTAAATGGCTCTTAAGGAATATCAGCCTACGGGTAGGTAATGCACACAGCCCTGGGTATATGCTTATTGCTGTTGGCAGTTCTCAAGTTTGAGAAAATAATTAAAAAAAAAAAGTATTCTTTTCAACACTGTTTTAAGCACAAAACATATCTGGAGTTGGTGCTTGGCGATGCTTGTTCACCCTGGGATTGGTATACTGTGTCAAAGACACTCTGCACTTAACGATTTAGCATCAGGTTTAAAGTTCCTGATGAATGTTCATGTCTTGCCTCCACAAAAGGCAGTTGCTGCTTCTGATGGAAGGCTACAAAGGGATAGGCCGTGTTTTATAAAGGGAAGGCAAATATTAAATATCTCTGAAGAGGTCAATAGCTGTCTCTTAAAACTCTGGAAAGGCAGAAATTCTGAACATTTATTATCGAGGGCCAGCTCCTTTGGTTGTAGATGTGAGGTAACCATTTTTAATTGGGAAAGTCTTAGACCATAGAAGAGGAAAATGTGCAAAACCCATAATGAAAAGATATCTCTGTGTACATTCTCTTCCCTTTAAGTAAATAACGGGTTTGTGTAAATTAACATGAAGTAGTATACTCATGATGAGGAAAACTCCACCTCTGAGTTTTAGGCATTTGTTAACCACCTTTGATGTAACTTCAAAATTATATGGTAATGATGTGGTTGATATCAAGGATCCAGTACAAAAAATGTTAAATATCAGTACCGTCAAAGTATAAGTTAAGTTTTTAAGGCAGTCACAACTATTTTTCTCTTTGTAGTCAAATTATGGAGCTTCTCAATAATGATTTTTTCCTTTAATTACTTTACATGTCTTAACAAAGAAGAAATATGGCATTACAGAGCAACTGATGCTGTGTGTTAAGCAGCATGTACAAAAATTTTTGGCTTCTGTCCCTCAACGAAAACATGTTGCTGCTATCTCTTATCTAAACAAAAAAAAAAAAAAAAGAATTGGGGTTGTGAGAAAAGGATTGTCATAGGATATCTGGAAACCACTACTCCAAACTCTTCTGCTGAATTAATATGCATGTCTTTGCCCAAGTAGTTTCAGTGCTTTAGTCTTCAATTTATGTTCAGAACTGAGGTAATATTGCTTGGCAGAGATGTAACAAATCAAAGCACTTTTACACACCCTAAGTTAGAAGGTACAGTGTGAGAATAATGTATTGCCTGTTCTCTTTCAAAAACACATGCCTGTACCTCTCTGTGGCACTTTGCAAACATTAATAAGTACCTTGCAATACCTATAAGAAGCATCTTTAACTTGATAAAGAGTAAAACAGATGACAGTAGAAGTAACTTTTATTTAAACTCCTGTTGGAATTAAATAGCCCTGAGATTTGAGCCATTGTGTCTCTCTTACTTAGGATTTAAGAAAACCTAACAGATGTTAAGAGATGCTACTACCCTTTATTTTCTTGGTTATATTTAAAATCTGGTGGCATCTGTTTTTTGCCAAATGGGAGCCCATCCACTCAAATTAGTCTGCATTCCATCATGTCCCAAGATATCCAGCCACAGCTCTGTAGGATTTAAGACTTGGGGGAGAAGGAGAAAGTAAACACTTCTATGGTACAGAAAAAGGCAAGATTATGTAGTGGTTTCTCCTGCCCTTATGATGACAAAACTTAGTTGTGTGCCTCAGGGTACCCAGCCCAAAGCAACATTTCAGGGCAGGCAGAAATGACTCTGTGGTTGTCTGCCCCCTCGATTTGTGCCACCTCCATGCTCAAAGTAGTATCATGGGCATAGGGTGGGGGCTCTTCTCTATTTACTTATGTAAATAGTTATTTACTTATGTCATGTACAAATGATGGCATGGGGCTTGGTTCTACCAAGTTGAAATAAGAATCAAATAGTGTAGAAGATGGATTTTGTAGCTGCTGTTTTTCTGGAATGGGGCACTGGAGAGGGCGGCAAGAAAAAAAAGAAAGATGAAAGAAGATGCTTCTCCAGGTGCATCAGGCCATCTCCCCAGAAATCTGGTGGGGGTATGTTCGTTTGAGATGAAAAATCCTGTTTTGGCAAAATGTTGGCTGAGGTCTCACTACTAGTCTGTCTTTATGAAAAAACAGGTGTTAAATTCTCAAGCTGGCAGATGTTCATCTCTCCATTAAAATTCCTTCTGTTGGACTAATAAGAAGGGAAGAACACATAGGGTGAAGTTTTAACCATCCAGTCCCGGTTAAAGTGATAAGCTGTAGATGAACATAATGTGTTCCAGCTTTGATGCAGATACAGAGGCTCCCAAGACCCTTGTCTGTTTTCTACAACGGAGTTTATTTGCTGACAGGAAAAATAGAATCAAATTTTAATTTGCTACTTTATTGGGAAATAGTTTTAAAACAGAATAGTTATCTTTGTAAACAAAGCTTTGCAATATTTTTTGTTTTATTTAAAATAATTTCCTTTTTGAAATTGCCTGCAACTGAAAATTTAATTTTTTTAAAAAGGTGTTTCAGATCAAGTGAAATAATTTTGACTGAATTCGTTGTTGCTGTTGAGTTTGGCTTGTCACTAGAAAAATCAATTATTTACATAGGTCTACCTGGGAATATTTCAGGACAGCATAGAATCTCAATGGTTTTTATGAGTAGTTCAGATCCCCTAGAGGAAAGATGCCAAAAACATAGCCCATGCATCCTTAAGGGCTTCTCTTGGATTCTAGTCAAGAATCTGCTCATGGTAGTAAAAGTTGTCATAATTCTGGATGCCCTATTCACACCATCAAAATCTGCTTGAAAATTTGGATACTAGAAGCTGTGCTTCCAAAGTCAACTATGTGAATTCCTTTCTGCCATCTTAAGGAGTTTTGTCAGCGTGCTCTGAGATGAAATATTAAATTCATTTTGCAAATAGGAGCAAAACTGAAAATTCTCACTTTTAGGCTTGATGTCAAACAGTCTTCGCAGCCAAAAATCTAGTTTGCTCAGCTCCTCCTGTAAGTGCTTTCAGATCTCTGCTTTTGTCCTTTGACTGATTTTGGTCTGCTGCTTTCATTTGTCAGAGCTGTATATAATTTTTAGAGAGCTTCAAGGTTGACAATAGGAATGATATCATCTTGTAGCTTGGCAATGTCAAAGGATGTTGAAATGTTCTGTAGTAGTTGCTTATCTTACAAGCAGACCATTACCATTACTCCTGTTTTACACGTGCTTAAAAGGACACAGTAGTCTGGTTAAAAGATTCAGGCATATTTATAACTTGCTTTAGGAGTAGGTTTAATTTGGGTGTGTGAGCCTTCATCTAGATCCAGGCTTTCAATCAATTAATGGGTGGTGGTTAGATCTGTTGTGTTGTTTATGGTGTTGGAAATCAGGAGATGTCATGCTCCCACTTGGGCCGCATCTGTCATCAAAGCTGTGGCTAAGGATTTGTTCCAGGCTACTTAAAAAGGCTACTGCCCTGTGTGGCCAAATGTTATGTTGGGTATTGGTGTTCTTAACCTCAGATTATTAACTCTGGGAGGATGTGTTAGGAACAGCCCTGTGCTGTACTACACCCTCAGGGATGTGAGATGGAGAGTCTTGAATGCCTCCCTGATGCCTAAAGTCAATCTTTTCATTACCTGCTTATAAACCAGTAACTTCAATTTATTTCTGTATTTAGAAAAACATAAACTCTTCTAGCGCACTTTTCATTCAGGAGTGGAAGCTGATAAATTTTGTACGTGGTGCTCTTACACTTGGCAATGCAAAACCATTTTTCTTGTTGATAAAGGCATGGTGGCATCTAATGTAATGGAAGTCATAAAATCATTATTGAAAAGCTCCATAATTTGATCAGAGAGAGAATCAGTTTTGAATACTCACTGGTGAGCCTGGGCTCATACCACACAATTATTTTAGGGCACTTAGTTTACTAGACGATAATATATTTTCTTCAATCACAGGCAGGCTTACCTTGCATTTTATTTGAAAGCTCATGTACTGTATCACATGATTATTGGTCTCAAACTATGCCACATCTTTTAGCAAAGACAAGCAAGTTTTACAGTTGTTGTTACGGAATTAATGCTATTGATCAGTAATAACTAAATATAGCTGGATTTTTGTAGGGCATAAAGGCAATATTGTTGCTTAATTTGATTTCCTGATGTAACTGAGGCAATGAAACTTCACCTAGGAATTCCTGCATTGATGCTCTTAATTTGCAGCTAAACAAGATCATATGTTTCAGAAATTTCTACAGCTGTCTCACTGGTAGCTGTGGTTAGGTTTAGCGATCAAAATGAGCTCACGGTTTCTAGAATAAATCCTGCCTTGCATAGCTTTCTTTTTCCTTATTACTGAAAGTAAGTACAGATTGTTACCAGACAGGATTACACAGACTTCCCCAGACTTTTCTTCACCAGTTTTCTGATGAAAGACTGTTTCATCTTTTTAGCATGTGCCTATCCCTTGACTCTTTACTCCTAAAGGATCTTCAGTGATGGGTCTGAAAACAACCTGCATCAATAGTCCCAAAGGACTGCAGCCTACATATGCTCCAAATTACTGGTGCTGGGAGGAGTCGTCGTCATTCATTTTGTTTGCCTGCTCTTGACCAGCATGATCAATTTTTTGTCATCTTACTACTGTCTAGAGTTCTTCTGTTCTTCTGTGGCTTTCAGCAGCTCTGAAATTTTTCTGTGTTCTCTTGCTTGCTCTGTGCTACTTTATCAGGCCTGACCACAAGAGGAAGACATGGCAGGTTTGTTTTCTCTGAGGAAAAGAATTAGAACTGATTCAGTGTTCTAAATGATTCAGCCACAGAGGAGACTAACATTGCAAGATGATGAAGTGTCTAGAGCACAAGCCTTAGGAGCAACAGTTGAGGGAGCTGGATTTAACTCCTGGAGCAACAAGGAGGCTGAGGGGAGGAGACCTGCTTGCTCTTCACTCCTCCCTGAAAGGAGGCCATAGCTTTAGTCTGTGGGCATTGGTGTCTTCCAAGTCTGGTATGATGGGGTGTGAGGAAATGGCCTCTGAGATGCTGGGGGAAATTGATTTTGGATATGAGGAAAAGCTGCTGCTTTCTTGGTCAAAAAGGTTGTAGCCAAACTCTGCAACAGGCTTCCCCAGGGATGTGGTTGAGCACCTAGTGCCAGAGATGGCTGTGCATGGGGGCCTGGTCTAGTTGGTAGGCTTGGTGATGTCAGGTTGGCAGTTGAACTCCTGATCATAAAGGTCTTTTCCAAACTAAATGCTTCTAAATGTGGCCATGTTATCATGACTACCCAGTTTCTGCACCAGCAACAGTTTGAAATCAAAACAAAAGGGAGGAGTGAAAAATGATCATTACTTCTATTTACTGTGAATAGTGACATACCACTGCTGTACTGGGAAAACGGTCAACCCTGAGGGCACTAACTGTCCTTTCTCAGCCTCCCTAGGGCTTCCCCCAACCCTGCCCATGGGCCAGGAGCAGCTGGGCAGGGCCCACCTAGGGGCTGACATCTTGGCCTGTTTCCATCCCCAGAGAGGTGCCAAATGCTGGAGGCTGGGACAGCTCCCTGCTGTCCTCCCCTGTCACCCTGCTGCCAGGCCCTTCTTTCTGCCTCAGTGAACTGCCATCACTCCTGGGTTCTGGAGAGGCCCTGGCCCCTGCAGTACTCTGGCAGAAATCAACAGCTTGATATCTTGCTGCCTAGCTGTGTGATAATGGAAGCAATAAACCCAGTAATTCACATGACTAGAGGAAATCATATGAGAGGTGTCAGCTAGGGGTGGAGGAAGCAAGTAAAAATCTGCTAGTCTCAGGTTGAAACAGGCTGTTGTAACATGGCCTAAAAGGGCCGTTTGCCACTTTTACCCTGATTTTCTATTCGATTATACTATCTTCAAGCATTAATCATTCATTCTCCCTAGCCTGTGTAGCTATAATCTCTGTAAATATTTCAGAATTATGCTTTATGCTTGCTGCGTTTTTACCCTGGGAGTGTGACAATGGCAATTCAGGAAAGGAGGCTGGCTGCTTCAGAGCAGACACATCACTAGCCAAACACCTGATTTCAAGCAGTCTTCTACCAGCCAAACAGCTGATTGAAAAATTTGTTGCAAAATTATTTTTTTAAAAACATTGAATATTGTTATTTGGTGGGTTGAACTTGCATGTATGGTTTATGGCTGATATTAATCCTTATTTAGAAAGCAGGAATTGATCTAAATTCTATGCAGTAAAATGCATCTGCAGTTGTTTGGAGCTAAGCTGTTTGCAGTGGTATATGGTGGGAGGATGAGAGAGAACAGGCAAAAGCTGAAACGAAACAGTTTGGACTGGATGTAAGGAGAAACTTTTTTCCTTGAGTATGGTGAGGTAGTGGAGTAGTCTCTAGCCTTGAAAGATTTCAAGACCTGACTGGATCAAGCTCTGATCTCATCATGGCTGATCCTGATCCAAGCATGAATTTGCACTTAAAGACTTTCTGAGCTACCTTTCAACCTCAGTTATCATGCTAACCAAGATAGTTACCACAATAATTAATTTCCCACCTGCCTCCCCAACTGTAACAAGCTAATATGCAAATACATTGTTTGAAAATTTGCTGCTCTGCCACAGAATGTTTTCCTACCTCAAAAACACCCTTGTATTGCTTTTCCTCTTGTAATTATAAAAGAGCCTCCTCTGGATAAATTACTATAGTAATTTATATTATATTAATTTATCTGGACAAATTACTATAAATTACCCTGTGAGCTTTACATGCTGTCCTACATAGAAAAAAGTTACTTAAGTGATTTTCTTAAAATGGGGGTGGGGAAAAGCTGAAAATCTGTCTTTATCCCACTGAGAAGTTCAGAGAAACATTTGGGGAATGATACTCCCCTGTTTTTAACTTTCATATAAACATAAAACAAATGAGATGAAATCATACACTACACCTTTCAAAGAAATATCTGGGATGGAAAAGATGTAACCTTCAGAAGTCTCTTTTGCTTAATCTTTTCAGAGAGATTCCCAAAAGAGAAAGGAGCTGTACTGTGCATAAGTTTGGCTTCATAGTTGCAGTAAGTTTCCTGTTTTAGGATAACACTCATATCTCTTGATATGCGTCAAAGGCATGACATGACCAGGCACAGGTCTTTTTCCTTCAGCTTTATCAGAACACTTACTGGAATTTTACAGAGGCAGTGGTGAGGTGCTGGAACGGGCTGCCCAGAGAGGCGGTGGATGCCCCATCTCTGGAGGTGTTTAAGGCCAGGTTGAATGGGGCCCTGGGCAACCTTGTCTAAATCCAGGCCTGGAGGCTGGTGGCCCTGCCTGTGGCAGGGGGTTGGAACTCTATGATCCTTGGGGTCCCTTCCAACCCAGACCATTTTATGATTCTATTCTATGATTTGCATTATTTCCATAGCCTGAGGAAGGACAAGAAATTTCCTGCTCCTTCAGTAGCTTTGTGTCAGCCCTGCTGGCAAACGACACTAAAAATTATTACTCTGAGAAAATATTCTTGAAGAGACTTTTCTTTTGCTCCTTAGAATACTGATATCTCTATCCATTCTCCTAAAGCTCTTTCCAGGAAGACCTAGCATCAAAGTTAAGGATGACAGTTGAAACTCAAAGCTTGCAAGATATATTAAAACTTAAAATTGCATTAGAATTTAACATTTTTGACTCTTTACTCAGTACTTGTAGGGCAAAGAATTTTCAGAGATACCATGAGTGTTGAAGTGCTCTAGGGAATAATTATTTGCTGGTGTCAATCTCTGTAGCAAAGATGAATTGAGAACTTCTGAAAAAACTCTGAGAAGCTGAGTTTTAATAACTGAATATCGAGTTTGTATTTGTAATACCTTGGATATTTTATATTTCTCGGAAAATTCATGCTTATCTTCTTGAAAAGTATTTCATTAAGGAAAACATAGATTAAATTACTTCTGGATTTTATGCTTTCTGCTCCTTTGAAATCACTGTATAAAATTCACCAAGCAGTTCCTTAATCTACTCAGTGACAGGAAATGTCTTTTCAGAGCGTGTTCTTTTGGTTTAACAAATCCTGCAACTCAAAACCCCTTCTACAAGAATACTTTAGCATTTCATGCTGAGCTGGTATCCTACAAGCTTACCCGCTCTATTTCATTGAGTCTTTTTTCTTGGGCTGGTAATGTCTTTTTATGAATTATCTACCCTCCCAAGGTTATGCCCCCAAAAGACCTTAGCATGACAGTTGCAGGTAACAATGTCAAAACTCAAAGCTTAGTTATGTTACCAGAAAGCAAAACAATCCTGGTAAAATATTTTTATTTCTATGGGGTCTGGAAGCCTATTCAATTGAGTGATAGCCTCTCTGTGATATTTTCTTCTGAGAAATGAATCCGTGTTTACTTCTACTGTCTCTTAATTGGATGGCTGAATTTAACTTCTGTGGTTTATTAAGTTATGTAATTAAGGGTTAATTAAAGCTTTGGTTTCAGTTTAGAGCTCAGCCTGAAGAAACCCACTTTTTAAATAAAACTTATCACATTGCTCTATTTGTTTCCACTTTTGTATTTTCCTAAGACTGCACTGAATTAAAAAACTTGGGTGTAGCTTTATGAATACTTGGGACTTCCTGTTAAAGCGTATTATATCCCTGACTGCTGTTTCTGCAGCCGTAGAAACAGATAAGCAAATGGGTCATATGGAAAATGGATCAAGTGACTAGTAAGGTTTGTTGATGGTTATATATACATAAAAAAAAAGGCATAAAGGGAGTAGAATATTTTATTACAAAGATTAAGTAAGGAATGTGTGCAACATAATTTTTTTTCTAGCCTAGAGGTAGGTCAGTTTCTGGCACTCTCCTGTTCATTGCCAGAAACGTTACCAGATCATACCAGACATTTTCACCAAAGATCAACAGCACACAAACCCAGAAAACTCCATTCCCCATGGGCTTATGTTGTTGCCTGTTGTTGGTAAGTCCTGAGCTGTGAAGATGCTTGTAAAAGAATGTTAAAAATGGAGAAAAAAATAATGTAGGAGGACTGCCTGGAGTTTTTGGAAGTGGGCCGAGATGATGACTTAAATAATGACAAAACATAAACTAAAACCTGATAGAAGTTCATTAGTTTCTTAGATCTTATAGTCAAAGTACTCAAGTTCGAAGAGCCAGGTCTTAATAAAGCAAAAAAACAGCCCAGGATCAGTGGGAAGAATGTTGTGAGTACTCATTTTCTCAGGGGATTTCTGAGTCACTGGGCTACACCTTTCTTTGTTGTGAAGGCTGTTTCATTTCCTTGAGCAGTAACAGTAGTTTTGCAGACTTGCAACACTTCTGAAATATCAAAGTAACTTCAGTTTCTTTACAAGCAGCTTCCTCAGCCAATGAAATTCAAGATAATATGATGATATATGAACTATCTAGTTTAGTGTACTTAATTGCTTACAAAAAAAATAATTGCACACTGCCCTTGGGTTTTGCTGTTTAAAGGTGATGTTTTCTGCTTATATTTATGGGTTAAATATTGTTTCTGTGTGTTTAGGTTCTGCTAACTCAATAGAGAGGATATGCAGGCTACTCATAGGCTTAAGGGTTTTTTTTCCATTTCCTGCTGATGAATGTTAAGTTGGTTGAACTGTGTCCCGACGTTAATCATCACAGTGACTGTAATGGTCATCTTCCATTAAAATATGGAGCCTGACAAGATGGCTGCGGTAGAAGGAAGAGTGCACCATACTTACAGGTGAACCTGGATAAAAATTATGTAATTTCTTGACACAGACCAGTAATGTTTATGAATACCTGTAACATCTCTTTGAACTGAAATGCCTCATTTTAGCTACCTGCGTACTAAAACTCTCTTATTTTGTATGTTTTTTTCCTTGGAAAGTTCATATTTTTGCTCCATGACCACTGATACATTGCACTGTCAAAAATTCTCTGTTATTTAGGATATGGGAAAATACAAAAAAAGTGCTTGTATTTGCATGTTTTGCAGTTTAGCTGTACACTACTTGAAGATGATGATGTTAATCTTGACTTCAGGACACACTTTTCTGTTCACAAATTTAAGGCAAAAGCACCTAATCTAACTTGGAATAATTCCCTGGTTCATGTGTGTTGAATGCTGAAAAGCGTACCACATGTAAGTCAGCATTTGATCTTGAAAGTTTTAAATTTTTTTTTTCTTATCTGTGGACAGAGTTTCCATGTAACAGAAAACATTTTGTCACCTCTCAATGTGTGCAAATGTTGAGGTGTGTCCTCACAAGGTAGTTATTCGTGCACCTCCATGTCAGAAGATCTTGGGATGTTTTCCAGGTCTTAGAAACTACCCAGTTTATTATTATTATATTTTTCCTTTTTCCCCTTTGGAATTCTTTGGGATGAACAAAATATTGGAGAAATGCTTTCATTGTCAAAATACTAATTTTGTTCTTGCATTTTTTTGTGATGCTCTTCGAATTTGGAGAGTATGAGGTAAGTATTCCTGTTTGCCTGTATCTTCACTGAGGGCTAAGTTACAGGAAAGTATTTTTTAGAAATATCTTTTGGTTGGAAGTTTAATTTGCACTTAAAAGGCAGAACAAAAAAATCACAAAGAAATGATACTGTAACTATTATTAACAAAGAGAAGCACTGAAATCTGAATATGGACTGTTAGTATGAGGAACACATTGTGCTGACAGGGACCATACAGGTCCTCTGAAGCTTAAGAAAGAAAATGGTCTAATGTTTTAACCTCAAGTATTGTCCATTCAGTTTCTTAAAACTCCTGGAAAATACTCTTTCCCAGAGGAAAATATATTTCTAAATAATATTTAAACAAAACCTGAAATGAAGTGCTGCAATTAACTTTCTGAAGGTCTGTTTTCCTTTTGCGTGGACCTAATGAGTTTAGGATTTGTCCTAACTGGAAATAGATACAATAACTGTGTATGAATTTAAAATTACATCAGACTGCCAGTCTTCCCATTATCAAATCTTCTTTGAATAAGACAGTATATGCTGTTAGAGTTATCACTTCATCCTTGGTCTCGGTCATGCATGGGGTGCCAGAAGTTCAATAAACTTGACCTAGAGTTTCTACCTTACATATTTTGGTTGGAGCTGAGAAGCAATTAAAAAAATATTGAATAAACCTCATAAAAGTATTTCTTTATTGAAAATCAAAGACATGCAGGCACCTTGTTTTAGGGACCAATTTTTACTTGTAAAAAAATTTTGTCCTTATGGCTATAACTTTTTTCTCTGCATTTTGTCTTTTAATTCAGATAGAACTACAGATAGATGTAGAAAAAGGTAAGAATTGCTTTTCTGTAAGAACAAAAGTCACCGATTGCTGAATTTTTTTTTTATAGTGCGATACTGATTTTGGTGTTTTCTAATTTAGAAACAAACCGTTCTTTTTCATACTTTTTTATTTGTATGTATATCAACAAAATACTAGTTTTAAAAATATAAAGAAATGCTTTATTGCTTAGAGGAAAAAATCTCTTCAGATTAGTTGCATTCCTGAAAACAGGTTCATCTGTATGAAGTGCTCTTGCTTTTAATACGGAAACCCATTTTGCTACTACTAAACAAAAATTCGGTGTTTTCTGAAAATGAATATTCTTCTTGATGGTGTATGGTAAACAGAGAGCTACCCAAGTAATCTGAGGCATATATAGGTATTTTTGGAATAGGTGACTGATACAGATACTTATAAACCAAACTCTGCTTTTACCTGTACTGCTTCTGGATATGGCAAAGACTTTATACAGCTGGTACTTCACTGTATTGCTCCATGGAAATTATCATGCAGTAGTTTAATTTTTTTTAAAAGTGCATGGTGCATACGCTTGCATATCCTGCAGAAAATCAATATAATCATGCCACAAGACTGCATCAGGATAGATTTCCTAGCTTGCTCACATTTAATACATCAGTATTTTTTTCCAGTGCTATAAGATTCCCCACCTCCATGAAAGGAGAACTAAAGAAAGGAAAGAGTTACTAACCACAAGACTTATGAATTGAAGTAATTGTGGGAAGGAAGCAAGGTATTTTGATTTATAAAAGATAGGTAAGTTTCAATCATTGGTATTTACCTGACAGGCTGCTGAAATTAATGCTTATATTAAAAAAGTATGAATGATGCTTTTTTCCTATATCAAAGGTGTTATTAAAAAAGACAAGAAGTCAAATTCATTCCCTTTGAATTCAGAAAGAAATTTGCTTGCCTCTGAATTCGAACTTGCATTTGAATCTGTGGGTAGACCGAAACCCAGTTTTTCTTCTTTTGCTGGCATAAATGGGATTGGTTAGCTGTACTGCTGATTCACGCTTTTCAGATGTGCTCCCTAATGTCCTCGTTTTAGATACAGCCCACGTAAGCCCCATGGTGGACAGCTGCTTTTCGTGCAGTT
Source organism: Hypotaenidia okinawae (assembly GCA_027925045.1). Taxonomy (NCBI): domain Eukaryota; kingdom Metazoa; phylum Chordata; class Aves; order Gruiformes; family Rallidae; genus Hypotaenidia; species Hypotaenidia okinawae. The sequence goes on from BSDF01000001.1 coordinate 98,180,916, forward strand.
ACCGTGCGGGCAGAGACAAAAAGGTAAAGACACCGGTAAATATTCTGCACCCAAAGAACCGCTCTTTGCTGGAGCACGGCGGCACAGCCGTCTTTTCCTGGTGCCATCTAGAGGAGGCACGTTTTTCCCCAGTCTCTTACTTAAAAGCACAGGAAAGAAACACCCAGGAGAAGATGGAGTGGTTTTCTCCCGAACCTCTGTCAGGCTCGCCATCCTGTTCCCAGCCCAGGGAATTCAGCTGCCTCCTTGTTAGCGAAGAGGAAGGCGGGGGGAGGGGAAGCTCCCTTCTGTTTTGATGTTTTGGTGGTTTCGTGATTGCTACCAATTTCCTGCAGCCAAAACATAAATTTGTCATAACTCTAAGCCCGTGAAAACTAATTGAAATAAATCAGCCGTGACCACTTAGGGCCAATTGTGACGGTTAGAAAAGGGGTAATGGAACATCATAATTAGTTGCTGTTTCACGGTGCTCACCTGAAATTTTTGCACAGATTGGGGCACTCTGGATTGCTTAAGTAAGTATTTGCACGCAAACTGGTGATATTTGATCCACCTCAGTGTCAAGAGCTTCCATAACTTTAAAAATTAAAGAAGTGGAGAGCCTCAAGTGGATTCCAGTCGGCAGTTTGATTCAGATTTTATTATCAGCAATGGGTCTATAATAAGCATGAACTGTCCTCTCAGATTAGCTATGCCTCAGCAGCTACCCGCTCTGCATCTCCCTCCTCCCCTGCCTTTCTCTGGAAATGGAAGAGGCCATCTGCAGGCTTTAACTTGCTATTCAAGCTGGCTGCTAGGATTCTGGATGAAACAAGGCAATATATGTGCTTGTCTTCCCACAAAATGATCTTTCTTTCAGGCCTGAAAAAACCCTTCTCTGCCCTCCTGCCCTTCGCTTTCTCCTTAGCGCGCCCTCCGTGCCCTTAAACATACAGCTGGCAGAATGGCGAATGTGGCACCAGGCAGGCAAACATGAAATTTAGCCTAATGATTGGGCTTTTCGGTTGAAAACCAGTGGGATTTATCTCCTCCGTAAATAGCAGAATGAATTGTAAAGATAAAGTTTTTTTTTTTAGATACAGACAAAATCCCTAAGCAGCTGCACATACTTGTTTGTTTTGCAGAAATTGAACTTGGTATGCCTTACAACTCGTCGGCTTATAACTACGCCGATGAACATGAACCGTGTCATATTTTTAAGCACAATAACAGAGAGAGCATTTCCTTTGCTTTGGTACTCTCTGCAATACTGATAGATTAATTACCGCAGTGATTAATCTCTGGTGATCTCCCTTTGGTAAAGTCTGGAGCTTATTATTAATAGCCTCTTGTTATGGGCATTATGAACTTGTTACATTGCTCAGTGAGTATGCAAAAGTTCTGGAAGTGCAAGAGCTTAAGTGGAGACTGACAAAAGCACCAACAACAGCCTGCTTCTAACAGAAGTGAGATTTTTAAGTTGTCTGAAGCAAACACCCCTGAGTCATTGTGCGGCATAAGAGGACACTTAAGTTACTGAAGCAATGAAGTCCTTCCAAATTGATTAAAACAATAAATCTGTCAGGGAAAAGAAAATTTTAAACGACTTAATCCATTACACAGCGAATGGGAAAACCTGGTTTGAAGCGATATCTAGGCATACAATGCATGTTATCGTTTGCAATTAAACATAACTTGCATTAGGGATTCTGATGGCAAACAAGTGTGTTGTGAAATAGAGGGGGCATGCTTCAGCTCAGGTGAGGGGTCGTAGAGATTGTTGTTTGTTTTTCACGTGGTTGCAGTACAAGTGAAAACTCTCCCCTTTGGATCCTGGTGCTGGTGGTAAAAGTAGATTTGTAAATGTTCCATTTTTTTTTTCTAGCTCTAAAGGCAGTGTTTATAAAAAGAAAGATGGAGTGTGGCATGTTTATTGGTGACATACATTTTCTGTAAGAGATATATATTCTTTTGTCTCTTATACAGTAAAAATAAGATAATTTGAGTCTGTAGTCTATTTTTAAAAAGAGTGGTTTATTTGTACTAAAGTTGTAATAAGGGAGGAAAAAAGGCGAACTGTTGAAACTGAATTAAGGAAATGTACAAGATAATGTTGGTTTCCGTAAAACACATTTTATACTTGAACAACAAAATGCGCAGACCCCAAATAAAACCTTTAACCTAAGGACTACTTAGAGCTAATTCAACAGGCTAAGCATTGAGTTATAATTTGGAGAAGATAAAAATGCTAGAAACCTAGACTTTTTTTTTGGCTTTCACAGAGATCTTAAACCATACTTAGATATTTGTTGTCTAAAAGTCAGGCCTTGGAATATAGCTCACCAGAAATATTTAGTAAATGTGAAAATAAGAGAAAGAAATGGAGATGATCTTTGTAATGCTACTTAGTATTCAAAACATTTATTTACAAATGCAGAAGTCTTTCTGCTTTTTTCCACTATGAAAAACAATGTCTCTTGAAATCCGGGTTCACGTCTATATAGCTTGGAGATGCCAAAGCAGGAAAAAACCCTTAGAGTTAAGGAATGAGTAAAAGGTATATTAAATGCTTAAAAAAAGCCAGAAAACAAAGTAGAGTACCCTGGAAGTTGATATATGGCTTATGTATATTATGGCTGTTTAAAGAATGAAAAGTCAGGAGACCCGTAATACGTTGTGAAAGCTTTGTACTTGGCTTGATGCAATTATTGGTATTCTAAAATGTATTTGCTTTCAAGATACCTCGTGCAGCATGCTGAAGAACCATTAGTCATTTATCACACTAATACTCTACTGTGACTTGGTTCGTATGGCTTCTGGACTCAAATGGAATGGACTGGATGCTGATACAAATCCTGTTCCATTAATTCTGATTTTGTTCTTGAAGCCTTTATATTTTGTTTTTATTAAAAATACATTACTAGGAAAGTTGATGCTTTATCCTATGAACTAGAATGAGATGCTTTGTTTAATTTCCAAATTAGACAGTATTTCTTTTTTGTTATATTGCATGTGCTAATGGTCTTTAAGTGTGGGGGTTTATTTGGAAAAGCGAGGCGGGCAAGGCAAATAATGTAGAGTGCCATGCCTGTCTTGCTGAACTCTCCCTGGTTTACTGCATTATTAAATATTGCATAAATTATTCAATGTCCTTTATATCAAACAAATATTTTTTTGTGAGCAGTACTGTGTGAACAAATGGGTATTAAGTAAAACCCCCAGATGGAAATGAAATGGTGTTTCTTTTTCATTCCTTGTAAAGAGCCACTGCCTTTTTTTTTTTCCCCCTCCCCTAAATATCACTCAGACAGTGGAAGGAAAAAATGGTGATAATTATGTGAACTGCTCACTTCTCGTGTGATATTAAAATGCTCCCTTTTGGAGGCAGCCGGCACCTGGCACCACAATGCATGACATTCAGGGGAAAGGCAAATGTAGCACATCAGGTCCGGGCTGTCCTCGGTTGCTCGCTGTGGCAGGTGAGTTGCTCTCACGCAGGCGAGACAATGAGGTTTTTGGTGTTTTGGCAGCAACAGCCCATGTAGTCTGAGCGTAGGTAGCCTCATTAGCTGGTCAAAGCATGGCCACAAAAACCTACTGCAGTGGAGAGAAGGCTTGCTGGGAGGCGGAGATAATGCCACGCAAAGTACAACTGTACCTGTGTGTTCACTCCTAAGTAGCTAAAGGCCTGAGACTATGTATTTTTATTTTGCTTTTTAATCTCTTTGTTTAGGGCTCTGTCATCCCTGGGCATCTCAGGAACTTTCCTGATGTGAGCAGTCCAGTTACGTGCATGAAGATGACACTCCTGGGTGGTTATTTGTACGTGCAAAGAGACCAGCTGGCTCAGGCTCGCCTGAAAGAGACTGTTACTGTTGGAGAGGGTCTTGAAACAGGGAGGTGTGTGGGGAGCAGAGGGGTGAAAAAAAGCTGCAGTATGGAATAAAAATGCTTTAATGTGCACGGAAGGTGGCTTGGGGGAAGGGTTTGGTTAGGGGTTTTTTTTTGTTTTGCTTTTTTTTTTTTAAACAAAGGGGAAGGTTCCCTGTATGAGCACTTGTTCTGAATATTGCGTGGTCAGATTAGCCATGCTGCTCTGAGCAGTTTAAGGAGGTCTGGGAACTTAGTAATACCTTCCTCTGCCTCCCCCCAACCCGCCGCCCTCCCGTCCTCCCCACCCATAGCAACAGCAAGGCGATGAACTAAATAGCAGAGAAATAAGGACCCAGGGATGAATAATGGCCCCTAATTCTAGAATGAGGAGTTGTGAATGCATTGCTGAGGTTTGTGCATCTTTCCGTTTCAAGTAACTAGAAACACGTAGGGGGAATTGGGTTGGGGTGTGAGAGGTCAGGGAGTAGGGAGCCTCCAGGCTTCGTTACTGGATTTTGTTTTTAGGCTTTTCACAAATGCAGGGGTTGGTAGAGGGAATTCCCGTGCCTGATCTGTGGAAAGCTGGAAAGGAAGCAAAGGTTTATTCAGCTGCTCATATTGTCACTTACATTTTCTTTACAAAGAAGTTGGTTTTACAAAGGGCAAGCCTATGACTTTTGTGGAAAGCAGCTTATAGATTCACTGCTTTGTACAGGGGACAATCTGATATTCATTTTGCTTTATTTGGGGGTGTGTGTGTGTGTATGTTGGCTTAAGCACATCCATGTTTTTGTGTGCGTGTGTTCATTTTGCTATGGTTTTCCTCGGAGAAGATGACTGTCTTCAGTTTGTTTTCAGTCCCTGAAAACACGCGGGGTGGATTTTGTTACTTGGCCTCAGCCTGCCCTACGCTGCACGCGATATTATGCAAGCCTTGTATAGCAGCATCTATATTAGTTGTGCTCAAAGGTGAAAATGAAGTGGTATCGACACATTAGAGACTGCGCCAGCATCCACAGTTTTTCCAATTGCATCTTATTAAAATAAATACTGGATTCCGCATACGATTTTATTTCTGAGTGAGAGGCTTGCTGTAGTTGCTGCTATCAACAAAGCCATACTGTACAAAGGGAAGTGTTTATAATTATTTACTGTGCTGCAGCAACATCCACAGGGTGTGAGCAGGAAGGAGGAACCCTCTTTGGTTTATATTGTGGAAACAGAGGAAATCATGGTCCTGGCTCCTGGAAAGTTTATAAGCTTGTGTTTTCTTTCATTTCACCCTTTCTCTTTAATCCTAAACCATAAGCAATAATCAGGCACTTCTCATGGAAAGAATTTTTCTTTTCATGAAAATATTAATACTTGTATTGCATCAGCCAGTTTAGTTTAGAATTATTTACTGAGTTATCTGTTGTGTGATATGAGACATAATGTGACACAATACAAAAAGGGCCAGAATGGAGGGATCAGGGGCAGGATTTAAAAATAGATAAAGAAACACTGCTATTTAGGAACTTAGTGGAGTTTAATTTTCATGGACATTGCTCAACACTCAGGAAAATCAAGTCATTTGGTTGAGATTTTGAACTAGACAATGCTGGACCTCTGCAGTGCGAAATGTATTGAGAGAACTGTTTTGTTTGTGTGTTTCGCTGGTCTAAAATCACTCTTGGTCTGGTTCTGAACTTCCATCTGTTACTAGTGATCACCAGTAGACCTTATTTGATTTCTAAGAGGAAGAGAGTCATATTAAATGCTATATAAAAGAGCAGTGCATATTATTATTTTAAAAAAAATAATAAATGAATAAATCTAAATTTTCTGAACAATTGCTATTTCAGGTCACTGTAATTCATTTTTTTTTTCCCAAGCTGTAAGAAATCTGAAAGGAACGAGTTCTTTCCTTTGTAGATTAACTACCACAATTACTTTATCATTTTCTCATAAATGAAGAGTAGTCTGGTTTGGGACATATCTTTCAGAATGTATAGTTAGGGCATATTATAAAAATCCCGCTGTCCAGTATTTATCGTGATTCAGAAATGCTGCAGAAATTTGCTCTTTTTATCTCAAATTTAATTAGGTGCACTTTTAATATGGAAACTCCTACTTACTGGTTTCCTTTTTAAATGCATTTATTAACCTTCCAGAATAACAAATAACATTTAAAAGTCTTCTATTCTTCTTTTTTTTTTCCCCTTTATTTGTACCTAAAATTTGAGTACGCGCTAGATTTTGTTATTTGAGTGTGGAAGCTCTGTGTCTGATTGTTTGCCTCTGTTTTAAAAGCTATATATTCTACATGAAGTTGTAGTGTAAATCTGTGTGTGTTTTGCTAAAAAAAACCCAACAAAACTCTTAAAATTATTGATAAAGAATCCTGTCCTCCAAAAATTGTGCGGTGTAACCCTGATGGGTGTTTTATGCCTTGTGCATATGCAGAATCTCATTCAGCAATTTTTTATATGAAGACCAATAATTGCATTCGTGGCAGACGAGTTCAATTGATATTCAACTTTTTTTTTTTAAATTAAAAAACTCCTAACAGCATTTTTAAAAGCATACATAGTGAATTTAAAAAAATCCTCTCTCTGTCAGTACTTCATTAGGATGTAAACATTGTTGGCTTCCAGTTTGCATGTTGTGCTTTGGGAATAGCCTCACATGCTATTCTCAAATATTTTGCAGATTTATGTGCTTTAAAAATAAGTCCTTTTTTTTTTTTTTTAACAGTGGGATAAACTGGATTTGTAGTTCAAGACAGTACTCTGATGGTTCCTATTGCTTTGGGTAACCGGATGAAAACATAGAAAAATTAATTAGAAATTAATTTGTTTTGATTATACATCACTTCTAGTTTAATAGTTTTTACTTTTCCTATTTTTACTTACTTTTTTTACCAAGAGAAGTTTTGCAGCATGTTTTCATTTATAGAAATTAAGTGCATTTCAGATTTGCTTCAAAGACCAATGGGAATAAGAAATTATCTTCAGGAATTTGTTATAATTACATTATATCCACATGAGCACCAAAAGAATTTAGCATGATTAATGCTATTATAAGGCATATGAGGGTCAAGAACAATAGTATGCTCCTGTTCTAAAGAGAATTAAGGACTTGCACAAGAAGAAACTCCAGAATTTAAACAAGTATTTTTTGTATAGTTGAGAAAATAGAAACAGTAGTTGTTTTATTATCTACTTAGACAGTAGCACAATGAGAAGCTTAATAGCAACTACTGACAACTTCGATTTAGTTCTGTTGCAGATGAAAGCTGACAAGTGGAATAACCTTGCAGAGAATTATAGAGCGCATTTTCTTCCTTGTTTTTTACTAGTGCCCGTTAATTGCAGTGACTCAAAATTTACTTTATGTCAGAACCTGCGTATCATCCCCACTATAAAAATAAGGCTCCCTATGTTTCAGATAGTATCATTTTAGTAAGGTGTGTATGTCTATGAAGGCAAGGCTGGGGGTTCTTTTGTTTGCTTGGGGTCTAAAGAAAAAAAAAAAGAGAAAACCAGATTTCAGCACTGCCTCCACCATAAAGAGCCCCTGCACATTGCTTCATCCTCCGCTGTCGGATGTAGCTGTGCGTCCTCTGGCTTTATCCTGGTGCTGTCAGAGGTGGAACGGAGCCCATTACAACCCAGCTCCGAGGGTTTTGTGTGCAGGGTGAGGGATGGTTAATACTAAAACAATTTTTTCGTATTTAAAAAAAAATAACCCAAAAGCCTAAGAGTCCCGTGGAAATGATGCATTGCAAAGGCAGCCGGTGATGCAAGATGCAGCCATGTTTAAAGCAATATGAACAAAGTAGTGTTTCCCCTTGTTAACTTCCTGTCCCAGCCCTAGTTTTCATCTGAGAAAGGTTCTTGTTATCAGAGGTACTTTAAGCACCAGCCTGTTTGTTATTTTGATGGGTACTCCTGATCATTCGCTTACTTTCATAAGCAAACGTGTTTTAGTACAGGTTGAAGTTGGTCCCCCCGTGCATTTCCTCTGCAGCTCTTGAGCAGATGTGTAGGAAGAACACAGGTTACTCTGTGACACTGTCAAGTTAACCAACTTGTACAGCTTTATTTGGTGTGACTGTGCTTTAGTTGTCCAAAATCCAGGGACTCTTCGTAGTTAGATTGTTTGTTTTTAATACATATGTTTAATTAGGGATTGTTTCTTTTTCTGCTGGAACTACTACTTTGAAGTAGGTTGTTTTTTCTTTGGGTTTTTTTCGTTCTTCTGAGAAAGGTGGAGGAGGACCAGATTTTAGTATATTAAACTATTTATTTAAGTGTGACTTCACCTTATTGCTGGCTTTTATAATACTATAAAATTAAGTATTGTGACTGAGACTGTGCTCTTACCGTTGGTTAATTTCTTTCACTAAAAGTGGGAAGTTGAGTTCTTCGTTGCAGTTCAGGTAGCTCTGCTGCTAGCTAAGGAACCAATGGGATATTTGCTTTGTAGGAACTCCAAAACACAGCTCAGATAATTTCCTTTTATAATGGGCAATCACTTTACAATATTTTGTAGTTAATGGCAGTCAGAAAACTGCAACTCCAGTCATGAATGGAATTTCACTGTCAATGTGAATTTTATACTGATGTTTCTTTTTTACTCTGGATGGTCTTGATGCGATTTGCTGATTATTCCCCTCTGCTCCCCACCATCCATCCCTGATGACAATGTAGAAAAAATAGTAGCTTAAAGGACCGTGATAGATAGGTGTTTTATTCTAAAGAATTTTTATTTCATATTTAGACATCTGTTAAGTACATCCATTGTTTTTGTAGGTAAATCGTAATTGTTTTTATTATTTATTGTTATATAAATCTAAATGCAGCTTGTGGTGCCATAGCATTTCCTGTGGGGTTTTTTTTTTCCCCTCTCAATTGGTTGTGAGAACATGGAGAAAACAACTTTAGAAGGGAAGAAAATAATATATTTTTTAATATTTAAGGTACAAGAAAACCTTAAAGGTGGATGGTATAGAGGCAAACACAGTCTGGGTGCACTGCTGGCCACAGGCAGCTGGACTCAGCGGTTTATAAATATTCGCAGTAGCCTTGTAGAGAAACACGGTCACAGCAACTTCTGTCACCTTTAGCTTTAGACCAAAGAAAAAAAAATTGCCTTGGAGTAGTGTTGGAAGTTGGTCACACCCACTAGTTAATTTTACTGTGGGTCATGGATGATGGCATTTTCTTCCCCCTGTTATATTTCAACCTCTTCCTAGTGTTGACATGCATCGAAATGAAGGCGTGCTGACCTAAAAATTGATGTGGGGAAGGGTTTTCTTTGGTAGGGGGAGTATCTTTTTTAAGAAATATTTTCTGCAATAAATTGTGGTAAATATGTAAATACCATGCATATTACCATTTACAAACATTCAGAAATCCTAAATCAGATCACATACCTTGAGATGAGTTCAAAAATTTTGAGCTTGAATCACAGAATTGTTGAAGTTGGAAGGGATCTCTGGAGGCCATCTGGTCCAAAACTCCTCCTTAAGCATGACCTATAACCAGTTGCCCAGGACTATGAAATAAACCTGAAGTTCCTTCTACTTGTTAATATAATAGTAACCCTCCCTTCTTTTTTTTTTTAAAAAAAAAAAGTAGAGCCTCTGACATAATCCCCTGGTTCAAAGACTATATGGCAGGGGACAGAGAATAGATGGTCTGTTGGGGCTCTATGGGCTGAAACTCAGTGGGCACGTAGTCATGATTTTGACTAGCTCCCTTGAGCAATTCAACAAGAGGAAGATAGCTTTAGATACTGTTGCTTAGTACGTGTCCTGCACAAGCATACTTCTGCTTCTACTGGCAGAAGTCAGGCTGCATATGTTGTATGTATTAGTAGATTCTCCAAGAGGTGATGTGGTGAGATTGCTATTGAACTTGTGCAGAAGAGTGCCAGTTTCTGTACAAGGAAAACTATTTTAGACCAGTGTATTGAACAGAAAGATCACAAGTTTGGTAGTATTGTTTTCCATCCTATGCATTTTCCACGATACACTGCCTTCTAACAACATGCTTGGGGAAGCGATGAGCTTTATATTGAACTGTAGAATTTATTTCTTTAAAGTTGTGTTACCTGGATGTAACAATAATTTAGTTGGTACCATATATTAATTAAATAAGTTTTGCCTGACTGCTTGAAAAGCATTGGTTTGATATAGAAGAGCTAAATAGTGATTATTTTCTCTTGTCCATCTCTCAAAATCTGTCATAAATATCACAGGTGCAAATAGATCCTGGAAGCACAGACTGGTTTGACTTGGATCATCTTAGCGATCATCTAGTCCCAACCCCCTGCTATAGGCAGGGACACTCTCCTCTAGACCAGGCTGCCCAAAGCCCCATCCAGTCTGGCCTTGAACACTGCCAGGGAGGGGGCAGCCACAGCTTCTCTGGGCAGCCTGTGCCAGGGTCTCTCCACCCCCACAGGGGAAAAAATGAGATGTGCATGTACCTTACAGACTTTTAAGATAATTGTTCATTAGACAAATAAGAAAAGTGACAGCCTCCTTACATCTACACTTAGAATGACTGTGACTCGTACCTTGAGTTTGCTCAGTTATTTTCCTCTGCAAACCTGGGAAAAGTCTCTAAATCTTTAAATTTCTGCTTCTAGAAAATGAGTTTGACATTGGTTAAGGTTGGGAGTGAGAGGGTTTGCTGTCTGTTCCTTCCACACCTCCAATTTGGATAATGCATGCATTTACCTAACTTGCTTCTGCGTGCGTAAGGCTCCTGCATATTTAAAGGCTGGGTAGTCTGGGATTATCTGTCGTGCTTTTTCTTCTTGTTTTAATCACGCAAGGAGAGGATACAAGCCCACAGAACCAGAGCAGAAGGGTGGTGTTTTTTCCTGTTGTGTGGGGTTGGGTTTTTTGTTTGGGTTTTTTTTTTCCTTCCTGAAAGCTTTGCTCTTGCCACATGTTTTGCCAGATATTGCATGTGGGGTGGTAGGGAGGAAAAGTTACCCCTTCTGAGTGTGCAATTCTATAACCCATGTGTCTGTAGAATACTTGCTTGTTAACACGCACAAGGCATTTAGCTTAAAGGCACAATATTCCATTTCAATCAGTCCTTAGCAATGAAGTAGGAAATCTTGAAGGCAAGCATATGAAAGTCAGAACAGTGTTATGAACCACTGCCAGTAGCAGGGAAAGAAAAATATTAAAACTATAATTAACATTCAAGGAAAAACACAATTACAAAATGCCTTATGAGGCACTAGTTGATTAAAATTTCATGTTTATATATGACAAAATTGAAAACTACATTCATTTTGCTAGGAAAACCAGGAAAAATAACAGTGCTACATAGCATCACTTAATTAGCTCTTTGTTGTAGATTTGTTGCTCTGCTCCTTAAATTATATTTCAAATAAGATTCAAACTGTTCTATAGTTAATTAAAAACTTACTGTACATATTTTGTTTAATAATCATGGTAGATCCCCTCCTTTTCCCCCTGGATATTAGTAGCAGGTAGCGTAAGGGAAGAAGTGCACAGCCCAATGTATCAGGGAGCAGGGGTGTTTCACTACATAGCTTGATTAAGCCTCAAGCTGGATAAAAAGAGGTTCCACATTCTGAACACTTTCTGACCCTTGTTTTCAATCTAGATAACTTCAGTTTTCTTTTAAAATTGAATGTAGTTGAATTCAAAAATCTCCTTAGTCTCCTCTTTGGTCTCATCTCTTCCCAGTGTTAAATTCTTAATCCCATTTTAAGTACCAGCAACATTAATGGCAGTTAATAGTAATTACTGCGTATGTACTTTGATTCAGAAAAAACAGAGGTCTAGGGATTGGTATCACAGTACAAGTATTCTGCGTTGTAAATTATTTGCAGATGAGGTTAATTGAGCCATCTCACTCCATGGCTTTTATTCTGACATGTAGGTCACAAATTGAATCATAAACCCATATACAGTAATAATCAGCACATACCCTTTAAAGGCTATCCCTGATGAAACTCAGTGTGAAATAAACAGTTATGTTTCTCAAAGCCTGCTCTGAATTAGCATCTACAGCACAGTCCGGTTTATGGTATTACAAAAAAGTTATTGGCTTAGTAAAAATGTGCACATATTTTTTTATATATTAATGGAAATGCTAATTGGCACTAATTGTACAATGATGATTATTTTTATCTAATATTTCGTTTAAGCAAATTTCTTGAATCAATTATTGTATAGTTTCTTGTATATATTTGCTAATTTTGAAACTATGCAAAGGTTAACTGTAGAGACTTTAAAGTTGCTCTTATGCTTTGTGCCGCCACATAATTAGTTTCACTTTATTCTCTCAGAGAAATAAAGTAAATAAATTGTATGGATCCAAAAGTCAAAGTAATTGTACTAAGTGATCTCTAATGCAACGGAAAACACTGTAAGTGAAGCCAATTTTGATAATTTCCCATATGAAACTAGTTTTAATGCAGCTCTCCCAGCATTGTACCCACCATGAAAATGAGAATTATATACTTGTGGCTTTGAAAGCATGAGAAATATATGTGTTACAGTTCAAAATAGGAAACAAAAGTAGTAAAGAATAATGGAAGCAATTCATTCCTTTTTAAAAATATGCTTCACTTCAGAAGTACTTTGGGAGTGCCCACAATATTCAAGCTATGTGGCAAGATCTAATTTGAATTATACAATGCTTAGAATTTCTGATATTTGGGGTGGTGGTGGAATATATTGCTTAACTCAAATGATCTCACTTTATTGAGTAGTGTATATATAAGGTAGAGGTTGAATCTCGTTTCATTTTAATGCTGAGAGGACCCAAAACCAGGGTATGATGAGTCTGTGATCTTGTACTATCTGTTTGACTTAAAACCATTTTATAAGTGCTGTGTTACCTATACATGCAGGGCACATTAACAAACATCATGACTTAAAGAAATGAGGTCTCCAGCCGATGCACCTTCAGCCGTGCATCCCGGTTTCCTCCTGTGCGTGTTTTCACCTCAGTGCCTTTAGAAACTTTCGTTAGTGGATACCCTTGCACACTTTGGCATCATGTCAGTTCATAGATATAGGAAATATGATGTTTCACTACACAGGGCAGCACAAGGCTTTGGAGAAAAGTGTGGGTTTTTTATTCTGTGTTACTTTTGGAAAAAAAGAAAGTCCTTGAATCTGCAGTAAAAAGGCACAGTGTATTATAACATTGAGCTTTTTTTTCAGTGCAAGGTCAGAGAAACAGAATACAATGGACGACACTTTTCAGCATAAAAGCATGAAACATGTGTGGTTGTGCAGGACAAAGGATGCTGGCTAATCAGTTATTCTGCATTTAAATATGGGTTTAAACAAGATTAAGAATCCAGACTGTGCAAGAGATTTTCAAGTCTAGAGGTCAGAAAACATGCTAATGAGATAATAGGAAGTATTCAGGAAAGCTTATCTGCATTAGAAATTAACTTCTCCTTAAAGAAATCCTTCCACCCAAATAGTTTTGGCTGTGGGTTTTTGACTTATTAATGCCTAAATTCTGTCAGACTACCTGTTTGCTTAGAAATGATGTAAGTCTTTTGTGGAAAAATCTGAATAAATTATAAATCTTTCTTTGGAGGGCTTTAAAAACAAAACTATTTGAGAATTTTGGTGGGACTTACATTGTATTTCTTAAATGTAATTGCATTCTCTAGTGCACTAGCATAAAGCAGGACAAGCCTGATTCCTATAGAGTCTTAGCAATTAGATTAATACGTGAAAGAGAGAGACAGCCTTATTCTCGGCTGGCTTGGTTGGTTCATCCAAAGGAATAAATGAAAAAATTAAATATTTTGTTAACCAGATTATCAGTAGTGGCTGTATGGAAAAGGTGATTTAAGGTTGACCATGGAGTTGCTTAGGATATTTGTTTTAGGAAGTACTGTAGAATAGTCCCATAGAGTAGGTGATTGTTGCAGGTGGCTCTGCTGGAACTGCGGGATGCAGACCAATTCCTAAAATGAAAAACATGTTTTTTCTCATTTTGTCAAACCAAAAGCTAGTTACTGTATCCTTCATAGAGATTAAACATTTTTAACATTTATGATGTAAATTCTGATTCGAAATGTGGTTTTCTGGAAGTGTCTGTGTTTTATAGACATCTAAGAAAGATTTCAGCATACTCAACAGCATTATTGTACAGTATTTTTCTATTTTCAACTGTATGCCATTTCATCAGAATTTTTAAATTTATGTTTTTAAATTGACAATTTTGGCATCTTAAACTTCACATAGCATTTTGAAAAAAATCATACTTGCATTTTAAATCAGCCTAAAAACTGTAGGGTCTTGTTTTGGTTTGTGAGTTTTTTAGGACAAGTCTTTTAATAAGTCCTGATAATTGTGGAATACTTCTATAAGCTGTCCTACAAAGTGGCACAATAGGGGATCTGTTAAATGTAATAAAATGAGTTGTAGAGTTGTAATAGCTGTAGTACAGATTGCCATGCACTTTCTCTCAGGCTGGTTTGTTCAAGAGAGAGCGAGTTGTCCCCTGTCATGGATATCATAGAAGAGAAAAATGTAAATTTTTTTTTTTACTTTTCACTATTTTTTCTGAAGATGAAATGTTTATTTTATGTATGCATTGCCAGACACCACTTTAAACAAAAGATTTGTTTTCCAAGAAATTCTTCTGCAAAAATTTCTGTTTCTGTTCAGGGTACTTCTGAAAAATAGTTTCCACCAGTGTGGAATATTTTTCCTAATCAGCCTAGAGGTACTGTGGTTAAAAATTAGACCAAACAAAAGGTCTGTGACAGGACAGTATATCACATTCTGGATAAACTCATTTAGAGTGGTAAATCTGTGGGGAAAGTGATTATTCCAGGAAGTTTATAATTGTTTATATTTGTATTATATACAATTATAATTGATCAGACACTATTACGCATATATGTATAAAAGGAATTGTTGGGGGTTTTTTTTCTCTGTCAGGGAAATGGGGGGGAGAGGAGGAGTGGCGGAAATAACAGGGAAAGGGAAATTTTGGTGCCTCTCCTTTGAACTTTGCCCTGAAGGAAACCTTTTGCAAGCCATGCTGGCAAGTGCGGGGCACGGCATGTAGCCAGCAGTGCAGGTGCTCTGCTTGCACGCAGGTGTACGCTTGGGCTTGCTGTGCTCTCGGGACCTCCTTCTTCTGGAGGAGGAGGTCAATTGATGGGCTCCCTGAGGTGTTTTGTGAAAAGTCTCTCTCTGCCGGGAGGGGACAGCTGCCTCCAGCAGGCTGGGGGTGGCGGGGGGTACAGAGGCATAGAAAACGCAATGCCTTTCCACAGCAGCCCTCCCTCCCGCCCAGCTTTGTCTCGGGAATGAGATGTCATTCATAGCTGAGTCTGCACCAATTGTGCTCTTATGAGCAATTAAATAATTAACAATGTTGACATCTAAATTATATTTGCTTGGCATCTGAGTTAACCCCTTACTGAGACCTCTGGGAAAATTACACTTCTCGCAGCCAATGCTTTAGGCTCGGGCAGGCATTTCTGCCACAGTTCTGTGGCTTCACATGCATGTTTTCTTTCCTACCATTACACCTGGAGATTTAGGAGCTGATTCTGCAACGTGTTTAGCACTTTGATGCAAGCCAGTGAGATGCTTTAGTATCAAAGTCAATGAGACCATTTGTGCACTTGAAGGGAAACAGGTCCTTAAGCAAAATACTAATTGGATCAGCTTCTTTACTGGCTTTTTTGTTTGCTTTCTCCTAAGTAAAATCAATTTAGATTTTTCACAAGGAACAGTGTCGGTTAAAGAAATAGGCTTAAGCTGTTCATTTGACTCCAGTTTACACAGAAAGTTCAGGTTTTCATGGGTTTTGGAGTTTATTTTTTGTCTGGTGTGTCCCTCCCCTATTTCCCCTCCCCATGAGAAAAACAGAAGAGTGGTTCTGTTAAGTTACAGTGAGGACAGCATCTCTTTTTGTGTTTCAAAAGGTCCTCTCATTCAGCCCTTGGGTTACCTAAAACCTTTGGTTTGGAATCAAATGATGGTCATGTATCAGCTCACTTGTTTTTTACATCTTAACTGATGAAAGTAATGTAGTCTCTGTTGTTTCAATGCATCTTAAACATTGAAAATAGTATTGTGATCAAGTCAAATCATAGCTTGTCCCTCAATAGAAGCTTAAAGAAGAGAAATCCTTTGGTGGCTTCTAGGCATTTATCTCAGCAGTGCAGGCTATTATCAGGAAATAAACTCAGATCCAATTAGCTTTATCACTTAATTAGAGACATATTCTTGGATTTATGCTTTACTGACCTCACTGCCATTGAAATGAAATTATTTAACTTCGGAAAACACCCAAAATCCTCTGCAAGTTCACACCTCTCCATTCATTAGATTGTGGGGTTTGATGCCAATCCACCAGTTGTTCATTTAACTCTAGAAATAATAATACAATAAACATGTTTGGGTAGATGATGCTTTACTCAGCTCCATGGATTCATTTGTTCCTTCTCTGCCTGCGCTTCTGTCTCTCAAGCACTTGCATACATTTCCTCCCTGTTCCACACTCACATCTACCCCACCACCTCTTGAAAAATAAAAATAGGTTACTTGGACAAAGAAGGGGTGAAAACATGAGCACCTTTGGAGAGTCTTACCTCTATTTAGAGAGTGTGCCACTGTTTTCTGTTTTGGGGTTGGTTGTTTTTGTTTTGTTTTATTTTCCTTCTCATGTTCTGGAACCAACATCACAGGCTGCACTTTTTTAGGCTTGCATCAAAGGAAATGAAGTTTAAGTTGCTTTCTTAGTCCCATGCTGTCTGTCTCTTCTCCCCTCCAAAAATAATTTGAAAAAAATCGTTCCCCTGCTTTAATTCAACTTGAAAATGAAGCTGAAGTCTCATGGATTAATAAAGTACAGTAAGTTTCCAAATAAGTATCTGGGGATAGGAGAAAATACCCCAAATAATGCTTCAGTTGGAGGAGAAGGGATTTGCCTCAGCAATTCTACCTTAGAGCTGCTGGCCAGCTGCTCAGGGCATGCATAGGTCCTCTGGTGGCTCAATCTTAGGAAGGATTTAGTTTTGTTATGGTCAGTGGGGGGAAAGCAGCCCCCATGAAAGTTCAGAAAAGCAATTTGTGACTTCTGTTTAGGGAATTAAACAGCCATACCACATCCCCAAACATTTTGTTCTCAGAACCACTGCAATCAGTGTAGGAAAGCTTAGCATGCTGTGATGTGGCCACTCCAGGAGATTTCTTTTTTTTTGGAGCTTGTTCATTTACTTCCATGTGTTATGGTTTATGTGAAACCCCTACTGTCTACTGGTGGGTGGGGAAAAGCAACTTGAACGCAGTGAGTGATATCCTTCTAGAACAGGCAACAAAGCATTTGCATTTAAGGGGGGGGCAAAGGGGGAGGGTGGAGAATGGCAGGTCTTTCTACTTCTAAAGCTGATTCACTCCCATTAGTCCACTAACAGGAGATAAGAGGTGTTCCACCCTTCTCATTTAACTCTATAATTTAGATTCTGCCTTTCTCTTCCAGAACTTCTCATTCTTGCTGAATTCTCTACCCATTTCATCTTTCATGTATCTCTTATATACAATCTATATGTAACTCCAGGGTTTTTACTGCTCACTGTGAAGTATGGAACTCTTTCTCCAGAAATTGGTAAAAGCCTGGTAGGGAATCTGTTACTTGTGTGTTGGTTGGCTTCATGTGGAATTTTTTAGGAGAGCAACTTGGAATGGACACTTGATAGAACTGAAGGTGAGAAGAGACTGAGGATAAACAGATGTCTAGAATTCAGCTGGTGGGACACTAATTCCCCTTCAGGTATTTTCTACTGGGGTACAGAGTGAAAGGAGATACAACAATCAGGTTGCTGTTATGAAGTGAGATTGTGAAGAATGGAGTGCTCCTGGAGTTGTGGCTTACTTAACAGGAGCCCTCAGCTTCCTCACACTAGACCCACTTAGTATTATTAAATCATTAAGAATTTTCTGGGTTAAGTCCATCTTTATATTCCTCACCTGCCCTTGATGTGATGCCATTAATGTTTTAGTTTTTAGTGAGTGTGTTTAGCTAAAGATTTTGTGTGTGTGTCCATCCCAGTTTATTGAGAGGCTGAGAAAAGGGATAAAAAAGAGAACTATGTAGAATTCCTAACTGAGAAACTGTTTTTTGAGATTCGCTTTCATAATTATCTGGGAATCATGGATGTACTCCAGGGCAGATTAACATCTGCTAGTGAGAGTTTAAGAGAATTAACCCTGTCATGATTGATTATATAACAGTCTCTCAAATTCAATCAAATTTGACCGACAATTTTTTTTGTTTGTTGTTGGAGCAGTGATTTTTCAGCATGGATGGAGAGCCAGCGATGCCTGGCTTTTCATCCAGGCTGTCATGCTGTCCAGGCTTGACCTATTGCTCCTTCGTGTTGTACTCCTTTTCTCCTCCTTGGCATAGGAATGACACTACTTACCTTTTCTGACGTGTGGTGCTATGGTCAATTAAGACTTGTAACCTCTCTGAAATCTTTTGCTGAAAGGATTCAGAGAATCAAACCTCCTGTTTTTCCAGCCTTGCACATACACACTCCGTGTTTCTTCTGCTTAAAAATTTGTATATTATAATCAGCATTTCACCAAGTGTTTTATCTTTGGGAACCATTCAAAAAGCTTAGATCCTTGGTTTCAATATTCTGACTGGATATTATGTTAGGCTTTGAGATCTACTAAGGAGGTAACTTCAAATGTAATTTGCTTAACTGAACACAAAGGGAGAAAAGCTACCATACTATGTGCTCTGTGTATTTTGAAAGAATACACTGGACAGCAAAAAAAAAGGAGTAAATTTCCCAGTTAAGTTAAACTAAAGGCTAATGAAAGCAGTGCTACGTCAGTTAGCTTACAATTTATTACTGCTACATCCTCTTGTATTTTGTGACAAATACTTCTATTCTTGGACAATTTTAGTTCTTCTCCAACTTTAAGCCAGGGCCGTTCTTACCACTGGAGGATATTTCTTGGCCTGATTATTATGGGGTGCTCATTCATCATAAAGGACTTAAAAATATTTCTCTGTTCTGTCATCCTTGTGCTGTAGCACACTCTCAGAAGGGTCAGTCCTCGATGCTATGGAAGTGGGAGCTATTTTTAAAAAATTTGTTATTGTAGATACTTCAGGGGAAAGGTGCCCAATAGGTGTTGCGTGCAAGTGCTTGAGCAAAATAAGCATTAGAGGACTGAGAGCGAGAATAGTGAGCTGGGGTGAACAATTCACTGAGCAATTAGGAGAATCCGCGAGGGCTGAAAGATGAGTCAACACCGTGTGCTGCTCTCTCCAGCCTTTGAAAGGAGCACCTGTGAGCCCTGGCGCCATTCCTGACCAGGTCATGTTTGTCCGGCTGCTACACCATCCATCTTGCAGTTATTTAATCCAGTTTAGAAAAAGGAAGTGAAATGTTTTAGCTGGTTTCCTAAGGAAATGAGGCTTAAGCAGTCATTCCACATGCCAAATTTGAGGGAATTTTGTGGAAGTCAGCATCTGGGATCAGAAGAGAGACTAAATTAATGTCGACACTAGGAAAAAAGCAAGGCAGCGTTCATCAGGATGGTTAGTAGTTTAGGGCTTGACTACTCACAACACTTATTGTTCCTTGCCAAGCCAGTCAACAAGCCCCAGATTTTCTGCAGAAGTCATAGAAGGAAGCTGTGAGTACCGAAGGAAAAAACAGAGGGAGCTGGGATTATGACAATCACATAAGTATGTTGATTGATGAGACAAAGAACCATAAGGTTACGGTATGAGACACAGATAAGGTCTAAAGGCATTGTGGTGAGCATGACATAGAATACCAAAGGCAGAAATCCATAGAAAACAAATTTTCTACAATTCCATAATTCTGAAGCCATGTGCTTTTCCATCCTGAAGACAGCATGAAAGAGCATGCTCTGTTTCCAAGTTGGTGTGACATCTGATGCAAATGTCCTCTTCATACCTGGAAACCTTAATCTCAATCTGTGATTTCAGATCTGTGCACCTGATCCCTATTCTCCAAAGCACCATCTGCTACAATACCAGCATGATGTACGCATCATGGCATTTCAGAAAGAAAAGGAATTTGGCATGAGTCAGTGAGAGGAGACTGGAAAAGAATGCAGGAATGCATAGGGGACCACTTGCAAATCATGTGTGATGAAATGCACTGCCCTGACAATAGAGATGGTTTAAAGAAGTGAGAAATCAGGGCTTCAAGTAGCAGAAATAGTCAATGTGAGATAGGTGAAGAGAAGTGTTTCTTGGACGGAGAGGGAGCAGGAGAGAGAATACTGGCAGTAAAGAAAGGCCTGAATGGGTAATTGAAATGCACTGCCGAGCACTGAGAACCAGCCAGGGAGTGTGCCTGAGCTCTCAGTTGTTCTGTTTCCTTGTGGGGTGACAGAAACAAATCTATTGAAGTCAGAGAACACGTTTAAGTGCCTTTTGAATATTTTCTGTTAATGACTCTCCTGGCAGTCCTTCAAAATCCATAAGCTTGTTGGTTTAAAGAGCTTTTTTTATTAACACACTCTCCTTAATCACTTTCTGTTGTTCTCCTTCATAAAGGGGGGAAAAAAAGAGAAAAGGAATGAACAACCCTCCTTGGTCTTTCTAAGGGGAAGAGTATTTGTCATCTACACAGGTGATACATTAATTTGAAATACGAACTCTCAGCTGTCGGGTGACACTGAACACCTTGATAGGACCAGACCACTATGTGCATTCCCACTGTTACAGCAAAGTGAGAATTCCTCCTTTCAGCTTAGTGTGTTTGGAACAGCACTTTAAGCAGTTCACCATAAAAGAAAGACAGCCTTTTAAAAAGGGATATATTGGTGAATAAAAAAGAATTAATAAACTGGAGGTGAAGTCCATGTGCAACCTATTAAATTATCCACGATTTAGACTGCGTTCTCAAGTTTTACACACCAAAATGTCTAACCTTAGACATGCAATGTAATCAGCAGGTCCCCAAACGTGTAATAATGTTCTTCATAGGGTTCTTCTTCTTGTTTGCACAGCTGCCAGATGGTGTATGCCATATCCCATTTCACCACATTATTATTATTTCTGTCTAAAGGTTGGTGAGTGCTACAAGCCGGATGGGATATTTCACACTCGAAGCTCGTCTGTGAGTTTGATCCATATATTAACAAAAACTGAATCTTTGCAAAGTCCCAGGCTGTGCAAGAAGTTCGTTTATGAAAAGTTAAGTTCTTCGGGGCAGATGGTCTTAATGCCTGTCCCTTAAACCCCTAATGAGCTTATCCCTGTGCCTACTTTTCTTGTCCTCATGCTCATTCTAACAAACTCCTCCTAATCAAGTTTTTTCTTTTCTCAGTAAAAACACACTTTAGTCATAGAATAATTTGGGTTGTGAGGGGTCTTAAATGGTCACCTAGTCCAACCTCCCCTGCAATGAGCAGGGACATCTTCAACTAGATCGAGTTGCTTAGAAACCCATCCAACCATAGGCATTTTAAAACTTGGTCTTGACCTCTCCATATCTTAATGCTATCCATTTTCTCCCTCACCTCTGAATTCCTTAAATGACCTCTCAGTGAACACTGTCTGCAGCTCTTGCCCTTCTGGTTCACCTCATATTCTCCCCAAACTGAATCCTTTCCCACATACCTCACCGAAGCAGCCCTGGCTGTCACTCTTGCATGCTGCTTCACTGCCTATTGTAGGGCAATCCCTTCATTTCATCTCTGTGTATCCTGTCTCCCTGTTCCTGCTAGAAATCACCTCTCAGTAATTAAGCAGCCCATTGCTTGCATGTCATCTTTGACATAACCCCAATTCTTGACTACAGAGATATTTTTTGGCTAATTCTTACTCCTAGGAACTCAAGTCCAAGCAGTCATATCTTGCGATCTTGTCTTTGCTCTCGATCGCTGCCATTGTGCTTGGCTCATTTGGAAAGCTGTTGCTAAAATCATCCTGCAGTGCATCACACTGGTTGTGTTAACTCCCTTTATTCTTCATATCAGTGGTTCTCCTTGAATCTCCTTAGACGATTTCAGCCCCTGGCATGCACGTGTTTCCTAAAAGAAGTCTCTTTTCATGGCCTGTGTCTGTGGAGACATACACAATAGCAAATGTGTGCTGGATCAGAGGCTTGGTCTGTGAGTTGCTAAATGTGCAGTCCAGTTTTCCCAGGAGTAGGGAGAGAATGAATGAGTTGTGCTGTGGAAATCGGCGTATGGATGTTGCTGCCTTCTATTCCTCTCTACCTTATAGCTGCTTTTTATGACCTTAGGGAATTCATTTTACATCTTTGTGCTTGGTTATTCCCCTGCGTTACTGAGAGAATTGTAATCGGCAGTGCTGTGGAGCTAAGCTCAATTGTTTGCTATGAGTTGCTTCCACAGTACAGCTATAAGCATGACAGAAAATCCTAAAAGAAGGTATGAGCAATGTTTACAGCTTTTCATAGATGATTTTCACAGTTTTTTCCCTGGTGTGTATGTCTGTGTATGTGTTTGCTTTCACAGTCAAAAGCGTTCTTGGCAAAGGTAATCTCTGAGTGAAGAGAATACCCCAGCTGTTTATCTATTATGGCTTTTGTCACCAGGGAGTCAAAAGTTGGACTCCACAATAAAGCAATCAGTTGCACAGAACTTGGCCAGCTCTAATGGGAAAGGAAGACAGTAGTGATTTTAAAATATCTATTAAGTAGATTAAATAATTTTTTTATAAACTATGAATCTTGGTTTTTGCGTGATCAATCTTGTTGTTTGTCCAAGAGTGTAAGAAAGGAACTCTGAAAGAGTTAAAAAATAGAAAATAAAAAGATATCTTAGTCTGAGCAACCATTTTTCCAGTAAGTAATGAAAAAAGAGGCAAAAAGTGTGATTAGTATTGGAATGGGCTGAGGCACATCTGTCACCAAGACAGACTGATTCCACCCATCTTCAATTTCTTGTACAGATGCATGTCACAGCCACCGTTAAGCTATGAGCATCCTACTTCATCTGCTTGTTGTCATCAGATTTCAATAATTCTCCAAAGATGGGTATGTTCTTTGCATCCCATAGGATGAAAGAGCACATGATTTCTTGCTATATAACTAGTAATTATTTTTAATGGCTTGTTTACTGACAATGGAATGGGACCACTCTTTAGTATATCTTATTTGTAGTTTTAAAGTTTAGTCTCGTTTTTCATCTAGTGTCAATTCTGTTTACTTCAAAGTCATTCCAGTAATTCTCATGGGATTAGTCTTTGACTTCACATGTTGTATCCTCTTTTGTGTTTATACAAGCGACAGGATTGTACAGTCTAAACCTCATGATATGAAGTAGAATTTAATAATCAGGGCTATTGATTTTCCCACCTTCCCAGCAGTTTCAGTAAATTCTTATCCCCAAATTTCTGGATAACTGGGCCAAATTATTTAAACATAGTGCCTGAATTGAACCTCAAAGAAGCTTAATTTGAATTTTCAGGACAATAGGTGTCTCTGCATCAATGCAAGAAACTTCTGTTGGCATCGTGGTTGTTTCATTAGCCATGTATATGCAGATGTGTATGTTCAGCTTCAGGCATTTTGATAGTTGTAGCCATCCTACACGGCAAAGCTAGGGGACAACTTGCTGTGTACAATAGAAGATGGCATTTACTAGCACAGAAAATCTGTAAAGCAGATGTAAAACCTCTTCATTTTCTTTTCTTTATTCCTTGGTGATAAGTTAATGCCAACATTTCTCATGGAATTACTGCTGCATTTGTTCAGATTTCCAAGTGTTAATGAGAGTTTGAGGCTGGGTGGGACTCAAGGAGACACTTCTGCACTTTGGGTTAAGGTCGAGGTGTAGCTTCAGGATTAAGTTGAAAGACCAACTTTGTCCCACCGTTATAGTCATAGAATAAAAAATAGATTTAGGCTGGTATACTGGGCACAGATGTCAAGTTGCTGGCAGGTGGATAGGGGTGGGGGGTGCAGGGGTGGCCTCTGTGAAGAGAGGAGGCGGGAGCTGTCCTGTGTCAGACATAACTGACCTTGAAGGAGCCACTACAGGGCTCTAAAAATATATGTAAGAAAGTTCTAAAAATCAGTCCCTAAAAATCAGTCTCTGCTCTGCTGGAGCAGAGATTTTCCTGCAACCCATGGAGAGGACTATACTGGAGAAGGTGGCTGAAGCCTGTGGAGGAGTCTATGCTGGATCAGACCACTATGCCCTGTAGGAGCTGTGGCCTGTGGAGAGCCCATGCCAGAAGAAGTTTTATTTCTGAAAATCTGCAGCCTATAGACAGGGAACCACACTATCCTGTTGACGAAGTGGAGGTAGAATGTGACTCAGGAAGGACTCTGGCAGCCACGGTCAGGTCATCATACCTGGAAAAGATAGGCTGATTCTGCTTTGCTCCTTGCCCTTCAGTATTTTCAAATTGTTGTATTGTACAAATAGGAGAAACCAAATAGGTAACTAGAAATAATGATTGAGCTACTCAGGTCTGCTGTGCTGTGAATTCAAACTAAAAGAAAACTTGATCCCTGGATAATGGAAAAAAAGAAAAAGCACAAATTAAAAGCAGAAATTATTCCCAAGTACCATTTAGACTTATCTTGTACAGCATTAACACTGAAATGCACAGTCAGAACAGACACAAATTGATTCATATTGAGTTTTATTTTATTTTTCCCCAGTCAATAGGACTTGTATTCATTAAAGAAATATTACGTTAGCTTTCAGCTATTTTACAAGAAGCCTATTTCTTCAGGGTCAGGATCCAAGCTTTAATTCAAGATCAGAGGAAGTAAAGAAGTTATATGTTGATGGATCTTTAAAAGGAATATCCACCTGAGCCCTGTTCAAGACAAAATTCAGAGACATAACAGAGTGTTATTGATCATTTTTTGCATTGCTGAAACAACTTGGAAGTCTGGATAGACCCTTGCAAAAAGCGTGTGTAGGGTATGGGTATGAGGCCTGGCGTGCCATCTGTCTGGCTGTTTTTCCTTACTTGCAGTTGAATTGTAACTCCTAGTTTGGATGCCTGTAGTTAGAGTTCTCTAGAAAGAGAAACTGAATTTGCAATATACTTCTTTGTCCTTGTATACTTTCCAGTTAACATTTATTTGTGTGAGAAAAATGCTCTGTTGATGAGTGGAGGTGCTCTGTTGGAATGTGGAGCTTCTGCAGATCTGTACTGATAGTTGCTCTGGAGGAGGGAACCTACAAGAGAATTTCATGGGTATTTTAGGAGGAGCATCAGAAATAGTAACCCCAGACAGCAGGAGAGGTCAAGGGATTATGGAGCCATCTTGTCTCATAACATTTATGGCAATGTGAAATGCCAAGGGGTGTAAACTCATAAAGCAGTAATTGAGACACAGAAAGATTTCTGCTTTCCCTCTGTAGTGCCTTATTTCTTAATGAAGAGACTTCTTTTTGTAGCAGATTTAATACTTCAATACCTAACAATATTGTAATAGATGTTTCTGTATTGTGAAAGATCTAAATGATTGCTCAGCATTAAAGTAGAAAGAACTATTATTTACCAAGGAAGTTTCCCTGGAAGTGATGGGAAAAATAGGATATGACATTAATATATACATGTGTTTGTGTGGGTGCCACGTTATCTGTAAGGATTGAGTACTGAAGTGTTTTTTTCTAATTGAAACGGTTATTTATCTCAATTTTGCCTGGATAAAATTTGATAATATAACACTGGTTATTCACTTACATGCTAAGGGTAGGAGAAAGCATTAGTCTTTGTTTTGTTTTGTTTTCCTTT
This sequence comes from Hypotaenidia okinawae, assembly GCA_027925045.1. NCBI lineage: Eukaryota > Metazoa > Chordata > Aves > Gruiformes > Rallidae > Hypotaenidia > Hypotaenidia okinawae. Next base: position 98,206,526 of record BSDF01000001.1, read on the forward strand.
AAGGAGAAGATATTACTTCAGAAACACAGATTTTAGAAAGAGTTGTGGTCTGTGATTGTCACAGTTCTCTGCTCAAACTTTGTTAATTTGTAGTCAGAATAAAGCACATCAGAATCACTTTTTCAGCTATTACCATCAGACAGCCCTACAGCTTGATGGAAATATGCAGACAGAAGCACTGATGTGAGATATATATATTTTTTTGTACAAAAAGAGATAACTCTGGTGCTTTGTGATATGAACATTTGCTTAAATTATTGCAATATGCCATATAATGTACCAAAGGGCTCAGAAAGTTCCCTCTGAGGCTGGCTGAAAGCAGCTGCATATGCCTTCAAGGTACTGAATGAAGGTAACTTAATAGAGAGAAGAAAAAAAAAACCACCAGCCACATAAAGGCGGTTTTCTCAAAGTGCTTGGCTTATGAAGATTATACATTCTTCACTGTAATGATACAGGATATTCAGCTGGAGTTTTCCTACCATATATTCACTCAATCTGCACCTTTAAGAAACAAGAAAATACCAGTTTTAGAGGGTTTTTTGATAACTTTTTATTGGCAAATCTGCTGTTCCTGATCAGTCTCTGTCATGTGCAGGTTCAGCTGTAACTTGCGTGAACTGAATTCAGAAATATATCAAAATAAAAGCTCTCTTTCCATCATCAATAGATTTATTCTGTGATTTTGTTTTTTGAGCTAGTCCACCCTGCTGCAACTAAGCTTGTAACTGTTCTTTCACTTTCTGGGAGCGTTCAAAATGTTAATAAATCTCCACAATCTGAAACAAAGTAAAAAAATAATGTATTTTAATGACTAACACAAATATAAATTACCACTCTTTCAATGGCATCTAATGTTTGCAACTTGCGAATGAACTTCATAACTTGCTTTTCTTAAACACTGTGAAATTCACATAGCCAGTGGGTAGCTTTCTAAGGGGAAAAAAAGAACTGAAAGAAAATCTTACTATTCAGATAAAGATGAAAATCTGTTTTGATTTTTTAAAAAATGAAATTATTTCATACTAGAAGTGTTTCTAACTGAGATAGTAAGTACAAATAGTTCAGTCTCTGGCATAAGCATGGCTTTACCATGTAGGTATTAAGAATTATAGTGGAATACAGTACTTGAGGATAAGCACTATAAAAATATGGTAAAAACCAAGGTAAAAAGCAGTAGTTGTCCTTAATTATGCATTTGGCATTTAGTTACAAAGACAGAGTGCTTTGCTGTGCCTTGAATGGTAGAGAAAAAAGGAGCAGAGCTCTAGTCTTCTTTGCTGGGCAACAAGGCAATATTCTCTGATCAGAAATTATGCATGTTGTTCATGTCACAAGGTCTGTAATATTTCAGAGAACCATTGTCAATGGGTGTCTGAAAAGAATTAATTCCTGAAGATGGAGTACTCAATACAATCTCAGCTATGAAAAGAAATGACAGCGCTGTATTCCAGTTTTCTGCTTCTGGGCACAGCCTGATTTGGGATCCCTTTTTCCTACCTCTTTTCCCACATTTTACAGCACTGCTTAAAAAAAACAAATAACATTTAGTTATATTTTTTGTGCGTTCTTTTTTTCTCTCTTTTTGTTTCTTCTTTTTTTCTGAAAGGTGTAATGCTTTCTATTCCAGTTGTGAAATTCTGAGGGCCTGTATGTTACTTTGCATGCTCTGCCTCTTATGGCAGTGACACTTTCCTTTTTGGAGATTTCAGTTTGTGAGTGCTGCTGTTTCTGTGAGCATTCTCTCCCTTCCTCTCTGTCTTTTTTCTGTCCCTATGATAAAAAAAAAAACCAAACCAAACCCCAAACCAAAAAACAACAAACCCTAAAAAACTTGATTTATGCCCAACGTGGTTAACATTTTGTGAAACAGTTGCTTGAATACAAAATCTGCCAAAAGTGAGAAGAGAAACTGCACTGCAATTCCCTTGCTGCTGATACACGTATAGTAGTAGTGAATGGCTGGTTCTTGGTTATCTTTTTTAATTGTTATTTTCTCTGAGTTATGCAGTTTAGCAAAAATGCAGTCTGGTTAGACTGAAGATGAATTGTCTGAAAGAAATCATCACTACAATCATCACTACCTGTATACAAAGTCCCTAAATTTACTGCTCTTCTAGAACTTGAAAACTGATTATTTGATGAGAATACAAAGCGTAGTGCCTGATTCACCTACTGATTCTTCACTGACCTTTTGGCTTTCTTACTGCTGGGGGACACAAATTCTGTGATTCTGTCTTCATGCTGTTTCTTTTTGTCATTATTTGTGATTTATCTTCCCCGTGACTTTTCAAAATTGAGTTATTTTTAATCCTTTGCTGGGCCTCCCTAAAGGCGTTATATCATCTCTCTTGACACTGCACATGATCTCTCAGTCCCCATTGTCCTACCCTATTCAGATTCCCTGTGTTTATTTCCTATCCCTGACATGGGTCCAACTATTATTCCTCTTTTTTTTTTTAATAAATCTGCGAATTTGGATAACCTACAGCCACTTTCATTTTTCCAAACAATTTGTATGAACCCACGAAACAGAATCAGTCACAGTAACAAATCCTTCAGGGCCTCTGTTGTTATCTTCTCATTTGCAGTAGATTGTTCTGGGACACAATTTTGTGGTAAAATATAGTTTAGCTGGTTTATTTCAACCTCGCACTTCATTAGCCTGAGTAATATTTGGAAAAGTTTACAGCTCTTCTTGCTGTTTGGATTAGCCATTACTGCAATTTTAAAATGTGGATTGTGCTTAAAAACAAGATAGAGCTGTTGCGCTGAGTTGGGTTTTTTGAGTTATTTACTAACTATACAAAAATACGGTTTCTTGTACTGGTGCTTCTTACATTTTTATAATGCCTTTAGTTGCTTACTCAAGAAATACTCTGTTTGCCAAGCTTTTCTCAGGATAACACCTTTCACACGCTTGTGTCATTATTGATTCAAATTCGTACTATTTAAGTACAAGGAGACTAAAACCTATTTCTTTTGTCCCAGAAATGAAGTGAAGCTGAAATTAAGCTGAAGTTTTTGGAATTAAGCTTAAGGGGGTTTTGGGTGTGGAATTTTTTTCCCCCTTGATAAGGTACTAGTTAAACTCTTGCTCCTAAAAATACAAGATTTTTGGCAATTCTACTAAAAGTTAATCTTCAGAAACCTCAGGAATTTAAAGTATAATCTCATCTTCAGAGGAACAAAGTACTTTCAAAAACAGGAAAAGCACAGTTTAAACATTCAAGCAGTTATAATTCTGCCATGTCATGACTTTTCAGTCCTGCTTCTATGTAAATTACTGTTTTCAGGATGTAGAAAATTATATACAAGCAGTAGAGTTGCTGATGTTCTTGCAGGGGTTTCAGAAGTCACTTTCAGTGACACTTACGATCCACTTAACTCACTTGGGAAATAGCAAATGGAATTAAAAAATAAAAGCTACTTTGCTTCTAGAGTCTCCATTCAGAAATCATATCTATGTTTATTAATACTGCATTTAATTTGCAAAAACAAATTGTATGACAGTAAATGATTTAAGTAGGAATTAACATTTAGACAACTGTGAAATGTATACGCAGTCCAGTGGAATTTGTATGGCTGTGAACAAAGAAATATTTTCCACGTACTCATGTAGAATTACACTGAATATGTTTGGATGTAGTACAGAAACCTTGGAGGGCTGTAAGACCTGATATTCAATCCAAGGACTTGGTATCAGCCCCAGTCACTTCTTTGTCAGGCCTCCTGAACTGGAGATGGTCAATTGGTTATCAGACTGCAAAATGTTCAAACTTACAAGTATTTCTTGTCTTGCTGTTGTGGGTGCCATTGTACTCAAAACTCAGGTCTCTGAGTTTCATATGTATTCACCCAACAGCCTGTACATTTCTCTAGCTCATCCAGTTAGAAGCTTATTTGAATATCCAGTCCATTACATACAATGAAAGAAATTATTTTACTTTGTAAAATTAATTCCATGTCCAGGAAAGATAAATTATAATGTTTTCAAAACACCTCAGGATTAAAAAAAAAAAAATCAGCAGTAATATTTGCAAGGGTCATGAGCATCTGGGACAGGTAAATTTCATGGTTTTTTTCTGTTGTTGTTTCCAGACTGATGTGTGTATTATTTCTGCAGTGTTTGGCCATTACAGGAATGGGGAGTGGGAGGTGATGAGGGAAAGGGAAGAGTGGGTGTTTACATGCATGGATACACTTACTTTTCTTTCCAAATCAGTTGAGTTAGAAGAGGAGGAATGTGAAAGATTGATTATTAAATACTTCCCAAACTAGTGGAAAACACTCACATAGACTTGTCAGTAATAGTTGAATGAATTAATGAAAAGCTTTCCAAACCCCAGCCAAGCAATAGGCAGTAATAAGTTTCTTTTCTATTAGTAAGAGGCTTCTGGGCAGAACATGTTCTTAATTTTTTGGAGTGTTTCTCAATCATGGGAATTTATGGATGAGGACATCTTACTTTTTCTGGTTCACATGCCCTGCCAGTGGTAGATTATGAGTCTTAGAGCTTGATAGATAGTCAGCTGGCTTTATCTACTCCCTTCTTGCAAGCTTTTGGAAAGCTTGTTTAATTTTATTCTACACCTTTCCTAGTTCAGCACTGATAAATACTTAACATTGAAATGATATAAACAGTGTTGATGTTTTTAAGGCTTTTCAGAGCTAAAATGCATGATCTGATCTTGTTTTGCTTTTTCAGAAAAGCAGCAGTATGCAATAGATTTTTATTATCTTCTGTTCCAAAACTTTGTCAGATTAGCTGCAAAATAACTTTTGTTTGACAATGTTGTATAAATACTCTTTTCTTGAATGGTAGTAATACCAAAAGATTTAAAACCAAAGACTTTGAAGTAAAGTCCAATTGTTACACTATATACTGCATTAAGAAATGTTTTAACTTTTGTAGCTTTGAAGGGTGTCTTAATATTAAGCAAAAGCTGTTGTGCTTCTGCACCACATGGAAATGAGGAAATATTCAAAAGCACTTTTCCTTTCTGATAGTCTTTTATTGAGTGATACTGAGTAACCACTTCAAAGATGAAACCCCTGCATTTGTGTGTTTGTGTAGATCTTCGCTCCAGTCCAACTGGAGTCCAAGGAACTGATGTAGTACAAAATGACTGTTGAAGTCTTTGGGAAAAGGAACAATATTTTAAATCACACTTTTGTGAAATTGGAATCTCAGTCCCTTATTGTAAGAAGTGATGGATGATGTGGGTTGCCTTTTATAAAATAGAGAAGATTATTTCAGAAAACAGTATCAGGCAAAAGGAGGCAAAAATCAGAAAAAAAAGGAAAAACCAAAATATATCTTGATATCATTCCTTTTATTGAATTTGTTAGCAGAAAGAAAACAATAAAGAGAAAGAAAACATATGAAATGTTAATAAAAAAAAAGAGGGGGGGGAAGACTTTGAAAAACCCTGGAAAGTTCTGTGAGTTTTCAGCTTAGAAAGAAAATCTTTAAAATATCCTTTGAGTTAAAACACATTGTCTGATCCTACTGGCATCACTAGTTAATGATACTATCCATTTTCAAATCCAGTAGTAGTTCATTAGGTATCCTAGTGGTGTACTGCAGTGGCTACGTTGCACTGCATTGAAATACTTGCAAAATTCCATTCCAGCAGTTTGCATTTATTCCTGCATTTGCAAAGGCAGGTACAGTTTCAGGATGAGAACTGACTGAGTCTTTAGTCCGTATGAAGAACTTTCAGAAGAAAATCACTGAGTAGGAACTATCCTTTTAATTTTGCCACTTTCTGCAACGAAGGAACTCAAAGAGAAGCCTGAGGATAAAAGTAGCAAGTAAGACTATGACAAGAGCCCTTAGGTATTCATCTGCCTTTTCAATCAGTACGTGCTCTGTGGTCATTGTCGTCTTACCTTTAGACACCTTTAATCTCTGTGAATTTTTATCTCAATCCTTATGAAAACAGAACAAAAGGTTAAAGGTTTTAAATAATATTGTATTGTAAAAGTATTGTAACAACACAGAATTTACTGGAGATGACTTTTTCAAGTAAACAATTGAAATAGGATTAAATTTTACATAATTGGTCCAAAATAAGTGAAAACGTCACTTTTTAAAGCATTCTTATATTTTATAGTAGTCTCCCTACTCAAAGGAAATATAAATCTATTAGAGATTTTCATAGTGCGGGGTGATATTCTCACAATAGGAAAAGACATTTTATGACAAATAGAACAAGAATAGAACAAAGGTACTATTGTGCTTAAAACTGTTGGATGAATTTTAAAAGAAAGGGTATTATTCCCAGATTATAAGTATTCAATAATGTCAAAGAATACATGTTTTACACACAGATACGTATATTTAATGTAAATAATTTTTCTTCCCTGTTTTTCAAAGACTGTTTTTTAAAAATTATGCAACCTTTATTTCTGTGAAGTGTTTGAAAGTATGTTCTGGTTCTGTTTCTCTTTTTTTTTTTTTTGTTTCGTGAAATTTAGCTCAAATGGAGGTTTTCTTGTTGACTCAATATCATTTCAATATAAAAATACCTATGCAGCACGGTAGACACTGCCCTGTGATCCAGAAGCACTCATTGTCATTAATCTCACATGAACGCCAAAGGTTATTTTGTACACAGATAAAAATGGCAGGTAGTATAAACTAGTAGAGTAATCTTACTGGAAATAAAGACTTTTGTCATGGTATTTTGTTCCTCTATGCCCATTTTCTCATCCTTTTCCAAATATCCACAGGAGACTTAAACAGTGACTGACCGCTGGACTCGTGAATTCTCACTGGAATCAAGGTTGTTTTTGTGTAGAAACCAGAGGAAAAATAAGCAAAAGGGAACATTTAATTTTATTTTTGGGATATTTATTATGCAAAATTTTTATTTTTCCAAGGAAATTTCCCTTTGAAATGGAGGTGGCCAATGTGGTTGAAGGGCTCAGGTTTCCTTTTCCTTGTCTACGCAGATCTGACATCATAACAGCCTTGCGTGCTTTCAGAGAGAGAAGGGGGTATTGACAAAAGAGGTTCAGCACATATTTCCTCATTATGCTCCTGACTGACTTGTCAGGAAAAATAGGACAAAAAAAATTAAAAGTCTAGTAAAGGAAGGCTTCATAGAAGAGGTGAATGGGGTACAGCTTTAGGGGAATATCTTGGGAAATATGGAGCTCCTCCCATGCCAGCCTATGGGTGCTATCAATAATGATAGCACCATCGTGGTAGGGTGGAAATGCAATTTGAGATCTTTGATCTTTGCTTGAGGCCCTGAAAGATGTCTGAAGAAATCTCTCTCCCCAAGCACTGCTGAATTAAAATTACTTGTAATCTATTTCCTGGCTTCTAGGATGACGTCAGTTGCACCTCATGGCTGGGGTGTCCTTCCTTTTTAATATTTTGATGACCCCAAAGCAACCTCTCTGTTAGGTAATCATGGAGAAGAGGAGGATGAGAGTGCCTTTGCCAGAGCTGCACATCCTGGGTGCTCTTCTCTTGCGTGGGCACTGTGCTTAGAGAACTGTTTTGCTTTTAGCTCTTTCCCAGTGTTAACTCTTGTATCAAATGCTGGATTTCCTGCACAGCAGACCTATTGCTCTGTCCTAGGTTTCTCATTCAGCTTGTCTGAAACACACACTGTCTCCCTCTTCACTGTCCTTTGAAGTATACCCTTTTAATGTGAATGGGCTGCTTCCAGGAGGAGGTTTAATTGCCTTTCTATTTTCACTCTTTTTTTTTCCCCTGAAAAAGGGATAGCTATCCCTTTGATTTTGCTGCCTTTGGATGCTTCAAGCAGCTCTGAGCGAGAACATTTGAAATGATGTATTGACATTTCAGATGGACACTGACAGCCATTCATGGCTACTAATGCCAAGCTGTGGTTTTACACGGTGTCCTTCATCAAGTTGCTTTGTAAAAACTGCTTTGTCATGTGAAGTGTTCTCCTAATGTTTCATATTGTAAGCAGAAATAAGTATGCAGGAAGAAGTAACTAAAGAGGATCTGTGTGCACTGGGGTTATGAAAGGCAGGACTGGAGGCGGAGGGGGTGGCTTATCTGTGGAGAACATCCTGGTGGCACAGAGCAGCTCCCTGCTCCATCCTGCTTTATGCCCCACAGTACACAGGCTGTGTGGTACCATTGCTCTGGGCAAGACGGGAGGTGACTTTGTGTTCAGCAAGTAGTGTATGTAACTGGCTAAACTGGTAGATTGATTTCCATCTATTTCTGAGCTGCCTTGATTTTGGCCAGGATAAGGTGTGACATAATTTTTCATGTGTTTTACAGAGGGAACCAACTGTGCCACTTCCCCGGACCTCATTATTTGGTTCATAAATATTCTATTTATGACGGCAGGGCTTTCAAATAACTTGGTACTGGCGAACTGCTAATGGGAAAAGTTAGTTTTGCTGTTCCTGAGGAAAGTAGTGCCTGAGGATTACAGCAGTTTTTAAGTAGGAAAACATTGAAATTAAAAAATCCTTGTGTGGCTTTACACCACCACGTATTTTGCCACTTAGAATCTTGCATTTCTGCTCTTTGTTCTGCTGGAGTGAAAATGTTGGTAGAGATCAGTGTGTTCCTATTATTTGAAGGTAAACAGATGCATACTGTTCCTTGGCTCATGGTGTCATGTATTAATGTCAGTTATATTTTTATAGATCAGAAAACTCCACCTGCTCAAAACCTGACTTTTCTTGGGGGGTGGCCTTTGTTACTCCCAGAGGGGCAAGTGTGAGGGACAGTGAGCCAGTATTCAGTCTCAGCAGAGTCTCAAGTCCCCATGTAGCTTGATTGCTGTACTGAGGTCGTCAGTCATCGCACTGATGTCAGGTATGGCTCTGGCATGGCATTCCTGCAGGCTGTGTTGTGCTGCCAGGCTGCCCTCCCATTGCAGTGGCATTGCTCAGCACTAGAATGCTGAAGTGCACAGCCCTCTTCTAGAGGTTTCACCTTCCTGTGATTTACTGTGATTTCATCTGCTTTTCAATAGACATTCTTCCTTTCAAAGTGTATAGGTGGAAGTCTACAGAAGTAGAATAAAGGGAGATGACTTCTTGCCTTACATTATGGTAAAGAGCCACTGAATACAATTCCTGTATAGCTAGCCCTACAGCAGTGGTCAATTACTAAAATGTCAATTCAAACAGATATTCCTGTGCAGGCAGTGAAGTAAAAGATATTGAGGCAGCGAGTTCTTTCACCTCCCATTAATCCAGGTGTGACTTCTCAGGCTGAAGCCTGAGTGTCTCATTTTCAAAATGTGGTTCTGTGCCCAAAGTCTGATCTCTACTGCTTAGATTATATTACCCATTTGGTAGAGCTACTTCTAACTCAAGTATGCAGTAACATAATACTCAGGTCTTTGTGCCAGCTATGATGGCTCTAGTCATTTTAAGCATAAATGACAGATTACTAAGCTAAAATATTATGACTTCATATATATATATACACACACCCCTACATATAGGCTCATACTACTATAAAGGCTCTGAAAATTAGAATAAGGTTTCCTTAAAACTGCACAATTTTCATAGTATATGTTTGTGGTAAATGCTGTGCTCTTACATTTTTAAAAGCTAAGAAAATATTTTCCTGTTGTTTGCAATATCTACTTAATATTTGCTAGGAGCAGATCAACAGGTTGAAACTCATTTTTTCACTACTGTGTAGTCCATGAATTGGGTTTTATATTTTGAAATACCAATTACTTCACTAAATGCCGATTACTTTCTTAGCTATATATTCAGGGTCAGTTAAAGCCTATGTTCCAGTTTAAATATATTACTTTTTATTTGGGGAGAGGTTGGTTTTCTTTTTCCTTGGTAGGTTTGGGTTTTTTTTTTTAATAAGAGAAAGAATGTTGCTCTGTAATGACTTTTTCTGTGTGTGTGTCTTCTATTTTAGAATTCCTTTTCAGTTTTTGCACATGCATGTGTCAGGGAGAATTAGGTGTTACCTCTTTGGTATTTCTTGTATCCACCGAGGAGTCCATATTATTCCTTGAACCTAGCAGGTGAAAAATTTTTCCAGGAGGACTTGGAAACAACCTATATATCTTTTGTACACAGGCTTATGAATCTTCAAAATCTAAATGCTCTTCCTGACAAGAGCCAAGGTAGCCAACCCAGAACACTGGACTGAGCTCTCCTGACCTTGGTGATAATGAATAAAATAGTGATTTGGATTTCTCTTGTTCCATCCCACTTTTTCTAAGAGCAATTCTCTGGGATAAAGAGTAGTCTAAGCTGGGTTGGTTTAAGCTCTCTTTCTGAGGCTGTCTCTGTAAAAGCTTTTATGCCTATTTCTTAAATTTACATATCCAAAATGCTCTTTGGAAAGCTCATATGTCTCTCTTCTTTTTTTTTTCTTTTTTTTTTTTCCATTAGCAAAGTTGACTACAACCTCCTTAGGGCTTTTCTGCAAAAGATTGTCTTGGGGGAACTAGTCATATCAAAGTGGATATGATGACAGCATTACTTTTTTGGGAGTATTAGGTGTATTAGGTGTGCTTGTACTCAATAAATGCTAAACTTTCAATAGAAAGAACAAAACCAGAGAACAGAGATACACTGAGGGAAGCGCTGAGCTAACGTGAGTGGAGCCTCAGGCACATTCCTGATCTTGAAAAAATCTCACAGTAAGATTCAGAATCAGTCTTCCCCCTAATTGGTCCTCCCTAAAACTGTAAGTGAGGTGTCAAGGATCAAGAGTTGCCCCACACATGTGACTTGTGCCAGTGGGCCCGTGCCACATCTCTCTAGGTCCCCATGGGCACCTCCTTTGCTGCTGGTGTTGGTAGTGGCACCCTGCTGCCACACAGATCCTGCATTTATTTATCGACAGAGCTTCAGAGCGCAGAAAAGTACCCAGTGAAAAGACCCACACTTGCTTTAAAAAGGTTTTTTCTTTTTTTTTTTCTTCTCCTTTTGGAAAATCCCACTCCACCATAAAATTAAGTCATTATAAGGCACTTGCCTTGTTAAGCATGACATGCATCTGACAGATGAGAAAGAAATTAATATGGAGGAGTGGGTTGTGGTACTTTCTGGTATTACCTTGTTTTATTGAATCACCTTGTCAGCTTCCACCCTTTTTTCTGCTCCTGAAAGCTGATGAACATGCTGGCCAACATCAACCAAATCTTTCAGGAGCACCAAGTTCCAAAGAGATGTGGTTCCTGAAAACAGGTCAGCTCCATGAAGTGGGTCACCAGCTCATGGCATCTCTGTCTCTCATTGGGGCATCTTCCCCCTTGAGGAGGAGGAGGGAGGATGGGAAAAAGGGCCTTCCTCAGGGAGGCTGGAAGGGGTTGTGGTGAGCACGGGAAGCAGGGAGGGGACTGTTTCAGTGGCAGGGAGGGGGAGTCACAGGGTATTTTTTTGTTTGTTTATACTTACATTTCTCATGGAATAACTGTTTTGGTTTTTAATGATGTGTGAGGAATGCTGCCAAAAATGGAAAACATTCATTTGAATCTTTAATGAAGCTGATTGTACCTTTTTTCCATTTAATTTCCATGAATATTCTACAGAATATAAAGGCAATATTCACTGGAGCAATAAATGTTATGCTAATTCTATGGGACAAAAATGGGAAGTGAGTTTTGAATTCATAATTGTGAGTATGCACAATGATAACCTATTTTATACTGTACCCATCCAAAAACATGTTTCATTTGCATTGAAGTCAGAGACTGGAGTGTGTTTCTAGACTTCAGGGTATGTGTCCAGCTTCCGCAGAATTAGTGCGTGAGCAGTGAATCTGAAACACACCAAGCAAAACTGTGCCCAAACTAAGTGTTACAAATAGTAGGAAAAAAAAAAGAATAAAACTAATGGCTGAAGTCCTGACAAACAGCAAGCTGTCCTGATTCTATGGAAGTTTTCATTATTCCTGAGCCAATCCCAAATGGTGGAAAAAATATTAGGCACCGCAGTTTATTGATGGGTTTTTTGGTGTTCAACAGAATGCTTGCTCTTCATTGAGACAGTTTTTCAGACATTGCAGCTGTGGAATAACAGTCCCTTTTGTCAGCACATACAGCATGAGACCCATCATAGAGGGTAATATGAAGGGAAAAGGTGTAGTGAACCAGTAGAGCAGAATGAAAGAAATGTAAAGGCATCATGTGCTTAATGCCCAGATTTAACAGATCTGGGATAATGGTCCTGACCAAGCTCATACAAACCTTGAGATGTGAGACTTTTTGAAAACCTGTTAGTTTAGAGAATATTTTTATGCATCAATTATTTTCTCCTTACACTTTATATAATCTTACTTAATGAGATCTGCTTATAATAATTATGTTTTCTGTGGTTTTGTCAATCACTTCCTGGTTCTCCTTTCTAGGTAGTTGTATATCTATAACTATGAGAGATATCCCTGTATCTCACCCCTTGGGCCTGCCTTACCAGCTCATGTAATTTTATTTAAATGGGTAAAGAATAGCATTCCTAAGGCTTACTCTTTTCAAACCCAGCCTGATTTTCATTACTGCCCTGGATATTCTGCTGGTGCTCTTTTTTCTTTTTCTTTTCCTTTTTTTTTTTTTTCTTTTGGGCAAGGGGAGATGAAGGCATCCCTCCTTCAGTACAGATAGATGTTTTAATGCTGCCTGTGTTAACATGTGCGCTTTTAATTTTAAATGGATACTGCCTTTTATTTCAATTTAGTCTAGGTCTCTTACAAGTGCCATAATTTAAAATGAATAGGCATTCTGAAATCTGGAATAAGTGTCCAGAGATGATCATTTCAGAATCTGTTGCATACATCCATCTAAATACATAAGTTGTTATACTGAAAAAAAATTTCTTTTGTAGAAAGGAGAAAACCTAATATTTATGTGTTACAAGGCTTTATTTTAGTGTCAATAAAATATCAAGCTATTGCCTGTGAGACAAACATATTGAAACTTCTGCATCAAAACAGCTTGATTATCTTTTTTTTTCTTCCCTTTCAATGAAAATACAAATCAATAAATAGTATTTAATTATTTTATGTGTACAGCTAAGTTGATTTAGCACTTAATTTTATTTGATGTGTGTTCTATGGCTGACGGGGTAGTTATAAGGCACGTCTGATTGATGCACTCTCCTTTCACCTTTGGAGACCTCAGTTTAATCCTGCCATAGGTCACACTGGAAATTAGTTTCAATAGGCATGTTTTACTCTTTATTGTCTGTTTGTCCACATCATAAACCCATCGAGCAACATTATGCAGTTAACAGTCAATGCTGCAGACAAGCTGGTGACCAGTTGAGTAGGCAGGACTTTGAAGAGCAATTTGCATCCCTCAGCAGAATTGTGATTGAGAGCATCAAAGCTTGGTTTCTCCTGAATTTCTGGTTCTGAGTAGTCACTCTGTTATTTAGCTTTTGTGGGAAGCAAATGCATATACTTGAAGAGCATGGTTTTCCCAGTAACCTTCCTGAAATGCCTTGTTGCAAGTTTTAACAACAGGACAACTAGGACAACGCTAGAATGGGTGTTTTGGTGCAGTGGGAGATGTCCATTTGAAAACATCTCTTGTTGATTATTTGATCTTTGAAGTCACAGTGACAAAATAAATCCAATCATAATATTAGCAGACATTCTCAGAAGTGATGCTAATGTGTATTCCAGAATTACTTGTGTTCCCTGGATAGCCCAGTGCCCCCATCCTGGCTTAAGCAAGAATCCCTGAGGTAGAGCTCGGCACCAAATCCAGATCTCCACGACAGGAGCGATGCCTCTCTGTGACTCGAGTGCAGGTAAGAGCTTTATTATTTCACATGCTCTGTATATGACTTCATCATGCACACCCCCTATTTCTCATAAACTAACTGCACGCTGAGCAGCAAAAAGGAAAAGCTAAGTGGAAAGCGGTAGGGATCTGTCTGCAAGAGGCACTTGTGCACTTACGCATGCAGGTGCAGTAGCCTCATCAGATGCAATACTTCTGCTTCACACTGAGCCTGCTTATGTGAATAAGGTTTCCAGGATTAGTTGCTAGGCCTTTTATTTAGCTCTTCAAGGTATGGCTCTATTTCTGATGTGACCAGAGTGTAATCACAGGGAATAATTTTGATGGATAGTAGAGGAGGAGAAAGAGAGATGCTCACTGAGCCCAGCTGATGCATATAGGGTCATTTATGTCTTGTCCATAAACACATGAAGTACAAGGAGAGACCCCTGGGAGGCCAGTGACACTAATGGAAAAGTTAAGTGTGAGACTGTGCAGCTGGACTTAGATGCCTTTTATTCAGAGTTGTTATTAATTTAGACAAAGCAATCTGGAGCTGTCGGAAGTGTAACCTCAGCGTTCAGCTCTGTAAATTATCATAGTCTCTATCACCTTAATAGGAGGAATTCAGACCTGGAAGTTTGTCTTAGAGATGAGTCTCAGCCTACTAGGTTAACTTGTGGTTTGAAAGGAAACAAGTCAATGTTGTTCTCCAATAAGTTCATTTTCGCTATTGCCTTTGAATAAGTTTCTTTTTCACTTTGTTAGCGGCTGATCTTCTTCAAAGTGGTACAAGGCAAAGATGCGAGTCCATGCCAAATGTAACGTGTTGGGTAATAGGCATTAGCCCTTTGGGTAACTAGACCATGTGTGGCTGGCAGAGGAAATGTAATCCAAGTTCCAAATATTCAGTCCAATTTTTGATATTGTAAGGAAAGGTTAGTGCTAGCAGTGTTGAATTTTTGTTCTCTTTTCCAGTTATGGTTGCATACCAGCTGTATCATGGAATAGTTGCAAGATTTTTTTCTTTAAAAGAGAGGATCCTTCACCGTGATGAGAATTGCAACCTGAAAAGACCATTCTGATTCAGTGGTCCCAACTGTCACCTCCCTGACCTCGCAAAATAGACTTTTCAGCTTTTGTATATCACCTCCTGCCTTTTCTGTACCCTCTGCACTCTCATCACATCCTCCTCCACACTGAGATTTGATTCATTGAGCTGGATTCTGACAGAGAAATCTCATGTTAGCCTCTCTTCTTGCAAGACTGACAAAACCTTTGTGAAAGATAAGCTTTCTCCTGAAATTTGAAATAGCCTAGTATATACACCTGCCTTTTTGTGATTCTGCACCTTTTGGGTAGGGCAGAACGCAGCTTAAGAACCAGGGCAACTGTTTCATGATATTTTTAAACCCTGCAGTGGAGAAGCAGAAGTGATTTCGTGTAATGTTAAACAACAGCTAGGTCTCTTTCCTTTGCCTTATCTAAGGAAACATAATTCATTCTGTGCCCGTGTCTCTAATTAGTAACACTTACAAGCCTTGACCTTTCAACAGAGAGCTCGGCTCAGCTTCATCTATACAGAATTGCCCCTATAATGTAGCTGTGCATAATAATAAAAACAATTTTAAACTCATTAAAACATTAAAAAACCCACCAAACAACAATAAACCCTTAAAAGCTTAGACCCAGACTTTTCCACATTTATTCACGTTGAGCTGTAATTTGCTCTGGTAATAGTCCCAGTGAGACTGTAGTGAGATACTATGCACTGCAAGGAAGGGAGGCAGAGCATTGCTTAATAAATAAGCCGTTGTGTCCTTCTGCTTTGTTTACGGCTCAATGGTCTTTGTGTCCAGTGCGTGCTCTCTTCCCAGGATCAGCCTAGTTCCAACAGCCTCCTCCTAGCATTTTATATATGCTGCTTTGGCTTAATTTTTCTGACTCTCTCTCATAACCTGAAAAAATTATAGATGTTAAGCTACTAGCTAGAGTCTAGTCCAGACTGGTGTCACTGTCAGGCAAGACTGAAAAATGTTGTCTATTTTCCAAGTGACAGTGTAGGCATGCTCACTCTTGTGGCAGATTTCTGGCAAGCTCTGTGAAATCAAGTCACTGGTACCTTGACCCTTCATGTATTTGGGAAACTTCCAGCTTGTGGAAAAGTTGGTTAGGTTTTGATATAATCCTTTATTCTGTCTCCTTTGCTTCTACCGCTTGGCTTACCTTTATTACAAGCCTAAAATGCAAGGAGAAATAAGTTCTGTGTAAAAGTAAGTCTTTTTTTCTTAGTTTAGAAGCACAATTCCTTATTACAGCTGGTATTGCAAGGCCCCAATTCCTTATTTCAGATGAGGAAAGAGTTCTCTACCTGAAATTTTAAAGTTTAATCAGCTCTTATTCAGAATCTGTAATTTACTATACTTAGCTATGTAGCTCAGAAGAAGAAAAAAGGCATCCAGACTTCATACCAGTACGTTGTGTCCCAGCTGATTCTGTGGTCTGAAGAAAACCAATGCAATATGCAACTCCTGTCCTTCTATACTATTCAGAGTGCTCATCCAGGGATTTCCACGCTTATTCTAATCTGAACCACTTCTTTGTATCAGTCAATGATCATCCACATGATGAGTGCTTACAGTCTGTGCTAGGAGACCAGCTATTCGTAGTACCTTGAATTAACTTATGCAAGTTTTCATATTCCCTTAATTTTATTTAGTCTCATGGAGGAAATAATAGCTTGAGGTTTTATTCAGAGAGGAAATGGCAGTAAGTCCTTGTGCCAGCCAAAAAGATGTTGGGTTCCCTTTCTTAGCAGGATGAAGTTATGTTGAAATAATTTCATCACCTTGTGGGTTTTAGATGTCAGGGGAGAGAATTTCTGCTTTTAAATACAGCCCTGTTCTACTGTGATCTGGCCTGGAGCAGCAGTCTGTTTGGTAGGCATTTATGAAAGCACTGTCTTGAGTTTACTTTTGTCTAAGCTGCTCTCTGTCACTCCAATAACTCTTCAACAGTGAGTTTTTGAGGTGAAGAAGGGAAAGGCATCGTTTGACTGAATTGCAATTCATGAGTAACAGCACCACATTTAATTGAGTTTTATTGCTGTGAAAAACATACAACCATGTTGTGATTTGCATAAGAAAGAGAGAACATGAGTAAAGCACACTTTCCCCTACATGCTTTCCAAAAACCCAAGATGATGGAGAAACCAGGTATGCGATACTGGAAGTGAGCATTGAACCAAACGAGCCCTTCCTCAGGAGAACCTTCTTGTTAAAGTATATCCTTTACACAGTGGATTATTTTTTCATAGGCCTATTCCCTCCATGTTTTTATAACATGCACAAAGGCAAATATTACTCTCTTTGATCTAGTTATTCTGGATATCTCTTTTCAACTTCCTCCATTTTATTTCTAAAGAAATAATACATTCTTTCAGTAGCTTATTTTTTTTCAACTGTTTAATAAGTGAAGTGGTGGGTGTTAACAGCCAAATGTTTAGAACATTTTGGTTTTTAATTCAACACAATTTTTCATCAGATTTAAATAATCTGAAAAGAGTAATGTGCCTACGCATACATCCCAGACTCATGGAGTTGCAATGATTTCTTCTTTAATCTTGTATTCATTGACAGAGGACTGCTTCGACAATTGAAGTATTGATTTTTTTTGGTTGATGTTAAAGTATCTTTAGCTGCTATTTTAGCAAAATGGCTAACTTTCATTTTATGTTGTATTCTAAACTTCCATAGGTATGAACATGCTCAATTTTCTGCATTTGTCTATTAATGTTCTATCTTTTGCTTTTACATGTACACCTTTACTTTTGTAAGTGCCTTTCCCTCAGCTGTTATGCAAAACACTGTATATATTTTAGATGGCTGAGATCATACCAAACTCATCTCCATTAAAAGCTATCAATGCAACTCCTCCTCCCCTTCTACTTGACCAAGGCTCCATCTGAGCCTTCAGCTGTGGAAACAACTCAAGAGGAAACAGATAACGATGGTAAACTAGAGTGTCATGGATCTCTTTCTGTATGGCCATTGTAATACAGATAGAGCAGGCCAACAATGACTCATCAGTAGCGCCAAGCCTGCAATTTTGCTGTGTTTGCAATTTTAAAGAAGAAAATCAGCTCACAATTACAGGTATTAAATTTTCAGATGATGTAGAAATTATGATGTACATCACTTATGTTATCAGTCAAACTGTAGGGAGAGAACATCAGGTCTTTATGTGGCCCAGGTGCACATTTCTTATAATTTAATCAGCACAAGGCACCCTCATTTCACCAGAGAACTCTAATTCATGCTGTGAAAACCACACCATGCCCTCTGTCTTCTCCCCTGCCACAGTCAGTAAATTACAACTAACGATTCATAACAGTTACCTGCATTTAATCTCGCGCCCTTTGCAGTGAGTTCAGCCAGCTCTGCTCTACAACCCAGTAATGTTATTCAGAAAGTCATGAATTATCTTCATGGAGATTATGGATATCAAAAGGGACTACTTTAAAAAAAAAACCCAACAAAAAAACAACCCACAACAGCTAGTAGTTTGGTTTAGGCAAATGCATGTGCAAAATGCATTCTTGCTGATGTCTGAGAATGATGTTCCTCAACTCAGCAGAGATGAGTTGGTGGTGGGAGACAGCCAGGTACCTGTCTGCTTTCCTCTTTATTTCTTATTGTCTGCCCCCTGCCTTTTCTCATTCTGTCAGAAGCCAGGGAATTAGTGTAACAGGCTGAGGAAACAGCTATCATGATGGGGGAAACTCAACTCACCTCTTGGCCAGATTCTGCCAGAAAAGACAAATTTGGATACTCAGTAGGAGTGGATGGGGACTTAGTGCCCAGGGGAGTGGAAAGCATTTCCTGTGCGTGTGTCTGTGTGAGCGTTCGTTTTTCCTGCCTGCAGCATGGCTGTCAAGAGCTTGCTGCCAGTGTGGATATGTGCTAACTCCTGCTGCTGGTGGGGGACCCTTATGAGGGCTGCTAGGAGAGGGCAGAGGGCTGTGACACGCCTGTGAGTGAGGTGCCATCTGTCAGAGTGGGGCCTCAGGGAGATCCCCAGTTCTGGCTTGTGTCTCTCCTCCTGCAAGTGTCCTGTGGGCTGCAGCACCCTGGGAAGGTCCTCATGGCCTTACGCTCAAAGAGCTGGAATGGCCACCTATGGTTTACCCAAAAACATAATGAATAAGTTAGGGCTGCTCTTCTGAAAGCCATCTAAAGAGCATTTGGGTACTCAGTTCTCATTAGAAAGTGGAGGGAAAACAGGTGCCAAAATCCTGCCTTTGACATAAATCCCTGTGCACCAAAAAAAAGTGAAAGAGAGAGCTGGAAAAGACAAATGCCTATTCAGTTGACTGAAACTAGCTGATCTCAAGTTAGGTTCAAAGAATTTTTTTTTTTTTACTATCTTTGTACCTTTGCCTATTCTAAAATGAAGGGTAAATGTGAGGAGAAAAAACCCGCCTAGAAAGTTTTACAGTTTTTTTGATGGTTTTAATTTTAAAATTACATTCATCTATGTAATTAAATTTTATTTTTAAAGGGGACTAACCTCATCCCCCCCAACTGTTCAACACAAAAAACATTTCCTTGTATTGTTCTACTGAAAACTATTTCTGGGTACAGGACCTGTATCCAGAAATATTGAAAATTGAGAAATATTGATAATTGAGAAACGTACCCTTTTCATCTCCAAAAGAATATTTTCATATTCAAAGGGTGGGTGAAGAAAAGTTAGTCAAAGGTTAATCTTCAGTTAACAAAAATACTTCCCATCCATTTTACTCACATGCATACTTCACAAGAAAAAAGAAGTTTAAAAAAACTACACTAAAATGAAGAAAATACATTAACAATAGTTCCTCCAGTTACTGACTATTTTTATGAGACAAAAATGCTAGGAGGTTAAAGGATCAGCATGCCTTACTTGTAAACTAAGGGCTGAACTTTATTGTTTAGTGATCTAGGTAACTAGAGTAGGTTTTATGAAAGGAAAATAATTTCTCTTAAAAAATTAATGATTCCTGTTTGGCATAACTCTGATCACTTTTAAAATATACAGAATCTCTAAAGAATTCCTAGGAGAGAACATCTGTACTGGATAGCATTCAGTGGTATTCTTGTGGTGAGCATGAGGCCATTGGATGGGGATTTGGGTAACCTGGTCTAGTGGACGGTGTCCCTGCCCATTGCAGAGATGTTGGAGCTAGATGGGCTTCAAGGCCCCTTCCAACCCAAACCAGTTGATTCTATGAAACAGGCATCATAAATCCAGACTAAATCCCACAGTTTAGCTGTATTAATAAAAGTTTATCCAAGTGATCATAGGGAAGTGTCTGATAGTGTCATGCCCGTGTCATTGCCCATGATGCCCTGAGACATTTAGGTATTTTTCAGTTTTATAGACTTGTCAGTGTTGTCGCAGCTAACGATTAACAGGGATCCCAGAGCATGCATCGGGGTGCCTGTTTTTTGAGTTGCAGTTAAGACTAGAATAAACTACTTCAGATCCTCTTTCTAGAAAGGATCCAAAGTGTGTTTGAAACATAACTTGGTTACACAGTTTTGCGTAGCATACCTCGCTGCAATTCAAGCCTCCTGACCCTGATTTGTAACCATTGCAGATCGGAGAAGGGGTCACTGGATGAGGACCCATGTAGCACATCTGGAAGTTGCTGTGCATCAGTATCGTATTATCCCATCTGCAGGTAACCCTGATATCTTATTTTTATATATACATTTCTGATGGTTCTGGGATTGTCCATATTGCAGCTTAATACAGAACTGAACTGTGCTTTTTTTCTTTCATATGTTTGGATATTTATTCATTGTTAGCCTCTTCACAGTGAAAAGGCTATTTACTACAGTAGCAGTGGTATCCAGGATTTTGCCACTTACAATCTGGCAAGGGCTGTCCAGTATAGTTTGCCACATTGAGAGTGGTAGTGAATGCAATACTGCAACAGGTTTAGGTTGTCCAATTACAAATGTAGCTCAGAACATACAGTAAATCACCAGAAAACCCCACTGTCCTGGAGTTTCCAACCAAAGGCTGTTTACAGATTAGTAAATAAGCCTGAATGCCTCTTAGTGTCATAGTGATAGACATCTCTACAGATTTGACTAGGAGAAAATATTGAAAATAGATTTGACTAGCCATTTCAAAGATTGCACATCGTTACTGAGGTGACGTGTACAGAGTGTAATTGCTATGCACACATCATGGATTTTGCTCAGTATTTATGGGATGCACAATTTGTGTCTGACATTTTGTATGAGTTCTGAACACTTAAAATTTCAAGCGGGTCCTTATCCATGAGAGCTGCCAGTGCCATAGAAAGATAAAATGCTTCCATGAGCCTTTTTCCCTTAGCTTCTTTACTGAAGCACTTCCACTTATTTAAGAAGGACCACATAATCCCTCAGACAATTTCTTGGCTTTCCTGTTCTTGTAAGTGCCAGATACCAGTGCCAGCCATTTATTTTATTTTATTTTTTCTTCTCCCTCCTATTGTGGTTACAGTATTTCTTCTATAGAAATTGTCTGGAGGCCACAGACTAATTTTACTAAAGTCAGTAGATGGGAATTACATGGCATTGACTCCTGGGCTCTCTCCGTCTGTTTCAGATTATAACTATTGACCTAGAGGTGAAAGGCTCTATATCCCATTACCAATTCCCTGAGTCATATGGTTCCTTCTAACAGCGCTTTAAGAGGATGATGCAGGATGCTAGTATTCAATAGCATCTGTACTAATAATGCTTACTCAAATTTATTGGCAAAGTTTCCTTCCAGGCTCTGCTTTTTGAACAACAAATAAATAGCTGTATGTTGCCGCAATCATGAACTCCTTGTGAAATCCTCAAACTCTTGTGCATCTAAGCTTCTTGCTCAAGACAAATACCTTAAATGAGAGTTTCAGACAGGAAGGTCTGTGTTTGTTTTAAAATTCCAGCGTGCTGTTATTCACAGAAATATACTGTATATGATAAAAACCTAGAATTCAGAAAAATCCCCTGGTCTCACATTTCCCTATTTTGAACATGACCATAGTCCTTTTCATTTCTGATTGGGACTTAGCGTGCTTTCTCATTACTGCTATCTTAAAAGCTACACATCTCTGCATTTCAGCCCTATTGTTTAGCGCATACAATTGAACAGGAGACAGAGATAAAAAGGGATGAGAATTAGGAAGGATAACTCTTCTGCCTATCAAATGGCAAAAATTTGTTTTTTCAATTTTTTTCACCCTCACTCACACCATTATTTTAAGCAACAGACATTGAGTCCCATCCTGTATGTGTTATCACCTGACCAGGTTTTTGGTGGCCTCATACAATACAAATGAAGCTGCCAGACATATCCAAAATTATACTAATTTTTCCTGTATTTTTACATAGAGTGTGACCAGATCCATTGAAG
This sequence comes from Hypotaenidia okinawae, assembly GCA_027925045.1. Classification (NCBI taxonomy): domain Eukaryota; kingdom Metazoa; phylum Chordata; class Aves; order Gruiformes; family Rallidae; genus Hypotaenidia; species Hypotaenidia okinawae. The sequence goes on from BSDF01000001.1 coordinate 98,228,680, forward strand.
ACCATCAAAGTACTAGGTCTTGGTACGAAAGAATTTGTTTTCTTGCTTCAATGTAATTTAATTACTATGGTCTGATTATTTTTCTTCCTCATTTACTCTAGAATACCTCCCTTTAAAAGTGATGCATTGTCAAAAAGCTAGTGTCAAATAAGTCTCTTTGGCCCATATATCCAAAACTTATTTGACTAAATCCCAGATGATCTTTTGTAGATTTATTGATATAAGTGTATAGAAAAGTTTTGCACAGTTAGCACTATAGTTTAATGATTGACTTTTGATTCATGATGAATTTCTTTGCTTTTCAGAGTTTATTTCTTATTAAACTGGCTCCAGAAACACTTAAGCTGTTCAATTGTTTTAATGTGCTTCAAAGTAGTGTGTGTATTTTAGATATAAAATTCTTAAATTACCTCCATTCCTTGGGCATCTATGAACTACTTACTTCCTGTACTGTCATGTGGCTGTCCTGAGTTTTTGGGGTTTTTTTTGGTTTTTTGATTCTTATTTGGGTAGTGGTGAAGTTGTCATAGATTGGCAGCATGACAAAGAAATAGCTCTTTAATATCATTGAGTACATTTGTTTAGGAAAGAATTAATTTTGAAGTACAGGAAAAAAAAAGTGAAGGCACGTAAGACCTCTAAGTAAATTCTTATTGTTGTCCCAAAACCAGGGTCTTTACCCAGTGTGCCAATACACACACAGAGCAGAGGTGTTTGATTTACTCCACGTCTATGCAGAGATGGGTGCTTGGTGGTAACTCCACAAAACCAGCCCCACTACACACAGAACTCACAGCCTATTGATCTTGTTACAGGATTAGAAAAACCCACCTAAATTTACACTAATTGTTTAATAAATACTGTATCATCTACTATTGGTCAAGCACATTCAAATTAGCATGTGTGCTCCTTGAAGGTGTGTGTGGGTCATTTGCATAGTTATTTAATTGGGAGGGTGGTCGGGAACCAACACCCACCCCACCCCCTTTCCCTTTCCCCTACTCCCTGCCCATGTTAGTTGGGTGCAGGCCCCTCTGGCAATGCCCCAGTCCTGGCACCTGCTGGGGCAGGGTCTTTCCTCTTCATCAGCCTTTCAGCTCTTCCCCAGGGATCCTCTTTAGCAAAATATGCGCTTTATCAGGGTAGAGTTGTTAGAGAAGCAAGTTAGTACATTTAACCCTAAATGAAACAGTGTCTAAGCACTAACCCGAGCACATTTCTGTCCCTGTGAAAATTCTACTTTATGGATATCACTGTGGAGCTATGCATTTGACATTCAAATGTTTAATAGTAAGAAACGAGACACTTACAACTGAAAAAATGAATCATCCATGGCTGATTATGAAGGACACTACCAATATAAACCTACAAACAGGAAAAAGTAATCTAGTTTTCCCAGCACTTTGAATGTGTGAACTTGCAAAATGTATCTGACTATTTTCTTTCTTCACTGATACTGTATGTAAGGAAATGAACAGTCAGTCTACCTTTGGTATCTCTTTATGTACTACTATGAAACGAATGTGTATCAGATGTGCAGATGGTGACTAAAGTGGGCTGTTTTATTTGTTAAGAAAATTGCTTAAGTGAGGAACAGACAAGATTCGGAGAACGGTTGCAGGTACTGTATCAAAAGGGGCGGCAGAGATAAAAATAGTAAATAAGTAATGAGTAAACAATGAAATAGAGCAGCATAGTTTAAAAGAAGTGAAAATAGAAAAGAAGCCTCAATAAGGGGACAATACAGTACAGTGAAACAGCTGATTCAGAGTAACATTTCTGGTAATACAAAAAAACCTGGCTATAGGAAAAGGAGTGTAATATGTCTGCTTTCATTGAAATATAGCAAAAAGGAATCTAAGAGTAAAAGGGTCTTTTTGGACAGCTTTTCTTTGAAAATAACAAAATAATATTTATAACATTAATTTCACATCAAAATCAGAAACGGGGTTCTTCTTTTTGAGTAATTTTTCTTTTCCCTCCTCTGTCCTCCTAGACACCTTGAAGGTTGTAAGTAGAAGTCACAAATGTTTAGAAAAAAGAGTTTGGAAACTCTCAGTTAAAAATGGCCAGGGTTTCAAATGAAATGTCTGTTGCCAAATGAGAAATGGAAGGGGGTGGGGTGGGGGGAAGTAATCTGAAGATTTTGTAGGTTTCATTGTCATTAGCAATGCTAACTGGAAAGTGGAGCAGTCTGGAAGGAAGTGGGCAGATTAAATATAGCTAAGTCTGCCATATTTCCATCTGTTTTTATGTATCCAAAACAGAAAAGAGCCACCTGCTAATCAGAAGCGACACATCTCATTTATGAATGCAATTAGTCTTTTTTAGTTAATCATCCTAATTAGGTTTGCAATCTTTAAACATATGGGAAAACAGCAGAAGATCAAAAGATAATAGTTCTACAAATGGGAGTTGTAAAAATATGATGAGTAATCAAATGAGTTCAGGGCAAAATCATGACAATTGCAGCATAAACAAGATTGTGGTAAAAATAATGATTAAAAAACCCAACCAACCTAAACAAAACCTCATCTAAACAAAGCATATGATAAAAATGTTAGAGGGAGAAAACCAGCAGAAATTATCTCCTTAGTGCTTTAGTACCTTCCTTGCCTCCGGAAATCCCACGCTATAAACACAGACGGATGAAAAGGCAAAGAAAACCAGTTCAGTTCACCATGATTAAGTGTGCTAATTGCATAGACCTTACTCATCTATGCAGGATAGACATATTTTTGAACTACATATTTTGATTCTTCAGTTATTCTTACAGAAAACAGCCTATGTGACTAGACTATTTATAATCCCAACCATTTGAGGCAATGATAAATGTTTTTCTAGATTTTCTCAAGACTTTTTCTCACATTTTTTTTGTTTTGTTTTTGTTGATACAGCTGTGAGCATGGTAAAATGCATCCATGCGATCTGTATAGAAAAAGGTATCGAGGTTCTGCAAAAGCTTTCACTGATGATCCAGAGCACCCCAGTGCTTTGCAGGCTGCCTATGGAAGCGTAGCTTTGTGGTAGGCACAAAACTGGGTTTATTTGTCAGCACCACTTTTGACCTTTTCTCTCAGCTTCTTGCTAGATGGAAACAGTTTGGTTTAGCTGTGGCAAATCAAATTCCTAGCCTTTTAGGGAAAATTCATGCCTTAAATAACTTCAGTGAAGTCACTCGACAAGCCCTGATTTTTTTTTTTAAAGTGTTTTACATCACTATGAGACCTCTATCTAAGAGTTTACCCTTATTTTCCCTTTAACTTCCCTGGTAGCATTCGTCCTCTTCCTGCATATCTTCACTTCTGGGATAAAATCCTCCCAGGGCCAAGAACTAGAGGACACATTCTGAGTGTCTGATCCTTTGGTGTGTGCTACAAACAGGAGGCTGTATTCGTGAGCAGATTTATGCACACGCGTGTGGGTAGGGGATAGTGCGAAGCTCCATGGACTGGTCAGCACCAGCAGGCCATGTTGAATGGAGGTGCCACAGCACTGAAATGTGGGCAGGCCAGGAGATTTCCCTGAGCTGCCTGTCACTCATAGGCAGCAGTTGGAAAATGGCTGCCTCAGTAAATAGTGTATCTGGGAGGTCTGCAGTATGTCCCTGCCCTCCATGGATGGAGTGGCCTTAGTGTCTTGGCTGCTGACTTTACAGGGTGCACCCATAACTCCAGGCCTAGGGAGATGAGTTGGAAGGCCAGCATGCAGCCTGCTGCTGTAGGCTTTTTGCCTGCATCGATATGAAGTGTGCCATGTGCTTTTTCTGAAGAAGCGCCACTTCACAGTGGAGCAACATTGTCTTTTTCCTGGTTGGTTTGCTACAAATGTGTTCCTACCATTGAGTTCAGGATATGTATAGGTCCCATTTTGCGATATGTACATGCAAAAGAGCAAGCAGGTAGTCTGTGAGACATGCCTGGAGTGGCAGGGAATGATGGAAAGATTGGCTTTTAACATGAAACAGACTTTTGGGATAAAGATGAGTAAGAGCAAGTTTTAATTAAAAATTCTCTCAGCTTATCTTACTCAAGAGAATGTGATTTTTCAACCATTAAAAGCAACTGAAGCATTGCATCCTTTCTTTTTTTTTTTTAAATGGAGAAATAGATCCTAATAGAATGGGATTTATGCTGTCCAATTCAGAAAAATTCAAACGTGCCCTGTTTGCTCTGTGTGTGTTACAGTATGGTGTAGAGAATGTAGTTTCTCAGCCCTGACGTGATTTCAGCAGTGGGATACACGGGAAGGCTAGACAAGGAGGTTGTACATGTAGCCCACCTTTTCCAAAACAGCCTGGAAAACAGCGGGGTAGAGTAGGGAAGTGTAAGCTGTGCATGCCTGTCACGTCAAACACCCATCATGCTAAAGACATGACCATCAGTTGGGCTGAACAGTAACCAGGGAATTAGAGTGAAACTTCAGGAAACGGAGTCAGCTTGAAAAGGAGAGGCAAAGCAGCCCCAAGGCTGGATGTTTGTGAGTGAAAATGAATGTTTTGTAAGTGCGAGACAAGTCATCTGCTCTATTGTCAATATTGTTTCTAAACACCTAGGTCACAGCCTGGCAGTTACTTATAAGTTGTTAATCGATAAACTGATATAAACTATGTGACTTGAGCAGATTTTTTTTTTCCTCCTGTGATTCTTGTGAACAAAAAGATCAGACTGTTGTGACAATGGAAAAAGCAAAGACAGAACTGTAGAGAACATTTTGCTCTTTTACAGTATTTGTGGTGTTGCTCAGAGATATTATAGCTCCTCCGTGTATTTTTTTTGGTCTTAAGTGTATGTGTGTTGTACAGTTGTTTCTTTGGTTTGTAGTTATAAGGAGAAAAACTATATTTTAGGGCCTATATCAGACAACAAATTAACTTTTGTCACCCCTCTGCATACTCTTGATTATATAATGGATGAAAAGTAAAGAAACCAACAGAAAAATAGCCCCACAACTCTAACCTTTACTTAGTTACTGAGAAAAAGAAGAAAAAGAGCAGGTGTTTGAAAAACCCTGTCATATAAGATTTCCACTTTCTTTGGAAAGCAAGAACATTGAAGAGAATCTACAATTGCTAGTTTCCTCTAGAAACAGTAACGCTGACCTTCCTCTAATCCTTTTGACCTGCTATTGTAAGGCTGCTTATAAAGAGGAATAGAAACCACATGCTGCCAGTTAGGGCATCCTTAATTTCTCATCCCAAGTAAAATAAAGCTGTATGCTCTCCATGAAAGAGCTCGTATTTTTTCTCCTTACTTGCAGTTGAGAAGGAGAGTAACTGTAAGTGACACTGAAAAATCACAGGTGGGTAAAAGTTGTGGCAACACATTTTAGTCCTGAAAAATATCCCTCCAAAAGATAAGTTACGTGGTTTTGATTTTTGGATTTTTTGTGTGAATGCTCCTATGGACAGCTTCTCACTTACCTGTAAGTGGATGATTTCCCAAGTAGGTAATAACTGTGTCTGTCACAAAATACTGAACAACCATTGATCACATTCCTGGTGACACTTGATAATATCAACATTTCTCTACTTGCACCTCCTCGGTTTGCAAGAGAGACTGCTGGTAGTAAACATGGGGTGAGGCACAAATACCTTTGGGGATAGAGGAGCGGTGCAGCTTTAGCATGAATGGAGGAACCCAGTTGACGCCTTGATCATCCCTATGCGTCCCATGATGGTTCACGTGTGGTTTTAGTGTTTGTGAACTGGATTCCTTTTAAGGGAAAATAAACTGCCCCAGGTGTTTGCTGGAGAGGAAAATGTGCCTAAACCGACAGCTTTTTTGGGGGGCTCTCTGAGCCATGTGCACAGTGGGGTCATTCAGTCAGTCAATCAGACTGACCGTAGGCCAAAGCAAAATCCTCCAAATGCCTGTAGTGTAGATGTGAGCATCTCAGAAACATTTGTTTCCACAAGAAAATTGTTCCCTTTTTTGCTGGTTTCCTTGCTAACACAGATAGAGTAAATTCCAGCTTGTGGAACTGGGTATCCCCATGAATTGCTTTTTTTTTTCTTGTTAATATTTACATACGTAGCTAAAAGAGAATGATTAAATAGAAAAGCAGTTTTTAGAGAAGCCCTGGTTGCTTTAGATGTCTTGAAACTGTCAGAGTAGGAACAACATCAGAATTCAAGTTGCATGTATTCGTAAATATTCCATTAGAAGAGCTCATATGCCTCAAGCCCCTAGAAGATAACCTGATTCCAAAAAAAAAAAAGGAACAACAAAAAAGTTGTGACTATATTTTTTTCAGAGCTAATTGATATTGTTGCCGGTTTCCTAATCGTTTAGTCCTTTAGCTAGTTATAACTGTCACTGGGCCTCAGGACTTCATCATGGCTTTTATGTGAAGGCAGTTTTGATTATGTAAAAGAACGGGTTGCACAAACATCTCTCAGGATTGGGTTAGGTATTAATGATCCTGCTGCTGGCTTGGGTTCTGCATTAAATCACCTTTATTGATCCTTTAGGGCTCAATTTTTTTTGTATTATTCCATATTTTCTTGTTAGTGTTTCGTAGTAAGATGTTGTCTGGTGTGCTGTGTATCAGGTAGCTTGGAAGATGGACTGCCATCCTGAATATCAAGCAATTTGAGAGAGGGATTTTCATCCCATGACAAGTCAGGACCAATTGTCTAGTGGTCAGAATAGAACTGATGGTGCAGCTGTACTTCAGAACAGCACAGAGATTTGTGAAATCACCTGTTTCCGTGAAGCTTCTCATTTAACCCCAAGTTCCTGTTTTTGTGATAAATAGGTGTGCCTGGATACTTAAGTGTTTCTACAATCACTAAAGGAGTGTTTAAAAAGTAGCGATGAAAATTGAGTATGACTGAAATTCTTTCTAAGTTACTTGGAGGCCTGTGGGTACATAAGGCATCAGTCTTTCTTTTTCAGAGATATGGAGTGACAGAAAACAGCAACTGATCAGAAATCCCATTGCTAGTAGGAATGGTTTTGGTTATGAAGCGGAGTTGTATGAGAAAAATACATCTCAAATCTGAGATCAAGTTTATCCAGAAATAAAAGTAAAACCAGTTAGCTGTTTCCAGTAAGATCTCTGTCACAGATGTTTGGTTGGTGTTCAAGACACACAGAACAGGTTTAGGTGTGTGCTGGTCCTATTGGAGAATCAGGATTGGGTCTCCCTTTCATCAAGGTTAGTACGTGCCACTCAGTGGTTCCATCTGCTCCCCTGTGGGTCCTTCCTTGTCCTGCTGCTGCTCCACCTGATGTAACTGTTTCACTGGATTGGAAGATGACTGTGTAATCCATCCACCACATATATAAAGGCCTTGCTCTAAAGAGTGTGTGAATTCGTTTATATAAAATTGAAGTCTTATCAAAAATATCCACTACTGCTATGAAATGGTCTAGGGAAAATAGTCTGGGAGATCCTGGTTTGTGTAATTCACACAAGACACTTTATTTAGAAAACTTTTATATGAAAAACAAATTGAAAAACGTACTGAATTTTTCAACTGAAAATGTAATTACAGTATTTGTTGGGTGGGTTTTTTTTTCTTCAGGCTGTGCTTTAAAGTTGTGAGAAGCTATTGGTTTGGGGAAGAAATCTCTACCAAGGTCATTCTATTTGCTGCATAACTTGCATTTGTTCACTTACATCAGGAGGACCCCGCAGTGCACAGCAGTGCCTTGAGATGACAATTATTCTGATTTGGAATTTTGTGTACAATAATTAAACAGTCAGGTACCAGCAAACATGTGTTATCCTGAGATAACACACTCCTTGGAAGTATCATGAGGCAAAAGGTGAAATTAGTGCCTCCAATGACCTGGGAAACACATTATCTCACTGCTGCACAAGCTTGAGGGTGTATTGTTACTGTATACTGACTATTAGTACTATTAGTTGCATTGTGATTGATTGTGCCATGTAAAACTTATGTTTAGAACATGTTCACTGTTGTGCATCATGTGATAATTACATCTGACTCCGAAGGACCAGTACATCAGGTGTGAGTCCATAGGACCAGGAACTATTGGTGTGGTAATTTTTGTTGTTGTTGTGGGGTTTTTGGTGGAGTTTGGGTTTTTTGGGGTTTTTTTTTGTTTTTTTTTTCTTCCCCAGGATATGCAACACTGGAAAATGTTTATCTTGAAAGGGATGTCAGCATGAGACCCACAGCTTCCATAAAACAAGCATCCATAATGCAGTGAGGAGAGCACTTGCACACGATAGCTAGCGTTCACAACTGTTGCATATTATGGCTATGTAAAGCTTTCTTACGAATATATGTGTGTGTTTGCGTGCCCAGAGTGGTGATATCAACGTTTATTTTTAACCTGCACTTATTTTTGTCCCCCCTTCCTGTGCCTGGTGCTGTCAGTTCTTTCATTTTCCAGGTGACTGACAGGAAGCATTTTTTCCACCACCGAAGAGCCTGGCACTGCACCTGAGACAAGGGTCGGCTGGGTAACACAGCCCTGGCAGACAAAGGGCTTTGTGCTGCTCGCTCCTTTTTGCAGCTCTGCAGCGAGGCACCACATCAGATGGAAGAGAAGGTCTATCTTTAATCTGAGCTACTCGAAAAATCAAAGGAGGTGGATTAAAACAAGAGCGGTGACTGATTCCTGCAGGAGATCACTTTCCTGTTCCATTTGATATAATGAGCGGGATAATCAAAGCAAGGTTAGAAACCCCCTGTACCTTTTTCTCTGAGGATTTTTGTGATGTCAGTTCACAAGGTATTATAATAATTGAACACACATGTGATAATGGTTTAAGAAATAGTTTCCTTTTTTTACCTTAGCATAATTTACATGTAGCTGCTCTGGCAAGGTGCCTGTCTCATGAGTTGTCAGGCTTGTAGTTAAACATGCTAAACCTTCTTACACCTGCAGCTGTTTGTTTCCTTGCCTCTTCATTGGTCTTTGCTAAAAATAGTTACAGTGCTTACAGAAGGACTATACTTGAAAGATATGGTGGAATGTTGCTTTTAAAGTTCAAATCCAATAAAGAAGCAGAAATCTGGTTTATACTCAAAGAGCATTAGGAGGAAGACAGATGCTGTGGAAAAGGGGTACCTGGCTTGGTTGGGCTAGAAGGTAGCAACCTACTGACTCACGGTAACTGCTCTTTCCTTACAACTGGTGTGCTGCCAGGACTGCGATGGTTTCTCGGCAAGGGTCTTCCAGAAGGGCACAACTGAGGATCTACCCACATTCTGCACATGTGCTGTGCCTGAGCGTGCTTGCAGTCAATAACAGGAGGCAGGTGGTCCCTGGGTCTTTCCCAGTTGGTTCCACGTCAAGGTCTCCCTTTGTATGCCCTCGCTCAGTGCTGGGGGACACAGCTCGACAGGAAGGTGGCCCACAGGACGCCTCCTGCTGTATTTGCTGCAGTGTCCCAGGAGAATCAAACAGAAATGTTTCCTGGGCTGGCACTAATGTAGAGACCCTGGGTCCCCCTATCAGCTCTCATCATAGCCTGTAGCATGAGAAAGCATGAGTAGTGCTTGAACGTGAAGTAGACCACTATGTCTTTTACTGGCAATACCTCCCATATAAGTGAAATGTGTAACTCTAATGTGTTTTAGACAAGCTGGTGGGTTTTTTAGCCCCTTTTTATTTTTTACAATGAGGTTAAAATGGCAGTGCAGGATCTCAGCTAATTCTGTGCTGGCTTTCTTTGCACTTCAGTTGAATCCACATGGGATGGTGATATTCAGCTCTGCATTACTGCTATTTCTCACTTTAATGACCCTGGTAAATCTTTAATGATTGCCATCACTGTCAGAAGGGCACAAAGGGCCCTCGTCTGTCTTGATGCAACCTAAGAAAATATGCTCACACATGTCAATTAAAATAATGGCGTTGGTGGTAGGTCACTTGTATTTTTATGGGTACCCACCTCTTCTTGCAAAAAGCAGCATAAAAATTCCACTCATATTCATTATATTCACTAAAATAAGAGTAAATGTAGATGTCTTAGGTTTTGTTTCGATTAAGCAGGGCAGCACATTCCAGGCAAAATGAATTGGGACAGTCACTTCACAGAAATGGGCCTGAACATTTCACTAAGCCAGAGTACCAAAGATACAAGCTGTTATTTTAAATTAAGTATTCTGAAGTGTGAAATTTTCATCCTGCAATACATGCTTGAAAGTCTGTGTTAGAGAAATTCATTTAACATTAGAACCAAGATTTTTCCACCACTTAAACATTGTTTCATCATGAGTGACTTCTGTATCACAGTATAGCCTCTAAGACATAATTCTCTCAAATTATGGGGTATGTTAGCAGCCCCGTGGGCTAGGAACGGCATACACAGATCTCCTGTTTTCAATAATAGCATTTGCCTGCTTAAGTCACTGAGCAGCACAGAGAAAATGTAGCCCCATGGGTCAACATCAATGGATTCAATGAGGTCTTCGCCTTCTAAAAATGTCATTAGTGGGAGTAATAGCTGGCTGTGGGTCCTGGTGCTTGCTACAGCTGCAGCAAGCTGTTTCTCTGGAGAGCAGAAGTGATGAAGCTTGTTTGGGGAAACTCCCATCCATCATTCACTGCTGGCCTGCAATCTGGGGACTTCAGAAGTCTGTAAACCTTTTTGAGACCTTGACTTTCAGCCTAAAATTAGGCTTACCTCAGTGAACCATGGGCTGTACTTATCAGGAAAGTGATGTCAACCAGTCCTGTGGTTGTCCCGCTTGTCCTGTGTCAGCACCTTACCTGAATGTAAAGACAGACCCTCACCCATTGTCACCTACTTCTGCCCTCTTCAAAATTAAATTTCCATGCTAAGCCAACCTAGGTCATGAGGGGGGTTTACCTACCAGGAGGTGCCCCCAGTATAGTTTTTCACGCCTAGTTCATTTACAAGTCTGAGGACTCAGCTGGCAAGCTGAGATACAGGCATGCATCAAATACACTGAGAAGGTTTGTATCGTCACCTCTAAAACAGGGACCTGGTGGTACTACTTCTTAGAGGTGACGGAGTGTAATTAGTCTGTTTCCCATTTTAAAAAGTTTAAGTTGGGAATTTATTTCCTTATTGTTATGTCTTCAACTGCATTTTATAATCTGTTTTTTTTTTTTTCTGGAAGATGATTTCCATGGAAATTCCAAGATACCATGGCTTCAAACCTGATAAATAAAATGTGATTTTAATATAAGAATCCACCTTGTTGTGCTGCACTTCAAAACAGAATAATAGAGAACATTTTTGCTGGTAGTATTTTAATGCATACAACATCCTGTAGGAGTAGGGAAGGGTAGATGACCTAAGAGAAAACTGTGTAATCTTAATCTTATTTAAAAAAAATAAATAAAATGTATTCAAGCATCAGTATTGGATACTTTCGATCATTATGTTATCCATAAAGCAGATTTTTATTACACTTCTGTGTCCACCTAACTTTGTAGTCTCTTTTGATTTTTTTCCTGTAGTTATTTTCCACTTCTAAGTCATTTGATCTATGTTTTCCTTTAGACCTCTGCCTCTTTGTATAGATTACTAGAAAGGAGTTCAATTACAATTTTGTCTCTGATGTGGATATTTCTTTAGTGAAGGTTGTACAAAGACATGTCCTTCTTTAGGCTCCATTTCAAACGAGGCTTCAAATGCAAATTAAAAAAAAAATCCAAAAACCCCTAATCTGAGTAGTCCAAGACATGCTTCATTTCAGCTTTCATGAATATTTGCTTGATAAAACATTGCAGGATATGTTTCACAGTCTTCAATGCTACATGATCTGTGTAGTCCCAGGTCTGTTAATTTTCTACTTGTGGATTTTATGTACAGCTCCTTAAAAAAAAAAAAAAGTAAAAAAAAAAAAGTAGGGTCTTGAATAACTTATGATAGTGCCAGATTTGGTTGTGATTTTTAGGATGCAAAATTCTGCTGTTAAAGATGCTTCTTCTGCTTGGAAGTGGGATTTCCTGTCTGCATTTTGGTTTTCCTCCTGCAAATAAACATATCATGGAACTTTATAGTCTGAACATGACATTATTCTTGTGGCGATACATTTATCACACATTTTAATGTAAATTATGTGATAGCCCCTTAGTTAAAATTTTCACTTAAAATATTTTAACCCACTTTATCAGATATGAATTATAGAAAGACTCTTCACCCTACACTTACAGCACTTACTTTGATTGCTGAGTGAGTTCTGTGAGAATTTATGAGTAACAGCATTAATCAGTTGCGTTATACATTTTATTAGATATAATTTTCCAGCAATATAATTCTTGAAATTTGAAAGATGAAAATTAGCCTACTTAGAGTTTATTCCAAAGTCAAGGCTATATATTTTTAGTCTTTCTCTCTAGGCATGTTTTTACATAAGGGTATCTTTATTTGTAGCCACTTCCTTTTTACGTTTAATATTTTCCTCATTTTATTTTGTGTTTGGATTATCTCTGAGGTGAGCATCCAGCTGATACGGTGCTGCTTGTTTAGGAAGAGCTATGTAAGCTGTGTAAGAAATTAAAGAAAAGAGAATCTGTACTACTACTCAGAGATGTTTTCAAATGATCCTTAAGGAATAATTTACTAAAAAGAACCCACAAAGAAGCTGATACAACTAACAGATTTCTGTGTGTATGTTAGCACCTATCCTAATTTATTATTTCTCCTTTGACAGCCATCAAAAGTTCTTGATTTCAGAAGTTTCTTGAAGATATATGCATCTTGAAATGCAGGGTAAATCCTTTATATACAGGCTGTTCATGCAATTTTTTTCTTCTTTTCCTTTCAGAAGGCACATTGTATTGGATTTTGCAGTAGATTTTGGAATATGTATTTCATATTTTTAGTCTGCATCCCTGTTGTAGATACAACTTGAGGATGAGAAGTAAATGAGAACATTTCATCATCATTTGTTCGTGTCTTTCTAAAACTGATTTTGAATTGGAAGTGTGAAAGATGTCACATTACCGGTACTTGATGTTGTAATTCAGCCACGCATTAAATCAAAGCTGCCACCAGAAGAAAGAGTCATCCCTTGCTTCCTTTCCTGTTCTAACAAACTGTTTATGACACTGAGTGGGGACTTTTCTTCAGTCTTGCTATTGTCCATCTACAAGACACTGTGACTATCAACTAGCCTGTTGATAGTATAGATTATTTTCTTTCAACAATAGTATAGATTATTTTCTTTCAACAATAGTATAGATTATTTTCTTTCAACTACAGTAACTGTGAACACCATCCAGGGTAACTCTACTCTGCAGTTTAGTATGTGGAGATTATAAGCAACTAAACACTTTTTGTCAGATTAGTGTCTTTGGAAAGGCAACGGTAAAAATGCCCTGTGTACACCACTCTGTGCATTTCTTGCAACTGTTTATGTTGACTCTGAATTATACGTGTATTTCCCAGAAATAAATAGGAACACTTAAATATTTTTGCCAACTGATTTTAAAGGATTTTCAAGCTGATAGTTATTAAAGAAAAAAAAAAAAGAATATCTGTTTGAGATCTACTAGAGTTGTAACATGTTGAGCTCTGATTTTTTTCAGACATCAGCTGTAAACAACCTTCCTTCCCCAGGGCACAGTTTGCTTCCAGACACTGCCACCGGATTTTTACCTATGAATTCTTAGCCTTGTTGGCGAAGGTGACTAATACACCAATGAAACCCTTGATCTTCTTCACTGTTTCTCTGTTTCCTTTAGGTAGAGCAGGAAGCCATAAAACGATAGAGAGCAGTGAAATGTGATTTGCGTGTGAAGGTGCACAAAGAAGATGCTCTGCCTGTCCTTATGGACTAAAGCTCATCTAAAGGCTTGATATTTTGTGAGGCTGGATTGACCTGGTAGAACCCTTCTAGCCTTGTGAAGGGAGAATAATTGATAGAGCTGCCATTTTGTTATTTATAAGTACATACGTCAATTCCTTTTGTAATCTTAGTAATTTTCCCTCACAAGTTTATTGTCTGATGTTTGATTATGTGATTTATTTTTTTTCTCCACGTTTTTCTCAGTCTGTAATTGAAGATTTGCTAATTGTTTTGTCCTTATAAATATGTAAAAATACTTTTCTTTCCTTATCATCTCCTCACCAGCATGTCAAAACAAATAAGTGTAGGCCTGTGGCATGTGTTTTACATGAAAGGGGTAGTAATATTATTTAGATTGCATTGGACAATGGCCTCCTGCAGGATCATGACATTTTTCAAAGATAATCCATGCACAGGGTTTTTGATTTTGTAAGTGTCATTACAGAAAGGATTCAGATGTTTTCATTCTTCATCATTAGAAGTTTAGAATATGTAGATAGTTATGCTTAGGACAATGAATATGAAAGAAGATAATGAATGGTATTGAGTTCTTTATGAGCAAACTGCTCTGTATGTCTAACTGCATTTTAATACTTATGTATTTGTTCCTATGTTAGTTTTCTGGGACCAATGAAATGATGACAAACATCTAATCTGTGTTGACCAGATTTGATTTCTTTTTCTGTTGTGTGGGTTTTTTTTTCCCCTCCCGTGCCATAAGAACCAACTATCAAAACATTCTCACTTTATTTCTGCAGCTATAGGAAAGACAGAAATACGTTAAAATGTAAGCATTAATGCTGACAGAGTATATTCCAGTTTGGGAGACAAGGTTAACAATAATGCAAGGTTATGGTCAGATTTCCTCTTGCAGAACCCACTCTGCCAAAATATGAGATTACTGACTGTAGATTGCTCTTATTTCTCCCTTCAAAATGCCTCTGCTGGCCTAACAAATCTTGTGAGTAGTCCCGAGTCCAAAGTTTTAGAAGCATTTATGTGAAGAGTTTGTGTCATTCTTTTTCTGTCAGTTTAATTTCTGCAACTGTACTCTATTAGAATTTATTAATATCAGCTAATCATCTGATAGCATTAGCATATAGCTGCTCTTATTATATGATGTTATGAAGTTCTCATTTTTCCACATGAGTAGATGAAGATACTAAACTCCTCATCTTCTTTTGAGTTTTTATTGAAATTATTTTAACTGATTTGAATCACTAATTGCTTTTGTACTTTCTTGCTGATTATTGTTATACCAGTAGATTGGCACTTGAGTCATGTTGATATCACTGCAGGCCTCCAAGAGTTTGGATGTGTCTTTATGTTTCGCTGCTACAAACACCGCAAACTGATATCTGGTATCCTTATCATTTTACCTTTTTTCATCATGCACCAGCAGTACTTGATAGGATAAGTCTTTATTTCTGTATAGTTATTAAGTAGATGATGTGTGCTTATTTCAAAGATAAATTTTGGAGTGCTTTCTACTCTCCTAGCATTATCCATGTGATGCAGCTTTGGAAGAATGAATTGATACAGACTTTGTAACATCTGAAAACTACAACTAAGTATGTATTGCAGACTTTTATTCACTGCTGGAGAAATGTGACCCAAAAAGGAATTAATCTTAATAACCCTGATCCTAGAAAATAGTTGCAGAGTTTGATACTAAGAAAAATCCAAAATCCAAAATAAGCATTTGTGTTCCAAGTAGATGTGACACTATTGAGATGCAGTGAATGATGTGCTTGCAGACTAAATTAAAGCTTGTAGTAAGATGTTAACTTTAAAACCTCTGTCTGTGTGAACAGATTTAAATGGAAACAAGCTTGCTCTCTGATTTTTTTCAATAGCTTTGTTACCTAATTGTTTAAGATGCTTGTACATATGATAGCAATTTCAAGATCAAAATAATTCATTACATAAGTCAGTATAATTTGAAATTATGCTAGAGATGGATGTATTTGGCCCAATGTCCTTGTAATGATTGTATAGTCAAGTCTGAAGAGTTAAATTATCCTAATTGCTTCATTTTTTGATTTACTAGCTTCTAAAGTCTTCCTTCTCCCTGTCCCCTTCTGTTATCTTAATAGCTGGTTTTGTACTTCCTAGAATAAAAAAAAAAAATTATTGCAATTATTATTATTGTTATTAAAGCAAGAAATACTTTTCAGCATCTCACTTTTGAGACTGCTTGGGCAATTTTTCCTTTGGATCTTCGGTCTATTTTTCTACCCTTATGTAAACTTGGATTTACACTCCATCTCACATTGGCAATCTGCCACGTCCTTCTGTGTTCTCATTTACTTGTCTCTTTGTTTCACTGCTATCTTCTGGTGTCTTTTTCAGTAAAATTAACAAGTTCTTGCTTACACCACGGCTGAATTTGGTCCACAGCCTGATCCAAATACGCTGTTTGTGTCTGCATGTTCTTTGTGTCTGGAATTACTTCTGCTTTAATGTTGCAATTACCATTTTAACTGGCTGGAAAACAAAATTTTTGCATTAAGATGTTTCACAAAAAAAATTTCCATTGAAAATGCTTCCACTGAACGCTGTTCCCATTTTCTTTGTGAAAAACTGCAAACAAATTTTGGGGTATTTTTAGTATTTTGTTGAGATCTTGATATTAAAAAAAAAAAAGAGAAATTACATGAGGTTTTGTAATTGTAGAAATCATAATAGTGTAAAAAAAATCCCCAACTAAAATACCTTTATTTATACGGTGCTGAAAGATGTTGCTGAAGTACACAAGCCAATATTATATACCACGACAGTGTGTAAGGGTAGTGGGGTAGTGTCTTGCCTTACCCCAGACTGATGTTGGTTTTCCTAAGGAAAATCATAAAAATAGCTGTCATGAAAAGTCACATGATTAATTTTATTTTTCAAATTTAGCAATCAATTTTATTTAAAGGTTTACAATAGTTGTGCTTTAAGTGTTTTTGTAGCATAGTGGTCTATTAATTGTGAAAAACACTGTAAATTAAATTGCAATATAGGAGCTCTGACTGACTGTAGTCACTTCATGTTATAGTTTCTGTGGCTAGAGATTGGGGAACTATGACTAAAGATTTATAAAAAAAAAAAACCCAAACAGGTGAATAATTGCTCTGAATCTGCAGAAGACAATGCAGTGTGCTATTTCTTCAGCTGAAAAAAAAAAAAAAAGGGAAAGCATTCCTATGGACTGTGTTTGCAGAGAGATCTGGTTGTAAGGGCATCGAGACAAACTCTGTGCCTTCTGTAGAAAGAGATCTAAGCTGGAAAACATTGCACTGTAACGTTACCTAATCCTGGGGGATGAAAACACTGACCTCAGTCATGAAGTTAGTCCTGAGATACACACTCTCAGGGAAAAAAAAAACCAACCCCAAACCCTGGCTACCTTGTACATTCTTCCTTTCTGTCTCTGACTGAGGCACAAAAACTGAATCTAGCACATCTATGTATGTATCACACAGTTACAGATGAGCTGACAATGCAGCCGTGCTGGTGCTATTACTGAAGCTAGCGTTTGTCATTCACCTGTTTATTTTCCATAAAATTTAATACACTTGGAGGCCATAACAGAAAACCCTGGAACTGTCAGCCTTCAGATGATGTTTTGTTTCTTCCTAGCCTCTGTTACATTCAAAAAGCTGCTTAAGTATCCATTGTCTCTCATGCATCTTGGTGAGAAAGCAGAGAGGAATTTCTGGCCTGTTTCATGGATAGGAGAATGAGGCAGCACAAGAAAGGACCCGAAGGTCACGGTCTCAGCTGGTGACAGAAACTGGATCATAACTTGTGACTTGGCTTTTAAATTTATTTATTTTTGGGTTTGTTTTTGATTTTTTTCTCCTTTGAATTAAGTGTGTTTTGGGGTGAGGTAGGTTGAAGTGCCTGAGTTATCTTCAAAATGGATAACAGGGGGAACCTGTTATCATTCAATCCTGACTCATACTAGATCCTGATTCTCATGCTTTTCCAGAAACTTAATATTATGTGTTTAGCATTTCTACTAGGATATAGCTTTATCATTGAATGGATAGGAAACCTGTTGCATTGGACTCTGTCCAACGCTTGAGTAAGTGGCTAAAACATGCAGCTTCACTTGTAGCAACTGTTCCAAAAAGATCCTACTGGTAATTCTTGACATTCTGGTCTGGAGCTGGAGAGCCCTGTATGCCATCCTCAGCTTTCCTTCAGACATGCTGTGTAACTTTAGGGAATTCATTTACTGTGTTTTTTGTCTTATTTCACCATATGTAAGAAAGGGCAAATAACCATTCTTTTCCTTTAAGGGCCTGGGTCAAGGTCTCAGATGCTGAGATAAGCAGCGGAAAAACCTGAGAAATTTGTTTAGAGTTCTTCAAGGAAAATAAACCAGGAAAGAAGATGGACCACAAGATGGGGACTTGGGAAGCAAAATCCCTCCTATGGTAAGAGAAGATAGATTTGTGACCACCAGAGGAAACTAAATCTATGGGAACTGATAAGATCCTAAGGGAATCGGCTGATGTAGTTGCCAAGTAATTTTCTATGGTATTTGAAAAGTCATGGCAGTCAGGTGAAGTTTCTGGTGACTGGAAAGAAAGAAACAATGCATCCATTTTTAAGAAGGGTAGAAAGGAGGACCCATGGGAACTACTGACCTGTCAATCTGATCTCTGTGCCTGGGAAGATCATGGAACAGATTCTCCTAGAAAGCTATGCTAAGGCACGTGAAGGACAGAGAGGTAACTTGAGACAGTCAGTATGGCTTCACCAAGGGTAAGTCCTGCCTGACCAACCTAGTGGCTTTCTACGATGGAGTGACTACATCACTGGACAAGGGAAGAGTTATAGGACTTGTCTATTTGGACTTCCGTAAGACCTTGACATGATTCCCCACAGCATCCTTCTTTCTAAATTGGAGAGAGATGTGTTTGATGGGTGAACTGTTGAGTGGAGAAGGAATTGGTTGGACGGTCACATCCAGAAGGTAGTTGTCAACAGCTTAACATCCAGATGGAGACTGGTGATAAATGGTGTCCCTCAAGGGTCTATACTGGGACCAGTACCATTTAATATCTTCATCAGTGACATAGACAGTGGGATGGACTGCAGCCTCAGAAAGTTTGCAGGTGACACCAAGCTGAGCAGTGTTGTTGACATGCTTGAGGGATGCCACCCAGTGGAACCTTGACAGGCTTGAGAGGAGGGCCCATGTCAACTGCATGAAGTTCAATTTTACACTCAGAGAACCACGTGCAAGGTCCCGAGTGTGGGTTGGGGCAACCCCCCTGGTAGCAATACAAGCTGAGGGATGAAGGGATTGAGAGCAGTCCTGCAGAGTACTGGTGGATGAGAAGCTGGACGTGAGCCAGCAATGTGTACTCACTTCCCAGAAAGCCAACTGTATCCTGAGCTGCATAACAAGAAGTGTTACCAGCAGGCTGAGGTAGATGATTCTGCCCTCCACTCTGCTGTTGTGGGATCCTACCTTGAGCCCTCAGCTCAGGAAAACAGAGATGTTGAAAGAGGTCTAGAGGAGGGCCGTGGAGATGATCAGAGGGCTGGAGCACCTCCTATGAAGATGGGATGAGAAAGTTGGGGTTTTTCAGCCTGGAGAAGACTTCAGGAAGATCATGTAGCAGCCTTACAGTACATGAAAGGTGCCTAGAAAAGAAATGGAGAGGGACTCTATATCAGGGAGTGTAGTCATAGAACAATGGGTAATGATTTTACATTAAAAGAGGACAGATTTAAATTAGAGGTTAGGAAGAAATTCTTTGCTGTGAGGATGGTGAAACACTGAAACAGGGTGCCCAGACAGGTGGTAGATACCCTATCTCTGGAAAGATTTAAAGTCAGGTTGGATTGGGCTCTGCACAACCTGATCTAGTTGAAGATGTCCCTGCTCATTTCAGGGGTGCTGGACTAGATGACACTTACAGATCCCTTTCGAGCCAAACTGTTCTTTGATTCTGTGAAAAGAAGGATGTAATGCACAAGAACTTATGCCAGACCCTATCTGGCTCTGCTATTTTTTCCTCACTTTTAGGAGTTGTAAAGACTTATCTATACTTTGTCTCCCTAGCCTGAATGTTCCAGACCTCTGATCTCATGCTACTGATAGGTGATCCTTAAACGATGTTGCAGTTCTGAACACCAACATTTTTTGGGTTTTTTGTTTAAATGTGATTCAGATGGGTGAAGTCTGCTTCTGTAGCAACAAAACTAAGGAGATCTGCCAAATTATTCAAAAATAATTAGAACAGATGGCAAAAGACAGCATCTCAAATCTTGCAGAAAGAAGCACCCAACATCCTGATTACATTTCATGGACTAAATGTTGACTGAGATAAGTGTAAGGCACTTTTTATAAATGTACTGACAGCTTTTGTTTCCCACAGGCAGAATTTTGGTTTAGTTGGATTAGTAGACACCTTGTAATGTAACTTTAAGACAAAT
Source organism: Hypotaenidia okinawae (assembly GCA_027925045.1). NCBI lineage: Eukaryota > Metazoa > Chordata > Aves > Gruiformes > Rallidae > Hypotaenidia > Hypotaenidia okinawae. Next base: position 98,248,871 of record BSDF01000001.1, read on the forward strand.
TGCACAAAGAGCAGTACCTGTCTTCTTTAATTTGCAGCTGTTTGCATAACCAAGAGAGAAATAATTTGTCACCAGTGAATTTGAGCTCATTACGTGTTTTTCTTTTTCACTGAAATATTGTTTAGGTCTTTTAGTGCAAAACCTCATGGAAATGTCTGGCCAAGTGAGCTGGCTTGTAACAAGAAGACTTACGAGGACGTGAATCACACCCTGCAATCTAAAGTATCTCTTCTGTGCCTTTTGGCTTGTCAGATCTTTTCAAACTCCTGCTGTGAGGTAAAAGTCGATCAGCACCTGTGAAGAGGCTCTCTATCACTGCATGGCCAGAAATGGCCTCTTTAATCACTACTTGGAGGGCATTTCAGTTCTGCAAGAGCCAAGAGTTTAAAGCTCTTGGATGGGTGAAGGGAAGAAAAAGAATTTTTTCTGTCATTTTAATGGCTTTAAATCTCACCTCAGTAACATTTTCAGGTTTAGGAAGCGAGATAGTGGTAGGAATTCCGAAGGTGAGTGGTAAGTGAAAATGAGAAAGAGGAGGATGAAGCTTTTACTTCATTGCTAACTTTTAGGAACTGCAATTCTAAGGGAAGTAGCAGATACAAGATCTGCCACAAAAAACGTTGGTGATGCCAGCAATAGGGAGATTCTATGGTTCCAGTACACTTTCAATCAGGTATTGTAGGAGAAACTCCATTTTATTTGTAGCATAGATGTAGGTGAAAAGATAAAGTCTTCTTACCGCTGAATCTTGGTTGTAGAGATGAGGAAATCAGGTCATCACCAGCATTCAAACCCTAAGGACATTCAGTTACTAAGTCCCAGAGCACATGCTCAAGGCAAAGAAGGAGAGCAAGTTAGAAATTGGCAGTTAAAAATTGAACGGGGAGTCTTGTGCTTGGGAGATCTGCATTACGTGAAATATGTAATGCCGTGGATAGAGCCAACAGCTACTTTACAAGCTCCTTGTCATGTTTTATTTTTATAAGAAGGAAGTTTCAGGAACCTTAAAGGCTGTTTATAATTTTAACCTGTAAGCTTATTAAATAGCTTAATTTATATTTCTGGATGCAAATAGATGACATGTCAGAATGGGCCAAAGGGTTCAGAGGTGATTATTATTAGCCGCTACCTCTCAGGCCTTTAGTGATGAAAGAGGAGCAGGTGAACATCTCAGTGAGGAAGCTGTGGAGGGGAGGACAAACAAATTTTAATAAATTTCTAATTCTTCTCTTGTTCTGGTGGTACTTTGACTAATTTTGGCTGGCTAGTGAGGTGGAGTGCTGCTCCAGAACTACTCTTCCCTGAAGAAAGGACATGTGAAAATGCCAAGTTGTCAAAATGAATGTTGTTGCAGGAATGTGTTACTTGGGGTGATATTTTCAGCAAGAAAATTTAGGTCTTGAATAGAACACGCAGCGAAATGGGAACAGGGGACAGCTAAACCTGTCATGGAGGTGAGTGGTTTCAAGGTGCTGCTTTGAACTTCACAAAGCGAATTAAGAACTGCATAGTATATACAGTACTATATACAGAAACTTACTGGTGGGAAGAGAGTTGCTTAGAGAAAATAGGGCAGTGAAGCTGACTGGTAGGGCAGTGAGAGCACATTTCCCAGGTACGTCAGAGGCCCTTGTGATCCTGCTTTGCTTTGAATCAAACACAGCTGGAAGCATAACCCAGATCTTCCACATTGCAGGCGGGTGCTTTATCACCAGAAACTCAAAAGCTGCTGTATTGGTATGAAATGACCCCTCAGTCAAATGTCAAAACTTTGAAATACATTCTCGAAATGGCATCTTTGTTTTCTGATATTTTGCAGGATGTGGAGACAGAAACAAATTGCTTCAGGATGGCAGTTTCACCTGTTGGCAAACTGTGTGAAGGCATGGATGGCAGCTCTGGGTGTACAACCACACACCTGGGAGGCAGCACAGGAGCTTTCAGAGTAACCTGCTCTCCTGGCAGGTCTCTATTGCTGTGTCTGGGGTTGGAGATCTTGTGCAAAGGTGATGGCATGGGCTCAAGCAGCTCAGACAATGAACTGTTTTCAGAAGAAAATGCTTAAATCAGTATGTAATAACACCCGAACCTGACTTCTCATCCCTTCTCAGTGCACAGCTTGGAGGTTGTGGCATCAGGGAGGAGGGGAATATTCCAGGTGCTCTGGTTCAACCTCACTGCTTCTGCTGGAAGGCTGGAGGGAGAGGACCCCATGCAAAGACTCAGCATCAATAGGGATTAATTTTTGTTATATTTCCTCCTTTGGCTGGTGAAAGCTCCTTGGCTAATGATAAACAAGGTCCAGGGTTAGGTGTAGTAACCGGCCTGGCAGGAGGATAAAAGCAGGTCTCATGGGGCTGCTATTAAGCATTGTGATGGGTTTTGGAGAGGGTTAGGTTCATGGGTCAGCGGGGAGTGGAGTGCCCAGGCTGTTCATCTCTGCTAATGCAGGAGTTAAGTGGAGGGCTGTAGGTCATCACAAAACAGGGCTGGTTGTGTGAGGGCCTGTGAAACAGAAAGGTAGAAATTGCAAAGCCTCATAGGTGGAGCAAGATGAATCTGTCTGCATTTAATTTCTTTATTCACCTACAGTTAAATAATAAAGTGATGCCAAAATAATGTTACGAGTGGAGTAGGAGAGCTGCTAACTGCACTTTTGCTTTTCAGCCTAACAACTTCATCTGAGCTTGGTACCAATGGTAAGTTTCAGTCTTCAGAGACACCACATTAAATTGTGTGCTGTATACACAAAGCGAGCTGCCAGGCTGGGTTTTTATTTTTTATGGTGTTTAATTTTTGTATTACCATAATTGAAAACTGCCTGCATTGTTTCCTGAAACCTAGACTGAGGCGAGACAGTTGCCAAAGTAACATCATCTTTACATTTCACCAAGTCACCATAATGAAATTGCCTGGCCTTTAACATCTTAAAAAAGCACCGAAATGGAATTTTACTTCAGAGAAGAAAGTAAGCGCAGGTTGCAAATAGGACAGGATTTTGTGCTGTTAAGTGGATTAGACTCCCATAAGGGTACTCTAGATTTTACAGACACAAATCTGAATTTAACATATGGCCCCAGCCCTAGGCCAGGGTCCTATTTGAATTATTCCCAGCTTGTACACAGAAAGCTGTGCTCCAAACATGAATCCAATTACCAGCTGCAGTCAGGCAATTGAACGGCTACAGAAGAAATACTCTAATAGATGAGGGGTGGGGGTTGCAAGGGGTAGAGTGGGAAGAGGACTGTGATTTGTGCGGTAATCAAGAAGAGAAGGTCAATTGTAATAGAACAGGCTGGTTTAGAAAGACAAAGCTAGTGTAGGATACCTTCCACTCTGTTGAGGGATACTATCAATAGATCCAGTGCTTTCATTACAAAAAATGTCACTAACTGACAAGATGAATATAGGCAGGGAAAGAAGGGCTTTTGATGGATCAGGTGATTAAAACCTAGGCTGTAGAGGAGCAATTAACAAATGCCAAACTGATGACTTGTGTAGGAACTTAAAGCATATGAAGGGAGGAACGGAAAAGGTGCAGCAGCGTGTGCACACGCGTGCAGCTGTTTTTGATTGATGACGCTGAACAGGCTTTTAAGTGTGTTTTCAACTACCGCGGGCTACTGAATAGAAACACCAAAAATGCCTATTGTCCCCAGAAAGCACATGGTTTTGTTAAAACTTTTATTGCGATTTAAGTAGCTAGCATTCTGCTTTTCTAGAGGCAGCGGGACTAGGAATGAATACCTATTGATCACCCCTTTGTAGGATGACTGTGCGCAATAGCTGTTCGGAGCCTGGTTTGAAGTGTCTGCTGTGTCAGTGCACAAACGTGCCCATTATACATTTCAGCTGCTCATTTACCGACAGCAGCCTGGGCAGCTGACACCAGTGTTCCTAGAAAAATGCTTACTTTCCCTTCTTCATTTCACAAGATGAGGGCTTTTGAAAAATCTGAGGGGCTTGCTTTCTGCTAGGGCTGAGAAATACCACCTAAACATTCAGTGCGTTCCCCTAGCCTACAGATCAGCCTATAAATCAGAAAGAAAAAGGTTTTTGATACTTATGTTTGTTTTATTGCTGTTTACATAATGTTACATGGGACTCTTGAGATATGGCAAATGAGCTAAGACTTTCATCAGTTTTAAAATACTGGCGTTTATCAGTTATGAGAATTGATTGTCATAATGCTTCTAGAGAAGTGCATACTGAATTTATGGCTGAAAGAAATGTTGTGGATTTCTTCAACTATTTCTGGGGTTTTAATTGCGTCCTTCGTAATATAAAGTGCTGAACCACACCTTTTGTGAAGAATATAGGAGAACCTATAGGCATTGTTGGAAACATCTGCATTTTCATTTTGAAAGAACCAGTTTGTAAAATTTGGGCCATTAGAAGTTAAAATGAAATGTCAAAAGCTATTTATTCTATAAAAGCATATGGTGTTAATGTATCCATCGGCACTGATAAATCCATCATGGCTTAATCTGTTGTGCTCAGTGTGGTAACAGGACAAGAAACAGCCATCTGCTTACCATATTTGATTGCTGTTTCTTTGCACAAATACAGTCCTGCTTCCAGCACTTAAGAGTGATTAGCTGTAACTTATGGAGCTTGCTGTGGCGTACCCACTGAGTAATTACTGGAGAAAGCAATTGCAAGAGCATCTGAACATGGGGGCAAATTGTTAGCAACTACATTTGTGACAAGTTTAAGGTCTAACAAATCTTCCTACACGTGTGCCATAAGGGAAAGGAAAAAGGGCAGAGCATAGTCTGTAAAGGACAGGAATGTCTGTTACAGATACTTTCCAAAGCCGCCTCTGCACAAAGCTTGAAAAGCCTGATTTCCTATCCCTCCAAGCCCCTAAGGCAAAACAGCCCTTGATTTAAAAAGGGGGAAAAAATTTAATTGCTCTTTCTCTCACATTCCAAGCTCAGTAATTTATTTTTCCAGTAGTTGCACAGGACCAGGGATGGGGACTTTATGCTGTGCCTCCCCTGTCAGGCAGCCATGAGGCTGAGGCGGTGCTGTGAGCTGAGGCACAGGCGTGATGGGGAAGCTTCTGTCCCGCTGCTTTAATAGGTTATTTTGTTTAGTATATTAAAAGGGGCTAGTTTTCCACAGTCTCTCTTGAAATGACTAGTTTGGAGAGACCTATTCCCAAAACTGAACCTCCTTGCATCCTTTCCCTGTCCTGGGATTTCATTCGGCCAAATGTTTGTTTGCAGAGGGGCAGATTAAATGTACGATGAAAGAGAATTGATTTAGCAGAACAGCCTAAGATATTCAGAACAGGTCCAGTGTGCCTCTTCAAGCACTAATTTTGTCCTATTTCAAGTTCTTAAGTGGGATTTGAGGTTTTCTTATGGTACTTTGAGCAATTTTCTTTTTGATTACCTGTAACTATTATCTTTCTCCTTTTACAGCATTATACTATCTTCTCTTCCTCTGACCAAAGACCCCATCTTCCCCTCCCAGCTTCTCACTCTAAGAGAAAATGAAAATGAAACTTCATCTTGCCTGTCACTGGGCTTTCCTCCAAAAAAAATCTTAACCATGACTTTAGATTTGTATTGCCCTGGCAGAAAATTTATTTCTCTTAAATGCATGATATAGCTTTTTTAAGTGCTTTGGGGTATGTGAGAGTTTCTAGATGTCACACAACTAATGTACATGTATTTTGCCTGTTCCAGTAATGGTCAGCTATAGCTCAAGGTTGCGCTCTCAGTAGTCGCTTATGCTTACTCTTCCTGAAGCAGGAGCAGCATACATCAGCAAAAGAGCAGCACCTGTTTCTAAGGGGGCTGCCCTGATAGTTTTTTTGAGAGATAAGATCAGTCATTGCATGGTTCTGCCCACACAAAGTGACTTTGAAGGTGGCAGTGAAGACTTTCCCTTGTGCTCTTGGGCTGAGTAACCAGCTGTGTGCCAGAGCACGCCTTACTGAACCCGGGAGAGGGGCTGATAGGAAAGAAATTGTTCTCTAGGCAAAGCTTTCCTTTGCAAATTCTAGAGTGTACCTTGTGTAAGGACCTTCCTTAAAAGGAACTACAGCCAAAGCAGGCAAGGATATATTGAGCCCCAAGCAACACTAATCCATGCAGCTCCAGAGGCTTTGCCCTTACTAGGGCTGGGTCTGAGAGGTTCGGGATCAGGGTGGCGGGTTGCAGAACAGCAGAAGAAAGGTAGCAGACAGTCAAAGTGGGGAAAAAAAGAAACCAAGAAGTGCTACAGTGAGTTTTGCCATGAGCAAGTTGATGGAGCTTTTCATAATAGAAGAAACACTTATTTCCAATTAAAAGAACTTCCTCTGGTTGCCCATTTGTAGAGGGATAAGACCTTATGTGTGTGGGGCAGTCTGTGTGGGCATGTGGCTCAGCCAGTAGCCTGAGGTCAAACAGCTTATGTGTCCTCTGTGTTGGTTCAAAAAGGCAAGAATGATTGCCTTTCTGTAGCAGGGACAATTCAAAGTGACTAGCTAAAACTAAGCAGAAAGAATGTCAGAGAGAAGGAGAGATGTTGAGCAAATCCTCCCTGGCTTTGTCTTTCCCAGGAGGGTTTGCAATGCCAGTTTCCAGCCTGATCACTTGCAGCCAACTCTGCACAGTCCTCACTGGTTTCTAGGGATTCAATGTCATTCCTCCCAGTGGCACTGCCAGCTCCGAGCTCCTTTGCAGAGAATTTTGCTCCTGCCACCCCCTCTGCCATGGCATTACATCTCCTCTGCTCCGTACTTGGCTGCTTTTCAAGGAAAGGCATGGTCTGCCTTTTCTATCCTGAAGGGAGGAACGTAACATAGGATCACAGAATGGTTAGAGCTGGAAGGGACCTTAAAGATCATCTAGTTCCAACCTCCCTGCCATGGGCAGGGATGTCCTCCACTAAAACATGTGGGCACACAGGACAACTACGTGGGATAAATGGGACCTAATGAATAGTTTTACTTGATTATCTTCCTAGTGCTTCTTCCCCAATGGAAAGATCCCATACAGGTTTAAATTTTGGCTTCCTTTTGAGGCCAAAAGCAAGAAGGCCGCATGTATGAAAGCACTGCCAGAGGTGCAGCTGCAAACATTCAAGGCTGGTGCAAAGATGCATCCCTTTGAAAATATCTCAGGAGGAAGTTGTTTAATTGTAGCTAAGGTTCTGCTGTAAGGGCAACCAATTAAAAAAGACAGGGAGATGTGCTAGACAAACAGTTTCGTGTGGTAATAATATCCAGGTCCTGGTTGTTCTGGAGTAACCAGATCCTTTTACATCTACTTAATGCTGCAACATATCCTTGTTTTCAGTACCCAGCTGTATTTTTTCTTCTTCACACATTTTTTTGAGTAAGTTTTAATTAATTTTACATATCTGGTGATGGAATTCGTGTGCCCTCTAGAAGAAATGAGAAGATGGCTTCCCCAGGTTAGGCCTTATTCTGCCTTGTGGTAAGCTCATTTCATTCAAAGCAGCTGATTTCCACCCCCCCTCCCCTGCCCCCCTCCCCTTTCATGCAGTAATGTGTTGCAGTACTAATTACATCTTTCCTTTAAGACCTGGGGTCACCAATGCAGAGTGATTGTGTTGTTACTCTTTACCTTGACTGGCAAGTGATCACTTCTGTTTGCTGGTGCTGTTGACTGGATTTGTGCCAGAGCCATACACCAAATTAAGTATTACATATCTCCCATATAACCCCAGCTAATTTAGATCCAAAGTAATTGCTTTTAGAATAATTGATTTACATCTATAGCCAATATTTCTGTGTGTCTTTTGTTGTTTTAATTATCTAATGATCTGATTGTGCAAGCAATACAGGATAAAGATTTCATGTTTATTTCGTTTTGCATCACAGAAAGTCAACAATTTGAAAAGCAGAGGTTTGCAGTCCAAATTACATAGGACCTTTAACCTGGCCATCAATTTGACCTGCACAACTCAGCGCTCTCATAGCATTTTTACATACAAGCATTACACGCAAGAAACACCTTCTAGGGTGCAGCAAATAAATTAGTTCTCTCATTTTATATGTGATCATAGGATTTTCTCTTTGTTGAGGAATGAATTTGTATATTATTTAAGAAAAACACAAGATTAAGAAAAGATTGCTTGGGTTTGTTGTGCTTTTTGTGTTTGTTTTTTAATTTTTCTTCCCTCCCCCAATACTAGGATTTGATGTTGTTTGTGCCTGTTTTTTACATCTGATTACAGCATTTGAGGGTATAGAATGCAATCAGTTCTTAGCAAATTACTTTAGCTAGTTCATTATTAATCTGCAATGCAAACTCTTCCAATACAGCAAGTCTAGTGTCTGTGCCAGACCAGTAACAGTGAAAAAGAAAGAGGAAAGGAATTTGGAGCTATGGAAGGATGGAAGGTGATGTTACAGTTTTATTTCATCATTGCTGGCTGCAGGATCTCTCGGTGCCAACAAACAGGAAAGCTTCCCACATGTCATCAGTGAGGGACTGGAGGGGTAGGAATCCAGATGCTGGTCAGGTTGCTTACCAGTAATTATGTCAATCTGATGCTGAGAGGGCAAAATGTTGACAATGCCTTTGTGGAAACCGGGGCCAGAAAGGAGACAATAAATCCAGAGCATGTAGGGATTGAAGATATGAAAGAGGACAAGAGTTGGAGCAAGAAAGGTGTGAAGCTGACACCAAAAACTTCTATGAAATATATTGACAGAAAACACACTCTTGTTAAATCTGCGCTTTCAAAAGGATTGAAGAGGGTATGTACTCTCAAGCACCTTGTCATTAATCTTACCTGAAATAATTTTCACTGTGTTGGAATTCATTGGAATTGTAATTTAACAAACATTTCTGGAGGAGTTGGCAAGGTGTTTCCTCCCAGCGACATCCTAAGTAATCTTTCTTCTGTTGCTGCGAGATGGAAACGAGAATAAAATTTTGCAAATTCTGCACCCTTAGGAGATGTTTGTGAGCAAAATTAAGTGTGTGGTTTTCAGTAGAGCCACTGAATTTCATCAGATTCCTGCAGATAATGTTTACGTTAAGAGATCTGATACCACTTACCCCCTTCATGCCCCCCCGCTTCTCTCTCACATGCTGCAGGTTTTTTGCTGCTTTCACAGAAAGAAGTATCCAGGTGTAGTTTACACCAATACTTTGGACCTCCCACAATGTCCCAGTGCAGGTTTTCCAGAGATGCTATATTGCCTTGCTGCTATTTAATTTCTATGGGTTTTTTAAGTAACTGCTTGTAAGTAACTTTACTACCACCAGAACTTCCTTCTCTGCCCAATATATTGTCCCTGCCTGATAATAACAGCTATATTGCCACCTATTTTATTGATGTCGAATTAGCTATGCTTTTAGTTGCGATTATTTTTATTTTTATTATGGTAAATACAATTTTTTTGTGCTGTTTCTCATTGCTGTATATTGTATGTATTGTTTTACAAACTTTACAGCATACTGCTTCCATAACTGTAAAATACATGAACCTTAGAGTTTGAAATAGTCACATAGTGCTTTAAAAAAAAGTTATTCTCATTTTATAGTCATTTGTCAGGTAATCAATGTAAAGGTCTTCTGTGCTGCCCTTTCAACATGTAGGTGTAATTCCTCTGTTAATAGGATTTACATTTCCTATTTGCTATTATTTTGCTTCTCAATGCATAGGTAACTGGAACCTGGTGTTGGGTAAAATACTACAGTTTACAGTGTATTTGCAAGTATTTTCAAAATCTCATTTTACTAACTTTGTCTTCAAATTTTTTTCTAGTCTGAGAAGCAAAAAAAGAATTGTTTTTATCACAACTATTTTCTAGTAAAATGTTACAAGACAGCATGGCACTCTCTCTAGGTTTTATTTCATAGCTAATATATTTAGAGGGACATAAATCTGACTCTCAGTATTGATTGCCCACCCCAGGGAAAAAGACTCAGTGGATTAAAATTCTGATATGGGAAGCCAGGGTGGTTCCTGAGGGAGCTGCTGTCAGAGCAACCATCCAGGCAAATTAGAAGATGGCAAATTAGGAGGAAAGATGGGGTAGGTGTCATCCCGACAATGGTGAGTAAGCAAAGATCTGCAAACCAAACTCACAAATCTCTGGGCATACCAAAACCCTGGAAGTTCTCAGAAGAAATATTTTCAGAACACATACTTGAAAATCCTGGCTTAGAGAGATTTAATTCCCCCCTGTGGCAAGTGGTTATTTTATGCACATCTCTGCTGCCTTGCATCAGTGTTGAGATTTGCCCTGACATCTGGAGGCTACTGCATTATCCAGACTTTAATATATATATATATATATATATATATATATATATAAAAAATCCAACAAAAAAACCCAAAAGGGGCAAAGTAGTAGTGTTCCATAGGGAGGAGAAAAATCTTTTGCATAGGCAGGGATTTCTTGAGGGAGATTGAACTTTAGCACATGTTTGGGTATGAGTGGATGGAAGAGTACAAAGTGAACTTAGATTCTATTAAAATTGCACAGAGTCAACATTCAGACTTGAGCAACCACATCACATACGCAACACAAATAACTGTAGCGCTTTCTACAGACTCCATTTAGTCAAATACACTTGAAAGGTTTATCAGAACCTACCAATAGAAATTGACTGAAAGCCGGAACGTTTTTATTGTGCAACCATTCCACAGTAACTTTTAGGCACTTTGTATGATACCCTACACGGTTATTTTAGAGGAGCCTACTTTTCTTCTGGTTCATGGAGTAATTTGCTACCTAGCTTTCCATCCTTGCCTTGGAGTTTGACTGATCATTTCTTTCATCAGAGGTCATCTGTGCTTCTAAAAATGAAACCTGTGTGGCCGTTGTTTGTTCAGTTGTTGCGTATTAGCTCCTCAGTGGTTAAAAAGATCTGAACAAATAAGAGGGCTTACCCTACATTATATTACCCTTTATTAGTAGGAAATTGAAGTCTAGAGATTATTATTAAGCCTCAGCCGCTGAAGGCTACCCATGCTATGATAAAGACCCCTCAAAGTGACCCTTGATCAAGCTGCATTAAGAGGATTTTACCCTTGTTACTAATTAAATAAACAGTTCTGATGGTATTATTCTTCCTCATAGCCATTTCATGACATCAGCTCTCCGTGGCACACTTGGACAAAGAGACTTGGGTTCCTGTTTGAGACGCAACAGTGTATTAAGGACCTGACACTTGGCCATCCACTGCTTGTCTGCCCTGTTATGTTTAACACACTGGTGTATCGAGTGTCAGAGGGCTTTTCATTGAAGTTTGGGGAGAATAAGGACAAGGTTTCCATTAAAACAGAAACTTCCCAGATTTTGTTTTCCAAATGGAAGAAGGGAGTTTAATTTCTGCCTTGGTGTGCCAGAAAATACAGAAGGACACAGCTTGATGAGTCTGAGTGGCACAGACATCAAAAAAGAGGGTATTTGGGTAACTTCAGTGCTTTTTCTAATACATAACTCAGCTTTTCATTAAAAATGTATCTTTACAAACATGTTTCTTCCCTTCAAGGTAGGCATAAGGTTAAGGTAAAGAAACCTTAAATTTTTGCAGAGTTTCAAATGGAAATTTCATTTTGAAAGGGCATAATCTCTGTGCCAGTGTGACCTAAAAGTAAATAAATTCCAAGTAGGGTATTTATTATTTTCTGGGAAAAAAAAAAAAGTATCTCTACTTTAAACAGACAGAGTTCACTGGAAACAAAATAGAGATGGATCTGGGGTTTATTTTGTTTTTCTGATTTTTTTTGTCTGTGTGAAGGAAGCCCTGAGGTTTACACAGAGCTACGGTCAAATTAGAAGGTCCAGCCTGGATAACAGAAATTCTTGTCACTCAGAATGACATAAAGGATCACCCCATCACTCTGCTCTGGACTCCAGTGCCTTCCAGTCCTGATTATGGAGAACATATGAGCAGAAGCCAGAAAAATAGATGTGCATATAATCAAAACAAATATTCAACTCTTCCCAACATTATTGGTTTTGGCTTTCCCTCTTTTGCAAAATGTGATCTTGGGGAAAGCACATGGGCCAGGGCATTGGTTCTCTGACCAATGAAGGCCTGACTTCAGATTCAATATTCAAAAGACTAAAGTCCTAATTTAGTTAATTAAGAAAGAACATTATGGGTGGGTTTTTTTTGTCATTTCACTTATCTGAAATCTTGTAACTTAAGCAAAATTAATGTTGTTTGAATCAGAATGTTTTAAAATTTAAAAAAATACCCAATTCAAACACTAAAATTTCTAGAAAAGAAAACCATCCACTTTTAAGTTGTTGACAATTTGTTCCAGTTGCTAATTGTCTTCACCATAAAAAGAATTTTTCTTATTTTTCTTATTCTATACTATTTTTCTTGTATTATGCTTTGTTAATTATTTTTCTTACCCTTTTTGTGTTCCAGGCAGTAAACCCCCTCTACAATCAAATTTCTGATTTTCAGGTATGTATATATAGCCTGTGGTAAGCACTCCTTAATAACTGCTAAATACGTCCAACTACTTATATCTGTCCTTATTTTCCAGTCTATTCTCACAGCTTTTGTCCAAACCATCTCTTATCTAACAACCTCATCAGAAAGGTGCCATCAATACCCCACCACAGTTCATAGGAAAATGTCACCACGTCCTCACAGGTCGTCACTCAAGGATTTTGACCCAATGCTATCATGACAGGTTGTCTGTCTTACCTCTCTTTCTCTCTTTCCCATTTCTGGGAGAGTATTTGTGTGACCTCCTCTAGCAGGAGGGCTTGGCTCTGCTTGGATGTCAGTGGGCTTAAGAGTGGATGTCACCCACCCCAATGACTCCTTTGGCAATAAACCATAGCAAGAGAGGGCAGAGGCTCTCTACCTGCTCTCCCACTTCCAGAATATGTGTTTTATTAGCCTTTAAATTTACAGGATCACAAAACATATTTTTCAGAGAAGCTGGCACCACTTAGAAGTCATAAAGTTTTAAAATTCTCCATGAAAGATGGATTTGTTGAAAAATTATTAATAATATATAAATCTTTATACATCCAGGGTCAATTCTGAAGTAAGTCTGTTTATTTTATTGCTCATCTGTGTCACGGTAGCTCTTGATGACATGGAAACTTGAAGAGCAAGATAAATATTTTTTGTCAGACCCAATAAATTATCATTAGCAGTGCTTGGGAACTTTTCGTTTAAGTGCCTTCTACTAGAAAACGAAATGTTAGGGAAAGCAAAACATCTTGTAGAAAAGTTAGCTAAAATCAATCCCTTTTTTTCAGGAAAATGGCTAAAAATGGTAAGCTTGAAAATTCTACTTAGATATTTCTGTATTAAAATTTTTTATTAGATTTTTTGTTATCATTCTTACAGTGGTGTTGGTTTTGACTGGGATAGACTTAATTATCTTCATGGTGGCTGGCACGGGCCTGTGATTTGGATTTGTGCTGACAGCAGAGCTGATAACACAGGGGTGTTGTCCTTACTGCTGAGCAGCGCTCACACAGAGCCGAGGCCTTTGCTGCTCCTCACACTGCCCCACCAGCCAGTGGGGTTGGGGGTGCACAAGGATTTGGGAGACGACACAACCAGGACAGCTGACCCCAACTGCCCAAAGGGCTGTTCCATACCATATGACATCATGCCCAGCATAGAAAGCTGGGAGAAGGAGGAAAGGGGGACGTGCACATTTGGAGTGATGGTGTTTGTCTTCCCTAGTCACCTTTCCATGTGATGGCGCCCAGTTTTCTGGGGATGGCTGAACACCTGCCTGCCCATGGGAAGTAGTGAATTAATTTCTTGTTTGTCTTTGCTTGTGTCCACAGCTTTTTCTTCACCTGTTAAATTGCCTTTAACAGGTAAAATCATGAGTTTTCTTACATTTCTCCTTCCAAATCTCTCCCATCAGAGGACAGCGAGTGAGTCACTGTTGTGGTGCTCAGTTGCTGGCCAGGGTTAAACCATGACAACAGTACATAATTTTATTAAGACTTACACACTTAGAAAAGAAATTTTAATTTCATAAAAGCTAAACGTGTATCTATTCTAAATGCATTTTACTTTTTTTGTTTGGTTTCCCATTTTGTAACAGAAAGTTCTAAAAAGCACATAAAATGCTATCCTTCTAAAATTATATTTGCTTATGCTGTTGACATTTCATCTCACACTTTTGCTCGAGGCTAAAGTCAGGTTGAAAGACCTGGGAAAATCAGATGCAGAATCTCCAATGTGAACAGCATGGATGCCTGAGAGGAGACTTGCTTGAGCCTCACAGTGCAGTGAACCTGAGCCTACATTCACTCATGGATAGCACTGCACAGATTATTGCAGGCTCTCTGCAGGGACTGGCCGTGCTATTCCATGTATGAGATCGCTCCTCCTGCATGTCTGTGCTACCTCACAGTTTTCAAGAGGCAAAACAATCTTTGTGTGTGAGGAAAGAAATGCTTCCTTTCTACAGATAAGGTATAGGGAAATTAAGGTTATGCTTACGGTCATCAGGAATCTACAGGTAAATTCATGGTTAGCCTAGTTTTTACTTTGTTCTAGTTCCTTTTTTAACTCAAGCTACAACCCTCCTCTGGGAGGCTTTATATCTGCACATCTTTTGAGGCAGAATTCATTGTTTTCAATTTTTGTTTGCTCATGGACCTATTTTTCCCCTTGCTCTTCTAAGATAATAATTTCTACTGAAGAATCAGCATTCATCCATTCATAATTACTAAACCGTGGTATCAGGGATGCTGCTGTGATGATTTTTCTGAATATAAGTTGCCCTTTGAGCAGCAACTGTCATAATTAGGTAGTGATAAAAGTGATAAAGGGCATGAAAATACCTTCTCTAGAGGCATCATATTATAACAAGGATCATCAGTGTACATTTTTTGTAGCTTAAAGCCAAGAACATAGATTATGTCAGAAGAGGACATAAATTCTTGCTGCTTGCTATACTGTGTCATAATATAATGTCACACAGTTTATACTCACATCACATAAATGTCAGACTGTGTCACAACGGAGGGAAAAAGTGGCCTTGTCCCAGGGCAGTCTGAATCTTCCTTTGCTTAATTTTTTTTTTCTTTTTCCTTAACCCATTTTCCCTTTGGTGGAGAAGAACCCCCCTCCCCCACACTGGGTGACCTTGCATTCTCAGTGGAATGTGTGTGTAGGACACATCGTGCATTCTGGTACTGAAAAATTTGATGCCCTCTATGTAAATCTCTGCTTGAAATACAGCTGCGCTGTGAGTTGATATGACTGATGAAATGTTGTGAAACTGGAATGAATCATAACAAGGTAGTTATAAGGGATGGGAGTGTAAATAAATCAAAGCAGAGACATTAGAGCAATCTTTTAACCATAACATTTCAGAGAAAGCAGAAGAGGTGAGGAACACCGTTGGGGTAGTTTTTCTGAGTAGTCTGTGTGTCAACTGTTAAGCTGTCCTCCAAGAAATCCTCAGGTGTTGGCATGAGCTGTTTGAGGGAGCTCGGCAGTGCTCTTCTACCTCTCACTTCAGTGCTGTGTTGGAGCCACATGCTGTATGTGTTAGGAGAGGGAGAAGTCTCTCTCCTTTTCCTAAGATTTGCTCCTAGGAATGGCACCTACTGGAAAGAGGAATTAAATATTAGGGTATAATTACAGAGATTGTATTTAGTGTCAAAAAGAATGTTTTGCTTTGGGTCTGGATTGTTCAATTTGAGCCATTCTCTAATTCAGGAGGAAGCTCACTGCAACACTTCAGAACTCTTCCCTTCATAGTTTTGTATTATTTTAGATCAGGGCTTTGTATTGCTTAAATCTCTTGCTTCAGAAATCTCAAGGTATGCAAAAAATGACCAGGCACAAAGCTTCACATTTATAGCAGTTATATGAATATGTTGTTTTACTTGCATATCTCAAAAGCAACAGCAATTCTAACAATAGTGCCTCCCATCTCCTCTTCTTGTGCTATGGTAGGTCAGTAACTATCTTAAAATTCCTTTTGCTTTTTATCTTGCTTTGGAACCTATGTTCAAATGTAGCAGACAAACTTCAGACTGGGACTTCTCTGTAAAAGCAAGCATTGTCTTATGTTACACCTGGCTGGCAGCCAGTCACTAGTGGGGCACCCCAGCGTTCCATTTTAGGTCCATAAACGACCAGGACTCAGGACTAGAGGGTGTCTTCAGTAAATCTGCACATGACATCAGGTTGGGAGGAGCTGTTGACTCTGTTGAGGGTGGAGAAGCCTTACAGAGAGACCTGGACAGATCAGAGAGCTGGGCAGTCACCAACACCATGAAGTTTAACAAGGGCAAGTGGCAGATTCTGCATCTGGGAAGGGGCAACCCTGGCTGCACAACCAGACTGGGGGATCAGATGCTGGAGGCCAGCCATGCTAAGAAGGATTTGGGGGTATTGGTTGACAGCAAGTTAAACATGAGCCAGCAGTGTGCCCAGGAAGCCAGGGGGGCCAACCATATCCTGGGGTGCATCAAGCACGGCATTGCCAGCCAGTCCAGGGAGGGGATTGTCTTGCTCTACACTGTGCTGGTGTGGCCTCACTTCTAGTACTGTGAACAGTTTTGAGCACCACAGAACAAAAGGGACAAAAAATTTTGGAGAGTCTCCAGAGGAGGGCAACGAGGATGGTGAAGGGTCTGGAGGGGAAGTCTTATGAGGAAAGGCTGAAGTCCCTTGATTTGTACAACCTGGAGAAGAGGAGGCTTGAGGGGAGACCTCATCATCGTGTATGAGTTCCTGATGACGGGGAGCAAAGGGGCAGGCACCGAGCTCCTCTCTTTGATGACCAGTGATAGAACCCAAGGGTATGGCATGAAGCTGTGACAGGGGAGGTTTAAGTTGGCTATTAGGAAGAGGTTCTTTACTGAGAGGGTGGTTGGGCACTGGCACAGGCTCCCCAGGGAAGTAGTCACAGCACTCAGCTTGAACGAGTTCAAGAAGCATTTGGACA
Organism: Hypotaenidia okinawae; assembly: GCA_027925045.1. Classification (NCBI taxonomy): domain Eukaryota; kingdom Metazoa; phylum Chordata; class Aves; order Gruiformes; family Rallidae; genus Hypotaenidia; species Hypotaenidia okinawae. Next base: position 98,265,764 of record BSDF01000001.1, read on the forward strand.
ATATGCTCAGTCCCATGCTCTGACTTGGATGGCCCTGTGTGGAGACATAGAATTCCAACTCAGGGAATTCTATGATTCTATGTCACTGGACTGCATGCAGACATAGTTGGAAGGGGCATTTCAATGGGTTAATCTATGTTTTTCCCTCCTTCTTCGGATAGTGGACTTTTGCTTTTATCTGTTTCATCCTGTAATGAGATTAGCTTTTGCCATCTGTTAATTTGAGTCAGTTCCCAGCTAAATCCTTTGGGAAAAGAATTTGGATCTTCTCATCTTAGGTTGGAGGAGAAATATAAAGAGAGAAATTGCATTAATTGTGTTGCTGTTTACTTCCCTGCAGGGCCATCTTTATGTTTTCTTCTTCATGGGAAGTTTTCAGTGATTCCATTATACCTTTTTATTTTGTTGTTGTACCAGAGAGCTAATATTTTATATTTTGCAAAAATGAGGAATAGATGTACCTCAGAAGATGATTTAGATTTATCTTCCAAGATAAAATGCTGGCTTTAACCCAAATCTATGGATTTTATACAACATTTTCAGTTTTTTAGGTGCGAATAACAGAAGAGAGGAAAGATCTTAATGTGTATATATACTATAAAAAAGCCTAAGAGTTAGTTTGTGATCATGAAGAAACCCGTATGTTTTGAATTACTTCACTTGCCTGTAACAGTTTGTATACTATTGGTTTCATTAATTCGTTGTATTGGCCTTGGTGCATTAATACTTCATGGACCTGTATGGTAAGTGATTATTGACAGATGTTTTAAGGTCCTGATTCATGAACATGTTTTGACTCACGTTGTTGGCTATTCAGGTGGAAGTCAAGTAAGTTAAAGCACTGCCTTGAATGGAGTGAAGCATGTGCTTAAATGCTTTCATGAATCATGGTCTAAATAATACTCCCTCAAGAATGAAAAAACACTCCTTATTCCTTTAGCAGTGAAAAATGTAGATCCCTAGGCTTTGTCATTCTGTTTCCAAGAGACCTCTTTGATTCATACCAAAAAATACTTTCCTGAAATTATCATCACCGGAAAGAAGACAAAGCAACTCTTCTTACCAGGCCTTTGGTTGGTCTTGAACAAAACATAAGCAGCAACATTAAAGAAGAATGACTCTCCTAATGAAGTTGCTATGGAAATGTCAATAAGCAGAGATGCAAATTAAATAATCTCATTTGCACTTTTTGTTTCTGTTGTTCTTTCCTAGCTGCGTACGGGAAGGAATATATTCACGACATTTTAATGTGGCACCAGTGACTGTCACTTGGACGTTGTATAAAATGGCAATTAGATCAGTAGGTCTGCCACGGAAGGGGCAATTTGCTCCTGTTCTTAAAATGACAGACAGAAAAACAATGCTATCCATTCAGAAGGTAAACCGCAGTGGAAACATCCCTGCCTGAGAGCAAGCAGTGCTACGGGATGCTTGGTAGCAATTCTGAGGTCTGGTCACACCACAGTGGCAGCCAGCCTTTATTTTGGCCTGCCAGCCATGCCCAGCCTGGAGTGTTTTAATTGCTGGCAGTGGCTGCCCTTTTGTTTTTATGTATTCCCTCTCTCAGTGTGCCTTCCATTATGGTTTGTTGGCAGCTCTGAAATGCTGGTGGTTCCAACAGTGATTGCTTTTATAAGAGTCATGAGAGAGTGCACCTTTAATATTATCTGCACCATAGGTAGAAAGCAATAGTTATCCTTGGCGGCATGCCAGCAAAGAGAAAGTGACATTTTAAATGGACACTACTGGTGCATCAAGCAGATGAAATTAAAGGGAGGCTGTGACAGCTATAATGAAGGGCTGGTATGGGAAATGTCCAGGGCAAATTTGTTTTTTACAGGCAAGTATACCTGACTGGATGGGGATACAGCTGATTGCAAGTTATGGTGGGAATAAGGAGCTATTGTGTGACGAATGCAGCTCTCCCAGGATGGCATTAGCTAGTCCTTGCCTGTGGAGATTCATAGGTTAAGCAACATCATCTGAAGTGCCATCAGCAGTAGCTGGGGATTCTTTGGCTAAAAAAGAAATTTTTGCTGTTTCAGGTGGGGAAAACAGCTTCTTGCAGCTCATTTCTGGATGTTAATAAAAAAGCACAAGTGTACAGAGAGAAGACGTTCAATCCAGTAAAAATCAACCTGACCTCTTACCTTCATTAAAAAATAAAGAAGCCTTGTAATCATGCAATAAGCAAAGGCTAGTTAATTGCATCTACAGCACTCGTATCACTTTCTAGTGTCTGCTAAAAGTGATTTGTAGAAAAATATTAAGGGATCTTCATGGTCATTTTAACAAGTTCTAGTCCCTGAGAAGTGTGTGGGGCTCAGTGTGACCATGAATTGGATCGAATTGAGTCTTCAGTAATAGAGCGCTTCATTCAGCAATGTCCTGGCTAGCATGGTCAGTTTTTGACATGACTATTTTTACAGACATTCAACAGTATTTGCATTTGAGAAAGGTAATACAATTTCAATATCAAACTTTGCTATAATTTTTTTCTTTTTGTTATGGCCCTTCTGCTTTTATTATTCAGAATTCTCAAACAAATAACTCAGTTTAGGTTCATTTTTCTGAGTATTCCTTCATTTATACACAAAATATTACATCAGTGTTAAAAAAGCAAGAACCAAGGGCAAGATTTTCCAAAATTTCAAGGCAAAGCTTCAAATACACAGACCCAAACTGGACCTGCAAAGACGTTTTCCAAATTTTAGGAATTAAAGATTAGGTGTGTTCTGGCATTATGAATGCTAAAATAAACACTCTTCTTGAGTTTTCCAGAATTTCTTAGGAAGATGTGAGTTAAAAATTGACCTGCTTAAGAATATTGGGGGAGGAAGGACGTGTGTATGCATAGTTTTAGATGCACAGCTTTGTGGTTTCTTGATGGAGTGGATTAGGCCAAGTTCAGCAATGATTATTTTGTGGAAATTAAGGCTGGTTCTTCCTTTGTGGAGCTGCAGGACCAGCAGATGTTTGGATCCTGTAAACTCCTAAAAACATATATTTCTTAGAGAAAACCCATTCCCATGGCATCTTAAGAATCCTGCATGGTTATATTCACCATTGATTTATGTTTTGAATTTTAACAAACTAGTGGCAACTTTGGGAAACCACAAGAAACAGCAGTGTTAAAAGCTCGTGAAAAACAGCTATCAGTAATAAAGATAATTGTTTCAAGGCATGATGTGAAAGAAACTGCAGGTATGTACTTATTTTCAAGCAGCTCCATTCTTCTCAACAGGGGCCTTTTGCTACTGAATTATTTAGGATCACGTTGTTTGTTGTGATTGAATAGAGTTCAAATTTAGAAACCACAAAGGCAACAAAAGTGAGAAACTGGGACTTAGAATAAGTAAGGCTGTGAGACTCTGATGAGTTCTCATTCTGCCTTTTTCCTCTGCCTGTGAAAATCATGAACGTGACTGACACTTGAGGAGGACACTGCTAAGACTTTTGATGTTTTAGACTTGTTGGCCTTACAGCTGGCTCCCTCTCCAAAGGTCCAGTGCAGTGACTGGTGGTCTCTGCTGTTTATCTGGGGCACTGAGAAGAAAATCCTGCATTTCCTGCAACTTCATCCTTCTCTGAAGAAGCATGGAAATGCAATTCAGCTTTGTTCCAGAGGGGAAAGGGGAGCAATACCAATTACCAGGCTGATTTCTGAACCAACTGCCATCTGACTGCAGAGAAAGAGATGGGGAAAAGGCAGAGGGTGGAGGGTGCTACCCTGGGGCTGTTGCAAAGTGGAAGGGAATCCTCACCATCTGGGAAGGGAAGGCTGTAGGAGATCTAGGGATGCGGTTGTTGGGGGAGCAGAGATGGGATGGAGGACCTTGTTTTCTCTTGCTGCTTGGTGGCCATGGGTCTTAGGACAAGATAAACTAGTAGATACAAAGATTCCCACCTGTATTAGCACCATATCTTAACAATCGTCATTGCAACAAGACATTAAAGACATCCTGGACAAGGACTGGCATCCTTTGCAGGGGGCTGAACTGAGACAGACAAACAAGCTCCAGGGTATATTTGGGGCTCAGGGTTCCAGTCATGGCACAGCGCAAAGCTCTGTAGTACAAGATTTTGCCTCTGCCACACAAGAACTGTTGAATTATTTTTAAATACAGATTGATTTCTAGGACCAATTTGTAATTACTTGATACTTTTAACAGACAGCAGAAAAATTTAGCCCTAGCTTAAGGAAAACAGGATTATTCCTGGTGCATGTCTTGGGATTTGTGAGCCATTGACAGTGATATGAGGTACCACTAGTCTACAGAATTTCAGGAAATACAGAGGCTGAAGCAAAATTTAAATACAGATGTTTTCACTGGTACAGAAATGGACTTGCATTGACTGAAAAAAATGATAACTTACACTGGAAATGGTTAAAGGTACGTACAAATGCAAACTGTTTTGCAGTAGCAGAGCTGTATAAACTGAAATTTGTAATGGATTAGCTACATTTTTTAAGGATGTAGAGGACCAAAAGCAAAAGAAAAGTGTAGAAAGTTGGTAGATTGAAAGCTATGTCTTAGAAGAAAGGTTGTTCAAATTGAGCTTTATGTAATTTGGAGGACAAGAACCATACACAATGAACATGAGAGATAAATTTGTTTTGATGCAAGCCAGGTAAAAGATTCTTTTCTCTGCTTTTTTTTGTACAGACACCAGAGATGCTTTCTTAGCATACATAGCAAATTGAATGAACACGTGTTTATTTACAAACTGAAAAGACTTAGGTTTCCATTCTAAGTGTGTAAAGCAGTTGAGTTTGGAAGTTGCAGTTAGAAAATGTCAGTGAGTAGGAGAGCAAGAGAATAATTACCTGGGAAAAGTAACTTGAACCATCTACTCAGAGCACTTGAATTGCATTTCCTGTGTTTTCCAGATGTGGGTCTTTACTTGTGCGTGTTCACTTCTTCCTAAATCAGGAATAATCCAGTGAGAGTGTGTGTTTTTTGATGACTGAATCCATATTTAAAATAAGAAAAAAGCCCACAAACCACCCTCTCTGAAAATAAAACCATAATTCATTCCAGCTCATCAGCAAGTAGAAATGTTATCTGGATTAAATCAGGGCAGCATGATAAGTCTGGACTCATGGCTTCCAAGCAGCATCTATGAGTTGTAGGAATATAGTCACACAGGAACATTCAGTCACTGACTCCAGGAAAAGCAGTTCATGGTTTCAGAAGCTCAGAAGGACCCTGAAGTGGTCATGCCTACTCATACTTGCAGGACAATAAAGGTTTGAGGACACTTTTTCTGTGTTCCATGCGCTACATACTCCACACTCAACCAGAGCTGATTAAGCCTGCAGTATAGGGCCAGGGGAAGGAAAGAGGAGCAAGGATCTGCCGATTTATGAAATGACACAGCTGAGAGCTAACAGCTCCCAAAGAGATGTGTGTCTCTCAGAGCTACTGCAGGGTATCTGCTTGTCTGCAAACACGGTGGCAGGTTTAGGCAGGCCTGTGGCAAAGACATGACCTGTTAATATAAAAGGATAAGCACAAAATTAGCTATCAGAGAATAGATGCCAGTAGAAATCTCCAAACATGCCCAAATAGATCAATTTAAATTTCTCCTCATTTGTGATTCCTCAGTGGTGCCTTAGATTCATGTGGAGTTTCTCTACCTACGTGACTGGAGGAGACCCAAGGAGAATGTCAGTCACAGCCTGATTAGCATGAACTCCTTAAACTAAAGCTTCATTTTTGACAACTGTGATATAAACTTATTCTTCCAAGAGTAACCAGAGGACAGGTACCTATAGATGTCATCCATCACCTTCAGGTCTACTGACTTACTTTCAACCTGCCTTCATAGATTCACTTTGCATTCCTTGACCTTGGTTGGATTTTTTTTTTTAAGTGTTTGAACTCTGCTGGACAAGTTCTGGCCTGAATAAGAATTTTATTTTCTTTACAGGAAGCTGTGGAGTCCTAATAATTGAGATGAAAACTTTTGCCAGATTCATAGTTTGCTTGCATTTACAAAACCCCAATAAAATTAAAGTAGCTTTTACGAATTTACAAGACCTTCTCAAACTGTTGGCTGTGGCATTAATTTTTTTGTTTAGTCTGACTCTCCTTGAAAGCTGAAAAGGGCCAAATTGAAAATGGAAGAAGTAAAACAATGCTGAAAAGCAAAGAGATTTGTGAAATAAGAAGCAGGTGTTGTCATGGTATTGCTCCCTGTCTCCTCAGGACCACAAATTTCATGAAATTTTGGAGCAAGGACATCCAGCACCTTCACCCACAGTCTCAGTAAATACCTGGAAATAATCCTATTTCTGCCTAGTATCTTGCTGTCATTTTTGCTGGTTTTAGATTCAAGCAATATTTAAAAAAACTAACTAGTTTGTGGGGTTTTCTTACCTGATATTCAATGACTTGTGTTTAATTTTGGAAAATCTTCAGCTAATCTTAAGAGCACTAAGAACTTTTGAAGTGCTGGTGGTCCCCATATTGGATAAAACATTAAAATTTAAGGCACCCCAAAACAGCAAAGCTGTGGAAATTTCAACTTGAATGATAAATCTAAAACTCCACACTGACTAGGAAATGGAAATGGAATCACAGATCTGGGATTTCCTGGTTTCCTTTTTCAGGGTCTTTTTCATCACCAAAGTGACGAGTGGAAACATTCTTTGTCTCCTTTATGAAGGGCAGAGACAAGTTTCTCTGATGCTGAAGGCATGATGCAGCTCTCAGCACCGTGCTCTCAAAAAGTATCTGCTGTCAGAAGATCTCTGGCATTAAATTGAGGCTCAAAGGATCTCTCACTCTTTCAGCGTCTCTCTACAAGTTATCGTGTGACAATACAGGGTTGCTGCCAAGTGCCAGCCTGTGGAGTTTGGCTGGTTCCTGCCCAAACACATCCAGCTGTTGCTGTGACTGGTGCTCTGGCCAGCTGTGCACGTTCATCTGAATTTTGGAAATTGGTGAGCCCTCTGATTAAATACGTACACAGTCAAAAGTGAAAGTATTTATTTAACAGCAAGGTTGGGACCTGAAGGGCACCACGGTGAAATCCAGGCTCTGTCAGCTACTCAGACAATGGGATTCTACTATGGTTACTGACACAGAGTGTCCCCAGGTAAGTAAGTAAGCTGAGGCAATTGTGATCGCTGTCTTTACAAGTGTTTATTTTGCACACGTTCCATGTAACTCTTTCCAACTCCCCATGCTTTTTAGTCTATTTCACCTCTCAAACCCCTTTTCTACTTGAAGCACCACCAAAAGAAGTCTGGATAGGAAAGGAAAAAATCCACTGGAAAATGAAAATAAGCATCTGTAGGCAATCGTGTCCTCCATCACTGTGAATACTGGGCACTCAAGTCTTATACAAAGCTGTGAACATTACGTGCCAAATTTGTTGCAGGTGTAGGCACAAACTAGAAAATACTAAAAGACAGAGAAAATAGTGTTAAAACAGACATACAAACATTTATAAAGAAAAAAATAATTCCTAACATGCTCCTTAATATTAAATGTGTTACAGCTTTTTTTTTTCCTGTCTGCTTATGAAATACTCTGCAGCCAATAAATACTTAGTGGAAAAGTAGCACCACAACAGAATGATCAGATGCCTCCAATAGTACAGGACTTATCCAGATGTAATTTTTGAAATTGCATATTTGCAGGCATGAAAAGTCCTGTGGACTCGTTTTTAGAGAAGCTAGTTTATTGGTATATTCCATCTCATTATGAATTGTAAGACTGGTTAATTTGACTTTTCTTCCAGTGGCTAACGTGAGCTTGTGCTGTTGTTTTACCATGCAATGTGTGATCTATATGATTTTCTATACCTTAAAATCATTCCATAGAAGACACACTGGCTTTAATGGAGGGATTTAATATTCATATCTTCAGCCTTCCCAAATGACTTGTTTTATTTTTTAAATTTAATACTATTTTAAAATTACTTTTATGCGGACCTTAACCCAATTAAAAAAAAACTGAGAAAAACAAGATGTTCCCCTCCATATTTTTTTAATTAGACATTTCTGATTTGAATGAAGGCATTATTAAGGAGCGTTGAGCACCAACAAAAGTGAGGATCAGGACCTGATCAGAGCTCTATCTAACATTTTGTAACAGACTTGGACATGTAATCTGAGTGATGAAACTCTAGAAGAGCTCATAATGAAACACCGTTCACATGTAGAAATTGCAAAAAAAAAAGTAGTTTCAGTCATAATTGACTGAATTCAGACATATTTCACAGAGATACTGGCCAACACCTCCTTATAAAAAACCAAACCCAAACAGAAAAACCCAAACTAAAACAAACCTCTTTTGGAAGCGAAGAGAGTTCTGCTTTTCTCAAGGGAAAATTTAAATATTTTGTTTAACAGGTGAACATGGTATGGCTTGTACTCAATAATAACCCATTAATATTTTAATGCCTGGTGTGATATATATTTTGGCACTTCTGGAATTCATCTTTGCCTCTGGAAAAAGCTTCTCATGTCATTCCACAGGTCAGGAGAAGGGAGATGAATTTGGTGTGAGGGAGGGCTGGGAAATACTTGTCTGACCTAGAAATCCAGTATTTCCAGGAAAACTTTACAAATTGATTTCTGTAAATTGCTATGCTAGTGTTCACTAAAAAAAGTCTGAGATCTGATTCTTCCAGTCAAAGTGCCAACACTGGAGTGTGGGAGCTTTATTTTAGGCATTTAGGTGTGGGGTTTTTTTTCATGTGTGTGGCTATAAAATAGGTGGAAATGTTAGGGGACAGCAAGGATGCTCTGCTCAGGAAGGTAGAATTTGCCTTTTGGCTTGGTCCTTGTAAAAGTTACTTGTGCAAATTACAAGATCCATGCATTTGGGTGTGTAGCCCGTGTACTTGAGTCAAGTTGTACCTTTCCTGTTGATGAAATTTCAGCATACTGAATGTTAAATCTACGTTTGGAATTTCTACAAACTCCTGGGATCCTTAGTCTGATATAAAACCTGAAAATGGCAAAGGTTGGGGATCGCTAATCTGTCCTCACTGCTATTGTATGCAAGGTCAACTTAAGAGGATGGAGCATGTTGTCATCTTATAAAAATATTTAACCCTGTTGTGGCTTTGGAAGAGCAGTGTTTCATATTTTCTCCTGTATACCAAACTCATCAAAGCTGTATCTTTTTTCTGGCACGTAAAACTAATTGGCATCTACAGTATCAGGCTCAGTTGCCTCTATCCAGGGCTATTTCTAAATCAAGTTTCTTTGAAAAAATATATATCTAAACTAAAAAAGTCTAGTGCTTCCTTTTATCTCTCCTCTATATTAACAGTCTAAAGAGGCCTGACTAGTGTGGCCTGAACAGGTTGATGGATTTGCACACGAGTAGGTCTCATTGCTTTGATGAGGGATGTAACATTATTCATATTACTTTTGGAAGTGCGCTTTGGTTTTTATTTGCCTGCAGGTTTGTAGGCACACAAAGATACATACCTGCTTTCAAGAAGTCCATCTTGAAGACTAAATATAATTTTGAATCAGAAAAAGTAACACAGAAAATTCACTGTGTTATGGAGATGTTTGGTGGCACTAGCAAATTATGTTTTCTTAAGAACATTGTCTTTCCATGAGATGCTCTTTGTGGTAGTTTCCTTTATTCAAAACTGAGTTAAATGATGCCAATTGTACTGCTGAATTAGGTTAATGCTCGGTGTAATAGATTGCAACAATAATCCATTTGCTTGTGTGTCCCCATATGTATTATTGTAGAAGAATATTATTAAATAACAATATTGGGGACTAAATTAATTAAAAATGTCAGTATTTGGCTGCTGTGTAATGTATCTTAGCCTGACAGACCATATATTTTCTTACAACCTTTGATTATTTAAGTACGTACTGGTTTAGCTTCCCTTTACCTCTCTTTGGTCTAAAGATGCTTGATGGGCAGCAGTATTTTGCCCTCTCCTCAGTGGTCTGCATGTAGGTAACATTATAACTCCTTTACAGGGTAATCTTTAGACCTTGCTGTGATAACTGAATGATTAATTTCTTCACTAGCTTTTCATCCTGGCATTTCTGGGGGATTCACTCCAAGCCTCTAGAATCTGCGAGGACTAATTGAGATAATCATGGGAAAGTATTAATTAATACTGGGGTTTTGATATTTAGACCTTTCCACAGGGTGCAGCATAATTTACACATCACATATTGGGAAAGCAGATCCCACTCTGTCCAGCTGGAACTTAGTAACTCGTTTTTTTCATACTAGATCACAGGAATTCAGAACATGAAGACTATAAAACCAAATCATTACTCGTGTTAGAAGAGGCAAGAGTTTCAGCAGGTGGAGCAAACTTGATTCTCCTCCAAAAGTTGCTTTTACCTTCCCATTTCAATTCCTTTAACAATGAACAGCATTGACTTCATTAAAAACAAAGAGAAAAAGTTCTAAATAAATTTTTTTTTCTTCACTTTCTCTATGCTTGAATTTGCACCTTTAGTTACATCCTTTTTGCATATCTTACTTTCAAAGTCTTCAATGCTTCAAACTAACACCCTGGAAATCTCCTTGCAGCACCCTGTGGACATCTGTTCTCATTTGCTGCCTTCTGTGGGAACCAGCACTAGAGCAGGGGAAGGAGCGTACTCTTTCTAGGCATTTCACTTTAGATCCTTGACAGCAGAAGTATCGCATCACTCAGTCTACAGTTTAGATCCAGCACAAACCTCGGGAGTTTGAAGCTACTGCCGCTGGTAGGAAATGTCATGTAAAGGTCTAGTGGTACTATGCACAAATGTTCTGTGGCTCTTGGTGGTTGTTTATTAGGGGCTTTGTTTGTTAGGATTCATTTTGCTTTGTTTTTCCTTAAAAGCTTATTTTTGTTTTGGTGTCCCAGTGTTTTGCAGAAATGGCCGAGGGAACATCCCTGACATGAGGGTTGCCTGTGCTGACTGGCAGCCTGGTGCTCCCAGCTCCAGCACTGCACAAGAGAAGGTACTTCCTTGGATAGGCTTTGCTGGAAATAAAGTAAAGCATGAGGAGGGGCACAGAGGGAGCAAACATAGGTAGATAATTTACAGGAGAGTTTTAGTCAAAGTGGGTGAAGTTTTTGTAAGCATAGAATTGTGTGTTATAATTCAACTGCTGGATAACTTAATAGGCTGGAACATATGTCCTAAAACTGTTAAGGGTCATGTAGACTTTTAAAACCTCTGTTTCTTCAGCAGAAGGAGCAATTTTTCATGAGCAAAAGCCAGTGGTGAGTTCTGTAATCTCCCCGATCTCTATTTGCTTGTTTCCTTATGGGGTTTGTGTGCTGATCTGTACTATTGCCCCTTGTGCCACATGTGAAAACAGTTCAATGAGAGTACTTGTCTACGTGTGTGGTACATGGATCTCTGTGTACATGCACATATTCACACATATATAGTCTTGTTTATACTCATTTCTTTCAAGAACAGATGCTCTTCTGCTGTTCCGTATCTCAGTGTTTCCCCACTCAAGAGTCCCATAATTCGGAAAAAATTGCAACTGTCACAACTCTGCTGCAGTAATGGTTTTGTAAGAACCAACTTAATAAAAACATCAGGCCTCCCTGTTCCAAACAATTTTATTACCGTTAACAACTCAGCCAGTTATCAAGTATGTTGTCACCAGTGTACTCTCTCTCTCTCTCTCTCTTTCTCTCTGTGAATGATGACAGGAATGAGTTTTGGATTTCTGTAGCATCTTACACATATCTGCAGTGTCTTACAGCTGTGAAGCAGTCTTTCTCTAAGGAATTAAAACCACATGAGAAGAAATGGCAGCTAAAAAAAAAAAAAAAGCTATTTTGTGCAAAAGCTATTATGTGATGATAAGTTTTCACAGGCATCAATTAGCTTACCTGCATTAATTTACACCAAAAAAAATATGCAGATTCCACTTTCTGGACTTTGGCTAAATGGGTATTTATTTTTCTAAACTAAATATGGAATTTTTAATAACTGTATGAAATCCTTACAGGAATCAGCTCTGGCCTTTATCTTTTCAATTTCTTCTGGTTTTGTGTGGAATCTTAGTATTTATAACCTCCTTAGTGTAAATACTTCTATATCTAGCATTCATGTGTATAGTTCTCACATGTACAAAAGATGTGTTCACGTGAGATTTGTAGTCTTTCAATTCTTTTTTCTTTTAAAAACATGACAACGTTAGCTGCACTTTATCCACTAGTAAATCTCTGCTTAAACGGTACCACTTTTTTTTTTTTTTGGCTATTTCTTCAATAATATGCTACAGAAAGGGTCTCTGCACCAGCTGAAGGTGGAACTGGGTACTATATTAGTCAGCCTTCAATGGTATCCTTCAATTTTCCTCTGCTTTTTTTAATGTCTAAGTTTGAAGCTAAGAAACGTTGAACAGGGAATCATGACTCTTCTGAGTAATATGAATAATTTTGTAACACACTGATCCTAAAAGCTGATGTTGGTATTTATGATGCTAAAGAAAATGTTGGTTCTGTAGAATTTTACCTTTAGAAAATACATCTGGGTGTGATACATTGTGGCTTCTGGGAACCAGGAATAGAAAAGTTGAGATTTTAAAAATGTATTCTCACCAAATATTTTTCCCCCTCCCTCTTTTTTTTTTTTCTTCTTTTTCCCTCCCTCTCTGCAGAGACATATTCAGTGTACAGTAAACTAAGGCCGTTGAATTTTTCCAAAGAACAGATGTGATAATTAAGAACAGGAATATGTTTCAAAATTCAATGAGAAAATAGTTGTCAAGTGTGTTTCTAAAATGAAGTGCAAACAAAATGCAAGTCGATGTGTGGATGATTAATAGAGGAATGTCAGTGTCTTTCCATTAGTTCCTTTATATGGCCGTACACAATTATGCATACTCTATGTGGCCATCAGAATTTTACTTTCCTAAGTATACTTGACCATAATGCCAATCAATAGTTTCTCCTGGCAAATAGAAACTGTTAATAGCTTCAATATAAAAAACCGAAAACTTTCTGTGCTTCAGCTGGAATGGTACAGTATAGCTGTTTGTCATGATTCCTTTCTCCTCAACCTGAAGAGTGTACATCTAAATTAATTCTTGTCACTTAGGTGCTCTCTTGATAAATACATTATCTATATTTAATGTCTCTTTATTCTCATTTTATTTTATGTATGAGCAGTAGTGAAAGAAGATAACTGACAAGGCAGTGCATCATGGCAAGAGAATTTGCTGTTGCTCCTTTGCACTTTTTGGCACAGCAGCTATATTTAGAACACATGCTGTCAGCCATGAATAGTCTACCTATGTGCTTATCTTTTTCAGTCCACAATATAAAATTGCTTCTTTATGCTGCATGGAAAAATATCCTCGAGCTTCACCCATACAGCTATAGTATATGTTTCTATACTAACTGATCAAACGTTATGAGCAGGAAGATTATTTTGAAGAGGAGAAGAGGTGTAAATCCAGTATAATAGGTGTTTGTGTAGGTGCTATGAGGCTTTTGTTGCCTGCACCATAGGTAGTGATTTAGTTAAGGAAAATGAGAGGTTGAAACTCAATTTCCTAGGTGAGGAGTGATTTATGATTGCAAACATACAGGAGTGTAGGATTCAAAATAATAAACATTCAGTAAATTTGCACATTCCTCCATTTGCTATATATAATTATTTCCTGTGCATAGCATTAATGTCTCATGAGTAAAAAGGCTTCTCATAACATGTCCTCCTGCAGGGTTGCTAAGCTCAACCATTGAATAAAATTGTTTGTGTAGCGTTAATTTAAAAGGGGAAAAAAATGTAGTACTTTATCTAAAAGGCTATATAGTCTTTCTATTACGGACATGGGAATTTACAAGTTCCCATTGTTTTTCAGTGTAGTAAAAATATATTGAGAACTAGCAGCATACATATATTACATTTAACATAAACAGGATTCACAAGAAACTGTTCCCCAGCTTGCTCTTTGTAAATGAAAAACTATGTGAATATACAGTTGAACTGCTTTTTGTGGTTCCTCTTCAAAGCCAGTAAGATGCTGCTGAGGCTGTTGGCACAGAGTTCTCTACAAGGCTGTCTGTTAAGCTCTTTGTGGTGATGACCATGTTCTCTGGAGTTGACGTAAATTAATTCAAGTGACTCATAGTACAGTATTCCATGTTTCCTACCAAGGTTAGTTGGTGGGAAGCATCACCATTTGTTCCCTCATTTAAAGTGTTTTGAGTCTCTCTGTCCACACAGCATTAACGATGTGTTTGCTTTCTAAGTCTGAAAAAAACTTGGCACCATCAATTTTAAGTTTTTTCTGGAAAGTAGTAATGAGAAAAATACAACTGTTTCACTACAATGTGAAACATCAAACCAATGTGCACTCCAAAAGCTGGTTTTGTAGACTGTGCTTTCTCTATTCCTGCACCCAGGGCTTGTGTCAGAGATCAGTCCCTTGACCAAAGTGTAGGTGTTGTAAAGACCAAACCTACCAGGTCTTGATGACTCCACTCTGGCAGAGCTGAGACTGAGCACCGTGAAAAAACTCTAGAGGAGAAAAGTAGATACTGGTCTGATGCTTTGGTGCTCTAGAATTCACCAAATCCTTATTCCTAGTGTAGGTACCTGTATTGGTTTTGGCTAGGGTAGAGTTAATCTTCTTTTAGCAGTGGATGGAATGCCATGTTTGGGAATCACAATGAGAGCAGTGATGATGACACCCCGATGTTTTAGTTGTTGCCAAGCAGTCACAGACTTTTCAGTTGTTATATTTCCCTGCTAATGAGAAGGCAGGGAGCTCAGAAAGCCAGGAGGGGGCACAGCCAGGACAGGTGTCTCAAACTGGCTAAAGAGGGTATGCCATGCCAATTATGTCATGCTCAGCATAAAGGGGGGCTGGTGGCAGGGAGAAGGGCATGACTTCAGGATATGGGATTTTTGGGGATGGTCCAGTTTCGGGCTGTCCCTGAGCTGCACAGTTCGGTGAGAAACTGCATCGTGTATCACCAGTTTCGTGTATTTTACTATTATTTCGTATATTTACTATTACTGTTATTTCTCTCTCTGCTGTCCCAGTAAACTGTCCTTATCCCAACCCACGAGGTTTGCCTTTGGTTTTCCTTTTCCCCTTTCCCTCTTCCCCACCACCCCCCAGAGAGAGCGGCTGCGTGGTGCTCCGCTCCCGGCTGGGGACAAAATGACGACAGTACCATGTTAGGATCAAAGGACATTTAGATACACAAGAAAAACTGACAGGAACTAGGGGTCTTGGGTTTTGGTGGTTTAATATTCATAGACCATCATGAAAGCAGATCCCAAGAAAGAAAAGAGATAGCCAAAGAACATAAAAAGAATATAAATAAATCATTGTTTTAAAAGATGACAAAGTTTAATAGGGTGTACCACAGTGTTCTGTTCTGAGAAATTCTTCCTTATGTTAATGCATGGCTTGGAAAATGGGATAAAAATTGAAGTATCACAATTTTCATCTGACAAGAACATTTACTTTCATACAGTGGGATCAAATAAAATTTTCCACTGGAAAGTGCAAAAAAAAAAAATCTTTGGAAAAAAAAAATCACCTGACTTGGGTAACCTATAATTATTCAGAGAATCACTGAATGTCACTTCAGTGTATGAAATTTTCACTTCTCAGTGTGGGGGAAAAAAAAAACCAATGCAAAAGATTTCAGACCGGACAAGAGCTTGAATCAAGTATCTTAAAAAGGTGGAGGCAAGATTCTGTTTCAGGTTGCTGATAAAGGCCAGATCATTATGTTACATAAAAGCTTGATCTACAATAAGAAGTTAGTTCCAACTTTTTATATTGTAAGGGTACATGGACTAGAGGCTTTCTAATAAATCTATAACTTTTCCTAATTCAAGATTAATTCAAATAATGTGGAAAGTAACAGCATCTATACAGCCCCATTGCACACAAGATGTCTGCAATGACATATCAAGAGTTCAAAATCCAAAGTCATCCGATTACCCCTTCCATAAATATATGTGTAATTAAAGCTGAGTGATCTTGCAGTCAGCCATAGTCACAGTCACTTTCCCCCTGACAAATGCTAGAATGGGCAAAATCCTTTCAGAGATTTTCTGACAATGTGATGGGTTGTACCTTTAAATGAGAGACCCCCAAAGTTATATGGTGTCGGTATGCCAGCTCCTCACCTTCTAATCCTCCATGTTGTGAATTTCTCAGGGTTTCCCAGGTTTCAGGTAAATCCATACATGCACAAAATGTATAGTATCTCTCTATTTTGATAAGGGGACACTTTTGTGCTCATGGGATGAACTTCATCCCCTGCCGCATCTCTCAGCAGACCACCTGCAACTCCCTTAGGTTGTTGTAATTCCACAGCATGTCACATTATTTTGCCAGCAAAAATATTTAGTTCAGCTGCAGCTGCATCAATTAGCTCCTCAAGTCTGCAAATAGTGACACTGGTGACACTTTTTTGGATGAATGAGGGACCTACTGGAGAGTACATAAATGAAATTATCAACCCTCCCTTTCATGTGTCTGTGTTTAAACATTCTTTTACCATCATGTACTTTGAAAATGACAATCCTCTGCCCTTAACTCATAAAACACATAAAAATATTTTGCATCTGTCACTACCAAGCTTCACAGTTACACAGATGTGCAGCAGCAAAGATGCTGGTTTAAAAAAAAAATCCCTTTGGTCAGAGATAATTGATATTTTGTGATACTGACTACTATATTACATTAATATGACCCAACAATGTGGCCAAGACAGCCAAGAGCCTGGTGCTTGTCTCAGGAATGACATGGCCAGGAGGAGTAGGGAAGTGCTTGTTCCCCCTGTGCTCAGTACCAGTGATGCTGTCCCTTGAATGCTGCATTTGGTTCAGGGCATCTTGCTACAGAAAAGACTCTGAGGTGCTGGAGCACATCCAAAGACTGGCAACAAAGCTGGTGAAGGCTCTAGAGCATGAACCTTAGGAGGAGCAGCTGAGGAAACTGGACTTTTTTAGCACTATGAGCGACAAGGAGGCTGAGGGGAGGAGATCTGCTTGCTCTCCACACCTCTCTGAAAGAAGGCTGTAGCCAGGTGGGCGTTAGTCTCTTCTCCCAAGTCAGGAGCAATAGGGTGGGAGGAAATGGCCTCCAGTGGCACTAGGAAGGTTGAGCTTGGGTATGAGGAAAAATTCCTTTACTGAAAGGGCTGTCAAGCATTGGGGTATGAGGAAAAATTCCCTAATTGAAAGGGCTGTCAAGCATTGGGATAGGTGGCTGCACAGGGATGTGGTTGAAACACCAGTCTTGGAGGTATTTAAAAGACTGTGTAGGTGTGGTGCATAGGGGCCTGGTTTAGTGGTGGGCTTGGTCATGTTATGTTAACAGTTGGGTTTGATGATTTTTAAAGATCTTTTCCAATCTAAATGATGTTATAATTCTATATAACTGGTATCTTGTGATCACTGACTTTCACTGTGTTATTTTTATCCTGTTATTGTTCTAGAGAACATCTCTCATCTTATGTCAAGTATGTGAACTCTCTTAGGGGGCTGTCTTTATTGTCCCAGAATACGTACAGGACCTTCTTTTATGAGGAGTAGTTTGCTGAGATGCTATCACCATAAAAACTCTCTAAACTTGCTCACTTGACTCCTCTGGTCCTACAGCAGTCAGTGTTCTTCCAAAACCAAAGGTGAGTTTTTGACTTCAGGGGTAAGATGCCTGCTATTTTGCTGCTTGCCCAGCCTAGGCTGGTTGTCTTTC
Source organism: Hypotaenidia okinawae (assembly GCA_027925045.1). Taxonomy (NCBI): domain Eukaryota; kingdom Metazoa; phylum Chordata; class Aves; order Gruiformes; family Rallidae; genus Hypotaenidia; species Hypotaenidia okinawae. Next base: position 98,283,460 of record BSDF01000001.1, read on the forward strand.
TACAGAAACTAAAGAGTCTCAATGCATTTTTAGAAGGATGAATCCCTCTGCCTGTGTTATTTTTGGAGTTTTGTTTGGTTTGGGTTGTTTGTTGGCTTTTTTTTTGTAAGCAGAATGCAGATCAACTTGGATATATTTGGCATAACAATTTTAAATGAATTGAAGAGTCTCTTCTGAACAAACTATTGAACCCACTTGAAATCCTTCAGTAAAAACCACGCTGTTAATATTGTGCAAAAAAACACCTCTATGTTTTCTTTTGATTATGTCAATCTCTGTCTATGTTAGTGTCTCGCTTACCACTATCATCTGTCTTCATCCTATTTTCATAAAAGTATGCTATATCTGGTACTTCAAACCTTGTTTCAAGTTGTCCTCAGGGGACTGTTTCAATCAATGCTCTCAACACAGCATGCTGTCACACACTGGGACTATGATGATGATGTGCATGAGTCGCTTCCTTTCAGCTGTTTTGGACAAACAATAGGATGATCAAGAATGAAAGCGATGACAGACATTTGGATCCAGTGGAAGACAAGGGTGTCACCAAGAAATATGTGTGTGGTTAGCCAGATGCTGCAATGAGCAGCATCAGTTATGGATACTTAAGTGTGCTGAGAGGGACACAAGATCTGTAGGGGATTGTTGGGGTGATGGGGAGCATTACCTATCAGTGAAATGAGGAAAAATGGACCTTGGAACCCTAGAGAAATAGAAGTAATCTTGGAAGACAGGGCAGAACTATTACTTGATAGTTTCATTAAAGAACAACCACATGCAGCACTAGTTGATGCAGTAGTTGCAAACGCCTTTGCTTACCTTGTCTCTGTTTTATTTTCAAGGGGAGGAACATCCTTTTGGTCCTCACAGTGTTTAAATGCAGAGGAGCATCTCAGAGTGTGTGCACGTGTGTGTATTCACTTGCCTATCTGTACATTTAGAAATCATCATGGGAAATACATCCTGAAATTAAAACACCAGAGGACACAATTGTGACCCTGCACAGATATAGCTCTATTAATGTCATAGAGTTGGTGCTGATTTATACCAACATGGGGTCAAAGAGCACAGTCTCATGGAACCCAGAGCAGCTGAGGTTTTCTCCTTTGCTGCTTTGCTCTTTCAGGTCTCCATCAGCAATTACTTCTCACTTCTCCCTCTTCTTCCAGCAGGATGTAAAAGTGCCACGTCAGGTGTGCTTTGCAGGCTTTGCACCAGTGGAAATGGTAAGCAGTTCTATGAAAGAACCATGCTGACAACAAAAAACACTTGCCTAGCAAAAGGGAAGTCAGGATGGATAGCTTCCCACAATGTCTTCTCTCTCACGAAACTTGACGGAAAAGCATAACAGAAGCAGCTGGGTTTGCTTATCTTTAGCCTTTTGCCTGGGCTTGTGTTTCCTCCGTCTTTAGGGTTTCTTGTCAGCTTTTGCTGTGTCCATCCTTCCTTTTCCCTGAGCCTCTACTGGCAGGCCGAGGAGATGAGGTCTGATCTAGGGGATGGATAGTCAGCAGCAGGCTATAACTTTGGGAGCATGTTATGAGCATGCTTCAATATGCTATGTAATTTATTAGGCAACACATCCATTTTTAAGACCAGCCCTGAATCGCAGTATATTAAAAAGCAGGAGACTGAAGAATAGGCCACTGCTGCCACTTAAAATAACCCCTCCAGAAACACATTGTGTGAAGGGTCTTGTATCTGTCATTAAAGTTGTTTTCTTTCTCCTTTTAGCCGCTATGTGCCATGTATTTATTAGAAGTTACTGCTAGTATGACTTCATTGATAAAGCTCCATTGTATCTGGCACGGAAAGAGAACAAAAGATGTAATATTCCCTGGCATATCATGTGGTTTCTCATTGTATGGCATTGACTTCAAGGGACAGAGATTTCTCTCATTAGGTTTTCTTCTCTGCTACTGAATTCTTGGCAAAATCAGAGTTCAAAACTGAGCTTGAAACCCAAAGGGAGTTGAACATGTCAAAGCGCTTTAGAAATTGAAGGGATTGAGAAACTCTGGAGACAGCTTTAAAATACATGCATCACTTTAATTGATATTTTTTGTAGGGAGGTTGTTCTGTCCCTCTGGTCAGATAAAAATTACCCTATGGTCCTGCCCTGCTTCTTCATATCAACCCACATCCCACCGGAGTAAACTCGCCCTCTACTCTGTGAGGGAGGTGGACAAGGACCATGTCTCTGGCCATGAGGAGGGTAAGGAAGATGATCTGCTTGTTTCCTTTCCCATTCTCATTCCTCTGCTCCAGTCTGATGACAAGTACTGATGTGCAGGAAATGAATCGGATTGCTACAAAACCTTTGGGATCCAAGTCCTCTTGGTGTTGCTTATTTATTTATTGGTTATCTATTCATTTATTTTCTCAGGAAATCCATGCTACCCAGAGGAAGTTCTGAATGAAGGAACTACTCAGAATTTGATTATCTGATGGGCCTGATCTGGAAGCCACGTGTAACTTGGTCTGGCTGCTTATCACCTGAGTCGAGGAAAGACGTTTTCAAACAATTTGCCTACTGCACCACAGAGACTCACAAACTACTTAAAAATGCCAGATATGGACCAGAATAGTTGAAATCATGAGTAAGGAAAGAAGACAACTCCTTTCTCCATGTCTTACTGCCTGCAGAGGAATGTTGGATTAGCACGGCAGCCAACAGAAGCCGACACAGACATGAAAAGTACTGTAATGCAGCCAAGATTAAATAGTAAAGCTATGCTGAGGGGCATCTGAGCCATCTATGAAAGCAGAAATTCGCTGCAGCACAGGTAGCAGAAAACAGCCATTTCCAGAAAGTAGAGAAAGGTGTTTTCAGAGGAAGAACTAAATCTGCCTTGGTGTCAGAGTTGTGACCTGCATGCCAGGCTAGAGAACCAGTGTCCAAGTCAGATCAAATCTACTAGATTGATGTGCTAGTATTATAGTTTGGGCTTCAGTACTAGTAAACTGTGTGGAAAACAGAAAAATCCCCAGATATTTTGAAAGTGATTGGCTCTGAGCTACACCTTGAATTAGTCCTGCTCATTCAGTCACTGTCAGTGAAGGTCTTCTATAAAAAAGGACTTACTGAACACTGGGATCCTAACAGCCTCCTTGGGATCAGCACACGGAGGCAATCCCTGGTTTACAGCTGGAAGGAAAGACAACTTGAGGCATGTTTACCCACTTCTCCAGCAGCCCTTATGGACTTCTGAGAAATAAGAGGTCTATTTTCAGAGGGAGAACAAGACAGATAAAAAGTCTGTGGCTATTGACTTCCTTGTTTTCACCAGGATATTGCTGCAGGACGTTTGCTGTGTTTTCCATATGACATTGCTACAGAAGCAGGCAGTCCAGGGCCAGTGAGGGATGGAGAAGTATCTGGTAGGCGATGATTCCTTTGGGATTGTACTGTCTAGAAGATGGAAGAGGGCCAGGAGAGATCAAAGGCACAGTGTCTGCTAAAAAGTAGTGATTACAGCTGTGTGCATGTATGGTTGTGGGGGGTATTCTGTTTTCTGTTTTGATTTAATTATTAGGCTGTTAGGAAATATCATTTCAGTTCAATTTCAGTTCAATTTCAAAGCAGATTTTTTTTTTGTGAATTAAAAAAAATGTTACAGATTCTTTTTTACTCAAAGGTAAATGTGTGTGTTTGTAAGTGTAGTTGCAACTACATAGGCTCTCATCATGGCATTTAAGAGTAAGCTTAGTTTCCTATGCAGTTACATTATAAAATTGCGTGTAAAACTGAAATGGTTCACTGAAAGGGAAACTATAAAACTGTATAAAGATTCATGATCCCTTACTGGTCTTATTTTAACAAGAAACTATAAAAGGAAACATTTATTTTCCATGCTAAAAGTAAAGGTCACTCAGTAGCTTTTAGTTTTCCTTCCCTTTTTTCCCCATTCTTGGCACTCATGTTGGTTTCTGAAAACATTTCATTCTTTTTTTCCTTTCATTTCTCCCCTTTCAAGCTCACCATCTTTCACTCCAACAGCTTCTTTCTTCTCTATCGTTATTTCCCAGCAAACTAATATCCTTAGGGGTTCTCCTACCTTTTATTACAAGGAGTTCATATCACCTGGCCCTGTGAACTGGAGGGCAGATAAGGAACTATTTTCGGCACTATAATGTTCTAGAGGTAGTCTGCACACCGATCCAAATGAGACTTGTCCTTTAGTTATTGCTAAACTTTCTTTTCCACAGAGCTGCTGGTGCATCTCAGACAGATGGTAGAGAACCAGTGGTCATTTGTACAAAATGACTAGGAAATATTAAAAATTGTGTACTAGCCTCCAAAACACAAAAGCTACTGACATTTCACTATTTTATTGAGATTTAAGGTCGGTCACTTCTTATTTTTAAGAGGTCAGCTTCTCTGACTATTGAATACTCAGAGAATATATAGACTAGAACTGTAATTTTTCTTATCCCTGGGGTCTTTCCTGGGTCTTAACACTCCAGGACTATGAAATACATTAAGTGTTCACTTTCAAAGAGTGATTTCTGGTTCCCTGGCCAAACTCTATGCAGTCAGGTCCTGGGCTACCCAAATAATTTCTGCTTTTAATGTACTAAATTTCTGGTAAGTGGAAGTCATGGCACCTGCAGGGCCCTTTCAAGGTGCAACAATGGGTGACTTTATTGCAGATGTCTATCCAAAGCCCTGTACATTTTTAACGTGCTCTGTGCCATTCAGTAGTGTAGGGGTTCTCATGGGGTTTTCAGCAGTCCATGGGCTTAAGAAGTTAATGAACTGCTGATTAACTTAGGCTTTGCAAAATCTTAGAAACCTGATATCATCATGATATTTTTGTCCCTTTCCCCTCTGAAGATATACTTTCTTTTTTGCTGGCATTCTGTGCTTTATTATTCTTCCTAAATAACCTCTATGCATTAAAAAACCCTCTATGTTTCCCAGTCCAGTGATGTTTTTGTTTTTTATATTTTTGGCAAGAAGTCTTTATTTTAAAGCAGTACCCTCTTGGCTGGTCTAATTTTTCTTCCCCACTCTAGCAACTCAAGTGGAGTTTGTGTGGCAGCTACACCGGAGTCTCGTGTCAGTTTCATAGCTTTTACACAGTAATTTATGTTGTGCTTTTGTAAAGCTGCAGACCACTAGAGCTACTGCAGGTGCACGTGATAATATAGTCCCTTTCTTCCTCCCTCCATTTGGAATTGAAAAGCTCTTCCTTATTTTTACTTTGTTTTTGTTAATTTTATTCAAGCTCCATCTAGTTAATATTCTCATCACCTCTTTCCATTGAGTAAGTACCCGAGGAGAAATAAAAAAAAAAAAAATCCTAGTTATTCCACAGTTCATTTTTCTTTAATCATTCTTTCTATAAGAGAAGTGCTTGGCTGGTAATATAGGAAAAAGGAAGGGTTTTTTTTTAACCCTGGAAGACTACCATTAAATTCAGTGTTATATTAAAATTAGCTATTTCGACTGTCTCCAGAAAACCTTAAAATAGTGTAATTTTTTTTTCTTCTTTAATTAGCTTAGATTTTGTACTTAAAAATGTGACATGACAGAAATTAAATTGTAGCAGAATTCTACCTATAGCAAACTGGCAGCTGATAATTATGAATTTCTACGTAGATTTTCTCCAAAATACTTGCAAATTAGTTATTGGATGTTCTTCAGTCATAGGTCTCTATCACCACTCAAAGACAGTAGTGTGTATATATAGTCTGTCTTGTAAATATGGTCTAGCTAGTAACAGGCTGGGATGGCTGTGACAGGTTTTGGCAGTGCACACACCACTAGACTTGCACTCCCCTCCCTTGCCCAGCTGGTTTCCCCTCTGTGCCATGAGCACTTGCTGCACTTGCTCACCTGAACCTCCAGAGCTATTTAGCAGATACCCTTCATGATCACACCACTCACCTCCATTTCAGACCATGGAGCCAGATGCCGTCCCAGACATACTTGGAGGACTCTGGCAGGATGGTTTGGAAAGGAGTAACCTTGGTCTTGACCCTGTTGATGCACTGGCATGATGGTGGGGGTTTGCCCTTTTGATTACAGAAGAGGAATGTAATCATTGGTACACGCTGTTGCTGGCAGTGGTTGCCAGTTCCTTGATGGTTGTCAATATATTGGACCTTGCTTCTGTTTTGAATAGAAAATTGCATCTGCTCCCAGAGCTCATTATAGTCTGTGTTTAAAGTAACTATGTACATTTTGCAGGAAGACTCTGCTAAATTAGTAGACTTGATTAATAGAACTGCTATAAAAGAAAAGTTATCGCAATTAAATTATTCCATGATTTGTTTGACAGGAGAGTCTGTTCTGTACGCACATGTCTAAATAACCTAGGGGCTATAGATCTGAACCTTGTAGGCTAACCTTACGTGAAAGTTTCAGCACCCGCATGACAATGGATGAGACTTCTCCAGGTGAGAAGACTGGGGTGATAAAAGGGGAAGGGTCTGAACATGGTAACCATGCCCATGTCCTCTTCCCATGTAGTATCTTCTGCTGCTTCTGGGTTGGATGGAGTATTGATCCGATCTGCTGTGGCAGCCATTAACATGCAAGTCCCTCATGTCCAAGGCTCTACTCCTAGACTCAAGACTAGTCAAACACATGTAATTGTTTTGAAGGACTGGGCTTAATATAACACAGTTACTTGCAGGGTATGAAATGTAGCACTTTTTATTTATCACACCTTTAAAATATTTCAGAAGAGGTACTGTGGAAATTTGTCTAAGATATCAGCAGTTGTAATATGCACTTAAACACTCAGAATAGAGTAAATCTGTTCTACTGAAATGCAACTCCAAGGGTTTGAGGAATTTGGGTAGGTACATTGAAGCAGAAAGCACCGACAATTTTGGCAGCTTCTAAAATGCCAGTGGGTACAGCAAAAGAGAGCAGAACAGAAATCTTTTCAGCCAGCATGTCTTCTTTCTCGCAGCTGCCTTTGTCTGCTGCCTATGCAAATACCTATACTATATGCCTCATGAGTTTTCTGTCCTTTTGTGCATTTCCTAGATACCTCATTATTCCAGGGAGGTTGTGGAATTGTTTGTGTGTGTTTGTATGCACAGTGAACAATGCCATGGACTATTCATTGGAGTGATAAATTGTGCTCACTCTGATGTCATGTACCTCTCATTGACTTTAGTTTCTTTCCTATTGGATATGTTTAAGATTAACCAGGCATTAGTCATTAATCAAGGAGGTATCTGCAAATAAATTTTTCATCATAATGAGCTGTGTAGTTGAATTAATAGTATTTGCACTTCCATTATTTGTCATGATGTATGGGCATGGTACCAGTGCAGTGCGCCCAGCTCGGCTGCTGTTATAGCTGTGATCCCACAGATAACTCGGCAACAAATAACATGCTCATGTAATAATATGTCAGGACATCTTTTAACTCTGTGCAGAATTTATGTCTAATGTTTTAGGCGCTGCACTACAGTCTTCTCATAGCAGATACATATTTTTATCTAATTTTTTCTGGGATTGATAATGTAGTATATAGTCAAGGGGTAGGTCAAAGCTGAGACAGCACAAAAATAGGGTTTGGGATTTTTTTTACAGACCTTGCAAAATAACTTTTAACCATAGGTGTGGGCGTTGTATTATACACACATCTATTTAAAATTTCACTGTACTCTGATTCTGCAAATTCTCTTGTAATGAGGAATAACCAAAATCTTATTTTTAGGACCTTAGTTTTTAAAATCCATTGTGGGCTTTCTTGAGTGACTGATTCAACCCACATTTAAATTTCTTTTGTTTCTGTCTAAGAGATATGTAAGATAACTGATTGTCTTCATGACATGACAACTAAAGTCTTTTGGAAAGGAATACAATTTTTCTTATGATTAAATTCTGGGAAAGAAGGATGTGTGTAAACAACTAGTGAATACAGCCCATAAAATAATTTTCTTATGGACATGTTGTATTTATTTAGTATTCACTTTAATAATGTATTACCTTTCATTGTTAAAAAAAGAGTAAAAATTAAAATGGATGTCTACATCTGTTTACTCTCAGAGTGCACTCATAGATGTTTTAGAAGCTTTTATTATTTTTTCATATGATTTTCTTTGCAGTGTTGTAGGTGGCAAAAGGTAACTTTTGAAAAGGGATGCTTCCAAGGAAGTTGGGGGTTGGACTAGATGACCTTCAAAGGTCCCTTCCAACATAAACTATTCTGTGGTTCTATGTTTATTTGTCCCATGGGTATTGACAAGCCTTACTTTCTTTGACTTTCCTACATCTGGGACTCCTTCCCCTCAGCCCTGGGGCACCATTTGTTCCAGCCGGTGTCCCAAACCTGCCCCAAGCAATACTGGTCCTGGCCTGGAGCTCTGTTGCCCTGACTGGTCTCCCTGGGCATCACTTTGGGTCCCTGGAGGGACCCTATGTCTGCCCCTGGCCCAGACCATGGCCCAGGGTAACTATGCCCTGGTCAGGAGTCCCTGCCCTGTGCTGGGGTGCTCCTGGCTCCAATCCCTGCTCCTTCTGGTCCCTAATGTCTTCATAAGGTGAACCCTCCATGCAAATAGTTCATCAGCTGTTGATCCAAATAGTGAGGGATTTATGGGCTGAAATGTGCCTGCAGAAGCTTGTTCTCCCAGAAACAGGTGTGGAGCCATTTGGCAAAGTGAAACTTAAGTTCAGAGATGGAACATGTTCCAGTTACTCCTTAAAATGCTGAACACTAACAGCAAATTAAAACCCTGTCCTATATTTAAAAACAAAGGGAAGGATAATATCAAAACTACGGCCAAACCCCAAGCAGCCAGCGGAGAGCTCTCCATCACAAAGGAATGGTGAGGAAAAAAAGCACAACGTGCCAAACAGCTTAACTGGGACTACTTTGCCAGTCTTTGTATTGTATTTTGTGATGTGAGGCAAAGCAGTGTTGGAAATTATGTGGCATCATGACCCATTTCAGAATTTAAACCTTTGCAGGAGCTTGACAACACTGACAGTCTTCATCCTCTGCAAAAACTGCCTTTACTCCAGCTCAGTCAGTGTTGATGTCCTTGTGGACGTATAAAAGAGCAATGTGATTGAGGAGAGCTTGTCCCATGGCACATTTATGCCAGGATTTCAGTCCCGTTGTGGCACTGAAAGATCACTGAGCTGTTGCAGATGAGGCAGGAATACCTAGTGCGAGGCACAGCTATTTGAGGTGTTCTGTGAAAAATATCAGGGTGTGGGATGCATTTAGCAGCAACTGATGCTGACCTACAGCAAGGGCTGCTAAGATTAGTTTGCATTCCTAATGTGTATCCTGAAGCAGTATATGGGCTTCACAGGATATCAGCAAATTGCATTTAAAAGGAAGTTCTCTCTATGTATACGTAAAGATCAAATCCATTGAAGAGTGCTATATGATCAAGTTAGGTCAGCAAACACAGCTAGTGACTTTGGGCTGTAAAGTAATCTAAACTTTCATCTAGAACAATGTGAGCCCTTAAAAGTTAGTAAACTATCTGACAGATCTTTAACTAAGTACACAGAATTTACTACGTGGATCAGAGATCCCTCTTTCTTCTGCTGCCTATTCTCCTTGATCGTGACTTAAAAGTGGGGATACCCTGTATGCAATGTCTGTGATTCTTCTGCAGCCATTGTCTAACCATCTTTGTTTTTGCAGCGCTTAGTATTCAGTGATGCTGGCATTGTTGAAGCCTCACTGTCTGTTGTGTGGGTTTTTTTGTGCTATATTGCTAGTGTGCGCCGTGTTTGGGCTGGTTTCCTGACCTACCATGTACCCCCGCAGCTGACCAAGGTGTAAGGCTGGGTGACTGCTACTGCCCTCCAGCAGCAGTAAAACCCAAACTCACTCTGTGTGCTCTGCCTGGTGGGGAATGTGGAGCTGTGAGTGTGGGACAGGAGGTATGTTCCTGGAAATCTCTGCTTACAGTAGTAAAAGCTACAGTCTAGTAAGAGGAATAATAGTCACAATTATCACTGAAGTGTTTTGACACATGTTTGTAAAACCTCTTAAGAACTTACATAGAATGTATTATTTATTTTAATGAAATTCTGTCTAACCTAGACTATTACTCACTCTCCCGTCTTTGATTTCTGGGAAGCGCCAACTCAGAATATGCTCTTAATGACGAGCCTGAAGAGCTTCTTGGGATTTTCAGATATGAGCTTCTCCCAGCATGTACAGGTTTTGAGGGAGAGAGATATTACTGAAGTGGCAGAAAACTTGGATTAAGGAGGTGTGTTGGCAGAGTGGAGCTCTCCTAGTCACATCTTTGTATTTTTTTTTTCAGGGAAAATAATGAAAAAGAGAAGTTTATCTGGTATGTACTTCAAGGGGCACAGTATGGCTGGAAGAAAGAAAACAGAGAAGTCATCTTGAATGCTTTGAATCCCCTTGACTTCAGGACAGAGTGCTGCCTGTATTTGTGTTACAGTTTGGTGGGTGCTCTGAACTCTGGTGTGTGAGCAAGTATAAGTATGATAAATACCTCTAAGGCTCTGTCACCACAGTGGTATGCAGACTTTTATCTACAAAAGAACTCCTGTGATAACAAAAGCAGTGTGCTTTGGTCATGCACACCAAGTGATCCCTCTATCCAGTAACTTGGGTGATAAATAGCTGGCCGTGCTTGAGAAACCTGGAGTGCAGAAAGCATGTGCTCCCTCTTTTGCCAGGGCGGTGATGCAAACAGATAAGGCCAGGGCATCTGGTCCCTGATAAAAAAAAAAAAATGTCACCTTGTTGAACAGGATTTAAATCAACATGAAGTTTAAATTCCAGCTCCGATTCGGGTATTTATAAACCTGACATCTGCATTTCTGTAGAAGGAACAGTTAACGGGTTGACTAATAGCCAAATTGCTGCAGGAAATGCAGAGGAAGAACATTTGGAGGTCAGATAATATTTAATCAGGAAACTTTTCAGCACATCTTTGATGTTCCTATTAATTTTATCTTTTCCCGAGTTCATAAATAATATCCATCTGGAGAAACTTAGGCACGTTTTGCAATGTTTTACTAAGCAGGAAATAATCCACTGGTCACACATTTTTACAAAACCACACTTGGCTTTATCTTCTCTTCCCATGGAGAGTAGAATACATACATAGTAAAATCTCCTTCGACTTACGTCTCGGCTACAGCCATAGATTTTCTTGTGTTGCTCTCTCGTCAGATCACCCGAGAATAAACCCAAGCACCAATAAAATTTTCTGTTTACCCTGGATGTCTTGAAATACCATGGCTCTCAGGAATTACTTTGTTGTTTTATTTAAAGGGTATGTACTACAATTGATTCCAGTGCATCATGACATTTACAAAAGTGCTTTTTGCAAGAAGGCTACTAATATAGGTGAGAAAAGACAGCATCTGTAATTTAAGGTAATTCTTGCTATTCCATGAGAAATTTTGTGTGCGTCAAAGAAGGAAGCGTTTTGAAAGGCAGAGAGGAAAGGTGAGCTGCTGGCAGAGGACTCATTCGTTTGACCCACAGTCAAATTTGTGACTTCTCCCATGGGAAAGGTTGGCACATGCTGACCTACATGCACTTTTGAGGGTGGCTTAGGTTAATGTCACCTCTGGCCTTGGTTCCCTCCACAGTGGTAGGAGACTCCCCAGAATCTTCCAGTCCGCAGCATTGCTTTGCATGGCTAAACGCTCGCTGTGATGAGACATTTGACTTTGAGTTATTCTGCTACATATTACAGGATGTCATATCATGGGGAACCAATGTTTTGTAGCCCTCCCTGGAGTTACTGTGTGAAATGATGGTGTGTTGTACGATCTTAAGTGAATTTATAAGTTATTCTGTCCTCCTCAATTGTTTGCTGAATACATTGTTAACGTATTCACACCAAAAAAGGTAGGAAGTAAATGAAGGGAAGCTGTGATAATTCTTAAAAGAAATCTGAACAGGGATTTTGTGTTTTGATATGACATTTTATACATGATATTTTCCTTTCTAGTTGGTAGCAGAGGGAAGAGAGAAGAGAATCAATCTTTTTAGCTATCTATGATATAAATGCCCCTCAGAGATCCATAGCTAAGGATGAACTGAGCTACTTTTAAAACAGGAATGATCCACTTGATCTTTTTATTTTTCTATTGATTTCTATTTTTTCTATTGATTCACAATTTAATTATTGTAAATTCAAGATAGTTTTCAGATAGATTCCTAAATCCCCTGTTATTATTTTGTTAAAATTTAAGCTCAGATGCACACTGAAAATACTAGGCCTTTTCAAAATTCCTAACTCGTAAAAAATATTGTGCAAGTTATATTGGGAAACTTTGAAAGACGAATGATTTTAAAAAATAATTTTCACAGCATTTGTACTTTTTCAGGAGCTGAACCACAGCTAAAGGCTTGTAAAAATACCTGCCCTTTGCTTCAGAGCTGTGAAAATACAGCTGAAATTTTAGATGGACTTCTCTGTTCCTGCTTCCTTATGGCACTGCTTCTTCACACTGTGCGGCAGGCTTAGCTTCTCTCCTGCTGTAACAGCTAGGAGTCAGATAATCCTAAGGGATAACTTTGCACTCTAATCACTGCTAACAGGGTACCTTTCAGAGGTGGGAACAGATGCTTAAATTCAACATCAAAATTCAACATCACCCCAAATAATTTCCAAATCTAGCTGTCACAGAGAAATGTTACTTGTGAAGAGGAGACTGGTGAGATGAACACGGATTTTAAAAATAGGAGAAAAAAAAAAGCAGGTATTGTAAAAGTGATGAGAAAACTGTGTTATGGCTGGGTTGCTTTCAAGCAGCTCTGTGGGCTTATCAATACCAGTTAGCCAGAGCAGCAAACCAAGTGTCCCAGCTGTGACACTGGGCAGACCTGTCCCCAGGCTGATGTGGTGCTGGGTGGGTGAAGGAGTCATGCCAAGAGATGCTGCCCTGGCCCCTTCACCCCGTGTGCCAGAGCAGCAAGGAGAAGCCACAGAGAACAGTGCTGCTCCCGCTCAAGACTGCTAAAGTCAAGTAAAGTCTTTAGAGCCAGCGCCCACTTCCAAGCTGTTTAAAATGCTAATGGGATATTTTAATTAAAAATAAACAGTCCTACATCAGTGCTTTGTTTAGATTGATACATCACTAGGTTATTACTGAACCGGGTCTGAAGACAAACATTTTAAGTTATGGGCATGTACAGCTTGGGATATCCAAGCAAGTTTGACTTTGCTTGTCAGAAACACTGAGTTACAGAAAAAAGCCTACCCTAATAACCTTTTAAACTCTCAAAATTGTTGTGCGACTATGGCTAAAAACACCCTATTGTTTTGGTCTATCTTAGAAAAGCTGTCTGAAAAGCTGCTTGAGTGTAATTTCACTGCTCAGGAACATGTCTCTAGAAAGTGTTTTAATCCTGCTTTGTTAAAGCAGCAAGATTTATATACTTTTAATCTATGATTTTCTTCTTCACACCCTCCTTCCCAATAGCTTATAATACATTTTGTCCACTTTTTGGTCAGTTATTATAGAGGATACTTCATTCCTGGCTTTGGGAGAAATAGATAGCTGGACAAAGGGAGAGATCCTATTAATGTCCCAGGTAGCAGCATGAGCTCAAGCTTTACAGGCAACAGGAAATCCACAAAGGAGCTCACAGTGAGAATTGTAGGTACCCATGCCTCATTTATTCTAGAGACCTGAACTACTTTTTATCACCGTAGGCTACAGGTACATGAATAAATAGTAAGTTACAATAGAAGTGAATTTGAAGAGCGAAATAGTTGGCACAGAGGTCCGTGCTGCATGTGCTTTGGGGATTTGGCTTCAGGCTAGCTTCAGCCTGGTGCAGCAAGCTCAAAGTCCTGTGGTGGCTGGAGCACAGTAGGTGCTCCCTTGGACAGCAAGGTCTGGTTTAGGAGAGAATGTAGCTTGTACACACACCCAACCACCTTTTGGTATGAACCAAAATAAATTGGGTCAGACAGGAGGAATTCTCCTCAGGAGTCCTTGCACGTAGACAGCATGATAGATGCACTGCATTATGCACATCGCGTGCTGCTAGATCCTTTCCCTCATCTAGATAAACCAGGCTGGTGCAAAAGACTTGATACTGGAATAATACCAACTATTCAGTGGCACTCAGAGTGTCTCACAGAGAAAATCAGTGTTATTGTTGCATTTTATAGATGGAAAAATAGAGAAGTGACTTGGTCAAGATCAACAAGAAGGAGGCTAACTGGGAAAGCTGCTTACATGACTCTGCAAGGGAAGAAACACAGGGAAATGTAATAATTTAGACAAGTCTAATTTGCAATTATGTTGTTTGAATGGTGCATCTGTACAAACTTAAATATATGTATGAGTGATTGATTTGCAGAGTCGCAAATTGTATGCAAGTGCATACAATACTTTACATTTACTGATGCATAACAAGCAGATTTTCCAAAGAAAAACTAAATTTGAAATGTAAGTGATGTTTTTTTCTGACCTCATCCACTGAGGCGCATTTTACATATTTATTTTTTTTAAGTAGTAGGTGGTTTGCCTGTATTCCCTTTTAGTTTTCCCAAATGATAATTTCCTGCTTCCACCTGGCTCTGAGTCATTAGTTGGTGACAGCTATCTGAGGCATCCATACAGCTCTTCTGTCCTGTCTGTTTGAAATGCCATGTTTCAGATGTGTTATCAAGACATAGCTATTGTGCAGATACAGATTAGTTCTTGAGACTGATTTTTCTGCTTCACCAGTTCTTTTGTAGCTGCCAGAGCTAATTGCTTACATTACATTACCAATCTGTGCCTCTATCACTCCTTGGATGATGCCATCCGTTGGAATACAGCTGCATACTTAAGTGCACTTTTTAACTACTTCTTACTATTCCTGCCTATGTTTACCATTGACAGAATTGTCCCTGATTTGTCTCTGACCTCCAGCACTTGCCAGAAATTGCATAATGGTAATGTCTAACGGTTGCGTTGATTCATTCGCGTTTTCTACCTCTAAAATCTTCTGAATTTTCAGTCAGTTATCAGGAGTGAAACAGTGTTCTACAAATCCTGTGTAAAGAATCTTTCCTTTCTGGGATGAGCTCGAGTTGCTCAGGAGCAACATTGTAGTGACCAGTGATATTTAGAAAACTTAAAACTTTAGAAAGACAGAATGAAAAAGGAGAAAGATGTTAAAGCCTATACAGCCTACATAATAAAAGGCTTTCCTTTTTATGGCCCAGCTGTATTATATTTTCCTTCCATGATATAAAAACCCAATATCCACTAACAGTGATATGCTTTGACACCAATGCTGGCTGTCAATATAAATTGCCAGATGATTCCTGCACACAATCAACTGCTCATGTTAATGTTAGCTAAATGTTTTCTTATAACTCGAGCAATATTCTGTGTGATACCATTCCTACCTTGTATGTGTTTAGAAGGAAAATTAAAGTCTTGATGAATAGAAGTAAATGAAAGTGTGTACATCTGTTTATTTTCATTTGAGAAAAACAATCCAATATTTTAATATTTCTTTTTAGATTTACAGGGTTGTTCAGAAGTATGAAGAACTTTGGTTTTATTTTTTGTTTATGTCTCTGCTACATCAGGCTGCCATTTTAATGTTAGAGGTTAGTTATTGTTAATAATTGTAATATGAACAAAATACAGTTCTGTAAACGGTATAAGAGTAAGAATGGCCTACATTTGGTGACTGGATATTTGATGCAAGTTTTAACCACTGTATATTCAAATACAAAGTACTGAAATGTGAAGATGCTCTCAACATTTATAGCAATTATTAGAATAACGTTCTTTTTTTTTGGCATAACAGTTTTAATACAAAGCAGAATGCATTGCTTCAGGGTTTTTTTTTCTCATAAAAAGTGATAAGTGATATGGAATACCTTAAAATATGAAATACGTTCATAATCCCAGGTTTCATCATTCCAGGGTGGGTGGGCATCAGTTGACTCCATTATGAAGAAAGAACATCACTTTTCTATATACTGTCCAATGTTTGTTAAAGAACCTTAAATACAGCAAAGAACCTTAAATATGTGTTAAAGAACCTTAAGTTTGGTCTAGCATTGGCTTTTTCGAGATGTGCGATGCAGATCAGTTAGTGACTTTGGATATGGGGGCGGAAGGCCTCTTGCCAGTTTACTTGCTATCTGCCTGAATTATCAGACTTGCATGCACATATTTGGCGTTGGGAGCTGAGTTTGTTCTTGGATGAGGATTGAGATCGAAATGACAATTTTGGGTAACCCATGAATCTTTGCTTTTGTGATTTTTAATTCCAAAGACTTTCAACATCACAATTTCTTCAGCCTTCTACTCACTTATCCCTTTCCTCTTCTTTGTATTGGTTGATAGTATGTGGAACCTGGTGCTTTTCCTGATGAACATTGAACATCTCCAAACAGAACTGTTTTCTACCTTTCATTTAGCTGTGAGGTGAGGCATGTGCTACGCCTCTCAGAATATTGCTGACCAATACTTTGCTGGCCAGTTCTAAATATTATCCTGTGGGAGGAGTGTTTCCAAACCCATGTAGAGGGAATCACGGCTTTCTGATGTGGGATGCTGTGAACAGGTCTCACATAGAAGATGGGATTCCCAACTTTATACCTACTACAGCAAATGTAGGGCAAAGGGAAAGGAGGAGAGAGGCTAACTAGAAGGAAAGCTGCTGAAGTCCTAAACCACAATAAGCATCACAACGAAGTTGTTCTGTGATTTCCTACAGACCATATCTGCTCTCAGATTGTTGCACCTATTTCCTTATGGGAGGTGGGGAGTAGAATTTATTCTAGTAGTTCCCGAATTAGATTTTTCAAAGGGAGAAAGGAGTGGGGAGAAACATAAACCACTGTGGTTATATTGGATGCTGATTTAATTTACATTTGTGGTGATTGGATTGCAGTAATTTCCCTGGGGAGCAGCTCCTGAGATAATAATTTCAAAAGAGAAGCTTAGCAATGGCGAGCTGAGAACTTCCTGAAACAGGATGGCCTTCAGAAGAAAATGTCTATTTAAAGGCATGTGGGTTCAGCCAAATTTAATAGGAATCCAAAGGAAAAGAGAGCACTGAGAGACTGTCTTACAGGCAAAGCTAGTTAATTTGTGGGAAAACTCTGTGTTCATAAAATTGTTTGCTATAAAATGATCTTCCAGGGAATTATATTCTATAGTCTTAAAAAAGACTTGTGGGAAATTCGGGGGAGAGATTAATGAAGAGCCTGGTATATTTGCTTTTCAGTGATCCATGTCAAGCACTAAAAAATCTGGGCACCCATACAGTCCTTAAAGCACAAGCGTGAACAGGGTTCGGCCAGGAATCACATGCTATGCTTCGGAAGAAAATATCAAGTCCTGATTCTGGTTTTGATTTCTGTCCCACTTTTGTGTCAATGTTGTCACCTGTCACCCTACAGAGAAGGCGTTTCAGTCCTCCTCTATAGCTGGAGGGCTTCAATCCTGTCCGCTGTGGCCCATCTCAGCAGTTATTAGACACTTTAATGAATAACAAAGAGGGAAAGGCTGCAAGTAATAAGGATTCTGATTAATGCTAGGACAAAAAAAGAATGAAGCCAAACAAAGGAAACATTTTATTATCTGTCTCGGAACAGGATACGTTAGAGTGTGTTTGGGCCAGATTTGAGGTATATGTGTGCTGCATGGTTGGACAACACAACAGAGCTCCAAAACCCACCTGATCTGAAAGCCCAGCTTAGTAGTGATTCTGGCTCTGTTACAAAATCACCTTTGGTGTCTCTATTAATTAGTCGGCAGGGCTGTCATGCTGCCTTAGCTATGATCCATTTGTTAAACTCACTTTCATGCTAAAAATAGTCTTCTCTTGTTAGCCCTGGCTTCGATAGGACAACTTTTACTTGATTTGCAATGCTGTGTGAATAGAGAGAAATGAGCTACTGTGACAATACTGGATGGGCTGGCATAAAGTCAAGCCAGACATATACTCATAGCAAGGAAGGCAGGGAAAATGCTCTGTATTGCACAAGAGAAAACCCTTAGGGAGACTGCATTTCATCTCTTCCTAGCTGCTCGCTTCTTTTACATCCATAGCAGGATGATTGCTGCAAACCCATGCTAACAGTTGCGGAGCCCTGAAAATCAAAAGATACCTTTAATTCACTCTGTACAAAAGGCAAAACTTTTCCATCACATTTAGTAAGCGCTAGCCTGTTCCTTGTTTCTTGGAGCCCATCCCAGATGGACTGCTGTGGATCAATCTTCATGATGGCTGATTACCTCATCACCCCCACTGGCCAGGTGTCCGGTATTGGCAGCTGAGCAGATCAATGAAAGACACATCACATGAAGATAGATGAGGTGGCAGGCATCTGCTGTGTATACAGTTTTTACAAGCCATGCAGCCGTGTTTCATAGTCTCCCTAGTACTGCTCTCTGTTCTTGGTCAATTCCTTCACTCCCTTTAGTTAGTATTTTTAAAAATATAAGAGCAGAAAAGAGAAGAAAATATGCTTTTTCTTTGTTTGTCTGTAGACCCAAACATAGCGACCTCCTGATCCCAGCAACCTTTTGCAAAATGCTTTTACTTGTGCAGTCATCCCTACCTGCTAATGCAATCACTCATTATTTCCCTATTTGAGTCTCTTCTTTGGCCTCTGTCTTAATTTTTTTCTCCATCTTGAAGATCTGATCTTCAGTTTCAAGAGCTTGCCTACTAGCCCTCAACTGCTGGTGGATTAGGGGCTGGAACAGGCTGCCCAGAGAAGTGGTGGATGCCCCATCCCTGGAGGTCTTCAAGGCCAGTCTGGATGGGTCCCTAGGCAACCTTGCCTAGATGATGCCTAGAGGTTGGTGGCCCTGCCTGTGGCTGGGAGGTTGGAACTCTACGATCCTTGGGGTCCCTTCCAACCCAGACCATTCTATGATTCAAGGTGCATGCTGTGTCCATGCCTTTTCCTCACATCGCACAATTAAGCTATGGCCTTTTTAAAAAAAAAAATAAAAAATTTGCACATCTAGAAGCATCCAAGACAGTAGAAAAACAAGTTTTACTTTCTTTGAATATGGACTGCATGCTGATTCCTGGACATTTTTACTTCCTTTAGTGAGAAGATTTTAAAAAAAGGAATTTCTGGTCAATTAAAACTACAAGGTACACAAAGATTATTTTCAGTGATGGGTATTTTAAAATGACTCATGATGTTCACTTCAAATTGAAAACATGAAAAGAAACCCCTTCTATTTGCTTTCTTCCATAAAAATTCATTAGAACAAGGAATACGTTAAAAACAATGTGAGTCTATGAAATATTGCTGTGCTGTTGAACTCATCCGTTCAAACTCATACCAAAAAGCAAATCAAATATAACCTTCATGTATAAAATTTCTCTTAACACTGTGTGGCTGCAGCCACTGTTGTGTGAGACCTCATGGGTTCATTGGGTCACAGTGCAGAAAGGTGAGTGTCTAGGAAGGATTGTAAGATTGAGTGTCATGCGGAGGAGATCTTTCTTCAGATCTTTGCTTCTTGTAAACCCTAAAAAGCCAAGCTGATTTTTCCTTTAAGAAAATAAGGAAGAATTAGTGTAGGCATGCTGGAAAAGATTGGAAGAGGGATATTTGACTTGTGAAGACAGTTTCAAGGCTTTAAATGTTAAAAAAATATAAAATTTGAATCTTTCAGTCACTTGGTTAACAATGGGAAAAGTGCTGTCCTCTTCTGTCCCAACCTGGAGTGTGGCAGCTCTCCTCAGCAGAGACAGGAAGTCAAACCAGCAGCCTTTGTCGAACACAGCACAATTGTTCTGGTCAAGGATCAGGTCATCTTTTGCTTCTGTGGTTCAGAGTCTGGGTCGTACTGATTTTTTAGGTCTATTGATTTCAAACATGGGCTGTACTGGTACAGAGTGAGGACTGAGCTATACAGCATTATTCTCTGATCATTTGGCCCAGGATCTGGCTAAAGCATAGCTTACAGACCACAACCCAATAAGAAAAATGACTGGTTTGGTTCCCTGTGAAGTCAGATACTTTAAGTTCTGCCATTTTACAGTGCTTTCCTGTTACAAAGGCAAAGTCAAACTTAACTGGGAAATTATGTACCTGTCTTGAAGGAGCCCTCTGATAGTGTAAAGCAGATATGACTGCATCACTTTGCCTGGATAGTGGGATCTCCAGCATAAGCACAATGCCCAGAGCTTGAACATATTTCTCCCCTAGACCAGCCTTCTGGAGGATCAGACAAACGCAAAGATGGATATAAGCTGATCTGAGTGTTGCAGCAGCTGCAACTCAAGTAAGCCCAGAGATTTCACTAATCATTTTGGGTTTTGATTGCAGGATCCATAAACCAATTGATTGGGAGAGATCACAGCAATGAGATTTTCTATGTTGCTTTTGTGATGGCTGGGGAAACTGCTGACACTTGGATGTGAGAAAAGACAGGGAAAAGAAGGGAAGGAAAGAGTTGACGTTAAAAAGCAGTACAACGTACTGGTCTATTTTGCTGTAGATTTCCCAGGATTACTTCTGCCTTTCCCCATGCATGTATGATGCCTTTGAATGAGTTCTGTCAGTTTCACCTTGCTGCTCTAACAAGTTTTTAGGAGCAGTAGCACAAATATTGCCTTTACTAATCTCTGTTTTGAAACATATTTGGAACTACGAGTTTCCTGGCCTCAGAATACATAGCATGGAAATCATATATCTAATTTAAAGGAGTTATTTCATCAAAGCTTTATTTGTCTAGGTGTGCCTTGGTGGTGTGATCCATCTAAGTTGTTGGATAGCAGTGCTTAACAATCTAAAAAACATGGTTATAAAGAAGAAAAAACCCACACGCAATCAATCTCTCTTTGCCATCCTGCTGTCTTTTATGCTCTTGCTGTCACTTAAAAATCTTAAGATGGAGGTGTGACCCTTACTAATACATTCCCATACGTGTCTAACACTTCTGCTTAACAGCCCCAGACTTCCTCATGCACAGCCGTCCCTGGAAGTGTGGATTTATTCTCTTATGAAATCTTAGAAAAAGGTGCAAACTGAAGTGTAAATAACATTCATCTCGCCAAATCGATTGGGATGAGACTGCTGCTTTTAAGGTGGATCAGAGCTTGGGGAAAGTTAAAAATCCCCAACTAATGCAAAGGCCGGGTAAGGGAACACTGAGGAACACAGGGGCCCGCAGTAGCAGAAACTGATTTGCCTCAGCTTTTTCTGTTGTGCAGGGGATATTATTTGAAGAAGATAAGGCTTGGCTATGTGCAAGAATATTTCATATTATAGATGCAAAGTGTGTTGCTTTTATGACCCCGTTGCTTTTTATTACTAATCAATTGTCATACATACAAAAGGAAAGCCATTTGGCGAGAGATGAGCCAGAAACATAAACACTAAAATGAGAAACTGACGCTGACAGCTCCGAGATAATTTCCTGACATGGAGGAGAATGAAGCAATGGTATCTCTTTTGCCACAGTGTCCGATCAGACCTTGAATTTATTTTCAGATGGTTTCAGAGCATCTCTCTAGCTGTCAACGCATCAAGCCTGTTCCAGAGCCCATTGATGTCAACATAAGCCTTTCCATTCACTCCACTCGGCTTTGATCGTACCCTTGAAAAGTTCAAACCCCATAAGTGCATTTGGGAGCTTTTTATGTATGGAGCTGGATCACTTCTATTTCCATGTTTATGGGTGTAGTACTATGGAGATCTAGCTAGCTGTGAAACACATATCTTATTATAGGGAATAAAAATACCAAAACATTTGGTATCAATTGAAGCTTAGGCTCAGCCCACCCAAAGTTGCTTGAGTTTTTGTCATCATTTACGATATAGTATTAAATGTCTCCCTGTAATTTGTCATTCTAGAATGTAGTGCCACTGAGTAAAAATGAACTCAGTGTAAAATCTGTTAATTGGCAATTTCCAATAGGAAATCTGAAACCTCTGTGACCCCATCTGAATTATATACTATACAGAGATGCATCCCACATTGCAGACATTTTCAACTGAATGGGAAATAGGCCAGTATTTATAGAAACTAAACCTTCCTTCACAGCACCGAAAGTCTGTCTTTTCTTAGGCATGAAGATGCTTTTCAATTTCATTTTTGAAAATGGAATTTCCAATTTCTTGAATAACAGAGACCTAGGCAATTAAAAATAAAGCTCGGGAAAATTCAGAAGTCTAAAGCAATTTCAGATAAAAGTTAGAACACGATGATTTTACTTCAGATAGTTCTAAAAATGAAGAGGAAAAAAATAAAAACAATCTGTGTAGCAAATCAGGTTTTCCTCAGAAACAAGATGCATTCCATAGTTTTATTACTGAGCTGTGTGACCTAGTTTTTCTGGAGTGTCTGCCCTCTTGACCCTTATTTTACACATATAAATAACAGGGCTGTGTACAGACACTGTTTTAGTCTTGCAACACTTTTTGCTGACTATCCTAACCTGAAGTCATAACCTTACCCTGTTAATGAGGCTGATAATTTAAATAATTGTCAGCTACTTGGTTTTAAATCACTGAATTATTCCACTGTGGGCAATAGACCACTTTTCATTAAAAAAAAAAAAAAATTTAAATCCCCTTATTTACTGCTTAACGATGACAATTTGGGGATAGGTCCTCACATACATGGACAAAAGATTTGCATTCTCTTGTTTTAGTAAATGAAAGACTCAGAATCAATGAAGAGCTTACGGAGTTGGTTTAGAAAGGTACCATGTATTTTGTGGTTTGGGCCTTTCTGATAGGCATTTTTTCAAGCGTTTGCAGCTGAAACACATTTGACTATGGACAACAGAAAGGTATTTAATGTCGTAACAGATAAGCACGTGTAGCTCACATTAAGCTTAGAAAGCCTCTTCTCGACTTAAGTCAAGGATCGGTTAGAACTCATCAAGTGGAGGTGACAGGAAAGAGACCAGGGTGTGTTAACTGATTGATCTGATTGGAGAATGACAAAACAGAAGAATACAACTGCAAAAATTCAAGGATAAACTAAGTAGTTTTAGTAATGTTTGGGACACATAAGTGCAGTTGTAGAATATATAGAAAAAATATAAGAAAAAAAAAAGGAATACGTATAGTTCTGGTTATTACTGCTGAAGAAAGATAAATGTAATGAAAACAGATGCAGAGAAAGTCTCGTGGGATGATGAAATGAATGGAATATCTCTCTTATGAAACTAGCCAGAAGAAGGCAGAGCGAACAGATGTGGATAAATGCATCTACTGCTCAGGGGTAATTATCAATAAGGAGGAAGAGACAGTTAAAGCATAACTAGTCATCAAATAATAATGAATATATTTAGACTGGAAGTTAGAAAGTTTCTAATAATTAGAAGAATGAAGTTTAAGGTTAGCAGAATATGAGCTATTTTGGGATGGAGTTCTTGAAGCTGGAAGGAGAAATTCTATTTGTAAAAGGATTTAATATACTCAGGACTGTGTTTTGCCTGCTGTTTATTTAGTTGTTTGTTTTGTAGTGGTCCCATCTTTCAAGGTTTCCATTGGTTGGCTACCCTGTCCCTTCTCCCCCACTTCCATCCTCCCCACATTTTTCTTCCCACCGTCTTCTGACCCATTGGAGGAGCTTACAGAAACATGATGAAAGGACTGAGCTTCCCACTGCTCCTAGAACTTTCACACTTCATTCACTGATGGCTATTTTGTATCCAGTTCACACAATACAACTGTCAAATATGGGTCTGGAAGAGAATTTTTCCTTCTGTTCAGATTGGTAGAGTTCAGATTTTGCTCATTTTTGGCTGCCTTCTGTGGTAGCCTGCTTAGATTTAGCTGGGGCTTTCATTGAATTTTTCTCTGCTATGTCAGGAAAGTGGTTTATTGGCTTCTTGGCAATAATTCTAGCATTGGAACTTTTATTGTAGTTTTTAGGTTTGTTAAAGAAGTCAGGAAAGTTTTATGGTTTCTGTCAAGTGAAATAAATGTTGCAAAGTGTTCTACAACTACAGTCTATGGGTGCAGTAGCCAAGGATAGAAACAAGGGTCTAGATTTTGTCTGCTTAAATAAATTCAATTGGAGGATTTTAGAAAAATAAAACAACCTGCTACTTTCAGCCAGACCACCTAATATCCTCATTCACTATTTTTATTCATAGAGCTTTTAGCTGGACTGCTTTCAGTTTTCTTCGTATTATTTTGTCTGATTCAAAGATATTCTATATGGCTCCATTCCAAACTTTCACTATGTGTCTGATAGGCTGGAGATATACTATATTTAGTAATAAAGGTCAAACCCCAAGAAAATTTGTCGGTGGTAAAAATTTTTCAGTTTTTTTTTCTTATGAAAAAGGTTTGGGTTTTTTTCTTATTCTGTGTGACACTTGAGATACTTGTTAACAATGGAGTGAAATTTTTCGTTGTCAAAGCCTTTTTTTTTTTCTTTTACTGATAGGTACAAGAAATGTAAAAACAGGAATAAGGGAAAAACGCCAAAGTGTAAAGATTTCGTGGCTAACAGTTTTCTCAATATTTCCGGTCTATAGGTTATGTGATCTTCCATTAGTTATTTTATATGTGTGCATATATATATATATACACACACACACGGTAATCTAATGGCTGGGCTGGGCCACTGGCAGGGGTGAGACTCAAGATTTAGGCTGAAGCAGAGGGTCTCAGAGCACCAGAGTTCTTGGGGCAGGGGATTCACTCATTTGTGCTGCTTAGAAAACTGTCTATAAAAGTTGTGAATAGACTTGCTGTAATGATAGTGTTTTTCTTGTGGAGAATATCACATATATAGTGGAATGTCCAACTGAAAAGATTACTTGTCTTTCTGATACCCAGCGAACATGCAGAAATTGGGGCTACCAGGACTCCCAAAACACAGTCTTTTCCTTTAAAGTTGCTTCCTGTCAGATTTTTATGGGAAAGTAGCTGGAGCGTTTGGTACCGATTTTGAGCAAAATAAATGAATTTCAACTCAAAGCCAATGAATGTGGAAGGCCCTGCAGCAAATCCTACAGAGTACCCTTAAATGGTTTTTTTTAGGAAAACAAGCTATACTCTTTGGCTCACAGTAAAGATGCAGTAAAAAACAGAAAGCACTTTTCAAGCACATGTATTGCATTAAGGTAGTTCAGCCAAAAGGTAACAAGGCTATGAATTACCAAGACGAGGTCATCGTCCTAGCCATCTGAGGGTATTACAGTGCACTACCCTGAGACGTTTCTCTTGAAAGCTTTGTAAAGAGCAGGTTCCAACCGACCTCTGAAACTGAGCTGACCAAACGGTGCTGTGAGCTGGTTCTCTCTTGGCAAATACTGCCTCTATCCTGTCTGCATTCAGCTGCCAATTCTTTCTCATCCAAATACTTGGGATATATTTGTGGCTGTGCCTTGTTGGGTATGTTTATGCTATCTGACTCGTCCACGTAGACACTGTACGTAGGTGGCTAAAGGAGGGACAACGGACCCTTTCTTCTTTCTCAGTCCCACAAATCAGTAGTAAAGTGTGGGAAGCTGCATGCTTGGATGCATCCTTTGAGGAAGAAACATTTTTTCTCTCTTATGTGAGACAGCAGCATATCCAGCTCAGCGGGGTTGAATGTTGCAGAGATCCTGGGGAATGAGAGTAGCTATCCACTGCTTAAGCTGTGAAAACAATAGATCATCCTTCATTATCGCAAAGGATTGCAGATTTCTATTTACTTTCAGTTCCATGTCCTGCTCTAGGTTCCAAATCCTGTCCAGGCTTTGCCTAGCCAAAAAGGTTACCTTCAAATAGGTGCATTTGTCAACCTGCATTTTTCTGCAGGTTTCCTTCAGGAAAGATAATTTGGGTATGGAGGTAGGGTTTGGCTAGGACTGCTGCATCTAGGCCAGGCTTTCAGATCCAACCAGATTAGCCTGTATTTAGAAGATGAAAGGAAGAATTCTGCCAGTGGTGCCAGCCTGCCTTGATCCAGCACCCAGCATTTGCTATTTTATTTTTATTAAAAGCAAGAGAGACTTTTGCAAGCCTGATATTAAGACTCAATTAAAACAACTGAATTTTGTCACCGAGTGCACTAGATTTGTGAATGCAGTCTTAACTTAATTTATTAATTTGCTTGGCTAAATTTTTCCCTTTGATTTTGAAATTTCCATTTTGGAATGATTTAGCTGTCACTTATAATAGCAATATAATTTTAAGGACATTTATTTTAGCACTTATATTTATTTCTGATTCAGGATATGTGTTGTTTTTCAAAAATAAACTTTCAATATATACTGCATACTTTAAAAAGGAGATACAGGTATAAATTTTCTTGAAAAAATATTTATTATTCAGAAAAATTATTGATCTTTTAACATTTGGGGAACTTTCTGGTGTTGGTTTCCAGGGCTTTATTTTTTTAACAGTCTTAAAGGAGTTGTCTTTTAACCTTCAGCGGTATCTTTTTCACTTTAGTGATTGCTAGCAGAGAAACTAAATTAATATAATGCTACTTGAGATATTGCAGGCTATAAGATCTTATTTCTTAACAGATCAGTTAGTCAAGAGCACTGTATCACCCCATTAGTGTCACAGGGAGGTGTCTCTCTCCAGGGCACTTTGCAGCCAATAAGAGTATAATCAGCTGTGATTTAGTTAGCACAGATTTAAAAAAAAATAAAATTAATATTAACAGTAATGATCCAAATAACAGCTTGGTGTCCTATTCCCCTTGAGTTTTGGTTGCTGGAGCTTTCCTCATGTTTTCACACTTATCCTGATCCCTGACAACTGAGCAAATCCTAGTGTTGCATTGTCCACTGTGGGCACATTCTCATTTTGCAATAGAGACATTCATTGAGAGAAATCCAGATGCTATCCATTCAGTCCTCAAGTCCTGTGGCAAAATCATAAAAAAATCAAGAGAGGGATGCATTCCGTCAGACCTGGCACGAGACCACCAACTCATTTCAGGAAGACCTCTAAATAGCCAGGAAAATAGATTCCCTCCCTGTTGGCTGGATGGCATGCAAGCAGTAAAAAATGACAAGCAGCAATTGTAATGTTTCTGTGTTTCTCCTTTGCTGCACTCAGTAGCTACCTCAATACCTAGTTTTCAAAGAGGAAAAAAAATGCCATTTTATGGAGATATCATAGGATTGCAAGGAAGGCAGAAGAGTTGCATCTCCTCAATATGAACCTTGACTGTCTACCTCAAGAATAATCAGGCTGTTCAGTCAGGTTGACCTTTTGTATTTTTTTTCCTAGCTGGATATATTAATTTATTTTATTAATCTGTGTAAATAAAAATTAATCTTGCAGAACATGCCTGGAACAAAGACAGAGAGAGACAACACCCAGTCAGGATAGCTCTCCTTTAGAGGAGCTCTAATTAATAGTCTCATTACTTTTCAGTCTAGGCTTCTGTGCTTCTTGGAGGGGAAGCAATGGAGAGGGGAAGGTCTCAGATAGTACAACAGAAAAAAAAAGGCTGAAAAGAAGAGGTTTGGCTGCCACGTATGTTAGTAATGCATCAGTGTGCCTTGAAATTGATGTTGATGCAGCCAGGAACAGAACCAAAGCCTGGTGCCAGAGGTGGCATATTTATAATGAGACCAAATGAATGGGCTCATTAGTTTCACAAACGGTGAAGAGCTGCCTGTTCCCTCTCTTATTATCTCTCCTCCATCTCCATTATGAGGGTGTACATGTGAAGGGGTGGGGAAGAAAAGCAAGCGTTATCACATTTAGGCTGTGAGCTGATCTGCATAGCCCTTCTGGGAAATTAATGAACATCCCGGTGACTCCCTCTCCAGGCTCCTCCCTCACCTAAATGGCAAATTAGAAATAAGGAAACATAGAGGAAGCAAAATACTATAGATGAAATATTTATATTTGTCTTCAATTGGAAAAAAAGAAAAAAAAGAAGCAAGAGGTCTTCAGGAAAACAAAAATGAAAGGCACTACGGAGTTCGTGCTCTTTAATTTAGATGCCTGATGATCTGTGGATATGGGATAGGTCATAACATGCAACAAAGCCACCCTGGGTGTGATTTTCCAAAGCAGAAATGAGTTTTGACCCAGAGTGACTGGAAGGCTATGCGAATGACCCTTGGATATGTCAGAATGGCACTCAATAAGTAATTGCAAACATTTTTTTTTCCTTTTACAGTTTTTTTTCTTAGACAAGTCAGACAAATACTCCATACTAATCCCAACACAGAACAAATAGTAAAAGCAGCTAGTGCTGGGAGAAAACATTCAATTAAGTTGCTGCAGTGGCTTAGTGACAGCAGCCTTTCACCTTTGGAAACCTAGCCTCTGGTTATCTGTCTTGGGTCACTAAAGAAAATGAGTTGATGTTCTCAGGCTAAGCCCTAGGGCACATTTTGCTCAGAATCACTAAACCACAGTATAATTTGGAGCTTTTGTCTGTGGGTACTTAGAAAAGGTCTAGGCCTGGAAAAAGCTGAATTTCAAGATTAGGATGTGTTAAGAACAAAGCGGCTTCCCTAAAAATTGAAATACTGACATTCCCAATACTTTAATTGACATAAGGTTCACTAGCATGTCAAAGCCTAAAGAAAACTATGAGCAAAACAATGATGTAGGAATTTGGAAACATTCCTAGGTGCTGGAAACAGAAGGGAGTGTTCATAAATGTGAGCAAAACCTTTATTGTGTGGACAGGGATTTTAGGCAGCTAGAGAAGCACAGCAAGCCTGACTGCTCTCTGTGCCACAGTAGTGAGGTCTGCAGTACCGGCACTGCTTTTGCAATTTCTGCATCAGTCCGTACAGTGCAAGGACTCCCTGCAACCCTCTGGTCATTTCTGTATGAGTGGAGAAAAGCGTCACTTGCAGGACTTGGGGGGAAAGGAGAAGACTGGTTTGCAAGACAGGTCAGGTGTTGTTTCTGTCATCACCAGACCTCATCTCTCTTCCACACTAGGCTCAAGGATGGACAGGTTGCAGAGATGGCATCCTCAGCCTGCCTGCTCCTCCACAGACATTGCTTGCAGTGGGCCAGTGGGGCAGCACTTCCACAACCACCCAGCTTTAGTTTGAAGATAAGTGTATGTGACTGATCCCCTGGAGCCCTTTCTTTAAAGTGATGTCATCAAGAGTCATCACTGACTTCCCATGTTTAAAATTACATTTAGAACAAAACAAAAGTACCAAACCAGAACAAGGAAACCTTGTTCAAAGGGCAGGAGCTAGGTGAATCAGAGCAAATATCTACCATACATTCCTGGACCATTTCTTTCCTCTGTGCTCATTTTCTGTCCTAGCAGATTTCAGTGTCTCCCTTGCTTGTACAACTACGTGCACAAAGTCTATGGGTCTCTGCAAAAGTTTCCCTTTTTTTGTCACCTTTGACACTTGGCTTTCTGCCTTCTCCCTGTCACAGGGCGGCCCCCACAAGACTCTCCCACTAGTGCTGCAGCTGGGCCCATTACCATCCACCTGCCAGAAACTGCATCAGGTGTTACCTTTAAAGGGAAGGGAGAAGGAGGAGCCCCCTTTTCCTCTACAGGATTGCACCTAATGCAAACAGCAGCAGCCAAGCCTGTGTCAGCTGGGAGCTCTTGCCTCTCCTGCGTGCTGTTTTGTGTGCTGTAAGTGTTGGCGCTTGGGTGGGTGAGGGTAGTGGATCACCCATGGCTTTGTAGGAAAGCAGGCTAAATCCATAGCTGTCCATGGGATGTGGGTTTCTCTGGTTTATCCTGGGTCCTGTTCTGTGTTTTCTTGTTTCTGCTAAGTGCTGTGTTTATCCTTTGTGTTTGCTTGTGTTTCATTGTCGGCACAGAATGCTGTTATTTCCCTGACTGATTAGCAACTGGGAGGCAGAGAAAGAAGTAGGGCTAGGAGGTTATGAATTGGCAGGACTGTCTTCCTTGTCCTAACTTACTCACAGAATTTAAATTTGGAAAGTTTTCTTTATGGAAGATGGTCCCTCAAAAGTATTTTCTTTTCATTTATTTGATTTTTTCAGTGATAGAAGAAAAATCAGTTTATATGTCTCTATATTGCAGTGTGCAGACATAAGCTGGAAAGCAATATAAACCAATCTTAGGAATGCTTTTTATGACATAAGGATTCCCAAAACTTTGTAATTCAATCTTTTTCTGTAATTGCCTGAAAACAGGCTGATGTTTCCCTTTGCTTTGCAGAGCCCACGCCTCCCTCCCCATGCTATATGCTGCTTTTACTGAAGATAGAGGCCACAGTGGCCTATTACCCTTAAGGCTGAATCTGAGTTTTGAATAGAAGATTGGAATGAGACACCAGTGTTTGCCAGCCACTACAATAGCTGGATTTACCCTTTCCTATGCCTGAATAGAAGGTATGGGAAAAGTGGACTATTAATGCAATTCCACTTTAAACAAATCTAATGGCAAGGTTTCAAACCTTGCTAGCTATCTACACATCACACCCTGCTTTCAAATGATCTGATAATGGCATATGGTAATTTGTGTGAAGGAAGCAATTTGGTAAAAACTGGCGCTATAGGAAGGAGGGAAACTGGCTTGTTATCACTTTCCGTTACATTTTGACCACAGGTTGTCAGCAAATAGCCTTTAGAGTTTAATTACATGATTGAGTTTGCTGAGGAGTGTGAAAGACAAAAGAACAAGTAAGTAATGGAAAGCAATTTTTTTCCCCCCTCCTTTACTCTGGGGCAGTCATAATTAAAGTTAAAGTGCTGCTTCTTTGCTGGAAACCAAGTTAGGGAAGTGAATTGCAATTGCAAACGCTGTTTGCTCAGTCACTCTTGGCAACAGCATCATGTTAACTCAGTCTTTGTGTCTCCTGTGAATCCTCCAGATTGACGAAAACATCTTTTCTTATCCAATTTGTTATCACTGACTTCAGAAAGTCATTAAAGAATATCAGTAGAACAGATTGGGATCTGGATTAAGAAATCAATTATTGCCAGGAAGTACCTTTATAGGCACTAATTAGGCCTTGACTGACATTTACGGTATTCCTTTAATGCTACGAATGGTCAGTTTTTAAAGGTACAAGGCAGATATCAGTGCTGTGTGTAACACCTGCTTCTTTTCAGCTGTCCAAGTGCCAGTTCTTTCTAGATCAGATGTGTACTGCCATGCCTGTAAATTACTTAGAAAATGTGAATTTTAATATAAGTAAAAATAAAGTCATCAACCTGTTCATTTAACCAGAAATAAAATGTTACCCCTGGGCCCAGGTAGCCAGGATAGGCTACACTTAGTAGGATAGCTCCTGCCTTTCATGGCTGTTCCGCAGATTGCCAATGGCAGGTGGATTAGGCCTTTGCAGGAAGGACCTAATAGATATACGACAGGAGTATATGGGTTTAGACGTCTGTACAAGAGAGAAAGGCCACAGGATAAATAATTTTACCCAGTGAAAGATGGAAACTGCTGTAGAGATCTGTAATAGAAGCAGCTGAGACAAGTATAATTTAATAGGGACAACACAGGAACAGGGCAGCATCAGGGGACTGTGTCAGAGGCAAGGTGGGAACAGGCTTGTTTGCACTTTCTGCTTTATCTGTCTCTGATTGCAAACACTGTCAGCGTGGTTCTCCATATAGATGAACATTGAATCTTTCTGCTTCATGTAGCATCAACTGGAAACATTAGTAAAACCTACACTAAATTGTGTCCTATTCCTAACCTCCACTCTCAAATCCCACTCAGGTAAATACCTCTGTGCATGTTAGTGTTTGATGCTCCCTTCATGCTCTTAAAATACAACTGGAGCTACTATTTTATGACTACCCTTAGTGTAAGCAAAACCTGGTCAAAGACAGCTCTGTCTCCCCTACCCTCCCCCCACCCCCCTTCCTCCCCCCAAAAAATCTACCTGACCCTACATCCGGACACCCAAGCTAAAGATTGTGAAATAATGATGTAAACGGTAAGAAACTGGAGAGGAACAATCAGTAAAGGAATAAACAAAGCAGTTGTGGATTATTTCAGGGTAGATGTAATCAGCATAATTTGCATAAGAACCAATGAACTTCAGAATTAGCTCTTTTATGTGGCCAGCATTGAAATGAC
Source organism: Hypotaenidia okinawae (assembly GCA_027925045.1). Classification (NCBI taxonomy): domain Eukaryota; kingdom Metazoa; phylum Chordata; class Aves; order Gruiformes; family Rallidae; genus Hypotaenidia; species Hypotaenidia okinawae. Next base: position 98,315,375 of record BSDF01000001.1, read on the forward strand.
CTACAGTACATGGTTAGGAGACATGAATAGGGATGGAAAATTTAAAAAAAAATAAATCTATACATTCCTATCTCTTCAGGGCTTAAATGTTGAGGTTTTGTGTTAATATTAGATGCATTGCTGGTAAAGGTCTGTAAAAGCTTGTGTGTCGTAAATCCCAGTCTAGATTTAGTATTTAATTTGGTACATAGAAACCATCCTGAAAGATAATCCAATATATTATATTTGTTTGAAATATCTTCTAACACTCTGTGGTGTTGAAACACCTTATATTTTAGTTGTTAGTGGCCACTTCAGAAGCTCAGGCTCTCAATAAAGTCAACATAGGCAGAGAAATGCTTCTTCAAAGAGCAATTCAGAACACTGAAGTTAGGGTCTATCTCTGTTGATAAGATATGGACCTGAAATTTAGCTGTCTGAAGATAGGCTATCATTCACATAAATGCCAAATAAAGAGAAAAGGAGCTCATTTCAGTTCTGTAAAATTCTAGTGAAATTTATAGGAGGCCTGTGAATAGTTTTTTCTACACAGTAGATCCCCTAACCAACCATGGTGAATACTGCTTAATGGAAAGTAGAAAAACAATGGCGGTTCCTTCCTACAATAGATACGTAAAAAGTGTATCACCTGTCTTAAAACAAAAGTGGAGTATTAATTCAATGATTTAGCTATCCTTTTATGTCTTTAGTCTTAAATGTCTACTGAGATGATTACAAATTGCTTTTTTTTGCATAATTTTATATATTCTATACAGAACCTGTAATTCTTTGTGAAGTGTAGAATATAGTATGTCCATTCTATAAACTGAAGTAGAAATAGCTCTGGTGTGAACTTTTTCTCCAATATCTTGATCAATACTCACTCTGAAAAGGATTACCTGATTTAGTTTTACAGTTTCACCTGTTACATCGTGTTACCCCAGTGTAGACCTGGCTTCTTTTTTCTTTTTTTTAAATCTTTCTTGCTTCTCCCTCTTAATCTGCAGCAAGCACACTGCTTTCCCACAGGGACGTGGTGAGGTCAGTCATGCTTTTAATCCTACTTTTAAATCAATGATGCAAGATTCAGCCATCCACAGACTTATCTGTGAAGGGGTTCTTCTGTCCACCTAATCTCCAATCAGTTATTAGCAGTTTTATATAATGTAAAATATGCTTTAATACCTATAGATCATAGAATAGCATGGGTTGGAAGGGATCCCAAGGATCATAGAGCTCCAACACCCCTGCCACAGGCAGGGACACCAACCTCAGGCCTAGATCTACACAAGGTTGCCCAGGGCCCCATCCAACCTGTTCTTCAACACTTCCAGGGACGGGGCACCCACCACCTCTCTGGGCAGCCTGTTCCAGCACCTCACCACACTCTCTCTAAATAAATATCTGTCCCTATTTTTAAATGTGAATTATCAAATCCAAATGTGTCTCACCTCGGCATATCTTGGTGTAAGTTGTGGGGTTTTTTTCCCTAAAACTGCAACTAACAATGAGGGTTGCAGGACCATTCCACTTCAGTTCTCCACCTCAAGAAAAGCAGCATCTTACCTTCAGAATAAAGTTTCAATTTGGTGCCTACTTTTGGCTATGTGATTCTGAGGCTCTGTAGAGAATACATTGATATAGAGGAAAGGTACCTCAGTAACATGCTGTAAAACTCACAGTTCAAATCCACATAGGTATAAATGTGCTTTTATAACTATATAAGTGACAAAGAATTTGTTTAGTCCAAATAAGAAAGCCGGTCACAGCCTTCAGACCCAGCTCAGAGCACTAGCAAAAAATGGAATTGCCAGAATTGTAAGATGACAGATCAATATGGGATTTCTTTCTCAAGATCTAAATATCTCATTGAATCAGAGTTGTGCAGATCAATAGCAAGTTAGAAATCCTGGACAAAGTGGGTAGAATTTGAATAGTTTCTCCTTGACGTGGTGTTTTTAGAGTATCTTGTCACATCTTGCAGAATGCCTGCTGATGTGATGGCACATATTCTCTTGGCGCCAGCAGCTCAGACTATTGCAAGTGAGCGAGCAGAAAACAAAAATATTTGGGACTTTCAGTAGCAAACCGTCACGCCTCAAAATACAAGAAATTTCTGTTGAAGGTGTGATGAGAGAAGAACAAAAATGTCAGTGTGCATCTGAGGGGGCTGTTACAGCTATCATTACCGTTACAACTGTAAATACAGTGGGGGCTGTAACAACTATAATTAAATGGTTTTGGCCAAGCAGGGGTGTAACCTGATTCAGGATGCTTGTGGCTTCTGCTGAGGATGCAAAGCCATGAGGTAAACCACTGAAATGGATCCAGGTGCCGAAAAAGAGGTGAAGAAGGGGAATAGGTGTCACTTCCTGAGCTCTGCTAAGTTCCAGTTCTCAAGAAGTGTTTCCATGCATGTGCATGTGTTTCAGCCTCTGTTACAAGTTGTGGGGGGAAAACTTTTCAAGAGGAACTAATAGATAGGAGCAGGTGCAAAGAGGTATGGTATTTCCACTGCTTCCTCAAGTAGTCGTAACAGCAGATACAGCAATTTCCAGCACACGGCTCCCGGAGTTTATTACAGAACTCCTAATTTATTTGTGAGTTGATTAGAATGTGCTGTTGGTCTGTGTTTAAGCTGGAAAACTCAATGATAATCAGTCTTTCAACAAAGTACATTCCTCTTCCTGGCATGACTTTCCCTACCGCTTTTTTTTTTTTTTTTAAATAAATGTTTCTCTAACCCACCAAGTGTACAGCGTAGGCTGCAGCAGTGAACCGCAATTTCTGGAAGCGTAGGAATGCTCCTGACTGTACTGCCTGTCTCTAAAGAATACATTAGAGTTGCACTCCACAAAAGGGGGCACCTCCTGAGATAGCAGCCCCGTTAATTACCCTGCCGGTTTCTATTGCGTTCATTCCACTGGCGTACGAGGAAGACAAGGAAACAATGACAGATGGGCAAGCGCAAAAGCTGTGAAAAGTCAGTGATGCTCGGGGTTTTTGCAAGTGTGATAATGACCTCAAGATCATCTGATTTTTGTAAAGAGAGGCTTGTTCTGCGATTGTCATCACCATAGTCTCACATCAGAACAGGCTTGCTTTTTATACTTCTACATCTCCACCCCCTCCCCTGATTTCTGCCAGTTACATTTCCCATACTTCTAGACAACATAAATTACAAAAAAACCTAACTAATTCCTAGTGTGTCTAACAATTAAAGTAGGAAGGTTTGGGAACAAATTTTAGTTCAGACTCTTCCACTGTCAGTTTGGGCACCTAACTTTAGTTTCTGTTTCCGTAAACAAAGAATGATTCACCACCACAGTGGTGAATGGTGATATGCAGGCACAGAGTGGAAATATTATTTGTTTATCATGAAAGTTGTAGTTTGATAGTACTTAGAAGTTTTGTCTTCTAATGTGGATGCCATGATTTTTTATACTTGGAATGCATTAAAAAAACTCCACCATTTCTCATGTAATTTAATTTACTACATCTTGAATCAGTGTGCAATATCTTTAGGAACACTAACTCATCTAGTTTAAGATGTGTTTTGCCTGAAAATAGACAACAAACAGTAGTGTAAACTAACACTGTTTTTAAATTTTTGTGCCTATTTTATTTCAAAACAATCAAGCTTTAAACAAATACGTAAACCAAATAACTAGTTCAAACAACTGAATAAGCAATGAACAGCCCTTCTTTCAAATCTGCTGCAAATTTTGATCATTGTTTGTTTAGCACTTAGGGTGAACAGAGGTGAAATATTTGGCAAGCGCAAGGAGTTACCTATGGTTTGAATAAGGCACAGTAAAACAAGCAGCTGAGTTGAAGTGACACAGTGCCCCAGCCTGTGTTGTTCTTTTTCTTTAGCCGTGCCTCACGAGACCGGTCCCCTAACCTGGCCATGCCAGGGTCTGCATTAAGTTCATGCTGGTTTTGGCTCACATGAGTTCCTACCTTGATACCTGTAACCGATTGATGTCTGTACAAAGCCTGGAAGTCTTCATAGGAAGAAAAAACCTATAAAAAATCTTAAAAAGCATTTAGGTCTTGAGCTTCTTTCATCAGCTTAATTTGCGGGTGCTGACTAGAGTTCAGAACATGACGTACTCATGCCAATACGTTAGTAGATTAAGTAGAAAAGTAAAATAAGTATTGTGTATTCCAAAGCAAAGATTTGCTGTTGTCAGCATATATTCATAAATTATATTTTGCTGAATATTTCATGCCTAATTTCTGAACATGTTACAGTTAGAGTGGACTTCAGTTTTAGACAAAATCAATGCAGCACCTGTCTTCTGCTCCTGAAGCGGTTTTCACTGGATTATCAGCATTGGAGCAATGAGTGGAAATCTGGATCTCCTGAGCTCTGACCAAATTTTTCAACCCTAATTGCACATGCCATCCCATCAGGACTGTTGTGATGTATGTTGTATATATTAGGGAATAACTCAACACCTTACACATGGGCTTGGCCACTCTTACTGGCCTTAGGGTTATCCTGTCATTCATATGGAAGGTTGGAAGTAGTATTTAGCAGTCAGAGCTTCCAAAAATCATTAAAATTTAATTTGCTTGTGGGGAGGGAGGTGTAAAGCACAGGAGATTATGTTCAGTTTATGAGCCCTGACCTTTCATGCTTAGTCATTTCTCCAGTTTAATTTTGGTTCATGAAGTACATTTTTCATATGGCTCTGGTTATTATTACGTAGTTCTTATTTTATTATTACTTGAATGTATATGGGAGGCTATCATTTCCTTTATTGCTGTGGGAGACAGCATCCTGTATCAGTCAGGAAGTACAGGGGGCAGCAGTTAAATGCTCTCTGGGCTGGGGCTATGGTCTGCTTTAGAAAAAGAGAACTGAACAGATGCTCTGTAGCTTCAGATGTGTTCCTGCCACCAGTGCTGAGAAGACATCAAGCTTTTTAATAGCAAACCCCCAAGCACATCTGGGACCTCACAAGGCCTGCTGACTTCCCAACCATCTGAACGGATGTTCAGCTGCAGTAGTACCAGCTACTTAAAGACTCCATTGCAGCTGAATGATGTTTCCTTTCCCCCTATGCTTTTGTAGCTGTTCAGTAATGATATCATGGGTCGCTGTTTATTATCCCAGCTTCACAGTAATGTTATTTTTCACAGCCCCCCACATGACTGTTTTCATTCCATTCCCTCTTTCTTTTTGGACTTTAAACACTTCTCAATCCAAGACAGAAAAAAACCCAAACAAACAAAAAAGACAATGCCTGCTGTCTGCCCCCCTAGACCAGTGGACAATGCCAAAATAGTGCCTGGCTAGTAGCCAGATCCCTAAAACTGAGTGGAAAGATATGCCCCTATGTGTTCATTTTCTCCCAAACTCTCTCAGCCACTTCCAGCTGCCCCAAAGAGCTCGAGCTGAGCAAGCAGACAAACATAACCCACCTGGTTAAAGAGAGCTTTGTTTCATGAAGGCCTGGTGTCTGCGCTCAAGGTGAAATGTCCCAAGATCAAGAAGGGCCATGGAGGTCAAGAGTGATCAGCTAGTGTAAACCCCCCACCTGGTAAAACACTAAACAAACACATCCTGGTGTTAAATAATACAAAGACAGTGCCATGGCTATGCTTTGATTGTTGTGTATAGTGTGTGTATGCATGGGAAGATTTCACTTAATTAGGAAGGTAAATCAGTAGTCTTTACAATAATACCTACTCTTTAGACAACAGTCTCCTATCCATCCATTTAGCTTTTCCCAGCAAATTAATGAAGGGAGAAAAGGTGAAAGAAACTCAGTAAATAAGTCTGAAATCATCTATTGCAGTGCCTTGCGGAGCTGGAGGCAGGTGATTAAGGTCTTCTTTCATCAATATTTGATTTACACCAGGCATTCTTTATTTTAAGTAACTTCTCTCTGCATCTTGACAGGCGGGTTGGCTGCACAGCAGTCATCAACACACAGTCCTTCAGTGCTGGCATTGTGCTGGAGTGTGAGTTGGCAAACTATACCCCTGCATGTAGATTTGGGCTCATTTTTTTTACCACCTTCATGTGCAACAGAACACATAAAGCTCTTTAAGTGAGTGATTACCTACAGAGGAAAAGATCTGTGGAGGTGCATCAGAACAATGCATGCAACAAACTGCTTATGTGTTGAAATCACACATAAAATGTGCCTTCGCAGGAGCTGTGGTCACGTGCTAAGAAGGATTAAGCAAAACTTGCCTTGAGTAAATTTCTGTGTGCTTGAGCTAGCGCACAGCTCCATGAGTGTATGGAGCTTGAACAGCTTGTCAAAAGGATTTTAATCAGGAATAAGCACAGCAGACAAATAGCACCCAGAAAGCTCTACAGCTTCATGGATCCATTTATTTTTTTCTTAAAGTTCTCTCAATTTTGAATGTTTCAGGAGTCCATGATCCATCAGGAAAGCATTTAAATGCTGTGTGAAATAGGGATGGTCCATAATTCATAACCAAATATTGTCTGAATTGGGACCTGACTCTGGAAAACAAGGCTCTCAGATGATATTTTTATTGGATACAAGGAGCTTATCAGGAAATTATATGAAAATGTGTAAACAGCTAGTAGGCCTTGCTTTTTTTAACCTAGATTAGTAAATTATCACACTGTTTTTCCTCTTGCTCTGGACACTTTACTGACATCTAAATGCTGGGCAGAAGTTGTGAAGCTTGAAGCAGCAGTACTTTGCTAACAGTAGGACAGGACTTTGGGGACACTGTTCAGGGCTGATTTAGCAACTGATAATTATACACGATGTTGGCATGTGAAACTTGGGGATGATTCCTTCCACAGTTTTGTCTGAGACTGCCTTGGATTAGGAAGATAGCATGATCTTTCCTTGTTTGTTTAATTCAGTATAATTTGCTAAGGGCATCTGAGGGACTTGGGAGAAAAAACGAAGGAGCTCTTGGCATGTGTTTCCCATGGCACCAAGAATGTGCTTCTTCCCTCCACAGCTGACTTCACCTTTGTCACAGATGTCCTCTGTAAGTGTAAGCAAGTGGCTTCCCATGTCTTCTTAATCCCTAAGCAACTATGACAACTGCATTCATCATTTTTGATGTAGAAATCCCTTTCCTTAAGTAGGCAATGCAAATGAATGCCTTGGAAGTTAGCTGAGTGCCTATCACCAAAACTTCTAGGATCGGTGCGAACAAACTTTCATGACAAGTGACAGAGCTTTGTCTGGTTTTACAGATTTCTCTGATTTCATGGAAAAGATTTACACAAGTTATCCAGATGAAGAAGCGGGCAGCATCAAAAGTTGCAGTTGCTATAATTTGTAAATGACCCAAGATGCTTAGGATTTAAAACAGTCTTTATCTCAAATACTAACTAAAGTACCCTTGATGTAACAAAGTAACATTTCTAAAAGCAAGCGAGGGAAGCAGTGCTAACTGAAAATTGTCTTAATATAACCTAAATTCTTTACATTGCTTTTAAAATGCCTTCAAAGTTATTCTCTCATCCTCTACTGTTAGTGCACTCTGCAGTCTCGAAGGCTGGGTCAATGAAGGGGCACACTGTATATCTTCAAAAGAGATCAATTGCAATCCCCCAAAGACTATGCTGCATTACCATTACAGAAGATCACTAATCAGTAGCAACTTGCTATACGGCATCAGACACATGTAACTTATCTCCCTGCATTATCCTCTCGTTTAAAAAAACCCACAAATCTCCAACCAGCTATATGGAGGATTGAATGAGATTATGCTCTTACCCTGCTGAGCCTGGGGTAAATGGCAACTCAGACATTGGATATGGCTGGAATTCTTCTGTCTTCTGTCAGTAATTCTTTTTTTTTTTTTAAACTTTATTTTTACTGTTGGTTTGCTTGCTCACTTTTTAAGGAAAATGAAGCAAACAGGATGGATATTGGAAATGCTGATATGTGTACGTTTAAAGTTTAAGTACACTTAAAATTTGTGCAATGTTTCAAAATGTCACTCTCCTTTGCATCCTCCTTGCAGCTCTGCAGACAAAGCTGCAGAGGACAATGTAAAAGAAAGTGCATAGCAAAGAAGAGACAGTCAGAAGTTGCTTTGGCCCGGGTGGTGTTGTGGAGCTCGACCCTCCAGTTTACGACCTTGGCTGAGCCTGGCCTCTCAGCTGGTCCTCTGGGCACCTGGGTGTGCAAGAGAATAAGTGCATGCACAGCGTGAAGCGATACCCACAATTAGCAATAACAGTTCAGTTCTGTCAATCCTAACAGCTCAGCAATTCAAGGTGGTGTAAGAAATACGGGTTGTGTTCTCTGCCACCACCTTCACTCCATGCTGTGCTAGGGAGCAGGGAATTAAAAGCAATGACTTCAACACATTAGATAAATAAATGCTAAAAGGACAGTATCTTGAACTGTAGCTGTACCTGAAGAAACACTGTAAATTTATTTTTGTTTCTGCAAGTTTCTGCGTGCTGTTGAAACAAGGAGTTCTCATAGAGCTCTCTATTACTAAGAAATAAATCAGGATTACAGAATCACAGAATTGTAGGGGTTGGAAGGGACCTCGAGAGATCATTGGGTCCAACCTCCCTGCCAAAGCAGGCTCCCTAGGACATTTCACTCAGGCGTCCAGACGGGTCTTGAATATCTCCAGAGAAGGAGACTCCACCACCTCCCCGGGCAGCCTGTCCCAGGGCTCTGTCACCCTCACTGGGAAAAAGTTTCTCCGCATGTTGGTGCGGAACTTCCTATGCTCCTACTTGCAGCCATTGCCCTTTGTCCTATCCCCACAGACCACTGAAAAGGTGCTGGCTGATTCCCCCTGTATCCCCTGCTTAAGATAATTATAAACATTAATTAGGTCCCCCTTAGTCTTCTCTTCTCAAGGCTGAACAATCCCAACCTACACAGCCTTCCTCATAGGGGAGATGCTCCAGGCCCTTAATCATCTTTGTAGCCCTTCTTTGGACTCTCTCCAGGAGATCCCTGTCCTTTTTATACCAAGGTGCCCAGAACTGGACACAATACTCCAGGTGGGGCCTGACCAGGGCAGAGTAGAGGGGGAGGATCACCTCCTTTGATCTGCTGGCCACACTCTTTTGGATGCACCCCAGGATCCCATTGGCTCTCTTAGCCACTGAGGCACACTGCTGGCTCATGGCCAACCTGTCATCCACCAGGACCCCCAGGTCCTTCTCCACAGAGCTCTTCTCCAGCAGGTCATCCCCCAGCCTGTACTGATAGAAACGGTTGTTCCTTTCCAGGTGGAAGACTCTACACTTGCTTTTGTTGAACCTCATCTGGTTTCTCCCTGCCCAGCTCTCCAGCCTGTCCAGGTCTCGCTGGATGGCAGCGCAGTGTTCCTGCATGTCAGCCACTCCACCTAGCTTTGTATCATCAGCGTACTTGCTGAGGGTGGATGCTATTCCCTCATCAAGGTCGTCAATGAAGATGTTAAACAGGACTGGAATTGGGGCTTCTTTTTTTTTTTTTTTCTTTTTATTGAGACACAAACTGCCTGGTAATCACAATTTCCTTCTCTTTTGTCTAACTTTATTATGTGATGTTTACGCGAGCCTTTGAAGACTTGACTTGCTTTGTCAGTTGTAGTAGGCATCAGGCAATAATTAGTTATTAATATAGTAACTAAACAACATCAACAGCCAGAACATCTCAAACTCACCTTCATGTTATTGATATTGGAAAGTACTATGTTGCCAAAACAGAAGTCACGAGAACTGAAGTAGCTTGTATTAGATACAGAAATTTACCAGGATTTAAGTTGTTCTTCATATTGATATTAGAAAGACAACTGCTTCAGGTAGGTATGTACTTTAACTACAGCATACTAATTTAGCTTTTAGTTTAGATATTAGATGCTGCATTTATGGTGATACTTTGCTACTCGCCTGCTAAATATATTTACATTTGTCAATTTTATTTTTTAAACAAGGGGACAAAATAAGAGGTAGTGGTGCACGTAATCCATTGGCTTTTGAACAGCATTTGACTTGAAGTACAAACTTTATTAATGAGAGGATTTGCAGCAGTCAGAGGGATAGCTGCACTTCCAGCCCACCCTGGCATCCTCCAGAATAAATAACCTCAGACATCCATTACCTCTTAGCTGACTCACACTCGGTTCCCACCATGCGCAGACTGCAGTCCCCTGTGATTTATCACAGCTGCCTGAGCAGCCCTAAGTCAGCTTTGTTGCCTCTAGCTTTTCCTTACCCCCGGAAACAATATCCACGATAACTAACTACTAAATTACCTTCTTAAAGTGAGATGTACTTAAAAGTGAACTGTAAAGAAGCGGACGCTTCAGAACAGGGAATGGTCTGTATCCACCCCTGCTTCGCCCTGCGGTTCACCACTTCAGGATTTCTGATGGTCTCTTCTCCGTGTGGTTTACCTGTTTGGTCAGACTGCCTCTGCAAGGACTGCTGCCTGTCTCTTACTGCCTACCCAGAGACCCCTTGAGATTTACCCCATCTCCTTTCTGCTCTCTCATCTCCCCTACCTCTTTTGAGAAGGCTTTTAATTAATGTAGGGATCCTTTTCACCCCTGAGCTACCGCTCTGGCAAAACAGGGAAACACTGGAAACAAGTTTCCCTAATGACAACTGGCTAATGAAAAGAGCACTGGAACGCACTGGGCAGATACCCTATGCTAACAGACTGCATGTTCATGAAACAGTTACGTGGCATGACAATGCTGAGACCAGGATGAGCAGTATTTCTCTTTGTAGACTAGTTTTCTTGATCAAAAGAATAAAGGTTTTCAGGTACAGTACTGATTTGAGATTTTATTTTCATCAATGTAGATGCTGCATTTGTTGTTTATTCACTGGACAAATGCAATGTTATACTGTTGGGGAGTAGTAGAAATATTTTTTGTCATGATTATGATACTTGTAGATAGTAAGTAAACAATGGTTACTAGTACGCAAAATCTGTAGGTAGTAGTCTGTCATCTCACAGCAAATGTATCGTAGCCTCAATACCAGATGCAATGGTTGTATTATACTAATTTCCTCAGTTTTCCCAGGTGTATTAGAGTGATTATAATACCATTTGCTTTAAAAGCTAAGGAATTTGCTAATAAAAAAATAATCTTTATGCATTTATTCATAGGTCAAATATTGTGCAGGAAGTGTGAGAGAAGTTTTACCTCTATAGGAAGAAAGTGTTTCTAGCAGAAGATAATCAGGAATAAAATAGATCCACAATTAGATTATTTCCCCTGTGTTTTTCAGTGTACCAGGTATGTTTGAAAGACAACAGCTTGCTTCTGCAGGTTGGAAATTGATGCCAACTCAGTTCTTACCTCTCATTGCCCCTAGGACAGGTTGTGGAAAATCTTACCTCAAACTAGATGATTTTGAGAAAAGGTTTTGTTAGCCTCCTTAAGACCCATCTGCTCTCCTGGGTTGCAGTTTGTAAGTTAAGGAATGTACATGGAAACCTCTGTTGGATTAAGACATCCTCTTGATAGGAAGCAGCTCCTCACCTGATGAAATCAATGGTTCTCTGATGCCAGCTAAAAGCAGTGTATATATGTTTGTCTGGGCCTTGCACATGCAACGTGGACCTCTCTTGGAGGTTCTGGTGTCTGCTGAATGGTGTGAGTAATGCATTCAAAGACCTTTAGCTGAAAAAGGCCCGTTATTTTTGTACTCGAACTCTATTTGTTTAACCATAGGGGCAGACTTTTTTCCCCAGGGTTCAGACCTCACAGTGAATACAGTAATTACTCTTTTGCCCACATGAATTTCCACATAGCTGACAAACCACTGAAAGCTGAAGTATGTGATGGAACCAAAAAATGCTGTTATGTCCTTAGAGTCATGCTATGAACCAGGCAGAAAAGTTGTAACATTTTTCATTCCATACTGTTCGTAATATCTTTCCGAGTTCTTTAGTCTCCATCTTTCTTGCCTCTATATAATCTTTGCAATGTTTTAATTTCTTTGTGTTTTTCATTGTCAACAAAATACTTGTACAATTGATTTAACAGCAGAACATTTGTAGAAACATGCTGAACACGCAGTGTCCTGTCTCGTGGTTTTCGGTTGAGTTTTTTTTTCTTTTAGTATAGAATTCCTGTTTAAATTTACACTCAAAATTAACTGATAAAATCAGTGTTCTGTTTTTTTCATCCTGCCCTAGTAGCCACTGTTCATTGCACATAACCAAATAGATCTCTCTGTGATTCCAGCTGGAAGTGCACAGCTGGAAACTGTGTCCTGCTTCTTGGTTCTGTTAGTCTCACTGTGTTCTCTCTTGGAGAAGTTAGAGGATTTATATTGATACTACACATGGATGACAAGAATTCTAATTACTTATTTGTAAATATCCTAACAGAATAGGAATAGTACAGCAATAAATGTGTTATTTATGCCCACTAATTTGTTTTTACAAATATAATCTCTTCCAGTATACCATGTAGCAAAGACCCTGAGATTTTTATCACCTGCTGCACTGTTGTTTTGATGGCTGATAAAAAATGAGCCTATACTATATCTGACATGGTCAAAGCAGGTCCTGTGTGCAGTGCCTGGACAAATGGAAGGCCCAAAGCAGACATAAAACAGGTTTAAAGCTCTGTAACATCTGAACACTGTTTCCTGTCTCTAGTTCTCATTTTTATATTTGGCATAAGCTGCTATGACCTTTACTCCTGTCCTTTAAAGGGATAAATTTTACAGCAGTGGGGGTGATTTGGCCTCAGATGTCTAAAAGTTCTACTGAATTCCACTTGCACCATATGTGCCTATAATGGTGCATGTTGATTTAGTGCTGTGGGTTGTAATCCCACTCTCCCCACCTTCCCATCCCAAAAGAGCTCATAGAGATCACTTGCACTACTTAATTAAAGACTTTATTACACATAGCTGGCTGTAACCAGGGTTGTTAGAGACCTACTCCCTTCCCCCATGCTCTGATTTTTATCCCAGTAAATGTTCAGAAGTTTCTCTCGCAAGTGCCCAGAACAATTAAAGCTAACTAAAGAAATGTATACCTCACACTAATATCTTTTAAATCAGACATGTTTAGCTTTTGGGGTGTGTGAACTTTATTTTAGGAGCAAGTAACTTGGAAAAGCAACCGTAGTTTACTAGGTTCATGGCATAGAACTTTGTTTTCTCTGAAAAATTCTTAGGGTTCTGAAAACTTTAAAACTTGGAAAACCACTGACTTAAAGACAGATTCCACAAAGAGAGTGTGAGGAAATATTTTGGTCTTTTGTTCCTCTGAGGCAATGGAACTCTCCTTCCTCACTTCATCCCCACATTTCTGTAGACAGAGAACCCTGACTCCTAATATTTAATTTTAAACCATATATTTTTGTCAGTCAGAAGAAAATACGATCCCACATTGTTACTCACTTTATTTAACTTCTTTGAGATGCACACAAATATTCCCTTTCTCTTGTAGCAATCAGGAATAGTGTTAGTCCTATATTTGGTATTCTGGCACCTCCAAAACACAGTAATCAGAACCACCCTCTCTAAAATAATCAGCTGCATTTTGAGCTCTAGAAATATCATTATAAGTTCTGCAGTACAAAATTTTACTCCATTAAGTATTCGTTTCATCAAGGAATTCTTGGAGCCCAGCTCTCCCAACCAAACAAACTGAGGTCAGTTGTCTTTAATCTCTGTTTATATCTTCCTTTGTTCTTTCACTATTTATTGCTCATTGCCTCTCTGCTGCCTTAACCATCTATCCATTTGTGAACTTTCACTGTCATAGGAGCATCATTAATGTCGGCACATAAACATCAATGAAACTATTTCCCTGAAACAGAAAAGGTCCATGAAAAGAGATGGTGCAGCTTTGTATTGATCCTCTGCCATAAAAAAGCTATTTTAAGCATTGGCTATGCTGGGCTTTCCAGTTGTATTGTTACATGTTACCACTTCCCCTGAGCTCCATCAAAACTCCAAGAATGGAGATGTGATTGCCAGCCAAATATTGCAGCTACCCTTCCCAGTACTGCAAAAACTGAGCTAATAGTCTGAACATCTGGATGACCACAAGCTCATTATTGTCAGTCTGTCCAAGATTTGCCATTTCTTATGTATCTTTGTCATATCTTAAAAGCAGAGCCAGTGCTCTCTTTGGTTCTATTGCACTTATTTGGTAATATCTTATGGACAACCTGACCTGAGGTGATCTTGACTGCCTAATGTAGAAGTACTGAGGCTGCTTCTACTTGTTCTAATGGGCTGCTTCTCAGCTTCGTGTTAGGTTAACGTTACAGACTGGCAGTCTCAGGAAAACTTGCTAGTGATGCACAATGATCATACCCTTCAGGGAAATCAGTCACTGCTTTCAGTATTAAAAAGTCTCTGCAGGTTGGCATATTTTCTGTATGTAAGTACTTTTGATAGATCACCATTAATGGGGAATCTATTTATAGAGAAAAGGTGTATGCACCTTTTGTAAGGGAAAGGGTTAAGCACAGAGAAACTTCATTTATTCTCTAATGCTACATATGGTCTCTGAAAATCAAAGCATGAAAACGTCATGGAGCTTGGAAAACGATGAAACCACAAGTCATTTTTAACTAATTCCTGTATGCCATGTTACTGAATTTTACAAGGTACAGCAGAAAAAACCCACCATGTGGTTTTGTTTAAGCATATGTTGGATCTCCTAGGTGAACCCCATGAAGCAAATGAGTGCAGAGAGGACAAGACTTGAAGTGTTGCTTGATACTGAAGTATTCTGCCTTCTTTTCTGCCCTGGAGCTCATAGTCCAGTGGCTAAGAGGTACCAACAGGCTGTGGAGAAATGGGAATATAGCTCCTTACTGATCTAAGTATGCAGGAAGAACTGGTTTTCACTTATACTTAACTGCCCCTAAGGCTACTTGTGCCTTCTCTGAAGACCTAGGTATACGTTAAATTATATCTGATCTTGGCCAGTACTTATTTTCCTTCATTAAATTAGTACGTCTACTACCCTCCCACACTTCTGTTCCATATCTCTAGGATGACAACACTAGCCTTTTCAGAACACTTAGATAACCTTGATATCAAGATAAAGACAGATATAGATATATATATATATATATATGTTTTTTACAGGCTGTACGTATACAGAGCCTTCTGCAGTGGGGTCCTGATTTCTGGGTGGCCTTTGTGTGTGGTAGCAATTTTGAAATCTGAAGCACAACTCTGACTTATTTTCTGTGGTATATTTCCACATTGGTTTGACTGGCTGTTGAGCTGTTCAGGACTTGAGTTTCTTTTCAGTTACTCATATGGTGTTTTGAATATAAACCTTGAGTAAGTAGGAAGGGAATAAATTTTTAAATTTCTGAGAAAACAGCATGACTACAGACATCACTTTAATAGTCCTTTTCAAGAAAACGTAGAGCTGAGAGAGCAATTCCTAATCCATAATCTATTACCCACAATATCCATAATCTTCTGAGCTTTTGCACCATTAAAGTTGTTTTTGAAGAAATTAACACAATAGCCTAAGATCAGTTCTGTGAAATTAAATATAAAACTATATTCTTGACAATTATGGTAATCTTTATTACAACAGGAAAGTACTTGGTCAGTTCTTAAAGATCAGTTGTAAAACATTTCCTGCAAGAAACTATCTTGCAGAATTATGGCATGGGAACTCAAGTATGCTGCTGAGAAAAACTCTTTCCATTAAAAAATCAGTGCTTCATAGCTACTGAAAGAAGCAGTGAAGTTGGTTTAAAATTCTGAAACAAGCACTGTACTTGGGCAGTCAGTGCCCTTCTAGAAGCATTGTTTCAGCAGTCATTATGGGACCACGGAACAGGCATCTCTAAGTATGAATGTTACTAAAATCTTAAAACATACTCAGTCAGTAATGTACAATTACCTTTCCATGACCATCATTTGGAAGACTTCATGCCAAAATATTTTCTAAAAAGGGTAATTCTAAACAAAACTTAATCTGATGCCTTGTTTTTATCCTTAAAATAGCACAAAATATTAATGTAATTGCCAGTATGAATGGTGAAGAATGTATAAACCCAGCAGGGCTTACGGAAAAGCAAAAGCCACTTCCAGCCTTCCCTGGCTTAAACTAATGTCTCTCTACTTTGTTGTTTGGCTGCAGTTTAAGCAATATACAATTGATGCACTCTGTACACTCTCTAACAGTGAGAATTAAACTGTTATAGAGTAAGCCTGTCAGGGCGAAAAAGGATGTAGCATGTCCTGATAAACGCATGCCCTTGTTCATTTCTAATAATTCCAGGGGCTGATGAATTCTATTGCCAAGAGATTTCGGTATGTAAATCTCCCTGACTAAAGCTTTGCTGAATTTTATAAGAACAGAGCATTGTCTTTGTGTTACTAAACACAATAGTTAGGGGGTCTTGTGATCTTACTCTCTAGGGATTGGATCTTAAAAAAAAAAAATATAATGAAGAAAAGCCCCACAATGCACTGTGGAGTATAAATGAGACCCCTAGAGATTTCTAAACCAATCTAGGAGTTTACAATAAAAATTTGCAAATGCAAAAGAAATTTTGACAGAGCATGAATAGATGATGACTGGATATAGATATAAAAGGAGTGGAGTTTCCTAGTGAAGTTTTCATTCATGTGGTAAAGTGCTGGAGGTGACAGTTCACCAGCTACACGCTGTCTTATGAAGAGATTGCCTTGGACTTAATAGAGTAGTCAGGGCAGGTCAGGGGACAGCAATAGCTGATTGCTTAAAGGAGTTAATGCAGCAAATGAGTAAGGTCATTCAGGCATGTTGTTGGGTTATTTCTAAAGCAAGATACAGAATGAGCGACTAATTTCTTTGTACTGCTCTTCCCCTTCGTCTCACAGTTTGAGCTTGTTTATTCCTGAACAAATATTACAGCTTTGGTCCAAATTAATCTTTCTGTGGCTGCTCAGACACTGGCAGAGTGTCCTCCTTCAGGTTTCCCTTTCCCAACAGGAACAAGTCTAAGCATTATTGACTTGCAAACACCAAATCTTGAAAGTTGAAGCTGAGTCTTTAATTTTGAAAGTTGAAGACTGTTCACTTTGTAAAAATCTAGACTAAATGCTCAAAGAATGTGCAATTACTGTAAGTTAAAACTCCAGCTTCTTATTTATCACCAAGAAACTTGCATTTCTTTTACAGAACAATTAAAATTCATGTACTTTTTTTTGTCTTTTTGTTTTTCTTTTACCTACTATGCATCTTTCTGAATAGAACAGTTTGGGAGATTGGCAGATCTGGTGAGGTCTTTGACAGGAGCAGGAAAATTTCTAGTCAGATGTAGAAGGGAGGTCTGTTGGAGAGAATCTATATGCAGACAGTTTTAAATTCATGGTTTCTACTCCTGTTACTCCTGTTCCAGTTCTTACAGGCAGTGATTTTAAAAGTCCTGAAAACAGCACTTTTTTTTCCCCTGCCAGAAAAAAGATAGTGAGCTAAACCCCTTTCCGCCCCAGGAACTACTCTGAACTCAGTAGTGGGTTAGATGTAAATGAAAATACTCTCAAATAGCACTCTTCTGCATAAAACAGATGTGTCAGTGTTGCAAAGGCAAATGGATTTTTCTAATTGACACTGGATTTTTTCCTTTTCTTCTTTCAAAAGTGCATCTGTAGCTGAGTGTGAGTAGAAGATTGTTCAAACTGGAGGGTTGACTCCCAAATATCCATGTACAAAAAGATAAAAGATTTGTTTGCAATTCTTCTTCCATAAAGATTGAAAAAGGAACAGTTCAACCTTTTTATGCAAAGAATCAACAAAGAGCCTTTTGAAAAAAACCCACAACAAACCTTTGGTTATTTTTTCCTTTAAAAGTAGTTTTGTCATCCGAAAACCATTGCAGGAATGATTTCCCAATTTATTTGAAACTTACTCTCTCCAAAGAGGTCTTCTGGGTAAGACTCCCAAGAAAAAGCCAAAAGCAATTTATTTTTTAGAACTATAGAACAAGCCCTAACAAGGAGTCATGGAGGATGGAGAGGTTACGAAAATAGAAGCCTGCCAGAAACAAACTTTTTAATTTTTGTAATAGGAAGTAATTTTTATTAAGTCTTATGCAAACACCTGGAATCAATATCCATGATATTTACATAATTTCCTTGCAATTTTAACTTTTCCATCATCTTGGTAGTGGCCTTATTCTAGGTGTTAGATACTACTTTGAGGACTCGTTGATTAACAGTGAGGCAGAGGAGTAACTTGTAGATGCTTGTGCTTGCTCCTAAATCCTGCTAAGTTGTGTGTATGTGTGTGAGTAAGAAGTTTTATACAGGAATTTCAATACAGCTGAAGAGACATGCTGAATTTCTAGGGGCATTCAACTCAGCCCTTTTTCTGAAGTCTGCAGATAAAGGCAGAGAATTGATTTGCCTTTTATTTTTATCCCTATTTATAGCAATGTTTGCTGAAGAGGCATTAGTATTTATCATGACAGGTTCAGTCATCAGAGTAAATATCTGCTGTCTGCCTCATTCTGTTTTTGTCTTACTTGATTTATGATGTTGCGGAAACTCTAATATTAGTGTTTTAAAGATTAAAACAATGTTTAGACTAGAACAGACAGTAATCACTATTTGAAAAGGTTGAGTACTGTGATTTATAGGATTCCTGGAAAACAAAGATTTATCTTTAAATATTTTTATCCAGATCCCATGTCTTATTAATGGCCAAAATTAAGTTGAAAATATTAGCATATGATTGACATTACAAAGAAATTAAATATACTGCATGTAGAGATACATTAAGTTCTTCATGAATATATTACAAGAAAAGGTTATTTTTCACGGCATCTCTTTAATTTTCTTCATAATCCGTTGTTTTGTGAATGTAAGCCACTGCCCTACTGCCTTTTTACGTTCCCTTATGGAGCAATGTAAAAATATCCATACAAAAATAATTTAGTCAATGAAAAAAACACCAGGGGGGACATTTCTTTGTAGCGCTAATGAGCCCTCTTCTCAAAGCTGTCCTGCAATGATGAAACCTTGTTGGAGGTCTCTCCTGAATTAGGTCCTGAGATGAATGTTGCCCACAAACTTTCTTATTCTGATTCTCCTAGTTAGATTTACCTGGGAACACGCTGAGGAGGAAAACCCGATTTATATCGGCCTGTGCTTTGGACATTTTTGTAGTGGAGAAAAATGCAGCTGAGTTGGAGAGAAGGCACTAGGTACATTAAAGCTATTGTACACTGTCTCTCTCTTTTCCTTTATTTCAGCGTGAATTTAGTATTCATGAATTATGCCAGATTAACAGAAAAATAGCTTCCCCCTACCCATTATGCAAAAGTCCTGCATAATTTAATGCAGAAGAAACCAATATGGCTATATATAAATTTATCAAAGGACCATCGTTTTAATAGCAGCAAGTAATTTTTCTATAGGTTTTATGAACTAACCTGTATAATTCAGTACTTCTAACTGCCTGTCTGAAGGTTATTAGTTCAGTGAAACTTCTCCTTGAGGGGTCCCACATCTAATCTAGGGAGTACTTCTAAAAGTGAAAAATAAATTGCTCCCTGTAGTAACTGTGGTAACTAACCAGTGCTTGGTATCTCCCTGAAGAGCACGTGATATGTCAACCACCGACGGCCACAATTTCCCCTTTGGGGAAGCAGAGAATTTTGGCCAGATTATTTTAGCTGTTTAGAACCTGAATAAATTCTAACAGTTAAGAATTATGAATATCAAGGCTGGTGATCATGAATTGGGACTGAGGTAATTTTTAGTAAGCTAATAAAATTCTATCAGAAGGTAATAATTTTCAGTCTTACATTCATAATGTCCTTAACTTTATGTTTTCATTCAACAACTTTTTTTAAAAATAGCATTTTGTGAAGAGTTTCTCTGTAGTGTAAAAGGCTTCATCTTCATCTGTTATTCCTGTCCTCTTTGTATAATAGCTACTTGCATGTGTTGAAACACTTATTTCTATCATTAATTATCTGTATCACGATAGAGTCTGAAGCCCTTGGTCAGGACTGGGGTTGTGCTGCAGTAAATGCAGTGCAAATGCATACCCAGTTCCTATTCTTGCCCTGAAGATAATAACTCTAATAATTTATTTGTGTATTTGAGATGTTATCACTATATTATCTGAACAAATGTTTATCTCACGGCACCTCTGTGAAGCAGTGGAATATAATCCCCAGTTAAGAGATAAGGAACTGAAAGATTGCGACTTGTCAAGGTCACATAAAAAATCTCTGGCAGAGTTAAGAGGCCAAAAATGTCCAATCCAGGCTCATTGCGTTAAGCACAGTACCGTTGCTTATTTCTGGTTCCAATTAGAAATAGATTTTCTCATGTTGGCTTTAAATTAGGAAACCATTGAAGCAGTTATTGCAGACCAGTGAATAAAGTGACCTGGGCATTTGTCCATTACGATTTAGCTACTAATTTCTACTTTTCATGGATGCCTGAATCCCTTTCTTTGTCTTGACAGCTACTTTCCTTTCCACCACATCGTTAGCTGGTTTCAATTAGTGTAACTCCATCCACCTCAGGATCTTCCCCTTGAATTTCTCTTTTCTTAGCGGTCTGAAGCACACTGAAGTTTACCAAATCCACTTCAGGAATGAGTTCTTTGGACTAGGTTCAGCTCTGTTGCGGCACCCTTACTGGTAAGGCTTCCCTAAGCCCATGGATTCACACTACTGTGAAATCAGCGTGTTGAATCAGACCCAATAATGTCCAGCACTCCTTGGCAGTCTTGGAAACCATGTCCTTTGTCCTCTTCACATCTGGCTAACCACCTTGAATCGTGACTTACTGTGCCTGCAGTGTTTCATCTTTGTTATGTCTTAGTATGTGGGCCAGATGCTGATCTGACACAGCATTGGAAGAATTTGGCATAGCTAATTTGCTCAAGATTCTGTAATTTCTAATTTTTTTTTTTGGGGGGCTAAGGAATGCCTCTTTGTCTTAAAGATAACGCAGAGTCCTTTTTCAATTGAGCTGCCTTTTACAGATTATTTTTTTTGTCCTCCTGCATTAACAACACAAATAAAATTAAAAACCATGTGGCAATCCTGACGTGTTTCACCTGAGATTTTTGCAGCAGTAAGGCTGACCACAAGCAGTGATAATGCATATTGGAATGTGGAACATACTCTGTAATTAACGGGATTTCAGTCTCAATAAGACCTTCAATTGAAAGCCACTAGTTTCAAGTGAAGTGAAGCAAAAAAGTGTGCATGGACATATCTGAAAGAAAGACGTAGGAAGCTCTGCCTTTGAGGCAGTGCAGTCTGATTGGTACAGAGCAAGGTTAGGGGCTCAAATAGCAGGATGCTATTCCTGGCACTGTGCCGTGCAGGACCTGACCTGTGACATTAGAAAAGTCACTTGCCTTTTCTTTGTTCTTGATCATCTTTGATGTGTTCTGTATTCAGGTGTCTCCTTTGGGCAGCCTTGCCTGCATTGGTACTATGGTAAACTTCTTGATCATTCTCTAAGCCATTATGCAGGAAGTAGAACAGGACTGAAGCACATAAAAGAACCCCTCTTTTCAATTTAACAACCAATAAAAAAGACAAATTCTCTCTGGCTTAAAGAAGAAAGTATCTCTACTGCAATTAGACACTGTATAGAAACACTGAGTTAGTAAACTAATGAGCTATGTTCAATCGCTAGAGCACCTTGCACGTTCATAGATAACATAGTTTTGTAGGTGTAGTTGTAATACCTTGGTGCTAAGTTTTTTGCTTTAGTTAAGTACCTTAATTCTCATTTTCTGTTCTAAGATTTGCCATGGACATATTATACTACATGCTGTTGATCTGGGCAGTTCCTTCAGCAGTCTGAAATTCCAAAGAATGTTTGTGGCTTATATTTGTCTCTAGGGACAGGTATACTTGGAGAAGTGTCATTCTTACCTTTTATTTTTTTCTTTTTCCCATAACATCTGTCCCCCAAATGACATATCCTTTATGCGGATATATATTTTATTAGATTAGCTTTAACCCAGGGCTGTTGGTTCTTTCCACATATGATCATGTTCTACTGCTTTTTTTTTTTACCTGCAAAAATTTACAGTCCCTCTGTAAACCATGGTCTGTATGCTGTGGAAATTTTGTTGTATTTTCCAGCTGAATACCTCATGTGCTAAGAAATATGCAAATGACAGTTTGAGGAAATGGTATCATCCCAAAATAAGAATTGGATGTATAAATCTGCTTCTTGCCTGTCAACTGCTAATGCATCCAGGCTACCCAACTCTTCCATAGATTTTTTCTTAACTGGTGTTGGACTTTGTATCAATTTTACTATTTTTCCTACTTGTGTCATAAGTACAGTAGACCTCTTTCCCAATACTCATTTGCTCTTTGCCTTGTAGCTAACAGAAAGTTCCTAGGAGCAACAGGAAAGCAGGGGCTTGGGGTTGGTCTTACACAAAAATGTTCTTCCCTGTTTTTTTTTTTTTTTTTTTACAAATATTGCCTCTGTCGACTTTCTACTTAGGTTTGGTGTTTGTGCCTTTAAAGGGAGTGTGCTCACAACAGTAAACCCCAACTTTCATCCATTTACCTTGTATTGCTTCAAAATTAACATATAATTGTCTTGTTTATCTGCTTCTAAAAATCAATTAATTCCTTGTGTAAAACAGTGTGAAAAATCTGCTGTAGCATACCCCACTCCTCTTAAGAATTCCTCTGGGTTAATGTTGCTATCCTCACTCTCTCTGCTTTACTTTGCAAGCTCTTCTAAAATATGGTTATCCTTTGTACATCTTGTATCTTTTCCTGAATGTTGGCATTGCCTTAGTTTCCTGTGATTCCCATGACATATGCTGCTCCCTGTGCTATATTTTATGATTTCTAGCTTGGACCACCACATATTTTTTCCATATTCCAACTCTTTCTGGAAATAATTTAAGTCCTCTGTCACATCATAGTGCTGGACTAGTGCAAGGACCAACTAACTTCTTTTGTTTAGATAAATCAATATGAATATGTCCAAACTAATTTTGTATCTTTCAGTAGAGTCTGAGTGTTTTCTCTTTCTCTCTAAATCTCAGTCCTTTTCCTGTTATCAGTTAATCTCCACAAATTGTTTTCAGCCTTAGATTAGTCTGCAGTGATTAAAAGTGTTTTCCACTTTACCTTCTGTTAATATAAATGCATGTGTTTCCTTGCATATGTGAACACACACATATATGCTTACACACATGCAAAAACTTCTAAGAAGCAGAGTTCAAAGTTTGGTTTTCATGGAGTGGAATATTCTGTTGATGGATGACAAGCTCAACATGAGCCAGCAGTGTGCGCTAGCAGCTCAGAAGGCCAACTGTGTCCTGGGCTGGAGTACCCCTCCTATGAAGACAGGCTGCAAGAGTTGAGCTTGTCCAGCCTGGAGAAGAGAACGCTCTGGGGTGACTCCTTAAAGGGGTCCTACAGGAAAGTGTGAGAGGGACTGTTCTTCAGGGAGTTTAGTGATAGGATATGGGGGAATGGCTTCAAGCTGAAAGAGGGCAGGTTTAAGTTAGACAATAGGAAGAAATTTTTTACTATAAGGGTGGTGAGGCACTGGAACAGGCTGCCCAGAGAGGTTATGGAAGCCCCATCCCTAGAAATGTTTAAGGCCAGGTTAGATGTGGCTTTGGGCAACCTGGTCTAGTGGAGGTTGTCACTGCCTATAGCAGTGGGATTGGAACTAGGTGATCTTTAGGTCCCTTCCAACACAAACCATTCTGTGATTCTGTGAAATGTCTCTATTCTTCAAATGCCCTTCCAAACTGGGTGCCCACTGTAGTAAGGAGATGAGAAGTGCTGTTCAGGTTTCAGCATTGGTTATGCTCTTCTCCAACAATTTCAAACCCAGTGTTG
Organism: Hypotaenidia okinawae; assembly: GCA_027925045.1. Classification (NCBI taxonomy): domain Eukaryota; kingdom Metazoa; phylum Chordata; class Aves; order Gruiformes; family Rallidae; genus Hypotaenidia; species Hypotaenidia okinawae. Next base: position 98,339,135 of record BSDF01000001.1, read on the forward strand.
GTTTTCAGGGTGTTCCATTCTTCCAGCTTTGAGTTCTTCATTAATTTTGTACCCAATACCACATGTTTATTGCTGGCAAGGAGAATGACAGAGCCTTCTCTTATACAGTGCATGAGATTGGAAAGGGTTGGTATTCTATGAAATTATGTTTATGGCTCATATCAACACCTCAAAGGTCCATTTCTCTATGGTAGTAAAAAATTGCTTTCTCCTCACCTGTTGTTCCTCTCCATGAATCTTTTCTCTCAGCTGCTGACTGGCACTGCAATAGAAAAGAAGAATAATGAAGATTTTCTGTTGTGTTGACCCTCCCCCCTCCCAACACATGTTGGCACCTATCTGCCAAGAAATTGTGTCTCAGTTCACAAATGTTTTCTTACTAGGCTTTGTAAACTGAATCTGTATTTTGGCATCTCCCATAAGGATAGGGTAGTCTGTACCTTTCACTTTTACTTCTATCCTGTGCTTGTAAACTTTGCAAAGGGACGTAGTCTGTTGCTGTTATGGCAACTATTTTTCTCCAGCACTAGGCAGCATTTTAATTTGTGTTGTTTGGGAGTGTTATCCAGATTCTTCTTGATCCCTTAGCTCATTTGATGCTGACCTTGCCAATTTACTTCATCCTGCATGTCAGCTACCCTTTGTGTACTAAAAAACACATTCCACCTAAATTGCTTATAGGTTAATCCCTTTCTTATAACTTCAGTCACTGACATGTTGCTTTTGAATTAGTTACTATCATTTTGTTGACCTTTTCAATCTCTACAGTGTCCTTCCTTCTTCTAAAACAGCAACCAGAATTGAATTGTATAGCCTCACTGTAATCTCAAATGCACCTCAAAACCTAATGATAGTAATTCTGTTTACTCTCCAGGCTCCAAAATAAATGTCTGTGATGCTTTAGGCTTTCTTACTGTGCTGCACAGCAAACCACATATGTCAATTAATTAATCATGAATACTTGAGAGATTTTGAGAGGCAGAAGTAAAAAGTGTTGTAAGTCATGCATGTCTTGGTTATACTATTAAGGTTCACCTTCCTATTGCAGAGTCACAGAATATAGGAGGGAACAATTTCCAGGTCTAAGAGACTCATTTACTGGGCCACTGAGGACTGTGAATGTTATGCAAGCAGCTCACTTGACCTTAGGGAGGAAGATGGTCTGCTGCTTTACAGTACGTGATTTCATGAGCAGAATTTATTTATAGGATCTGAAAAAGCAATTTCCCCCTCAGCCAATGATAGGGGGTTCAAAGCCAAAAAGAGGATCCCTACAGGGTTTCCAGAGATAAGGCACGGGCCTTTCCTTGTAGAAGTAAAAGCAAAGCATGTTTCAGCTCATGGCTATCGCTTCGAACTTTGTCACTGTTTGTGAGTCTTGGCACTGAAGTTGTACTTCAAGCCTTGGCTCTGGGCTTCATATCTTTGGATTAGGGCTACTGTCCTAATTTTAAAAACAAAAATGTAAAAAAATTGCATTATAGTTGTGGGCAATAATTAAATACTCTATTGCTAGAAGACAATTTGCTTTTTAAAAGTCTCAAGAGTATTTAAAAACCCCACAATGCTTAATTGAAAGGCACCTATTCAGACATTTGCCCAAGTGCGTATCTAGCACTAGGCATGCCAGTACTGCAGCCTATTTTACTTTATTGTGTACCAGGTTCCATCTCAGACAAAATCCGTATGACACCTGTGAACCTCCTGCCACAGGAATAGCATTAATCTGAAAACTGCAGTCCAGTGATTACTGTCTCCAAAGTTTTAACTCCTGTAAAATGATGTAGGATTGCCAGTAATAGTCACAGCGTTACCTGCGTGATTGTCAGGGACTTTAGAAGCGAGTTGTTGATAAAATTTCAAAGGAACAGTGAAAGCAGCCCTTTTCACAGTAGGAACTGAAGTCTCATGTGGCTATAAAATAAGAGTGATAAAACCCTAAATTATAAAAGATGTAGCAGAGGAGAGAGACTAGAACCAAAGTACTTGTTCCAAATGCTCCTAAACTTTCAGTGTTGTCAACATGCACTTCTAATAACCTTTCTATCTTCTTATGGTTACGAATCCTCTTAACAAAGTAAAAAAAAAAAAAAAAAAAGAAAATAGAGAGTCACTGTATTTATATGCAGTTTTCTCTTTTTTAAGCGAATCTTTTATTGAACTATTCTGAGCTGAAATCCAACTAAAATCCAGAAGCATTCACTATTTTTTCTGGTAGACCATATCAGATTATAACACTGCAGGAAGACCATATCGAGTATTCCCTGAAATTATAACACTCCAGGAATAAATGTTAGAGAGAAAAATAATGTTTCAGTAACCTAGAGTTGAGGTCCAAACCTTTCTGTGGCCTCAGACTTCAGTACTCCTTTGTAAGAAACTACTTTTTGTACTTATGATGCTGTATCTTTGCCAGACAAAAGGGACTAATAATTTTTTCCTGATCTTAGGTGTGTTGCAATGATAAAATTTATTACGGTATGAAGTGATGAGGTGCTAGGGGTTGATGAATAGAAGATATAGATGTGCATATATAGAGAGAGAGATGGACAATTACGGGAAAAGGGTGAACAAGTTAAAATGGCATACATTTAATTATTTGATACTTACACTGAGAAGAGACTGAAGCTGATATTAGGTGGATATATGGAGATGATGTTGAGACAATGTCAGAATGCAGAGAAAAAGTTAGCTAATGAAAAATATACTTGTCATTGGCATATCTCAGTATAGAAATATTGTTTGGTGGATGGAGAGGAGTAAAATCTTCCTACCAGGTACAATAATATCATGAACTCTCAGATTATATCACATGTGCTCCAGGTCTGCAGATTGAAGTCCTGGCATTTCAAAACCTTTCTTCTCCAAATCAGATGCCCATTCCAGTAACAAGTACGTGAAAATATCCTTTCAGTGCATGATTATATCCTCATTCCTAGTATGCCAAGATAAAATTATATTCTAGCTATTCTGATACTATTGTGGTGACAAATGTTTAATTTTAGGGAACTTCTAATCATATGTGAAGAACTCCAGAAAACCTATGAACATAGGTTCTGCAGGTCTTTCTGCAGGTAAGCTCCTGCCATCATGAGTTACTTCTTAGAGCCTGCATAACTGGTAAAGGCTAGGAAGCCCAGAGTCCATATAGTAGCAATAACGCGTGTGAAACTGCCTTGCAATAGCCTCTGGCTACCTGATCCCATCCCTAGCAGAGCTGTGAAAAATGAGCCTCATTATATACTATAGTTACAGTTTTCAGATAACTTTGAATGAATAATTGCTCCATGACACAATCCTACTTAGCAAATTGCATAGCATCCTGAGTTCAACATGATCTGATGAACATGAGCTCCACTGTGTGCTCAGTCTCATCAAGGACTCGCTCACCTTTCACCACAGTTGCTCTGGGATAATGAAAAAACATCATAAACACAGTTTCCTGGAGGCAGAGATAAGGATGCTGGAAAAGTGTTAACATGATGGATACATAGTACGTGAGATCATGCTGGTGATTATGCTTTCTTCAGAGGACAAATACCACTCAGTAGTCAGACACAAACTGAACTTTGACCTTACTATCTGACATTAGGGGACTGGTAATGTACACAGTGGTACTGAAAAGATAAACATCACCAAACATCTGCATTGTAGTAGAAATCTTACAAAATGGTAAAATGCCAGTAACTCTAGCCTGTGAGGATTAAATGTTAGCCACATGATATTTGCCTTAAGGTGAGAATTTAAAAACTCAGAGGATAGCATTTATGTCATATGTTTTGTACTGAAGATGCTGTTTTTGCCAGGAATCAGTGTGTATTACCCCAACATGGAAAGGTATGATAGAAGAAAGTCAGATGTAAACCCCAAAGAAGCTTTGTACATTTTGGCCATGTACATCATCTGGGGAATTTAGCACAAACGAATGCAGGATTTGAGAGCAAGTTCCAATGTTAGACAGCAAGAAACAGAAGAACTGGATTTTTGGGGAACTTTTCTTTTTGGGAAATGAATTGTATTTCAGAATATGAAACTTGGTAAGTTGCCCAAAAGAGAGACAACTGGAGAGAAGAAAATGGAAGCATTAATAGAATTAATAGACTTTTCCCAATGGAATGCTAGATATCAAGACTTTCCAATCCAATCCAAATGTTTGATACCATGAAATGTATTGCTGTACTAGGCTTTGTACATAAAATAGGCATAGCTAGACATAACAACTGGCTTTCTTTATCAACTGTGAACTTCAGAACACTGTCCAATATTGAAACCAAACAAATTTTCTACTTAGCTGCACAAAGAGTGGACATTTTTGTTGTTAAAAAGATAGAAACTTCAGCCTTTTAGCAGTCAGACAAGGGCCCAACTAGCAGTTATAGGCACAATGTATATGTGTTGAGACTCAAAAAATGAAGCAAGACCCAAGGTATCTATTTTATGTAACATTAGTGTGTGATCTTCTAAGTTGTAATGTGGAAAGGCAAAGAACAAAGATCTGCCTAATAGACTAACCCAAACTCTCCTTTGCTCCTTTTTCCCCCAGTTTGCTGCCTTTTTCACAGTAAGAAGTTTGATGTGTTTCTCTGTGTACTGTGAACCAGTTACTTTTAAATCTGATGACAAATGTACTGTTTGTCTTCAAACAGTGCTCTAGTGTCTCTGGGATGAGAGTTATAGTAAGCTGAGTATACACAAAATTTCTGTGAAATGGTAACCCTGCTCCTAAATTGCTTGTACTTAGCCCCAACCCTTCATCTTGGGTATCTGTGTGGATTTCAATGGGTGTATCACCTCTTTAGTCTACAGGGAAAGTGAGTGTCATGGCTTGAATGTGATACCTTTTTGCTCTGTGGAGATACAAGCTGCGGGGAGTTATGGTATCTTTGCTTGCAAGACAGAGGTTTTAGGAACAACTTTGGAGCTGCTCTCTGGGGATGTAATTCTTCCCTTGTCATCCTGCTGTCTCAGTAACCTTGTCTTTCTTAATCTCTGCATTTTTAAACTTGATATTCCCCTCTTTATTTGTTTTCCAATTTATTCACTTTGTCTAACAGAATAATCTCTAGCCCCATGTAGTCTGCAAAATTTAAGAGCCCCAGCAAAAATAATTGGAAAGATAATACAAACACTGAGCTCAGAAGGGAAGACATCACACATAAATTACCAGGTGCCTGCAAGCTCATGCCATTCTCAGTCACTGTTTCTTTCTCCCTTCTGTAATTGCTGCTGGGGAATGTATGTAAAGCTGGCAAAACAAAGGTAGTTTACAATTAACTCTGTGCATAAACATGGACACCCTCTGCTATGAAAGATCACTTAGTTTATTGTTTAAAAGTTTTTCTGACAACAATTTTATTTCTGAACTTTTTTGCAAATACTGAAAGCCTAGGCAATTATGGAATAAACAACTATTCAGCTGAGAAATTCTGTTGGGAATGTTTTCCTGACAGTGTTGGTTACTTTTCTATTAAAAGAAAGGTCTTCATATTATTTAAGAAACTTGATTAAAACTATGCAAGATGGGCAGTGAGTATCCAGGTAATGAATTTAGTAAACATAATTGAGTCCACTCTTGATTTAGTCACTTTGTTATTGGCAGTGTTGCATTTGAAAAGGCTTTATAATGGGTTAAGAAATTATTAACTACTGCTACAGATGTCATAAACTTTTGACTGATTAGACTCAAACAAGGGTAAATTGTTTATCCAACTGTCTGATAAATTATTAGTGGAATCTTAACTATAAATTCAGGATTTATTAATGAATGATCTGTGAGAGAGAAAAACTTATTACGTTTGGTATCACAACTTGGGCAACTCCATTGGCACATGCTGTGCCTGTTTCTGTGAAACAGGTTCCAGGATACTTATTGACATAAAGTGAATGCCATCCTCAATGTATCGATGTAATGAAATAATAGTTAATTAGGAAACAACTCCAACTGCAAGCTCTTAGCTTGATCAGAGAGGTAGAATTAATTGTGGGTGAAAAATCATCCCAGCTGTAGGAGAGGAAATTACAGGGATGGGTTTTATCTTGAAGGAAAAGGAAGATGGTAGAGACAGGTGTTTCCTTTTCAAGTGCTTTGAAGAATTGTTCTATTTTGGTGTCTACACAGTATGTGTCACTTTGAAAGAGTTCTTGATTTAAAAAAAATGTTGGTGAGGGGTTTCCTTTTCTGTTAAAAGAACAGAACTTATATGTTGCTTAAATAAGAGTTTCCTGAGATATTTTTGTCTTTTAATGACAAAATTAAATGAGCTTTTGTCTTTTATTGTTGAGAAATAATTGATTATTTATCTTTGTACAAATTAGCAATGATCCAATGATTATGAATATCAGAACAATGATGTGATGATGAGACTTCTTATTCCTTTCTGGTCTGCGTGCTTTGTATTTGTGTATTAATTGGACTCTGTGGAGTAGCATCTGTGAAGAAAATGTATGGATAGGTTTGCATGGTTGTCATAGGTACGTGTGTTCAATCTGTGAATGGCAAGTGTTGGTGCAGAGCCATGATGAGGTTATTGCTCACTGCTGAGAAAAGCTACATTATAATTACAGATTTATAGTTTCTCCAATTTAGAACTCTCTCTGTATTGAGCCTGTTTGAGGTGCAGCTACTGAATATAGCATGAATAGTGAATAAAGAAAACAGGACCTGATGGACAACAACCAGCTGTAGCATGCTGAATTTTCTACCATTCTCTACCTGTCTTTGAAACTTCTTTGTTGGTGTTGGATTGACTGAAAAAAACTAATCATCTATGTTTAAGCATTGTTTGCTTTTCCTATCAGAATTGGCTGCTTCTTTGGGTTTTTTACTACTCAACATATTTTGGATGTTACTGTGATACGAAGAGTGATAAACTCAATCCTAAAGTTAAAAGAATAACATTAGGATTAATGAATTCACACTAGGAAGTGAAGTCTCAGGAGTAAGCAATATTTGCAACATCAGATTTGAATAAACTTTCTCTATTTGAAATACAAGATAATAGATTTTTTCCCTGGCATGAAAAAAAATCCTAGTTTAATACTAGAAATTTTTTTCATGTGTGTTGGAGTGTGTATCTACTAAAAGTCAGAACTTTGCACTTAATGCTATAAAGCAGAATTTTAGAAGTACTTATTTTACTCACAAGTAAATTTTAGGAGTAACTTTAGAAGCAGGAATGTATTTTTTTTTCCAGGTACAGAACTTCTCTTACTTTCTCTTCAGCATTAGAGGGGGACTGTTGAGTCCATCATCTGAATCCCTTTTTTGATGGAATCCTTTTTGACATAGATATTCTCAGAATGAATCTTGACATGCTGTGAGGTGAATTAAAAATATTTGCAGAATTATCTTTGCTATTCTTACAAATAGTAAGGGAAGTAAAGTAGTAAAAAAGGAAATAAAAGTATGTAAAAACAATGTAGTAATGCTACAGGTAGTTAGTATCTGATTTTGATGCAATAAACCTGGGAATGTTTCCCTGTAAAGTTTAGGAGAAGTTATATTCCTTTTTTGGTGTTTGTGCTGGCTGAGGATTTTCAACTGAATGAACTTTCATTACATGCCCCTTTTTGAAACCAAGTTATTATAGGGAGTGAGAGACAAATTCACTAGTTCATGGTCTGTATCTTACTGGTTAGGGCTTTAGGCTTGGATGATGGCCCAAGTTTAAGCTGTTGTCCTGAGTGAATCCATTTGATCAGACATGAAATATTTTGCTTGGAATCAAGCTGAATGAGAGCAAATTGCAGGCAAGAGCTCAAACTGTAGCACTTCATGCAGATTTCAATGCCTACTTAAAAAATAGAAACCTCAAGTTTTCATTAGAAAAGGGACCATTCCACTTTGGGAAAACTTTTGTGGAGTTTTGTTTTCATTCCACCACAGTGCATAAAGCCTTCAGAAACTGGACAATCATCATGCCATGCAATTGTCATCTCTCTGTCAGCTCTAGTACATACTCATTGAAGTAGCACATACTTGGAGATGAACATGTTTGCCAGAATAATCAAACAACTGTTTGCTCATGTTCTTCCATCAGTTCCTGCTGATGCTCAGGTCTTTACTGGGCCTGCCAGTTTTATGGGGAACTAGCTTATCTGCTGTCAACACAAGAAGAAATTTCATTTTTCTTTTACTGAACTTCACACTCTGGTATAAAGCGTATGAATGATTTAGCTGAAATTGCTTTTCTCAGCTGTCTGTTCAGTTCCATCTATTTTATGCATCTGTGCTATTTTACCATTGCAGTGCTCTCATACAAACCAATCCAAGGAACTCCTGGTTCTGGATTACTTCCTCAGGTTGTGGGCTTTTTGAACTACTTTTTGGGCATTTCTAGAATCTAATGTTTTGATAATTTACATAATCTAATGGTTGTTTAATTCCATTCTTAGGGCAGTACAAAGCAGGGATTCTCATTCTAGCATCAGCATATTCATTCCTCCTAAAACATTGCACAGTTGAGTTCTCCTTGGTAGTCCTTACTCTGCTTCAGTATAGTAACCTGGAAGATACAGAAATAGTGATGATTTGCAGAGCGGATTCCACTTCAGGGGAAAGAGGAGGATAGATGTCTGCATGGAAAGTAAATACATAAATTAAGGGAGAACTATATGCTGGTGTGAATTCCCAGGAAAAAAAAAGGAGAAAAAGATACACTTGTTAGCATTTATCAACTCTAAAATAAATCTTGCAAAATAAATTTATTTTTGAAGTTGTGATATCGTAGTTATCATCCTGCCATTGAAAGCTGGCGTAGGCTGTGTGCATCATGCACTTTGCAGGTGTCCAGGCACTGTAAGCAAAATGGAAACAAACAAGCTCTGCTGAACAAGAACAGAAAGAATAGAAGAGGTCACCAGAAGATCACCTCCAAAGCAGCGAGGTACCTGAGGAAGTTTTAGAAGAATTTTGCAGGAAAGGAAACTACTAGATGTTTTCTCATCTCTTTTGTGATCCTGCAGCCCTCATGGCTTCTCTCGCTTTCAAGCTCCTCTCCCCCTTTACCCTGGTGTATAACCATTAGATCCATGAGGTGGTCTTGTTGTTTTCATCTGCATTTAAGTCCCCAACATGGAGACGAGAACTAGGGCAAGAAGAGCTTGCTCCTGCCCCACCTGGAGGGGGAAGAGCTGTTAGAAAAGTAGGTGGAGGACACTTTTGTGATGCAGCGCTCTTGGCATGGTCATAGGCAAAAGGAGCATTTCTGCTTGTATATTTTTGGAAGTGCCTACCTATTCTGACCATAATACCATGGTCCTTCCTCTTTCTGCTGCAGCAGCAGAAGTGAAAACAGGAGGCACCTTAAGGCATAGCAGTTGTTCCTTCTCCCTTTATATACAGGTATGGTGGCCAGGATAGCTGTTCTAAGCTACTATTTACTCTGTGCCTTGATCTGCTGCTGAAATCATGGAGCAGAATGGTAACTTGAGCGATAGCTCCTTGCACCCTTCTTGTATCCAGGTAATGTAAAAAGTTCTATTCCTCATGGTACCTCTTTGAAAAGCCAAGAGAAATAAAGAGAGGATGCAACAATTTCGGCTATTTAGCAGTCATGCCACTCAGGTTTCTCTGCTGATTCCTTAGATACTGCTAAAAATATGAAAATTCAGTGTGCTCATTACCTGTGAGGTGGCTACTAGAAGGACTATCACCAGCCAGAAATAACAGCTCTAATTATCTCATGTCAAATTATTTTTCTGCTGCATTTGTAGCAAACCCACAGATTTTTACTGTCAGCTCCAATTTGATTTATTTAGCGTGAAGCAGAAACTAGGTTGGAACACCTGTAAATTGTTCTTTTTTATTATTTTTTTAATTTTATTGTTTTTCCTCACTCCCTTAAGGTCTTCCATTGCCTATACTGTGACGCTGGTCAGTAGGTATCCAATGCTTTACAATGTATTTAAAGTGGTCCCAATAAAATGAAGGGACACCACTAGGCTTCAGTTCTCATTGGTCTGAAAAATACTGTAAGATATTTAGTTGCAAATTTCAGCTTACTTCCTACTTTCAGGTGGAAAACTTACTTTCACTAAACCTTTTCTCCGTAATTTAAGACCTGTTCACTAATAAATGAAGGTGACAGGAAATATCTCTGTATATTACAGTATGATGAGGTGCAATTTGAAAGTGACACGGATGAAAAATTGTTCCTGTAATAAACTATTGATTTTGTTCATGATCAGGACTTAAAGAACAGGATATGTAAGCATAAGTGTGTCAGAATCTCAGCAACAATAAATGTTGGGTTTAGTGCTTTAATAATTGTGTCTATTATAGAAAACACAAGGAAGACGATGGGGGAGGTAGGGAAAAGTAAAGATGGCTTTTTGAAGGAAAAACCAGAAAAAAATTGGAATAACTTCTTGCAGCCCTTGAAATATATTTAGGCGTAGATGAGTGAGTAGAACTAAACATCTGGTACAGGCAAACCACTTCTAGAGCAATGAGGTGTCACTGTGACAAAAATGCACTTTCAAGTGATTAGTATCACATTGAATGAAGTAAATGGACCAACTGTTTCTAAAGGCTAGACAGTACAGTTCGTCAGAAAATGTGATCTTTTAATGATATACCAACATTTTAAATAATGTATGGGCAGCCATTCTTCAGCAAACTGTGCTTGGTTTTAGAACAGTACTGTTCAGACCTCCTTAAGACCCAGTTACATTGAAATGCAAATAAATTCTCAATGGATATCTATTTATAAAGTTATTTTATCTAAGTGTTGCTAGAGGTTCTTAGAGCAAAACATTAAGAGGATTATCTCTTTTCCTTTGGATGAGCTTACTGTCTTAAGGGGGAAAATCAATAATTAGTTTGTGTGTTGTTCAGAGTCCCCCAACTTAAGCTTCCAATATATGCTGAAATTCAAAATTTAACTTTTAAAGACTGCTTTGAGAAAAAGGGTCTTACCTTGAAAGTGCAAGGTAACAATATGGCCTTTGGGTTTAGTTGTTGTGGTTTGGCTTTTTTTTGTATGTGTCAGCTTTAATGAAAGGTGTATGTTTGGCATACATACTTATGTTGTACCTAAGTCCAGTGGCCTGATCTCACCCCACCTCCACTCTCACAAATCCTCCAAAAAGTTCCCAAAGTTCAAATAACATCAATCCAAAATGGAGGAAAGCTACACACTCTTTATAGTAAGCTATTTTTCTTTCGTTATCACTATTAATTTTAAACAAAACATTCAAATTCTGCAGCCTAAGTCTTTCAAGCTTGTTCAGGTTATAAGTTGTGTGTGGAAGCCAAAGATAAGAGATTAGGCAAGACTGATGAGGAAAAGAAAATTATAGAGTAAGGGCATGTTGAGTTGACAGTCCACCTTTTGAAGCAAGGAAGTCCATGGTGGTCCCGGCAATTGAGCTTTCTCTGAACATGCAATTAGAGCTGCATGGTGCATTGTGTCATTGCCATAGGTCCTAAAAGTAACCCAGCTATATTGAGCGTGATGCTACACCAAGCCTAACAGTCCCCAGCCCTGGTAATCCTTTTGGTCCCAGTGGTGCTCCAGCATAGTACAGTCTTTATGAAGGAAGGTTATATCCAAGAAGTGTTATTGAGAATTAAGTTGTATTTAAACCTCTGTCTTCAATAGTCTGAATGTTCTCTGTACTTGATTTTATTATAAGGATCACCTGTGAGTAATGGAGCGTACAAAAGGATATCCTTAGCAATACTTATGGTTACATGTGGCCACTGTTGTAAGGTATGATATAGCTAACCACAGTGAAGGGAACAGTGACAACATTTCAGATCATAGATGTCTCTGTGCATCAGAAGACCTGATCTGACAAGCTATAGTTCAGATAGGGGAAAAAAGACAAAGCAATATTTACCTTCTCTGTTTTTATCTCCTTTCCTTGGTTTTCATCTGGGGAGAGTTGTATGGGATTTATGCAGTAGCTTATTTCAGATGCCTGGCTCTGCAGGAGGGATACAACACTTTGCCTTTGATATCCATACTTCCTATCCTGCTTGGAGTGCTTTGTATATGAAATAATTTCATCTCATTTGAGGTTTTGAGGGACTGATGTTCACAGTATTAGTTCAACTTAGTTTCTTTAATACCTATATAAACAATTTCGTCTCTTGGACCATTAAGTGTCTTAAACCAAAATTTTGAAAGAATACCATGAGATACAGTATAAGATAGCACAGGAAGAGACTACCACCACATTACCCAAATCTTAGTCAAGTTATCCTGGCTAATGCTGTAGTGAGCTCAGTTAATGGCAATAAGAGAGATAGGATCTTGTATAAGCAAATAGGACCAAACACAACCTGTTCAAGTGAAGACTTGGCAGGGACAACCAGGTGGTCTAACGCATTATGACAGCTCTGGAAATGCTCTGAACTGACTGGGCTTTTGCCATGAACAGCATTTGAGAAACAGAATTCTGGAAAACAACAAACATGCCTGACTTTTTAAGACAGAATAAACAATAGGAATGACTTTCAAATTTTGAAGGAACCCAGAATATAATTTGAGTTATGGGAATTAGTCCTTTTCATGAGTGACAGATCCTTCAGGAGTAAATGCTGAGTGACAACAAAGTACTCAAAACCTGGAGCTATCTAAGGAAGAGGGAGCAAGAACTCCTTAATAACTAAATAATGAAAAAGCACAGAGTGTAGGCAGTACATCCACACCCTGGCTTTGCTTGGACTGCTGCTGCTATGCATCACATCTAGCTTGATCCACCTACAATTCAAAGGCAGATGAGAGTGATCCTTGATTCATTACAGAATCTCAGCAGAGGTATTGTTTATAGATATACTTTTTATTTTAGAAGTGCCTAATGTTTTTAAGTGACAAAAATGGATTCTGCATTTTGTTTAGTTCCACTTGGCCAGCCCTTTTATACTACATTTTCATCAGGTTTTTGTTATGTGTTGTCTTGTGATGTTAAAAAAACTACAACGTACTAAATGCTTATGTGAACGTTGAGGCTTAAATTTAGGAAATGTTTTCCAGTTGTCCAAGGAGTGAGTGAAAGCATGGATGTGTTCAAGTGGGGTAGCGGTGATGGGAAACAAAAGTTATTTAAGGTAGCAATTAATACTCTGTTTACAGAGTATAGGCTATACAGTAAACTAGGAAAAGTTTTGGAGATGACAGCTTAAGCCTATGAGACAAAGCATGTCTTTGTCCAATGTGCTGATATATTTAAGGAGATCTGTTTGTTAGTGCTATAGCTGCATTCTGTTAATCCCTGTGATTTATGGAAAAAGGGGGAGAGGGTGTCATCCCCCCTGCTTCTTGATGAATAATTTGCTACTGGGGGGGAGACGGACGTGGGGGCGTGTGCGTGTCGCTTTTCTCTGAAGCGCTGGAAACAGACTGCACCTTAAGCAAAGCAGTTGCATTCATAGTGAAATTAAATTCTCCCGAGTTTGGTTTGTGTAACCATGACATGCTGAAGATTATAAATTGACAACCAGGCTTAAAGACCGAGTAGTCAAAAAAAAACCCCATGAATAAGGATCTCCATGGTATTAGCTCAAAAACTGTGGGATATTAAGGGTACTTCATATCTGCCTTGGAGATGGCTGTTGTTGAGTTTTCCTTTCTTTTTTTTTATTTATTTGGCAGGGGGTAGGTGGGATAGCCTTTCATTCATGAAGACTAGAAATTTCTAAGTACCAGGATTTGTTTATTTTTATTTCAGTGCTGGCAGTACAAAAGTTGAGGCTGGAAAGTGGGAATAGCTGTTAATGCCAGAATTAACCTCCTTGCTTGGTTTTTCTTTGTTTTGCTTCAAAAGTCAGAGACTTCAGGTCTCTGGCCACTAAAACAAAATCTAGATCAGAATTTGGGAGCCTGTGTTTTTAACAAATGTAGACTTGATGGGTTACTGATTAAACTTTTCTGCTCCAACATAGAGTATTTCTCTATTTCTGCATGCAGTTTAAGACAGTAGCAGTTTACAAAACTCTGCAAATTGCCAAACTGGTGGGGGGTGTTGAGGGTTGTGTTTGTTTGTTTAATGGGCTGTCCTGCATACTTCCTGCGCCTTTCTCTTCTGTAAGGCACAGAAGACTGCCCTTTCCACACACACAATTTGAGAAGAAATAGTAATTGTGTGTGAGACAGCTTTTGGTATGTCTTCAAGTGGCTTAAGAGTGCAAGCCTCAGTTTTAATAAACATTTCTGGCAATAAAATAAATGTGGATTACGGTTTCCTTGCAGAATGTGCTGTGCCTTTGGCACACAGCTGAAGTGGACTGGCTTTGTCAAAGCCTGCAATACTGGAGATAGTGCAAGAAAGAAATCTGTTAAGACCAACAAGAAAAGGTTCTGGAACAGGAAGGTGAAAAGGAGCTCCAGGGCTGGGATGATAATATCAGAGGTAAAAGTGGGGTAAAAAGGCAGGAGTGGTTATTTTATGGGTTCTACAAAACCATGATTTTGTGGTTGTAATGGGATATTAGGGAAGAATTAATTAAAATGTGAGTTGAATTAGGCTACCTAGAAGAAATATGTCTTGCATTTGGAAAATAAATTGGCAAAGGTAATCAGCTGACTCTGTTTTCAGCCTGTTACGCCTTGTTAACAATATGGAACACACTGACAATAGATATTTAGTAGCTTTTGTCTAGACCAGAAAAGTAACTTATGGTACAATGGGATAAGAAAATCTGTTTTAATAGACTATCAAAATAATTTCCAGAGTACTTTTATATTAATTTATTTGACGTGGTCTTTCACAAAGAGTATGTTCTAGGACTAGTTCCTTTAACAATTTTAACAGAGTTTGTTAGGGGGCTTCTTTGTTGGGTAGTTCTGCCAGTGTAAAGTAGAAAATGAACCAAGCTTGACTTTTAAAACTTGCTATTGTAGGGAGCAAGGTTGGTTTTATTTTTAATTCAGTTATGGTTGACTGATATGCATTCTCCAAAAAACATGTAGGTTTTGCATTGTTAATGCAAAAAATCCCTAAATGTAGCATTAAAGAATAACCGAACTGTCTGAACCAGCTTTGTTCCATGTAAAGGCATATCCAGCTTCTCAGTTCATCTGCTTGTCAAAGTTGCACATACGCCTGTTTTAAGCAGACTTTGGTAGGAGTTGCTGCTCTCAAGTTTCCAGATCCCATTTAGTTCAAAAAACTGAGATGTAAAAAAACTGTGCTTGCAGGGTTTCACTTTATTTTTCAGTGTAGTGTAGAGTTCTGCATGTAACACCTGTAAATACACTCAGAAAACTAGCAGATGATCAAGCAAATAGAGCAAATGATCAAGCAAAATTATGGCTGGCCATTAATACAGATGAGTATCAAGCCACCCTGCCTTAAATCATAGTCTTGTTTTTCCTGCAGTTGCCAGCTTTGCTACCTCGCTGCTGTAAACAAATTCTTAGTAATGCTGTCTCAGTTCCAAGCGGGATGAAGAGTACATACGTGCCTGCAAAGTTGGCAAGAATTGCTAGTAGTCAAACTCAAGAAATATTTAGTAATGAATCCAGATCTCACTGTGAAGTATCTCTCAAAAAGGACTTAAAGTTGAATGGGTATCCAGCCTTCTGAGCAATTGCCAAAGGGTCCTGGATTTTCAGCTAGTGCTCATTTCTGGTGGAAAATGTACACTGAATCTAAGGCTACTACTCTTTAAGGGAAATGATGAAGTAGTACTCATGCTGTAGAAGACCTTGCATGGATTTCTGACCATTTTAGAGTTAAAACAAACTTTGCACTATGCATTCAAATATATCCATGAAAACGGCTCAATGTACCTATCACTTGATTCTTTCAAACCAGATTTCTTTGCTGTCTCAATTTTACTACAATGTAAATTTGAAATATGTATCTTAACTTTCTAGATTGCAGTGGTCATTGACTTTTGGGAATGCTGCCTTTTTCCTTTTGCTGAAAGAAATCTTTCTTTACATGCCAGATGATTTTTCTGTTTAATCTGTCCCTACTAGAAGTTGTGGGCAGAAATATCCAAAAGTTTTGCATTTTAGAAATAC
Source organism: Hypotaenidia okinawae (assembly GCA_027925045.1). Lineage (NCBI taxonomy): Eukaryota > Metazoa > Chordata > Aves > Gruiformes > Rallidae > Hypotaenidia > Hypotaenidia okinawae. The sequence goes on from BSDF01000001.1 coordinate 98,355,112, forward strand.
TCACTTGTAATACAAAGACATTTCCATAAATAAGAAATAATATTAAAGCTCCTAAATCTCATTATTTTGGCCTCTGGTATTCAATTTTTCCCCAAAAATATCTATGCACCATGTTTCGTTTTTGTGTGCTTTTCAAACTAGGAAGGAAAAGTTTTTATGCTTGATTTTTGGGGGTAAGATTTAGCCCTACTCTGTAAGGAAAAGAACGTGCATTCTATGTACATTCTTTGTTTTGATTTAACATCAGTATAAATTTTCTTCTAATTTGAAAACTTTGAAATTGCTGCTTATTATTTCTACTGTTACTCCACTATTTTACAGACTTATTTACTTATCTCTCCTTATTAGATCAGTTTAGTGCCAATTACACAAAATATGATCCATATGTGGATTGTGGTTCGCATTTGTAAACTATGTAAACACTGTCAAGCCTTATGAGTTTAAACAGTGGAGTTTACTTCTACTAAGAAGTATTCTTAAGTCCATTATAAACACCACAGTTTTAGAATGAGTGATTTGTGCAGAGAAACAACCAAAAAAATTGTTTAAAAAAGAAATCTTAAAGAAATTATTTCAGAAGACAGTTGATAGTGCAGAAATGGCTACCTAGTTTTTCAGCTTTGGGATGCAAAGTAAATTTTGAAAAAGAACAATGCCCAAGCATATAACAAATCTTTTAAAACTGCAGAAGATGTCGAGTAGTATTGAGCTCAATTCAAGTGATGCTGTTTCACGTAGAGCCCAGCTATTTTCTTAGAAGTGTGCTGCACAGCACGTCAGGACCTGGAAATATGTTGCCTGTGTAATGTCAAGACCTGACTCAATCAGCAGTTTATCTTTTGGGCAAGAACAGTAGGATCAAAACATCAGGGTGGTGTTCCCTGGCAACTTTAGGTTGTTTCAGAGCAACCTCCTATTGAATAAGCCAAATCTCCTGCATCCTCCTTTCTCCTAGCTACAGTGTGTAGCCTAATGTGGCAGGTTCCTAGAATATGTATATGTCCACCTATGCCTACCAATTTAATAATGTAGAGAGATGCAGTGGGAGAATCACCACAATTTGTCTGCATCTTGTATTAAGCTGTCAGTGAATATCTAAATCACTTCCTTTTCTGTCACTTCATCCCTCAACTACATCCTTCAAGACACAACACCATTCAGAAAGAACCACCAGAAATACCCTCTAAAATGATATGTAAATCCGGCAATTCATCATGCTCTGTGTAGTACAGGTTTAATTCTTCCTGCTAGGCCTCAATCTGCTGAAACATTACTCTGATATACAGTACAAAAGCAGTAACAAAGATGTTCATATCAGCCCATTGTGAGCTGGTGGCAGGGAGAGAAATCAATGAAGCCATGGGGACAATAGCTGGGGTTTAAACAGGCTGCAGAAACTTGCTAAGACGCAGACAAAAGGCCTGCGCTGAAAAGCGGGCTGCCGAGGAATTCCTCGGGCTCCATTATGCGGCCGAAACAATCCTCACTTAGAGAGTGGATTTGCATCTCTAATAGGGTTCAGGCTCTGTTTGTGAAAGGCTTTCGCTAGGGCTGACCCCATCTCTCAAGATCACATTGATACCCGGCGCCTCGCCTCTGCCCTGTCCCGCGCCGCGCAGGGCAGTATCATGGGAAAATGCACCCGCTTAAAAGGAAGCGGAGGAAGGCAAAAAAAATTAAAGGCTTGAGGCAGTTTTGGTGGTACTTAGCAGGGAAAATTACTTTGGCAAATAATAGAACCTACTGCTGGTAATTACTGCGAACAAGCTTCCCCCAACCCAAATGTGACACTTGGACTGATGTGAGAAAAGCTGATATAGGCCAAGCTTATTAAGCCTGAAAGAAAGGAGGCTCTTCCCTATGAAAATACAGCACTTGGAACCTGCAAATCCTGTAATCTAGTGTTGCCAATTATCCATTAAAATAGAAAATAGAGCTGTAATATTTTCGCTCCTTTCTAGAGCGTGCAGTGCCAGATGCTCTAATCTGAAGTGATTTTAAATGGAAAAATATTTTGTTTCATTCATGTGCTCCTGTTTAAACCAAACTTGGCTTTACTTTCTCCATCTTCTTCCGGACATAGGCAACATTCTGTCTTTTAATAGAACAGTGTCATTAACACAGTCCTAAGTTTTCAGAAAACACAACTGTCTTTACCCTTGAAACAAACACTTTGAGTCAATTGAAACACTCTTCAGACCTTCCTGTGTGTAGGTTCCATATGTACATGAGCGCCTCTGTTCTCTCTCGAAGTGCGTCATTTTATGTAAAATTATCTCTCTAAAAACATTCAGTACCACCCTGTTGTCTTCTATATTTTATCTGGATGAGGGAAGCATTTCATTACTGTCCCTGTTTTTCAAAGAAGGTTATCTAGAAGTCCCAATTAACCTCAACAGCCCACATCTCTTAACAGAAGAGGGCCATAAGTATTTTTTCGTCACACTGTTGCCGGCAAGTATTTCATTAGATGCAAACATCTTTGCACCAAAATGAGATCATCAGCGTTGCACCCTCTTTTACTGGGCTGCTTACACTGAGTCAGGTTCAGTTAATTTCATCTACAACTTAAAAGGAGATTGTAGAGTATACATGTCAAAGGTGCACAAGCAGAATCCAAGAGGAAGCAGTTAGTCTGCCACAAGGGAAATTCCAGTTGAAAAAAATGGAGGAAACAAAACTCTGCCATGAGAAAGATGTAGCCCCAAAACTCAAAGAGGCCAAGGAATCTCCATACTTGGTAAGTTAATAACTTGGCTACATTGAACACTGTGCTTCTTACACTAACCTTGAAGTTGGTTCTGCTTAGTGTAAGAGGTTGGACTAGAAGTTTTCCTGAGGGTTTTTTCCAATCTAAATCATTTGGTACACCTATGAAACCTGCCTTTCTAGTTTGCTCATTATTCTTATTTTCTCCACTTCCATACTGTGGCAATCTCTGAGCAGAGAGATGATGACTTTGAATACCTATTATGTCTTTGGATAGCACTAAACAGGAATTAGAGTCAATGACTAAGATTTAACAGCATGAACACTCACAACAGAAACTTACTGAAAGCAACCTCTAGTGTGCAGTAAACGATTGCATAAAACATATATACTTGTTGCTACAAAAGCACTGATATCTATATGGTTTAAATTATTTTTAAAAATAAAACTGCAGTCAAATGTAATGATGTGGACTTCAGAAAATTTCTAAGACTATGGTGTCATAGAAGCTATATTTGAATTTACAAGACCTCTTTGGACCAAAGAGAGCAAACTGACCCATTAGGAATCTATGATGATCATTTTGCTATAAAATTGCATGGCAACTCTTAGTCTGTGTAGTCTTTATGAATTTGTGAAGCTGTACTCTCTTCTTCAGCCAGAACATCAGGTAAATTGGAACAAAATTCAGCTGGAGGCTGGTCACGAGTGGCGTCCCCCAGGGCTCAGTCTTAGGTCCAGTTTTGTTCAACATCTTTGTCAATGACCTGGATGAAGGGTTTGAATGTTCCCTCAGTAAGTTTGCAGGTGACACTAAGCTGGGAGGAAGTGTTGATCTGCCTGAGGGTAGGGAGGTTCTTCAGAGGGATCTGAACAAACTGGATTGATGGGCTGAGACCAATAGGATGAAATTTATCAAGGCCAAGTGTAGAGTGCTACATTTGGGACATAACAGCCCTGTGCTGTGCTACAGGCTTGGGGGAGACTGGCTGGAGAGCTGTCAGGCAGAGAAGGACCTGCGAGTGTTGGCTGACTGAAGGCTGAATGTGAGTCAGCAGTGTGCCCAGGTGTCTGGGAAGACCAATGGCATCCTGGCTTGTATCAAAAATAATGTGGCCAGTAGGTCTAGGGAGGGGATTGTGCCCCTGTACTTGGCATTGGTGAGGCTTCACCTGGAGTACTGTGTCCAGTTCTGGGCTCCTCACCATAAGAAGGACATTGAGGTCCTGGAGCGAGTCCAGAGAAGGGCATCCAGGCTGGTGAAGGGGCTGGAGGGCAAATCCTATGGGGAGCGGCTGAGGGAGCTGGGGATGTTTAGTCTGGAGAAGAGGAGGCTGAGGGGAGACCTTATCACCGCCTACAACTACTGGAAGGGAGGTTGTAGAGAGGTGGGTGATGGTCTCTTCAGCCAGGTGACAGGAGATGGGACAAGGGGAAATGGCACAAAACTGACCCAGGGCAGGGTCAGAAAAAATTTTCACTGAAAGAGCTGTCAGGGCCTGGAACAGGCTGCCCAGGGAGGTGGTTGAGTCACCTTCCCTGGATGTGTTTTTTAAAAAAGGGTAGATGAGGTATTTAGGGTTATGGTTTAGTTTAGGATGAGATTGTTTGGACTTGATGATCTTTAAAGGTCTTTTCCAACCTTGTGATTCTGTGAAATTCAGACACTGATGCGTATTTACAAATTTCAACATGGATTAGAGGAAAGAAAAATGTAGACTGTAGGGCTTTTTTTTTTCTTCTTCTTTAAAAAAAAGGCAAATCATACTAGTAGATGTCGAAACTAATAGCTTGCAGAATAAATAAAATATTTGCGTTTATGTAACATTTTATTATGTTGCAAAATTACAGTTATACACATAGCAATGCATTAACTGATATTTTGTAGAATGTTTTTCTTTTAAGGCCTAGATCTGCAGACCTGCTTTTTCCTTTGTGTTTGGGGAAGCTGTTATATCTATAAGATGGAATCTCATTACTGTGTATAATTGTAATTATGTAAATAAGGTTACTTCTGCCTATCTTATGTTTAAAAAGCCACAAGAAAATGTTGATGGTCTAGTTAGTGCGATGCATTCAAAGTGACTGCGAATGAACTTTTCAGTAACATTTTTAAAAACCTTAATTTTCTAAACATGTTCTAGATTTCATACTGACCAGCTGCTATTTTGGCATTTATACACCTCATACTTTAGGAGAAGAGTCAGTTTAGTTGTGTAATTAAAAAAACACTCTGATCAGAAGCAACAGAAATTAAGAGCAAGCCTATAAGCTTATAAACCATATAATTTCAGTAGGATTTTTTTGCTGTTCTTGTTTGGGTTTAGTTTTTTTTTTTCCTTCTAAATAAAGGGGCAATGCCAAAACCATGAGAGGATGGTAGAAGATAACACGGGCTTCATCTGGGGCTGTGTTGCTGCTCTGCATTATCATCTTGGCAAATTCACGAGGGTTTTTATGTCTATCTGTCCTGTCTCATTCATCCCTGACTAATCTTTCAAGAAAAAGGAATCATCTTGCTGTGTGTAAATATAATCTATAAAGTTAGTTACTTCTGTGAGGAAATTTTGTCACCTGGATATAGATGTAATTGGTCTTAAAGTGCAGTGTAAGGAGGAGTAGGTATCCTTGTTTGCTCATGCAGATAAGAAAACCAAGATATAAGCAGGGGAAATCACTCTCCAAGGTCATTTGAATTAAACTGTTGGTGGATTTGGGTATAAACTCTTCTCTCCTTACTCCTAGCCCAGTATCTACCTTTCCAATCACATTACTGTTTTAGTTGTTTTCCTGCCTAGGAAGCTTCATGAGTTTCTTGTGGATTGTTTTTCTTGTGGTCTCAAGAAACACATCAAATTACGTCTTCCTTGAGTTTTTACATGGAGGGGGGAAAAAAAATAAAAATATACTTAGTGTCAGTCTACTCAAGCTGATGCAATGTTTTCTCAAGCATTAATTGAACAGAGCAGGAATATGAATGCAGCTCATTTTGGTACAGCAGTAGATTAAGTTATACTTGCTGATACCCTGAGTTCAGGGAATGCATGTGTACTCATTGTGGGCTGGTGCTGCATACTGATGGGAGTTTCACACTTGTATGAATGTTCTGAATTAACTTTGCATTGAGCTATCTCTGGGACACATTTTCACTTTTTTTTTCTTTTTATTTCTTCCTACTTGAGTCTATGTCATGGGTAATGCTGCACTTCTGCATAGCCTATAGAAGAGTGAATTTAGGAGGCTGATGAAAAGTGAATTCCTATGGGAGCAAATCCTTTTGTACATTTTTGAAGAACTGTAGATTATTTAAACAATGTTTTTAAATGGTTCAAAAATGCAATATAAAAGCACTTACAGATTATTTTAACACTTTTTCTTAAAGTAACTTGTAATTAATTTTATTTTGTATTATTGCAGGATTAAGTGGTAGCTAAAATGTTCAGATAAGGATTCTCATTAGCTATGCATAAAAATTGCATATCTATTGCGTGTGTCATAGGAAAACATTAATTCTGTTAATTAATTAATCACCTTTCCACTCATATAATCTAATATGCAGCTTTACAGCAGTTGACCACTAGTTGAATACATGAATTTTCAGATTTTGATGAGGCAATTTGAGTTGTCCAGGACAACATAAATTTGAATGACCTAGAATCAATGTAGAGCTGCCTGGCAATAGCAATCACTATTTAATTCTGCAGTGGAGGTAGTTACTTAACCTTCCTTCTAACACAGTGATATTTCTGTCATAGATAAATGTATTATTCAGATGCCTCTTAAATTAGTTCAGTCAAATCTTGTGTATCCTTAGGAACAGGCTAAAGGGAAAAGAACTATCTTTTAGAATCTTACCCACACCAGCATATCAAAGTGAAAAATGCTCTCAAATATTGCACTCTAGCCAATGCTTCTTAGTCTGGTGGGTTTGGGTGTTGTGGTTTGGGGTTGGTTTTGTGGTTTTGGTTTGGTTTTCTTCTCATTGAATGTATGAGGCACTGGAAAGGGCTGTAATTAACCAATGTAGTAACCATGTCCTGTCCTGCCCTAGGAAGGATGACCTGTGTAATCTGGCCAAAGAGAAAGCAAGTCATCAAACCTGGTGAGCAACTGCTGGTTGGAACTGGTCTTCTGAGTGACAACTTCACTTTAACTTGGCTGAAGTGCACCGAAGTCTGCCCTGGGGGCTTTTATGAGATGTCTGAAGTCCTGTTAAAGTCAAGGTTGTCTTGTTTTCATATTCTCTTCTGTGGTTATTTTACAGGTGCCCTCTTCTAAGGCTGTTTCATAGTCATGATATGCATACCAATCAGTCATGTTTCCTAGAAGCATAGCTACAAGCTTTGTTCCCATAAGTGGAAACAAATATATAATGCTTTAACTTAATCTTTCCTGTAAATGAAGCATGATAATGCTCTTGCTAGTGAAGGAGTAGCAACTCTGGCATGAAAAAGGTAGGTTGTTTAAGGTTTTTTATAAACTTTGTAACACAACTGGTTTACACCAAATGACTTATAAGGACACCTTTAGTTTTTTGCTTGGAAAGTTAGTCTTCAGCAACAGTATAGTTTTGGTGACAGAAAATGAATGACTTATAGGAAGAATCTTAGTATCAATGTATACTGCAAAGTCCCTAACTGGTACACATAGTTTACATATCCATAAAATAGTTACATATTTTGAAGATTTAAAGCAATAGAAAATAAACTGTCTTGAAAGGATAGCTCTCCATCCTCGATCTGACCATGTCAGAACTAACCTTCCCAAGCAGCCAGCCCACGTGAGCTGAGCTAACCCCAGGCTGATTCCACATCACTCCCCCATAAAAGGGGCTGGTCGGGGAGGGGTGCTCCTGGATGCCTCCAGAGCAGTTTGAGTATGGCTGGGGTATTGTGCAGCACTCTGTGTACTGTCAGGTCATACGGTACTCTCTGTTATCACCACTTATGAGTGAAATTTGCCGTGGGCTGTTATTGTTTCCCTTTCACGGTGATTTTGTCAGATAACTGTCCTTATCCCAACCCACAGAGGCTCTGTCTTTTTCTCCTCTGGTACTGAGTGAGCGAAGTGTGGTGATCAGCTGTTGTTTAGGGCTGAACCACCACAATCTCTAACATCTATCTCTCTGTCTTGGTTTTATCAAGTTACTGTGAAAGGTTGCAAACGCAGGAAGAGCATGCTTTGGCTTTGGATGTTCTGATTGATGGTCCACTGCAGAAAGTAGCCCTGTGAAGCTTCTGAATTCGGGGTAGTTCTCTGCTCTTTCTCCTGTTCTTTTTCTAAATTGGAAAACACTGAAACGACTAAACTCTCAAATGTTTCTGCATTTAGCCCTATTCTTAAACTTGCAGTCTCTTTATGCATTTTGATTTTGTAGCATACTTGGTGATGATTATATTAGCTCAGGTGTACACAGGAGAACTGCCTGCAGCTACTGGAACTCTTTCAAGAGAAGAGCTTCAGCAGCAAAGGCATGTTTGCTTCTGGGTTTGTTGTACATAGAAATTATTTCAACGGGTGAATAAACACAGCAGGTAAAACTGTTTTTGAGAGGTCTTTGCTTAACTGGCAGTCCTGTGATGTCCATCAAATGTTACTTCTGCCAGTGGGCGTTCTCTTCTTTGGCATTAATGGCACAATGCGCTCCCAGCTAAAAGGCACCCTGAGTCCACACTTCTGTGGTGTTGTCCAGCAAGGCTCTTAGTGACAGCCATGCAAGCTTTAATCATCAGGTGGTGAGAGCTGTGTAGACACAAATGATTGTGGCCTATTAGGCAGTATCTCTGGTGACGAGGTGGAACTGAACGTACAACCCTGTTTTAGCAGCCTTGGACATTCTTGTGTGCATAGGAGTAAACAATAAAACCTTTAGATAAGCAGATTTTTAGTGGTGTTTTGCTGGCCTTGTTCAGGCAAAGCCTCACTCTGTTAGTTACTGACCCTTAGTACCTGTTCTTAAAACTTGAACAGGGGCAGTCTGAGTAACTTTTCTGGCTAAGTGCTGTTTAGGAAGTGGAAGTTTTGGTTTTTCAGGGTTCATTACCAAAACAAATCTTGCTCACTCTCAAAAATATTTATGTCTTGCTAGGTTGAGCTATAGGTTGTGTAATGTTATCGGTAGGGAATGAAGTTAAAGTTCTCTTCTGTGCTCTTCACCTCTAGTGATAGTTGGAGATACCATTTTCAGTAAGCACCACCACAGGTTGGACCAGTTTGAAGAATTTACTGAGTCATACTAAGTAGGTGGCAGGTTACTACTCCCTTAAATGCTTTAAACCCATCTTGTGGATTCATCTTCCCCCTTTATGTCTTGTCTGATTATGGTTTTTTATTTCCTCCCTTCAGAAATAAGAAATGGCTGCACTTGGTTTAGTTTTAGCAAACAAGAAAGTGAAAGCCTACATTTGAACTTCAATTTTAGACCACAATAACATTTCTTCACTTTGAGGATTTTCTTTCTTACAAACTGGACACCTTTGTTGAAGGGAATAAAGGGAAAGCGCTTCATACCGACAAGGGACTGATATCATTGGAGAACAACGCACTCTACAAACGACATATTGTACAGGCAGGCACAGAATGAGCTTTCATGCAGGGTTCTGTCAGTGTCATTCAGCCCTGCCTGAATGGACAGCCCTCTTGTGATTTATCTTCCATTCATCAGTCAATACCCAGTACTTTTTCAGCAGTGATGGATAAGATCTCCTGCTAAATTGACTACTGCCTGCTGAGCATTGTTGAGCCTGAGAACTGAATGGGAAGGCAAAGCTTAACATCTCACATGTGGAGCTGCAGGTTATGAAAGTTACAGGATGATTCTGAGGAGCTTAGAAAAATACCTGGTTAATTTTGGATCCCACAGATGGAGGGAACAGAACCCTAGTCATCTTACATTTATATATAAACTGTTTTGTTTTTTAGCTGTTGTCTGTGTAAGAAGGATGTATCTAGGCTTCAGAATTGTTTTTATTTTCTATCCCTTTCAAAGCTTCTGTATTTGCAAGATATTCAACATATATGGTGCAGCCCCATGTACTTGCATATTTCAAGGAATTAAGATATTTCAAAAACATAATGTACTTTGTGCATAAAAAGAGACTTATTTTATAGCAGAGCCGACAAAGGCAAAACTATTTTTCCAAAACCAACCAATCAAACCACATAAAATCCTTGTAATATAGATTTTGTCTAACACATAGTCCATTTGCCCATCAGCAGACCATTTTGTAGTGTATTCAGTTGTGAAATTTGATGTTGGAACATGCGTCCTTTGTTGATCTCATTCAGCCTTCTTGCCTTTTCCCACAGCACAGGGGTGCTGAGCAGGCCACTCAGGCTTCACTTCTTTGTATTACCTGGCTTCTGAACTGTAGCATCCTGTGTTTTCTAAATCCAACCCACATCTTTTCAGAGAACCATTTTATCTTGCATATTTGTGTCCTCTAGAGTGTGGTATAGTGAAGCTAGAGGTATCTCTGGGCAGCAACTTCTCTTGTTCCCTTTTAAAGTTGACTCTATCCATATATTTTTTGAAGTAGGGTTATATATCTTTAGACAACAATGTGATATGCTTGAGCAACACATACAACTTGTTAGACGTATGTGAGGGCATGCATATGGCAGAACATAAGTGTTGAGGTAAATGAGCAGGAAATACTTTCTATCTGAACTCCAGTGCCTCTTTTTTGTGTCTTGAACAGCAACTCTTTTTGTTATTTAAATAGGGGGAGTAAGATTTCTATGGATGAAAATGGCAGTTGAGTTGGAAAAAACTATGGAGCTCATAGGTATATCCTTTGAGAGATTTGATAGACTCAGGATGTTAAGAATGGTGGAAAGGGAAAGTAGCATTTCTACCGAAACTCCAATTTGACCTGGTTGCTAGAGCACCTGAATTACTCCTTAACTGTGTGCCTATCCTGATTTTGCTGTTCATAAATAACTCCAACACTGAAGCACCACAAATAAAAAAGCTAATTGGTGCATTTAGAGTTGACTGCTTGTTCCACATTAACTATTGCGTTATGAATTAATATACGTGAAGCCCCTGTCATGGTGGACGAGGAGATCAAGCTGTCCTCTGTGCGAATCTCTCACTTGTCTTTTTATTTTTTCTTTTTTTCTGGGAAACTGTTGAATAACAGTGTCAGCAGAGGCTGCAAAGAATTTCAGGATAGTTGGTAGAACTTGCTTTGAATACAATTTTTAAAGGACATAAATGATCTGAGAAACTTAAATTCATGGGCTATAGGTATTTATTGCCAATTTTAATAGTTCATTTCTACTATTACAGGACGTAGGACACTGAAGTAACTAATAACCTCTTGTAAGGGAAAGAAGGGAGAAAGGTTTTAAAAAAATTCTGCTGACAGTAATGTCTATTTCAGATACTTAAATATAATGATGCCAGTAGGTGCTGCTTTAATATTGCTAGCTATAGTCATTTCGGAAGGTGTTCTTTTGTTTTAGGATGGTCATAAGTATGGTGACATGTGGTATATTTAGTGCAAATGAGTACTTAAAGGAGCAGCTGTTAAAAGATTAAACAGTCACATAAAAACTTATTATGGTTTTATACAAATTAAAGCTGTCTCCAGGTAATCTAATTTTATATGCACTTCTTATTCAATTTTTTTTTAGATTTTCCCTTGGAAAATCAGCTAAAAATATTTAATAGTAAAAAAAGAGATTTCTCTTTGCCAGAATAGTAAGATTTTCTGCTTCCAGTCTTTTCTTGTTGCTGACTAGATGGAAGACAGCCAGAATCCACATTCTGTTTGGTCTTTCTGTTGGGCTTCAACTAGACTGTGATCGCTTCATCAACTGTTTATACATATAAAAGGGAGGCCTTGGCTAGATGGTGGCCACTGATGTGACTTCAAGGAATTTTCTTTAAACCCCCTTTTATTTTTTTTTTCTAAATTACATTCTAGAGAAAAAGCATTTTTAATAATCTTATATGATCTTAAAACTTAAGTTCTAAGACACTTCTTGGTGAGTAGTTAAGTAGTCTGAACATCTTTGGGTGAGCATCCAGTACCATCCTCTCGGGCAAAAATTTGCCAGGTCTTGCTGGATTTCTGTGATTTGACCATCCCCAGAACTGGGCCTCCACAACACATGGCTTTCTGGTGGGCAGTAGGGACTTTGCAGTCCTAGGGAGCTCTAGTGCAAGATGAATCTCCCAATTTTGAGCCTTCAAATCGTTTGGAAGTAAAAATGAAATTTGGCAAACCAATTTCAGTTGCTCCTATTTCTGCTACTGCTTCCAAGGTTTACTGGCTCTCAGTTCACTTCAGATTTTCACTGTCTTTTGAATGTAAATTTAATTAAAAAAATTTAGAATTTTGATTTGGTGGAGAACTTAGTATGTTAAAGTCGGCACAGTTATGTTTCCCAAATGAAATTTTAATTTACTGTATGTTTTTGAATGTCTTATTTTGACTATTGAGAAACACAGATCTAAAAAGCAATATAAAAGGAAGAGGAGGAATATTTTAACTGCTTTTTACAGGGGATAACAACTTTATAAAGCTGCAGGTGATGTTTCACCAAAAGTGGGAATACCTGTTTTCCCTCATACACTAGGCATTTTAATGGATAGTCTGCTTTCTACAGGCATCACATTGGGATCTTAAAGGTGCTTCATATGTTATATTCTCATGCTTTTCTTTCATGAAGGGTTCTAGCTGTTTTTTAGGTTTTCTTGCTCTGGATTATCCATCTGCTTAATTGGATGAGGGGTGTGCATGTTGTTTCAGTTAGTTAATTTCTGGAGTGTTAATTATTTGATAAGCTCTAATGAGGATTTAGGCTTGAAGACTCCCATAAATTTGAATATTAAAAGTTTAATAAAATGAATCCAAAAAGTTAGTGCTTTTTTTGACAGCTTTGGCAAGAAGGTGGGTAATTAGAAGGAAAACACTTGATGTCATTTGCATGAGAATAGAATAGACAGAAAAAGAAGGATGACATGTTTGTCCTCTGCCTTCAGAAATAAAAATCTGGGGGAGGGGAGGCTGTGGGGCTATTGAAGCCACCTCTTGAATCTGATTTTGTACATTACCACTGTGTAAATGAGATGACAAATCTATTCTAATTTCTGGGCCCTCTTGGGGATTGCCTACTGTCTCTTTTGAATTGCTCCATTTCAGCCATATTCCCGGAATACTTATGCTAAGGTTGGCGAGAAACCTTATGCGCCTAAATAGTCCCATCCCAACTAATTTTAGAGAGTTTAGAGATGAATGTCTGCATCTTAATTTTCTGTGGCCTTGGTCCTGCTTGAAACCTGGTTGGGATTTCCACAAATATATTTGAAACTGGGATGACAAAGACTCGGGTAGGAGATTTATTCCCTGTAAGTCTCCTGTAGGCAGAGGTTCACAGACCATTTGCAGTCATTTCCTTTTGAAGCTCTGGGCTCTTTTTGCTGAAATGGGGAGGAACAACAATCGCAGAACTGTATGTTACTGTAATAAGGTCTGCCAAACACTCAAAAGAGTGCCAGAATACGAAAGTTTAAGGAGGGTTCAGTTTTGCAGCAGTGTGAGTTTGTAAATAAAGTTTTATTTCATGGTGTTTTCCTGTTTAGATAAGTGCTAACGGTTTCAAGACTCCTTGGAATGAACAGCTGTGCTGGAATGATTCCAGCAATTAAGCTTTTCAGAGTAGCCCCTATGCCTTGATATTGAAATGTTATTATTTTGAATATGGAACAAGACTATTCTTATTTAGTGGCACTGAAGTTCCGAGCCTTAATTTTAAGTAAATACCTGCCACTCAGATGGTATGTTTTCAGCTATGATTAATTGTTAATGAATCAACAGTATGTTCCATATTTCTTTGTGTTGCTTTTAGTGTCGTGTTTTCAAACAGGTCACCACCCCAATTAACTGTATAGTTACTCAGAAGTTATAGATGATAACACTGAATCTGCAGATTCTTGCAGAGTTGCTTAATTTACTTCTGTCTCCTGGCAATTGATGATAGCTTTACAAAATGAGACCACCAGGGTTGGGATGCAGTATTAATTACAAAGGTACTGTGATGTTTTTCTAAAAAGAAGTTTATAGAGCTACATGTTTCACTGTCAATACTAATTATTTATTTTAGTTGGTCTTATGCATTTGATGCTCTTTGCACAAGATGGTTTACAAGGTGTTCAAGTTTATTCTTAAAAATCCAGCCTTCCATACATGGGTCAAATAGAGGGAAATGGAGTTTTCCTTGCTTTTCTGAGATGTAGTCTCTCTTTGCATTGGATGCTTCAATTTGGTCTTAACAAAAATACTTGTCCTATAACTATTGCTAGTTTTTGATATAACCTTGAAGATTAAAATTTGCCTTGTTGCTTACTGCAAGGAGGTTTCAGCTTGCTTGAGTGTAGAATTCTTTTGGTTTTAATAGTTCTGTCTTTCGAGGTTCTATTTACTCCAAAGAAGGCATTACAGTTAGATTATGAGGCATACAGTGTTTACAGACCTCTCAATCTTATTATAGAAGTAATTATCATGAGATGCTCATGCAAAGTATAAGTATGAATAAGATTATGGCTACTGTATGTCTTTTCCAGTCTACATACTAAAACTTCAAGTGGAATATTCTAACTTAACATCTATGTTTTGTGAGGATTTTTCATAGCACAGGAACAATGCCAATTTACTTATTTTTTAAGATAGTACTGAAAAGACTCATGACACAAAAGCCCGAAGTATCCTTGCAGGGTACATATCCTGGTTGTTGATCTGATTTCTCTTGATGTTCTGGGCATGTGATCTGGAACAGAGCATTAAAGACACATGGAAAATTAACTTGACGTACAAGTATGTCTGTTTATTGAACATATCTGTTTATAGTCTTTTCACTTTAAGATTTATGTTGCTGAAGAAAAATATCACAAGCAGGTCAATAAAGATTTTAAATTTGGACTGCTGCACAATTCTGTTTTTAATCATATAGGCATTGCAAAAAATAAACATTTATAGTAAGCTTGAAGGGATTTCTTTAATAATGATACACTTCTTGATGTATCTAATCTCCCTTATGAAGAAAATCCTTTAGTCTTCCTTGTAATGCTGCATCTATTATGACTAATTTCTTCTGTTTGGGTTCATGTTAACACATGAACGCTAATGCTAGCATCCAGACTGCTTATTCAAAAGCAGTAGTGTTTTGGCAGCAAAATCTGAACCATCTTTGGAAGTTCAAATTTCGGCCGCTAACCCAATAGCCTTAACTAGGATTTTATGTGATATTGCATTTCCAGCAGGTACAAGACTGAGTGAGGACTGCTATTCTCTTTCCCTTCCAGCTTTTTGAGTGTTTGATAGCCACTTCTGAATTCTCAGACTTCAGTTTATCTCTGGATGTTGGTCTTTGCAACACAGTGCAAGTTAGGTGAATATTATGGAGTTTTATTTAAAACATAATATTTCAATAATCACGTGTTTATATGTACCACATCAATCTCTAGTCATCCAGGTTCTTACAAATACTGTTTTTAATCAGTTTGTGGTCCCAGTTCATTAACATCTATTCTTCTTCTTTTATTTAAACATTGTTTCCTTTTTGTGACCACATCTAGTTTTCCATTCTATTAGAGATTATGATCTATGCAAGTCCAAATCCCTATACAACATGAGAAATACTGTGTACAAGAGTCTAACCCACTGCACAGTGATCCTGAAGGGAGGAAAAGCTTTTTTGAGGGATCAATGTACTCTATGGACAAGATTTGGCCTTACCTGCTTCTATAGCTTATTTATAAAATCAAGGAACTTGTATACTTTTCTTCTAATTTTAGCTTCAAGTCAACAATATGATGTTTTCTAAAATGTTTTGTTATGGGTTGGAAGGTATATATGTTCAAATGGTATATACTGTGAGCCCTGCAAGTTTTTTAGATGCAGAGAGAAGTTTCACTTTGGGGCTTTAAATACAGATCAGACAAATGTATGTTAAAAAAATTGCTTTGTTGGCTTGCTTAAGAGGCAAAGGATAGAATACACATTACCAATCTAAGAAACTAATTGAGAGCTGAGAGAAAGAAACACTCTGAACCTTTAAAATTGATATTGCAGCTTTATTGTTTTGATTTAGGAAAATCAAATAAAGACAGAATTCATACATAACAAGGCTGAAGGATTACTTTTTCCACCCCTTGAAACTCTCCATCAAATGTAAAGTTGCTATCACAGAAACCTTTTTCAATATTAATTTTCAATTTGCTCCACACAGATTTAGCTTTACTAATTACATTTGGAAAAATACATGGTGCTAGAATCCTGTAGAGGCAGCTACTGGTTCTCTAATCACTACTTACTCTGATTTTCAGTAAGAATTGGACCAAATTCATCCAGGGGTGGATTTTTTTCTCTGCTGTGCTCTTTTTGGAAAGTAGTTTCCCTCACTCCATTGATAACAATGAAGCATGTTTAAAGAAAAGTCCTGTGGAGGAAAAAGATTTCATTAATCATGAATCATTACATTTGTCAGTTGGCAAAGGGAGACTTCCTAATTTATCCCTTCAATGAAATTAGCTCTGGCCTAGCTGCAGTTAGAAATTCTAAATTACCTTGGCATCTATCTGTTACTGTTTATATATGCACCATAAAATGGCAGATGGCATTTTATTAATAGCAGATGAGCTGAGTCTTTCAAGATACATTTTTCTGGTATTTGGTTTCCTTGAATTTGAAATGGCACCTACTTATATAATTTCATGGTGCTTCTGTATAGTTTTCTGAAGTAAAAAAAACCCAAAACAACCAAAACCAACCAACACGTAAAGCTGCTTTAAGCTGCACCTGCCACTTTCCTCCCAACTCTAAGATGGCTGATAGAAATCACATCTTGATGACCTGCATAAAGATTAAGTTTGAGGAATTTTTATCTGAGAAGCCTGTAAGTGCAACTCTGTAGTGTCAAATGCAATGATGCTGCAAGACCTCATGTTAAAATTCATTTACATGGTATGGTTGGGTGTTCCTCCACCCCGCTTTTAGATTCTTGAATAGAAAAGTATTTCATCATAAATTATACTGGAACAAATATCAATCATCTGTTACCTGTTCAAGTTTCACTGAATGCAGTGATATGCATTGATACTAACGTTTCCTGTTTAAATTGGAGAGTTTGCCTGGTTTCGCTTCAAAGGTTTAAGAAAATTGTTGGAAGCACAAATAAAATAAGATTTTCTGCTTAAACTGTCTGAGCTAGCTCCTTTGCATTGACTAGTGTGCCAAAACTGGGTTACTCAGTGTGCTTGTAAAGGGCTGAGATTCAAGTTCCTGTCTTCCTGTCTTGTTCTGAAACTTTTCCCATGGAAAGTTTTGCTGCAGCACTTCATAGTTGTGAATAACTTTGAGTTCTGAGGAGCAGATCTTTCTGATTTTCGTCAGGAAATTCAGTTGCCTCTGATTTTGACTATGGCTGTCAGTCTGCTTGCCACCAGCATGCCTTACGTAATGCAATGCAGGGCTCTAAAAGATAGTCCCTATCTGAACCAGGGTCTAGATTATTAAAGAAATGTGGGAAGGGCTGAAGAAGGCTGACTTTCTTGTGGAAGATTCATTTGAGACTGCTTCCATAATCTAAAGTCAAGTAGCTCATTTTGTGTCTAGGTATTTTCCATTGCTTTGTATATTCATCTCCATGCATCAATAAGGATTTGGGCCTTTGACTCAAAGTGCCTCTGAGCTACTGCCAAAGTTGTCAGCACAAGCAGGGCTTTGCCACTTCTAGCCAATATGATAGACCTTTAGGAGTATAGAGCACAGGCAGTGACGCATAAGATCCAAAACCTAACAATGAGACAGGGTGTGATCTTTTGGCTGTAATGCTGTGTTCTTCCCAGAAAAATCAGAAAGTGCTTGTTAGAACACACTCTGCATTTGTAAATATTGTGCACTTTCTAACAGCTTCTTGGTCTGTCCTTTTTTATTGCTTTGTCTAGTAATACAATAATCTTTCCTATGGTGTGTTAAAGACCCTGATGCTGAAGTCAGGAAGACTTTCATGAGAAGAAAAACCCCACATCCCAAAACTAGGATTGCTGTGTTTATGCAGCCTAACCTGTGCAAGAGTGTTGTCTAATGATAAGATTAATTTCATTTTCACAGAAGAAAAATATACCCAAATATAAAGACATTTACTTTTTCTGAAAGGATTAAGACACAACTTACTGGGAACTTGGAAAGTGTCTTTGGCTATAAGCTGTATGATTTCCTTCTTCCTTATACTGTATGCTTGCCTTGTTCTTTAACTCTTCCCTGGAGATCTCCCATGGGTGGTTGTTGGAGACATGATGCTGGGCAACATGGGTATTTGATGTGGGCTACTGTGGTCAATCTTACATACTTAAGAATGTTAAACCTTCTATTAGCACAGACTAAAAAGCTCATTCTTCAAATGTATAACCCATGAGCACAGCAAAATACTTCAGCAGAAAGCCCTAGAAATTGGGCAAAAGGCAGAATACTTGGAACAGTTGTTCAAAGCCCAGATACTGATATTCCCCAGTGCTGATCAGGAGAAAATGCAGTGCAAGGAAAATGGAATTTGAGGAAGAGAACAAACCTCGTATATGGGCAAAGAAAAGCAAATTATATCCATATTCATATACTTTAATATATAACTAATAGCTTCTGTAAAAATTTGCCAATGCTTTATGGTCTGGGTGCTTCCTTCAGCGCCTGAGCTCCCTCATGGTGAGATGCTTTTTCCTGCTATCCTATTAGAACTTCCCCAGCTGCAACTTCTCATGTGCCTTTTTTCCCTCGGCACTGTGCAGGGTTATTAGACCCTGTTTTTGTCAGCTTTTAATCTGTCCTTGGGTAATGTAAGACTAAAAGTATGTTCTTCCTTAGCTGTTGATTCCCCAAGCTAAAATTCTTCATGTCTTTATGACAGTGACTTACATTCCCTTTTTTACTTTTCTGTAAAGCAGAAGAAATCAAAAAACTGTGGGATATGACTTTTGCTATAGGTCATTGCAGTAAGATGGCATACAGTGGCAGAAGGTCCTGCTTTTGGAATGTTAATTCTCAAAGTTGCTGATAGTTACCAATAAAGGCCACTAAGAAGAAGTTATATATTCTAAGTTTGTCTGTGGACCAAGCAACTTGATTACTGACGTTCATATGGTCCCGCCTTCCTGTTGGAGACATCCTTTATTTACTTGTTATTCTCTATACATATACGTACATATGTATGCATATTGATGAAGAGCCTGGGCTCCAATTATATAGGACGTCAACATTATAGTGAAATAAATGACAGTGTCTCTGCAAACTAATGCCACAGCAAGTCTACCAATGTTAGCTTTTTTAAAGAACCTTCCCTGGAGCTGGTATGAAAAATGTACTTCTTGTATGAAGATCATCCTTAATCTTAAGTTAGGCAAAACACTGTCCAAATAATGATGGGACAAGATGCATACCTTTAGCCATCATAGCTCAGCCTCAAACTCCCTGTTTCAGGTTGAGATTTTGAAGACTATATGACAAAACTTAAGTAGCTGGTAACCTATTCTGTAAAGGGTAATAAGCTGAGTAGCCAGCAGCCTGTCCTGTGTAGGGAATTCCAACAGTTAAGAATTTCTAGATATGTGTAGATTTTTAAATTTACCCACATGTGATGTGACACCACAAAGGAAAACCTTCTGCTTACTTCCTCTTTCTGGAGGTAGCTGAGAACAGAAAGGATATAAATCATATTTACTTGATTTGTTGCAGACAGAATTAATAATACCTCGGGAAAACTTGGAGCAAAACATTTATTGCAAAATATTATTGACGTTTCCAGGTTGATCTCTTTGGAAATCCTTAATCTCAGCGAGAATAAACCCATGTAGGAAATCTTGTATCATAGTATTTGCTTTCTTCTTTTTATTATCTATCTTCCTATGTATAAACCAGACGTGCTTTCAAAGTAATAGGCCATGCATACAAAAATTATACATTAGTTTTGAATGGCAACCTACTTGTCTCTCACTGGAGAGACTACTGCTACTTGCAAAGAGTTACATGATTTGGATGAAGTCAAATTTGTTCCTGTGACAGCCACTTCAGAGTCTATAGAAGATAAATTCTGAAAGGTTTTTTTCTCTCCTACAGACATCTTATTAACTCTAGAAGTTGTAGCATCTTTTTTTTTTCACCTCATAGTGTATAATTTGAATGATGCTAATGGAAAATTTTATCATTCCCTAGATCTACTCTAGATGTATTCCTAGTTCTAACCTTTACCCGTATCTGTAGGATGGTTCTGAAAGGAAACTCTCTGGGTAAAAAAATATGGGGTTTTGTTGATTTTTTTGCAAATGTGGTTCATCCTGAATTCAAGTTGCATATTGCTTTGAAAAGTGAAAAAGAAATTCTGCACTTACCTTTTTTGTTTTCTTCTGTTGTTCCTGTAGCAATTCAGATGTAACTCATGTGTTCTAAGATTCTAATATCTCTAATAATTTCTCTTTAAATGGAAGTGAATGTACTTTTCTAAGCCCCGAAGGAAAAAATTTAATTAGGAATTTAGGAAGAATTTCTTGGAAGTGGATGAACATGGAAAGAAAAATATTTATAGTCTTTGGTTCAACGTATTTATACCTGAGATAGTATTTAGTGTGTGTCTGTTAAGGCAGATGGAATCAGGACAAAATATATGTGGAAAACTTACTGTTGCACCTGTGAGAGTCAATCACATGTGCAAAATAACCAGATACAGGACATGTTGGAAAGACTGCTTTCAGAATTGATAGTATTCCCTAAGAGTAGAGAGATTTAAAAAAACCCCAACTGATTCAGAGATGACTAGGTTTTTGTTTCACTGGAGGTGACCAACCAATTTTATTTATCATTTATCACATTTCTATGGTCTGTGGAGACAGGACAAGGGGCAATGGCTGCAAGTTGGAGCACAGGAAGTTCTGCACCAACATGCGGAAGAACTTTTTCACAGTGAGGGTGACAGAGCCCTGGCACAGGCTGCCCAGGGGGTGTGGAGTCTCCTTCACTGGAGATATTCAAGACCAGTACCTGTGCGATATGAGCTAGGGAGCTGCTTTGGCAGGAGGGTTGGACCCGATGATCTCTGGAGGTCCTTTCCAACCCCTGTGATTCTGTAATTAAATGGGAAAAAGATCCCAAACAACTATCACCTATTGGAATGTTATCATGAAATTGCATCATTAAACACTTTTCTTCATTGTCAACACCATTTTTCTAGATTTGTCTGTCCTAGAAAGTCAAGATAAACTGTGGATAACAGAACCAACTAAGTAACTATTCAGGGGTCTATGAAATGTTTTCTTGCCTATTGGAAATCTTAGAACTTATGTTTCTTGACTTGATGATCACTATCTCATTTTCCTATTGTGGGTGCAATCTGTTCCTAATAACCAGTCTATAATTTTGAATTAGTATTTTATTGTATACTCACTGCTTTCTGAGGCCAGCCTTGTCTATCCATCAAAGCTATAAGGTAATAGTCTATATCCTAAAGTATTTAAAATTATTGATTTTTTTTGGTCATTAACAAACTAATAAGCAGACTATTTAACACTGATGCTAAATGTAAATCGTCAATGACAGCAGCCAGTGGTATCCTGCTGACAAGTGATAATGTCATTTAAACGTGTCCTCAGAGCATGGTAATTACGGCTGTATTCATGAATGTATATAGCTTGATGTTTACCTGATTTGAATATGAAAGACTTTCTGAAAAGTTCATACGTGCTCTCTGCATGCTGAATGCACTGCATAAAATATGTTAGGACTAACTATCTGCAGAGACAATTAATTCAGATTCCACTGACCTGAGGCCTTCTATCATGGTCTCCCTACAACATCAACAAAAAAACCTTTGTGCAATACAAAATTGGTCTGCTTTATTAAAATGTTGCTCTTGATTCTCAGAGATGGAATTGGCATTGGGTAAGAATGGGAAAATAGGTTATACAGGACATAGATTGCACAGTAACTAATAACCCTTTGTGTAATTTCGCTCAGACTATATAGAAAAGTGTTCTATATGGTTGATAGTTGAAAATTTGTTTAAAAAAAAAATATTGTGGAATATATGCATGGAATTCAGCATTGTTCATTCTCCCCTCCCCCACCCCCCTAAGTACCATTAGGTCTGTGGCACCAGTGTTGGTGCTCTGTTGAACCAGAAAAAAAATAAAAATCTTTCAAACATTATGTAAAGATGGAGGAAAAAACCCAGAGAGACACCAGATCTCCCTTTCAGAGATTAGCAGAGTAGGGGGATCAGGTGCACTGTGAGGCCTTGGGATCTAAAGGAAGGAAACATTGATGTGGTAAGGCTATAAGTTATCACTTTT
This sequence comes from Hypotaenidia okinawae, assembly GCA_027925045.1. Taxonomy (NCBI): domain Eukaryota; kingdom Metazoa; phylum Chordata; class Aves; order Gruiformes; family Rallidae; genus Hypotaenidia; species Hypotaenidia okinawae. Next base: position 98,377,163 of record BSDF01000001.1, read on the forward strand.
CCCATGTGTTGAGGAAACAGTGAAAGTTCAATACTTACACACTTCATGTAAATATGGAACACTAGAATTCCTTGTAGCCTCCCCATGGCAGTTCTTATAGATACTTCAAGCTGTACAGTTGTTTTGTGCTGTTTGTACTGTGTGCAATAGACCTCTCTGATAGAGATAAAACCAAATTCATACAAAATGGATGTAGCTGGGATTAAGACAAAACCCCAAATACTCAATGCCTTTCCAACATTGAACATTGAAATAATCAGATCTTTCCAAAACAAACAAGCAAAAAACTCAGAAATTAAATCAATTGCAGTCTGTATCCTATTTTGTATCCCACCAGGAAAAAAAACCCAAAACAACAAACAAAATAAAGCCTGAGGAAACAGATTAAAGTCCAGTAAACATCAATTTAATTTTTAATTGTATTTAAAAAGCGATGCCTTAGTAACAGATCTGATTTGCCTCCTTGGAAAACTGTTCAAACCTCATTACCTAGTGGTTATATACCTTCTTTTAATTTCTGTTTTGAATTTACTCGTTACGTCCTTTGTTCTTATGTTAACATTGTCCTTTTACACCCTGGCTTTATGCTCCTTACTTTACTCTTATTCTATTTATAGAAAGCAGTCACATCCCCTGTCAGCTTTTCACAAAGCTGAACAAACCAGCTCATTTCACCTCTTCGCATAAAATTGCCGTAACCTTTTCCTTCAGCTCTTCCACTTCTTGTGCATGGCTGGCCATGATTTATCTCTCAGTGGATCCTAGGCTTGCATTCAATTCGTCCTCAGACACGTCACGCTTGTGGTTCATAATGTCCTGTGATTGAGTAGTATGCACAGGCTTGTCTTCATTTTTTTGTACTGATGACCAAATTTGTTGGTCCCCAAAGGCATAACCTTTCACTTTGTTTCATGCAGTTTATTGTATTTGCTTCTTCAGGATCATCCAGTGCTTCCTGTAGACTCCTTGTAGACAATGTTTCCAAATGTTGAGATTTTTGCCTGCTCTTGGCTAGCACATTATTAATGATCTCAGCAAAATTTGTCCCCAGATTGCTCTGTAAGGAGCCGTAGTATGAAGCTCTCTCTAGCCAGCGGTTCTCCCCTTTAAAGTTGTGGGGGGCACAGTCCTCCTCTTCTCTTAAACTGGATCTTAACCAGTAACTTTCACATGGCAACAAGTCAAGATGCTTTACAAAATCCCGATAGAGTATACCTTTGTTCTCTGTTCCTTCTAGGAAGCCAGGTTTATTATGAGAGAAAGTGTACTGGGTCAGTTTGGATCCATCAGTTTCTCATAAATTTGACTGTACTTTACCCTTTTTCCTTTAGAGCTTGAGCCAGAGTTCTATGTATTATTAAGTCTGCAGTTGTGCAAAGCATTTCCTTTCTCGCCAGAGTTACTGTATTTGCAGTTTTCTAATTACAGGGGCGCTCTATGCATTGTAATAGATCACTTAAACATCCTTGCTACTGTGTGTGTAATTTTGTATGTGGGTTTTTTCCAGTCTTCTGGGCTAGATATTTTCCAGTCTGGCTCACATGAAGCAATTCTGCTACTAGGTTGTATCTCTCTTGCTCTGTTTCCTCTTGATATTTATGCTGTATGGAAAATCTGGCACTGATTCTGGTTGTTGCTTTACTGTTACACTTTTTGATCTCTGAGACAGCTTCATCTGTAGTGAGCCTGTTTTCTTCTGCTCTGTGTAGGTTCTCAGTTTCTTCCCAATATTCTTCTAGGGATGGTCGATTTGATGCATCCTTTCTACAAAGTTCCTTCCCCTTGCCATTCTCCCAGCCCTCTTCCTTTCTCAGCCCTTGCCCACTTTACAGATTCCTTGTGTCTGTAGGAACTTTCCCCAAACAGACTCCAATCCTCCTGGAAATTCTCAACTGCTTTATCCAGATTAATTCATAGCCTGGGTAAATTCTTAGTCTTCCCTTTTCATGTCACAGCAAACCAAGCCTACTTCTGACTCCTTTGCTGTTTCGGATGAACTGATTTGAAATAGCTCGATTCAGGGTTATTCTGGAAACTCTCGCAGGAAGTGCTCATCCTCTGCTTACTAAGGCAAGATGTCATCTCTTCACACTTCTTTTTGGCAGAACGTTTCCCAAGTGTTTTCTGCCTCTGTGGGCATGTATCTGCAGAATTTCCTTCTGTGGTGCAGTCCTCGGTGGTATTCAGATGCACCAGAGCTTGTCCTTATTCAAACCCAGTTCTGATGCAATGTATTCCAGATCTACCACGGTAGCACAATTTATCAAAGTAGCCATGAATTTAACTAACAGTGCTCTTTCCTTTCCTTTCTCTTGACCAACTTTCCCCTCATTTCTGTCCATAATGAATGGGAAATATGCTTCGATATCTATGGAATTACCATCTTTACTAGACTAAAGTTATTGCCTTTTTGTTACTTCATTTGGTTTCTCCTGTATCTTTAAGGATAAAATCCATTGCTTTTGTCAGTGAGGAATTCTTATCTGAAAAACCCACTAAAGTTTTGGTACATCACAAAAATAATTGAACCTTGAAGGATTTTGTTTCTTTCTGTGGTTGTAGAGCTGGAAGTATCTTTGGGCAGCTATTTATTATAACAAGTTATTTATCTGAATATATTTATTTGGTCTTGCATCTGTGTAGTCTTGAATTTTAGATATTTTTAAACTTTTTTTACTTCTTCATCTTATGACAATTGAATAGTCAAGTAGGAAGTTCAAGCTTAAATAAGACGGTGTTTTTTCCCTAGTCCTCATTTTAATTTTTACAAATGTATTTGAGTGAGTTATGTTTAGTCTGAACTGCAGATGAAGCTTGTCTTGCTTAGATCCTTACCTCTTTATCACAAAGAAAATATATATTTTTCTTTCCTAGAATATTTGTTTTTGTCAAAACAAGGTATTCTGAAAACAAAACAGTTTACTATCTCTTTCTCCAAGGGAGATTCCCCTCCTGTTTTCTTCTTTCCACCCTAGTGTCTGGACTCTAAGTCAAAGAAAATGCTTCTTTGTACCCTGTTTTTAGGTGGATGTCTAGGCCATTGTAATTTGATCCTATATAATCAGAGCATCTTCCAAGATACTCTGTTTTTTCCAGTTGTCAGCTAATATTTTGTCCTGGCTCTTACTTAAGTCTCTGTCAGTCTTCCTATTATGTCAAGCTCAGTCACAGTTTAAATACCTAATCTTCTGAGGGGAACATCTCCTGCAGTGTGATGTGCTGTCACACTCCAATTACTTAAACAGAGCTGTGGAGGCTTCTTTCCTCTCAAAAACTGTTTACTGTAGTGGATCCAAATAATTAGGGGCTGCTTTATTTTTGAGTAAATAATGGAGTAAGGGGCACTGGAAAAACTTACAAGCAAAAGATGTGATTTCCATATGCAAGTGAGAGGAGACAATGGAGGAATGTGCAAAACGACAATTAAAATTTGAAGAACACTGCTCAAAGTTTTCTCCAGCACGTTTGTTTAAATACTGAGATGATATACATACACCCAGGTCCCATTATGGTAGGCCTGTTTTCCAGGTACTGCTCTGAAGAATTAGGTTGCTTTTGGGGGTAGGAGGAGAAGGGGGGGGAAAAAAAAAAATCACACAAGGTTCTATCTGGCAAATAGTTTTATAATCCTTTTCATGGTAAAACACAGATGGCTGTTAGGCAGCAATCCAGATGCTCCTGCAGGAAGCTTAGCCTCTCTGTGGAGCCATTTGGAGGGTATCCGTGGGTGCTGCTAGCTTGTAACAATGCAGCGTTTATTCCCTTCTTTTGAGAGATGATCTGAAAGAGCAGAACTACGTTCCTATGTCAATAGGGAAGTAGCTTTTGCTAGTGTCAGAAACAAGCTCTGTTTTCACTTGAAGAAATGGCTATGTCTGTCTACCAGTAACTAGGATGGCATACACAAATGCTAGGAGGACATACATAGCTCTCATGGCACAACATATGGTGCCACATGTGTTCTGCAGCCAAAGCACACGCATGTAAATGTGTATGTTAGTCTGACACTGTATCCATTGGCAATAATGTTATCAAGCGGAATGCTGCAGGGAATGCTTTAATCTGGTGAATAAAGAACGCTTAGATTTACAGCACAGGCAGTGTAGCATAGTGAAGGGCATATTTCAGAAACCACCTTTTTTTGTTGTTGGGTTTTTTTGGGTTTATTTTTTCTTGCTCTGGATAGTAAAATACAGAAGGAGCTAAAAAGGACACTAAGAAAACTAAGTAGACAGATAATATAATTCAGTATCATTGCTTCAATGAGACTACTAATAAGCATGAAATTGAACATCTGCTTAAGTGCATGTCTGGGTTATGGCATAAAGATAACTATCATAATTGTACCCTGATATTTCCATAGCAGAGATTTTAGTGGATGATAACTAGTGTAATGCAAATATGAATGTTACACTGTGGTAGAAGCTGTACAATTACTTTACCTGTGATTGATAGCAAGAAAGTGTTCTGTGGTTTACTTTTTTGAAGGAAATCCAAAGAATCTATTAAATAATTGAGGAAACTGTTATAATGAATTTAACACCAAAAATTTAATGTCAAAAAGTATTTTGAAATAAGGGATACTGCTTGGAGCTATTCTTTGGCCCTATAGCATCTTGTAATGGTGGTTGGGTTTGGGGCATTTTTTCCCTGAAAGAAACATTTCTTATGCTGCCAGTTAAGTCTCCATGCTGTAGAAAATACTTTCTAGAGCCATGTAAAGAAATTCTAACGTTAATACTGCTGAATGGTGAGGTAAATGTGCCAGAGGGATAGGATGCCATCCAGAGGGACCTGGACAGGCTGGAGAAGTGGGCCCATGTGAACCTCATGAAGTTCAACTAAGCCAAGTGCAGGGTCCTGCATCTGGGTTGGGACAACCCCTGTTATCCATCCAGCTTAGGAGATGATGTGCTACAAAGTAGTAGCCCTGAAGAAAAGGACTTGGAAGTACTCAGGGATGAAAAGCTGGACATGAGCTACCAACGTGCATCTGCAGCCCAGGATGCAGCCACCTGCATCCTGGGCTGCATCAAAAGGACTGTGGCCAGCAGATCAAGAGAGGTGATTCCGCTACGCTACGCTACTCTGGTGAGGCTTCACCTGGAGAACTGTGTCCAGCTTTGGATCCCTCAACACAAGAAGGATATGGACCTGCTGTATCACGTCCAGAGGAGAACCTCCAAAATTATCAAAGGGCTGGAGCACCTTTCCTATGAAGATAGGCTGAGAGAGTTGGGCTGCTTCAGCTTGGAGAAGAAAAGGTTCCGGGGGAACCTTATAGCAGCCTTGTACTACCTGAAAGGTGCCTGTAAGAAAGCTGGGGAAGAAGAAGTGTTCATGAGGGCATGTAGCAGTAGGAAGAGGGGTAATGGTTTTAAATTAGAAAAGGGAAGATGTAGGTTGGATATTATTAAAAACATTGTCACTATGAGGATGGTGTATCACTGGAACAGGCTGCCCAGAGAGGTAGTGGAGGCCCCATCCCTGGAGATAATTAAGGTTGGGCTTGGTGGGGCTCTGAGCAACCTCATCTAGTGAAGATGTCCCTGCTTACTGCAGAGGGTTGGACTAGAAGACCTTTGAAACTCCCTTTCAGCCTAATATATTCTATGATTTTACAAACTTGAATAAAAAACCCTTCTAGAACAAATTTTTGAGAGGAGATGTGTTAGCTTCTCTTGTTCTGAATTGAAGACCAAAATGTTCTGGCAAGGATAGTGTTCGAGCATGGGAGATTAAGATGTCAGTGGTGTAAAGCAACTGTGTAGTTAGTTCAACTCAATATACTGCTTTCATATTAATCTGTAGAGATTATGATGTAGTAGAGGTTAGTTTATAACAGTTTGAAGTTGAGGTATTGATCTTCATGAGTTAAGTGAGATGATATTTACCCCTCTGCAGCAACTTTGTAATATGCTTGATGTTCTTGAGACTTTATGACTACACGCAATAGATGCTAAAACACTTGGAGAGGTTATCTGATATTGCTAAAAAGGACTGGATCTTTGTAATGCTTCGTTGTTATTCTACCACGTACAGCTTTGGGGCAGCTGGTCCATTGTAAATCTACCTAGTTATGAGTTATGACTGAGAGACTTCAAATTTGTAATTCTAAGGAAAATGCACAGTTTCTGACCTATATGATTAGTAACTGTGGCTTTCCAGATTTTTGTGGAATTTTAGTATTGAGAGGGTGGTTAAGGTGTATGAGAATATTGTGTATTTTTAAATGAAGTATATGAATTTTATTATGCAGTAACCTCAGATTTCTCTGAATGTGTGTAGAAATATGGTACCTTATAAAATTTAGTGACTCAAACTTTAAAAAGCGAACAAATCCATCAAAAAAAATTCCAAGGACAACAATAAAAACAAACTACTTTGGCTAAGTCTACCTAAATAGTAGCTGAAAATTGAGCAGATAGTCCTCCATGATAACTAGCTGAATGTTTGATTACTTCAGCAGTATCATACAAAATCATGGAACATTAGAGGTTGGAAGTGACCTCAAAAGATCATTTATTCCAATGCCCCTGCCACAGCAGGACCACCTAGATTAGGTTGTCCAGGTAGTTGTTGAATGTTTCCAGAGAAGGAGACTACACAGCTTTTCTGGGCAGCCTGTGCCAGTGTTCCATGACCCTCAGAGTGAAAAAGTTTTTCCTTATGTTCACATAGAACCTCTATGCTCCAGCTTGTACCCATTGCCCCTTGTCCTATTGCTGGCCAACACTGAGAAGAGCCTGGCTCTATCCTCCTGGCACTCACCTTTTATTTATTTATAGACATTAATGACATCATTAATGACGTCACCCCTCAGTCTTCTCATCTTCTCCAGGCTAAAGAGACCTGGTTCTAGGTTAATAAAGAAATGTGTCTACCTGCCCTACTGCTTTACATTTTCTGGTATTTAATACTAAAGGAGGAATGAATTTTCCTCTGCTGCAGGCTTTGGATCTTAAGTTCCATCAGCTCTCCAAGACACCATGTAACAACCTTCATGACTTGAAGATGTGCTGCTTTATAAGGCTTAAGTAATCCTATGCACATGTGAAGCAGCTGTGGTGTCCGTGACATGAGAGTGGGCTGGTGAGAGTATTTCTGTGTGGGACTTCAGGTGGTGACATTTCTGTGACCGCTAAAAATGAGTGAATACAGTGTTAGTGCAAATGGTCTTCAGCCTTGGGCAGCAGCTGTCAAGAAGGTGCCCTTGAAGTTCCAATATTTAACCTGACAGATTCTGATTAATACCTGTACAGTCAGGAGAAACAGTAAAATCTGGGGGGTTTAGTAGAAGGCTAATCATAGGAAAAATTTTTCCTTGGCAAAAACGCTGGTTTTTCTTCTTACCAATATGTAAGAGAACACTTTAAATCAATTAAGTACAACACTGAGAAGTAAAATGACATAAGTGATACTCACTCCTACATAAGTGATACACACTCCTATTAGTTATTGGAATTTAGGAACCGTAAGTCAAAACTAAGTTAATGTTGAAATTTATTTAATTAGTACAAGGTTTACTGCTTTCTTTTAAGACATGGAAATAGTTTGCATGCTGAAATGCAGATTTCCTGATTACAAATGCAACAATAGAAATAAATTCATTAATAGCTGCTTTTCTTCTTTCTGGGCAGTTAGAAACAGGAGAGGAAAAATATTTAGTAATGACTCTTCAGCAATTACAATTCAGTAAGACAGTGTCTATTATGTTAAATTTAAAAATAAAAATTAATAGTCCAGCATCATTAACAGTAGCCCACCTTTGACAATTTTTTTCTCTAATTTTGAATTTTTTTTTAAACAAATGAATTTAAATATAGTACTTGATTGTGAATTAATCATTAGACTTAAAAGGGAAAGATTCTATGCCATACAGCTTAAAAGGCTCTGCTTGGGAAAGTAACATTAACTAAATAACTGTCCACAGCACACAATGAAATTGAAAAAGAAATTTCATTCACTAGACATAAGCCAAGTCCAGTTTTCCTGGAAAACAACTTTAATTCAAATCTTGGGTAATTATTCATTGAAATAAATATTCAAAGTATCTCTAGGTGAAAAAAAAAGTCCAAATCAGATGCCTGTATTTTAAGAAAAAACAATGCATTGAAGGGAAGACTGAGTTGTCTAATGTGAAGAGTAGTAAACTCCAGAAACAGATTTAGAATCACCTGAGCTGAATTTTTTATTGTGTGGAAATGAGCTGTTATATTTTAATGCTGTTACCATCAGATTAATTTACCTTGCTCTTGCCTGCTTATTCCTCACCCTGATCCAGAAGCAACTGCTTCTTTACCTCCTTGTGGTGGGACTATCTTCAGGACCTGGGATGATGGCTTTAGGTTCTGTCCCTGCTTGCACTTCAATGAAGGATTCAGGAATCGTTATCTTTACAGTCGAAGTAATGCTGAGCTCACAGCTCCGAGTGTGCTGATTGACATACAGTACTCACTATTTGACCTGTTTAGACTGTTTGGGACTAAACTAAACTCCAAAAGTATCATTCTTAGTACAACAGAAGTGTGTGTTTTGTTTTAGTTTCCCCTGCCCAAGCCATCATTTGGTCCACATCAAAGTGTCTCAGCGGATTGCAGGGAATGGACCAGCTTCTCTGGAAACTCCTACTGATCTTTACTCCCTCCAGGGTGCTGTTGCACAAGGTGATTTGGCCATCACTTGGTCAGAGACAGAATATCAAATGTAGAGTTTTTAAACTTCCTTCAAATAACATTACCCGTGACTTCATATTTCCTTATAAACGCCTTGCTCAGCTTATCATCTTCATGCTGGGATAAAAGACACATGCTTCCCGGTGCCCACTAGTCCTCGGGAGTAGCCCTGGAGACTCATGACTTTGCAATCTGTCATGCAAACTGCTGAATTTATTCAACTGCCCACAGAGGTGACACAAATCCCAGTAAAATGCAGCTAATGGCATCACTGTAGAAATAATTTGCAGCGGTGACTGGTTTACTTTTAAAACACCAGAGAGGCTGTTTTCCTGGTGGCCATCCTTTGTAGATTCAGCTACGTATTTTATGATAGCAGTTAAAGGAGAACCCCAGATGCTCTCTGACCCTTTTAGGTGGCTTATGGGTTTTTAATAGGACAGCTGAGAATTAAGTCCCCAGTAATCACCATGGGGACGTTATGGAATCAGCTCCATGTATGCTTGCAGGATTAGACCTTAGGTCAGCTCACCATTGCTAATATTTTTCCTTAAGTGTCAGAGATACAATAGGTGTAACGCTTGGTGTACTTCAGAGAGATGACTGCATCTGTCCACAAAAAGCACTTTGTGGTCACTGTAATTAGCTTCAATGGGTGAACACTCTCCCATGACAAATCCAGTTGTTTCCAGGACTGCTGATTGAGTTTTTTATAGGTTAAATATGATAATTTGGTATCTTAAAAATAGATGTAGATGCGGAGAACACAGATTCTATTTCCTGTATCATTCCTTCAGACACTGTAGGGACAGATAGAAATGAGGAGTGGCTTTCATATTTCTCTCAGTAAATGTGAAAGTAAATGCTACTGTTACTCATGATAAAATATCTTCTCTTTCTTGTGCTTATTGAATTAATCTTCAGAATTTTAAACGTGGAAGAACATTCAATGTTGCTTATGTCTGAATGAAACACATGTGCAAAAAAAATTTCCCTATGGAGCCAGTGAGCTGATCAGCTTGATCTCTACTATTTTTCTGTCCTGAAGTAACTAAGATTAGCAACGTTTAGAAGAGATGTATGTTAAATATTTATCTTATTTCTATGACAACAGATTTTGTGTTGGCTTTATGAAGCCGATCAAGGAATTTGTGTGTCCTTTTTTTGCATCAAAACTTGTCATTGCTTTTGCTTTCTGTTAGAAATACACAGGTAAACGGTGCTTTGTTTCCCATAGTTCAGTCACTTCTAGATTAGACAGCAGTGTAACTCAATCTGCATGGCTTTAGACTAACTCCAATGTCAAAATAGTCCCTACGTGGAGCAGTTTTATAAGGCAGAAGTCTCAAATCCACGTCAGCCTTGTTGCATTTCTTGGGGAGGTGTGTGTGTGTGAAGCTTCTGGAGCCTTTCTTAAGTTCTTCCTCTGCAGCCTATCTATCTGTCTCTAAGGATTTCTATTCTGTAGAGTTAACATCTCATAGGTTGCTCTCAATACAGGTTCTTAACCCTGAAGACTGGGTAATTTCTGGTTTGGACCAAAAGTAGTGGAATTGCTGCTGGTTACGATGCTTAGAAATACTTACAAAGTTCTTATTCTCCTATTTGAAATAAAATACATTTTTCCTTGTCCTGCTTGCACTCCTCTCCTCCCGCCCTCCCCCTCCCCCCCAAATTATTATCCAAGGTGAATTAAGATGTAACAACTCATATTAATAAAAAAAACCCAGCACTTGGGAGTACTGACAGTGTTGCTCATGTGAATCCCAATGGTCTGTAGGTAGACTGAGGATTGTCTTACATGTCAGCATGTCTCATGATGATCTAGAAATCATTAAAACTACTATCAATCAGAAAATTCCCTTGAAAATGCACTCTAACTCATACTTTGCCAAGTGTTTGGAATACGAAGTGTCACAAGTAAGGCATGGCTAGCCTTGACCACAAATCTTTGCCTCTCACTTAGATGTTATCAATCTTCAACAACATTACAAAACATACAGCAGCTATTTAGCTTTTGAAAATGCTTTGGGTTTCTAAAATGCTTTAAAAAATAATCTCCTTTGGCCACCACATTACAATACAACCCCTTATTTTTTCCCAGCTAAATTTTTGCATGTCTCTTCTCAAGTGGTGCTCTTGTTTAAATTCACCAGGAAAACCTGTAATTTTTTGTTCAGAATGGTGTGGAAAGTCTATGCTTATCACGATAAAATGGTAAAGAGGATGAAGGGAGGGTATTCTCACTCTTTTTTTCTTCACCATTAACATCTTAAGTCCTTAGTAAATTGGCTATCCTTTAATCGTGTCCTTAATAATCCATGATGAGCTATTAATTGTATGTACATTACATCACTTGCAAAGTCCCCCTGTACTGTTTTAGCTTTCATCTCTCTCAGGTTCTAGCAGCAATAATTTATCTGGAAACGCTTTACCTTTTCTCTAATTCTGATTAGGACTCCACAAAGGTCATATCTCTAGAACAATATGAAGCTGATGTTTTCCATTAGTTACAGTAACTTCACTTTATTTAGCATGTTCTGCTCACAAAGACAGTTTGTCAATTTGTTCCATTTCCTATCTCTTACTTTTTTCTTTCTGTCCCCAGAAGTGTGTGTGGGGTTGTTTGGTTTTTTTCTTCTTGTGAGAACAGGAAGAAGTTAAGACAGTAGTTGGTAGAGAGTTATGTTTCTGGGCTTTTTTCTTGGGATGTTCGTATTCTGTTTGTGGAATTCTTTTCTTTTAGTGTTTTGTTGTTGTTGTTGTCAGTTCTTTATTTGTTTTAAATAACGCTTTATTATCTCAACTCTTATTAGATGTACTTTGTTTGCCTAACCTTATAGAGATGATGGCAATTTAATGTCAATAGAAAGCATGGTTTAAAATAGCAGCTTTCTTGCTGCAGCTTGGTTTGTCCCAAGACAAGAAAACAATTGCAGGCTCTGCTTCTTTTTATTGCCAGTTCAGTAATATCTAGAGAAAAATTAAGTTAATTTGTATGGGTCACTGTTACCTCCATATTTAACTGATAGTATTTAATTGATTACTGATTTTTTTTTCCTCTTATCTCCTCAGATTAAGTTAAAGCGGAACAATCACAGTTTATTCCCTGTTTGGGCAGCTCCTGTACTGCACTTTTGGTGCTGTGTAGAGCAATGTATTTTTTTTTAATCTTCTGCTTCACCAAAGACAGTATTTTACTTTCATCATAAAATTAATTAATTCATCAAGAGCCTTTTCAGTACAGAAATCTGTATTGTGTGTTTAAGAAGGCTTGCCTGTGGTGTTGGTAGTTGTGGTGTTGTATTTTCTAGGTTCTCATGGAAAAAGTACAAAAGAAGCAATAGAAGAAGCATAATGTTGCTACAACACCCCGATTTACTGAAAGACCAGCAAAGGTTTTACATGAAAACTCATTTGGTCTGCATCAACAGCATGTATGGATGAAAAGACGTACTTTGCAGACTACTGAAAGTAAGTTCCTTCTAGTATATGTTATTGCCTGCTGTGCCCATCAAATTGAATTAGCACTTAGTGATCTGGTGAAAAATGGTGCCTGGATCAATTGTTTTGGGAATGGCTATAGGAAACCTGATGTGTATTCCATTCAGCATCCAAAAATCAATGAGATGTCGCTGACTGTGCATATGTGTTGTCATCAAAGCAGCTCAAATTCAGATCCATGTTTAGTGTGCAATGAGAAGTCAGCGCTTGCAGGACGATAAAAGCTATTTTTAGCCGAGACTAGTTGTTTGCATACCTGTTTCAGCCATGTAGATAGATGAGCTGCTGTGCAGCTGAGTGTCCTCTCGAAAATAAATAACTAAAATTAGTAGCTACTACTTTGTGTGAGTGATATCTCATGAGTTTTGGCAGAAAACACATTCTCACAAGTACCATTTTGTATACCCCGAGCTCTACAACAGTCTTGAAATCTCTCAAGAAGAGAGACAACTGAAGTGACAGCATAAGAAATAAAATTTACAAAGAAACAGCAAACATAAAGTTTGAAAATCAGAAGTCAAATATATTCTTCGCTTCAGTGAAGCTCTGTGCACCCATCTTATTTAATGTTTCAGTCTTAAATGCTAAAATAAAGGTGTATAAAGCATGTTTAAAAAAAAAAGCACACATTTTTCCTATACATAACAAATGCTAATGCACAAATTTTTAAGAAAGAGATAAATCTCTTTAGAGAAACAGAAAAAAAGCATTCCAGAAGTAGGAATTCCTCTTGATAGAAATTAGTCTAGGGATTTCTTAATTTTTTTAAATCTTCCTATAAACTACATGCTATAAGCTACAGAAACTGTAAGTCACTCTCTCTGTGTCTGAGAAGTACGTCTTGAATGTTTAGTTTTTAAAGTAAGCTCTCGCATAGAGAACTTGTCTTAATACACAGTTGTGCAATCAAATTAAAGGGATAAGCATCCAAAAATGTTTACATTACAGGAAGTTGGGAAGTGAAGTTGGTGAAGCAAATAGGTGTTTTTTCACCATAGTTTTATAAATGTAAGGGAGTTTTAGCAGCTATGTTTGCTAGGAGGTGTAACCTCTTATTAACCAATTAAACACATAGCTGCCACTGATCTTGGGTACCCAAGGCATTTCTTAACTCTCCTTTTTCACTGATGAGAGAAATACTTTATCACCCAATTCATTATGACTGAGGACATCGTGCATTGAGTAACTGCAAAAAGTAGCAAAGATTATTAGACCACTCCAATGAAACTCCATTTGCAAAAATCAATTCTATCATTAGAAAAATATTTGTTGCTTTTTATCTTCTATGAAGGACTGATGCTTAATATTGTAGAAAGCATCCAGCCCCTGCTTGATGCTCAGAAAATACGCTACATTTGCTTAAGCTGCTCTGCCATTATAACATTGCATGTAAACAGAAACAAATTATGCACATTAATTTCCTAGAGGTGAGAAATTATAACACGGGGTGATTACACATTAGCAAAATTGTCCTTGTCTATTAGACATGTCAGAACATACTCACAAGTGATATCAATCGACAGGTAAAAAGATTTTATGTACCTAAAATCCCAGACTGCTAAACCTCTCTGTACATCTCCTATTTTTCTAAGCTTGTCTCGGGGTCTACTGTAAGAAAACTATCCTCAATTATACAACTCGTAGATATGAATCATGGCCTTACTAAGATTTCAGAGGTTTCCCCAGTGTTACAACTGCTATTCAATGTCTTTACCCTGTAGTAAATGCCAGATAACTTAACTGTGTTTTTGTCACAGTTAAGGGGTGGTGTGTTAAAATCTGCTTCTTGCATGCTGATTGAAAAACCAGCTCATTATGTAAGTCTGAATCCCCAGTGCTTTGAAACTACTTGTTCTTGACTAAATGAACACTAAAGCGTTTTCAAATCAGAATTTTCAAATTCCTCCAATCTGTTAAGTGACCAAACAGGTTAGGCACTACAGAACCCTGCCATGTGTTTTTCTCCATTCACCTGTAAAATAACCAGCAGAGTAACTATATCTTTGCAGTCTGAATGGCTCTTTCAAACAAGCAAAAAAAATCCCAACCCAAGCCCTCTTAGGCAGCAAACGCCTCTGTCTTGGCACCTGGGTTGAACAGCACAGTAGTATGTTCTTTGTTGACACCCTGAAACAGGGAGTTTCTGGTATGTTAAAAGACTGTAGCCAAGACAGACCCCCCTTTGGCCTGGTGCACCTCTTTCCTTTTGAAGTATTTGTGGTCTCCTGCTGACCTCACCACCTGCACACACTAAGCCCTTCGAGTTGCCCCAAGCCTCTCTTCTTCTACCTGCAGCAGCCAGACTGGGTTTTTCTGCACTATCCCTCTGTTCTGGTCCCCCACTTCCTTAAGGATAAAACCCATCCTTGTTTCCCAGATACAGGTAGGGATAACTCCAACTTCTTCCACCGCTGCAGCTCAGGGTACCTTTGCATCCCCCTTCTCCAGGTAGCAACTTCTTTCCTGGTCCCTGAAAGTTGCTTGCCCACATGTGGAGAAATGTGGAATCTGCCCCATCTGAGGTGCTAGTACAGACAGGGTGGCATGGCCTCCCAGCTCTTTCCCTGTGGAGAGAGAAATTTTTCTACCCTGTGGGCAGGGGGAGAGAAAGGCAGGAAGCGGGAACAGTTCTTTTTCTGCTGGCTCTCCATTGCCTCCAGCTCTTGCCTTGCTTTTCTCTCCCTGTCTGCCATCTCCTCTTTCCCCACGAACCCCTGGGTCACGGGAAATCCAATTTTCTTACTGTGGAGGGAAGAACTTTTTTGGGTATGTGTATAATGGGAGCAGCAGATAGAAGAGAAAGAACAAATGGGGTAGAGAGAAAGGCCAGATGTACCTGGGATGGGAAGATTTTGTGGTTCTCTTGGGGATAAACTGCCAACGTAGTCAACACCTATACTAGTGTCTTTCTACTGCAGGAAAGCTAAATGTATTTAATGTTGAGGCATTTTGTAGCCATGTGTGTATGATATATTTGAAGTGCAAAGTGCTGTTATACTTGGCCATAATATAAAAGTAAACTCTAACTTTTTGTAATCTAGTGAAACAGCTTGAGCTCTTATATTAGTCATTACGGACACCAGCAGAGGTGTAGGAATCTCGTTAGGAATGTAAATGTCAGGTAGGACACTTAAAAGCCTCATTATGGGGAAGAACCTAAGTATCAAAAGTGACATAAATTGCTGGCCAACCTGAATGTTGCAGAAGAGAAATCCTGCAGCGCTCTGTAATGTGGTTTAATTGGAACGACAATTACTACCAGCTTTGTCTTGATATAATGAAGATTAAATGTACAGATAACCAGACATGTGCTTAAAGTGACTGAGTAAAAAGAAAATAATGTAGAGAGAGGTAATAAGTCTCCTTAAATATTGAATAAAACTCTTAGGGAGATAAAAACATTTTGTTCTTGTTTTGTGTACTTTAATACTGTTTCTTTTAGTAGTAATGCTACAGACTGACGTATGGTACCAGATTTGAGATGTAAAATTTAGGTTTACTCTGCAAAAACTACTTTCCTAATATAAACCTTAGCTATAATTTTGTTGGTCTGATACTTCTCAGCATTGATTTGTGAAGAAGCCAGGCTTTACCTGGCAAGAGCATGAAGAAATACCTGGGAAGAGGGTAAACCCTTGTAACTGCGTAGAGTTTGGATGGGGCCAATGCCCATCTTGTGCAAGGGATTCCAAAGCTGAATTGGAAGAAGTGAACTGGCAATGTTTGAAGATGCACACTTACAACCTGCTGCGTTAGTGATGAAGGTTGGGTGGCTTGGCAGAGAGTAGCAATGACATTAGGAATTTGGAGAGGGGATGAGGAGAACACAGGCAACCTGCTTTTGATGGCTCTTTACCTTTCAGCTGTGCCCCTGTTCTGTCTTTCTCTCCTTTCACACCTTTCCCTGTTATCAAGGAAACTTTGGAGTACAGTAGGATTGGCTGTTTGCTTTGATGTAAATAAAACTGAACTAGACTTCTCTCAGGCAATCAGTTTTGACTATTTTGATTTCCCCTATTTAAATAAATTGATAAGGGTGTTATATTGCACAGAGAACTCCAATCACCTTATAGAGGCTAATCAGAGTATGGAGCTTTATGTACTGAATCACATCAAGATTAGCCACTTAATGACTAGGAAGAGCCTAACCAGGTTCAAGAACCTGCCTAACAGAGGCATAAATATCCAGGCAGTATCCGTGCACATTCAGCAGCTGAGCTCTTCTATGTAAGAGGTGTCATGTATTTTTTTGGTTTTAAATAAGTGACAGAAATCTTGTCCCAACAAAAGATAGTACAGCATGTGGGGTATTTTATTTGCCTTTTTTTTTTCCTTTGAGGAGAGACAAGCAGAACCAACAGGAGATGGAAGAAATGATGAAGGTACTGGGCTGAGTTATACGCTTAAAGCATAAATTACTCGGGCTCCAGCTTTAAATCTCCATTGGATTTGCTCTTTCACTGCTGTCCTTATAAAACCGTCACACTGTTTAGCACAATTAAGCTTGATTGTTTAAACAGTATGGATTGAAATAGCATTAATTAGCTATGTCATGCTATTACTCATTGTCCATAAACCTGCTGTTACCATTCAGATCATGCTTGAATTTACTGACAGAGAAAACCCTGAAAAACATATCAGACAAAGTAAACTTTATGGAGCAGTTTCATATTTTTTTTGCATTTTTTTTTGTTTTCTCGGGGAAGGCATATTATAAAAAGCATTTTAAATCTAAAATGTGGTAGGGAAAAAGAAGGAAGGAGGAGACGGGACCAAATTTTGTTTGTTTGGGTCAATATGTAGCTTTGCAACCAGGAAACCTTTCTATTTCTTCCTGTTTAATAGCCCATATTAAAATGTCTAAATTGACTTCCTGGGTGCACAGAGTTGCTCTTTTCCTTTTAACAGACGTCCCAAGCCAGCAATTTTCCGGCATAAGATTTACTTGCCTCTTCACAGACTTTTTTTTTCTTTACTTTGCCTTGTTTCTGCATTTATTTTTTCTTTTGAACACTTTTATAATGAACACATGAATTGAAGAAACATGGAAGAGCTTAAATTAAGATTTAACTTGCTCATTTAAAGCAGTGCAAAGTCAAGCACAGAGGAACAAGTGCACCACACTTACTGTGATATGTTACTTAAAAAAACCCAAAGCTGAACAGAAATACCAGCATTTATGTTCGTTTACACAAACAAGTGCCTGTTTGTGTATAGTAAGCATTTTTATATTTAAATAGAAAGTAATTTTCTAGTTGTAAAACCCAGACATTATCAGATCCCTAACCTCATCTAATGGCAGTAACACTATGCTCTCCGCATGATCTGCTTTGTGCTTGGCTGGTGCACTGGCTTGCTCCTTTGGTGCGAGCAATTACTGTCATAAGGCATAAATCTGCTTCATAAAGCGACAGTTTAAGCTAAGGATTCTTAATGCTGGGCCTCTTAGCATAATGGTTTCTTAACATAACACTTTGAGAATTACGCATGTGGATCAAAAAGAATTCTTGAGCGAAAAAATTGTTCGGTCTTCCAGAGGAGTCTCTGAGTGGCTTTGTACTGCTTAAGCACGTAAACTGCTGTTATTTCATTCAGTACTAAAGCTTGTGCTGTGCTCAGGTAAGAACTTCATTTAAAGACACCAACAAGGCAGGAAAGAGTGAATGTTAGTCGCTTAACAGACTGTTGTCTTCTCTCACGCAATGTCTTTATAAGAATATATTAAATAAGTAGAGAGACTTCATGGCAAATGGTGACTCCTTTAAGGTAAGCCTTCTGCATTTGTTGGGAAAGTTTCCTTGTGTAAGAGATGTTGAAAAGTTTAAACAATACATTTTTAAGATAGAATCCCCTGGTCCTTAACTGTGGCCAAAAAAAAAAAAAAAGGCAAAGCAGTCCACTCACAAAAAGCAGGCATCATTGAGAAACATCATCAGAAACATTTGTAGTTGATGTAGTGAAGGCAAGTGGGGTATTTACTGCTCTATTTTCTTGCTGGGACTGTATGACGTGTCAATTCTTTTTTATATAGTTGTTGCTGTTGAATCCTCTGGAAACTTCCAGCTAATTGGATGTCATGGTCCTCAAATTCTGGACCCAGTTTGGGTTTTGACTTGCTGATAAGCTTGGCAATCTCCACTCTCCTTCCCTAATCACAAAGGATAAGTATTGGCCTCTGGAGTAGCTGGCAGAATTAATGTCTGATGATTCTACGATTAATGTAATCTTTATGCAGCAATTTCCACTGTTGTCCAATATCCAGGATGAATCTCTTCACAGTCACTATCAAATATTTTAAGAAATTGCAACTTAGTCAAGAACACAAGATATGCATCTAATCAGAACTTTATGAATGTAAATCATACTCATGCAGAGCAGACACATTTCCTTGCTAAAAGAAGTCAATAACATTAACTAGGAAAAATTCATGGCATCAACTCTCTAGTACTTTTAACAAGCACAAATTTTGTTGGATGCTCTTAGGCTGTCTTTTTAATTTAGATTTCCAAAACCAGCTAAACCACAGCCTGGCTGCAAACCATATGTAATTTTGATTCAGAAAAATTACTCTCAACTATCAAGGGCTAACCTGGAGATAGAGATATATATATAATCTATTCTTTTATATTAATTCCTTTCAGTACTATTAACATCCAGGTAAGTCTTAACAAATGTGTTTAGTCAATTTTCTACTGGCATTTCTAGTATGGCAAGTATGTTAGTATGTTAGAGAAAGCAAGTCACCTACCAGACTTAATAACTGTATTAAGAAGGGTACTATCTGTCACACTGATCTTTGCCTGCATAGAGAAGATCAGTAGATGAGAAGGCATCTTGACCAACTTTGTGATTTTTTTTTTTTTTAATTTTTTTTTGCCCCCCTTCCTCTGATTTGGCTAAATTTAGTTCTCCTGAAACCACTGGAAATACTTTGCTGATCTCATACAGCCTTTGGCTAAATTTAGTTCTCCTGAAACTACTGGAAATACTTTGCTGATCTCATACAGCCTTGTCTCACATAACCTTTCACAAATGTCTATTTTATTTCCTGTATCTGACACTTGCATTCATTCAGGAATCGCAATAAATATTGCAAAATCCCTAGCATTTACACTCATTTATAAATGAAACCCTTCCTCCATCATTCTGAAGATCTACAAAGCCTGTAAATAGGATCTGAATAACATGAGGCAAATGTGTCAGCAGAAGATTTTTGAAAATTCAGATCAGGACAAGACTCAAAAATTGTAAGCAAGAATGTGTTATTACTTCCCTTACTCTCAGCAGTTGCTCCTGATGGTTTGGTATGGATTAGTGACTGCAGATTGGCATATAAATCCAAACTTTGTCCCATTGGGAGTTAATTTTTTGTATTTCTATTATATTTAAAAATTGGAATACTGAACTTTTAACACAAAGCTTTTCCTCCCTTTTGTGTTGTAATTGTATAAATTAACTATGAGGTACTGTTTGCTTTGGCGAATCATAATCTGTTTTATCATCCAGACCTTGGTGGTAGAATACAGGGATGGGATGAGGTATACAATGGATGAGCTGCCACTTTTTTTTACAGCTGAATGTCTGTAAGATGGAGACCTTCCTGCCTCAAGGTCTCAGCATTAGAGAGAAATGCTAAAGAAAATTCCCTTTAAAGTAACACATGAGTTAGAGCAGTATAAACAGTAAGGCTGCCAATTCATTGCTATAGACTTCTGTCAGGAATCTGAGTGAACTTGGTACTTGATTTTGACGTGCATGTTTATTTTACACCACAAGGTTTGCTTTTTCCAATCATACTGCTCCTCAGGGTTTATTTAGTTTTGCCAATACTAACAAAACTATTTGTGTGGTACCTGCTGGATTATTATCAAAGACATCTAGCAAGTCATTCTACACCCTCTTCTTAATGTCTTTTTAACTCAACTACATAAACAGTTAACTTTTTCCTTAAGTAACTGCCTTCCAAATCCCAAGTCACTTAAGCATTCTCTGATTATGTATTTACTCGATGTCATTTGTTAAATTTTGTTTTCTCAACATTATTAGACTAAAATGTTCTGACCATCAGAACATACCAGTGGTGTTTCACATACTGCAGTCATCCCATTCTTGTCTGGGCCTCCCATCCTTCTTTTATGGCTTTTGCCTGTCAAAATGTTGGTGGAAGACGGTCATTTTCTAAACACTTCATCTGCTGTTCACTTTTTTGCTGCCCTCTTCTTTATTTTATGTGTGTGATTTGCCCTTTTAATATCTCTTAGGACTCCTGAAATGGACAAACAAACAGAATGTTTTTATCATCATAATAAACTAGAAAGTCTAGTTCAGTGCTTAACAGGCAAGGAAATCAATGTCTATTTGCATGCTCTCCCTCTTTCTGCTTTAGGATACTCTAAATTTACCAGATCTCCAAAGTAATCTAATTTTGAGCTTAACATGCTTAACAGTTTATACCGTCCCTGCTTTATTTTCTGCTGGCTATCATTGATCAGTGTTGAGAATTCTTACAAACTCGTATATTAGATTTTTCTGACATGACTGTTACTATGCATTGTGTTTTCCAGGGATGAATTTCACATGGGATTGGCAAACCAACATTTTCTGCCAAATTTCATGAGTATTTGGCAAACTGACAGTATTAATTGAAAAAACCTGCTGGCAGTTCAAGCATGCTGATGTAAATAGGGGCACTTTTTGTTTTCAGCAGTGGATTCTAGCCATTTAGTGGCAGGATTTTAGCTCCCAGTCATATGAAAGCCCTCATGCTGAATGGCAGGTCAATCTTCCTTGGGGAAGAATATTATTCCCACTCAAGGTGGAACCAGGTTACGTCAGCTGAAGTTGTCTCCCTCTGTGAGAAGACTGCTGTTGTTTTTGTGGTTTGGGAGGGATCTGAGAAAGTAGGGTAGGCGCACTTTCCCTTGAGGTGGTCCAATACCAGGAAAACGAAGTAGGCGAAGAAGGGAATAATCTTCCATCCCTGGACTTAAATAGGAATTTCTAAATCTTCAGCATTGCTGTTTCTGCATCACTTGCTTAGGGGACAAGCACAGGCTTATTTTAACCATAAGTGATTCTTGAGCAAGATGTTACCAAACTGTTGGTGAAGTTCATGTGAGTGGGTACAAGTGCAGTGTCCCTTAAAGTTAATAAGCAGGCTTCTAGTCTGGTATGGAGGTGTTGGTTTTTTTTCCTAGTGGATAGAATACATAAATACAGGTTTGAAAATGGTAGAACATTTATTGTGAGAAGCAATGATCACCAGTTTTATAGTAAGAGGGTTTAATTGAGAGCCTGCAGAAAGACTGTTTTACCTCACTTCTTACCAGGGCAAATTCTTGTCTGCCAGGATCTTCTGTGTTTGCTGGGACAGCCGTTGATGTGCAGCTCCAACATGGCTTTATTTTCACCCACAGTCCTAGAGAGAAAGTATCACAACCTGGATGAGCCCAGGGCTCTGCCCATTTACCTGCTTTGGCCTCGTTAGCCTCCAGGCCCTGATGCTTGTACGCTGCTCTCCAGCTGAGTAGACTTCCTTGTGGGTGAGGAAGTGACATTTAGAGCCAAGCAACCTGGCCAGAATATTTTAATATTCAGCACTGAAAAGCTATTTCTGGTTCAGAGTGGGATTCTAATTTAAAGTAGTCCTGCTGGTTTTGATAGGACAGGGAAAACACTTAAGCCCTGCTTTAATCCAGTTAGTCAGTTCAGATATCAATAAGAAGGTTCCAGCCAGGACTCCGGGTAATTAGGCTGTGTACTTATATGGTGCTTTTTTCTCTTGCTAATACCTGAGCTAGATGTCTTCAATTTATCCTGGGTAAGGATACATTTGCTGTAGTCATGCTTCTGACTGCGGTGTAGACATAGCCTATGACTCTCATTTCTCAAGGGAAATAGGCAAGTTTTCCTGGCATAAATAGGAAAAAAAAAAAGCCCCACCGATCCTAATGACTGCATCTACTTTTCTTCATTATCTTCATCATTTTGCTGCTGCTGTTAGGCAACATGTCAGCATTTAGCCATAAATATCTCTTCCGTGTAAAAGATGTATGCTGACTTACAAACATCATGCTGTCTTGCAAGCATGCACAAAATTTCTGAGGGCTTTTTCCTTCCCCTTCATGACTGCAGGGTTACTTCTGTGGGGGAGATTACTTACTGGTCTGTATTCCTACCTCTATTTGTACTAATTGCCCCATGATTCAGAAGTAAATCAAACTACACAGATGTTCTGGACTTAAGAAGTCAGCGTTTCTGATAACAAAAGCTACTACTTGTGAAATTGGGTGCTCAAAAACAGAGAAATGCAGAGTTGTTATTGTGACTATTTTATCTGATGGAAACTGATGTGCATCTTCATTAATTTTATTAAGAAGGAGGAAGGCAACAAGACTTGGCTTTTTTGTATAAAATCCCCATTTATGGGTCAGTTTGCAAAAACTAATGAAAACTTGATCCTTTTTAATTAAACTGCAGCTTGGCAAGTGAAAGAAAAAATGGCTTGGAATAAATTGATTAAAAATGTAGAAAGGGTTATTATGGAATTTTCACTGAACTTAAATCTCATGATGTATTTGAGTTAAATCATTATGTGCCACATTCACAATTTATACCAGCAGACTTTAAGTGTACTTCATTAGTGTAATGCCAGTGAGAAGTTTCCACTTACTGAAAACATAATGAAAGCAGAAGAAGATTTAACAAGCTTTTAATCCACATTAATCTAAACCATGAAGAATCAAAAATAACAATAAAGTTTTCTCCTATAATGCAATTGATGATGTTAAGTGATCCCTGTAGCTTAGAATCCCTATATCTCTCTCTTTTTTTGGAGATCTTAAGGACAGTTAAATCATAGGAAAATTATATGCTATGTATTCTTTGCAGTGGTTCTGGTAGGAAACTCGAGCCTGACTCTGTTCATAGGCTATCTAGTTTGAACTCAGCCATTAGTTCTCTCCCACACTCCATTTAAAAAAAAAAAAAAAAAAAAAAAAAGAATTTATAGAAAACCAATTCTAGTGCTTCAGTATATCAGTCCTTAAGATGAGCTTTGCATGACCCTGAATAAACTTGTGCTTTATAGGAGCACTATGTTCATATGCAATGCTAACAATAAGGATTTTTTCTGTAAACTGCAAATGGATTCATAGGTTGTTATTGACTTGCTAATGACTTGTTTGTTTATGGAAGGAGTGAAAGACTTCTTAATCTGAAAGTTTCCTTTTCACATTTCTAGGTAAATGGGGTAATTCTGATCTCATACTTTCTAGATTTGAGTGACTTCAGGGCCACTGCTATAGTTTTTATGCCATTCAAAGTCATAAAATGGCTCAGCAGGAAACTAGAGACCTGAAGTTCAAATGATTATCATTACTTGATCATTATTTGGGGACTGGTAATATTTCAGACTAAGGTTTTTGAATCTTTTTATTAAATTAATTTAATTTTATTAAGAACTACAATGAATACAGGAGTTGATAGTCCTGTTACGTGTCTGCATCCAGCCTTAAAACCGTTTGAAATTGCTTTCTGTCTGCAACATTTTAGCAGTCAGACTGAGTTAAGCTGTTTCAAAAATTCCACAAATGTCACTATGTAAAGATAGCTTACTATAATCACTAAAAGAAATCCTAATATTGCCAAAAAGGAAAGCCATGTGCAATGGACACAGAAATCACAGAAATTAGTGTACACTTTGAAAAGCTTCTGAGGTATCTTTGCAGCTCTGACATTATAAACCCATGAATATGTAATCAGTTTTTTCCATTAACATAAATCTTTATGTATTATAGTGTCAAATGAGGGAAAGACGAGGATTCAACATAAGAGTTTTAAGCATTTTGTAAAGAGAGTGATTTTAAAAGGGATGATTTGGTGACAGAGACAGGAATCTCAGTCTGCGGCCTGTGGTCCACTAATGACTCTATCTTAGGTAGTATAATAATATAAATATAGTGACAGGGAGAGCCAAATGAGAGATTTTTGTTCCAGGAAAGAATATTGAGAAGATTCAGTTGTTTTCTGCCACAAGCTAGGTTAAATTGTTGAAATGTTGAAATTTTAATTATGTTTGTGGAATATTCTATATATTTCCAAATTGAAACATTATCAATTAAATGTATATCTTTAAAAGCAATTAGAATTTTAGGGAGCAATTCGACTGGCAAATCACATTAGTCTGGTATTGCCTTAGAAGCACTGCACAATCACATCTGCACTTTAAGTGCTGCTGGGGAAGAGTTGGACACCTTTAACCATGCCTGCTGTCCTCATATGCATCTTACACACCTTAGAGAATCTAAAATAGCATCAGATGCACATGTTTAGGCAGCTGAATACCGTAGTTATATTTGTAACATATAATTACTATTGGTTTGCTTTTATACCTTGTGGAAAGAATAATTTTTTAAGTTATAAAATTAAGTCTATGAAGAATTTAATGAAGTAGAGCATTTGATTATTTAACTCATGGTTGCTCTCACTTACAATGGTTTGGTAGAGGGGGGTTTTTTCCTCTTCCTTTTTAGCTCTTTGTAATGCCTTAGATGCTTCACATGTCAGACAGTAGCAGTGGGTACCAAACAGGTAGGTGGTTCAAATTTGCTGGAAATGTTAAGACAAGCAGTAGTTCAAGGAAGGAAATCCAACAACAGCAAATCGAGTGAAACTAATACCTAACTGACTTCAGACAGAATTTTTAGCATTTCTGAAAGCAGAAGGTGAGTTAATACAAGTAAGAAACCTTAGGGAGCCACGAAGCAAGTCTAGCCTACATCAGAGTCAAGGAATCCCACAGCCATACCATCTTGGCAACAGCCATGCCAAAGTAGCCCTAAACATAAGCTGAGACCTCAGAGGAATGTTTCTACTGCCTGGTTTTCTAAGAAAGATCTGTAGAACCAACACAGAAACCTCCTGGAAGAGATGGCTTTATACATGCTTAAGTGTGTGGAATCACCCTTCCACAGGCTTCTAAAGATTTCTGTCTGTGTTTACCTGCTGCAAGGCACAGCCACTTCACTCACTCCACGTGGTCCTGTGCCAAGTAGTTCATATTGCCTTAACAGTGTCATTGATTTGGGTCCTGTCCCTCTCTGTGGTGACTTGCATGTGGTATAGAGTAAATCCAAGGCACTACCAATAGTTTACCACAAAGAGACAATGAAAAGTTCATAATCTGCAGTAGGTTATGTGTGTAGATTTATCTATTTAGAGAAAGTTTCCCTGCAGCTTTGAATTTTTGAAGCATTTTACAAACCTTACGTGAGGTTACCACACACCTTTTATACTGGGAGAGACTGCCTGGCTGGTGCTGTATCATAAGTGATATGTCTTACTGGAACAAGAAGAAAAAGACAAAGGGAAAAAAGGTAGACCCTATTTAGAGATTAATTCCTATGAGGAAAACCAACATTTTACCACAGGAGCTGGTTCTCCAAGGAAGAGGAATGTTGACAGAAGGTGGTATACCAGCCCAGACCAAGATATGTTATCTTTCTTAAAACTGCAAATACTAGTTTCCCTAAATTTCATAGCTAAAGCATTAAAATTAGAATGTAGTAAAGGCAGAGGAAGTTAATGTATGGGTATATATAATCGCTGTATTTAATCTTTCACATGGAGAACACAATAGGGAGAATACATTGTGAAAAGATCTTTGTTGAGCATTACTGACAGAAGCAGTAGCAGAGAAAGCCAATAAACTTAACATGCAAATAGTGACTCTCATGAATCAGCCCAGTCTCCTGTTTGTCAGTGCAGGAGAAATACAGTATGGTAGACATAGGAAATCAATGCAACTGCCACACTTTAAATACTTGGAACTTCTAAAGGTCAGACCAGCCTGGCTATTCTGCATTCACTCACTTCTGTTATAGCCCCTTTCTTTCTCTGCTGAGTTTGTCTTAAAGAATATTTCCACCACCACCCCTCCCAGCCTTTTTTTTAAGCTTACATTGATTTTGTCCCTCCCTTAACTTTTGCAATGCTGCTATTTGTGGGAGCTCAGTAAATAACTTTTTTTCAGAAATACATGATGCAATAATAATTTATTTTTATTTTCTTCTTAAGAAATATTATACTCAAGGAATTTCTAGGAAAGTATGCCAAAGGGTTGACTTTTTTTTGGGTGTTTGTACAGCACCTGTTATGGCATCTGTGCATCCTGTGCATAGAAAGGTCCCACAGATATCCAGATCTGCGTGTTTGGTGCTATGACTATGATAACAACAGAATAGCAAAACTGAGTTGGCGGTTGAATTTAAGTGGTGGTTGTCATTAGAGGTCCAACCTGGCAACTCTGATTATTTCAAACTTATGTTTGAATCAGGCCAGGATCAGGCATTGAGTGAAAGGAGGATTGGGACTGTCTTAGTGTTTGTACAAGGGAGTCCTTGACAAGCATGAACTGAGAAATTTTAATATGGTCAAGGGCATTTAGACTGGAAAATAATGTTGCACTAGAAAACAGCATAAGAAATGCAGTACTAACTTCCATTTCACATATGAGACTGTAATTTCATACTGTAGGATTGTAGAAATATTGGCTGGAGGGGACCTATGAAGGTCCAACCATATGCTCAATGCAGTGCTGTCACCAATGGTAGATTAGCTCAGCTGTGGCTTTGTCTAGCTGAGCCTCAAAATCATCTAAGAATGGAGATTTCAACATCTCTCTGGGAAGAAACAGGAATGAAAAAAGTACTCCATAAATCTAACTGAAGTCAGGTGATGAGTTACTTCTAATCAGTCATTTCTTTGTGAAAGAACACAGTTAGAAATGAGGATTTAGTTTTTCTGCTTGTTTTAACTGTCACAGATATGTGGAGATCCATAATATGTTGCCGAAGAGTTGCGTTACTTTTGACACAGCCATGTTTTTCACTAGCATCTGGGTGATTTCTGCATAGTAGGGGAAGGCATTGTCACTAAGACATAGGTACAGTCCAGATGAACCAGTGGAAGTTTGGTAGAGAGCAATACTTGAAGCATTAAACTGCAATTTGTCAAAAAGGTCTGTATTCATATATTGCTATGAGGATTACCAGAATAGACATTAATGTACAGAAGAGTTATATGGCTCTTTCCTCAGCAAATGTGACTTGACTTGTACCTTCCACCTGGACAAGAAGTCTTATCTGAAGGAGCCGTGTATGGCAGGGTGTTCAGTGACCCCTGTTGCAGGCGTTGTTGGATTATTTCCCTCTTTTTTGGTAGTGACAGTTAGCTGATTGGGTGAGTGTGTGCTGTAAGCCTAGCATGAAGATTTTAATGATTTATGCTGCTGGGAAAAGGCAAAATGTGTTGTTTTTTCCCTCACCTGGTGCAAGATGTATGCAATACATCAGTACTTTTACAGAAACATTGGGATTTCCTAAAGACTTAGTCGGCAAAACAACCCTTTAAAACTGTGGTTGTGGGGACAGTATAGGAATATGTGTGCTGCAATGTCACATAGCAAATGGTTTTCAATCATATGATTACTTTCCTCTCTTTGCCCTGTGATTTTGTTTCTACTTGTTTCCGAACGCTGTGAAATTTCGGTTGCACAACTAGGGAGCTATTTGAAACGACTGTTAATAGTCTTTCTGCATAGTTTGCTATGGGTTTTAAGAGCTATGTGGATGAGAATTACTACTTTCATGTTACTCTTAGGAGATGGGTGCAATGAAAAGAGGAATCCATAGTGCTTGAGTTTTGAGAGTACACCAGAGTATGTTGTCAAAGCAAATTGAGAAAGTTGAGGTTTCCTGACATAGTACTGGGTATTGCTATATGTTTCAGAAATACTAATTCAAGTATGGATTCTGATGTTAACTGGAAAGGAAACCACTGAGCTTCCATAGGATTAAAAAGATGCATAGAGCAGAACGAGACCCAACTGTCACAAGGGAATTAAAATTCAGAACTTGGGGCTTTTCTACCATCACATCCTGCAGACACTGCTTGGCAAACCACAGTAATATTTAGTTGCATGCATCTGAACCCATCTTGCTGAGCTTTGGATGATATAGGTGTCACCAAGTTATTTATAAGCATTCTGACACTTCTAAGGTTGTCAGTACTCTCTAGCTGATTGCAGAAAGCCAGGAGAGTTACTGGGTTTTGGATGCTCTAGCAGTAGCAAACATCCCTTTACAGAAAAAAAAAAAAGCCACTAACAGAAAACCTCTTTTGTCTGCAGAAGACAGGAATTACTAATTCTGGTTTCTTAAGCATTTTCATGTTTGTGAGTATCACAGAACACACACAAACCTGAACACTCTGCATCTTAATTTCTTGCAATAGTGAAGTCAAGTTATGTATTTAGGTATCCTCAACCTGAATACATAAACTGAGATAGAGAAACTGATCTTTTGAACTATATTTGTTTTCTTAGAGTAGTGTTTTCAAACATTCAAGTCAGATGCATGCTTTGGAATTCCTTTTCAGTGTTTTTCAAGTTCCCCATAGCCCAAGTTATCCTGGGGTGCCCCCTAAACCAAGAGAAAGTCTGTGAAGTGTGAGGAAAATCTCCCAATCCTTGGCTGATTTTAGTCTTTAGCTTTCTGACTAAAAACTTAAATTCAGAAGTATTTTTAAAAGTCTTCTTTACACAGTTAAGCTGGTGTCAGTTTTACAGAACTGCTACTCTAGACTTGTTTGAAAGTTGTCATCTACAGGTGAAGTGATATTCCCAAGTTGCTTCATATTTGTCTTTGTTAATGGGATTTTAGAAAAGTGAATCACTTAGAAATCTGCTCTGTATTTCCTCCAAGTTGGACTAAAAACCTCACATTAAAGGAGCTAGATCTGCCTGTGGTTTTTTTTGGGAGAAAGACCACATGTTTTTTCTTGATCTGGTTGTACTTAAGTTCATTAAGTCTTAAAAAAATAATAACCTGGCAAACACAAAGTCCCGTGTAGTTTTGTTTATTTATCTGTCTTTTGCTCAAAAATGCCTGTTGCAGGAGTTTACATCTGTCCTCAACTGTCTTAAAGCTGAGCTTTCCCTTGTAAAGTGTGCAGAAGTTACAGGATTTCTTTGATTTTTGTTCTTAAGGTTTTACAACGTTCATTCTGGTTGAATAGCTGAATAGCAAAGCAGAAAGTCAGCCACTTATAGCGTGCAATTAAGCTTTTTATGTTCTGAACATTTGTCATTAGTATGGGAAAAAAGTGTTTGCTTCTCTCATGTAATGTTCTGACAGTAAATACTGTGCATACGTTTCTTTCATTGTTGCAGGTGGATTTTTAAGAACCCAGCCTTTTAAACTGAGCTTCGCTTTTCTTCGCAAAGAAGACAGCTGAAGTACAATAGAAGAGGCTGCAGAAATAGAAGTGATGCCTAATGCAAGGAGGGTAACAAAAACCACACTTCCGTTGCACATCTTCACAGGGCACCGCGTGTTATGTTTTATGGCGATCAGTGCAAATCAAGTACCACGCCCCATGCCAGGCTTGGAGTCAGCCTTCAGCACGCAACCCTCGGGACAGAAATAGGTGGTACTGGTGGGGATGAAAACTGCTTTGGTTGAAAACTCTGAAAAGTAGAAAAATAGATCTCCTGACAACAAAATCACACCTGGTGTTAAAGCCTAGCCTCTCATTAAGCAATGATTATTGCCCGCTGTGTGTAAAAATAGCCAACACAAATAGCAGAGCTTAGCGGTGCTAATTTAATAGCTGAATGTGCTTATGAGTGTTCAGTGGAGCAGAGAGAATAATCCGTCAGGAGTAGTATACGGAATGATTTTAGTCCCCCTTTTCTACTTACGGAATAACCACAAACAGATCACAATTTCCTTGAGTTCATCTCTTCAAATATTTTTTTATTAACAGCTTTTCCCAGATACAATTTACTGAGTTGATTGATCATGAATATTCTGAATTTAAACGGTAGTGCGCTTACTTGCGGTTAATCAGATAAGTCACATTTTATCATTCTTGTTGATTGACTGGGTCGAGTACACAACAGCGTTCAGGGACCTCAACCCAGGTGTATATAAAAGAAAGCAAATGTACAGTATCACATAGAAGCTGCTACTTTGAACTACATATTTTATATATATATACACATATATATATATTATATGTTTATACACTTTAAATACACTAAAGTGTATTTCCCAAAACAAGTTTGTATTATTTATCTTCAATACAGATAGAGCAGAACCTTGAGTACATGCATTAACTATAGAGGAAAACGGGACTTGTAACTTTGTGCTTGATGAAATGTTATATTTTCCTATTGCATATGTGTATTTCAGTGGGTAACGTTCGTGCCAACTTTCACTTGCAGGGTAAGGTGAAATAAGACTTATCCGTTGCCTTTCCTATTTGGGAAGGAAAAGTCACACCGGAAAGGCATTGAAGACAGAATTTAAATACTGTGTCTTCAAACCAAAGGTGAAAGGCACACAGGGGCTGATAGCCTGTGTGTCCAATGATGAATCACAAGTGAGAGAATAGGATGATGTGGTGCCATCAAGCAGGGCTGCAACATGCTGGGATTCACTTCAGAGAGCCATGAGTGAGCGGGGACCATTGCATGATTAACAGCGGTTGGGGAACAGAAGAGCAAGGATCCTGCACAGGAAAAGGGGCCTGCTGCTAGGTTAGGAGGGTCCCGTGCCAGACCACAGGGCATCTATATGATCCTCTTCACTTAATTTCTTCTGCTTTAACTTTGGGTATGTTGTCCCACCTCCAGTTACACGCTTCATGAAGTTTTATCGAAGCTAACTCGTTTGGATTTGGTGAGCAGTTCAGCTTGCACTTCATAATCTTTGCTTCATATTAACAATTTTCATTTCGCTACCTACAGGGACCCAGACACATTTTAGTTTTTGGACACAACAGTAATCAACTGATGCCAGAGCCACCAAAATACAGCGGAGGTTGAGGCTTTACAGTTATCTCTTATGCACTTACTCATGTACTGTGTGTATCACAGAAAGCAAGATAGTTTTAGTTTCTTTTTTTCCTCAGTGCTTGAGCCAATGGGGAAATGTGGGAGGTGCCTTCCTGATGAAAATCCACTATACCTCAGCTACATTTCCCTCGCATGTAATTACTACTAAATTTTATCTCTTGTTGGTGCTATTTCTATGTCCAGCAGATGCTCAAGAATATTTTTCCATAATGAGACTAAAATCACGGACACATTAATGGATTCTTTTTTTCCAAAGGAGAAATATCAAAGCTCTTGCTTCCAGTTTTACCTGGATTACTTGAAATCTTAGAACAACCATTACTGCATTGAATATTTTTGTTGTGTTCTCTGACTTCTGCTGGAGCAATAGTGCAAACAGTTAGGAAATGCACTGTTATGTTTATGTTATTCTATGGTCCCGAGGTGATGGTATCTGAGGTGATGTGAGAAAATGAAAGATGAAATATAAAGGGAAAGTCCTGAAACAAAGCTGATATTGATAGTCTTATTTAATGTTTTTCCAATTCTTTGCAGCTCTGGAAATTGCTGAGAATTTATCCTTATAAAAGGCAGGAGGCAAATTAACAATAATTGGGAAATAATATATTAAACAGATGCTTCAAAGAAGAATCTATTGGACTTGTTACAATATTTACAAAAACGAATCCGGACAATCACTGCAGACCTCTGTTTTGGTGCACGGAGATTGTTATAATTTAGCTTTACAGTCTCTTCCACAGAGCTTTAGTTGTTCAGCTGTAGGAATTCAAGATTTCTTTCAAAAGACCAGGAAGGGAGAACAGAAGGCAGGAAGCTCCTAATACATTGAAAATTGGTGGTGCTGACTTTATAGGTACTAAAGATGGAAGGTATTGTCTGCTTTCATGTAGGGCATAACTCTCCTCCATTTAAACTCTCTGACTTGTTTGGCTGATCAGATGTTGGTTGTGGTTTTGCTGTGACTGGGATGATATTTACACCTGTAACTGTGTAATATTTAAATATTCATTTATAAACCGGAGAATACTCATTTTGAAATCAAACAACACCTTTTTTTTTTTCCTCAGAGCGTTTCTTTACAGACTGCATTTACTTATGCTTTCCTCCACTTGCCTTCCCTTCCTCCTTTAAAAATAAACAAATAAATAAATAAAACCTTGCAAAAGAATCTTTCCCAGCCAGATGCACTTGCTGATCCAATTTGCTGTGGAGGGAACGGTGTTAGCCCTGCAGGAAGAACAAGCATGAGAGGATGCTTCAGCTGGTTTCAAGCTCCTTGCGCAGCCCTACTAAATGTATGAAACCACAACTCTAGCACCTTTTGACACAAGGTAGCATAAGAAAGTGTATCTCCAAATGAATGGCTCCTTTTGTCAGGAGAAGTAGGACAAAAATTGAATTTTTATACAGAGAGGTGCTAAGTGGATTCAGCTTTTAGTGAATCACTGACAAATACTCGCGTTCCCTGTTGCCTAATCCCAGGTTGCTTTTATTTGCGGATGTAAGTTTTAATTTAACATTCATTTCATTGCAGACTGAAAAACAAACACTGAAATTTGCCACAGAATAGAGCTTCAGTTCCAGTTACGGCAAGTGAGTCTTTGAAACATGTCTAAATAGGACCCACATTTCAACTGTCTCTTTCTTATTTGGACGATTGATGAGGTTTACAAAATATGGGTAACAAGGCCATGCAACAGCGGACTTTGCTGAAATGAAATGAAGGATTCTTCACCTGAAGAATAATACACTGAATTAAATAATAATAATAATAATAATAATAATGATGATGATGATGATTATGATGATGATGATGATGATAATAATAATAATAATAATAATAGCCAGGATTACTGTATGTTTTAAATTACACCCATAAGTATAGGAAAGCCTCTGTCTCAGAGTGGTATGTAGTATCATCTTTTCTCAGATGTCCTTTGCTCATTAATTCCCAGCCAATCTCCTGCATGTAAAGCTGGTGAAAATTTTGGGAGTGAATTGAAAAATCCTCTCTTGATTCCTATCCAACTTACCTGGAATGATTAAGAATTGTTGATTCAGAGGACACCACAAGGCTTACTCTCTCCTTTATTTCTAGGAGGAAAATGCTTTCTAAGGGTGGGTAACAGATGATATTCTTTTTTTTCCTGGTTTTGGAAAGATTTTAGTATATTTGGATAGCTTTTCTTTATAACGTAAGCATTTCTGGAGTTAGGTAGGTGCCTTTCAAAAGGTGAATGTGTTGTAGAAGTAAGTATCCACCCTGGGCTTACAGTGCATTGTAATCTCCTGTTTCCTTCCTCCCACTTGTAACCCTGTGCCACACACGATAGCTTTTCTCCCTGTTTTCCCAGTCACTCTCCTTCTTTGCTTCTCCAATATCCTCTCCTAAAATCTCCTCTGCTTCACAGGTACCAAATAACTTCAACTTTACATGGAACAGTCCCAGATGAATTTGTCTCAGCTTTGTCTCAGCTGTTTTAGTTCACATTTGCCTTTGAATGTGTTGTGTCTGTCAAAGACCAAAAGAAACCTTCCTAATTTTCCTAATGGCCTTTGTTGGCCTTGTAAAGACTTTTCTTTTATCTTCAAATCTAGTGAAGCACTGAATTTCTCCACGTGCATTTATATATTATGCATATGGTCTCCTTCTTCAGGAAGATACAATCAAGCATCTTTAAAATGTAATTAGAAGTATCAAGAGGAAGATAAAAGTTATCAAGCCTTTTTTCAGCTTGCTGGGTCATTGGTAAGATGTGATATATGACAAACATTAAAATTGGAGGTGATGCATAGTTCATTCAGGAAAATTTAAACACTGTAGGATGATGTATATGCAAATGACAGTTTTCTAGGACCACTGTGGTGATTTATCAATGTAGTAATTTCTGAAATAAGAACGTTTCATGGAAAACTGTCTTTACTCCTCTAAATAGGTGCCTAACTGACGAACAGAATAAGCCAGAGAGGTCTGCTGCTACCACAGGTATGAGCTTACCTGAGATTTTCTTGTAGGAATTTTAAAAACCAAAATAAAATCCCCTCAGTAATCTCTAAGAGTGCTTTGTGCCACACTAGTTTAATTTTCCTGAAGCAATTGAGAGCTCCTTGAAGTTCTAAACCAGTCCTTTGTTATATTTTCTAATTATCTAAGTAGATTGCTGTTGTTTAGTCTAAACGGAATTCCAGTATGTGTGGAGGAATAACGTTAATAGAAGGAGAATTAATGGTTTAATTCAAAAAAGTATTATATTTCTCAATTGGCTGTAATAAGACTTTTGTTAGAATTATGTAAAAAAGAAAGTGAAGCAATAGACCTTTGACTTTTTTTACTCCATCTGAAATCACCGGTTCACTCTGCTTCATAGACTTTGTATAATTTGACCTTGAGTGAAAGAGCTTTCATTCTTGATAGAAACTAATTGTATGTGTGGTGTTCAAATCATACTGTTAAAATGAAATTAGTACTGCACAGGAGGGGATAATACAAGGGAAAACATACTGTCTTAATGGACTATAAACCTTCTGAGTCTAGCGCTATTTTCAAACCAATGAGAGCTGTAAAGTCATCTTTACTATCTGTGATTCGAGAATACCCTGGAAAGTTATAATTTATACTTTAAATAAAAAGACTGTAGAGACTGAAAAACTACTCTCTGATGCTGTGAGATGTCTTCCCCTGGTTGAGCAGCATCAGGCAATGCTCTTGGGCTGCTTGGGAACTGTAAAAGCTCCCTAGAAGAATTAGATTGGGGCACATGTTCTTTGTGTCATGGCATTTGCTAATAGCCTCCTTGTAGTCAGTTGTCTAGTGCAGAAAGATGGTATTATAACCTTCTGGGCAATGCATGTGCTTCAATAACATGACGATAAGCCTTAGAGAGTCCGTGACACTGTGGATTACAGCTGAGACATATTAAGTATTTTACTAAATTTTAGTGCCAAGGGTTGATGTGTAAAGTTTCTAATAAATTCTTTGAAGGAAAGTCAGATTTCATTATATTAATATGAATCTTTAAGTTATGCTCCTTTTTTCTTAAGACCACATGTTGTAAATTAATGTGGTTTCCATCTTCCTTTTTTTTTTCCAGCACGCTTCACTTTCACAGTGTACACAGTGATCAGATCTCAGCTTGTTTGCTCTGAAGATAATGTAAGTTTTGCCAAT
The DNA here is from genome assembly GCA_027925045.1 of Hypotaenidia okinawae. NCBI lineage: Eukaryota > Metazoa > Chordata > Aves > Gruiformes > Rallidae > Hypotaenidia > Hypotaenidia okinawae. Next base: position 98,412,429 of record BSDF01000001.1, read on the forward strand.
GACTTTGACAAAGAAAAGCACTTTGCCCAGTAATTGCTTGTAATATGCAGATATAGCTATCTATAATAATACGTGCTGTATTTCAAAAACAGAAGGAACCAGAAACATAAAGCCATAATACTGAAGAACTCCAGGGCTCTGGTTCACACTTGCACTACAGTGCCCTTATGTATTGGTCAGCTCTGGGAGCATAAAGCTCTCTTGGAATGGTACAATTATAAACTTGGGTCACTTCAAGGTTGCTGTACTGTGACACAATGTAAAGAAGCCTTTGCATACCAGGGGACTAGTGCACAGGAATAACTGCTGTCCCATCCCTTCCCTAGTCTACCTGTCTGTAGTTTTTAGGATGTGTTCTTTGGGGTCTATGCACTGCAGGTAGCTACACTTCCAGCTGTGATGATCTCTTGGGAAATGTGCTAGAATAGAAAAGTACAAGAAAAATCTATTTAAATATCTTCTTTAAAGAACCCACATGAAATAGTTCTGGTACTATTTTCAAACCCTCTTCTTCAGTAAATATCAGTATGATCATAGAATCATAGAATTGTAGGGGTTGGAAGGGACCTTGGGAGATCATCGGGTCCAACCCCCCTGCCAAAGCAGCTCCCTAGGACATTTCACTGAGATAGGCGTCCAGGCGGGTCTTGAATATCTCCAGAGAAGGAGACTCCACCACCCCCTGGGCAGCCTGTCCCAGGGCTCTGTCACCCTCACTGTGAAAAAGTTTTTCCGCATGTTGTTGCGGAACTTCCTGTGCTCCAACTTGCAGCCATTGATATAGAAGGTTGTATTACAGAAGAAGAGCTGGGCCCGCAGCACAGAAGCCCTTGTGGCAGTAAATCTGTGCTGTGCTCTTGCATCAGGTTAAGATAGTCTTTGCTTGCCTAACTGCCATCTGCATACAGAAGGGTCTGCAGGTGTTTCAGTACCTACTGCCATTTGGATGGCCTTGACTCAAACAGTAGACAGCAACAACAAAAAAAAAAGTTGTTTCTTAAATCAACTTCTGCTTCTGCACTGTGATGAGAGGGGACTTCCAAGGATACATGGGAGCACTACCTCCTCCGTTGCAGGGCAGCAAGCCCAGCACTCCTGCTTCCCAGTTGGCATTATGCTGGAGCAGTTTGGGTGGAGGACAGGAACAGTTTGGGTGAAGGAGAGCTGCTCCTTGTGACTGAATTTGCGACTGTTGTAGGGTATAGTGAGCTCTACCCCCACATCCCACCCTATTTTAGTGAGAGTGGTCATCATCCTGGACAGGGCTCACAGTCAGCTGGAAAAAAAGCTGAGGTGTGCAAAAGCAAGTGGCAGGCGTATGTAAATTGAAATCATTGCTTGGTAAAACCCACATACAAGTATGAAGCTCTTCACTAGTTTAGGCACGGGAATAAGAACCTATACTGGCATGTACTTTGTGTTTTCCATCCTCTGTTTTGGAAATACTACTCTGCAGACTGAAAAAGGATGAAGGTTGTACTGCTTCTAAAACCAAATTTTACTGTGCAGTGCGAAGGCAGCTTTCTAGAAATGTCGGAACATCAACTATGATATCCTGCCCTCTGGAATATTCAAAGACATTTACAAAGACTGCAGAAGAATTATACCTGTTGCCACCCCTGTCATAGACATTTAGTGGGGATTTTTTTCCCGCCTTTAAAACTGTATTACCAAGTCTGCTTTTAAGTGGAAAAAGTCTTGGGTTTTATTTAAACAAACAAACTTCTCTTCCCAGATAAAAAAAGACTTGCAAGTGTAAAATAAAACCGGAGGCAAGAAAAATAAAAGTCTTGTCTTGGATTTTTGTGTACTGCTTTCTCAGTTTAAGCCAGGCTCAATATTTGAGCATGCCTAAAGCTGACTAAGCATAGTCCTGAGGCTGCAGAAAACAGAAATGACTGGTTAGATCTTTCTCCTCTCTCTCTCTCTCCCTCTCTGTGATAAAGTAAGACAGAGTGCAATTATAACAAAATTATTTTCTGAAAAGTGGTTCTGCAGTTTAATGGCACTTTGCTTTTCCACATCACCTTTGTGGAGTTTCTGATTCAAAGTCGGTGGAAGAAAGGATGGGGATCCTTAGGCTGCCTGGCTGTCAGTGTGCCAGGCACGCGCCCCTGTTTCAGTCTAGCTCTACTTTACTGCTTCTCTTCCTTGGCACCCCTTATGGAGAAATATGGCAAGATGGCTAACCCAGGGAAGTAGGCGCTGTTTTCCCTAGGAAGTTTAGTGAAGAAGGGTATCTGCTCAGCACTGAATTATTTGGATGCCCTTTGTTATTCAGATAACTCTTGTTGTCTGAGAGTAAGAAAGCATAAAAACCAAGAAAAGAGTTGGTGACATGAAATTAAGATATCCTCATCCACTTAGACCCATTTTGTCACAAATAAAGCAAATTAGGATCCTCTTCCTACTTCTCTGTAGTGAAAATCTGATGTTGCAAGCATATTTAAAAAAAAAAATAATCTGGGTAAGTGTTACTTATCAAGTAAGCCCCCATCCTACCAACTTCTCATGAATGAGCAATCACTTGTGATCATCTTGGGTTCTTTGGAGCTCCGTCAGACTGAGTAAAAAGGGCTGGAAGGGTCTTAAAGAATGTAGTATCTCTTCCATATATATTTCTGCTTCTTTGGTGTTTCCAGCTGAGAGGAGTTGTTCAGGGATTTTGATTAAAACTGTTAAATGTATAATATTAATATACACTTTCTAACAGGAAAAATGTTGCTAAAGTACGAACTGTGCCGGTTCACACCTCTGGACTCTCGTTTCTAATTTATTTCTTGTCAACAACACAAAATGTATTTGGCATCTTTGTTTAATGATTTAACATCTGAAACTACTGCTGTGGCTTTTTCCAACAGGCACTGGAGTTACGCCTCACTGAAAAATAAAGAAATTTCATTTGCTTATATTGTTGGCAGCTGGACAAGAGAGTTGATAGGAGAAAGTCTTTGCCAATTGTATAATAGCTTCGTAGTGATGCAGGATAATGTGGGTGAGGTATATCTGCAAATACCTGTCTGCATTTAAAAAAAAAAAAAAAGGATTAAAAAACCCCCCACAATTATACAGCATCTCTTGGACACAAGAAGGTAATTTAATTTCTATATCATAATTGTCAATTTATGGTTGAAGGAATGCCTGTTAGCAGTGACTAATAACAATACAAAAGAAAGACAACAACTTTAATGGCACTTTGCTTTTCCAGTATTTCAGTTGTTCTTCTAGAAACAAGGAATGTTTTATCATTTACAGATGCAAAAGCATCACTCTTAGTAAACAAATAGTTAATTTTGAAAAATTGTTAGATTTTGAAAATCCAGAAAAATAATGCATTCCTTGCTTCAAACTGAAGGCTTCCTTAACTTTCATGGTGCTGGAAGCTGTCATTGACTCCAACAGGATCTGAATGCATTTTTTGGTTACTTTCTGTTTCAGAGTACCCAAAGTGAATTGCCATCAGTGTTCATGTTGAGAGGAAAGCTGGGTAGGGGTGAGGATGTAATGGAAGCACGGTGTTTTCAGAGAAAGGTGTAATATTATTTTTTAATGGAAAATGGTGGAAGTCTGTAATATCTAAATACACATAAGAAACCTTTTTTTCATTTCCTTCGTCAAACAAGGACTACTGTAAAGTCATTTAAGAGCTTGAAAAATAAGACTGGTGCTTTATAAAAAATATCTTTTAAGAAACATTTGGGATAAAAGACCCCCACAATTCTGTTTCTTTAAAAACAAATGAACTACAAATAATGAGTTTGAGGTAAATCGCCAAATTACTTCAGCTGATCTGAGCATGAATGTTGGTGTGAGCAAACAGCTCGGCTGTATAGAAATGAAAATGTGCATATTTTCAATTTAAAGTGAGAGAATATAGATACACTCCAGGCTGAAGCACACAAGATGAAATTTGAAACATATTTATAGAAAAATGCAAATATTTTGCACGTGAATTGTAACATAGCTGTGACTCCACTTTTTATAACTGAAATTTAAGATATGCGACGTATGCAAAGTGAAAATAGTTGTGAGTGAATAGGAAATTTTTCTTCATTCTGCAGATAGATACTGAGAGTCAGCAAAGCAAGCCCTTGAGTCTTTAAGTCATGTCTGGTGCCAGTAGTTCAAGCCAGGTTCCACCTATCTGGTTTGCCGCAAGCAAAGGGCCACACAAAATGCCACTTTCAATAGCAGAGTCTAAAGATTTTCCATTATATAGTATCACCCCAAGGGTAATAAACACAAAAAGGATGTCCATTTCAGTGTTGATTAATGGAGAAAATTTTTAGAGGATGAAAACAATTGTATTTGGTGAAATTGCTTAAAGCTGGGGTTGATGTAACAGAGAATTCCAGCCCTGTTAATTTATTCAGCTAATTCTGAATGAATTAAAACCTAAAGATAGCACTTTCTGCGAGACCCACACATAACAAGGCTCAGACTAAGAGAGGTTTTCTCTCTTTAGTTTAAGCAGTGGTCTTGGCTAGGAACCTTAAAAAGAACAGCTCCACACTTTTAACACTGTATTTTGATTTTTGCAGTGATTTGAGGGTAATCTAACATCTAAATTGGCTTCACACTTTTTTCTACAGGCAATCTGTGACAAAAAAATAAAAAAAGGAAAGTGAAGCATTGTCTAAACGATACAAGGAAAGGCAGTGGGACATCCAAATGAACCGCAATTACCCGCATCAATAATCAGAGCAGTAGTATTTATAACTGGTGTGATGTTGACCCTGTTTGAGAGTGTAACTCAGCACATATTTTGCTTCCTTTCTAAAAGAAACAGAAAATACTTTCCAGTATTAATTTATAGTACGTTATGAACTTTTAGACAAGCAAATACGTCCAAAAGTTTGTGAGAGTCCTCAAATGGAAGTATTCATGACAGTTCCTTTTTTTCTTCTTTTTTTTTTTTTCCATAATCCCATTATGTAGAAGTGAGTGATTTCTGGAAACAACATTTTTCCTTAAAAAGGAAAAAATGTAGTCACTTTCCCTTGCAGATGGGAGGTATCAGGGAAGCAGCCTTAACCATGGAAAGAGAATGGTTTCGCTGCAAGGGGTAACATGAATCAGATGCATCTTCAAACACTACAATATTTTGCCACTAGTTTTAGAATCTAGGAAAAATAACCCATAAAGAAATTAAAATGTTGTTGTTTTCTACCTTACGGATACAGAATGGATTAAATTAATTTAATTAGATTAATCTGCTCCTTAAGTGGAAAACATTTCCTTGGTGGAGTAAACAGGCAGGGAAGCTGAACTTCTGAAACTTTGTTAAAGTCCAAGTTAAGCTACCTCCAATAAGTTTCCCTTTTTATTCCTGGAGGGGACCCCCCCCCCTCAAAAAACCAAAACCCCAAAAGACCAACGAATATTAGCCATTCTCCCCGACCACAGAGATGAAGGGATTTTTCATAATCATACAGAGCTCTTACCTGTTCCCATCCTTTTGTCTTCAGATTCAGTATCTCTTTGTATTCAGTTTCACAATTTACTTTTTTTCAAGATTACATTCACATCAACTGTTGACTGCTCTTCTCTCCAGGAGACACATGCAAGATGGTGGGGAATGCCAGTATTTACCTTGATTTCAGGTTTTTCAGACAGGAGAAAGTGCTATCAGAATGCCTGCTATGCCAATATCGCAAAATTAGTGCTTTTTCATGAAAGCAGAAGGGGAAAAATGTGAATATAACAACAAAGGCATCACATTCATTGTGTACAGAACCTTCCTCTCTGCAAAACTGACTTATTTCTGAAGTTGAAACATCATCCAGAGTAGAGTCCCAAGTTGGTTGTAATTTGTGTGTGTAATTGGAATTTAAAGTTTCATGTTGTTTTAGTATTAATGAGAAACAAATGACAAAACAATTTTTGTACTCACATACACAAAAGATTTTTATCTCTGAAAGAAGAATTAGGGTGATTTGCATTCTTTTACCTTCTTTAGATGTTTGGTTTGTTTATATATTTGATTTTGTCTGTTTGTAATCATCTCTAAAAGAAACTTACTGTGTTCTGTCTTCACTGTTAAATCTGGCACAGGGCACGGAATCAGAGCTGGAAAAGATTATTTCTTGCTGAAATAATGAAGCAATAAGAACATTTCTGGTTGGTTTTTTTTTGTTGTTGTTGGGTTTGGTTTGGGTTTTTTTTTTCTTCCATTCTCTTTTAAAGTAGATTTGAATACATCCAGTGGTTTGAAAAGATCATATGCTGAAGTTTCCGTCAAAAATCCCATGAGGAATTAGATGTGCTTATTCTTGGATTTATTTGAAAATGCCAGCTCAAGTTCATAAATTTGATCTATGGATAAGAAATCATATCAAATGAGGAGTAATTTCACTCAGGACAGTGGGAACTGTCCACAACTAATTCACTGCAGACAACAGGAGATACAAAAGAGGAAAGACAGTGATTCAAATTTAACATTTAGGAGTACTGATGGTACTGCCTGCTTAAGAAGCAGCTGTGAAACATTTCCTTTTATGTGTAATATTTCTTGATAGATTAGTCATTGTGATTGTAGTGACAGTCCCACTCCTGCTATTGTTTTAGAACATTATTTGGTTTCTCTTTCCTCTTTTTTTGCCTCTCCTTTTCTCTGAACAAGTTTCTTTTGGACTTCACAATTTTAGTGAGGTTTCATTTATGTTTAGAACAATTCTATTGTGTTAACAAATTTGTTTGTCTTCAAGTTCCTACCAGCTGTCTTAAAGTCCTAAAAAGCCTTTGTAGATCTTTGTCAAAGATACTAATGTGTTCCTAAAATTTAGTTTTAAGTTGACTATCACAGAATAATAAGCATTGCCACTGTGAAATCAGTTACTGACCAGTTCTGGGTGACTTAAACTATTGCCTTCCCAAAGGTGACTTGTATATGATAGTGTTGGCCTGTGGCATTAGTAATACTAATTAAATAACATCCTGATAACCTTTTCCAATGAGTTCAGTTTGATTCAAGAGAAAATAGCTCTGCTGTAGAAGCATTGTTTGCATCCCATGTGGCTGATGTTTTTCTGATTGAGCAATATGCATGATCAAATTTCACTGCTTATCATACTCTCCTTTTAAATTCCATGATATTTTTATTTCTTGTTTAAATTATTGAAGTAAACTTATATTAAAAAATTTATTGCTGGAAAAAGCCTGAAAAACTCATCTACATATTTCCAGAGTGTAAAAACCCCTTAGAAACAGATGTTGCAAGCTCCCACTAGTATTTATAAAACCTTTAAAAATAGACAAGGTTCACACAGAACTTTTGGAAGTGTGACTCAAGACTCGTGATATTGGTAATACTGCACGCAGTCCTAGAAAAGCTCTGAAGTGGTTGCTCAGTGTGATGCATAAGTAAAGAGCACGAATTGGAATACTGAGGTAAAGTGATGAAGATGGCACTTTGGCAGAAGCTGCAGGTGCCACCATAGTTTGGTAAGGAAGCAAGCTTTGCAATTGTCTGAAACAGGTGAGGAAGTCTTGTAAATGAGCTGTAAAGAAATGAAGAATCATAATGCGCGAAAGGTGTTCAACTTCTCTGCCTCAGAGCAAGCTGACATTTTGATCCTTCCTAGTCTTTCTTGTCGGTATCATTTTGGTTAAGGATACTTTGGGACAAGAAAGATCCTTAACACCCCTCTCCTCTCTCAGCATGCTACAAAAGTCAGAGCTAATAACAAATTTGATATTCACTCTGTAGCTGTAACATGTAAAATGTGTGACATAATTATCCATGTATTTCCTAAGCGTATGTTTTCTCATTTCTCTCTTGGCAGTTGCTGGTGTGATTGTGAGCCATGGCATAAGGAATATAATCTTCTCAGGGTCAATGCAAGTATGCGTTTGAGCGACTAAACACCCTAATTGGGCACGGAGTACCCTGCCTTCATTTGGCTTCTGTGTCTGATCTAACCCAAGGTGCAGAAAGGCAGATGAGGCCCATTCTGTTCCGCGTTGCTGCACGATACTGGTGGGAGGCGTTTGGCAACAGGGCTCCAAGGCCATGTTTGGCCTCACTGTGCTGACAAGGGTCATGGCTTTGCTGTGACTTGACCTAGTTACACAGGTACATTGATCATCTGTGCAAAGCAGGAAGGAAAGCACAGAACAAGAAATGCAAATCTCTTTAACAGACAAAAAACGCAAACGGTGTGTTTGTGAAAACACTGAAACTGCCCTGATTAGTATTTAGAAGGTCAAAAATAATTTAGGATCTATTTAATCCGAAATGTATTTACCGACTTCTTTGTAAGGCAGTATCCATAATCTAAATGTTACAATCAGCATGTTGTGTCATTCCCGTCAGTTTGCTGGATTCTCTTTTATTGCTGATGAACAGTAACAAAACCAAACCACTGTTTTCTTAGAGACTCTTGGTACATTTGAGCTTTTGCCTGCTTGAAAGAGCTGGGACAATAAATCACATGAATCTTCTTCTAAACCTGGTTGGTCACTTGGTCCCACGAACAATGTCTGTATTCTAACACAAAAAGCAATTCCTTGTTTTGCTGTTGATGGCAGTTGGCTCGGATGCACTGGACAGGAAAGTTAAAGGCTCAAGATGTCAATTTTACAAGTGTATCCTGACTTCATTGAATGTGAAGTAGCAGATTGGTTGTTACCATTACATTTACACACAGTTCCTAGATAAAGGATGCCTAACTTTATGGCCATGTTTCAGAACACTGGAATCTCTTCTTTCCCTTAGGGAAGATGCAGAAGAAAGAATTAGGAGACCTACTTCTGTGGTTCTCAGAGCCCCCAGACCACGCTCTGCCTTGGGATAGCCCAGGGCCAGCAGCCCAGGTTTGTATTTAAGTATGTGGGTCAGCACTGACTATCTGGTTGCTTATAGTCATGTTCTCTAAAATTGTGACAGCATTCAAAAAGCTTGCCAAGCCGCTCCCGCTTTTTCTGGTACTATCAAAAAGCTGGGAATACTGATGGCCCACTGCAACTCTGTTTCCCAAGAAAATCCTGGCTACTTCAATTAGATAGTACGTGCATGGTCCTATATCTAGTAGGACCTACTGAAGATGAACTGTGGAGCTTTGCAACCTGACTACATGGACGTCCATGCTAGTCAAGACATACCAGTGCATTCTCTGTGTAGCTACCTTTACATGCAGGTCCTGGTAAGGGGGTGGACATTGCAGTAAGAATGACTCACTTTGAATTTGGACTCCCTAGATGTGTCAAATGCTTAAGTTTACACCTGGCAAAGTTTTCCTGTTGCAATCAAAGAGAGAGGAGGCTAGTAAATAGCCAAACGATATGTCAGCAGTCAGAAGTCAGTGCAGCAAATGCTGCTCTAGCATACAGAGGTTAGTACAGCTCAGTACTACTAGTCTGCAGAGAATTAGAAGAATAAGTGCAGAGCAGAGCAGCTTGTAGTTTGTCACCTGCCTGTTTTGTTTGAGAAGCACCAAAGGCCGTAAGAAGCATGGGAGGGATGTTGCAGGAGCACAAAGAGGCAGAAGAAACAGAGGACCTGATAACTACAGACTAAAGAGCCTGGCAACAGCAGATAAGCAGATGATTATTAGTTAAATTATGAAGAAGTATCATGAGACAGGTAGTGGGGCTGGCATGCTACTGAATTTATTTGATATGTCATTTTTGGTTTGCTTCTAATTATTCTTTGGATCTTAGAGGCTCTGTTGGTAGGGGAGTGCACTGGCTTCTGTGCACACGCCCTGCGAAGCTTACAGGCTCCCTTCGCAGCTGGTGGGTTCTGTCACATCTGCAAATAAAAGCAGAAGCACAGATGTTCTCTCCTGGATGCAGAGGTACCTACTAGGCCACATCTTTTGAGTCAAAACCCATGGTCCTTGTTGAACAGATCTGAAGACAGAAATTACATTCATTTCTATAAATCTGAATTTTTTGCAGGAGAGCATCAACACGGGCAAAAATAGAATTGCCTGTGCCATACAGCTGAACCATCTCTATTAAAAACAATCAAAAAAAGGCTTTTACAAAGTCTGTGGCCCCTTAAAAAACATAAATGATGAAAACAAAGAAAAGCTTGATGTAATTACACTTGATCCTGTTCAAAGCTTCTTTCTACTGACAGAAACATGAAAGACTTGGTAGCTACAAGAATGCAGACATTTAGTAGAGAAGGATTCTTTCAAAAGCATTGCAAAGGGAGAGAAATAAGCAAATCGAAAGGGAGAAACATTATGGATTTCAACCACAGAAGTCAACACTGGAGCGTTCAGCCCTGGGAAATTCAAAGAAGGGGGAATCTACACTGAATTTAAGAACACTGTGGTTATGCTGTAGTTTATATCTTGTGGCATTCAAGTAATCTAGTTAGAAACTGCGTTTTCTCTGCTTAGCAAAAAAGAAAAAAGTTTTGCTTTGTGCTTTGTAATGTTGAAAGCATTAAGATCCATAAACAATTGCATGGTTTAATCAAGTTTTACAATTAACTCCTAGAATTGTTCCAAAAGTTCCCAATGTTCTGACAATGTTTGCCCTTTCTCATCTGCACCCCCAGTTCTCAAGGCATTCTCTCTAGTCTCATCGGATGTGCACAGGCATCGCTACAGAGGTCACCATTTCTCTGATCACAGTTCTTCAGTGGTGAAACTACTTTTTAGTATGAACTTGAAGTTTTTGGGTGAATGAATACCTAGTCTCAGCCTTTTGATACCAATGGGGGTCATTCAACTAAAGTACCTCTAGCATGATATCTTTTAAACTCCTTATCATCTTGAGAACACCTGCAGGTTTTTGCCTTTTGAGGTTTTATTGCGAACGCTAAGGTATGCAATGATTTATGTTTCACATGGAACACGTTTGACTCATGTATAGCTGCATGTCAAAATATCCACATTGTAAGGTTAATAGCATTGTTTGTTGATTTAGATACCCTCTCATTTGTTCAGTTGTCTTTATTGTGCAGCATCTCTAGTGAGTGTCTCTACCAGAACCTTCTCGGATGCTTTGGCCAGAGTCACTTGCAAACATTGTTGCATCATTAGCGAGAGCACTGATCGTAAAGTCATGTCATTTCATTGGGAAAGTGCTTACAACATATATACAGTCCAATATGTTTATAATAGTCTGTACCTAACTATTTCTTTTTTATGCTTACTTTTATGAGTAAGAAATTGGTATGTTGGGAAACTTACGGTCAAACCTTGACTTGCAGCATTTCCTGGTGTGCAGCAGTATCAGTGCTTGACAGAAGTCAAATCTGATTTTTTTTTCCTCAAAGTTCTGACAGGCTGTATAAAATGCTTTACAAGCTTACTCTGTCTTAAGGTTACGTATGTCTGTCTTGGTCACATGATTTGCTATTTGACATTTACATGTAAAACACTGAAATGTTTGCTAGTGTAAACTTTCCTAAAGAATCTGCCAGAGTCTACCAAAGCAAAAGAACTAGGGAGGAAAAAAATAAAATAGAAGTTGTGTATTTACAGTAGAAAGGTATGGGGTTTTTTCCCACCATTAGCATTTGTTCTATTATCTCTTTGGTCTGAAGCAAGTGTTCTGAGAGGGTCTGTCCTTTAAGCAAAGATAGTAATCATTATTAGCCAAACTACAGCTTTACTTTTGCTCTGGACAGTGCATTTAAATGTTTCTTAAATGTTTCCATTAAAAGAATCATTTAATTCTCACTTTTAACTATTGGCAATTTCTTTAAATACAAAAAACTTCCATGCTTTACCTTCCTTTTATAAAGTAGTGAATATGCGGAGATGATTTTGAACATACCCCAGAACTTTTATTTTATAGACAAGGTCAGAATAACTTTCTTTTGTGTTAATTGTAGGATGGTAGGTTGGCTCAAAACAACATTTAAAAAATGCAATATTAAGATATAGTAACAGCTGTCCCAGGTGAGAGAGCATCTTTCTAAATCAGATGAGCTTAGCACATGTATTCCTTTAATATAAAATGCAAAATACTTGAAAACTTTATTATCCAAAATACACAGAGAAGGTTTTGATGTCATGGCATCAAGTCCTTATATCTATGTCAGTGCATCCTGGAACTCCTTTCTTCCCAAATAAGCTTTCTAACATCTGAACAAAGAAGCAAATGCTTTCCCTCTCATCTCTCTTCTTGCCCCTACTGTTTCTAATAATGTACGTCTGACATGCTAACAATCAGGCACACGCTCATTCATTGTTGTCTCATCTCAGCTGCCCAATAATGGCTTAAGAGGGATGATGATTGGAGTGGCATATGAAGGATCTCTTGTCAATGGAGCACATTTCCAATTTGCAGTTTGGCTCTGGGGCTTCAGAAGTACCACCTATGTTTGGTATCCACTTGGTTGCTTGACACCAAAGTTGAGGATCAATCACTATGTTATGAGAGGATCTATTTAAAAAAAAAAAAAAGGCCAGGGAAAAAAAAAAGCTGGGAAAAAACCCTGACTTGTATTTTGAAAATAGTAGGACATCTCACAGATTGAGAACTTGTCTATCACAAAACATGTGGAGGAGCAAGTGTGTGTGCATGTGAGTGAGAGGGAACATATGTATGTCTGTGTTGCTATTCCATAGTATCTCAAAGACAAAATAACTCAAAATTTGATCCTGCTGACTCTTTTTGAGTTAAACCAGGGATTATACCGAGCCATTCTCAGACAACCATTTCCATGTTAGTTCAGGACTCCATGTGGCAAATCTGCATTCTTGTTAATCACTTGCAGTCAATCAGATTTTAATTTGTCTTTGTCATCAGCCCTGCAAAGTTTGGGCCTGGGATCCCTTTGCTTCAGGGATCAAAGAATGTTTTCCTCGTGTATGTCAGGCATGCTTAAGGAATGTCCTTGCATGTTTATTTAGCTCAATAATTACTCAACATTAACAAAAGCAGACTGATTCAGGAATGTTTTTCAGGATGGCCTTTTTGGAATTGTGCTTTGTTGGAATTATGTCACCTCCAACTCTTTTCTTTTTGAAATACTTTGTAGGAATTCACTACAAAATCTATAAAAACACTGAATGGCTTATTCCGCTTCATAACTTATTAATCAATATTGTTAACTAGCTGTGATGGACGTAATTAATGGAATGACCATAACCCCCCTAATTAAAGATAATTGCCTTGTTCAGTCACGTTCACTTGCTAAAACATAGGTGCGTGAGCATAAATGTCATAATTTATTTTAGACTCTACCGTGATCATTACATATTCTGTATTCTCATTAACAACTAATTTTCAGTCTAGCTCACCCAGCAAAGTTGAAAGCCATAAAATTGCCTCCCCCCCCCCCCCTTCTTTCTTTCCCCTTTCTGAGCTAGATGGATAAATAACACATTACTGTATTGCACACTTACAGTCAGGAGGAGTTGATGAGCATAAAACCAGAATTCCCCTACTTGGCTCCAATGCTGACTTGAATCCAATGCCCAGCAGCTTGGTAAGATGCTGCCTGATGAGATAGGTGTCTTGGATTGAAGTTAAATGGTGCTGATACCAGAATAAACCTCCTGGATTTTGGTATGTGTTTCATGTATCCTTTTATCAGCTTTATTATTTGTTATGCTTTTGCTGAGCTTCCTTGAATAAGAACAAAAGGGTACACTTATTATGCAGCAATTTCATGAAAGCTATTTAGAATAATATTTGAGGAGGAAAAAACAAATCAAAATGAATAAAAGCCTAGGAAACACATGATGAAACAGAACGAATATCAGAGCTATTAAATTAATAAGCTTGCAAAGCATTATTTATGGTATCTCAATGAAAGTTTAGAAATTGATACTGACTTTCCAAAATTAATTGAGTACCTTTGTTGTATTTCAGGAATACATATTCAGACTCACTGTACCTGTTCCTTGTGGGGGAAATTGTTCCACTTGCCAAAAACCTCAGGACTTTCATCTGATTTTCATCTTCTCCAGGTAAACAGCTGAGGTATTGACTCATGGCATTCATTCAGCATTCCTCTGTACTCTGAGGACAGATTACTTCTGTATGACACCAGTTTACCCTAGATTTACTAAATTGGCTATTTCCATTATGGTTTCTCATGCAAGAATTACAGATGAAGCGACCCACCGAAAAGTGAATAGTGAAGATGCAGGAGTACTGTCAGAAAGAATCCCATACCTGCTACTGTTTGTTTGTTATTCCCTTTCTTTTCCCTCTTTTTTTTTTTTTTGCTTCTCCTTTTCTCTGAATGAGTTTCTCCTGGACTTCAACATTTTTTTTCAGTGAGAGCTCTTACTTTTCTTTTTCAGGACAACTCTATGGTGCGACGACATTTTCCTAAATCATGTTTTCCAAGTCCCTAGCAGCTGCATCTCCAGGCGTACAGTAGCATAAAAACCCCACACATAGTGTGCCGCAGCGTAGGGCCTTATGTTGTAGTGTTAAACTGCTAATGGGATGGTAGCTTAAGCTTTGCATTGTTTCTCCTCAGCCAGCTGGGTGCTGTGGTGGACAAGGGAGCTTGGCTTGTGCATAACACAATGGAAGGACTCATTGCTCTTGTGGAGGTGTGTAAGGCGGGCACGTTTGTGCGTCTGTAACCTTGTGTCTGCACCCATAGCAAGTGCAGTTCTGTCTGCATGCTCTTCCTGGCCTCCTCGTGGCTGCTGGAAGAAGTAACCGGGTTTGTCAGGCTGCTGAGGTGCTCAGCCCAGCAACCTCACCTGGCTCTGCTTGTTTCTGGAAGCTTTTAACACAGGAGCTCGGCAAAACTGGCACGATTTCATACAGAACCGGGCTTCTCAAAGGTGAACTTTAAACGATACGTTGAATGAGAGCTCATGATTTCCAGAAAACATTCAAGGATACGCAAAAGAAGCAATAGAGTGAGTTGAATAATAGCACAGGAAAGGCCAGTTCCATGTTTAATCTTTCTCGCTAATCTACTTCTGCAAGGATTTGCAATTCTGCCAACAGCTACAAATGTTATTTGCTAATGCAAGGCATCACTTTGTAGAAAGCAGTAAAAATCTCTTCTACATCAAGCTGGTTTTCCCCTCATTGTCTCTCTTAGAATACTGACAGCTTGGCTACAAATACTATTGTTTCCAACCAAAAATTCGAAGCTTTGTTTATTAGGTAGGTATTCACCACCTGAAAGGGGTGGTATTCACTACCCAGTGAGTTCTGCCATCTCCCCAAGTCCTCCCCTGCTTTGCAGAGCCCTGGTACAGGCAGCTATGGAAACTTTTGTCTCTATTTCTTTGTCCAGAGATATGATTAAAGCAGTATCTTTCCCTTTTAATATTGTCTGTGCTAACATTCTTTTTCCCCCTGAAATGTGCCTAACTTGAGCTTCTGTGGTTAACTAGCAATTTAATTACTTAGGCTTGTTCTCAGGAAGGATGACAGACCTAGTAATGGTTTGGGTCAAGAGAGGCAGAGAATGGATTTTTATGAATCCAGCTTCTACCTGCAAGGTAGCAATGAACAAGTGTTTGTGGTTTTCTTTCTCCTTGGTTTCTTGCCTGCACTTTCCTTATCTTAATGGATTGATACCAAGAGGAGGACTGTATTCTCATAGATCACAACTTCAGAGGACATTGTTCTTGGCTGGTATCTCCGGGCACTGTTATAATAATAATAATAATAATAATAAAAAAATAGGGTAATTGTATATACTGTTTATATCCATGTTTGTACCTGTAGGGATGTGTTGATGGGGAGGTGTGGTGAAATGATAAAAATGTTATGAAAGGCAGTTTATTCCTTTCTGTGAAGTAAGGAAAACTGATGGCACCAATTTAATTCCTGGGTGCACAGTGAAAAGGACTAGGACTATATAAGGGTAGCACAAGAAGGAATTGAAAAATAATAATGGAAAAATCTATATCTAAAGCACTGACAGGAATATATTTATGCGCAAAGAGTATTCAGTGATTGATCTACAACAAAACTAAGTGAGACACAGAAACAACACATAGATGTTTGTATCACTCTACAACCTCTGCTGGAGATAAATATGAAATATAGTCATATTTCATAGGAGACCTATTTTTAAGCCTTCCTCATTCCAACATGCCTTTAACTTTTGTGGTGGATTTGTAACTATTTCCTTGCTTCTGCTGGAGTCACGTTCATCTTTCTGACCCATTAAATGCTTTTGGAGATTAAGCGTTGTCTTCAATATTGAAATGGTTACCTTAAACTACAGAGGCTGTAGTTCTCAGAATACATGTTGAGACAACAGCCCTGATTTCTCCCAGTCCTCTCTCTTTACTCCCCTGTTTTATGTTACACAAAAAAGCCCCGCTGTCACATTGTCACTATACTCATTTTTCTATTAACCACAAAGTAGAAAAATGTCCAGTGGATTACTTTTGCACAGTCTTTCACTGGGGTCATTTTTGTTCAAATATGGGAAAAATGCAAGGATAACTCAGTTTTTCTCCTCTCTTATTTGTAAAAAGAGGAAAGAAAACTAAGCTTTAGTAGATTCTCTCCTAAATTTCAGGACTACTGGGGCATAGCGAGGATTTAAGTATTCTCATTATTAATGAATACATTTGAATGTACACAAAATGGAACACACTGGAAGATACATGAAGCAAAACCCCAAGGCTTCTGAAATACAGAAACTGACAGTCAAAGGCATAGCTCCTGAGTCTGAAACACCAAGGTCATTCTCCTGGTCTCGAATTTGACATCCCATGCCTTGAATATAACATCATATGCTTCTTTAGGAAAAACTTTAAACATTCAATTTCTTTGTAAAGACCTGTACCACTTATCCTTTAGTTAGAGTTTCTCCAATTAGATGCAAAAAAGAGGATACTCGGCTTTTTATGAGAAATGTATTTGCAGCATTCATCTGTTTAGGCTAAGGAGGCTCTGGTCCGGAAGTGAGACACATGGATCGAAGACAGTTTTGTACCTCTTAATGTTCAGGGCCTCACAGTATTTTTAGTGGGAAGAAATGAGACTGGTTCATTAGCAAGTGGGAGGGAGAGGACTCCACAGATTAGGAAAAAGAATATTTCATCCCATCTTTCTTTGATACCTGAAAACAGATTGCTAGTACTACTATTCTCTTTCTCATTTCAAAGCCTATAAAAAATTAATTTAAGAAGGCAGAAATGGACAAGTGAGTTCAAGTGAGACTTGGTATTTATACCCAAGATGGAAAGTCCAAAATGAAGAACTGTGTGGTACAGTAAATGGCACCTGCGACTCGTTGTCCAAAATAGCATTTGGCAAAGGAGATGATATTTAAGATCCCCATTGAGATCAAAGGAAAATTTTGTGTGATATGATTGGCCTTTCCCTTTAGGAAACAGTGTCATTCATAATGCGTTTTGTTTTAGGGCAAGTGATGGAAGTATAAGGTGAAACAGCAACGGGGTTTTATGCTAGAAATCTATTTTCCATCTTGGCTTTTAAAAATCAGTCTCAAATTTTTTGGCATTTAGTGTCACAGAACCACATAACTACTTTCAGACAGAACTTGGTATTTGACAATGCAAAAGGCGAACCGTATTCCCTTTTGAGAATATGCAGTCCTGCGGAAGTCATTGGGGTGTCTACAGGCTGATAGACACAGCGAGGCAGGTCTCTGAAGTGAAGTATTAGCTTAAAACCTTACATTTACTGCATCATATACCGTAAGATTCATGGGTTTGTTCAGCATTTGGGGAAGAAAACACAAATGAGATAATTGTTCTGCAATTATAGATGGAACGGAATACTCAGCAGTAGAAAAACTAATCTAAAATTCAAGTCAGGATAAGGGAAAGTCATTAGCTATGCTGTGTAAAGCAGACATATACAATCAATGTGTGAATGTCACGTTTGTCAGGCCAAAGTGATGGGAAAAGACTTCTACTAACAGAGAGAAAATTGAACACATCTATAACGGTGGGGGATAGTTCATATCCTGTTGTAATTGCAATGCACTCGAAGCCGAATGAGAATAGCAAGTGGGGGGGGGAACCCTCTCCTGAGCTTTACCACAGCACTGCCTGGAATGCGTGACAAAGGTAAAGGCTTGAAAGGTGATGTTGTGAAGAAACCTGAAGCCAAGCGAAGAATCTCAGTGAGATGCTGTGAAAAATAGAGCTGGATCGAGCTGTAGGCAGCCAGGAAGAAAGTAACTGTAAAAGAACCCCAGATGGTGCCAGGGAGAACTGATAGTTTTGTTCCTTCTGTCTATTAAAATGTGTCAAGGATGCTGGGTCAGAGTGCACATGATGATTTGATGGCAAACAGAGTTGTGGTAAAAAAATAAAAAGACTTTGGGAGTTTTGGATATACATTATTGATACGCGTGTCTTGGATGAGATATTTACGTATTGGTCCTGTGGTATGAGCTGAATGAGGTGCCACTAAGGACAGTCCTCTACAGAGAAAAAAGCTGAAAACAAAATAATATTACCTCTTTAGAAAGCCACGAATCCTGGGTTTATTTCAGTCTGTCAGTTAAAAAGTCCAAGGCCCCCTGAATGTGCCCAGAATGAGGAAAGTTTGAAGGCGTGAAATAGCTCTTGCTTGAATTACTGTGGCATAGTAGATGCTATAGCGATGGGCAAGGATCCCATTATGCACTAATTACAATAAAAAAGCCCACAATCAAAACTCCAAAGCACTAAGCTGCTACATATAAAGCAAGAGAAATAACAGGTACAGCCTTGACAGCTCAGTATAAAAAACCCCAAATAATAAAAAACTTGACAATATTGCTCAGCATGATAGTCATTTACTCTCCAGTTGCATTGGAATGAACCAAATTATTTTGTGTTTGTGTTTTGGGGTGGGTTTTTTTAACATTTTGTGTGGGCATAGAGCTGGGAACAGCATGGTTCAATGCTATCTTTAAGACTGTGTCATTCCCTGAAATTGCTGGTGCTGCCATGGCTTTATCTGGCTGTAAAGGAGTTGAGAAGAGACGCAAGACAGAAGAGCACGGTCCCTGTATTTCTTTGCAGGCATTTCTGCGGTTAGCTTGGAAAGACTGCTCACTTGCCTGAAATATCCTTTCCTTTTTGCAGGTTACTTCATTGTCCAGAAACATAAGCAGCAGCTTCTGTGCGTTAAGGGACTGAAACAGTAAATTTTACAGCACAATTCATCAATGGCGTCAGTCAGATTTAAGAGAGAGAGTGCATAATTTTTGCAAAGCTGGAGAGATTGCTGTAACTGAGGTCAACAGCAAACTCCTAGTGCTTTTAAAAATTGATTTTACTGAAATCTTACTCCATTTTCCTAGTAACAAAGGCCTCCAAGGATTTAGACTGCTGTAACTGAGAGCAGCATTTGGCCCTGATCTCTTAAGTAGGTGTGGCGTAGCTCCATTACAACTCCAGTGCAAATAATAACATCCTTTAAAAACTGAATACCCTTTCTAATATTTTAGCAAGCAACCTTTTGTTTTCTCTTGTAAGTGCTCAGAGGTCATAAGCTTAAACTTAAGCCTCCAAGAAACCTACTTACCTCCTTTTCGAAAGGTCTAAAATGAAATAAGAAAACTTATATGACAGGAATATAAATATATTTGCCTATCTGACAAATCCAGTGCAGATTGCCTCATCAAAAAATCTTGGCAAAACCAACACGGTTTCTGTTTTTTTAATTCTAGACAGAACATTTTATACTGTATAAAATAATAGAAGGTGCCTTGATCATTCCAGAACTCACAAGAATCTGTCATAGTTTTCTTAAGGAATGTTTCTAAAGGGCAGGTGCCCCAGAATATATTGATATGAAATTGATAGAACAGCAAATTCTTTAGACGTGAGTAAAGTTATAAGTCTTTTATAATAATTTTAATAAAAACCAACCAACCAGCCAAACCCTAAACAACCCAACAATCTCAACCTCTACTAGAAATGACCTGACCCTATCTTCTGTCTTTGAACGCTGTCCCCTCTGCATCACAGATCTCAGGCTTTTGCATTTCTCTGAAGGCACTCGCATGGCTCTCCATACTTAAGCAGGGGCACAGGTCACAGTCCTCCTTCCACTTCCTGTGACTTATCTCAGCAGCTCTTACTCCTGTGTATGCTGTGGTTCCTTTTTACCTTCTGGGTGATGGTTATAAGTCACCCAACTGCCGCCTTAAAGCGAAGTATTATTTAAAACAAAGTCACGTCAGAGGAAGCGTGTCCATAGAACCAGCAGAGTACACTGTTCACATATATTGTGTTTCAATAAAACCTTACCCTGCGCAGATCTGGCGAGGGCCTGGAATGTTTTTCCACAGACCCTCTGCAGAGCATCTCCTCCTTTCATTTTATGTAAGGTTTTCATGTCATTTTTGATGAGCATCCTCTTTTCTTTTCATAAGAAATACTCTTTGATTCTAGTGGGTTTTGGATTTTTACTTTTGCAGCCTGATATGATGTTAGTGTCAGTTCAACTTAGAAGCTGAATGTGGACTGTTTTCTACTAATTGTTCCCAGCTTTTCCAATTTTTGGGTTTTTTTTTTTGTGTGTTTTTGGGTTTTTTTTCTAAATTCTGGTCCCTTTTCTGCATGTGTTTTCTACACTGCTTTTTGAGCTAGCACATTGCATTCATTTAGAAAAATCTTAATTTTTTGTTTGTAATAAATTTCCCCAACCATATTGCCAAAATTATTTAATTGTCACGTCTTTCTATTCATCCCACTGTTACTTCCCAGTTCCAGACCTGGTGCAGAAGGCATCTGAGTGAAATGAGTGAATAACAGAAAGTTTATTTCTGTAATTAAAGACTCCAGAGAGATGTCTGCTTCCAGTGTTGGTGCACCTTTTCCTAGCAACTTTTCTTTAGTTTGGTGATGCAAATGACTGGGAAACAAACAGAGGCTTTCTCCATTTTTGATATAAAAAGATTAGCATACATGTTGTTCTGTATTTTAGTGACAGTTCGAAAAAAAGAGAGAAGCTATTTATGGGTATGCTTAAGCTAACAGTCCCATTAGGTCTTGGACTGTCTCTATGATGAAAAATAACACTCATGAATAAAGGTGTTTTAAAGATTGAAAATTTAGTTCAGATAAACGGAATCTGATGCTGCACTGGGAAACACCAGTTTTTTTCATGCTCAAGGACAAGAGAAATCTTTGTAATGCATTTTCCTGACATAGATAACACGTCTCAAGCACAGAATATGAAATGTTTGCATTTACAATCCTCTTTGCTGGGCCTTCTGAGTTAGGATGAGGAAGTCCATCCTTTTCTACAGAGCTACAGATGGCTACAGGACTGGGGAGGAAAGCGTATCAGCAAAATATCCTATTTGTTATATCTTATCCTAATGGCTAAGAATTGCTTGACCCAAGGTTGACAGGCTGTCTTGCTGCAGGTCTTTTATTCCCTCTTGGGCTGGGAGAAGACTAATGGTGCAAAATAATTTATTGTGTGTTGTATAATAATTATAGCAACAATATTATGAAGAATAATATTTAGATAATGTAAGCCTAATCCTTTGCAGAAACTGCAATTCTTTGTTGCCCCAGTGACCATAGAGGATTAATAAAAAGCTACCATGTCCATTCTGGCAAAGTGATTCACTCACAATTATCAAAAAGAAAACACTGGAAGACTTCAGAGATTTCCAGGATGCCCAGGGTTGTCTGGGATGATGGGTCAGGAGGATGTGGGACGTTTCATACCCTGTGGCACAAGTTGAAGGCATTCAGCGATGCAGGTGAGACTGCTGACTTCTTGTTCTGCACCCACATGTTGCTGGCTACGATTGAGGGCAAGTCTGATTTGGAGGGCCAGGATAGGGGATCCCTTGATATTTTCTTGCTTTATTTTGGTTGGAGGCTCAACAATTTGGATAAAAGCTGGGAGTATATATTTGCTTCCATGAAGGGCTTCTGAAAGACCTGTGTACCCTGACAAGGATTTGTTCTGAACTTACGTAGCTCTTAATCATCATATACAATGTTGTTCTCTGTTTCCAAATTAATTAATCTCTCCCCAAAGACCTGAACTAAGCAGATTTCGAGGCAAGTAGGAAGTCTTCTCCTCCGTGCAGTCATTAGAGTTGGGAATAAGTCTTTTAAGAAAGGTTGCACCTTTTGAATTCCGACTTTCTTCCTGGGGAGGCATTTAGTTGGAAAGTACTAATTTTGAAAGAAAATATGTATCCTGCCATCCTGAGCACAGGTGTGAAATGATTTCATACCTTTGTGCTAGATGTGAAGTTGGGGCTTAGAAGATAATGCTGCTTTGTGGCCTCTTACCAATCTCGTTCTGCCTGCTGATACTTCCTTGGACCGTGACTAAAACTCACGGTGTCAGTTCCAAGAAGGAGAAGAGGAGAAAGCCCCATCTTTGACTGTGGGGGAGGGGGTGAGAAGTTTTGAGGAAAAAAACCCCAAACAACCCAGCAAATCCACACAAACTATAAAAGGATCAAATTTATTTATGGGACCTCAGGTGTTCTTTAGGGTAGCTAAAAGGTGTGCAGTAGCCAATCAACTGTCAAATGCAAAAAGTTCCCTGTGAAAGCAAAAATGGGGAGGAGTTTCTGCATGTCAGGAACACTGACTTCTCTTTCAGTTTGCAGGGCGCTACTCACACTCCCAGTTTACGATGACCGTTTCCATGGGTAGTTTTTTGAGCCAGCAAAAATAGACGACCTATTTTGCTGTCAATATGCAAGCTTGGATCTGCAAAGACAAGGGAATACTTCCAATCCAGCTCAGCCAGATCACAGAAATACATCTGTGCGCTAAGTGCATTCCCTAAATTGGATCCTGATCCCCCAGTATTAGAAGCACTGCAGCATTTATTTTAAAATGTGTCTGTCTATTTATTGTCCAATACTGCCTGGCATTGTCTCCTGAAAGAAAAAAAGAAGTTAGTTAGTTGAAATAACGGAGAATAAAAAATCTAATTTCTTGGTATCTTTTTTTTTTTTAATTATTTTCAGAACAGAAATCTTTCTGCACATCCATTGTAATCTGCAAGAAAAAGTAATAAAATTATTAAATTTGCCATTAGGCACCCCGCTGGAGGGCTGCCAGTTCCTCCATAATACAGTCTGGTTATACAGGATTCATAGATTTCTACTGTAAATGCTGAGTCCAAGCTGAAATTTGGCAAGCTTGCTTGTTCCTGATACAGTAGTACTCTCTCTCCTGCACGTAAAAGTTGCTTTTCTCTGAAAACTGGCAGTAATGCTAGCGAAGCTTTCCTTTTACAGCTTCTATAGATTTTTGTTTACAAATAGGTAAATTCAGCCTAAGTGCTTGGAGTGCCACCTTTTTATTGTGTACTTAACAAATGATTCAGCCTTTATGGGGAAAATTTGCAGCTAAACTGCATTTGCATTTTGCATGCTTTCCTACTGTCTTCCATCTCCATAATAAGTCATGCCTTTTTTCATTATGGAATTGGTGTGCAGCCGCCTCGTAATTACAACTGCAGCTATGTCGCTGCTCCAAGCTGAATTTCTTATGCTGCCTAGTTAATCCCTTTTTCTGGATTTTCACGTAATTATTGTGTAAGTATTGATTAGAAAGAGCTATAGCTCGGCTTTAAATAACTGACTTATTTAAAGTAACTTTTCACACTTCATTTATCACTTGCTTTTATTGCATCCTGTCTCTTACCCTTCCACATTGTGCATTTTCTCATTGGCTCACATTTTGCGGACAACATCCCACATTGGAAGACCTTTGGGTTACGTTACAAGGATCTCTCCCAAAGAATACTTAAAACAAGTGAATCTACTTCCTTGGTGGCTCGTAGGAGGGTTTTTCCTCCTTGGTCACCATTTGCAAGACTGGCTCATGGCAGACCGCCGGCTTATGATGAATTCAAGCAGTGACACTTTCATTTATGGTATTTTGAGCTCAACCCTTAAGCAGTCAATGTGAAAAGGTATGCAGATATGCTTATTTGGAGGCCTAAATGATCGCCAAAGGACTCTGAAAAGCTGCCCCTGGTATGATTTATGTGGAAGCGTTGTGTCAGTCCAGGTCTCCATGAAGGGGAGGGGGTGTGTGGGGATATCAACATCACAAACAAGAACCTTCATAAATAAATACCAGAAATTGAGGAGGAAATGTTCTCACGCCTCCGAACAATCCCATCGAGCTGCAGGCAAGGCATCTACCGATGGGGAGCATTGTTCTGCTGTGCACATTGCCTCCTCCCTGAATAAATGGGGGATTGTCCGGCCACCTTTCTTTATGAGTGGTGAACCTACCCTTAATTCTTTTGTTTGCTTTTAAGGAAAACATTTTATCTTTAAATCTCTAAGATTAGAAGTTTCATGTAATTCAATTAATTAAACAATGCGACTCCAGAGCTGCAAATGTTAAAAAGCCTTCTTGGAAACAGACTGTGGCCCAGTCCATTGGATAAATTGATTGATTACTTCTGTGGCTGTTCCTAATAATCTGTAACATTTTTTCATTAGGCAGAAAGTTGTTTTCCTATTTAGTATGCAAACGTGAGATCTGGAGCATTCTGCCCATGTGTTATGATTTCTTTTTTCCATTATGCAATCACAGAATGTGTCACTTCCCTGTTTACAAAAGAAAAATGTAAGAGATAAAATTTGTGTTTAGTAAGGATTTTGATCTTCGATATATTAAAGAAATTAAAGTCCAGGGTGGGCAGAAAATCATAAATCATGGTTATGCATGTCTCTAGAATGATTTTATGGATGCTAGGGCAAAGATATTACCATGTGCGCTCCGGTTATGTAGAAATGCCACTAGAGGCTATATTCTTTCTTCAAAGGTGCCCTTTAAGCTCACAAAAAATTACTCTTAATAGAGTAAACATGCAATTTGCACAAAAATAACACAATGTATTCCAGGTTACATGTCACAGAGAAAAAAGCATAGTGAAAAATTTATAATGAATTTTATCTTTCTTTCCTGCTGAGAATTTTTCCCAGCACCTTCAGTATTCTGAAACGTGTTGTTTCTTTCATTTTTTTTCCCCCCAAATATTTCTGCTGTTCATTTTTAGCTTGAGAGGTGGTCTTTGTAAAGTCCTGGTGCTGAAAATTTGCATGATATGGATCATGTTGTTTAATATTCTTTCTTTTCTCAGATGAGAAGAGTTCTCTGCTGCTGAGATATTTACAAATTCAGAATATGTTTGCTATGAGTAACCTCAAAATATTTGTTAAGTAATGTGTCTCCAATCTGGAGAAAAATTCCCGCAGAGTTCAGCTTTCGAATTCGGCTGTATCCACGTTGCCCCGTGCTGTGAAACTCTCCAACAGCTGTCCACAATACAGTGTGAGTATCTGATCTTTCGCTTGTTTCCAGGAGATGCATTTCTATCCCTTGCAAGGAGAAAAAGAGGCCAAAAAATCCACCTTGAGGCACGGATGGTGAAACTAACCCAAAATATGTGTGTATGCATGCGTATGCTGTCGTGAGGCAGACTTGGGAATTCACAATCTGTTGTTTACTGTATAGACCCTAATTTGTTCCTTCCTTTCCATCTTCCATCCCCTTTACCTTTTTAGTTTTAAACAAAAACTTTACCTGGTAACCGTATTCTTATCATCAAAGAAGCTGTGGAGCTATTTCTAACATCCACCCTTGATTTTCTTGCAACCAACCAGTGAAGAAGTTAATGGTGACATTAATACTTAAAGTACAATCACTTGCAGCATATATTATCTTCTCGTTCAAGTTTTCTTACCAGCTATTTTCCGTCAGTCTCGCCTACCACACTTGGTTTTCCTTTCCTTTCCTTTCCTCCTTGTTGTTTTTCTGCTTAGATTTGTGCCTATAGAAAATGATACCACAACCAAAGATCGAAGCTGTTTGTCTCAGATGGGGGTTTCGTGGGTGACTTGAAAGAACAATCCCAGACCTCTTAGTTGTAGGTCTGGGATCACAGCTACTGTGGTGAGGTGATACCTTGCCCAACCTGGAGGGATGCTGGTTAGCCCAAGCTACAGAGTGTGATCCAGGTTGGGGGGTTGTGGAGGGATGCTTGGGGTGGGCTCAGGCACTGGCTGTGTCCCTCATACCCTGGAGGAGCTCTGTTCCTCCCTGATAGGTGAAGCTGTGCGGTGTGTGTCCCGTGACCACCAGCCATATGACAACATGGAAATATGGCTCAGAGGATAGAGAGGGCTGTGTGAGCTGGTGGAAGGAGAGGGTTGCATCCTGGCATTTGGCAAAGTGCTGTGCCCTGCTTATTGTCAGGATCCAGCTGGAGAATAGTTACTCCGTGTGGACTCTGAGGAGCTGCCTCTCCTACTTCCACCCTTTGCATGCTGTAAAAACTTCTGCTTTATAAACCAGTAGCATGGGAAGGGAAATACTGAATGTTGCAGCTCTTCCCAGGAGGAAAAAGAGTAAGGTTTGGCGGTTAAATGCAGTTGCCTCTCCTTTTTCCCTTTCCCTTCTTCAGCAAATCCCTGCTGTGTGGAAAAATTGGGGTGGGTGCTCAGCCTCCTGCTCCCACAGAGCAGACTTAGGTGCTGCAGCTGGAAGGTGCAGATGTTTTTACACACACAAACTGAAAATAAAAAAAAAAAAAATTCCCTTCTTTGGAAATATTTTTTCCACTAACTGAAAACAGAAGTGTATCTTTGTTTCTTCCTGCTCCCCCCACTCTCCTCCGCCCCGAGATTTGTTATCTCTCCTCACCCTTTTCCTTCCACCTTTTTTTTTTTCACCTCAAAAAAACAACTTATCTGAAGTCAGTATTGGACTCTTCACAGAAACAAATTCTAGTAGTGCTAAGAATTTAGTGATGTTTTAAATAGTAGATTTGCCTCTGTGGTACAAAAGAACTCAAGGACGAGAACTGTGCATTCTAGAAAAGATTAGGAAAAGGTCTGGAAACAAGTAACAGCAACCAAGCAATCTGAAACAGCTTCTATTACAAGGGAGAGTAACATTTAGAGGAAATTTGGGCATTTTTCTGTAATTTTTTGCTGCTTAAAATTGTCTTTTTCATATAAATGAAAAGGTATAATGAAATGAGACTTGAGAGAGGCAAAGAGGACAAGGGGTCCCCTTCTCTGGATCGTACACTGCTAACTGTACAGCCAGACCATCCTGCTCTTCTCTCTGCCCCTGGAGGTGCCTGCTCAAGAGCCCCTGGCATCTCTCTTGCTCCTTCTGGAAATGTGACCAGAGAAGGAGCAGGTAGGGGGGATGGCAGATGGAAATGTAAGTGAAAGGAAGGGTTGGAGACATGAAATCACAGATGCTATTAGACTTTATGGTTCCTTAATCTGATTGACTAATCAAGCCTGGAAACAGGAAAGGAGAAGGAAAGTAAGGCTTGTGTCCCCAGCTGTACTCCCTTGGAACAAGCACCTGACTGAGACTGACTTCTCTGTGTCTAGATCTGTGGGCCCCAATACAACAAAGATGTAGAACTGTTGGAGAGGGTTCAGAGGAGGGCCATGAAGATGATTAGAGGGCTGAAGCACCTCCCCTATGAAGAGAGGCTGTGGGAGCTGGGCTTGTTCAGTCTGGAGAAGTGAAGGCTGCAAGGGGACCTCATTGCAGCCTTCAAGTACCTGCAGGAAGCATACAAATAGGAGGGGAATCAACTTTTTAAAAGGGTAGATAATGTCAGGACAAGGGGGAATGGATTGAAGCTAAAGGAGGGAAGGTCTAAATTAGATATTAGGGAGAATTTTTTTACAGAGAGAGTAGTGAGGTGCTGGAAGAGGCTGCCCAGAGAGGTGGTGGATGCCCCATCCCTGGAGGTGTTCAAGTCTAGGTTGGATGGGGTTCTGGGCAACCTTGTGTAGATCCAGGCCTGGAGGTTGGTGTCCCTGCCTGTGGAACTCTATGATCCTTGGGTCCCTTCCAACTCAGACCATTCTATGATTCTCATGACCTTATCTCTCCCCTGTTCCCTTACCTACTTTTCCAAGCCCCTCAGTGCAGTGTAAACCTGGTGGAGCTAAACTGGATGGTTTGGGGTATGCCAATATTGTGCAAGAGGGACATTAGCACAGGCCCCGACTTGTGACCAGCCCAGCAGCTCCTCTTCTGCGGCTGGGGTCAGAAGTGTGTCAGTGACCATTGAAACGAGCTGGCACTGCTGTGTTGCAGTGCGGCCTCACACGTGGCATCGCTGGTGGTAAACTCTCAGACATTGGATGCTGTAGGCAGCGGTTCCCAGCCATTCCGTCTGACACTGAAGACATACAGGACCACTCCCTTGTATTCATGGAGGGGATGGTTGCTTGGATGTTTAACACACTGGTTTGTGAAACATGGGGGTTCAGTCCCAGTGGTATCAAAGATTTTTCGGTACTACTTCAGCACTGTACTTCCATATCTGTTGCCAAAGGCTCCATTCCTCCCCGCCTGATGCTGCCTGTCTGTGCAGGCGTTGTATGCATTCAGGGTGAGACCTGGCACTATCTGGGTGCCTAAGTTTGGTTTGGAGTAAAATATTTATTTGACCTGAGTATTATTCAAATATTTCCCTGTTTCCACAGAACCACTCTGGGTGGCTACGGAGACATGAGACGAGTCGCTTGGGAAGATAGATGTCCATACTCTGAAGAAATGATGTGTAGAAGAGGAAGCTTAGGAAGGACTGCTCTGCAGTGATCTCCCCCGGGAGTGGTGGAATAGCAGTACTGTGTGCCCGCTGCTCTGCCCTCGGCTCTGACAGGTACTCTGGGGCCTGTGATGGGCTGAGAGGACTTGGAGGTAAGGAGAATGCAGTGCTGCATATAGAGAGTCCTTCTAAAAATCCACGTTTTGCACAGTAACTTCTGGAGTAAAGCTGCACATCCCTCGGAGAACAGCATCTGGGAGCCGGCCCCTACCACTGCAAAGTTTGCTTTAGTGAGGTCAAAGTAAGTCTGTGGTCTGGGGTCAGAGTTTCTGTCCCACAGGAAGCAGGTTGGGCTGGAGTCACTGTGGGGCAGCAAAGGGGAGGAATGGTACAATTGGGGATTTGCTAGCAAGCCTGTTCTGGCTGCGCTCTGAAGCTCTGAAGGCTTTACCGCTGCTTTGCACTTGCATCTAGCCTAGGAAAGGCCGGTAATTGGGCATGATCAGATTGTGGCTTCCCGAAACACCCAAGCAGGGCTTACGAGTTATCTGCCTTATGTCATCCACCCCGTATCGCAGTGACCCCGCGACGTGCGGCATGCGACGGGGCATCTTTTCGGGCTCGGGGGCAAGTTCTGAGCCTAGCCCCTTGCCTTGCGCCGTTGCCGGTTTCCGCACCCACCCGCCCCAACCCGTGCGACGGGAGGGTTCCGGTGCGCTGACAGCCACCTCCGAGCGGGCGAGTCCCTCGGAAAACCCGCTCGGGAGCGCCCCCCGCCTCGCTCCCCGCAGGCAGGCAGGTGGGCGGGGCGGCGCTAGGGCCCGGGGCGGCGCGGCGGCGGCGGCGGGGCCGGGCGGGGGCGGCCCCTCCCGGGCGCAGCGCGAAGGCGGGCGCGGGCGGGCGGGCGCGGGGCATGGTCCCGGTCCCGGCGGCGTGGCGCAGCGCGGAGCGGAGCGGGCGCGGAGCGGTGGCATGCGGCGCGGAGACATGCGGCTCTGCCTGCGCGCTGCCCCGCCGACATGGACCACCGCCGCCTCTTGCTGCCGCCGCTGCTGCTGCTCCTGCTCTGCGCTGCCCCCGGCGCCGCCGGGCGTCTGAGCGCCCGCCCCGGCAACGAAGGTGAGCCGCGGCCCGGCCGGGTCCCGCCGGGGACGGGTGGGTGGGGGACCCGCTGCGCGCTTTTCCATCTTCCTCTCCGTCTATTTTCCCCCTTTTTTTCTCCTCTTTATTTCACACCCCCCACCCCCCACGCCCCGCCGCCTCCCTTTCCTCCGTTAAGGTGGTCCCTGGCGGCAGCGGCTCCTCTCTCCGGGACCGTGGGGCTCGTTCTCGCCTTGCGTTCCGGCATCGAGGCCGCGGCTCCCCTCGCAGGCGCCCAGGGGCGGCCGCCGCCCGGTGCGATGCTGTGGCGCGGGCGGTGGGCGATGGCGGGGGAGGCAGCCGCCCCACCCGCCCCCGAGGAAAGTTGGCGAGGCTAGGGCAGCCCGCGACGTCCCCCGGACCCCCGCCAGTGGGGCCGTGCGGGGCACGGCGGCGAGGCGATGGTCGGAGGAAAGCCGCAGCGCCCGGGGGCGAGGTGGGGAAGCAGGGGAGGCGGCGGAGAGGGCAGCGGGCAGCGGACGTTGCGGGCCGGGAGCAGCCGCGGTCCCCTCGCTCCTGGGGAGCCGGAGCGCCCCGGCCCTCCCGGCAGGTGCCCGCGTCCCCGCGGCCGGTCAGGGGAGAGCCGCCGCCTCCCATCTCCTCCGATAGCTGGCTGAGGGCTGACAGCGGTAGGAATCAGATTCGCCTGTTAATTAATAAAAAATAAGCTGCGAAGGCTAACGGGTAGCCCCGGTCTCCCTCACGCCCGTGAGAACTGAGCCGTGAGTCCTTTCACGTGTGCGGGGCCGCGGCTTCATTAGTAGTCCCGTGTTTCAAAACTTTTAATTAATACGGAAAAGAAGCTTGCTTCCCTGTAAAACCTCTTTTTTTTTTTTTTTTTTTTTTTTGGCTCCATAGCTTTTTCAGGTCGATTTTTTTTTTTTTTTTTACCCCGTTCAAGTGGTGCGTGCCCATGTGAACGGGTGTAAGTTTTTGGAGGTGAAGAGGGAGTGGTTCGTTCTCCTTTGCTGTGGTAATTTTTAGGGTGGCATTGATGAAAGTCCACGCTTGGGTTTCAGGGAAAAAATAATGACCGTTAGACACTGTTTGAAAAAGTGATCAAAATACTTTAAAAGAGGAAAAAAAAATAAAAATTGCCTTTTCCCTGCGAGAAAAAAAATGATAAAAATGCAGCTTTTGCTCTCTTGCAGGGCGGACGCGGGTCAGCATGACAGGGATGTCCAGTGTAGTCGTCTTTAGGGATAAAATCTAGAGGCCAAAGGTTGTGAAGAACTTTCAGCATCAAACTGCGGTGTAAAACTCGCACCTGCCCGAGTTGTAGCATTTCTGTAGAGAAACAGATACGAGAGCTGTTGGAACAATCATTTCTCCTGCAGAAATAATGCTGATGGATTTATTGATACTCTGGGTGCTTGCGGGATAAGGCAGTGAGATAACGACTTCAAGTGGTTTCTGGAAGGAAACAAATGCAATGTAAGACAAATAAGGAAAGATTCAAACTTTACAAATCCTAGGTAATCTTAAGTCACTGGGTTTTATTGCTAAAGAAAGCCTACGGTGCCATCATAACAGTAGCGATACATCATCTGTCTGTGTGCTTCATGTAAATTTGTTGTGCATGCACAGTGCTTTATAGGTTATTTAAAAGAATATGCTCTTAACAGTCAGTCGTTTTCAAGCCTCAAGGTAAATGCCAGTTTGTAAGTATTGTCATCTTTCTCAGATTATTTTCAGAACTGAAACAAGGATTGCTAGGAGCGGTTATTCCGGTCTCATTATTAAAAGCTTTTTGGGAGCGAATGTAGTTCTGTCAGTAAGTGGAGCAGCTCTGGCTCCATGGCAGGGGAAGACAGGCACAGTCTGTAAACAGAGACTAATTATGCAAAAAAAAGATATTAGAGCATTTTGGTTTGCAAAAAACCTCCACAATCCCCAAACCCCTAAACAACAACCAACCAACCAAAAAAAAAAACCACCCCACTTTTTTTTTTTGTTTCTTTGTTTAAAATCACTGGCACCGAGAACTGAGAAGGGATGAAAAAGAAACTGGTGTCGTAGAGGGTGTGTGTGAAGCTTACTTGTCCGAGCCAGCCTCCAGCAGATACCGCTTCCATTCGCTCTTTCCAGCTTCAAGAACTTGTAGGGTATGGGCAGGGTTTTCGAAATGGCTAGTGAAAGCAGCAGTGAAAATGCAGTTACCAGGCTGTAAGCTACTTGTGCATGCTTACTTTTTTTGAAGTAGGGATTTTGCTATTCCGTTCAAAGAAAGGAACACTGACAGTTTCTTTAAAAAATGAGATCAGCTTTATTGGACTTATTCCACACCCCCATGCCTCCCCCCTCCCGAAAGCTCAATAATTCTTTATGTACAGCATATTTAAGATGATCATGTGAGTTCAGAAATCTGAATTATTGTAATTTGCTGACACACTAATTTGTTTGATCAAGTGTTAGCGTGCTGCTTTAAATCATGTCAGAAGATTATGTTTTCCTCTTTTAGATAATCTTTTTCTCGCCACTTCACTTACAACCCTACTGTTGGTAGCTTAAAATTCCTCCCAAAACTAGAAATACATGCTTCTGCACTTCTGTGGGGTATTTAGAAAAGTTTTCTTTTTCCACCACTGAGAATGAAAAAGATATACTTTGGACAGGGATTGTTAATATAGGCATATAGACAAAAATGTACATATTTCCCCCCACCCCACTCCCCTGAACTTTTATATTATGCTACTGTTGAAATTCTCCCCATATATTGCTTTAACAAAGGATGGAACACATTTTTTGTGCTTTTATATAGCTTTCTCTAACTTCTGGGGGACATGAATGTTGCGGTAGGCACATTATGAGAGATTCAGAGGTACTAGTAGTATTTCCTAAATGTATTTGACTTGAAAGAATTATTTCTGTTTGTTAAGTACAGCTTCAGTTACCATTGAAACTGATGTCTGTTGGAGTTAGTACTGATGCTGCAAAGGAAGTGGATGGGACGAAGGGAGAAAACGATGAGAGGGGCTGAAGGCAAGTTCTTGGCTTACTTCACTTCGTCGTGTTAGGCACAGTCTTTCTTTTTTCTTCCCCCTCCTCCTCTTTCTCGAAGCGCTTGAGTTAATTTGCTTCAGCCCAGAGATTTTTGACTTAAGAGGGTTTTTTTTCCTTGATGAAACGTAAAAGTTTCCGCCGAGTTTCTTTTTAAAGCGCCTGGCACGCTCAGCGCAGTGCTGCGCGCGCTTTGCCTACGTAACCACAGGAGCTCAGGAAGGTTCCCTAAAGTTCAGGTTTATCTGTTTGCAGTGGTAAGGTGCGTGCCATTTTCCGCGAGGCAGGAAAACGTCAGGAAGATTTAACATCTAACTTTTCTAGTTTGAAGGCGCAAACTGAAGCCCATAGGTGCATAGAAACCACATGTTCTGCTCTTCCATCCCGCTGGATATTTTCCGCTTAGGAAGGATTGTGGGGTTGCTTTTTTTTCCCCTCTTTTTTTTTTTTTTTTCCCCCCTCATTAGAAGGATGCAGTTTCTTCCTGAATAATTCCTACGGTTTCAAGAAATCGAACAAGCTGTATCGTTCTGTAATTTAATAATTTTTCCCCAGTCTCTTCTGTAACTGCCTTGCCTGCCTGGAGGGTACCAGCAACCTTAATTTCACTGCTTTATAACCCACAACAGTTAACACTTGACCTAGGTCATTAACAGGATTATCAGCAAATTTGTTTAAGCTTTTACTGACAACCTGAATTGCTTCAATAATATTTTGACTGTGCAGACAGGAAACTTCTTGTAACCTCTCAATCTAGCATAAAATTAATTTCTTGCGAATGCAGCTACCAAAAGATCAATACGGTAAATCTGCTTACAGTACTTGGTTTCAAACAGTGTCTGTTTTGGTTTACAGCAAGAAGGTTCCAATCAGCCTCTGTTCAGCCCGTATTGGATTCAGAGACGTGGTTTCATCTTTTATTCATTGATTGCCATCTCAGAACTTTGCTATTAAATGCACCCATTTATCTGGGCTGGTCCCCGCTAACATTTAAGTAAGTCACTAAAGGCGACTTACTGTGCCTCTGGAGTAATGACAGCTCTTGGGGTGGTTTTGAAAAGCACGGTGTTTGCACGTGGAGGATAGATGCCTGCCCAGCTCTCACATGTAATTCCAGGGAAGGCTGGCAACCCTGCAT
Organism: Hypotaenidia okinawae; assembly: GCA_027925045.1. Lineage (NCBI taxonomy): Eukaryota > Metazoa > Chordata > Aves > Gruiformes > Rallidae > Hypotaenidia > Hypotaenidia okinawae. The sequence goes on from BSDF01000001.1 coordinate 98,446,123, forward strand.
GCTCCTCGGTGGGAGCAAAAGAGATTTGTTCAGGGAAAATGCCCCTTGCGGGTCTCACCTCACTGCGTGCCAGGGATCATTAGGTCCAGAAAGTCATCGTGTGTTGTGACCCAACTCCTGCTCGTGCCTCTGGCTTCCTCTTCAGCCTTTGCCTGTGGAAGAAGTTAAAACGTGGGTTTAAAAATCCTAATGTGATACCTTTTAAAATTTGATTTCGGAAAGCTCGAAGTCAGGAGAGTCCAGAGGGCTGTGTTTCATACAGCTGTGTCTTATTCAGAGCTTCTGTGCTTAATCCGAAGATCCACGGTCTGATAAAGAGAGAGCGTGTTTTAAAATTCCCACTGCAATGTTTCTAAAAACCTGTGCAACAAGAGGAGTAAGTTGGGTAAACTCCGTGTTTACCCTCAGCACTTCTGATAGCAGGCTGTAACACGTGGAATAATTTATTTTCTTTTCAGTTTGTCTTGACTTAACTGCTGATTTCAGTACGGCGAACTGAGAAGAAAAATTGCTATGTCGTCTTCAGCAAACTTAAAGCAGATGTTTGAAATATAAAGATGTTGAAATTGGACACAGCGATTAATTTATATTGCAGTTAATTTGGGTACAACATACTTGCTACCCAGTGAAGCTGTCAGGGCATAGAAACGGGTTAGAGCTCTCCTGTACTCTCAGCTTTAGGAAATTGGGCTTCAGAGGAACTACCAGGAGGGAAAGCGTTAAGCAGGTAACAGGCAGGCTAACTTTAACACTTGTTTACATGAAATTGTTGCAAATCAGGTGTGCGTTCCAACTGAACTTAGATTTTTTTCATTCCCATCTGGGAAGATATGCAAATTAGTTTTAATTTAAAAAAATTAATTGTGAAGTAAATTGCTGTTAACATACTTACTTTTTGATGCTGCCTGAGAAGTTTTCCTCTAGGAGCATATGCAATGGCTCTTGTTCTTGTAATCCCCACTTGATGAAAGTTTAGAAATACGGATGCAGGTGTTCGTTTCCTTGTTTTCAGAGCTCTGGATTTTATCACCAGCGAGGGTCACTACCGAGCTGTTGCTGAATGTAACTGTGCCTTTTATCGATTTTCATAGCGAGCCCAAGTTGGTTCCAGAGGGTACCTGTAATTCACATAGGTAGCGCTGCTTTGTAGCTGCTGTTTGGTTTTGCTTTTAAAAAAAAAATAAAAATTAACGAATAGGAGAGATAATCGTGTCCTTACTTTTGTTAAAGTTCAAATCTCTACTCAGTGGAGCTGGTATTGAAACATAGAAAGGTCATTTTGATAGCCTCAGGTGCAAAATTGACTAGACTTGTGTAGAGGTGTTGGATGAAACTTCAGAGGTGGGGCAGAGGGATCTCACAAACCATCACTTTTCTAAAAGGTGATGGCTGCCCGCATCCAAAGAGTTGATTTTCTGGAGTCAGATGTAGGGATGTGGGGTTTTTTAAACATTTCCTTTCTCATGAAAAAGAATTTATTTGATTACTTGAAGCATTGTTAAGACCTGCCGAAAATACATTTGTGAGGGAGGAAAAGGTTTTCGGTAAGAAATGATACAGTAAGATGGAAGATTTCTGTTTGCAAACAGGAGTACTGTTAAGCCATCCATTTTGCTAAAAAGTCACTGACGTGCCGTAGCCCTTCTTATTTCCATAGACACGGTAGAGCAGTAGCCTTTTTTTTATTATTAATTATAAACAAGCACCAAAACTTAATAGAGAATAGTTTAATTCGGTAGATGAGATACGAACTCCCAGTGGTGTAATTTTGGAAACAAAATGTGGTAGTAATTTGCTGGGTTAGGATTGTATTTCCCACTGGTAGTCTTGTGCTTCTTAGTTTCTCAGGCACTTGATAAATCCTAGCACAAGTACTCGTTTTGCAGTGTGAAACCGATATAAAATTGAAATTCGGTCCCTTGGACTGAAGATTCTTTTTACATTTCTTCAGTGAATGAGTGAAGGGAAAAAAAAAATGGAGAAAAAGATAATCCTGTCTGAAAGACATCTTGGGACAGTGACAAAAGAGTTCCAGTCTGTGAGTGACGGGTAGCCTGAATGAAACACCAGCGTGTACAGCCTTAAGTTTGCAGAGATGTTATTAAACCAGACACACTGTAAGCAGAAACTTTAGTGCCACACTCTTTTATTTCCTCCTCCTTTTTTTTTCTTCCATTAAACTACTGTGTCCTGCTGTTTCAGGCAAAATATGGAGGAAAATCCTATTAATCTGATGGAAAAATATTGATGAAAGAAGAATAGAAAACCAAAGGAACAGTGGTTGAAACTTGCTAGCAATTAAATGAACAATAGGATGAATGTTAAGGTTCAGTCAGGGCAATTTTGTGTAATAAGGTGTGGGAATGGTGCTTTAAAAATTTTTTTAATCTGGTTTCTCACACCATTTTTCTATCTGTATTTGCATGGAAAGGTTTGCATTGCATTGGTCTCTTTTTTTTTTAGTAATAATTTAAAAAGAACCCTTTTCAAACTATTTGCCTCGCATAAGAGGACAATGATTAAAAATGAAAACTTTTAAATTAGTGCCTATGAAAGGACGCATTTGTAGATCTAGATCTGAAGATCTAAGCTGATGAGTTACCATTTATATAAATAACAATTAAAGCAGCAAAATATGTTTTGGTCTATGCTTTGGCTCCCCCAAAAACTTTGTGCAGTGACAAACAGCAGTGAGTGACATTGGGTTTCTTGATTTAGTTAGAAGCTAGAAGGGACCTAGGGGGTTTTGTTCTGGTCAATATTTCTGAGGCAAGGCTTTTTGAGAGAATTCTCTTGGAGGGGCAGATGAGGATTAAAGGAAAAGGATAGGCAGGCATAGATGAAGCAAAAGTTGAATCTTGGAAAGATCAGACCAAAATCTAAACTTTCTCCAATTAATATCAGTGCTAGGAGTCCAGAATTCAGTGCTGACAATAATCTGAACACCGGGCAAAGCACAAATTAAGAAATTCCTTGCCTCCCTGAAAGTCTAAGCTTTGTTTACATTAGTAAGCTTCGTGACTATGATTTACCAGTGGTGAATTTCAGCAGAGGCTGCAGTTAAAACAGGGTAGAGGCATCTTTTATCATTCTATTTAATCTCTCTCTAATGTTCCTTTCTTTAAAAAGAAAAAAAAACCCCACTAGCTATGGTCTCTCCAGCCTTAACATTTGTGAGCAGCCATGGAGAACACCCACTTAAAGCATTTATCCTGAAACAGGTTCTCAGATAGTGAGGGCCTTATCTTGCAAAACCTTTTTCCTCACATGTGCTTTATGACATGAAAGAGAACAAATGTCCCAGCAATGGCTGAGAGTTTGGTTTTTCTGGAGGATGTTACAGCTATGGAAAATGTACTGTGCTCACCCAAAACATCTAGAGATAATACCAACTGTAGGAAAACCTCATCAGTCTCTCGCTCCCAGCCCCACAGTCTTTCTCTCATGCCTCTGCTTTTCCTTCTGTCTCTTCCTTCCCATAAATCAGCATTCAGCCATAAAGACTAGAAGGCAAAGGTCTTCTTTTCCTGCTTGGGAAGACCACGTGTCCATTGCTTCTTCCTAAATGCTCATTACCAGAAGGGGGATGCTTTGATCATATACACAGCCAGAAAAAAAGAGACAGGAAAGTAATCATGTGGCTAATGGCATTGCATTTTTCCATAGTTAGTTGGTTGTGTTGATCCCAAAAGCTGGATTAAAGCTGGACAGAGGGTGTTCAAGAAATTGAATCAGAAGTCATCCATGCTAACCAAGGAAGGCTGTTCTGGAGAAGAGGTGTGGGGAACATGCTCAGTTTGTGGAGCTTAATGGAAACCTGAGCCACTTGTGGGAAGGTAATGGAAGTAGAGGAATATGCAGAAGACAGGGATCTAAAAAACTGGCTTGCGGGTGGATGGGGATAGAACAGTCATTTAGGCATTTACCTTCGTTATAAATATTTGTATTTCTCACATATGGAAATAGTGAAAAAAGATGTTAGCGGGGCTTTGGTTGCAAAGGCAGCAAATGAAGTCGGGGCAATTCCATTTTTCATATGGATAGCTCAGCACACATGTTCCGCATTAATTACCTCCATAAATTCTGTTAACCTGGCAAACAATGAAAATATCAAGTTGGTGACATCACTGTATTGGAAAATAAAGCTGGGTTTTGCATCTTGATTTTCTCAACATGACATTCGAGGAGATTTCTTATGCTATTGGCATTTTACTCCCCCACTTTGCACCAAGATGTTTGGTTGCTTGCTCTGTGGGTTTATTGTATCTGTGGAGTAGCTGCATGAAGGTGCAAGTGTTTCATAGCCCATGCAAGCTGGAGCTCAGTTCGTGGAAGTAGAGAAGAAAAGCTTGACGAAACTCTGTTGGGGGCAGGGTTGAGCCACCTGAGTTGGTAGCTTCCCAAATGAAGTACTTCAGTATTCTCAGAATTTTTTTTAAGATTGTTAACTTCTGTGTTTCAAACTTAACAACAACGAAACCCAAACCACACAACAAAACCCACAGCCAAACTGGACAAAACTATTTTTACTTTGAAGGGTTTTTATTTTTCTGTGCCCCATGCGAGGAATTTCGTAAAAGCAGTTTTTGTTGGAATTGTGTCACGCTGCTGGCTGATTCACTTCTGGGGCATTGGAGGCCTTTTAAGAAACGAATGATTGTTTGCTGGACTTATCCTCTGGTCCCTGTCTCAAAGAGTTATATCTGCAGCGGACTATTGATTAGTTGCTGTGATTTTTGGCAATTTCAGGACCTTGAATATATTTGAACTGCAGTTAATTTTGTTGGAACTCAGAAACTTTTAGTCATGGGTGCTGCACGTGGTCTCATCTGTGACACTTCTTGGTGTTCAAGTTCTAGAAACCGAGCATGACATACCAGGTTTTGAATTCTTAGTTTACCGTAAGTGAACGTGGGCACTATGACACAGCATTCCCCTCCTCCCCCTTTAAGTTGCTGGAAGATTTCCCAAGGGGGAACTTTGTGATGCTCTGGTAGATTCCAACTCTGTCAGACCTTTGGAGAGCTCCATTCTTCAAAACTAGTGAATACTGGTTATTATTTTTACCCTGAGAGAGGAGGAAAGCAGAAGTAAAAAGATGTAGTTGTGCAACATGTTTGAACCCCTTAGAGAAGTGTTTTGGAATGTGTTAAATGTTTTGGTTTAATATTTGCTGTTGAGTTTTGCCAGGGCATATGTATTTAGTGCCTTTCCGTGTGCCTTGGGATTTGGGGCACCCAGTGGGACTGACAGCTGTACTGTGAGAGACCCACTTCTGTCCTGGGCTGGTGAAAGTCATGGTGTGGGTGGCTGGGTGTAGTTAACTGAATCTCACCCTTAGTTTCTGGTATATATTTCCCCCTGGCACCCCCCAAAGAACTCTGAACTTGGGGTTTACAATTTAAACTTTTTTTTTTTAAACACAGGGGTCCCCATTTGGCCTTTACAGGTTTGACGCTCTGCTTCACTGACGTCAGATTTAACATGAGTAGTGGAATAGAATGAGGTTTGGAGGATTTGGATTTGAATGTGGGTTTAGCTGAACAGTAATTCAGGTATATAAAGGTTCATGCCTCTTGTAGGAGGGACTGGAAAAAGACCAATTGACGCTGTTTTTTGGAAAAAAAGAAAGTCAAAGAAGTGAAAGCAGCGCAGTAATTTGGGACCCATTAGGTTAATCCATTTTTAATTTTTATATCCTTGTCTTAATGAAAAGAACTGGCACATATCAACTTACAGGAAATAGCCTAATAAAACTGAAACCTTATTAGGCCCCTTTGATAAACATTGCATTCCAGCCCACCAGTCATATGTTTTTGCATACTTGGAAATTGAGCTTTACGCTACTTTAACCATAGCGAGAGAATGCTCATGTTTCAAACTAATAAAGAAATAAAATCTGTTTTGTCTGCGTTTGTCCATGAGAATGGATGGGCAGTTGTCAACACAACGCAGACAGGTATGCCAAGAAAAAGCAATATACAGATTTGTCACCTCACTGCTATGAAAAGAGCTGCTAGCTCATATGTCATCATCAGCGCAGAAACGGCTTGTCTTTGTTTTCTCTTTGCAGTAGCTGGAATAACTTCTGCAAGGTGCTAAGGTAGGAGGTTTGAATGTGTCAGCACACCTATAGAGATGCCACACAAATCGGTGAGAGGAGAGGATGAAAGCTTTACGTACACAGCCTCGCCTTCGTTATCGCTTGGAGTTCCCACCACAGTAGGATGTGGGGGATGGCTTTTGGTGTTACGTGAGCACTCCTGAGATTTCTAGCAGTAAAAAAAAATTTTTTATTTTCTGTCCCGCTTTGAAATCGGTACTGGTGGTGTGTGCTACAGAACAGCAGAGTTCTGTGGTTTTGCTCTGTGAAACCTCTCACTTTTGAGGCTTTTAGTTTTGGACCTGCCTGTTCAGGGTGTGTAGGATAGCATTGTCCATTTTCCTCATGTAAGCTCCATCCCTGGTGAAAGGAGGAAGGCTCTTTGAGAGCATCTACTTGGCGTTGGGTGCAGGTGCCGAGAGCCAGGATGGCCGGGTTGTGGCACACAAAGCTGTGTCTGCTGGCTTAGTGTGGGCTGAGCCATTGTCAAGGGAGTGCTGCTGAGCTCTAACAGTACTGAAGTTCTTCCTGTGCCCAGTAAGAGGGCTGCTATGCGGTGGTACTGCCTCCCCTGTCAGCTCTGGCTTTGCAGTTTGCAATCTGTGCTTTTATTTATAGGCATCCTTGGGTTGCTCATCACTGCCCTGTTTCCCCGCCTTCATGGCAGCCTTTTGAGGGAAACTTGCAGGAAGGTTCCTGCTTTGGCTGCTTCAGTGTTCAGCTGTAGGAAACACTGAGGTATCTCAATCTGGCCTCACACGCTCTTGGGAATGTATTTGAGGAGAGTGAAATCTGGGAGGAAGAGTTTCCTGTTCCTCTTCAAAAGCTGAGGACAACTGCCATAGAAATGGAGTTTGCCAAATACTCCAAACAGATGTAGGGACCTTCTAGAGAAGCAGTAATCTGTGGGGTAACTTGACACGTATCGCAAGTCTTCTGCCTTTTCATCTGAGACTTGTAAGGCAATCTCTTACTTTTGGAAACAGTTATTTACTGAGCATTTAAATGAAAATAATGGAGGCTCAGGCCATCGAGTCATCTTTTGTGAAAACTCTTTTGTTCAGTATTGGAGTCTTAATTCATTTTGCTTTTCCCGTATTTGTTCATCCCTTGGCCCCACCCAGGTGGAGTTCTTCAGTCAACCATTTAACCACAGATTGAATGTGACAGTTGCCAAATTTGGAATGTTCTGCACAAAATCATGCCTGCATTGTACAGCGTAACGGCACAGGCAAGAAGGGTTGAAAGTGCAGACCTCACAGCGTTGTGCCTCTCGAAGGACCGCAGTCTGGCTTTGAGCTATAGCAGAAATCTCACTGAGAAATCTCACATTTTGGAAACGAGTTGTGTAGTAACTGGACCAAACTTTGTTGGCACCTTGGGTTGGGTATGCGTTGCAAAATATGTTCTGATGGCTGCTTTTAGGAGACTTTACTCTGTGTAGCTTAGTGTTGCATTGCTTCTGGGGTGCACTGAGACGGAGAGGAAAACAGCTGTAAAAGCAGAGCTGGTAGAAGGGACCTAGCAGATCTCTCTTATGCTGAGGTGATTTTCATCCAAGCAGTAGTTACATCTTCATTACAGCATCTGAAGGTAAATACAGGACCATAAAATCAGAGCAGACTTGACATTTTGCTAATGGAGGAGCAGCAAATCAGGCCTCAAGTCTGCTGCTTAGAGCCAAGCTTTGCTGTTGAGTACCCTTCCATGAAGAGACTATCACATTGGTTAGCACTGCTGTGTGGAGTGGTTTCTGATCTACTGATCTAATTTATTTGTTGCCGCTTCCCAAAGATTTTGTGGTCTACCATAGTAAATTCCAGAGTGACTTGAGCAACCTCAGCATCATAGTTGATCCTAGTTGGCAATTACGGTGAGTGTACTATGGTGCAACTTGGACCTTGTCTGGGCTCAGCCTGTCTGGCTGTAGATGTTGCTCCTAGCCTCAGAATAAACCAAAGATGTAAAGCTGATCTGCTGTGGCTCCTCTTATTTCGCTTTTGCCACTGCCGAGGGAACAGAGAGTTGAGAAGACTTGGATCTGTACTTGTAGGTGGGTGAAAGTCCAGGTGCAAGTCCCTTCAGCCAGGAAGAAGCCACCATTCTAAAAATGTACGTCAGGGTTTGTGCTGACTCCGTTCTGTCCCACCCCAAAACCAAGTTTTGGCTGACTTCCTGCCGCAAAGTATTTTCTCTGCTGCTCGGGATTATAGGACACATTTCAATTATGGGCATTCACCCTTTTTTTTATTTATTTTGGTTGCATAGCAAATTTGATTTTCCCATTTGTTAGCATTTTTTTAATAACTAACTAGCATATTTCTAAGCTGAGAGTTGATGCCAAACAGGAAAGCACAAAACAGTGGTGGTTACTTGTTCTTTCTTTTTTTTTTTTTTAAATACTCTTAATTGGAAATGCTAATTAGCTGAAGAAGAAATATTTTATTTATTTCACCTCATTGGCTATTGCCCTGTACTTTCGATGTAAAGAACATGACTTGGAAATGCTTTCCTATGGCGAAGTTGTTTGTATGTGGCTCTCTAGATACTGGAAGATGCCTCCTACAAGGCTTTCCTCCCCGTTTCTTAGGCAGTGAGTGGGAATCTTGGGGTGGTTCCACCTGGCACAACGTTTGTGTGTATTTTTACTGGGGGATGTATTTATGCTGCGTAGCAGTCATTATCCCACGTGTCTCTAGAAATGCTGCTCCTTGCAAAATGCATTCAGGTACCTTGTTAGTTTTACAGTTCTTTTTCTTTTGCTGGCATCTCTTACTCCTGTTGAGATGTGCTGTTAGTGAGCCCCATGGCAGGCCCTCTGCCGTCACCCGCAAACTGCAAGCAGTTTCTGATAGCATGAATGGTCCCACACGTCAAATTCCACCAGAGCCCTCATTCATCTTCTGCCTGATGCCACAAAAAGGTGAGCTTTGCATTTTGTGTTCATGTCCCTGATCCAGTTCATCTTTACCCACTGGGCCGAAGCACATACTGAGGGAACTAACAATGTTTTGGCTTGTGGCTGTGAATGGGGAAGGCCAGAAGAGTCCAATAGGAGAGAGCTTCTAAAAAGAGAAGGTGGTTGTCATCAGCATTTTGCCTCTATGTTGCTACTTGGCAGAAGTAGCTTCAGTACAGTGAGCAAGGCTGTTGGATAGAATGACCAAGTTACTGACTTTTAGAGCCAGAAGCGATGGTTGCTCAGTTTGTGTAGCACTGCAATATTTTAATATCAGTGAATGCCTCCTCATACTTTACCACTAGTTTTAAAGGGAATTAGTTACTTGATGGGACCTGATGCAGGACACTGAAATTATGAGACAGCACTTTTTAAAAGTAGTTTAATGAGAACTCCCCTGTGTCTCCTTAGCATAACCAGTGATCCTTTTCAAGGTGTTCTGTAGGAAATGATTGTTGGTAGCAGCAAAGCTGTGCAGCTAGTTTGAGTTACCCTTACTCATGGGCTAGTCAACATTAGAGATTTCTTTAAGAGTTAGCTGGATGATGCTCACACAGTTTTGCATGAGGAGGGGTTGGTAACAAGGAGTGCAGATTAGTTGTGTGATAACTGTGTAAGCTTCAGAAAGAGCCTGGGAGTCCTGATTCTCTTTCATGTGGCCTCACTTGTTAAATGAACTCTTTACTCTCTTCTGGAAAGCAGTAAAGGTAAGAAAGGATGAAGAGTTACTGGCATTATTGTGGGGGTGTAATGTGCCAACCCTTCCTCCTCTTCTGTTCCCTGATACCTGAGAAAATATCGGGGATCAGGAGAGTGGTGGGTAATCAGGCCCTGGAGTTAGGAGCATATCTAACCTGCAGTTACGGTTGCTTGCAGAGGCATGCTCTTCACTGGGCCAGTTGTTACACTGACAAGGAAAGATGTCTTTCTTTAGTTCTGTCTTGTGTTAGAGATTCACCTTCCATTGGACAGCTTTGTGAGAGAGGTTCAAGTCTTTTCTTTTTGGTGCCCTCTTTCATCTGGTAAATACATGAGTGTAGGCAATTGTAGTATATTTAAACGTTGGCTTTTATTTAAGTTTAATGGTATGTGAGAAAATGTTAGGGTCTCACTGACATATGCCTACTGATTGTGATCTGACTGGATATGTCTTAATATTGCACCTCATTAATTGGTCAGGTCTGTTTTGTGAACCAAGTGTTGCCTTTGGTTACATTAGAGGATATAGTGGGGTTGAAAGAAGTTAAAGTGAGTTAATCATTGTATGAATTGACTGCTTGTGTTTTACTTCTCACCTGATCCCACGTATCTGTGCAAAAAACAATCATCAAACAATATCTAATCCATTGTTAATGTATTTCTTAGCATTTCCTTACACTAAGGCCTGTTTTCTCCTTCAGTTTCCAGATTAATATGTAATGTTAGGACATATAATGACAAAACATAACACTACCTTTCCCTATCATTTCTGTCTAAGGATGATGATTGTTGCAACCTGTAAGTTCTGTATTGTTTGCTCTCTATCAAAGTGTACAATTCTCTCTTGAGGTCACAGGACACATAAGTGTCATAGCAGCTTTCTTCAGGGACACAGAATTGAGGTTTTTTTCAGGTGACTAGCTGTAAGTAAATCCAGTTTGCATTTTAGAACAATACACTTCTAGTGAAAGGGTTTTTTTCTCTTTTTATAATAGGGAAAAAGTATTGTCTGTATGAATTTCAGTTGGATTCTAAATAATTTCAGCATTCAGGCAGTCTGCTCTGTGTTTTTGCTTGCCTGTAATATATTTATTACTAGAAAAATGAGAAAGGCATCCAGGCAAAGCGACAGTTATCTCTAGGGATTCAGTATAATTATGTTTTTCTTCTTTTGGTATTTTTTTCTCCTCCCCTGGTCTTTTACCTCTTGGCATATCACCAGAAAAAGGGAAAAAAAAAGGCTAGTCTTTATAATCACTGAAGTCCATGTGGCTAGACAGGTGAAGGAACTTACGGTTTTCTGGTCTTATTTTGATAGACATTAAATAGTTACATGTCATGACAACTTTGCTCCTTCTTGGGGAAATGAAAACACAGGAAGTCAAAGACTGCAGTATGAAAGCGTATAGCTATGTTTAGCACAAAACTACTTATTGATATGTTACAGGTCTGGAACATAACTTTGACTTTTTTTGACAGTAATAGTGTCAGTATTCTCTGCCACTCTCTTTAGAGTGGAAGATAAGGATGGTGGAATGAAGGAAAGAGGCTGAAAAATGTTAATGTAGTTTGGATCTCAGGGTGTTGCAGCACAAGTTGGGGCATCCACCTGCCATGGGGCACGTATGGCTTGCACTGAATATTTAATTTCCCTCATGGCCTTGCCATAATGCCTGTGAGTACTTCTCTTAGGAGTACCTGGTAACGTGCTCTGAGAGATAGACGGGCAATGAGGAGGTGGCATGGATTGACCCTGATGCTGCTCAAGGCTGATCTGCACCTTGAGGGCATGCTCCAACTGCTACGCTGCCTGTCAAGCCTGGAGAGGTAAAACTACTGCTGGGTTTGCGAGTCTGTGGCCTGGTTATATTTTCAGATGAGGCTGATGAATTTGGACCAAAATCTTAAATTTCAGAGTGGCTGCAATCACGTTTTTCAGCAGCTTACTCTTAAAGAATAAATATATTACATCCATTTAATCCTGAGTGATTTGCCTTAGCAACTTACTGCCAAGTAATTTACCTCAGAAGTCATACTTCCTTCACCACCATATATTGCAGATGCACAACAAACATATATATGTCCTATTCCAGGAGATCCATAATTGGTGGGAATTTCTAGTCACGCAAGATAGAAGCGCACTTTTTCCTTTTGAATTTTTATTAGTATTTCCTTTTTATAGATGCAAACCTTGCTTCGGAATAGTCTGCCTAGGGCTCTATGCACTCAATAAAGGACCGCCTGATTTTTCTTTGTGTGAGTGATTGAGAATTTAATTATTGATAAATTTACAGCTAGAGAAATACATAATGCATCCTTTCTGTAAGATTAGGAATGACATTTTGTTTACTGATGTAGGTAAAAATTCAAAATACTGTTGTTTTCTTTTGAAGCAGTCTTTAGCTGCAGGGGGAAATGCTTTTCCTCACACAGGCAGCAGAGCAGGTCGTTTGTGGTAGTATAGCACTCTATATATATACATGCATGCACCACACAAACGTAGACAAATGTGTATATTTTTGGTTGTTTATAACACGGTCTTATTTCTAATACTGTGCATCTGTTTTTTTCCTGCTGTATCTATTCCTTTACATCCCAGCAACAGAGGGGAAAAAAAGCCTTCATTGCTCTATTTATTTCAGTGATGTCCAAAATTAAACAGCAATTAAAAGGAGAATGATGATATAATACAAATAGCTTAACTTAGCAGATTCATAGATAATCTCGCTCATTCTTTCCTTTCCAATCCCATTCTTCTATTTTCTCTGAGCACCAGTACCCAGACCATCTGGTTCTGGAAGCAGTGACAGCACTTCAGGCTTACAAATAGAAGCTGAAGCTGCTCAGACTGCGACAGTGGCCACCTCTAATCAATCCATCATTCTCAGGTGCTAACATTCCCTTGCTTATGATGTGATTTATTTCTTTTCACATTGACAGTAATTTCCATGCTGCAGGAAAAAGAAGTGGTGGTGGTGGAACAAAAAAAAGCCCAAACTTCAGATAATAAATATTAAAGGTGCACAGATGGGTGCAGTTGCGGATGGCACTGTCATGTTGTGTATTAATTCTTCATTCCTTTTTATGCACTGAGAGGCTGGTTTTGGTTTTGTTTTTCTGTGGATACTTTGCATCAAGTCACCTGTTCTGTTTCATGTTAATAAATAAATGATTAGTTAGGGAACTGTGTGATTAAGCACTTGGAGGCTGTTAGGGCCAGGATAAGAAACAGAGTTGGGTTTTGTGATTGCAAAAAATAAGTAAATACCAGAGAAGAATAGCCTTTAATTTTTATCTCTTTAGCTGGTTACTTTAAACACCTGTCATGTCTTAAAATGGGTATAAAAGCACTGTGATTTGATTGACCGGGAAATGTCTGTATCAGACTGTTTACAAATAAAATTTTCCTCCTTATTCTGAAAATTGTTGCACGCCTCTGAAAAAACAAAGATAACAGCAAGGCTGGCAAAGCGTTGAGGGCCCTCTTTAAAAGTAGGTTTGTCTGAACTTGTAACATTGTAAATAATTACTTTGGTATCTAATGTGTTACACATGACATTTAGAAAACACTACTGCAAGACAATTTGAGAACAAATTAGATCAGAAGGAAGAAAGACCTGCAGGAAAGACTTTAATCATCATTCATTATTTATTCCTGTACTCTGAGAAAATTACATATGCCAAATGCAGGTCTTTAATCAAATAATGATTCAAATATTCAGATCTCACCTATGTAGTTAGATGCATTGACCCAAATTTCAGGCGTCCAAGGGGAAAACACTGTAGTTTGTGCAGCTGATAGAAGCAGTCCGTTCCCACCCCCTGCTGTAATTAATTTGGCCAGTGATCCATTGTTTGTTTTTTGTCACTTTTTTTTTGTTTTGAAAAGTTTGCTCTGTCTGCTGTTCATACCATATTTTAAGATAAACAAGATGATCCTTTTCATTTATCTTTTTTCTTCTTTGTAACTGCCAGGCCACCTGAACAAATCAACTGCTTCACAAGGTCCCCAAATAAACGTATCTTTCGGTACGGGTAACCGAGGTTAACTGGACAGAGGCGTATGAAACTCATTCCTCTTCATTTTGTCTTCTTTTATAGTTAATCTGCTGGATTCAAAAACAATTCAAGGGGAGCTGGGCTGGATCTCCTACCCATCACATGGGGTGAGTTCACTAGACTGTGAAATGGAAAAGTGCTGCTGCAGACCAATGTGCTATTTAACCATTGTTTCCTCTTCAGAGGACACTGTGCAATAGTGCTGCTGCTTTGGAGCTTCAAAAATAGCCTACTCTGAACTTGCAATATGTGGCGTACATAGGTAGGGTGCCTTCTCTTTAGAACACAGATCATGCTGCATGTAATCCCCAGGAAGAAAGAGCTCACTCTTACTTGAGAAGATGAAAGTGAGAGGTGCATTAGGTTAAACAAATAAATAAGTAATTTGTCTTGAGCTACTGTTCCTTCTTCTGTCACACAAAGATACCATGGGAGTGTTTCATAGTATTATGTGCTAATCTATTCAGATGGGAGTAGTGGAAGGTGAAATACGTGTGGACATAAGCAGGTGATGTAAGTATTTACCTGATGACTTTTGTACTGAAGTGTTCAAGTAATGTTACTTAAGAGTTAAAATGTTACTAAACAAATGTCTTAAGGCTTTGTGGTGTTTTTTTTAATTTACCTTGTATCCAGATGTAATGAAACTAGGTATTCTGTGTGGAGAAGTGAAAGTGCTGCCTTAGAGCGTTTGTGCTTTTGAACTTGTGAATGCCATTAGTTGTACATAGCATTTTTACATAGTGTTTGCCACCAGTCTATTTTGAAGTGTTTGAAGTGACAACGTAATATGAGTGCATAGCCACCCAGGTGTGTTGATATATCGTCACTTCCCAACTTCTTGTCTCTGGAATGTGTCTGTGTAGGAACAACCCATACTCTTTCTCTCTGTTGCATAGCACAGGTGTGCAACAAGACCCTGCATTCTGTCCCCTGAACAGAAAAACCCAAACATTTGATGAAAGGTCTGGTGCCTGGAGCTTCCCTTGACCTCAGAGAAGGCTGTGCTATCAAGCCTTTGCTGAAAGAAGACACTCAAAGATCTGTGATTCCTCCTCTTGTTGGCCTGTCACTCGTGCCTACCCTCACAGTGCTTTGTTTCCTTCTTCTATGGCAGTCTTATTTTGGTTTCCTACCTCTAGGGTGACCATTCCTAGAAGTTTTCACTGTCTCTGCCTGTGTCTTCTACCCTACGAGTAAACCTCTGCCAGAGAGTGCTAACACTTCTAAATCCATGGGCAATGCTGTCTCTAGTCTTTATGAGGATGAGGAGTTGCTAGCTAAGGGTCCAGCCATTGTCTTTTGTCCAACCCAACTGTGCTTTCCTTTCTCTGTGTTGGCAGGTATTAGCTCATCAATTGGTTTGTTGGATTGTGAACATCTGCTTTTTGGCTCTTCTGTGGCATTGGGCAAGCTGCTACTTCACCTTTATCACTTGTACAGAAATCAGTGGTAACGGTACTTTTGCATCTCTGCCTGATGGGGTTCAGTTGTTAATATTTAAGTAGTACCTTCTTTATGTTACGTGTTATGCAGGTGTTAGCAGTATTTAAGGATTAAGGCTTGGTTTATTTTTTGAGTTTATACATGGCTCTCCCTCTGTGTCTCTGAGCAAATTGTTACAATCTCATGGGGAAGAAGTGGGAAGAGGGTTCATGTTTCTTTCTAGTGGCTGTTCCTGCTGACTTTTCCCAACAAGAAATCTTTATAAACAGGATGTCCAAGAGGGAACTCTCCAGCAATTTTCTAGCTCATCAGTTTTGGGTGGGTTTTTTTTGTCTCCACTTGCATTTTTCTTTTTTACTTCTTGCAAAGCCTTTTTTGTTGTTGTTGTCGCTCTCCCAGCTGCCCTGCCCTCCTCTCCTTCACTCTTCTTGCTCTGTTCATGTCCTTGCAGCTGTGCAGATCTACTGCTCTGCTCCTTGCAGCTGTGCTGCTCTTGCCTCGGATGCCTAAAACAGTTGGTAGGGAATGATACAGGGTATCTTGGGGGCTATAAGAAAACCAGATGTGCTGCATTACCCCACCAAAAAAGGGCCCCCAGATCTCTCAAAACAATTTTATTAGCTTCTGCAAGTTTTTGTCAGGTAAATCCAGTATGATTTGTTTGTGTATGTTTGTGCATGCTGTTCCTATTTACTGTAATATCCACAGATATCAAAGCCAAAGTAAATAATGGAATTGTACTGATGTTCCTAGAAGTTAATGAAATTCTTAGTTAAAAATCACATGGTAGTAAATGAATGAGGATCATGTACTGTGTTTTTGCAAGAGCTGTAGCCTTCAAAACACCATGAAATTTTATTTAAGCTTGCTTATCAAAACATAAATGTAAAATGTAGAAATAGTTACATCTATCTGATCTGAATTGGCGTTTTCCTGTAAAATAGTGACAACTTCAACATCATGTGAGAGACGCCTTCTTTTTACATCCCTTTATTTATAGTCAATTAATTAAACCTGGTAAATATGGCTGCATCTGTCTCTGAGCTAACTAAAATATGAACTTAAACTTTAGTAGAAAAACATTATAATAAAGATGTCACATCATATTGAAAGATTGCTAATAGCATAGCAGTGATTTACAAGGTGAAGCTAATAGAGCTACACTTGAGGCTGTGATTCACAAATGAGAATATTGGTGTTGTGCCAGTTCTTCTCCAGCATGCAGCAGTGTTCTCCTCTGAAGCCATAAATGTCAGTGTACTGAGGCCAGTGACTTCCAGAATTTTGAAAAATAATTCAGCCAAAGTGTTTAATAAGGCTCTTGCTAAGTTAATAATTTTATCATATCGATAACATGATATCGACTTATTTCTGGCAAAGTGACCCATATTGGTTGTCATTTTCAGCATTCAGTGGTGGTTCTTTATTCTTTTAAGTCTGCCTCAACTAGGGCATATATAATAACAGCTTTCCAGGAATTCCTGAATATTCATGTTAAGATTTATAGCTCATTTGTATTCAAAGATTTTCATGTCCCACATAAGAACACTCTAATGGCAGTGTTTTAGACCATGGGTAATAATATCACCCTGTAAGAATGTGATCTCTCCTTGAACCATCCCACACAGCCACAGGCTTGGCGTCAGTAACACTGAGCTGGTCAAGCTCATTAAAGTCCCTTAAGTACAAAACAGCACCCCCTCTAGATAGCAAGGCAACGGAATCAAAAAATATAATAGCGGGCTTTGCCGATGCTTGAGCGTGACTGGCAGCAGACACAAGGCCTGTATCCTGTGCTACCATCTCCAGCACCTGCCTAGGCAACCTTTTTGTAATGCCAATCAGTCGAATACCAGTTCCATTTCTATAGGTTTCATTAAAGGGGAAAGAAAGAAGAGCTACTTAGTGTGTGCAGAGTATATTATTGATATGCTGATTAAGCATAACGCAAGTGATCATTAACTGCAATTCACGTAAATTACAGCAGCACAGATGTGGGGGTTGGGAGGATAAAAAAGCAAGTCACTTTAATAATATACAATAGAAATGTGATGGATAATTCATACAGGACAAAAAGAGTACAGTCTAAATCTCTAAATCCCACTCTGCATATTCATTCAAGTAGTTGTATTGGTTTCAGCATTTTTTTTTCTTTTTTTTTTTTTTCAAGTAGTAAAGATGTTTCTAATTTAACTCTAGCTCCATGTTCTTTGGGAAGTTTGGAAAAAAAAAGTGACATAATTGTAGTACATCATTCTGTAGTCACCCAACTTGAGGCTTGATCTGTACAGGTTTATTACTCATTTATGGACTTGAAATTTTTGGTCACTTTTTTTTAATGTAGTTATTATAAAAGACAAATCATGCTGATCTTGTTTTGCTTATAGCTAGAGAAGAGAGTGCTCTGGCATTTGTTATTGTCATGTAACAGGTAATTGTAAAAAAAAAAAAAATCCAACAAACCCGCAACCCCCCCCAATAAACCCCAAACCAACCTGTTCTGTGTATGACTAAAGTTTGTTAATTGTGGACAAAATTTTAAAAGGACATCTGGCAAATAAAGATACTGTCTTTGATCATGATAGTTTTCTTGGTCCTTGAGTTCTCTCAGAACCATCTGACCTTTGTGATGTGCCTGTGCTCAGTGGTTGCCTGCTGACGTTCTACACTGAAGTGCTTTGAAAATCCCATGTGAATGGCTTTGTTTTTTCTTAGCGGTCACTCTCATGACCATTTGGGCAAAACAAGCTGATCACCTCAGTAATGGCAACTGGCTTGTAAGTATTACAGGAGAGCAGGGTAACATTCCCTACTTGTGTCATAGCTTGTGTTGTCCTACAAAAGCTAGAGCATGTATGACTGAGATTAATGAGAGTTTTTCCATCAAGTGAAATTGGGTTAGAAACCAAAAATCTCAGGGAAAATGAGGAAAATGCCTCCTTTTTTGTATTTCAGGAGCCTGAAAGTAGTTTGTCACATTAGGCTGGGATACTGCCTATCCATGACAGTGGCAGTCTTCCTGGCTGTGTGTGTTCTGTTTTCAACAGATGGCAAATGTGTAGCACTCTAAAAACTTTTTGGCCTTCTTTTTTTGTGGGATATCATGGACAGAGTGACTGCAGAAGACTGGCTAAATAACTTATGGGATGTCCTGTGTGACTGGATGAAGGCAGAGTAGAACTTGTGCAGGGTCAAATTTTGCCTGTGATTAAGCTGCCTGTTCAAGAATCAGTTACTGGGACCACTGTGAATGGAAGGTTTCTCTTTTTCTATGGAAGACATTTTCAAGATTAATAAGTGTTTCCATGAGTGGTGGAAATCATGAGGTTTGTTTTCCTGAAGCTTTGTGTCTTGTGGCTAATTGTGTCCTGTGATAGGAGGTTGTTTTGCAGTAGGTCCTTAATGCCAGTGGGTTTCCCAGTGTCATGCTTCAGCCTTCCCTTCAGCTGGGCACACACAAAGTTTCGCTTCCCTACAGGTGTCTCATATTTTCAGACCGCTACAGAACCTTAGGGCAGCTAAGCTGTCAAAAAAACCTTAAAACAGGCCAACAAATACAAAAAATAATGAAAAAACCTAATTTTAGTTTTCTTTTGATATCAATTGACATCTTTGTGTTAATTTGTCTGAGACGCTGGACTTAGCTTGTCAACTTCAAAGTGATGCTGTATTTGAAGTGGGGAGTATTAGCACAATCACCAGGTGGCTGTAAAGATGAGTTTCAAAGAAAAACAAATTATATCAAACAACTGGTATGAGACAAAAGATTGAAACTGAAAGGTATCTTTGTACAAAAAAAATTAAGTACTTTTTCAGAACAAAGCCAGTCACATTACACAATTATACGCTTTCTTTTTCCTATTCATTAAGCCATGGAATTTCCTTAGTACTTCTCAAAACAATGCATGCTGTTAAAACCAGGATTTATCTATGTTTTGCCTGAGACCTGGTCTCCTTACAACTTTATGTATTTCCTACTGTCACCCTGCCTTTCCTGACTACTGTATCAGTTCTGAAATGCAAGCAGGCTATCTTGGCGATTGAAAGTCTGTCTAACCACTTGGGATTCTGTTTTTGGAATAATAGACTTTCTCTTGTCTTACACTGAATGCCCGATTGAGAAAGTAATTTGTTGGTTGGTTGGTTGGGTTTTTTTTGTTAATATACTTTTTTCTTATCCCAGCCGACACACCCCCCGCCCCCCCCCCCCCCCCAAATTAGCTTTTTGGGTACAGAGTATGTTTCTTTCATTATATTCTCCCATTTTCAAAATAATGAAGGACAGTGGTAAAAAAAGAAGAGCACTTTTACTAAGCTTTCATAAGTTCTTCCCTTCACCTCCATTTTTCTGTAATCAAGCATCTGCTATTTCTAGTTTTTAGACTTCCTGTTAGAATAAGACTATTTGAATTGATTTTTATTACTGTAAAGTGAATGACTTTGCTTTGGAGAGGGACATCTGCCTCTCTTTCCTTTCTTTTTTTGGAGCTCAAGTCTCTTAGTTTGCATTCAGAGCCTCAAATCAGAATATAGTGGTAGTTTCTTCAATTTCTGGGTGATTCTTTTAAACGAAATCTGAACATGATGAAAAATAATTCTTTGTACTGTGTTTTGTTCCTCTTCCTGATAGGTATTACTTTTAGCAATCTAAAGCTATGAGAGATGTTTGGCGTGGGTTTTTTTAATTATATGAATATTGTTAAACTGATAACAGCATTGTTTAGTACTGCTTTCTGAGTGTAGTATTAAAGATTCATTGATGTCTTCGGAAGCAGTGTGTGAGTAGTCAAGGGTGGAATGTACTGTTGGTGTACTTTAGCTGGCTTTGACTCGTGTTTCATCTGTGCATTATCTTCAGCTGCTTGCGTTAAGCACGCGTTTAAAATGGAAGTTTAAACAAAAAAAAAATCAGGCAGATTTGACTAAACAAATGGGGGAGTGGATTTGAAATAGAAGAACTGAGATCATGCATGTTACTTCAGAATTATATCTGTCTCTTGTTACGATTTATCAGAAAGAAATGCTTTTTAAAAATGCGGAGTAGTGTGATACTCTTTAGATGTGGTGTTTGATAATTGCAATCTGTATTGCATTCACTTGCAAAACGGAACATGATCGTAAGGCTAACGTGGTTTGGTATGTTTTAAAACCAACTTCCAGCTTGACATGAAGTAAAAAAGTGTGCTAATTTCTATTTCGTGATCATCGTTAAGGGATGGAGAGAGCCCTCCCTCCTACCCCCCTATTCTTTTGAAACTAGCATTTGTACCATGTTACTTATGAGATTTATATTTAAAAATGCAGCAACAACAAAAAGCTGAATGTACAGTAAGTACAATGTCCTTATGTAATTTTTTTCTAATGAAAAACATGGAACTCCCCCATATTTCATGACCTTCATCAGTCACTTCACTTACTAGTAATAGGTTGCTGGAGGTTGGGTATCAGTTTTCTGTGGTTTCAAATAAAAAATAAAAAAAAAAAGTGAGCAAGTTTTGGCTTCTCTTCCAAGACTTAAATAAAGATCTTATTTAGAGCTGGAATTGCAGATACTTCAGCTCCCAATTTTTCTTTTTAACTTTCAAAGCTTAGAAACGACATCGTTCTCCACATGGGCAGAGTTTTATTCCTGTCAGCCCTGTCAGTATTAACGTATGCTGTTTGCGAGAAGTTCTCTCAAATGGCCTGATCACCATGAGATATTTCTGCTGTTGCAAAGAAATGCTTACTTTATAATTTTATTTATTTTCTTTTGTGCAGAATTCATTTGCATAAGCCAGACTAGAACAAAGTAAATACAGTAACTGTCAGGAAACACAGCATTATTTACCACGGGGGCACACTACGGTCGATCTTAAGACTCTTTTTATAACATCAAGACCACAAGAACAGTCACTGTAGTCTCCGGTTAAAAATGCCTATAAATGTTCTTGCCTGATAGCTTTGCTGCGGTTGTTTATGGTCTAAATAGCTGCGGTAGGTAATTTATTCTGGATAGATTTTTTTTTTCCTTCCAGATTTTCGGAAATAATTGTCCGTGTTGGATAGTATTTCCCACAATTTAAAATTGTTCTTTTAAAAGGTACTGGGAAAGAGGTAAGTGCGCTGATGGCTTGCTGGCTTGCAGTAGCTTCTAGGCAGGAGACCCACAATGTTGCTTAATTCCTCCCGCCCCAGTCCTCCAAAGTTGTTTGTGAGAACAACCTGAGGATTCTGTTAATTAGTTTCCCAATTTCGCACACTTCAACTTCTCCGGAGCGATTTCCTAAGCTTTCCTGTCAGCCTTTCGAAAGCGTCAGGCAGCAGCCCTGGGGGGAGAAGCTGCCTGCCCTCCCCGGGGCCAGGGGTGTCGGGAGGTGCGTGGCTTCCCTACCCGGCGGTAGCTCAGCCCCGGGCGGCGGCGGGGCTGAGGCCGGAGGGCAGGTGAGCAGCAGCGGGGAGGGACGGGGTGGAGAGGAGCGAGCGAAGGCCCGTGTGGGAGCTCCGTCCCGCCCTCCATTCCCTTCTGAGCCTGCGACCGGTTTACCGCCCGAACGGCCGCGGGGGCTGACCGTTACGCGGCGTCCCCTTCAGCGAGACCCCGGCGCGGTTCAGTGCCTTTGCCAGCCGCGGGGCCGCTGTCACACACAGACGCGCGGCAGGTTCCCCCGGGGCTGAGCGCGCCCGTGAGGGAGGAGCGCCGCAGAGGTTCAGCCCGGCGCTGCGGTGTCAGTGCGGGAGACCTGAGTTTGAGGAGGAGTATGGCGGGGCCTCTGATCCGCCTGAGCGTCCCCCGTCACAGTCCGGCCAGCCATTAGGCCCCTCGGCGGCGATGGGATTCCCCCGGGTGCCCTCCCTTGTCAGGGTGCCATGGAGTGCCTGGGGTGACGGGAGGTTGGGTTAAAAACTTCAGTAGAGAGAGCTAGGACAACGTTTCGCACTGTGCTCCGCTCTTACGGCCCTCCTAGCGTTAGCGTTATTCAAAAGCGAAGGAGGGGGCGGGTTCAGCCAGCTCGGCGGGGCAGCCACGGCTCGCTCCGAACGCAGCAGCCCAGCGGGGCGCCTTCTCCCCTCGCCTTCTCCCCCGCCAGCCGGGCGCCCACCCGGCCCGTGCCGCGTCCCGGCGCCGGGAGCGGCGCGGGCGGCTCGGCAGGTGGCACTGTTCCTTCAGCGCGGCCCCCGCGGCGGGCTGGCGCTGGCGCTGGGACGGGTAGCATCTCCCAGCGACACTCGCACCCCGGGCAGTGGGAGGCATGGATCACCGGCAGCTTTTGGCTCTGTCTTGGTTAGGCTTGCCACGTCCTTTTGGGTGTCTGCCGTGGTTCCCTTTTAGGGGTGCCGCCCAG
This sequence comes from Hypotaenidia okinawae, assembly GCA_027925045.1. NCBI lineage: Eukaryota > Metazoa > Chordata > Aves > Gruiformes > Rallidae > Hypotaenidia > Hypotaenidia okinawae. The sequence goes on from BSDF01000001.1 coordinate 98,468,714, forward strand.
CTCCAGAACATAGCAAGCGGCCAATACTTAAGTTCTTTGCGCGCTTGGTTTGTTTTGTAGGGGAAGGTGTGATGGTGAAATACCTGTTTATACTTGTGTTCTGCTTCTAATCGGTGGTTGAGCTCTATGAACGATATGCTGGGGTTAAGGGCTCATTACACTGTGTGTAGATAGTGCGTAGATAATATGGTGATGGAATCTGCGAGTTTTACTCTGTGGCGTTTGGTCCTTGTATCTGTGTGTTAGTTTTCCCTGCCTAGCCGCCATTCCTCGATGTCTTTCAAGCTAGAACTTTATTTCCAGCTGTTGGATTTTCAGAGGCCCCAAAGGATAATTAAGAGACACAGAATGATTGCTAGTTTTCTGTTAGTGTGTGTATGTATGGGTGAGGGCTGTGCTGCTGCGTGTTTTGTGTGCTGTTGCATTAGACAAGTAGGGGCGGTCAACACCATCCTTCCTCAAGAGGCTGGCTATAGATTTTAGTTGGACTCAGGAGGGGTGGGGGAGAGAATTGGAATTGCTCTATGTTCTTGTTTGTAAACAAAACCAAAACTCAATGTAAATCTTTTAAATCTACAGGACAGTTAAAGTTTACAGTAGCTGAAGCTTAGTTTCTACATCGGGTGTTGACATTCACAAGCTAGGGAATGGTAGGAATTACAGGTTTTGTATCCTTTACCAGTTGTTTATCTTGGAACATTACAGATAGACTTTGACCAACAATCCTTTAATTAGTGCCTGTTTAGACTTCATTGATATTGACAAAAAATTTGTGGTGAATTAACCTGATTCAAGTTCTGATGTCACCTCAAAATTATGACTGATGGGAGTGGTTGATGGTGTTGGTTATGGATCGGACTGCAGAATGGCATAACTCAGAATCTACTTTTTATTTGGACTCTTTTTAAAGCTTGGTACTGAAATGTATCTCATTTTCAGAGATGTAGATCATCAGAGAAACCACTAAATGTTTTTTGGAAGAGTTGTGTCCACAGTGCAGGCCTACTGCTAACATCCTATCAGGTCAACAGCTATGGCCTTGGATAGCAGAGTTTAGGAAGCCTCTGAGAATGGAGATAGCACAGCCCTTCCAGGCAGCCTGTTTCACTCCTGCACAGGCTTCCAGCAGACTCAATTCTGCCTGATACTAAATCTGAATCTCTCAAGACACAGTTTGTGGCTGCTTTCTCTTTTACACCATCTGCCACTACTGAGGAGAGTTTGGCTGAGTTAAGTCCCTTTCAAGTTGTCGCAGTCTGTAATTAGATCATTCCTTAGCTTTTTCTTTTTCAAGGCTGAACAATCCCTGCTTCCTTCCATCATGTGCTTTTGTCCTCTAACTGTTTTGGTATTGAGCAGTTTTATTAGGTATGACGATGCCATGCTCCTCACCATACTAGCTTCCTTAACTGAGGGAAATAAACATGTGGAAAACCTCTACTGGGATGGCAGAAAAACAATCCAAGGATGAGATGGAGTAGAAGTATAGGTGCCTTATCTATCTAACTGAACAAGTGTTTCACTCTAGAAATGTGTAGTACAGCTTACTTGACCACAGCTCCTAAAAATGAGAAAGCTGGTCCTATACTAGCTTGTTATCCAAAAATTCTTACAATGGGAGCCCTGTTTGTCTCGAATGTAAATGTTTTCAAGGTCTTTTCCAATTCTAAGAGCTTTTTCCTTGATAGCAAAAGAAAATCTTAAACTTAAACTTGTATTTTGTGCCCAAAGAAAAGATTTTATTTAAGACTTCGTAGCAGGAGTGATTTTTGGATTTGAGGGCCGGGGTGGTGTTTTGTTGCGTTCTTTTGTTTGTTGTGGGGGTGTTTTTTTTGTGGTTTTGTTTGTTTGTTGTTCTTTGCCATGCTTCTGAGGGTGAATAGGGTACAGAAAAGAAGCCAAAGGAAGTAATGGCAACTGAACTGAAGATGAGAACTTTGGGTGGAATGGTATTAAACAGTCAAAGCCTGTGTGGAGAGAGATGTCAGATGTGAGGGTAAGGGGTGAGTAAAGAATCAAGACTGAAATCTGCAGAAAGCAGTCTGGATTTAAACTGCTTGTTTGAGCTGCCTTCCGTCTGGAAGACCTGGAGATTCTTCCCCATGAGGCAGTGGGGGATAAAAATGCCACAACAGCCTTCATGTTCCAGAGAAAAGGCAGGACCCTTTGGCTTCTGTGGAAGGGAGAGAGCTGGGATTAACTCCTAGCTTCCCTGTGACTTTCTTCCTTCATACTGTGGACCTTGTGACGTTTGTGCCTGTCTTCTGTTCAAAGCTCTGCCTTCATGAGCATCTGTGTAAATATTTACCAGAAGTTCAAACAAGCAGGTTTCTTGCTTTTCCACTTTTCACCTAATGTAAAATTAAAATCCCAACCAGAACTTCAGAAGTTAATTTTCTTCCTGGCCCCGAGAAGTTTGATACATAATGTGCAATGCATTCCATAAAACTTATGAGATGTGTAACCTGTCTATGCAAACATTGCTACTGCAACTTGAACGTTTATGTTCCCTGATATCCTTGTGTTACCTGTTTAACTTTCACTAATATTTTTGTGACACTTTATTAATAAACATAATATATCCGTGATGGTAATTTAATTTTGCTCTGAAACCTGGTAATAAATGTTAGAACTGTAGAGCATTTATGTAGTTGTGTTTTAGCCTGAAGAAATGTTTAGAGGAGAAGCTGAGCTGCGCTGCTCCTGATGGCACTGTAATTGAGCTGTGTATATTCAGAAGCAAATGGTTTTCAGATTAGAACATCCTTGTACAATTAAAACATCCAGAGGGGGGATCGTTAATGACGAGTAGTATGAGGATGAAGGACAGGTAGGGTGGTGAGGTAGTGCACAAAATAAATGTGCAAGCAGCGTGGAAACTTTCCCTCTTTTTTTTGTAACTGGTTTGACAGGATCACAGGACTCCTGCTTTGTTAGTCTTCTGTAGACTGGGAGCTAACTTGAGGTATCTCTGAAGTACACAGGACTAAAGAGAGCTATTGGTTTTAAAGCGCAGGGTATGGGATTGGATGGGCAGACAACAGTTCCTAAATCTTGGAACAAACCACATACTGAATGTCAGGACTGTCACATCTTCAATTTACATAACCTTTCTTAAAACACTAGGCACTGTCACTCATGCTGTAGCAGAGTGGTGGATTGTGGACTACCCAGCTTTTGAGTTCCTGAAGAGTGTGTGATTTTTAAAGTATTGCTAAGTAAAAAGTAAGCAGAAACTGAGAGAATGGAGAACATTTTGGGAATAGAAAGTAAATGCCTAGTGTTGGTGTTCTTAAAATTTCAGGAAAACTAATAGACGTGGCATACTGCATCATGAAAATCGAGTTGTTGCATGTGACTCTACTAGTGCAATGTCTTGATTTAGAAGGTGGAGGGCAGCAGTGAACTCAGAGCTAACTTAGTTAAACCACTATTAATAGACATGCAAAGGGAAAGGTCTGCAGCTTCTGTTATGTAGGTTGAAATATAGTGACTTTGAGAACTGTGCAAAGAAAATACAGTTTTACTTGACTGGACTTTGTGTTTGAATCTGAAGAATGGCAGGTCTCTGTGTTGAAGGAATATGATCTGTTATTAAATACATAATCTGTATGAAGTATATAGTCTGTGTTTATGTCCTTTTAAAAATAAATTCAACAGTGGGGCAAGGAGTATGTGAACTCAAGGTGCATATACCCTTGGACTCTTACAATGACTGATGTTCCAAAATTTGCAGGATTATGTCTGCCATCCTAGTTTGTGTTAAATATAAAGCATACATTTAGTTGTTTCTGTTTGGAAGTGAACTTTAAAACCATATGTATTTTAACTGGTGCATGTTAGAGGTATTTACAAACACTGGTCAAATGTGATGTAGATTTGTTTAACCTAGTTTACTAGTTGAGTTAAAGGCAGTGCTGTGACCAAATGTAAACAAGTTTTGGCATGGGCACTTGCAATGTGTTGTATTTAGAAATCAAATTCATTTAGTAATGAGGGCACTCTCTTTCCCCCTCCCACCCCTCCTCCCATTATGCCTTAATCTTAACTCTTAATCTTAAATACAGATTCAGATCTTCCTTTTGGATTCTTCTGTAAAGCAGAGATTTTGAATTAAAACCTTACAAGTTCTTCTCATTTTATTTGCCTGCTCAAATTTAATGAAAAGTACTAATCCAGGAAAGATGTAAGAAATGGACAAGAAACAGTCTATTCCTTTTTCCTTTTTAAAAAAACCTTTTTATAAAACAAAACAAAACAAAAAATAAGGGAGGGATGGAAGAGAAAAGCAAAACTGCAAGTGATTATCGATGAATTTATCTCCTTTGCTATTATAAAAAGAACAGACCAGTCTTTCTGTGATTGTTTCTTGCCAGTGAATGCTTTAGACCAGTTGTTTTCTTGTGTTATATCCAGGGAGATGCTACTGACTGCTTGGGAAGAGTTTGCTGGATGCAGTTGATTGCCAGGCCTGGATGCTCCTGAAGCCCCCATAGGATGGGAATAGCATAGAAATCTTCTTCACTGTTCTGCTGTGAATTGTGTAGAATTAACTGTGTGTGGATTTTGGAGGAATGCAGTTTACATTGCTTTATATTTCAGTTTTGATTTAGGATAGAAGCATTGCTGAGTTGATTTGGTAACCTTCTGTCAAAGTCTGAAGGATCCTGTAAGGTATGCTGTCAGTGCAAGGACATTCTTCAACTGTGCTCTCAGTATCCATCTCTGTAACATAGGTGTATTCAGTTACATGCTCCTGTACACTCTGTTACTAAAAATGATAGTAACATATAGTTGAGAAAAGCGACCATTTACATAGTTACAATATTAGAATTAATTTCTGCTATATTTAGCTTTATCTATTAAGGAAATAGCTTTTACCAATCCTGATACAAATTCTGTAATTTTTCATCCACCCCTAATAACTTTTGACAACCACCTGTCTGGTTTCAGCCACATTTGACTGGAAGGTGTCCAGCAGCATCAGTCTCAAACATATGTAACGCCTGCCCCTCTACTCCATTCTTGTGAGACCCCAGTTGGAGTACTGTGTCCAACTCTGGGGTCCTCAGTACAAGAACATGGAGCTGTTAGAGCGAGTCCAGAGGACCGTGAGGATCATCTGAGAGGTCTTCATAGACTTCTTTTATAGAGACTGGCTGAGAGAGTTAGGAGTGTTCAGCCTGAAGAAGAGAAGGCTCTGGGGAGACCTTATAGCAGCTTTCCTAAAGGGGTCTGCAGAAAGCTGGAGAGGGACTGTTTACAAGGGTAGATAGTGATAGGACAAGAGTAATGGCTTTAGGTTGAAGGAGGAGGATACATTTAAATTAGATGCAAGGAAGAAATCCTTCACTTCGAGGGCAGTGAGGCCCTGGCACAGGCTGCCCAGAGCAGCTGTGTCTGCCTCCTCCCTGGCAGTGCTCAAGGCCAGGCTGGATGGGGCTTTGGGTAACTTGGTCTGGTGGAGGGTGTCCCTGCCCATGGCAGGGGGATTTGGGACTAGTTGATCTTTGAGGTCTCTTCCATCCCAAACTCTTTGGTGATATGATGTTGGAAGGTCACTGCTTCCTAGCAGAGCAGCAAAAGAACCGTTACCATACCTGCTGCAGTTATTTCCCATCTCAATGATTTTAACAGTGTGGGGTAGTTGAAAAGGTTTATGTAGAAAAACAAAAGAGGAATAATGAAAAGGATTTTTAAAAGTGTTGCCCTCATTAATTTCTTAAACTTAATTCTTAGCAGGAGGCAGAATCCCTTTTATCCTAGCAAGTCTTTTATTCTGGACAAAGTGAAGGATGGACAGAGCTCTAGGGTCTGTAGCATATTAAAGTTGTTAACCTACCTGTGAACCCATTTTAGACATAGGAATTGTGTTGGATTTGCATTGTAACTAAGAGGAAAATATGGCTTCATGTAGTAATGCTCCTGCATTGTACGTAACAAAGAGACTAGTCAATGTAGTCTTTCCCTTCCTTGCCTCCCCACCTCTGTCATCCTGCATGTGAGTAGTGTTTTGTAAATGTGATGGACTCAAATGAATATAAAGTGTTATATTTTGGCACTGCGTTTCATGCCAGACATTCAGTGGGATAAAGTAATGGCTGGAAAGCACAGAGATGAAGTAAGTGTCCAAAGAAAAATCATCGGTTCAGAATGGCTATAGCTGCCTTTGTTGTGGAGAGAGAATGAACAGAGAAGTGCAAGGAATACAGATGTACAGAAGTAATCACTGATGGGTGGTCTGAGCGGTGTATATAATATACTGGACAATTGGAAAGGTTATGGAATGGTTAATGGCAATACTAAAATTATAATAATGTAAGAATGCCAAAAGGTCAAAATAAATAATAAAGACATATTGTGTTATCTGAGAGAGAATGGACAAATAAAAAAAAAGGAAAAAGTAAAAAAATCTTAGAAATAATCCAGAATAATTTAGTTATTGTGGAAATTGCATAAAACCAAAATTAGATTAAAGAATGGTTTCAATGTCCACAAATCTCTTAAAAATGTGTAAAGCAAGAATAATGCAAGGAAGATAATACTGGGCTTATCTGACAATGGAAATGGTTTAGTATTAATGTCTTCTGGTGACACACTTGGCATTTTGTGCACTGAAAGGAACAGGGATATGGGGGAAAACAGTAGATGACAATGTAATAGATGTCTAGAGCAAATGTTTCACAGAAGAAGATGGAACTAAGGAAGAGAAGAGCTAAAGGGAAGGGTGTTCAGGAAGAGAGAAAAAGAAAATGAAGAATGCAATATTACTCTAAAATATATAGCTACGTATGAGCAAACTGTGAACTGAGAGCACCATATGGTTTACAAATTGAGTCTTTTCTCCCTGCTGTTTGTTAAACTAGTAGAAGAGGATCCCTGTTTGTTTCATGCCCTGTGGTCCATACGGCAGCATGGTCTGTTCCCTCTGAAGGGGTCCCAACAGGCAAAGCATGCAAAGGGCAGCTCTGAGAGCAGTGACTCCATCCATAGCTCCCTCAGTAATTCTGTCAGAAGCCCTCAGCAGTTTCATGTTGTATCATTAGGGTGTTACTCTCTGGCTAGTTGCTGACTCCTTTTGCTGGTCCTCTGAAGCGGCTGTGGGCTAAGAATGACATGGTAGAGGGTAAGGGTGGGACACCAGGAGATAGGCGGGTAGCAGTTGCTGGATCCTGTTGTAATGTCTGCCCCAAATTGTAACTTCCCTTGTGTCATACAGATAAAATTTTATTTAGTTGACAAAGCAAAAATTTACCATCTGCTCTGATTTTTTAACATGAAGACACAATGTTTTAAAAAGTTTATCATTGGATTTAAAGGAGTTGGCATTGCTCTGTATCTTCAAGCCTGTGTTTTCTGTGCTGTTCAATGGAGAGAATAATTAAAAACCCAACAACTTGAGACCTCTGTGCCATTCCAAAACACTGGGTTTTGCTGCTGGGGATTATGCTGCTTTTTTCTTCCTTTTTTTCTTTTTTTTTTTAAAAAAAAAAAGAAAGACTTTTTCCAAGGTTCAGCAGATACCTTAATGGGTAGAATGAATAGAGAATCTTTTCAAAATTATTAGAATATAAAGCAAAATTCTAATAGTTCTTTGCTTACACTTTTATGAACATGATAGAAATTCTCTGGGGTCTTTTTTTCTATCCAGGTCACACACATGCGGGTAGCTTTATAGCTGTGCACTGTTCTGCCTGATAAAGTAGTCAAAAAAACAGGTGACTGCAAAGTTACCTACACTTAATATGGTATGCAGCCTTTTCAGCCTAAAACACCCCACCCCCTGTTCCATAGCCTTACAGTACATAATTATTACCTGTGGGCTGTGTAAATCTTGACAGTTTTGGTTTGTGATGTATTTGTTCCATGAATTAATTGTCAGGTGCCTTCCACCATAGTTTCACAGGTTGATTGTTTCTGAAATGCTGAAGTGAAAACTCTAAATAGTTAAGTGTCATGTATACAATGTGAAATTAAGTTTTTGCCTAAATTGACTCTGATGGAGGCAAAAAGATAATATGGGCACAGTTGTAAAAGAGCTGGATGTCAGAAGAACGCCAAACTTGCATGTGCAGTATAGCATGTATTACTTCTGTCCATCAAACCAGGAATTGACCGAGTCCAGCTGGATATGGAAAATTGCTGCTTTGGCTTTCTTTAAGCCGTTTTTAAATTTCTTTTTTTGTTTTGTTTATGAGAAGGTTTTTCTGTGGCTGCAGGGAAGGAATATAAAACATTTTGTTAATATAAGATACCACATCTCCCTTTTCCACATGGGATAGCATCTTTTGCCTGTCAAAAGCAACAGCAAATCCCTGTAAGAGTGTTCCTAAACTCTGCTGGGATCTGAACTCATCTTCATACCACTAATGGGTCACAGAACTTAGTAAACAAGAGTCTAGCCCTTAGACTTAAGGAAGTCTTTAACTATCAACTTGTGTTCTTTTGGATGCAGGTGGTTTTTGTCTGTCCTTTTATCTTCCTACATGTTGCACTTTCCTTATTATGGACTTGATGTTTTTGACTCAGCTTTCTTGCTGTGTCATGCAAAGTTTTCCAGTAGCAAATATGGAGAAATATTGTTGCTTCAGCAATGTGGCTTATACTGCAGGTAAGAAAGGATTCAGGGACCAAAGGCCTCCATGTTTGTGTAGAAAACAAGGAAGCAGAAGAGGGAGAATGAGAACTGAGTGTGCAGGAAAGTGCCTGCCCAGTTTAATGACTTGCTGACTGCCTTTTCTGGGGAATTTGCAAGACTGCTGCTTAGGTTTGGGTGCTGTGGGAGTTCCTTCTCCCAGATTTTTACTTTATCAGCTATCTGTGGTACGTAGACACACACCCATGATAATGATTTACTCCTTCATTAAAAGTATGACTTTAGGATCTTAACCTGAATGATACTGATTATCATGGATAGACACATAAGCTTTATCTTTCCTTCCCCTCTTCCTGCTTCTTGTACCTAGTGCCCAAGAACAGAAACAGAGGTTGGTTTTCTGCTCTTGCATTTCTGAAGTAATCAGTACCTTGAACTGCCAGGGCCTCTTCGTTCAGTTTTTGTGTGAATACAGTTTATGAATTTAGGACTTTGGATTCATGCATTTGAGACCAGTTTTATTGAAGTGGAGTTTGTTCACATGTACTGTTTTTTAGGTCCTTCCCTGTTTGGTTCTGATGTGCTAAGCTGGTGAAAGATCTCTCTCAGTTGAGAAATAAGGTCTTGCTTTGTATTGTGAGAGTGGGAGCAGGTTTCACAGTTACCATTCTGCAGGATCTTAGGTGCCAACACTTTCCTAATTTGTGAATTTCTTTTGAGAGCAGGGTTTTTTTGCTTCTTATTTGTGTTTTGACAGCGGTGTCAGAAGATGTTGTCCTCGTGTTGTTTGTAAATACTCTGGTTATAATCAAAGAATAGCTTTTTATGTCATATAAGTTGCTAACTCTGTTGACTGGCAGCTGGCGCAAAAAGTCCTGACATCTCGTAGTGGGTGGCAAAGGGCAGCTCTACAGTACAGCATTTTAATTTCCAGCTCTGGAAATACATGTAAGTTTTAGGGAAACCTTACTAGTCATTCCAGTGATTCGATGAAATTGGTAACAGGGAAAGACAATATTTGAATAATTTTCATGACCAAAAGTTGGTGTTATGAAGTATTTTCTGTTGATCAACTGATCTTTTGGTGCTGGGTGCTATGTGCCAGCATATTAGCTCTACTTACCTGTTAGGAGTTTCCCACTGGAAAAAGTGCTGTTACCAGTAATTTTAAAATAACAATACCATCCCACCCCTGGACTCTAGGAGCATAGTTATAGCTTATGGCATTCAATTAAAAGTTATGAACTGAATTATATGGCTTTAAACACAAAACTCTTGACCTGTGAAATATTTTTATCTTTAGTTGGCCATATGAATCTTGTTTTTTCATCATGCAAACATGTCCACAGGTGGGGTCTTTTTAGCATATACGAACTAATTTTGGTAAGAATCTTCTAATAGACCCTGAAGTATGCATGCTTTTTTGTAAACTAGTGTTTATTGCACTGGAACCTAGAATAGAATCATAGAATCAATCATAGGGGTTGGAAGGGACCTCGAGAGATCATTGGGTCCAACCCTCCTGCCAGAGCAGCTCCCTAGCTCATATTGCAGATAGGCGTCCAGACGGGTCTTGAATATCTCCAGAGAAGGAGACTCCACCACCCCCTGGGCAGCCTGTCCCAGGGCTCTGTCACCCTCACTGGGAAAAAGTTCTTCCCCATGTTGGTGCGGAACTTCCCGTGCTCCAACTTGCAGCCACTGCCCCTTGTCCTGTCTCCACAGACCACTGAAAAGGGGCTGGCCGATTCCCCCTGCATCCCCTGCTTAAGATAATGAACAGCCCCAGCCTATTCAGCCTCTTGTCATAGGGGAGATGGTCCAGGCCCTTAATCATCTTCGTAGCCCTTCTTTGGACTCTCTCCAGGAGATCCCTGTCCTTTTTATACCAGGGAGCCCAGAACTGGACACAATACTCCAGTTGGGGCCTGACCAGGGCAGAGTAGAGGGGGAGGATCACCTCCTTTGACCTGCTGGCCACACTCCTCCTGATGCACCCCAGGATCCCATTGGCTCTCTTAGCCACCAAGGCACACTGCTCTCTCATGGCCAACCTGTCATCCACCAGGACCCCCAGGTCCTTGTCCACAGAGCTTTTCTCCAGCAGGTCATCCCCCAGCCTGTACTGATAGAAACGGTTGTTCCTTCCCAGGTGCAAGACTTTACACTTGCTTTTGTTGAACCTCATCTGGTTTCTCCCTGCCCAGCTCTCCAGCCTGTCCAGGTCTCGCTGGATGGCAGCGCAGTGTTCCTGTGTGTCAGCCACCCCTCCCAGCTTTGTATCATCAGATACTTGCTGAGGGTCGATGCTATTCCCTCATCAAGGTCGTCAGTGAAGATGTTAAACAGGACTGGACCCAACACCGAGCCCTGGGGAACACCGCTAGTCACAGGCCTCCAGTCAGATTCCACTCCACGAATCACGACCCTCTGGGCTCGGTCCGACAGCCAATTCTCAACCCACCTCACTGTCCATTTGTCTATCCCTTGCTCTCTCAGCTTTATTATCAGGATGTCATGGGAGACAGTATCAAAAGCCTTGCTGAAGTCAAGGTAGATGACATCCACTGCTCTCCCTCCATCCACCCAGCCGGTGATGAGATCATAGAAGGCTTTGAGACTGGTCGAGCACCATCTCCCCTTGGTGAATCCATGCTGACTACTCCTCATGACCTTCTTCTCCTCCAAATCCTTGGAGATGGCATCCAGAACAAGCTGTTCCATCACCTTTCCAGGGACAAAGGTTTATCACCTGTTGTGATAAACATTGCGCTGGTATGTCAGAGTAGCCCAATGTGGTGGCTGTGAACCAAGGGAAACACTGACAAGTCTTGGATATCAGATTTTAATTTTCCTTGAAATAAACCCCAAACCAAAACAAAAAATTCCCCACAAACCAAACAAGAAACCTCCAAACAAACAAACAACCTAGAAAAAAGAAAGCATTCTTTGTTAAAAGACTTCAATTTAATGAAAATGAAGACTATAAACCAGATCTTTGTATTGATATCAAGTTATTTATGATTTATAGTACAAGAGTAAATGAGAATTGAACTTGATAGTCATTGATCACGTACTGCAGTGTATTGACAGTGTGCAGTGTGATACCTGTCTTCTAGAGTTTGTTTTCTTATAACTCTTAAAATAAAGCTTATTCCTTATTAGTCTACATCCTACTTTTTTATTCCTTAATATGAAGAGAGAAGCAGGTAGTCTGATCTTGCTCTCTTTAGTTTTGAACAGCTCATTTGATTTCATTGGCATAAGATAATTTAGCTTGGACCACTTTCCCCCAAATCTACATTTGAGAAATTAGTTGCTTCTGAAGTCTGAATAACAACACAAGACTTACTGAATGATTATATGTACTAAAGTCTCACCAGGTATGTAAAGGTTACAAGTCTAGGCAATAAATTCCTCTGCTTTGAACCAGTTTACTTGATCTATATTCTCTTTTTCCCTTAGGTGTATTGCCTTCATCTAACAGCTCTTGAGTAGTTTCAAGTAGCTGCTTTGAAAAGTCATCAAACCACGTAAATGTGATTTATTTTATAAACTTTGGAATTTAAGTTGCCATATAGACAGAATTTAGACATGAATGCAGTCTTCAGTTTAAAGTCAGCTTTTCATGATGTTACCTCTGGCTATTTGGTGCTTGTAGGCATAGGAAACCTGTTCAGAGCTCATGTGCGTTCCTCTGATCCGTTCAGATCTGCTTTTAGGGGCTGGCTGTTGGAATAGCAATACAAATGTGTATCAGGTATCACCTTTGTAGAGCAATAGAGAAAAAAACTGCTTTAGTATATCAGAAGCATAAAGGAAAGTAGTCACACGTCATATAAAATTGTTTCACGGGTGGACTTTCTTACTAGAGATAATGGCCATTTCAGACTATATAACAGTTTCAGGTGAGATGTGTGAACATGGTGTGCAATGGGAAATAAATGATTTTGTCAAGCTTAGATTCATAGTATATCTGATTGTGACAATTTAATTTTAATAGACAGTGAGTGATGCTCCTTATCACAAACCTGGCCAAATCCTAACTTCTAGAGTAAGGTGTAGTAATATATCTCAGTATTTCTTGAGGGAAAAGAATAAACCATTACTGTTGTATACTAGTAACATGTAGTGACATGTGGCATCAACTTAACCGCTCTAATCTGAATTGATTTAATATACTACAGAATGGGTCTTATTTAGGCTCTGATCTTACTAAAGGTTGGTGTATGGAACTAGTTTCACTGACCATTCTGTGAACTCACAGCATTGAGTCTTTAGGTGGTGTTAAAGTAAATCCGTTTATGATATGAAATTCATGAGAACAGAATGTGCCTGTGACTGACAGGTAATTTGCAATGAGCTTTTCCAGGGCTGCAGCATAATTTCAATAGCAGCTGTAATCATAGTGTCTGAAGAGTTTTGAGTGTGTGCGTGCTTTAGTGATTTATTTATTTTTTCTTCTTTGTTGATTTAAATATTAATAGGAAACTCTGGGTGCTGATCTGATCTCAATTTTAGTACCTTTTACTGCAGCATTAGTGTGCTGATTTCAGAGGAACAGCTCTTCTATGCTGTGGTTATATCACTATATAACCAGAATAAATGCTTATTTTAGAGTACTGTTAATGAAATTACATTTTCTTCTCAGACAATCAGTAAATCTAAGTGGCTGAAAGTATAATAACATCTAATACTAACTTAATGAAATTTTGCTGCTGTTATGATACTTATTTGTGTCAGGCTAATTTTACATGTTTCATTACTATTAAAGCTAAGAAGCATCTCCTTCTCCCTTTTTTCTTTTTTTATGACATAGGCATGAAGTTGGTTAACATGAAATATTGCTATTTTCTGAAATGAAATTAGTGGTTTGTGTAAATAATAAGAGAAAGATTGTTCATCTGCTGCTTTATGTCTCACTAGCATGCTTTCTTTGGAGGGGGAAAAAAAAAGGAAAAAAAAAAAGAAAATTCCAGCCAGGGGCTGGAAGGAAAAAAAATAAATAAAAAAGATCACATGAAACCATAATTGTTTTGAGGAGGGGAATAAGAAAGTAATTTTTAATGAGCACGTAGTTTTCTGTTTCCTGATGGCAATTTGTGCCAGTTGCTGCAGTATATACCAAGAGTTAAAATTTAACACATGGGACAAGAAGTAAAATTACTGAAGTACAGGGTTTAAATTTGAGCTCACAAATGTTGAATCATTATTTTTACTTACTTTAAGTTGTGTGACTTTGCTTTACTCCCTAGACTTGACTTTCAGATTTTCTGTAACGTCATTTTGAGCGGAAGTTCTTTAATCTGTTAGTTTGGTTTGACATTCTAAAGTACAAGGTAATGTTTGCTTGTGGTGGTGTTTGTAAATAGTAAATTGGGTACCAGTAAAAAGTTTCAGGCAGGCATTTTTGTTGTTGAAAATTAACTAGTAAAGCACTGTTTAAGGGTGTTTCACTAGCTTCATTAACTCAATTTAGTAGGGTATTGGACCTACAGTTGCAGAAACCTTTTGTGTGAGCTATATCCTTTGGCCCCTCCAAAGATCTGTCAAAACCTCTAACTTGCAGCAAAATCTATTTGAGCTTCTGTGACAAATTATGGTCGTTTGTCTGTATTATATGGAGTGTACCATGGGGGTTTGCACAGACCGGGGAGTACTGTGGTACCTGGAAGCTGGGAACCTGAAAAATAAGTTGCACAGTTTGAAAGACAACATGCTGCTGTAGTAGGTACAAACTTAGCTGGAATTGACTCAAGGCAGAGTTTCAGTTCAGCAAATACAAATGTTTGAGTTTGGTGGAATTATCCCAGCAAACAGCTGAAAAAAGTGGCAAAAATTACATGTTTCAGTGGGTGAGTGGGATCATTTTAGAAAGAACTGCATTTTATTACAGAGAATTGAGGATTGCTGTCCATTTTGTAAACCATATTCTGTAACACTGTGTGATCTTCATGACAGCTGTACTCAATTTTAGTTTTCGTTTGTGGTATGTGATCTGTGTGCCATGTGCACATGTTATGCTCATGACTGATACATCAGTCACAAGGACACATTGAGTTTTAGCATTTTAATTATATGTATTTGACTTTAAATGATTATGCATCTCCTTTCATATTCAAGTGACTGTGTGTCATAGATCAGAGGAAACCAGAAGACAAATCATGTTTAGTTCTGTGTCTTCTCTGACTTGGAGTTTGGGACTAAAATAGTTTTTGTGGCATTTTTAAGTTCGTGTGATCCAGATGTTACCTAAGTGTAAAGAACGGGTGTGAACCTCCAAAGAATGTTTCTGTAGGAGCAAAAGAGTTCAGTGTATTTCAATCACATCCATAGTTTTGTATCATTTGAAAAATTTATGGACAATATATTACAAGGGAAGACTGCAGTGTGATAACAGAGAACAGGATATTAAAAGACATTATATGTATAAAAAAATGAAAAGATTTACTCTACTCAGGAACTGCAGCTTGGATATGGAAAAATGAAAATGGAAAATTAGCTTGCAGATAATAAAAGAAAAAACTTGATTCAATTGAAGGTCAAACACTGACAAATTTTGCCTTTGAGGGATAGACGGGGGCTTTGTCACTTTCTGCAGTTCTCCTGTTCATTGATCTTTCTGCACAGCACTCATGAATGCCGGGATAAACCTCCCTAGTCCTCTCCCAAGGCAGTCTGGAGGCACGTTTGTGTCCACGGCTATGGACTCTATGATCTCAGAGGTCTTTTCCAACCTAGCGATTCTGTGATTCACGGTGAATAGAAACAGCAGAGCAATGCAGGATTGGAGTACAGAGTTTTCCAGGCTTTCCCAAAAGCTGAACTGCAGGCTGTTGTACCATCATGAAGTAAAACAGCTGTCTAGTGAGGGTTTTTTTTTTGGGGAGGTGGGGGTGGGGGGAAGGCGGTGGAGTGGGGGTGGTGGTCTATCTTTTTCTTTCTTAATGTCCCAGTCTTTCACCCCGAATTACGTGCATTTCATTGTGTGTAACTGACACCATAGTTCACAGCATCTCTGAATTTGTTCCAGAGTTTGTCATAAATACCTGATACTTCATTGTCCCACTGTTTTTATCCTGCTTGTACAAATGCAGTGAAGAGGATTTTATCTTTTTCTCTAAATATTAGTTTACTCAAAGCAGATGTTTTGTGACAAATAATTTGAGGGTGTGCCATTGGAAAGACATGAAATAAAGCTGCTTGAGAGCACTGTTGTCTGGAGAAAAAAATCGAGGTGGTGGTGGGGAATAATACAGCAGTATCAGTGCCACTGGAGCTGAAAAAATGAATGTGTTTATTTTGGTAAAATTTACTGAGAGTAATTTATTTAAGGCGTTCATAGTATAACTTATTGTATTATTCTGCTTTATGGTAAGATTTCATTAGTTCCTAAACAGTATCTGGATGTAATAAAACAAGAATAAAATATTTGTGGGTAACTTTAGTTTTATAAAGCACTGAGAGGACTATAAGAAACAGATTTAAATTGAAAGGGAACAGGTGGATCAGAAACAGAAAAATGTTTCTAGAGAGCAGTGCAAAGGCTCACTGCTGCTTTTTTTCCTCCCCACCTTCCTTTGGCCTTGGAGTTTTCAGAGTTTTATAACTAGGAAAAATGTGCTTCGTGGGTACAAAAGAGCAGTGGACTTTTTGCCCAATGTGCTATTGCAGAAGTGGTGTGAGAACTAGTGGCTGAGAATAGTGTGCTTGTGCTTGGATCAACAACAAGGTATTTCACCTATCTTTTGCTGAAAAATGTGATACAGTAGCTAGTACTGCAATCAACAGAGCTCTATTTCAACACTGCTGCAGAAAGTAACAGTGCAGAAAATAGCTTCAGTTTATTTTTGCACCTCTCTGATGCTACCCATTACATAATATATATATATAAGAATGCTACGGAGAGAAATAAAGTTAAAATATCTGAGGCCATAAGTGGATACTTCAGCCTTGTAGACCCCCACCCTGGGGGAGCATCAAAACTATTCCCCTAAGGGACTGATCACTAGTAGAGGATGACCAAGAGTTCCACCTTTATTAGTCATAGAACTACTGCAGCAGTATGCAAAAGATTAGTGGAAATTTTATTAGAATCTACGTTTTTAGTAGTCCACCTTAACTATTTAAATCTTGCTATATATGGCTTCTTGGAGGAAAGCTCATAAGCCTCTAAGAATTGTGGTCAGGAGGTGTTTTTTATGCTATTTGACTGTTTTCTTGTGGTTTTTTTTAATAAGGACAGGAATTTGTAGTATGTAGCTGCAATAAAAAAGATTGTGCTTTCCTTAATCATTCTGTTTAGCAATCAGCATGTAAGCGTGCTGGAATAAGCTATTTATTAAAACCTAGCTTGATCTATTCTATGTTCCTTGAAGTAATGTAGGTGGTCTTCCCTGCTTGGCTTTCTTCTCAGTACTTCTCTCACTCAGACCTTCTAACCAGGTATCACACCAATAAGTAACATCCATCCAACTAATCTGAGTACAAAATAGGCTTGAAAGGGCATCTATGTGTCCATCTCTTGATGAGCAGGTTGGATCCCTGAAGTATGTGTTCTTATATAAAAACTGTAAATTTTTATTTGTTCTTCCCACTTTAAAATCAGTGTGACAAAAGAGGAAACAAAATTAGTTCCTTCTAAATACCTTTAATTTCTTGTATTAGTTGAGTGATTAGCATGTTTCTAAATGATATTCCATTACTTTTTAAAAAAATGAAATTCTTATGTTGTATATACAACTTAGATGTTAGTTTCTGTGTGTATATAACAATTGTAAATTTAGTGTATGGTGGCAGGAGAAAAAAATCACTGATTACCTGTATTTATGCTACCTTCTGGTTGTGGTGAAAAAATAGCTCATGACAAAGCATTCAAGTTGTTCATAATGAAAATAAATCAGCTTTGAGAAGTATTTAGCAGTATGCCTTGCATTGGATGGGTGTGTGTGATGGATAGAAAACATGTGAAAAATAAAAGTGGAACAAAGCCACTTGAGTCCCAAAGCTTAGTCTGCCATGGTTGCATTAATTCAGTCTTGAAGGACCAGGAGATATCTATTCCATAAAGTGTAAAGCACTTCCTATCTCTCAGTGCAAACACAAATACTTGTCTACGTAACAAACTTCAGTTGTGTAAGACCCATAATAGTGAACCAGCCGCTACTGTATTTGCCGCAGAACGGAGATCAGGCATCAGCATCATCTCTCTCAGCAACAGGAAATTTGTTATGGAAAATTGCAGATGTTTTTGGGAATTGGGCCATGACATAGGCAAGATGGCAAGGTAGGTAAATGAAAGCTTCTGAACATTCTTTTCTGATATGAAATATTTAGATAATAATCACTTTATACCTGCAATGTTAACCAGATTCTATCAACTGCATCTACGAGACTTTAATGACATGACAGCCACAAAGATAACCTATAGAAGAAGTGAATTTACATTCTTTTCTATTCTGTATCTTTTCTTTGGTATTCCCACCCTTTTTCAGATTACCTGAAGGTTAGGAACATGAGGTTTGCTCTGCACAGTGCAGCAGGACATTCCCCAGTACAAAATAATGTGGTGCAAAGTCATCTAATGCAGCTGTTGCTCTAACTCAGGCTGAGATGCCAAAGCATCTGATACTTGAGAGAATTGCACTGCAAGCTTTGGTTTTTCTTCTCCTTTTTGGGCAACTTAGTAAGCTTCAATTTAAAACATATTAGCTTGCTTTGTCTGCTGTCAAAAGTCTGTTGATGATGCAGGTTTGTGTCAACTTTCGAATGGATCCGACCATGTAACCTTGATCCATTAATGATTTAAGTGTATCTGATTTTAATAGAAAAGCTATTTGCAATTAAAGTTTTAAGTTGCTATCATAGAATCATAGAATGGCATGGGTTGGAAGGGAACCCAAGGATCATAGAGCTCCAACCCCCCTGCCACAGACAGGGACACCAACCTCCAGGCCTGGATCTACACAAGGTTGCCCAGGGCCCCATCCAACCTGGCCTTGAACACCTCCAGGGATGGGGCATCCACCACCTCTCTGGGCAGCCTGTTCCAGCACCTCACCACTCTCTCTGTAAAAAAATTTCCCCTAATATCTAATCTAAACCTTCCTTCCTTTAGTTTTAATCCATTCCCCCTTGTCCTGCCGTTGTCTTTTAAAAAGTTGATTCCCCTCCTGTTTGTATGCTCCCTTCAGGTACTTGAAGGCTGCAATGAGGTCCCCCCACAGCCTTCTCTTCTCCAGGCTGAACAAGCCCAGCTCCTTCAGCCTCTCTTTGTAGGGAAGGTGCTCCAGCCCTCTAATCATCTTTGTGGCCCTCCTCTGAACCCTCTCCAACAGTTCTACCCAGTGGCACTGGGGTAGGTTGAGCTTGGGTATGAGGAAGAGCTTCTTTCTTCTTAATCAGAAGGGTTGTGGCCAAGCTCTACAACAGGCTGCCCAGGGGTGTGGTTGAGTCCCCACCTCTGGAGGTGTTGAAAAAACCCGTAGAGGTAGTTGCATGCTGGGACCTAGTCTGGTGATGGGTTTGGTGGTGTCAAGTTGGTGGTTGGGCTCCATGATTGTTAAGGTCTCTTCCAAGCTAAGCGATTATGTGATTCTGTCCTTTGCATCATCAACTTCAGAACTTAGCTGGACTGGCTTCTGCATGTCTAAGGCTGTTTGATGCACGGTAGAGTATTCATCATGCCGGAGGGGGTCAGATGTTTGAGTATTCCTACCTCAATGGAGGGATTCATTGATGGTTTTCCCTGAGTAAGCAATAGGTGCAATTTGTGCATTGACAGCTCTGGCTCCTGCTACATACTCTCCGTTGTCTCTGGAAGTGAAACACATGCACCGTGTTCCTAAACTGGAATAGTTTTTAGGTATTATCGGTGGTATGTATCCTCAGTTTATGGTATGATACATGTTTCTTCTGGAATCTTTAGGGTAAGTTTTCTTTCTTTCAGCTGTTCTCATTTTAAATCTGTGATTTTAACAGTTAAAGCAGTACAACGGTGTAGAAGGTACATTCATTGCAATGAAGTAAGGTTCTAGCTCTACAAAGCCTTCTACACCTGCATCACCTCTTTGGGTCGTATTGGTATTAACAAGTTTGCTGTCTGTAGAATTACCCACTTCTGAATTTAAAGGAGTGAGTGTTTTTATCTTTTGTTCTTTGAAATACCAGTATTATGGAAGCTCTTTTCTCTGTAAGGAGTAGGACTCTAATAGGGGAAATTCTAGGGACTGAATCAGCTTTAGTTCTGGAGCATCAGAATTTACTTTGAGGTAGAGGAAGACGAATTGTGCTTTTCTCAGAGCCTTGTTTCACAACCTTACAGTTAGGTTGCATGTGCTGACCTTGTCTCTGAAGTTTTTCCTGTTAGCAAGCTTCTCAGGTTGTGAGATACAAAAGCACTGTTAAAAAAAGAAGAAACAAGGAAGAAACTTACTGGCATTTGATTGGAAATGTTTAAAGCATCAGAAAACTACTAATAGGTTAAATGTTGGCATTGCATTAAAAAAAAGTAATCTTGAACTAATTTGGAGTCCACAATTAGCCTGGATCACAGGTGGCAAGAAGAAGTTTTAATGATAGACTTGCCCAAGCCTTGAGGTAAATTATGCATAATTATTCATAACTGCTATTTTTGGCTTGCTTGCATTTGTCCTAGACCTCTGCCTGAGGAAACAATTTGAAATAATTAGTGTGTGAGTCCACTGACAATGATGAATGAATCAAATGCATCTGGTGCCAAGTGTGGATCTTGATAAGAAGCAGATAACTTTGGCAACTGTGGATTTTTTTGCTTTTAAATCTCTGGGACTGGAAACAGTTTGTTCATTTTATTAGTCTGACATGCTCAAGGTAGAAAATTACCACTTGCTGGGCCATGATCAAAGTGCAGCTAGGAATTCTATCATTGCAAACACAAAACAGGTCTGCAGAATGTGTGCAAAAACTCAGGGCAAAGAAAATGAAGGGGATATTAAGGCGGAACATGTTGAACACACGGGTCAGAAGAGCCAAAAGTCAATGTTCCAGCAGCACTACACATTGCTTATCTTACACAGGTTGCAGGCACATTTTACCTAAATATTCAGCAGCGTAAATACAGCTGTATGTCATTACTCAGGGAAAAGCAAAAGCAGAAACAAAAAGATTCTGTTTGGGTTTGAACATTATAACTTAGTTAAGAACGCTTCTGGAGTCTTCACAGGGGGTTGTTTCTTTCTTTGGCTTGAGCGCTCAGTTTCTTGTCCATGTAAGTGAGGCTCTTTGTAAATAAGCGTGTTTAATGAAGAGGGGAAGCAACACATTTCAATTAGCATACCTGAGGTAGGTCTTTTTTTCTCATTGGACCACTGAAAGGAACTCTTAATAGTTTTGAGTTTGCTTATAATGAATTGAAACAAGAAGAGGGCATGAGACAGTATTCAGGTCAGTGTCTGAGTAATTTAGCTATGACTGACAACCATAGAATCCTAGAATCTTTTCGGTTGAAAGACCTTCAAGATCAGCGAGCCCAACCATCTGTCCATCCCTAGTAGGTCCAATGCTAGACCATGTCACCAAGTACAACACCTACTCCAGTTTTAAACACCTTCAGGGATGGTGACGCAACCACCTCCCTGGGCAGACTGTTCCAATATCTGACAGCCCTTTCAGAGAAGAATTTTTTCCTAATATCCAACCTAAACTTCCCCTGACACAATTTCAGACCTGTATGTTCAGAGTCTTTAAACAATCAGTTCAGAAGCTTAAAAACAAGTGAGCCCAAGTATTGCATGCTATCTCACTGCATAAGCACCGTTCAACTTGGACACTCAGAGGCAAAATGTCTAGTTAAGGGGGGTCATTTGATATCATTTAACTGACAAAGATCCCAGAAGCCAGACTCCTCACAGTCCTGAGGGTGACAGGTAAAATGCCAAATGAACACCTGAGCAAAGGCTTGGTCACAGCCCGACTGCTGAGAGCCTTTTTCATTGCCTTCGTTCTGGGTTCTGCCTCTTCCTAGGACTAGTGAGCTTCTACATCCAGCTCATGAAGCTGAGCCTACTCAGGCGTGTCTCTCTGCAACCTGGGCTTTCTGCTCAAGGCACCTCCTAAGGTACATCTAAGTGGTTACTTCGTGTTCACTGTACCAAATCCAGGGGCATCTTGACTTGAGGCTGGAAGTTGGAATACCATTTTTGTGTCCCTGTGAACCGGCTCTTTCCATAAGTATCTGAATCCAGACCAGATCTTACTATTTAGCACGGTTCCCACTCTGATGAATCTAAAGGTCCTGTGGGAAAAAAAGGTGTATAATCACCTAATTAGCTGATTTCATAATACGTGTGCACAGTGGAACAGAGTTAAATTTCCAAGTCTCAAAGAGCATACAATTGATTGACATTTCAGCAGCTCTGTGAAGAATGAGAGGAAATTATGTTATTTTCTGCATTCCTGTCTTTTTGTGGATCTGATGGGGATGCTTTGGGGGAGAGGGAGAAGGCAGGGATGTGGTACTGGCCTTCAAGTAAAGAGTTTGCAGCTTTGAAGTCAGCCTACCATTTGTCTTCTACGCTGTCAGGATCTTTTGACCTGCAGGGCAATCCCAGCATCTTGATTCATTCCTGCTTCCCATTACCACTCAGAGCTCCGTGGGAGATGGAGCAAGGACAGTGTTTCTTGGTAGGCAGAAGTGCTAGCTTCTAGTGCTTGTGAAGTAATTTTAAAAAGATTATGGCTGTAGCACTGGATGAATGTCTGTTTTCAAGCTAACAGGACTAATTAAAAAATAGGTTGTGAACTCTTGGAAGTTGTGCTGATGTGCCTGTGCACATCACTCAGCTCTGTGCAGTGGCTTAAAATGTAATGAAGCTCAGACTGTTTTGTCAGTGTTACTGAAATGTATCTGGATAATTACGCTCAGTACTTTGTTCTGCAAGTGGGAGAAGTTTTTATATTCTCCAGTTTCATATCCTAACCCTACCTTGCCCGCAAATGGCCTGCGATGCCTTCTTTCACACCAGTACCATTACTCTAGTGTCCCTCATCATTCCTTTTGTAGAGTTCAAACTGATTTCTATATAGACTAACTTACTCACTTTACACTTCCCTTCATCCACTGCTGCCTGAACTTTAATGGGCAGCCAGTGGTCCTCTTATGTTGGCCTTAGCTCTGAAAAGTGTGTGCATGTGTGTGTAAGTACATGCTAACTGGCTAGCAGGCCAAGCAGCTGTTAAGTCACGCTGTAGCCTTGCCCTTCAAAAGGGGCATTGTATTTCTCTCCTTTACCTTGTCCACTGACTCTTACAAGGTCTGTAGATACCTTCTGAGGCTCCGGTCTTCTAAAACATAGTTGAAATTGGCCAATAGATTCCAAAGTTAGTGAGGACAGCATGCTGGGGAGAGAGGAATAGAGAATTGGTTGGCATGATTTATGAAGCCCTTACGTCATGCAGGAAACAGACTAAACCACCTTTATTTCTGCCCTGTGCAGAGAGAGTAATGTGTCATTAGCTGAACCTTATCTGTTCATTTGGGATCTTAAAGGAGTGTGTTATGTATCTGTCTGATTCTCTGAAGTGTCAAATTTGCATGCAGCTCTGACTAGAACTGAAACGTGTGAAATCACTTTTGGTAGTCAGCTTCTTGCTCCCTAAATGCCTGATGTGGTTCATGTAGGATGCATATTGGGAGTTACAGGGAGTACCAGTAAAATGTCACCTCTCTACACACCCTAACGTTTCTACTGGGTTTGCATAGCATGCAAACACTTTGTGAAAAAGGCTAAAAGCCTTTGCTTTGAACATGTTCTTGGAGACGTTCTTGAGAAAGTGTGTGCACCTTCTGGAGCAAATGCCACTGCCAGTATTACATGCATAGAAACCTCTTTGTCAAGCATGGAGTTTGCCCAACAAAAGTGTTTCGGGGATTTGTGAAGTTCAAGTGTGTTCTGTTCCTATTAGCTTTGTTTTGGAACTGTTAAGTTCTGCTCTTTTTTGTCCCAGCTTGTAAAGAGAAACACTGAAAAAAAAATTGATTGTGGGTAGGTATGTTTCTCTGTCAAGTTCTTCTGTGCACATGTTCATAGCAGACTCTCCTGCTACCTGCAGAAGTGAGTCTTGGTGAATATCTCACTTTAATTTGTCAGTGGGTCAAAATCATGGATATGTAGGTTTCTTGATTGAGGTTTAATAAGACCAGTTGATACTACTTGTAATTAAAGAATGAAAATGGTATCGGGAATGCCTGCTGTCCTGAGTAATGTATTTGCAGGTGGAAGCCTGGCAGGTTCAATTTCATGGTGTCACGGTGTAAGTGCAGACATCCGTGGGAAAATGATCAAATGTGAACTCATCAGGGTGAATGATGGTTTCTGAGGGAAAGTAGTGAGTGCTCTCAGGCTGTCTGAGTAGGAAAAGACAGAATGTTTGGTTTGGAGGTTTTTTGTATGTGTGTGTATGTTTTGAACTTGCCATAATCGATGTTTATTTCTTGAGGTTTTTTTCTTACAGAAGTGATCCTGCAAACACTGATAACTCAGACCATCTTCATAGGCCTAATTTGCTTTCTGGAGAAAAGGACTAAGCCCTGGGTCTTGGGGAAATGACTATTTCTTCTCTGCAGCCTTTAAAAATAAAAAGTAGCATTTCTATGTTATGAAAATAGGAAGATTTAACAGACTTAAACAAGTAAATAATTTAGCCTTCAAAGGGTGTTCAGTGGTCCTATAACTAACTGGATTTCTGTGTGGTCATAGAAACAAGACTAATTTACTCTTTACCTATAAAATTCTTCTTCCCAAGTCACATCTGTATGCCATATTGACATGGGTTTAGTTTTGCTTTGGTCAAATATTTTGATATAGATTTTAATGTAATTTGAATTTACCGGATATTTTTATTCTTTTAAAAATTTTTTTAAAAAATATTTTAAAGTGTGCTCATTTCCCAAAAAACAAAATGGGAAGGGTTCTTTCTCTGAGGCAACAGACTGGGGCTGTGTACTGGCTCTTTCCTGATGGAAGTGTAGTATAAATAAGAAACCTCTTTGAGGAGGAAAATATGAGAATATTTTCTTTGTAGTGGATAAACCTATTTAGTTGTTGGCCTCTGAAGCTTTCACTCTCAGACTGTGAACTGAGTATTGTAATAGGTGGCTTGTAAGTTACTGGCATCTCCTTATACATGCTGACAGTGGCACGAACATTGAGGATGGTGGTGCGAGGGGAGTTTTTTGGAGACTTTGTTGTTTGTGTGTGATGGTTGGTAACATAAGCTGACTGAGAAAGACCTTGCCACTCTCACTCTGTGTCCCTGCTCTTCATTGCCACACCTGGAGCCCACTGTGGGATTCACCATCTTTACCCATAGCAATAGCTGCCCCTTCAGCTGGCTTGCAGTGCTGGGCCCAGGCGAGGAGGCAGGCCCAGGCAGATGGGTGCCACTGGCAGCCCTGTACAGACCGTGCAGTGTAACCCAACTTGGCTGTGCAAGCAGGCCTGGACAACAAAAGGCACACATGTGTCCTTCCTAAGCTTCATTAACTCTTTTAGAAGAGAGTGTGCTACTTTGACACATTAATTAGTTGCCATGCTTTCTTTTGCTCCAAGTTAACCTATGCTTTGGTCACTTGATTGAAATTACTGATAATTGCAAGGCTGTTAGAGGTCTGTTTATGCGAAGTGTGCTTAAAGGGGCTTTGCTGTCTGAGCTAGCAGGCAAATGTTTCATATCACTTGAGGGCTGCTGGACTGTGCTTGCCCCATGCTCCTCTCCTTAAAGAGAGAAAGAGCAACCAAGGAGAAACAAAGCAAAGATGAAAACAACAGAAAACCAAAAGAAATCACTGCTAAGGAAACCAGTTTTTTGTTGGAAAATAAATGGAATAGTGATAGAGAGGTCTGATAAGAAGTCGTTAGGCAAAGAAAATATTTACCATGTTATTTCCTATGTTATAATATCCCTCAGAAGTTACTGACTTTTCCTGAAAGTTCAATACATTTTTTTCACTTTTTGCTTGAGTGCTGAATAATGTATTTAACTACCACAGAACAAGAGTAAGATTTTGATTGTTCGTTTGAAACTTTCTGGATAAAGCAAGACACCCCCTCCAAAAAAAAAAAAAAAAAGCACAGGTTAATTTAAGCTGGTATAGTTTTGCGGATCTCAATTTTGTTGTATAAATGCTTAGCATATGTAGGTTTGCCCCCAAACAGGACCAGGTTTTTTAGGTTTATTTTAGGTTTAAATTATCCAAGTGCAAAATTTCACTCTGACCTAATTTCTAGGACTATTTGCAATATGCATTTTTGATTAGCTAAGCATTGGTTAATGAATGCTGGTAGCACAAACACAAAAAAGATGTTTTTAGCCAAACTTCGTCCAGTTATGTCATCTTAGCTAAGGTCTCAGTTTTCAGAAACCAGAGTGACATAAAGGCTGACTCTGTCCACCTGTATGTGCAAACATTTGCATTCAAATGTTGCAGAAACGTCCATTTGAGTTTTCTGATTTGTAGTTACTTTAAATTGGGACTTTAGACTTACTGTAAACCAGGACACTTAGACCGATAAAGTGTGAACTGCTGTTTTGAGGTGTGTTGTAATTTTCGTTCTGTGATAATTCACTGTGAAAAGGCATGGGACCTTTTCCTCAAATCTATGCTATAAAATAGGGTCTGCCATTCAGACTGAAAGCTTTTTCTGGACAGAGATGCGTCATTCTTACATATTGCTATTATGCCTTGCACAATGGGATTGTTCCTTCTTAGTACTACTGCTTTTTAAGTAATAAATGTAGCAGTAAAAATACTTTTTCCTGAACTTATTTCCTACAAAAAAGTGCCATTATCTTGCTGCCAGGAACATTAAAGTTTCTTTTTTTTTCTTCAAGTGACCTACTTTGGAAGGTAGTTTTAAAATTCTTCCTTTTTCAACAACCAACCTCTCTGTATTCTTTATTCTGTAAATCTCAGTTTCTGTGTCATTTAGTGCATTGTGAATAATTTTAATTATAGCTAAATTTTCAATTTCAAGTTAGTGCTGTGTTTTATGACATAAAACAGGAATACAATCATGGATCTTAGGTTGCTTCTGGGAAACAGATTGGGTTTTATACAGGCATAAATATTTATTTAAATTCATCAATGTAGAAGATAAGATTGGCTTGAAAATTTAGAAATTGTTTTCTAAGTAGCATATTTTCATGTCAGGGTATTCACGTTGTTTATTGTAGGAGACTTGGTTGATTTGTTATTCTGACTTTTTAATCTTTTAATGATGTAAAAGATAGGACCAGTTGGTGTGTGCAAAAAAAAAAAAAAAAAAAGTTGTTTGGCTACATGAATGCAATGTACTGTAGCTTTGTAAAGTCGAGCAACCCTTCAAGTTTCTTCATGATCTGTTGCTCCTCTGGGAGACCTGCAGTAAAGGGAAAGTGACCCCCAAACGCTTCAACATTGATATGGGAAAAGGGCTTTTTTATAGTGGCAAGACAGCCTGAATAAAAAAGGCATAGGCCGCTTTCCTGCTCTCTGTTTTAGCAGCTACGTTTGTACTGTGCTTTCTTCCAAGCGTGGTATGAGGTAGGCAGGTAATTCAAGCTACTTTTCTGCTATGACATGTTTTCAATATTGCAATAACTCAGCAAACTGTTTTCATATAGATGTATAGTGTGCAGTGCTGTGTTCTAAGATTTGATGCAAAGGACCGTTTTAGCACAGATATACCATAACCATCCACGGATATGTGTGCCATGGGTGATGGAGATTAGCCTTCACTGTAAGGAATATCATCTGTCTCCTTAGGAGTTTTGAAATCTTTGCTTGCTGGGTGTTTTTTCTGCAGGGTTGAGGTCTCTGGACTGCCGCTTTTTTGTTTCATGTGCTGCCTATGAGACAACTTATCCCGACTTCTTAGAATGAAATATGCGATGGTGGGATGTGTGTTAGTATGTGGTAGCCTCACCCGACCATCGTTTGACTCCCTTTCCATTTATTACACCTCTGTTTTACTGAGGGAATTCTGTCACATTGATACGGTTTTCTCTTCCTCCTGTCAAGAAAAGAAATGAAAATGAAGTATTTCCCAAATACTGACCTTAGCTAAATCATCTCAGAATGAGTAGAAGTCTGCCCATCATTACAGAGCTGTCCACCTTTGTCTCTTACATTTTTCTCTGTCAAAGCAGGTGACTGTCTGTACTGTTGATGACACGAGTTTGGCCACCTCCAAGGGTGATTTTATAAAAAAAAAAATTAAATTGTTAAATTGCTGGTGTTATGCATGCTTACTTGTACTGTTTGCTTGTCATGAATGACAAGTTGTTAACTGCAATCTCATTTCGTTCTTCCCTGTTTGGATCACACATATGCAGTCACCCCAAAGTTGCTGTCACAACCAAATTGGCAGTGTTTAAATAAATGACTGCCAAATAGACCCTGGAAAGAGTTAACAGAAGTTGTGTTCCTACTCTGAAGTGAGAATACCTTCCCGGCTGGGGCAGGGGACTCGGCCCTTAGGGTACACACTTGTGGAACAGAAAATGCTGTTGATTGCGTCTGAGGGATCATAGAAGAAAGTATCTGAAGTGCTTTTATGTGAGAACAAAAGACCTTGCACAGGTATTCTGTACAGCCCCGAAGAAGACTCTTGTTTCTCATCCTCAGTTTAGCTCAGGGTTCTCTCATCATAATTTAAAGAAGCAACTTTGTGACCTGAATGCATACAGATGCTGAAAAGTGCAGTTACCAAGTTACTGCTTTAACGTTAAATCACCTGCAAACTGATACTGTTTCACGTAAGTTTGTGCTGTGCTTGCTGGTACTACCCCTGAGATGGGCAACTTAACTTGCATGGTCAAATAGTTTGTGCGAGACACAGGATGCTCTTCTGAGAATCAGAATGAGGTTGCTTTGTAAATTATGCAGGAAATCAACAGTGCTGGAACCTGGATGATCTTTGAGGTCCCTTCCAACCCAAAGCATTCTGTTATATAAACTCTTTGCTGCAGTGAATAGAGTGATACCAACATGGAAGGGGAAGTTATCTAGAAAGCAAATATGTGGATCTAGGTGTCTTTTTACCAAAGCTAGCTGCTTATATTTGAGTCCTGGTAAACCGAAGATGTGCTTATGGGCAGGAGAATCCAATTTTAAAAGGTAAAAGTTCCAAGTATGTTGTTCCTCCCCAGGTGTAGGACGTGGCTTCTCTGTTGAACTTAATAAGGTTCCTGTCAGACAGTTTTTCCAGCCTGTCAAGGTACCCTGGAGCAGCCACACATCCCTCTGGCATAATAGACATTCCTCCTGCTTTTGTGTCATCAGCAGTCTTGCTCAGGGTGCACTCAGCCTCATCATCCAGATCAGTAATGAAGATGTTGAACAGGATTGTACCCATTATTGATGCTTGGGGTACACTTCTAGTTACTGGCCTTCAACTAGACTTTGTGCCACTGATCACAAACTTCTGAACTTCACTGTTCAGGCAGTTTCAGTCCATCTCATTGCCTGCTCATATAGCTTATGCTTCATCAGATTTCTCTGTGAGCATGTTATGTGAGACAATGTCAAAAGCCTTACTGAATTCCAGGAAGACAATATACACTGCTCTCCCCTCATCTATTAACCTGGGTATTTCATTATAGAAGATGATCAAGTTGGTTAAGCGTTGCTTTCCCGTGATGAAGCTATGCTGACTCTACATGGTGGCTTTTTTGTCCTTTCTGTTCTTGGAAATTTTTCCTAGGATTAGTGTTTCTGACACATTCCTAGGTATAGAGGCTGACTAGCCTGTGGTTCCTCAGGTCTTTCCTACTCCCCATACCTCTGTTCCTCCTCCAGCCTTGGAACTGGCTCTAACACTTTGTGATCACTGATCATAGTAGCTGCTCTTGGGACATTCTTTAGGGACTCTGCTTCTTCTTGTTTTGTTGCTGATTTTTTTCCTTTGGTCTGATTTTGGTCTGTTTTTGCAAGGTTGGCATTCAGATGGATTTTTCACTGTATCAGCTCCCTGGATCACCACTTTAATGCTAACGCAGGGAGTAGAAGAGAAGGTAGGAGTAGGGCAAAGCAGAGTCAGCAATTATGGTGTTGTAGAGCCACGAGTTCACTTACTGTGCAAGTTCCATCAGTTTACCATGTTGTGGTTAGGGTGCACACACATGTTTCTTCACATTAAAAGGGCATCAGATAGAGGTTTTTGGCAAAATATTTTGTTTGTAGCGTTTAATTTCAGCTTGATGTTGTAGTAGTCAGGCAGTGATTACTTCTGATGGACAGTGTCTAGGCAGTAAGTGAGTTTTAGATTATGCCTTAGAACATTGTGTTAGAGAATCTTGAAAAAGATAAACTCAAGGCCAAACTGTCTGCCCTGGTTTTGCTCTGGCCAGGAACTAAGCACGGCGCAGCCACTTGCTCATTTACCCCTGGTAGAATGGGGAAGAGTGATAAAACTCGTGGGTTGAGGTAGAAAACAGTTTAATAGGACACATAAAAAATAAGATAACAACAATAATAATATATACACAAAGCCAGTTATAAAAAGAAAAATTTCTCTCCACCTGACTTGCCTCTCTTTTGCCCTACTCTTGCCTTCTCTTCTACTCCCCACATTAGTGTTAAAGTGGTGTTGCAGGGAGCTGATATGGTGAAAAATCCATCTGAATGCTAATGGAGTCAATGCTACAAGACCCCCTGGCTGCTGCACGAGACCCTCAAACCTCCCAGACTCTTCAGCCCATATGCACAAGCAATTTAAGATAAGGCAGGTGTTCGTTCAGCCATCTCTAGGAGAGCAGGGCTTCATCCCATGTAAAAGTTACTTGCGAAGATAAATGCCATCACCCTGGAGTTGATGCTGCACCAGGCCCCAAACTGCTGCTGTGCAAGCCCTCCAGACCCTCAGCTGCCACTCAGTCTTTCAGCCCACCCACCAGTTAAAAATGGAACATGATGTTGTAGTATATGGGATATCTCTTTGGTTGATTTGGGTCAGCTGCCCTGGCTGTGCCCACTCACAACTTTTTGGGTGCCCTCAAATTCTTGTTGACAGGGCAGTATGAGAAGCTGAAAAGTTCTTGACTGCTTGGCAATGACTAAAACATCCGTGTCTTATCAACATTATTCTCATCCTAAACCCCCAGACCACAGCACTGCACTGGCTGCTAGGAAGAAAATTAGCCCTATCCCTGCCAAAACCAGGACATTGGCCCATCTTGAATATTGCAAAGTTGTCACTCTTACCCAAATTGCCACGGTCTGCATCTGAAGGTATCCCCTTCACTGTAGCCAGGCTACAGCTTGGCCCCAAAGAGCATGAGTATATTGCCTCTGTGTTCCGTCACTTTCATAAGCTCCTGATTTAATTAGGAGTTGCATTCCTAGGTTTTGGAAAGCTGTATGATTTGCTTTCCTCTCTGTCCTTCATTATGCCTATTTGCTGATTCAGACCTTGGTGTCTCTGCTTCTTGCCCACACTTCTGGGAAGTGTCTGGGAATAGTTCTTGTACAAACTGCTACCTATATGTTTACAATGCCTCCTGGTTACCCAACTTTAATTCTTTCTTTGTGTCCAAGTCTCTCACTTGATTCAGTCACAGCTTGTTTTACTCCACTCCTTTGTCCATAATAGTTTCTGAATCATACCCACTTTTGCATTGGAATTTTTATCATTGTTTTCCCTGTTCTGATGGCAGAGGCATTCATCCTTCTTTCCTCATTTCTTCTCATGTATTGTGCTTCTCTGTTGCCTTGTCTTGCAAGCTTGATAACTTTTTTCCCCTATTTTTTCTCTCCCCTCTAGACTTACGATACTTTTTTTTTTAACTTGAAAATATGTATTTAAAAATCTGTATTTTGGTTTGTGTTTGGAAAAAAAACCCCTTTCCTTTTGATAGAGCAGTAGAAAAAAAAAATTTAAAAAAAATATTGTTCTGTGCACTTTAGATATCTTCTATAAAAAAAAGTTTGTCCAAACTAGGAGTGTTCATAAATATAATCTGAATGTTTTGTGTGAACAAATTTCAGCTGTGGGAGGCTCACCATGAGACTTCCAGTGTGATTCACCCCATTTGTTGCATGTTGATGTTTCTGTTTCTTTGCTAAGATTCCAAAAACTTTTGTCAAACACCTACCTAGAAAACTAGTTTGCTTGTTTGTCTGTCTCCCCTATGCTTCTGGGACCTAAAGCAAAACCATTGGTAAGCCAAATATGTAACCCCTGAACAACAGCAGCAAGAGTAAACAAAGGCTGGCCCTTTTCCTATGCACTGCTTGTCTGCTATTGCTAAACGAAGAGGAAAAAATTCCCCCAGCAGCACAACCCTCAGGAACAAAATCACAGCTTTATACTTGAATTTGGGAACCTGCGTATGTGGAAGGTGGTATAAATCATAACTACATTGTGATTTTACTCTCCTGTCACCCTTTTTCAAAGTAGAAGCCTTTTCTTGCCAGTCCAGCATTTTTGAGGGAGTTTTTGTAGAGTTCAAAAATACTTTTAATTGAAAGAGAAATTGCATTACAAAATAGGTACATGTGGGATATGTGACCTTTATAATGAAAAATGATGTCTCATTATTTAGAAAAAAATTTAAATAATTATGTATTATTTTTAGCTACTTGAGCTCTCTGTCCACACAATTATATTTAGCAATACTTGAAAGTCTAAGCAATGTCTTGTCACATATAAATAGTGTTTTATTATTTTCTTGCCAAAATTCGAGTGAACTCTTAAATTAAATTCAGGTCTCCAAAGCACTATTTTTCATTATTTTCACTGACATTTTAATACTCAATTTAAAAATTGCTGTTTTTACAGGAATGACAACAGAATGATTTTTCTGTTGGAAGCATCTTGTTTATGGAGTGAAATAGGTGCAGTGTAACTACTGTAAACACAATTTTTCATTTAGTGAGAAATAATATTGCATTTAAAATTAGGAGACTAGAATTTTCCAGTGTTCATGGCATAAATTATAAAGGTGTTGGGCACAAAGCATGTAGTTAGCATCACCCACATGAAAAACTTCCATGAATTCAAAGATATGTTGGAGGGGGGATGTTAATTATTTATTTTTGTTTTAAAATCCTGCCTTTTTAAAATAGGATTAAAAAAAAATTCTGAAGAGAAACTAATTTGTATTTGGGGGCTGTTCTGGGGGGTAAATTAGTACTTCCATGGCAGAAGTGTTAGCCTTACCTCTTGAGATTTTGGTATCTGAAATATGGGGTTTGGTGCTATCAAAGGTAATATGTGTATTTAGCACATTATTTTTTGCCTAACACCTTTGGGTTTGGATACTGCACCACAGAAGTTCATCAGTAATAATTTTGTTCATTATCATTTAACAAATGGAATGTTGCGTGTTATGGTTATCAGCTTCCTATGCTCTCTGTCTCATTTTCTGCTGTTGTAAGCTTTAAGTGGCACATGGGGTTCAAGCTGTAGTTCTCATTTCCCAAAACATTATCAATTAGGATGTTGGCTCTGGGACATGTGAATATGATACAACTATGAAATGCACTTTTGAACTTTATTGCATATCAGTAAATCTGTATTGCTAGCTATATTTCATGGGTTATAAATCAGTAGCAATACTGATTTTTTTCCTGTTTCCTGTGGCTTGAAGCACATTCCAAGTGTTTTCATGTGACGGGTTTCTTGCTGGGTCTCATCCATCTTGTAGGAGAGACTTCTGATTCCACAATGGTGAGGATTCTTGACAGCTCAGTTTCTCTGTTAGAAACATGTGGGCTTTTGAATTTCATTCTCACAACACACTCACATGGATGCAGGGAAGCAAATGACTAAAGCCAAAGATCTGAAAGACAGTTGCCTGCATATGGTAGCTTTCCTGACCAAGTATATTAAAATGTAATTTTTATCTTCTGGTTTACGGGACTTCAAAGTCTTCACTCACATAGAAAGTCTTATCTCTGAGTCCTGAGATCACTTCTGATAAAGAAGACTCATAAACTGACAGTTCCTGACCTTTGGGTAGGCAAAGCCCAAGGGAAGGAGATAGTGTGAAGGTTAGTTTGTCTCTTATCCTTTGAGTTGTGATTCATCCTTTTGCTGCTGAGGTCATTGTCAGGACAATATGGAAGGCCATGTGGTTACTACTGCTGGGCTACCTTGTTGGAAAATAGAGGGTCTCATTGTATTCTGGTTCTGCGTAAACTTTAACCTCTGGAGCCGCAATTCAGCAAAATAAATAAAACAGTGAAATCCTTGTCTGATTCCTCCCACCCCACCCCCCACCCCCCAAGCCCCTTTGCTACCTACTCACAAATGCAGAGAACCGAGTCAAACACACATTTATCGATACACATTCCCAGCAGGCTTTCATTTATGTTTAGTGCTGTGGTTTGTGGAGCAAAGCCCCTCTCTCCTGCCCAGTTATTTTCATTATGAGCTTGTCACAGCATGCAATCAGTGTCTTACTGGGAGCAGTACGAGGGTAACTTCTTTTTTCAACCACAGGACCTAGAACTGAGGCAAATTTCAAATTTTTGAATATAAAAACTGCAGCGCTGTGCTAGCGAGTGTGTTTATATCCAACCTAGCTATGAAAAGGAAATAAAGCTTAAGTAAATCAAAGCAAGCTATAGAAATATTTTCAGTGTTGCAGCTAACGAGCACTGTTTAGCTTTGGAGTAGTTCTCTGAACCATATTTAATATCTGCAATAAAGTATTGATAGTAATGATAATGATTAGTGTAGCATATCTCTTGAAGCAAATTGTGCTCCACTGTAACATAGTAAGCTCGAAAACGAAACACAAGCCTCGTGTTTACATACAAGGTCTTAGGGAGGAATTTTGCTAGGATTATAGGCCAGGAGTTTGTGTTCCTGCTAATGTCTGTCAACCTCCCACATAGTAAGTACACAAATATACCTGTATAATGAGATTTGAATTTGAGGTTCTTTGTGAGGCTTTTCTAGAATATGGCCGCACAAGTAGTATTGCATGTGTCCTGCTCCTCGGGCCTGCAATGACCTGTGGCTTAGGCCTCTGGCAGTGATGCTGTGTGAGGTGCAGGTAGTGTGATGTGAAGAACGGATGTTTTTTCCAACAATTTGTGGGCTTGCACGCTCTTGTGAGCCATTTTATCTAATAAGCTTCTGTTTACCCAGGACTGAAACTCATTGAACCTGGAAGCAGCCCAGTGGCTACAGGACCATGGTTAACTATTTGATTCTTTTTCCTACATGTAAAACTACCTGTTTCTGTGACTTTTTTTGCAGTTCCCATTGTGTACAGTTTGTCAAATAATGAACGGAGAGTGTTTAGAAAATGGTTCATCTTCCATTTACTGCTACAGTATAGAGCTGTGAAGATGAGCTAGCACTGTTGCTCCTCAAGAGCCTTTGGTTGAAGTCCTGGTTGAGTTAGTTCTGTTTATTTATCTCATATTAAATTAGGCATGAGTTCCTCTTTCATCCCTAGCTTGACATATGAAAAATAATTGTTTAATAATGTTTCAGAGCCTTGAGAAATTAAGAGCATCTTAGC
Source organism: Hypotaenidia okinawae (assembly GCA_027925045.1). Classification (NCBI taxonomy): domain Eukaryota; kingdom Metazoa; phylum Chordata; class Aves; order Gruiformes; family Rallidae; genus Hypotaenidia; species Hypotaenidia okinawae. Next base: position 98,503,806 of record BSDF01000001.1, read on the forward strand.
CAGAGGTTGAGATGATGTCTGGACTGTCTCCAGAATTCCCAGTCTAATTACTTTCTTCTTGTTGAACTGAAGCAAATTTATCTTTAGAAAATATGAAATGTCAAGCTATGAGTTCCTGTATTAAACATACTTTTCAATTAAAATAACTATGGAAATATGTGCATAGAACTAACTTATCCTAATTGCATGGTGAGAAAATTAATTTCCATAGAATTACAGTAGAAATATAATAATTATCATTACTCTTTTGACCCAGCAGTTGACAAAAGAATAATAACCTTTTTAGAGGTGTTTTTAAGTTAACCTTTTAAGCACAACACTTCTCTGATTTCAACATGTGTTTTAATTTTCAAGACCATATGCAATAGATTAAAAAGGTAATACCTGCACTGTTTTAACTTGTTGGCTTTTTTGCAGTACTTCCCAAGCAAAGGGGTTGGAGGAAATGGTATTAGGATTTTCAGGTACATTTCTTAACTATTTCTGGTTTATCCCCATTAAAGGGAGGGTGTGATGGCAAAGACAGGAAAGGATGGGAATGTTGCCTTCTATAGTAACAAAAAAGCAATCTTAGGAGGAAAAGCGTTGGGTTTTGTTGACAATTTATAGGAAGAACATAGTGTTAAGTACTTAATGCTGTCCTGTTAACAGCGGAGCTGCTGACTGACTTCCGCTAACGTGTTGACAAAGGTTCAGTCAGTTGATTCTGAGGTGAGGGCGTGTTAGACCTTGTATGAAATCTTGTGCATGCCAGAGTCAATGCCAGTCTGTGCAGGTAAGGATGCTAGTTCTGGATACCAGCCGCCTTCCATGCCTGAAGAAAGAGGTCTGAAGACCATCTAGGCAGTGGGATGCTGTAGCTGCTGGCATCAGCTAAGTTGAATCTGAGGCTGAAAAATTGACAGTTAATCACCAGCATTAGTGTATGCCTCTAACTTTTTTTTTTTTGGCGGTACTCATGGTAGTCAAATTAGTAGCTTAAATAGCTATACTGAAGAATGCAGTTTTCAAAACAATGTATGAAATGATGAGTTGAAAGAATGACTCTTCAAGTTTTTAGAATATTCTGCTGAAGACAGAGCATGGAGGAGGTGTGTGAGTGTGGAACTCTGTTTAGCTGGAGAATATCAACAAAGAGCATTGCCATATGAACTAAGCAAAAGGAAAACAACCCAAATACCCAAATTACCAAGTGATGGTAATTACACTGAGTAGCCTGTTACAGAATTAACTGAGGGCTCCATCTGTCATGGAAGTTGTTTGAATTTTCAGAGTTAATTCTTCTCTCTCATGAAGTTACGAAACATTAAATGTGCTTCACTCACACAAATTAGACTTTCCTATTTCTGGATTAGTTCTCCATCAAGGCTGTGCCAGGGAGTTGAATGTTTAAAGGGAATCAAGGTCTTACAGGAGGGAAAGAGAATTTGCCTCTTGCTGTCTGCTGCGCAGGATTGCATCCAGTGCTATGATCTTGAAGTCAGTCGTCATGTTGGAAACCACAGATGCTGAATTTTGTCTCAGAACTCATGAAGCTACCTGTAAAGGGACACAACTCTTTTTTTATTTGCTAATCCTTTTGAGTTGGAGGGAAGACTACTAGGTTCATTGGTCATCTGCTACATGCTAAACTTTAGCAACAATGTAGTGGCTGTGCCCACATGGCCTGCGGGGAAAGCTGAAAACAGGGGTGTAAATCTTAGAGCATGTCCATAGGGCAACTCTGTTAGGCTTGCATTCTCAGGTACATGGTGCTCACCTTCCACTCAACGTGGAGTTAATCTGCTTGTGAGAGGTGAAGTTGTCCTGCATATGCTTAGGAGAATTTCTCATGGGAATAAGTATCGCTTCTGGACTGGCTGGTTCTGCCTGTTCGGAAGTGATCCAGCACTTTCTATCAAATGAATAATGAACTACTTCCCACCCGGAAACTTGTGCTGTGTCTTGTCTTTCTAGCTCAGCACGCTGTCCTTGCCAATTTATCTTTATTCATGGTCTGTGGAAAACACTGCTTGAAGGCTGTGTTGGTCTCAAAGCAGCTGGCATAATGATGCCTGGTATTTTTTTTTCCTGTTCAGTTTTGCACTTTAGAAAACAAGCAAATATTGTTTGGATTAAAGAAACAACTTATGTAAAATTTGCTCAGAACCCTGTGTCCATCTTTGGTTTAATCACCTAAGAACAAATGGGAGTTTCTGTTGGGAAGTAGTTTTATATGTATTTGTGTTACTTGTCCTTGTGCAGTAGTACTGCCAATTATATTTATTAGCCCTAAATATTAAACAGCTGGCAGGATTCCATTGTATATAAATAAGACATTTGAGACCTGGACGAATGCCATTTCTGATAGAGCCAGCTGGTGCTTTTTACAGTTACATTCAGCACAACACTACTGAATTCCACTGTACATTGTGTTTTTAATGACAATAGGAGAACACGGGGTGGTTTGGGATTTCTGTAGGAAATGCCATTGTGTAAAAATACATTGTTTTGAAAGACTGACTGTACCAAGGAAATGCTATATTATGCACCTGTTTTGTGCATTTTTATGTAAATACTTTTGTGTTTATGTGTTTTGCTGGCAAATACAGAGCAGCAAACTGCAGAGGCTTTTCAGATGTGAATTTTTAAGTGTTTCTGTGCCACAAATGTTTTTTGCTTTGTCTATTGCATTGTGGGTTTTTTTCTATTTAATTAATGTTTTCGTGCTTAAAAATTCCTGCTTGCTGCTGCTTCTCAAACTGTTTGCTAATAGTTTGGTTTGGGGTTGTTTTTTTTTGGGGGGGAGAATGTTGTTTGTTTTGTTTGTTTAGGTTTTTTATGAAGGCACAATCAGCTCCTTGTTAGAGTCCAAGTAATAAAAATAGTAACTTATGTCCCCACTATTAATTTGTTTTCTGTGTATTAGAAAACTGAGGCATAAATGTAGACAATTGGTATCTTCAGACTTACCAAACCAGCAAATAGTTTGGAGAAGATCTGGCTCCTTTCCATTCTTGAATACCTATGCCATGATCATTTCTCTTTCATGGTGTGCCATCAGTACTTGTCTGGCTGCATCCAGAGGTAGTGCTTTAGGTGAGCCAGAGGGTAATGCTGGAGGGCCTGATGCTTTTTACTTCTATTATTATTAAATATTAATAGGAGCTTATTCTAATGAGCCATACGGCTGAAAGGGTTGTGTCTAACATGAGTGTGAAGTTATCTGTAATTTAATTACTGAAGACACAGTTTTTCACTGGACAGCCATGTCCACAGCCTTGGGTGAGTTCCATGTTGGATAAAAGTCTGCTTCCTGAAGTACTGGTTGTACTAAACAGCTGCTTATTTCCATCTCTGAAACAGCTACTCCTAAAGGCTGGATCTTACCTAGTCTGAACAATGCTCATGGATGAAAGATGCTTCTGTGTAAGTGGTAGTTCAGCACAGATTTCAAATGGGGCAACTGTTGTGTTGAGAACTTCTCAGAAATCTGCTTAACCTCAGAAATAAATAAGATTGAAACCTGTTTCTCAAGGAGCCATGCAGCCTAGAGAGAAATAAAGCTGTTACTGTTTTGCTTGTCCAAGCTCTGAATGGGCATTTGAATGCTGGATTCAGATGTCTGTTACAAAGTCAGATGTTTTGCTCATTTTAGTGACCTTTTTACCTCACGATGATTTAAAGGATTTTACTTGCAGAAGGGTGAGAATCAGCTGTCCTTACAAGTTTGATGATGAGGTACTCAGCTGTCTGGCAATTAGAGATGTGGAAATAAAAGCTGACTTTATTTATCTTTCTGTGGTTTGGTTTAATTACTAGTCTAGTATTCCCGTGATAAGATGTGTACTCTTACTTTCTCAAATATTATGTGCTTGTGTGCTTAGTACCTATAATGCAGTTGCACTTTTTTAACCCTATTTATTGTAATATTTATGATACTTTTCTTCCCCAGTAACACCTCTTCAGAAGTTAGTGCATCCAACATATTTGGTAGTTTTGTTTCGTGAGAGGAACAAGGTCAAGATTTATGTTAGGTTATGTATTTATATATTATGCTGTGGTAAAATAAGGTTTATTTACTTTGAAAGGCACTCAAACTGTGGTTATATATATTGTGCTGTAGGTCTGAGGATGACATAGCTGTAGTAGGTAGAGGGAGTAAGTTCTTGTCCTTTCCATCTTCCTCCCTGTCTGGTGAATTTTTCTGACCAGGCTGTGATTCTATAGTCATATTATGGGATGCTGCTCCTCTCCAGTAGTCCATTATCAGGTCACGTGCCATGTTCTTGTGGGGAGGAGGCTTTTATTTTTTTAAGGAAAAAAAGAGTGGTTTGGGTTTTTTTCTCTGAGTTTCACTATTTTGTCTTTGCTTATAGTGAAAGAAGAAATTGTGGAAAAAAACAGGAAAAAGGGTAGATAAAATATTTCCATTAGATATGGTGGTTTTGGAGAATTTGGGGTAGATTTGGAGCTACATGTGGTATGGCAAAATGCTCTCAGTTTTTGTTGGCCAGATTTAATATCTGGATACTCTTAATGAATTTTTAGTTCCACCTGAGCTCTCCTCAGGCAAGAAATTAACATTTTGCTTCTAATTCTGAAACTGTTTTGCTTAGTTATGAAGGAAACCCACCTTTTGGGTTGAGGCTGCGAAAAAGCCTCCTGAGTAGGGTGATCGAGCTGTCAGGTTTTTTTCATTTGCTCCCACACATGGGAAGACTTCAGCAGATAACTCAACAGGGAGAGAGAAGAGCACAGTGGTAATACTAGATGGAACATGGACTGAACATTGTTCAGTGTAATTTTATACCAGTATATTTTCCTTTCAACCTTTCATTCTCTCTAATACGCTTATTTTTTGTCACAGTAGAGCTTTACATTTGCTTTATGACTGGTTGACAGAAAATCATAGACTAGTAGGAGAGCATTAAGAGAAAGTGTACCAAAGTCTGTATCTTGGAAGGGTTTATGCCATGATTATGGTAATTTCCCTCTTTGTGTAGCTTAATCAGAAAACTCTTACAATGCAACTTCCTCTTCTTTCATTTCCAACTTAATAAAAAAAAACCCTGATAATTAAAAAATGAGAGGAGACCTTGGTACCAGCAGGTAAATTCATTGACTTTTGAAAGCCAAACATAGAAGAAAATTTTCACAGTACTTCCTGAATTTCTTAAGCTCCCAAAGTGGGTCATTTTCTGCCCTCTGATCTCAGCTGATTGGTATTTATGGGTCTTGCTTCAGCACCTTTGGCGATGTTATGAGAAAAGTGTTTTCATATTGATGAGCTGGTCTAGAGTGCATTCTTCTACAATATGGTAATTGCAGGGTTTTAATAGGAGCTCTTGCATCATGTTACTATTGTTAAACTTTCATGTTGTGTGGGAAGGTTCCACTTCTCATTTAGATTTGAATTATTTTATTCCCAGTCTCAAGCTCTCCTAAAATGCGTGCTAATTTTTGTCAGTTGTTTGATTTCCTCATTCCTCCTCAGTATTTGATCAGTGGCTTATAGAAATCGCTCCTTGAATACATTTTTGCTGTCAAGTAGCTACAAAAGTTCCTTTTCCTATATATTGGCTAGTTGAGTTGGATATTGAAGTTGAGTAGGATACTTTAGAATCATGTTCAACATACGTGAAAGCTTGAGTCCTTCACTGATCTAAATTTGGACACATTTAATGTTACCGTAAAAAAGTCAACAGAAGATCTCAGTACTAAACCAAAGTAGACATTAAAATCCTGCCACATATTTGACAAATGTGTGCTTCAGTACAATGGAAATGTTTGAAATATTGGACAGTGTACATTAGAGAAAGTGTTGGACTGGAAAGGGTTTAATTATGGTAGAATTCCCTACTACTGTATGGAAAGGCAAAGTTGGTGGGTCTTTTGGTAGATTTTTGGGTTTGTTTTTTTTTTTTAAACCCAACACACCAACAATACAAATGCTATTTAGAGAAGTGGCACATATTCCCATGCCTGAATCTTTCAATCTTGGCCTGTTACGTTGCTCTGGTATAAGGTATGTCAGATGTTTCATACTTAACATGAATTGTATTCTCAGTTAATTAAGGTGACAAGCACAAAGTTGTCAGATGACAACTTGTAGACCTTTTGGGTTCTTTTATAAAGATACAAATGTCTGTGATCATGATGTCTTTTTTTGTTGTGGTTTCCTTATGCCCAGTATTACTTCTTCAGTTTTTAGTCCCTTCTGGAAGCCTTGCTTATCACAAAGCATCTTAAGAGATTTCAACTCAAGCTATGCTCATGCTGTTGTTAGTGGCAAATGTACCTTGAGAGCAAGACCAAGGATTCTTAGGCAAGTGTCAGATTGAAAATTTTACATCAGTGAGGATTAGTTTTTCACATTTAAGTAGTAGAGAGCATTGTATAAGGCCGCAGGGTGCTCAACTGTTGCAGCAACAAATACACACAAAAAATTGTTATAATATCAGCTTGACAAGGATGCCATTGGAATTTCTCTGGTTAAGAAAGTTTGCTGGTAGCATTTCCATTTGCCAAAGTAAGAAAGTTAACTTATTGTTTATCTGTTTCTGGCACAAAGAAAAGTAATTCTGGAAAAAGTTAAAGAAAAGTCATAAACTTTTTTTATGGTAATCTCTTATTTCAAATGAAATTAATTTTTTACCAGGAATGCCTATGCTTGTACTCAGTACTGCCAGCTGTAACTTTTTTCCTTTTGTTAAATTATTATTAATTTCATATAAAATTATTCACTGAGGAAAATACTACTTCTAAATGATTTCTGCGTAATATAAATTAATATCTCAAATGCCTGCATATTAGTAGTTTCAGTACTTTCAGGAATTGAACATGTACTATGCAGTTTAGGACTGTTCCATCATTTTCTAAGTGTTGCCTCAAGCCCTCATATGCCTAACTTTAATCTTGATCTTCTGCTTGAAAAACCTACTTTTTTTTTTTCAATATCAAAACCTTAATGTCAGGATGTAGCATCAGCACTGTTCTTGGCAGTTTTCAGTGTCGTGCCTGGCCTGGATGTGACACCATAGCTGCCTTCTGGTGCGATCACAGGAGAAAACGGATACTCCGGCGGCATGCCTGCGCTTAGGGGTGTGTGTACACAAGGGGAAGGAAGATCCCACTTAATGGTTTCTGAACTCAGAGCTGACTCTTTAACAGTTTAACAGAGGAGAAGGGGTCTCCAAAGGTTTAAAGTCCCTACAGGGTGTGCGGAAATAGGCAATAGGAGGAGAGGAAGGTGAGGGGCAGAGATGGGATTAATGCTCCCAGTGAGGAAGGGACTTCTTTGCACTCACTTTTTATTAGACATCAGTGTCCATGTTGGATACCAGGCATGAGAGGTGGATTTGCAGGGAACGAGGCTTCATGGGTTCTGTTGCTGGTGCCATGGCTCGTTTGTTTACCTCGCTTTGTTGTGATTGCCTGGCAACTGTGGAAGGGAAAGAGGAAAAAAAGATTATTAGCCAGTTGGTATTCTGTCAGTGAAATGCTGAAAAGTTGCATGCTTTGACTATCTGAAATGTGAGATTCCTATCATAAAGGTCTTTTTGTTTGGAAAGGGGATTGCCTGAATGAGCAGCAGAAGGCAGGAAGTGTGCATGCACAGGGATGCATACTTTCCTGTCAGTGCTCAGCAATGCATAATAAAGATTAATTTTATTTATTTTTTTTCTCCTGGCTGAAAAACTGTACTGAATACTACAAGTGAGTAGGTGAGGGCAAGATTGGTTTTCAGTATTGGAACAAAAAGTGGTTTTCAGGTACAATTGGAATGGTGTTTCTGTAGAGGCTTATGTGAACACCTCACAGATAGTGAAAAGCAATTACATTGGGGAAAAAAGCGCCCACTAATATTAATTTAGAAATAAGCAATGATTCAACTTTTCTGTTCAGCAAGGGTTTGACATCCTAGCACACGAAGATGTCTTTGTGAGGTTTCAAAGTAATTTCACACAGGTACTATCTTTCTTCTGTTTTCTCAGCACTATTCCCAGTCTCTGCACAGTGACGATGTGGTTTAAGGTGTGTTCCACTGTTAGAAATGCTAATTTATGTTAAAGGACAGTTGGACATTACCTGAAAATGATTCTTATATCAAATACGTCATTATACCAAATTTCTGAAAGGAAAATAATATTGTAAATAAATATTATTAGACTGTTGCCTGCAATTGCCAGTGGATTCTTGAGGAGTTAGTTAGCTGCCTGTATTCCATAGGGACCTTGAAAAATTATCAAACTCCATTTTTAGTATGACTTTCATAGTTTAAGGGTTTTACAGCATGTGACATGGAAAGATAAAATATAGTTTATCGGAATTATGCAGTTGCATATGTGCTGTATTGCAAATCACAAACTAGCCTTCAGTTTCATAATATAGAAGTTTAAGATTTTGCATACAGAGGATAAAAAGCCACAAAAACTAAACTATGCCATAGGATGGATGAAAGAATTGAGAAGATCACTCATGATCTAGTTTCCCACTTTGAGAGGGAAGTTTTTCATGAGACTGCTCATGGCATCCTAGGAAATGACCTACATTTGCTTCTGTACATATCCTTTCATAAAGAAAATGTAAGAACAAAACCAAAGCCACAAGTCCAGTGAGCTCTGCTAGACCTGTTCTGGAAAAGAAAATCCTTTTTGTCCCAACTTTGTCAGTCAATATGACCAGAGCATATGAGCTAGACTCTCTCACTGGGCATCTGAGAGATTTTTCTGTACCACTGAAAGGACTTGAGTGTTTCCTGCTGTTAACAGTATCCAAAGAAAATTTTTAAAAAGTGAAAAGCAAACAAAAAGACCCTTCCCAAAAGCCAAACTGCATGCTGGGGAAGGCACAGTACTGGGTCAGGACCCAGAGTCTCATATCACAGCCTCAGATTTCAAGCTCTCCCATCTTACTGTCATAAAATCCTTGACGCAATTTTATAAATCTCTTTGATAAAAACATCCCTATTGGACTGCTTGGACTGCTTAGGACCCAGCTGTCTATTTCTAGTCCAGCCATTGCCAGGACTGATAAATAACCATTAGTTTTGTAGCCATGCAGTACTGAAAGAAAAAAAAATGCCTGTTGGGACACCTTTGTAGTGTGAGGGCCCATGGACCAAAGTTACATGAATACTCGCCTTTAATTGAGTTGAGAACTAGGTCTGAGCCCCACCAGAGTCTGATTTACGTGGTATGAGTACAGATCTTTTGTACGGTCATTCTGTCAGCATCTCAGCAGGTTTTCCTTAAGGTCTCAGGCTAATCTTCCCCAGTGCCCTTCCTCCTCTGTGTTACCTGGTGTTGATTCCTTCTTTCCTGGTTCAGGTCACCTTCTCTAGGTCTTTACTTACTCCTGGGAAAGGCCCTGTGCCCAAATTCTCTGCAGCATGTCTCTGCTGTCGCTGCTGTGTGGTTTGTCTGCCTCATCATGATGACACATTCTCCTTCATCTTTCTGCCTATTAATCTGATACTTTCTGGTTCATCTTTTCCATCTACGTGGAGGATGAAAGTGTAAACTGTTCTTATTTTCTCCTGGCAAAGCCTCAACAAGGTGAGGTTTCATATGGGGAAAATGCAGTATCCTCAGAAATAGATTGGTCTTTTTTGAGTTCCAAGTGGGTTTCCATGGTAACTAAGTTTGGGTGGCTGGACTTCATTGCCAGATGCCTTTTAGACCCTTGCATCTGTGTTCCTGCAGAGGTACTAGTGACTGCACAATACATGCTGTTCAGGAGAGTTGATTCAATAGAAATTAGCCCCCCAGCCCTAGCTAGTTTCCATGGGATGGGAATAGTTCTGGGAGGAGGTAAAGCTGAGGCTGCAGCAGACTGGACTTGGTGCATATGGTGAAAAGAGGAGAGTCCCCTTCTCCTGTCTGGTTGCTGTATATAGAGCAGATACCTGCCTTGTACCTGGAGTTTTCTTTCAGTGTGTCTCATAGCTCTGCTGCATTATTCTCTTTGCATTTCATTGTCTCATTTCCATTTTGGCTATATTCCTCTTGGTGAATTTTCCGTCTTCTATTGCTTGCTCTATAGCTATGTGCCTTTGGACCTGTTCAAACCCTAGCCATCCAGGTTCCTGCATACCCAGAATGTTGTTTGTTTCTTTCTTTACCCTGATACAAACGCTCATTTTAATTACAAAATAGTAATTCTGGACCCTTCTTTTAGCTGATTTGCCCCTCACCTCCTGGCAGATCAGAGTTTTTCTCATGTGTTTAAAATACTTTAGATAATTCCTAATTCTTTTCTCTCAATTCTGTGCATCTCTTTTGTTCCCCACAGTAAGGGCACATTTTCTATAGCTTTTGTTGTAAGGAACATCTGTGTCTTCTATTACAAGTAATACGTCAGGTTTTCTATACTCTGCTTTTTCTCTAAGATTTGAAAATAAACTTTATCCCGTTCTTATTCCTGTTTATATATCTCTTCCTTTACTTTTTGACTCCTACCTTGTTCTGCAAGTGCAGCTAGCTGTGTGGGAATGTAGGTCGGAGTGATGTCCGTACAAACTGAAACCGCAGCCAACACTGTGATACTGAATAGGCTCCGTGGCGATGCCAGGCAGGAGGTTTGCTTCCTATTGCCACTTAGCCTCTTAATTGCCAGCGCATTTTTGTGACAATACATCTTGAAGCAAAAGTATACGTTCTCAACTGCTAAAGGTTTTCCTGCTTATTGATTTTTGTTCTCTCTGTAATGATAGCAGCTTTTTAGGGCTGGAAAGAAATGCTGTGAGAAGCATAGGCTTGTTTGGGCACCATCTAATACCTTGTTTTAAAAGAGCTGAAGCACAGCAGAAAAGGAGGAGGTGGCTCTACACAAGCAAAATTGGGAAAACAGCAAGAGATCCTAAGACTGCACATCTTTGCATTAAAGAGTGTATGTATAGATAGTCTCCCCTTGGTCTGAAGTGGACATGAATGTAGTGTTTTTCAGCAGCAAAACAATATGAAACTTCTTGGTTATGTGTGTTCAGAACAGATTTTGGGCTGAGAAGTCCTTAGATACGATGCCTCAAAATACCTATATTCAGGATGCCCCATGAATGTAATGTATAAGAATTTACAGTGAAAGACTGCTTGCCTTCATCTGAGCCCCTGAAATTGACACAGAATCAATTGCCAATAATTATTAAATAAGAAAACATTCAATATTTTATTAACCAGCACACATTTTAAGTTTTTTCTCTCCTGAATTCCATCTCGTGAATACCTTCTCTGTCTTCTCTCTCTCCTCTCCCCTTCTTTTTAAAAGGGAATTAATTTTGTAACTATTGTAACTTTACAGAGTGAGTTTAACACATGAATTAGAAACATTGGAATAAAAACTAAAATAACTACAAATACAGTTGTTGAAGAAACCTCATTTAAAACTCGTGGGTCACAGAGGGGAAATTGTCTTGATGTTCTTAATCTGTTTAGGATTAAGATCCCTTGGGGATGGCAGTATGATAGTTTACTGGGAAAAGATGCAATGTAGGAACAATGCAAATGTACTGCTTGTTTTTTAGTTTGATCATAATAATCATTGAAGTTGCGAATCTGCTTGAATCTGCTACATGTTTGGATTTGGACACTCTTCCTGTAGCTTCAGTGACTTCTTTCAGTGCAATTCTTTCTAAAGGGAGAGTTGCTTTCTCTGTAATTTTATAATAGCTAAAAGTATTTGGTCAAGTTAGCACCTGGTGGGGAACTGATACTTCCATTCAGCAGTGCTTCACCATTTTAAATGTTAGATGTGAAATGTTGTTTATGCTTTCATGGACTACATTTGTTCCAAGGAATTTGGTCTTCACTGCAAATTAATGAAGTTACGTTGCAGCTTCTAGGTGAAGAAAGTACTGCTGGGCTGCCTTTATTGTACAAGACATACATCTGCATTCAACTGTGTAAGCGTGTTGGATAAGAAACTTCTGAAAAAAAATATTATGAGACTTGTTCAGAAAAATAACATCTGCTGTGGAGATGTTTTAAATTCTGCAAGTTCTTGGTTTTGTTTCTGTCTCCCACTGGACATATAAAAAATGTTGAACTGATTAGCAATTATATGGAAGAGATAATAAGTAGATCACTTATGAATCGGTGGAGATGCTTTAAATGTCCATAAAATTATAAAGTTATCTAGTTTCACCCAGTTGTTGTAGCTGGATTTTTGTTTGTCCAGGTAAGACCTATAGTTAAAGAGGTACATCCAGCTTCATGGGAGGCAACTAGAGCATCTGGGTGGCTTTTTGCAACAGGATTAGATTGTTGGCTGTAAATGTACAAGGACATCTGTCAGAGGAGGGCCCTCCACTCAATTTTGGGAACTTGGCAGATGCTGGGAGCCAGGGTCCAGCTGCTTCTTAGGCAGGCAGGAGCTGGTCCTTGTATGATGGGCTGCCACGTGGTGCCCAGCTCTTAAGGGCCTATGAGCCGCTCAGAAGGTCCCTGTACTGCTTGGTCTCTCTGGCAGTGTGGCATGCTGGGGCTTGCTGCTGCGCTTCAGCTGCTGTATACACATCCAAGACTGTATTTTTAACTTGGTTGATCTAGTCAGGAAGAGATAAAACTTGTGTATAGTCACATCTGTAAAGTGAACTAAAATAAACTTTGTTTCAATTAAAGGAAAAGTATTTATATGGCTTTTTATCTACTGATTTTAATAAGACGATTTAAAATCGCATCTTTGGTGGTGTGTGGACAATTTCATTGTGCAGACCAGCTCTTAGTCCTATCAAAACTTCCTTAAGTCAGGGCGTTGGGACTGAGAACTCTCAGATGTTACTCTGATGTGGCTGTGTTATTTTCCCTCTCTTCTTTCTTTGTGTGTGCATGTGTGTGTGATACATGTATTGTAAACCCAGGAAACTGTGAAGAGACAGTTAACAGTTCTGCACCTCAGTTTCACTGTCACTGTAGTGGGAATAGTAGTTTCCTCTCCTCGTGTTTGATCTCCCATGCACTAAAGCCCTTCGGCAATAGGTGCTTATGTACAATGAGTAATTGTTAGACTGGGATCTTAAATATAACATTGATGTGACTTGATTTTTGAGGGAAGTTGTTTTTTTTTTTTTCTGGAAGAAGTTCTTCTTTGTCTCCCTCCCCCAAGAGTGGTGGTGACTTCTCAGGACAGAGTTTGCTCATCTTTGCCTTCGCAAGTCTCCTGCCTTCGCAGCAGGCGGCAGCCCTGTTGGAAGCGTTGCTGCTCCCGGGCTGCACTGCATCTCTCGGTGTGGGGCAGCACCCGTGATTTTTGCAGAGGCTGTGTCCATGGGTGATAGCAAAGCAAGGACTTCTGTAGCTGCTCTTTTTGCTCCTATATTGCTCCTATTGCTACAATAGGAGTTTACGGTTTTTGTTTGTGGTGTTAACTTTGAAGCATAGAGCAGAAAATGCGAAGCCTGGGGAGGGGGTCTTACCAGTGTGTAGAAACGCCTGATGGCAAAGTGTGGAGAATAAGGAGCCAGACTTCTCTCTGGCACTCCAAGAAAGGCCAAGAGTCAATGGATGCCATTGGAAGGACAGGAAACAGAAGGACCAAGCTTTTTACTCTGGTTACAGTCAAACAGTGGCACAGGCTGCCCAGAGAGGCAGTGAAGTCTCCGTCCTTTAAGGTATTCACAAGCCTGACTGGACAGGATCCTGAGCAAGCTGCTCTGGCCCACACTGCATGAGCAGGGGCTTGGGCTAGAAGATCTCGAAGCGTTTTTTTTAACTTGAGTGGTGGGTGTGTTTCCAGAACAGGTATTGTTCATTGTAATGAATTTTAATTCTAGCACTCTAGTTCTACATTTTGTATTTTAAGACTTGGAACATAGGGCTGCTGCTGGTTTTGTGAAGATAAAAGCTGAAGAATGATGACCTTAAAAATAAATAAATAAATAAATGATCTTAGTCATCCATTCAGGGAGAAAGCAAAGAAAGACGCATCTTAAGTAAATCAGTTGAGCATAGTGAATTACTAACTGTAAATATTTACTTTAAGTGCCCCTGTAGGATTTTGTCCCATGATTGGTAAACATTCCTCCCTAGCAAACGTGGCTTTAGAAATCTGCTAGGATTGGTACATGAGTAATTCACATATAGAAATTGCATTCCTTCCCTGCCTGGGTCAAGTAAGTGTATTGGCTGATGAGTGATATAATAACAAATGATAACTATGTATTCTTCGAAATAAATTTTAGTGTCATAGCCTTTATAGAAGGTCACAGAAGAATTAAGTAACCAAGATATGGTAAGTTGGCAGTAATTTTTAATAACTCTGAAAAGAGGGCTAAGTTTGACTGTTTGTAAAGAAGACGTATTCCAAGCAAAATCAGTTGTCATGCTTTGAACAAGTTGAAAGCTGTAACTTTTTTTATGAGTACGTGGAATTTCAGTGGGAGCTCTTGACCCTTGTTTGTCAGATTTTAAATCTTGTTTAATCTTTGAAATACAACGTGATTCTAACAGGGGAAATATGGTGGTGTCCTAGCGAACCTCTTCTGTTCGAGGTGAGTGTGGTTGTAGTAAAGACATGTTTGGATCAGGATTGAAAGGACAGCACTGCATACAATTCAAGAAGTCACAGGTTTATAGTGACGCCAAACAGCTGCAACATCTCTTTCTCACCCCCTTGAAATAAACTGGGAAAAACTGACTTCTTAACAGTGGAGTCTGTGTTCATGTGAGATATTAATGCTTTTAATAGGAAAAAATACAGTGCAAGTTTGACCAGACTTTGTGTACTTTATATTGAGGTCCAAGCAAAGTGATTTTCTCTTTTTCACAGCTTTTGTCTCTAAATGTGATTTCTATTGGTATCATCATCAATCTTAAAATATATCCTTTTTTTTCTTTTTTCTTTTTTTTTTTTTCCCCAGTGGGAAGAGATCAGTGGTGTTGATGAGCATTATACTCCAATCAGAACATACCAAGTGTGCAATGTTATGGATCACAGTCAAAACAATTGGCTGCGAACAAACTGGATTCCACGCAATTCAGCTCAGAAGATATATGTGGAGCTCAAATTTACCTTGAGGGACTGTAATAGCATCCCTCTAGTTCTGGGCACTTGCAAAGAGACCTTCAATCTGTATTATATGGAGTCGGATGACGACCAGTCGGTAAAGTTCAGAGAGCATCAGTTTACTAAGATCGACACCATTGCAGCTGATGAGAGCTTCACCCAAATGGATCTTGGGGACCGAATTCTCAAACTGAATACAGAAGTCCGTGAGGTGGGGCCTGTCAGCAGGAAAGGCTTTTACTTGGCTTTTCAAGATGTAGGTGCGTGTGTTGCCTTAGTCTCGGTGCGAGTGTACTTCAAAAAGTGCCCTTTCACTGTCAAGAACCTCGCCATGTTTCCAGATACGGTACCCATGGACTCCCAGTCACTGGTGGAGGTGCGGGGTTCTTGTGTCAATCATTCCAAGGAGGAAGAGCCACCCAAGATGTATTGCAGTACAGAAGGAGAATGGCTAGTGCCCATAGGGAAGTGCTTGTGTAATGCTGGCTATGAAGAAAGAGGCTTTGCGTGCCAAGGTAACAATGCCCTCCATGTTCATAGTTCAATTATTAACAGGGGCTTCGCTTTATGTCCTTGCTCTGTGTATTGGGTCGTGCTGATTCTCTTGAAATTCCTGAGAGAAATAAATTAAGTTCATAAAGTTGTCACGAAAACGGGGTTTATTTAGTCTGTGTAAATAATAGAATTTGCTGAAAATATTTGATAGGGGTCAACGACTGATTTTTAGTTAATACAGTATGTAGCAAATCTAGCCTTCTTACCTTTCTTGAACTTCCTTTCAATAGATTATAGCTTTCTCAAATGCACTGTTTGTGTCAAAATATTTGATTTGTTTGTTGGGTTTTTTTTTAAACTTTGTGGCTTGATGTATAATTGTTGCTACTGAGCTGTTTCGGTTAATTTGGGTTCGTTGAAAGAAACAGGTAGCGTTGTTCCAGGTAGCATAGTTCCTAAATGCAGATACATTTGGAAAATTAATATTTGAATTTCAAAATGACATTTTGATGAATAGTCATGTATTTAACCCAAAAGAATTTTCTCCAAACTTTTGGTTTCTGCAAACTCTGGTTATGTGAATGCTCCGAAGAACAAGACTGCACCAGGGAGTTTGACTTTTTCCAGAAACGGTCTTTTAAAAGTTAGAGAAATGAGTATTTTATTTACCTGATTTTAATAGCAACCAAAGTGATGGTGGTCTATGTTTTGCTTTTTATAAAAGTACGTTTTGAACTTTTGTGCTAGTTGAATCTTCAATGTCTTTTCACAGAGTGCCTTGAAGGGTGCTGGCTGTGTCAAAGGGCTTTCTATTAAATGAATAAGTAAAAGTTGAACAGCAATATCTAAAAATACAATATAATAGCTGTGCTATTTACTATGGGCGGTGTATATGTACATGTTCATATGCATGTATCCCTAAAACCAGAAATGTAAAGATTTCTGAACCTGTTTGAGAGAGCGCCTGTTCCTTTTTCATAGGTCCTACAGCAGTTTTTATGTCAAACAAGTAAGTCCTGGGGAGCTACTAGGAGCTTATCAAACTGAAGCCAGGTAGTTGTGAAAACTGTTGCTGTAATTAGGGTGATTTTTTTCTTGGAAAATGCCAGGGAGGTGTGGGAAAAAAGCAGTAAGAGTATGTTTCATTTGTTTTTGCTTTAAGTAGACTTCAAATTAGTTTTACCCTCCAAATTAATAAACTGGGGAGCTGATTCTTTAGGGTATGCTTTTTTGCAGTTAGATCCTAATACTAAGAACAACAAGTTAAACTCTTCTGTTAATAGGTGCCTCCAGGAGAGGTTAAATTTTTATTCAGAAATGCTTTATCTAGGGCTTCCTATAGCTACACTTAAAAAATTGTTAGTGATACTCTTTTAACCACTCTATATAGACTTGCTTACCATATAGCCCGTGTCCCTGTAAATGATAGAAAGCTGTTGGTTTGGAATTTTGGTTACACATGAGCACAAAAAGAAAATAGCTCCCGAAGGTGTCCGATTATAAGTGAGCAGAAGTTGAGTTATATAAAGAGTTCAGTTCTGACCTCAGGCACAAGGCTCCTTTGGCATCTTTCCTTTTCTTTTTTCTTCTGTCTTCCTCTTGCTCCTTCTTTTAGGATGTTGGGGTTTAAGGGATATTTTTGCGTCTCTTCCGACGTTCAGACTGTTTCTGAATTTGTTTCCATAATGCTGTTTTCAGAAACAATGTCATTTTTGCATCAGCAGATTATCATCATTGATGATTAAAATGCAAGACTCTAATAGTATATGATCAGCCTATTTAAATGTCATTTAGAACAGCTTTTCTTGGTATTTGGAAAGTAAGGCACAGTTGTGCTCCCAAATAACAGAAATTGTACCATTTCTCATAATGGCTTTTCTTTCTCTGCATAGCCAGGAAAAGGAGGCATAAGGCTCAAGCATTTTATTTTATTTTTTAAAATTATTATTGGTGTACGTGTAAATAGAAAAACATGCATGTTTTGATAAAGTATTTGCATCTAAGGTCTGAAAAGCCAATATTGGACTATTGGCTGTACTCAGCATATTGGTTCTTGTTGGGGAGATGATTGTTCTCTTCTGGGTCCTGCCAAATGATAAGCATTTACACGTACAGCAGTTACAATATCTACCTGTCAGTTGCTTAAAGAGTTGGGACCAATTTTGCTCTGACTGTCCTTTTCCTTGCTGTTGCACATGTGTGGAGATATGATTTCGCAAAAGCAAACTGTGTACCTTACCTTGAAGAGTTCTGGTCTTGGTGGTATGTTTCAGGTTACCAGTTTAAGATTTAACACCCCCTCTAGCAAGGATTTTCGCTCTTGGTCAGTATTTTGGAGAGATTAGGCTTGTATAAGGTAAGGTAAGATGTGTCGGGGAGCATGTTGGGGAAGTCACTCTTCCATGCCTTTTTTCCCCCCATGGCTAATAAATATGTTAACTATATTTGCTGTAAGTCATCCATTGTAGACTAGGCTGTTGTTACAGCTCTGCTAGCGCTTGCATTGTAGTGATCCTGTCTGTTTAACCTTACTGTAATATTTCTTGGCTGAATAGGACTTCTTCCTTGCAATGGCTTTTCTCAATTATGTCTTCCTGCTGTTTTGGCCAAGTGACATCTTTATAGCATCTTCTCTCTTAGAATTAGTGTGTTCTTACTTCTTTTAATTAGGGGAGGGTGAACCCAAGCAGTTGACTGGAACTGCACACTAAAGCTAATGTCTCTGTCCTATCCCTTAGTCAACAAGGATAACTCATCTTTTCCATTTGTTCCCTATCAAACAGCCGCAGCAGGTCAGATCAGAGGGTTGCCTGCCCTGGTATTCTTTCTCTGGTTGTGGCTAATGGCAGGTTCCTAAGGGGAAGTATAAGAAACTGCATAAGGTGCTGCTTTACTGGGTATGCCTTTCGGCTTCTGCCAACCTACTGTTGACTTCCTAAGTCTTGTGGTGCATCTTCTAAAAAAGGCTGTGGGTAGTAGGAATCAGTGACCTGTCACCTGTTATTTCGTCTAATTTCTGACTCATTAGTCTCTGTAAGTTTTTATGGTAATGAATGCCATACTTTGTCTTGTGTGGAAGACCTGTTCTTGCTGTGCTTGTCTTCTGTTTTAAGTCAGTTGGATAAGGTTTTCCATCACCTTGTATAGTGAGAAAATAACTGGTCCCTTTTCAGCTTCTGTATTAAAAATTTTCAAGGTCTTTCACATCTAGTATCTTATCTCTAATATCTGTTTTCCCAACTCTCCCCCTGTACTAGTGCCTTCTTATTTGGAGGACAGGCATACTGATCCATACCTCAACCCATCTTTTTTGACTGTCTCTGAGCATATTCAAAGTAAACAATGTGATTTTTATAAAAAGGGCAGTGAGGCTTCTGTGTTGTATTTAAATCGCAAGAACACTGGGGGATTATACAGTGGCACAGTGTTTGGAACAGCCCAAAGATCAATAAAAGAAAAGGAGCATTCACATCACCTTCCCAGTGAGTGATTCGTATGTGGAGAAGCTAGGCTCAGTTTTATTTTGAAAGCTACAGAGAGGAGATGGATCTCACAATGTGAAGGTTGGTTACTTGGGGTAATAGCATAAAAACAAATGGGAAACAATAGGATAAATGTTAGAAAAAATGTCTCTAGTTCTGTAATGATCTAGAAGTCTTCTCAGAAAGATAATGGAAGCCTCATTTCAGGAGCTGTTTCTTTAAAAACACAGTAACCAGATGATAAAGGAAATCCTGCGCTGGCAGGCTTGGACTAATAAATCTCTTCCATCCTCAATCTGTCTATTCTGTTGTTGGTTTATTTCGCACACTTCGGTAAGACTTAGCTGGACATGGAGAACGATATTTTTCATGAATATATATTAGCAGACATGCACTGGGCAATTGTTTGTCCATGTGGGAGTATGAGTGAGCTTGAATGTTCCTTTGAATGCTTCCAACAGGTGACCCACTAGACAAAAACCCAACCTTTGTAGCTCCATTTATCAAATGGAAAATTACATTAGTGGGCCGGAACAGACTGACTTGAAAAGCACAGAATTACGTTTTTCTACATGCTATCCTTGCAAGGTACAGTTCTAAATTTTAGTTGCTGGAATTGAGTAAGCCTGAACTGTAAATTCCCAATGTAATACTCTGTAATAAAATTGTAAGTTTTAACCACAAGCGACTGACACGTTTTCTATAACAAATCGAGAAGAAAAAAAAGAGAACAGTCCTTCCTTATGTATATAATTTTTACCTGTTAATTGGGCTGATTGAATGGGAGAAAAGGGAGCAAGGGGTAAAAGAGTGAAAGGTGAAGTTCACCCGCTGTGCCTGGTTATTGCAAAACTGACTTCACAAAATTTCCCCTAACACTAAATTATTCGGTGCTTCAGGTTGTATCGTGAGCATATCCTAAATCATATTTCACTCTCTGAGTTTATGGAGTTATGAAAAGAATGCCATCTGTGGCTGCTAAATCTGAACCATCGCATACATGGCTTAATTCTTTCAGGGGGGATGCATGCTGTTTTTGAGATAAAAAATATGTAAAATATCATTAATACTAAGGATGAAAAACGTTTCTCTAGGTTTCTTTTTTTCCCCGAGCTTTAAATAACCATTTTGTCTGTGCATAAGTAAACACACTTTTTTACTTGCTTATATCAGCAGATAAAAGATAACTCGGCGTATAGGGAGAAAAAGGTACTGTGAGGAACTACTCAGCTTTGTGCAAGTGGAAAGAGACAGAAGGCACACGTGCTTGCTGCAACTGCGAAGCTGATAAAATTTTCCCTTGGAAGTAGCGGAGGGGCTCGGCTGTGTTGCTTACACTGCAGAAGTGTATGGCTTCATCTCGGGCTCTGTATAGGAACAGGAACCGATCGTATGAAGGACATGTGAACGTATACAATAATGGAACTATTAGGAGGTCTTCCTTTTGCATGAAGCCTGAAAAAGCTCGAGATTGGCAGTTTTTAAAGCAGAGGTTTGAGGTGTATGTTTTTTTCCCCTTTTGGTCTGAAGTATTGTTTTGATTTTTAGAAAGCAAGAGAGAGGCGTTTTTGAAAGGGACTCTTAATCTTTCAAGCTAGTAAACTAAAATGACAGCAGCTATAAATTATGGATCACTTTATTTGTAAAATATTCATTGTTTTTATCCACTTTATATTCTATAAGTACATAAACAGAGCACGCAATGAAGGATTTACCTTCCCTAGAATTTATTCAACTCTTGCAAAAGTTATGTCAGAGGCATACAGATGACTTTTTCATAGGGGAAGAATTATGTTTCTCCGAATACTTTGGAGAGATCACAGCCAACTTTTTATGTAACATTTTCTGACTGTTACAAATTTGGAAAATATTATCCAATTTTTACATCGTTAAGAGGTAGATTTAAAATGCAAGTGTCTAAGGTAAAATTTATTGGACATATTCTTATGGATTGTGAGAAGATTTGTCACCCATCCTAAAAAAAATTTAAAAATAAATGTTCTGAAATATTTTTTTTTAATCACGGCATATGGATTCTCAGATTAGAAAAGTGATTGTTCGATTCTCTGTGGTTACTTGAGAAGAATCTTCACTAAATATATTGGAGACTGTGATAGAAATATTTCACCAAAACATGACTGTAAATAATTCTATTCATATTTTTAATGTTCATTGATTAGGAACCTAGTGTTTGTGTACTAATACATCTCTGCACGTTGTTCAGTACTACAGGGTCAACATATGACATGATTAGGAAATTCAGAATTTAATTTTTATATTTTTTAAAATATTAAAAAAGTGGAAAGGTTCACTCACAAAATGAAATATTTTCAAAAGTGTTAATGACTCAAAAAATGCAACTCGGTACAGTTGTGCCGTGTGTGTGTTCAGTGCGCATCTCTTGCTGGAGGTAGTTCTGTCTATGCCGCCTTGTGCGTATTTTGGCAACTTCTTCCTTGTCCCCCTTAACTGGTCTTCAAGCAATAAAAAGACACCCCTCCCCTTCCAACCTCCAACACCTGTCCCCCCTTCCCTCTTACCCCCTGCCTGAAGTACTGGAGTATATGGGGTATTGATCGATACTCCTTAAAATTTAACAAGTACGTGTGAGACATTCAGTTCCTTTATTTCAACACAGAAAATTTTGCCTTAGTTCTCTGACACTTCAAGACCACTACAGTTGATTTTTGGGGTTTTTTTTTTTTTTGGTACAGGATTTTGCTGCAGATATCTTACGGATGCCTATCATGGGAAATCCTAAGGGATCTTGCTGGCATTTCCTTAACCTTTTCATTTTGATGGCTCTGCTGCTTTGGAGGCTATCACAAGATTAAAACCTATATTAATAGTACCATCCTGAGCATGTTTCGCTTGTGCCGTCTTCAGCGACCTTCAGTACCAGTTTAGCTCAGGGCCGCACAAAGATTGCATTGTCAGTGTGAACTCATTGGACACATGCTTTTTCCATCGGTTTCCCTGCCACTTGCGCCTGTGTGTAGAGCTGTTTGACAATCCCTTATTAGTTCCAGAGTGGGACTTGTAAAGGCTAACAGGGGTTTGCATTACGACTGACAGCTGGTACTGGGCTTTAATAGAGAGCAATTGTAGTGAGCGCTGGAAGTTTTGATAATGTTCAACAGAAATGCTCTTAAAAGTAAGAGCCATCTTGAAAGATGAGTACAAGGCAACAAGAATCTTCTATACGTCTGCTGCTCCACAGCATGAAGCACAAGATGATGTTAAGGCGTGCTGTCGGCAGACATCTAAATAACCAGTAATTGATTTCAGACCTTATTAAAACACTCAGGGTGCGGAAGGATTGGAGTTGACTGCCGCTTTGGGTTGTGTGCTGAACAACAAGGGTTGCATTTGCAACACCTTGTTTTCTTTGCATATGAACCTACGGCTCCATTCTCGATCGCACAGCACGACCGTCGTAATGTGCACTTCACACAGCCTTTGTAGGGGAGAAGACGAGAAGTTTGCTGCCTGGAATTTGTTCGTGGCTTCAACTTTTAAGTACCTGCCTGCCTCGGGTACCCTGACAACTGGTGTATCTATTGTGCTAAGGCAGAACTAGACCTAAATGATGACAAATCCTTCCTAGGTCAAGGAGGCAAACTATTTCACTGTCACGAATCTGTGGGTTCAGTGGTTGTCTACTGTAAGGTTAAAATTTGATGTGATAATTTGGAACAGCTGCTCTTTGACAGAAAGATTCACTTTCAACAGGGGAAGAAAAAACCATATGGTAAAAGTTGACACTGTGCCAAGCCTGACTAACTGCAGAAGTGATACAGGACAGTTCTCTTCAGCAATGTGGTTGAAGGAACGCATTTCTCCTTGCTCTTGGTATTTCCAGTCTGTATGGGTTTTTTTAGTCAGACCTTGTTTTGTAGTTATTGTCAGACACTTCTTTTGTAGTTATTTATTAGTAAAGTTTTTAAAAATCATTATTAACAAGGGTGATTAAGTGAGAGAAAAGAGTTGTGGGCTTTAAACATACACAGTTTGTTCATAACCCTGTCAAGGCCTCATTTTGTGCTGTAAAAACATATCAAAGTTTCAGAGAATGACTGCTTCAGAATTTCCCACCAAAATGTCGTGATTGTTAGAGGGGGTCCTAATACCTGAGGTCATATGCTTTTAGCAGGCTGTTTAAGAATTCATTTAAGCCCCGCAGCCTTTATAGACATACTCAAATTCTAGTAAATTGAGCTAGTGAATAGCATGAAACCTAATGAAAAACCTTACTGTGCTCAGCCCAAGAAGTGGTGGTCAGTTTACACAAGGGAGTAAGGTGGCCATCGGGAGTTGAAAATCCTAAGAAAAATTCATACGTCCTTCAATTTGGAGGAGCCGTTTTTCACCACAGTTAGTTCTAGGTTAAAGAAAACCCAAAACACAAACTGTCTTCTCTTTAATTTGGCAGAGATTTTTAATGGAAGGAAAGTAACAGAGAAAAATTGCCCAGAAGTACCCAGCTCTTAGCTCTAAGAAATGCCTTTAAACAAGTGACCAGAAAACCTCCACTAACAGCATACTTACCCCTAAGAACGCACACTTCCCTTTACCCTCACCCTCATCATATAATGAGAATGGGGCCCAAGGCTGCTGTTTAAGGAAGAAAAAAACCTTTCATTATTTTGTGATTACTGTAAAGCAGTAAAATACATTAAAATGGTCATCTGTTACCAAGATGAAGTAAGAAAAGACATATAAAGTTTGGCAAACATCTTAAAGCAAAACTTTAAATATTTTCTTTGATGTTTTGCAACCTTATGCAGAGATCCTTCGTACAGGACTTTACCTAACCTGAACAGTCTCTTAAACTCTGTAAGATATAGTTCTAAGATTTGGATATAGAATCATTTCATTCATATACATATTCTGTGGGATTATTTCAATGTCATGTTAATAGTGAGAGTCTGTATGGTACAGTAAATAAGAACTGCTCCTTTGCTGTCATAATGAATGACATGATGTAGTCATCATTGTTCAAAGAAATGCAAGCAAGTTGTTCAATAGTATGCACTTCCAGTTTAACAGGGGCACCTCCAGCTACTGCAATGTGCTGCTTTAGCTGACAAAACAACCTGAATTCTCCGAAGGTTTAACAGGGGTTTTTTGGCTTGTTTTTTTTTTTCTTTTCCCCACATTTCAGTAATGGGATCCTAATACTGAGATGACAGGTATCAGCAGTTATTTTAACAAGCTGCTCTTCAAATCTGTTCTAGGAGTTTCTAGGTTTTGTTCCCAAAAGAATGATATGAAAAACTAAAGCAGTGCTGAGGGTTTGTGCCTTGAAGTCAAGGTGTACTAACCATGCTTGTGAGATCATTGTTCTGGCTGTAAAAGTGCTCTTCATCCTGGAAAAAAAACGTTAGTTAGGAAGCAGGGCATGTTAACAAAAGTTGTTCAGAAATCTCAGCTAACCACAGCTAATGACCCTTCTGTTTCATAAATTAATAGATTATTCATTAAGCTGAAATTTCTATACAGGGTATAATATTTCTGACTTCTTTGCCTGAGAAGAAGGGGTGTCCAGAACTTTCACCTCAAGGCCATATGAATAGGTAATTTTTTAACATGGGATGGAAATAGAAAGAGATACAAGTCTACTTGTGCATGACACTTAATAAACAGCGATGGTCTTGTTTCTCATGTTGCGTGACGGGATGAGCTGACAGTGAAAAACTGACAGTAAAAGGGAAGTCACCTTCTCTATCTCTTTACCCTCACTAACCCCAGCGCATGGTGGAAGAAAACAAGCTAAAGACATTTTTAAAAAAAAAAAAAAAATCAGAACAGGAAAGAGAACAGGAGGAGAGAGAAGAATGGAGGGAAAATATTACCATGGTAAGTAAAACGTACGTATGTAATTGAAACCTAAATGCTACAGTTACTGTTCTTAAAAAAAAAAAATAATTAAGAGCCTCTCATGAGAAAGGGAAGAACATTGACTGGAGTTCAGGAGGAGTAAGATTCAATGGTGTCTATAAAGGAAAATTATTATCTCTGTGCAAGTTTGCTCTGTGCCTAACTGCTGCAAAGTTATTCAAGTTTCAGGGGGAAAAAAATAATCTGGTGACTGAAGTCTGTGTTTGGGTGTCTGGTAGGTCTTACATGGAATTGGCCTGCAAGTGATGATAATAAAATTATAATAATGAGCATGTTACGCTGAGAGATTTAAAGCTGCTCTGAACTACAGTAAATGGGGACACATCCCCTGAGTTTCAGTGAATGCTGTCTAAATGAAGTTGCAGTCTAGAAAAGATTCATCGTGTTGTCAGGAGCATTCCCCTCAGAGGAAAGCGGTGTAAATGGTCTCTCTGATTCTCCTCTGCCTGGTATTTTAAAAATGCTTCCTGGACATTTTTTAACATTGCTGAATTTTGAAGAGCTCTGAGTGTGCACCTAGCAGTGCCTCAGAAATTATGGAAACAACTCAAAGGGCTGCAGCTTGTCCTGACCTCAGTGGACTGGTTTTGGTCTTTTTTTTTTCCCCCTTGGTAAAGCAATTCAGAGAGCCTTCTGTCCAGGGGATGTGGTCCTGCCCTGCAGAATACTTAGCAGAGGGATGTGAGGGAAAGTGCTTGCCAATGCGTATGTGTGTATATATGTGTATAGATGGATATATAGTTTCCCTTTTTAAGTATGACTCGGGTGCAGTTTATCATCTGCATCCTTTAAGAGCAGCTGCTTTGTGCCGTGTTTATAGGCAAACAGCTGCCATGGGCTGGGAGGAGGAGATCCGTGGAGTGGGGCTGTGGCAGGGGGCACCCTGCATCCTCTGGGTCTCTGCCCTCTCCCGCCACTTGCAGCAGTGATGAGGAGGGTATCAGGTGATGAAACCCTGGGAGGGCTGGAGGAAGAGGCTAGGAGAGTTTTTTTGGGCTGAGTAGGAGTTAATCCTTGTTGGCCCCCACGCTGCAGCCATGCTGCTGATCTGTTCTAGTCCACAGCGAATCTGAAATGTGGTTGTCATATGGATCACGTTAGTTTTTGCTCAATCAGATTTCTAGTTTTACTTCTGAATCACATCAGCAGTGTGATAACAACTTAACCTTTTAATTCTTAATCTCTTCCCTGGACAAGTAGACACTGCTCTTCCCCCCAGAAGTTAAATATTATTCTTCTAATTGATACACAACCCCAAATCCTGCGGTAAGAGCAGGTGTTCAGACACAAGTCTGTTTAGTATAGAGCCTATTTAAACATGGATTAAAGGCTTCTTTGGAACGGAGTACATTGTTTTTCTGTGCAAGAATTGCTTCCCAGGGACAGTGCACTTAAATTACTGCCTTAAAACCCAGACATGCCATCTATCCCAAGTTCTCTTGTAATTACAGATTGTCTTATAACCTGCCAGTTATCCATGTGTTGGGAAGCTTCCTTGTTTATTCTGCAATTAAGGCAAGTCAATCTGTTACCTCAGACTTGGGTGTCAGCGTCAGATGCCCAGATGTGCATCCACAGATGGCACATCCACAAGGCTGAAACAATCATCCCATCTACAGGTGTTTTCTTTTTTTTTTTTTTGTAGGGCAGGAAATATTCTAATATGTTATATAAAATATGTGTGTGTGTGTGTGTGTATACACGCACGCCCCACATGTGTGGTGGTGTAAGTATTTTGTCTCTGCTGGAGAATGAAGTCCCAGGTTATAATTCTAAAAAGATAACAGAATACAAAGCATACTGGCTTGATGGGGAATTTTTTCATAAATTACTATCTAGTAGTAGCCAATATTATTTTCATACCATGATTTAAAATTTCCCCTATTTAGAAGGAGTAGGTTTTCCACTGTAGCATAGTTGTTTGACTTTTGAGTTATTATGCATGTTTTGTTTTCCCCGGGAGCACTGGGCTGGGCACAGCTAGCAGTCAAATGTAACTCAAGGATACTGATGCTCCTCCAAGTTGACTTGTCTTAGGCACCCAGGATGCCAGGTTCTTTTCTTGCCTTCTCCGTTAACCCTTTTGCTGGGTTTGAGGTTTGAAGGTAGGAAGGGGATTTTTCCCTGGATTGGCTTGCTCAAATCTATCAGATTCCCACCCCCCTGCCCAAATACATGTGAACACGAGCTTATGCATTCACTCTGCTGTGGGAAACATCAGATTTTGTAAGATCTGAAAAGAAATTCTTTGCTGTTTCTGTGAGGTAGGACTTTGGAAATGCTCTTGACATTTTAGAGATGATGTGTTTTGATACGGTTGTGGCTTTTGGTCTTTTATTACGGATTGTAATCTGATTTGGGGCATTGCAACTTGTTTTGTGCTTGATGATGTGTGTTGTTGACTTTCTATGGACTGTTTCCAGGAGTTAAAAATCTGGCTTTATCCAAGGCTTGATTGAAAAACAATCTAAAGAGTAAATACAGTGTTGCATACTGGCTCTGCAACCAATTTAGAAACACTTACTCTTTTTGGGTAAGAGTCATGTCCTGAAGTAATCTGAGGATTTTCTAGTTGGGGGGAAAAAAACCCAACACACCAAACCAGGAAAACCCTGAAACCAACTAAACAAAACTCCCCCAAAACCAGAAAAGGTGTTGTTCGTTCCTTTCTGTAGTAATTATGAAGAAATCTGGAGTCAGGCAAAGTTGACTGTAACATACTGGAGACTCATGGATGCAAGCAGAATCACTCACAGCAGATCCCATTACAAGTTTTCTTTATGTCAAATTTGAAACAAGAAGACGTGTGATGATGGCAGTGTATAGAGATTGGGGGGTCGGGGGTGGGGGTGTTAGCTGAAGAAAACTACTGATAGAGGTAAAAAAACCTCTTCAGAGTCCTGTTGGAGAGTCATCAAGAGCATGCTTGCATTGCTTTCATAACTTATAATGAAACGTATCCTAAAAAGTAAAGGCTTATTCATTCTGGAGGAGTTCAACTGAAGAGAAACTAGTAAAAATGGCGAGTGACTCTGTGGCTACTTTTCCCTGAGGAGCGGGGATGTGTGCAGAGAAGGCAGGAGGGGTTATGGTGCACACAGCACACCTCACCTTCTGCATCAGCAGTTATCCATGACATCAAAGCATTCGTTTTTTCCTTTGTTGTTATTGACATAACTTTTTGCTTCACCTTCTCATGCTGTGATGGACCTGCAGACCTTTGCACAGGCTACTTTTTTACCCTTGTCTATTTGTGTTCCTGTTCTGGGAAGAGAGAGTGGGTGGGTAGAGAAAGCCAGCTTTCTCATCTCAAAGAGCTGGCAGGCTGTTTGGCTGAGGATTGATGCTTGTTGCTGGCTCTCAGTAGGAGATGGTGGAACCCGTGACAGAGACAGATGATGGCACGCAGGAGCCTGTCAGCTGAAAACGGCAGTGGCCTGAATGGGGAGGGATGCTTTCCTCATCAGCAAAGCTTGCTTTCACCTTCTCTAAAGGTGGGATGTGGGGGAATGGTTGCCTGGTGGAGTATTTTTTTTTTTCTCTTGCCTTTGCGTTTTACATGCCAAGTCTGTAACTTCATACAGGGGTTGCTTGTGCTGTCTCTGAAATCAGTTGCAAAGTTCCTGTTGATTTGATGGGAACAAGCTGAGCGTTTCAAACAATAAGAAATTCTTGGATGGATGAGAACATGTGGTGCTTTGATAAAATCCTGCTCCTCTTAAACAGCAACGTAGTGCTCTACAGTTAGGGAAAACAGTTCAGTAAATCACTGAATAAGTTTCTTTTTGTATTTGTGAAATACCGTACAAATTTGATAATGAAATTTGTGAAATTAGGAATGAATTGTTTAGCCAGTTTACCTGGTGAAGATCGTCAGTCGTTCAAAACCACTTCGCATTCTGTCATAATTTAAAATGCAGGATGTTTGGTGTGCTAATGTTAGTCCAGTGGTGTTCTGTTAGATTCCAGTTGGCTAGCCTCTGCAACTAACATCAACGGGAACTTTTGGTGAAGTATGTAGCAGTTGTGTGGTACTAATCTGAGTGCACGCTATCCAGTTAGAAAAGAAAAGCATTTGGCAGTGTGATTTTATTAATAGATGGAGCCCAACTTTCAAATGATGAATAGAAAAATGCATAGCTAAAAAGATTTTTTTTTTTTAATAAGTATTCAATCTAAAAATAGTCTTTAAAAGAAAAGGCAGTAGCTGAGCTTCAGCAGCAAAAATATTTGCAGTAATTGTGTATTTGTGGATGTAATTTGGTCCAGCTGAAACTTTAGGTTAGAAAGTGGATAATGGTGTGTACACACTGGTGTTTTTACAATGCTTTATTCAGGGTCCAGCTCTTTTAGCTTTTGGTATACTAGGTAATTGTAGGAAACTTAATGGAATGTTTGTACATTGAGGCTTTTAAAATATAAATATTTGTTATAAGTTACAGAAAACATTACCAGTTGCCCACTGATGGATGTCTTGTTACAGAAGAGTCATGATAACCTTTGTTTTCATTGATTTGGTTTTGTATTTTACAGACCCCTCCTGCCTGATCACAGTTTCATTATAGCTGTGTGTGTGAAAAATGCTTGGATAAGCCTTGTATTGAAATGGTTTGCAACAGTCATGCTCCTTCCCTATAGTTTAGAAATTTGCATAAATTACTGTGTTGAAGGGACTGAACTTCCAATACGCCTGATGGCTTTGGGTCTGGCCTTATGGTTCAAATAAGTACTTGCAATGCCTTATAAGTAAAACTGGCTTTGTCTTGATACCTGTTTTCTTCTCCGTCAAACCTATACCTATATCTCTGTACAGATACTTACAAAGGCATTGATACATCCATCCCGTAAAGAGAAGGGCTGAAAGCCTGGCCTTCATTTGCTTTGTATGTCTTGAGAGAGTAATTTATAAAATACAGGGCAGGGAGATTTATTTGAAAACATATGGAAACCATGAGGGGGGCTGCTTGTCCCAGCATGGGGTGCTCCATCTTAACCTGAACAGAAGCTGCTGGATCAGCCTATATGTGACTCCGTGCTGGGGCTGCCGGCCTGTATGAGCTAGGCCTTAGGGCGACCCGGATGGGGTATGTATCTGGCTCCTGGGCCATGGCTGCCACATAGTGTGTTTCCCCATTGGTAACTGCAG
This sequence comes from Hypotaenidia okinawae, assembly GCA_027925045.1. Classification (NCBI taxonomy): domain Eukaryota; kingdom Metazoa; phylum Chordata; class Aves; order Gruiformes; family Rallidae; genus Hypotaenidia; species Hypotaenidia okinawae. The sequence goes on from BSDF01000001.1 coordinate 98,533,812, forward strand.
GTGACAAAACTTGCAGTAGAGGAATTTTGCCTCGTGCAAAGTATTTTAAAAAGCAACTGGCTAGTGTTACGCATTTCTTCTGAAAACACAAATGCATCAAGGATATGCAAGCTAGAGAAGTCACTTCCCAGAAGCAGGAGCTCTGCTGGGATGTCGTGCCCAACTATGCTGTCCTGCGTTGGGCTTGCCTCAGTCCTAAGCACACTGGAGCTCCGTGCTGGGGAAAAGGTTGAGGATTTTGATGGTACCAATGTGACCCACCAGAAGGGGCAAGAAGCAGTCATGCCATACAGGTGCTCTAAACCAAAGCCATCTGTAACTCAAAGGACTTGAGGTACATGGCTGCTCAATGAGGACCCCAAAAGGGTCATGAGAGCCTACATCACTGTAAGGACTCAATTTACCTATATACTAATTTTCTTTATTCGATACTGGAGGTGAACTAAACCACAACTTGATGTTATGAAAGCGCTTTAGCTCTGTTAAATGAGAGGTTTCCTGCTTCCCCTGCATCTCATTGAATAGTGTCTCATTCATATTTCATTGTGCTGATGATTATATTTGCAAAGAAGTCTCTTCGTTTAATGATCAATCAGGGATTTAAATTCATTAATCTAAAAGCACTCCACAGCACAATAAAATATCATCTACAGTTTACAAATAGAGTATTAAAATAGGTAAAGATGCAGTTGCTTGGCCACATAAATCTGTCGCCTGGTGAGAAACAGAACCCAGCTTTCTTGAGTCTCATCTCTCTGCTTGCTTCATGAACCGTGGCCACCTCATCACTGTTTGAGAATGATAAATGCCTCCCATTTATAAGCGCATATGCATGTTCTGGTAATACAGTAAACAATGAAGCCTTTCAGTATCAAGTGAAAGTATTTGCAAGAGGCCAGCCTGTGGTCCTTATGCAGACAAAGCTCTTGTGGGCTTGATTCGGAATTTTGCTTTGAATGATTACTAGACTGAGCTCAGAATGTGTGTTTAAACCTTCTCAGGGGAGGAAAATGTCTAGCATGAAACAAATCAGAAGTGAGATTTTTAACTTTTTTTTTCTTTTCCTGTGGAATGAAAGAGAATAAATGCTGAAAGGCTCAGGATGAGATAGTACGGGAAAGCCCCTCACAACAGAAGCGAGCTGACACTTGCTGTTCCTCAAATGGCTTTCCTGAGATCAGTTAATAAATTTACCTTTTGGAGTTCATCTGCCCAGTGACTTACTGAGGACCCATTGCTTTTATTTGCTCGGGAAATTGTCTGTGAACGTAATGCGTGTTGTTCCAAATTAATACTATGCAAAATAAGATAAAAATTTAGCTGAAGGATCTTGCATGCGATGTTTTGGTGGACACATTAATTGGACTTTGGTTTGAGAGGTTAAATTTCACATCAAAGGTAGTGTTTCTTAAAGGTCTTTTCCATTCTCAGTGTTTCTCCGATTAACTCAGCAACTGTGTTCTTCAGGCCACTACATTTCAAGCATAGAAAGATGAAAGAAATTATTGTGGACAGTTTTTTAAAAAACCCAACCACCACCCAAAACATGCAGACTTTACCAGGAAACCATTCCAGAGGAGAAGAAGGTGCCTTAAAGTACTTCAATAATACAAAATAAAAGGAGAATTATTTTCATGTCTCCTCCTCCCTTACGTAAGTGGGCATCTATATTCTAAAATGAAATAATCTCTTCCTTGCATCCTAACGGTGGGTTCATAGCTGTTCGTAGTGTTTGCGTTTCTTTTCCTTTGGCAATGTAGTTGGCTTTCATTCCTACAGTCTTTGTCTTGAACCTTTCTATGTTTGTCTGTAGGTATTTTATACAAAGAAACATTAGTCTTTCAAGAGGAAATGGAATCAGATAATGTTGGACATAATTTAGGCCATGTAGAACAAAGATGATACTGAAAAAGGTTTAAATATTTTTTTCCTTATTATTTATTTAACTGTTTATCTACGTATCTATTTATATTTGTTTACTTCTTGTCATAGCGACTTTGCTGAGGAGTTGCCGGGCAGCTCAGGGTAAGTGTCCAGTGGTGGGCTGCTGATCTTCTGCAATCTTGCTCCTCCCAGCAGCTCGTTGGCAGCAGCGAGCGTCCTTTGGGTGTCCAAGTTCCCGTGTATGTACACGATTCCGAGCAGAGATTTGTAGCAGTTTGTACCTACCTTGAGTGTGCTTGCCCATATTTACGTGCGTGAAGCCCACGTGTCTGTAGCTGCTCCGGCTACAGCAATGCACTTGCCTGAATTTGCACTGGGCTGTTTGTAATGGTGGCAGAGCAGGATAATTTTTTTGAGATAGCATATACAGCCATGAGCAGTCCTTCAGCTCTCTCCTATCCATACAGAAAGTGCCTTGTATACACTGCCACATCAGCTCAATGTGTTGTGGGTTTGTTTTTTTTTTTTTCCAGCTGACAATCTAGGGCTAGTAGTGTATGTGTGGAATATGAAACAGGTTAGAATATCAGAATCCGTGATTTAAACACACTCAAAAAAAAAAAAGCAAAACAAGAGTATTTTTGAAATACCAGATGGTAAGCTTCCAACAACCCTGTTTTTTAGGATGACGTTCTTGGATTTGCATGCTTAAGCATAGATAGTTCGTTTACTTTCTCAGTCACGCAAATATGTATGCACATGCACACATCTTGTCAGTTTTGAGAACGGATTTCAATCTTGATGTAACAGTATTTTTGAGCAGAAAATTGTTTGGTGAAGGATTTTCCAATCAACTGTAATCTTATATATCTGTGCAGCTTTGAAGTAATTCTGGTTTTGGAAAAGAAATACATTTCCTGCTTCAAATACTGAATCCTCCTACTGAAACCATGTCTGTCTGAACATGAAGGGAAACAAACTGAAATCAGGGATAACTTCCCTCTTTTTAAAAGTATCGTAGTTTTAAATTGGTATAATTGGTACCATTAGTAAAGATATCGGTTTTTAAATTTAAAATTAAATACTAATGCAAACAAAGCTTGATTTAAGAGCTTTATCTCCTGGGAAAGAGAAAAATCTCACCTTTCTGTTAAATCTTCTGTTTCTGTCTTAGGACAATTCAGGTTAAGGTTGTAAAACTGCATATTTCTTTTATGTATTTTTAAAAAAAGTGTGAGATCCTTTTCAAGTAAAGCTATATAGTGACCTTGATTTTTGTAGAAGTTTTCTTGTTTTGATGTTTTCAAGCTCAGGCATTCTCAGTAATGAACACTCTTAGTTTTGCAGGTGATGTGATATTGAAAATAAACATAATAAACAGTTGGTACTCCTAGCTTCCCATACTACAAACTGATGTAAGTGGTGCATAGTATGTTAGTGTGTGGAGCAGTGGTTTTATTCTCACATTTCTAGAGGATTTCTGTTGTTATTTCCTTACCTTAGTCTGTTTTATCATTGTCTTATTGCTCTTTATGTTACGGAGCTTCTCGCCTTGAGATGCTTTTGCTACTGAAAATGTACATGGATTCAAAAAGTGAATGTGTAAAAAATCTATCAAAGGTTATTAAATACAAAAGCGCCTTCTCTGGCTCAGGAAGTCCCTTTACCACTAGTAGATGGGGTGTAGGAAAATAATCTGAGGAAGTGTCCAAACATTTGTCTTTTTGTTATACTCTTGTCAGGCATAGGAAGTCAGAGGGATGGTCTCCAGTAAGGATAGGAAGCTCTATAGAAGTCTGGTCTCATTCCGTATGGTGTCCAGTAAGGATAGGAAGCTCTACAGATGTCTGGTCTCATTCCATAGAGTACTTCTTGTAGTAGTTCCTATGTTTGTAAAGATACTTGCTATGAACTTTTATCCTTAAGCAGCAAAGTAACCTTATTTGCAGCAAACTGGCTTTCAGAATAAGTAGATGTGAATGCAAAATATATTTGCATTTGAGTGGAGAGAGGAATACTACAGGAGGTCTTTAGACTCTGTCTCATTTTGTCTGTCTAAAATTAACTGATATTTTGCATGTACACTGAATGCATCATATGTGGTGCCCTATTTCTTATACTGTCACTTAGTGGTGCCCAATATATGAATATTAAACTCAGGATTATGCTTTTTTTGTGTACTCCAGTGCAGTCAGACCAGGTCTAACCAAGGTTTAAATTCATATTTCCAACAAGCCCCTGAATTTTGTTGATGAGAAAAAGTGGCTCATTTTGCATGAGATTTACTTCTGATGCTCCTGTTGTAGAGATGTAAATGATTCATGTTAAGAAAGCATCAGAAGGCAAGAATAAGGATATAAAGTGAATCCTTATCAAACCTGTGATATTTCAAACTAATTTCCTTTTTCCTTGAGCTATGGCAGAGGAAAAACAATGAAAGAAAAACTCTGTGCTAGATATTACTTTCATAGAAACAGGGATGTTAATACTTTATATTTGTTTTTATTATTTTTATTGTGTGAAAGTAATTTTACTCCTTCATTTGAGGAAAAAAAAATTAAATTAAAAAAATAGATTTTCCAGATGATTGAACCGTTCAGTAGGTTGGAATACCAGATGCTGGCTCAGAGCTCAGAACTGGTACAATATTTTTTCCTTTTGTGCCCTTTCTGAAACAGCATAATTAATCAAGGCAATATTTTTCTAATAATTTCTGTGAAAAGTAATTTGCTTCCTTCTTGTCTCTCAAGTGACAGATTGCTGAAGTTGAGCCTGTGATCAGGCGCCTCTCCGACAGACAGTTTCATATTTCAGGGACTGTTTCCCTGGCCTGGTTGGCTTGATTTATCATAGCTGAGGTTAGTGTGAAATTAAAAATTAATTAATTTCAATGAATTTGTAATCAAGCAGAGTGGCCTGAGCTGTGGAGGTGCTAATAGGTCTTCGGTTTGTCTGCCCCCTCCAGCCAGCTGATCCCTCAGGGTGCAGAACAGCTGCACTGGCAAAACTGACATCTCAACATAGGCCAAGGGTTGGGGTCTGTCTGTCTGTCTCCCTGCCTGCTAGTCCCACTAGGCCTAGGCTGCCTCCTGATGCTTCAGGTTAAGGAGGAAAGTGTAGCAGCTCCTTAGGTAGTAGGATGGTCAAGGGGAAGCCTTGGTGAGGAGTCATTGGTGTTAATCTTTGGTATCTGCTGTTGCCCTCTGGGCCGTGGGTGTCTGGATACAGTTAAACACTTGAGGGACGAGGTCATTCTTTCCGAGGTTTAGGAGTAACATACTAGGTTATATGCCGATTGGAAAGCGGAAACATTTGAAAGAAAAAATATGTTGGCTTTTTGAAATTAATAATTTGATCCTTCCTGTGGCTTCTGGGTGTTGTATAGCACTTTAGAAGCCTCTTCAGGAAGATATGTTTATGTACATCAGGTAAGTCATTTACACAAGCTGCAGCAGAGTTTTGGATGCTGTGGAGGGCTCACTTCTGTCCCATGCAAGCTACAACCTCATTCCTGGCAAACAGATTAAAACCAGTCCAGTCAACTGCAAAGGGACCCCTAAATGCCCAGAAGAATATGTCATAAATCTGACATGGCTGAATCCATCCTCTACTAAACAAAATATCACAGCTCCTTCACAGGAATTATTGTCTTGTAGGGAGAGCATTTTCTGGAAACCGCTCCTGTCAAGTGGCAACGTGTGAGACTTGGTGTGCTAGTTCTTCATCAGCTCTGCTCTGTATTTCCAGTGAGAGAAGAAGAAAATGATAGAAACTGACACCATAACACATTGCTGATATCAGTTGCTTTGTGAAACACATTTGTGATGTATTTCAATTCAAGATGAGCAACTAGACCCCAAAACAGTAAGACACAAAATGTTTCCAACCTCCACTGAAACAGTAGGTTAAAAAGGCAAAAAGATATGATATGAGCCCGATGAACACCTCTTTCTTCCCCCTATTGTGTGTGCAGGTATACATGTGGAAGTGTCTATATGTATGCATGTATAATGATTTCTCTAAAACTGTTGTGAGATTTCCTTTCTGCTGAAGGAGGGTAGGTTGTATGGAGCAAAGCTGGAAGCAAAGTTGTCTCACCTTCTCTAGAGCTGTTCAACGGACAATCAGTAGGAATATTTTCTAGCATGTTATAACCATAAATGCTGACTCAGCTGTCACAAAGCATGGCACATATAAATCTGCACATTTGAAATTTTGCTTGAGTTGAACATTCAGTCAGTTGCAAACACTCAGGTGTATGTGATACGGGGACTTAGCTAAGATATAATGATGAATGGATTCCCTTTTTCTCTGTGAGCATACTCATGACTGACCCAAAACTGTTTGATGTTAATTTGTTTAAATGTTGTATTTGAATTTGCCCAAGCAGAATTAGTGTCTTTTCAGCCATTAGCTTAGCAAACTTTAGAAAAGTGACCCAGCTGGGCTAGGAGTGTCATGTGTGATGTAGGGGAATGGATCATCACTGCTTATGGAGGGAACTTTGATGGACAGAACCACAAAGGACAGCTTTCCCGACTTCCACCTGCTTATTGCAGTTATAAGGAAAGATACTTGCTGAACTGAAATAAAAAAGAAAAATAAGACCAGCAATGAATATACAGGGCATTCGGAAAGACCTCATATGGATTTATTCCAGTAAGTGTCTGTCTCGTGTTTAGTCAAGTGACTTACAAGGATGTGGAAACCAGGGTTTGTACTTGAAATGTCACCACATGTTATTATTTAAATGTAAATGCACATATCTTGGATTTACTTTGAGATATATAGATTATGTTTTTGCCCAGTAGGGTAATATTTTTGCTATTAGTGACAGTTATTTTATTAATATTTATTTTGACACTCTGTGTGCTTTTAACAAATACCTTACAAATGCAAGGTGACAGGCAAGTTGGTTCCCTGAATATCTGTCATCCTAGAATATATTACCACTCCAGCTTAACTCAGAAATCCTGTAACAGCAAGAATTAGTGGGGCTTGGGGTGGTGGTGTTCTTGCATTGATACATTTTTTAAAAACTTTATCGATTTTTTTTTCCATTGGAAAAGCAGATAGCTTTAGTGAATTTAAATTTGGCTGTGTGCTTCCTTTTCTTAATTAAGCAGAAGTAGTCCAAAAACTATAGGTTGAGAAAAAAATGCATGCAATACACATATGTGTTTATTTTGGACCATTCTTTCCAAAAGTTTGATAGCTGACACTGAGACAATGATACCCTTAGAATTTGACTGTAAGTTTATTATATACTCCTCAGAACAGAAAGTTATTGGTTTAAGTACGTTGTGTTAGCTGGTAACGAAAAATTTAAATAACCAGTTATTTTTGTGAGTGGAAAGCTGCCTGATCTGATTGTATAGGGCTGATACTTGGATGAGCATTCAAATGTGAACTCAACAGTTTAGGTACCTTCTTCCAGCAAAGCATGCTTCAGATGTCAGATTGCAAGGAAGATTGAACCGTGCCACAAGGTTGCTGTTCATAAATGGTTTAATATTCTAAACATTATTCTGGTAAAGCTCGCAGTAGTACAAGCTGTTCTTTAGCAGTTACTGCCTCTAGTAAATCACCAATATGAACCTGAAATCTGGTTTTTGAAACCTGGTGCGTTTTATCTCTTCCTATTTAGAAATAGTTAAAATATATTTTCATGTGAGAACCACAGTTTCTCTGTATATGGTCTCTCTGTGTCTCTAATGAAATATTCAGCCCATATTAATTTCAGTACTGTGTTCATTAACTGTAGGCCACAGACTTCTTTATCTTATACCACATTAAGTAAATATATTTAAGATGAGCCTGGCCATAATATTTTGAGTAAACCTCCTCTCAAATTTAGCTGGTTTAAAGAAACGTGGGAGTCCTTAGGGTGTTTTTTCATCCTCCTTCAACACTGTTCCCAGGTGTCATTCAGTTATTCCCAGCGATAATGAAAGATTTATGCATTGACAAGTGTGGAGGTGAAACAGTGGTTAAAGCAGTGCTGCAAGTGATACTTCTGATCCCGGCAGGAGTTACCAGGCATGCTTGCATTTTTGGAAGATTTTGCAAAGTTTGCCCTTGTGAATAACCATAAATTATTTTCTGGAGACTTTTCTTGTGGAAGCTAATGTCACCTCTTCTGGCCTAGAGATTCCTGAGGTGCGTAATAGAAGTTAATCCAGTACATTTGTGCTCAGAGGATCTGAAAGGATTTCGGCGTATAAGAAAAGAGGATTTTCAGGCTTATGAAATAAGAACAATTACCATCACGTAATAGCTTGAATACTTCTTATTCCTTTTACCCACCACTTTAAGAAAAAAAAAAAAAGGAATTAAAAAACCCTATCCAAACAAAGAGAGAAGGAGAGGGAAAAAAACCCCAAACTTTTAAGGACTCAGAGTAAGCCTTAGTTGCTCTGATCGTGCTCTAACTGCAGTTGGTCTCTTGAGAGCTGTAACGTGGATTGAATTCATCAAAAGCAGAATGTGTGTCAGAAATGACCCTATGTATAATGGAGAGAGATCAGGTCCTGGTTTCATGGTCTGTTAAAAATAAAGACCAGTTTCAGGTCTCACATATAAAGAAGAGAGGGGAGGCTTTGGGGGAGATTAGAGAGTCAAGCAGCGATGTTATAAATAAGTGCTTGCCTTGATTAGTAGAGCACAGGCTGCACTTTCAAATATCCGCGGTTTTGAGTGGGCTTCAAAAGCCTGTGCTGATAGCAGGAAGATTCTCTGAAAGAAAAATTTAAATCTATAAACTACAAATCATAAAAGTTTAGTCTTTCTGGGAATGAGGTCTGGCATGTATCTTCAGAAAATAGTTGAATTTCAGCTGTTCTTTCCATTAGCATTTAAAAAACAATGGCTGTCATTCTACGCTGCATCTTATTTGTTTCAGAGGGAAGACTGTCCTCAAAGAGAGCCTGTACAGAGTTTATGTATCTTGTTTGATTTTGACAGTTGAGGAAATTGAATTTATGATAATCCGGTCTGCATGGGGTCATTCTTCCACAGATTACAATAACAAAAAGGGACAAAGTCCAACTCACTGTACACAATGATAGCACCCCAAACCTTGGATGCAAGGGTTCAGCCTTTTCAAAATCTAAAGTTAAAAATCTTGTAAGCTTGAAGGGCTGGATATCACTATTTCAAAAATATCATTAGAAAATCCTGGTGAAGATCACAGGGATTCATGGATTCCCCCTCCCATCCTCAAACAGGCTGATAGTGGCTGTGTTGTTATTGCCACTATGACATCTCACCCTCCATACCCCACCCCCCACAACCACTCTGGATGTCTGTTCCTATTAAGTACATTTACAGTCAGAGGCACATTAATGTATAGCCATGTGCACGTTTAGGACTGTACAGGTTCAATACTGGATTTGAAAGTTCTCGAAGGTTTTTGAGTGAAATGAGTCTTTGAAGGAAGGTTTGGATACATTGTGGATATCTTTGAGGTATTGTAGTATTTTGTACACCAGATTGGCAGTAATACTTATTATTTTAACCTTTCACTGGCCTGTATTGAATTCTATATACATAATGCTTTTTTGATGCAAAATTAAAATAAGAGCAAGAGATAGATCAGTCAATATATGTGTGTTCTGTCAGTCTTTATTTGGAAATTGTCTATCCAAACCTAATTTACTGTTAGCTCTTTTTCCTTTGGAGGTTTGAGGGGCACAGCAGAAGACATGGCTTATTTTAATAAGTAGACCAGTCTCCAGTTCTCGACTGGAAGTGCTTATTTTGGGAGGCATGACATGACATCCTAAGAATTGTTGAGAAACAGACCTGGTCCTAGCACTACAGGAACCAGTCCATTAACTTACTGTCAGTCAGACAACTGTTGTTGTCTTTCCCTGTGTATTATGATTCTTCATACAAATTTTATCCCGTGTGGCTTAAAGGAAGAGCTCATAGATGCAGCAAATGTCTTGGTTTTGTAAAGCAAATGAAGCGTGCCTTCTTGTGTGCAAGTTCGTCCTCTTGTTCAGAGAGTTATCTACTTCTTGTTTCCTCGGAAAATGAACTGCAAGCTGAAGTGGGAGAGAGAATGGGATAAATATTAATTATGGGGTTTTTTACTCTCTCGTATACTTGAGCTTTTCATGCTGTCTTAGGGCACTGGTGGGGGAAACAGCAGGAAAGGAGGCAAAGACTGACAGAGAAAATCAGTCAAGAGAGTCAAGAAGTGGAATGAGAATTGTGGACAGCTATTAACTGGGAAGTTCTTTGTTAACTCCAGACTGAAGTAGCAGCTTCAGGCCAGTGCTAATGGACTCCTTTCCTCGAGGTTGGAATGAAAATTGCTCCAACTATTAAAAATGCTTATCTAGGGCCAAATGTGGGCTCTGGACACACATTCCTGGACATGGAAGAATGCATGAGTATAGTCTCTGTCTTTTGGCATGACCAGGTCATACCTACGCTGAACAGAGCTTGAAAAAAACATAGGGCACAGGTAGGTGTTTGGGTTTTTTTGCCTCATTTTGCCCAAGTTGTTCTGTTGTAACTTTGGAGGGAAAGGTGCTTCTATTAAGAAAGATGGGGTACCTTTTGGGAATAAGCACAGGTGAGTCAAAAATACTGTGGCTTTGGCATCTCTGACAGATATACATTGGGGGGTAAGGTGGGGAGAGAAAGAGAGAGAGGACTATGTGCAAAAGCAGCGAAAGAAACATTAGAAAATTGGGGGGGGGGTGTTGAGGTTTTTTTTTCCCCAATATGAAGCGTAAATAGTAAGTGCAAAAATGAAGCAGGTGAAGTATGATGATCACTGACCTTGTAATTTGTCAAACTCACCATGCATAACATTGTTGCACTGCTTCACTACCTTATGATATATTCTATTTTGCTCAGACACTGAGATCCTCCTACTCAACCTTTAAAGTCCTTCAAGAGTAGCTGACCTTTAAAAAATATTTAAAACAAAATGCCAAACGAGAATTTTCTTAAGTGAAACTCTTTTCCTTACATCCTTTCCTTCAGATATTATTCATCGCTTAGACACATTTTATGCTCTCTTGCTATTACAACACGCCGGGCTTGTCGGTGTATAAGCAGAGGCAAAAAAACCCCAACTGCAGACCTGGAGACTGCTCTTTTTCTTTGGTAACTGAGATGTAAATGAAACCAAGTAAAACATGTAGCAGAAAATTAGTAGAAATCAAACTGGATCAGTGGGAAAAAGTAACCTTATCCTCAGAATGCCAAATTCTGAAAGTTACAGAAAATGTTTCAAGGCCTCCAGAAGTAATTTAAGGAGCTGGTGAGCAACGTTACTGTTTGCTTTGTAAATGAATTCAGTCGGCTGTCTGCTGGTGTGGGAGCTTGAGTTCTGGGGAGGCAGTTTGCTGTATATTCACTGAGAGCATGTAATTAATTATCTGCGGTTATTTTATGCAGTGGATAAATTACTGCGCCAGCAAACAGGAAAGAAACACATTGTAGGAAACAATCAGACACTGGCCAAATTGGGAAGGAGGGAGGGGAAGCAAAGGCATGGGCTGGATGACGCAGGTCTTTTCCATCTCCAGCCTCTGTGAATCTATGAAATAGGCTTACTGGGGCCTTGGGATATTCTCATTAAAAAGCTGAGGAGTCAGCAAACACTCCTGAGGTGCACAGCATGAGCAACCACACTGCAATCCCGGTTGGAAATCAGGGAGGGGAATGGTAGAAGAGGCTGTAAGTGTGAGGGACTGCTGGGCTCCGGCCTTGGCGCAGCTGTCATGGGAAGGGTGTGGCTCAGGCAGCGTTACCTCACCTGCAGTGGTTAAATTCAAAATGTTTTCAAAGGTACCTGTGACAAGAAACAGGAAAATACACTCTGCTTGTACTGTGGCATCACAACCTGAAGATCTGCTTTGTCATTGAGATTTGTATTCAGCCAGCATATCCCGTATCTCTACCCATTTTTATGGGGTTGGATTAATCTTTTTTGCAGCTTCAGAACTTTCCTTGCTGTTACCTTGGACTTTACATGAGTCCCATGTACTTTTGTTCTTAAGCTGCTTAGATCTGACCTGTGGTGCGCATCTGTACCCATTTCAGATTAGAGAATGAATGGTCTAAGGGGTCACCCTGGGAAAGCAAAGCAGGTACAGCTTTGTGCTGGGATCCTGTCCTGCCTCCTCCTCTTGCTTCAGCCTCACCTTCCTTCAGTCGGCCCCCTTCCTCTGTGGGACATGGACCCTCAGACATCCTCTTCCTCCCCTCCTGCTGTGGGACACGTGGCTGCAGGCAGAGGCGGGTGTCCTGCTATCCATCTGCAGGGAGCCTCTGGGCTGGCTGCTCATCAGACTGTGGCACCAGCAGACAAGGGAGGAGGGCTCTTCTGTTCTGTTGACCAGCGCTCTGTGTTTGCCCTAAATGTGGAACCCAGAGGCCTTCTGGACTCTGGCTGCTTTCTTTTTACAGATAAACCTAACTGTCGAAAGCCTCATCAGTCAGGAATGTGAAAAAGTGTTCAGGTTTCACGGCTTGTACGTGTTGATTCTGCACCTCTGTCCTGCTTTTGCTGTCTTCAGAGGTTATGCAGAAGCATTGGTATGAAAGTAGGGTATAATTTTGATATGAAGTCATTTATTATTCTGGTTTCAGGATCTTTTCATAAAACTGGTTCAAATCCTTGAATAAAACCAGAAACCAGGTTGGAGAAAATCTCTGATGGCGTGAGGGTTATGTGAACTGCATTTCAACAGAAGCATTTCGCACCGCCTTATTCCTCACAGCTACTCAGGGCTGAACGCAGATCCTCCAAAGATCAGCTTTCCCCTTTGTTAAAACAGGTGAGGAATGTTCTTTGGAGGAAACTATTTATTTTACCATGCTACAAATTTTCTAAAGGAGCATTGTCAAGATTTAATTTAGGTTATATGTTAGTAGAGAGTATGCTTAGATGCTTTAGTATTTTCCTAAAAAAAATGAAGTTATGAAGACCATTCAAAAACAGGTCAGCATGCTTATAGAATTAAGGATTTCACTTGCAATTGCTTCATACTCGTTCTAATGATTTTTTTTTTTTTAAAGTAAACCCATTACAAAAATTCCTAATGACAAGTTTAGAAATGTCTAAGCTAAAGATGAAAGAAGACCTACTGGTTCTGTCTTTCTTTTTCAGTGTTGATTGCTCCCTGCAGTACAGAGTTTTTTGTGCTTTTCTTGATCCTACCTTAAATAGATCCAAAGTGCTGGGTTCCATTGTTTCTTTTGAGAAGTTATTCTGGGGTCTAAGAGCTGTCGGTCTCGTGTTCGTATTTCTTTCTCCTGGAACTCATTAAATCTTTTCCCTGTAGTTTCAATCCCCTTTTGCTTCCAGTTGATACAACCTTTTTCAGTTTCCCTTCGTTGTCTCGGTGTCTGATATTCTTCAGCTACATTAGACACATATTGAGCCTCTCCCACTGTAATAAAGCAGCGTGGGAGGAAAATGTGAGACTGCGAAACTTTTACGTGACAGGGATGTTCAGATCATGGCACGATCGATGCTTTTGTTCCACGCGAGTGTTCCTGTGTGTTGGGAGCAGTGTGTTTGCTGGCAGTAGCATTCCTCTTGCACTGTACTTACTGTTTTAGGACCGCTCTTTTTGTTTAGCTTTCAGGGTCTGGGAAGACAGCGTGGGCTAGAGGAAGGCCACAGAACTTAGATGCTTGTTACATTAACAAGGTCCGGTGTAATAGGCTGGGCAGTAGTTCAGAGTACGGGATACTGAATTTGCATCATACTGTAGACAGCCCTCATTTTCTAATTAGCGGTGCCATTAACTGGCAGGTTTTCCAGTGTAAGTGCTCCTAAAGAAAGGTCTGCTCTCATTTGTCCTAACAAAGCTGTTCAGAAGAATTGGAGAAGAAATGGTTTTAATAAATTATTGGTGAGGGTGGTCCTTCTGTAAGGCTGATGTATCTTCTCGTTGTTGTTTTCTGTGTTGTTTCTTTGCCTGTTTCTTGTCTGGTTGACATCAGACCCTGTGTCCTGTGGCCTTTCCCATTATTGCCCACCTTTTTGATGGTTTTTTTTGATGTATCCTTTAGTATTGTACCATAATGACTGTTGCTCCCCAGACTGGTATGTTCACCCATTGACTGCTTTCCCAGTTCTTCCAGCAAGTGCACTGCGTTCATGTGCAGTTCATACACCTGAGGTTGGAACAGGGTAAGTGTAAGGAAGGCGGTAGTCCTCCTGCCTTTCACTGCTTCTAGAGCTTTGCAAAAGTACCACCTTCTGTGCCAGCAGAATCTCTTTGGTTGTGGAAGGAAAACACTTGAATCCCTTCCCACTGCTGATAATTTACTAGGCTGAGTCAGAATAAACACTGCCAAAAATTGCTGCCACTCACTCCAGGAATGGCATGGAGTTATACTCTTTTGCTGTTTCTTGCATCATAGCTTTTCCTGGCCACTTCTACATCATGGTCTGGGCTGCTTTCTTCCTGGTTAGTTGAATGTCAGTCTGCTAATTGTTTTTCTTCTCCTTTCTCCCGCCCCCCATTAAAGTATTTAGAGGTTAGTTTCCCTCAGTAAATAATGACGTGGATAACAGAGGAAATCTAAGCAATGTTTATGGCCGTTGAATTAAAGATAGGAAAACTATTTGAATGTGTTTTTCAGGCGACCCTTTTAATTTTAACAAGTAATGTTCCTCTGGAAGAAAACTTATGTTCTAACCTAACGTTTTCCAAAAGGATCAGCAAAGCTTATAAATACACTGCTACTGTGGCTATCTATGTGTAGTAACTCACTGATGGTTTTTCTTGTTCGCATAACCACATCTTCTGTTCCTGAAAATATGGGCTCTGATCTGTCTTGTGGGAGAGAGAGAGAGTGTTCTTCTTTAGGAACATGATGCTCCAAAGTAAAAATTGTACTATCATATTTACTAAATACCAAAAGCTTTGGCTCCCTACATGGATTTAGGATTTTGGGGTGAGAAGAAAAAATGTTTCCTATGAAAAACAAATGAAAATTTCTTTACCAATTTTGTCAACAGTGTTCATAGGCTGTTACATGAGATTCTGATTTTTTATTATTTTTTTAATCTGACAGACCAAGACACATGCTAAGTGAAGTAGGAATATGGCAGTTGTTCTAGTTAGCTATAGCTTTTGCACAGTGATGCTTGCATGTAACAGCAAAACCTGCTGTTTTGAGTGCCAATAGGGCTAATAGGATTCTTTCACTGTTAAAACTAGCGCCATTGTAAATGGGTTATCATTTTACATGTAGTCACATGAAAAGTCCCTTGGGAACCACTGGACATGAGGATTAAACCTGACCCTTTTTTTTCCTCCTATTTAAAAAAAACATAACAAGTTATAACAAAATATAAAAATATAACAAGTTATAGATTATCTTTTTATTTAAGGGACTTTAGAGGCACAGCAAGGATACAAACTCTGTTTTGTGCCCAGTTTAGAGAGGATTAAATTTAGCATGAGAAATTTGTTCTAGTTCTTCTCTTACAGCACTGAGCCACATTTGGGCAGCTACCATTGGCTAACAGGGCTGTCAGTGTTTGGAACAAAATCAATTTGAATCAATTGAAAGAAAAAAGTTTTCAATACTCTCACACCATTTCTATACTTGCTTGGTGGTGAACATTTGAAGTGTTTAAAGTAGGGGTTTTTAAAAAGTTTGTTTGCTTGTTTGTTTAACCTGTATTTACAGTTTTCCTATGCAGTGTTGACAAACACAAACCAGAGCAGAATAATCTTCATCCTTGTGAATTTTATTGGAAGGACTGAATGGACTCAGAGTCAACCTCTCCTTTAGGTGTCTCTTTCCAGGTTACAGTGCTTTGTGGAAGCAGTGCTGAAGAGTTTCTATATGGAACAAAGCTTTCCTGCTTTGTTGACAGTTCTGTGAGTTGACTGCCATAAGTTTCTTTCCCAACCCACCTTCATTTCACAGAATCATGGAATGACTAAGTTGGAAAAGACCTTTAAGATCATCGAGTCCAACCGTACCCGTCCTCTACTAAACCATATCTCTAAGTACCTCATCTACCCTTTTTTTAAACACATCTAGGGACGGCGACTCAACCACCTCCCTGGGCAGCCTGTTCCACATCCTGACAACAGTGAAGAATTTTTTCCTAACATCTAATCTGAACCTGCCCTGGCACAGCTTGGTGGCACTTCCCTTTGTCCTATCACCTGTCACTTGGATTTCCAGGAATCCAAGTTCGATTCTACAATTTCGCCACCTTTGTCTAAGTTACAAAGGGTTTTATGATGGTAATGCTGGCACAAGCCACCCCATAGCAGTGGAACATGGTGCTGTCTGCAAGGCTCTTTTACTCACCGGAGTTGCTGGCGTGAGGAAAGAGCCGTGTGCTAGGCTGAGACTTCACATCCAGCCTTCACAGAGTACTATCATTCTACCTGCCACGAGCTGGTACTTGCAGGCAGGGTGAAAGGTAGTTGAATGGAAGAGAATTTTTAAATGGTTGCCCGCCGCTGAGGAGAATAGTATTGTGTGTATCCTTTATGCCGTGTGCCTAATTAAACCCTGAGTAATAACATATGCGGAAAGAACTTCCTCTCTTCTGGTTTTTATACAGCAGTTTCATGCGGGCATATAAATTAAAAGTCACAAGAGCCAAAAGCAGTGGTGAATGGTAAGAGAGCTAGTTTTAGTGCTTAGATGTTGTTTGAAGAAAAAAAGAAAAAAAAAGCCTTATGAAATAAGTTTGATTAGAGTAAGAGAGTGAGTTTTACCGAGCTTCCTGCCTTTGGTGTGAAGATTTATGAGAATGAGCTGAACGACGCTCTCCGGAAGCTGAAGTTCCCTCAGAATGCAGGAAGCCACGTAGTTTTTTTGTAGTGTTCTGCATTAAAAGGCATATCTGGGAGTCATTGATGTTCTGGGGGAGTGCAGCTGTGATTCTAATCCAGACCGCTGTAATGTTACTCCCATTAAAAAAAATAAAATAACAAAATATGGATTTACATCTGTATGGCAAATATCTTTAAATGAAAATTCGAGTAGGACAATTAAGTTTAATCTGTAATCTTTAAATATTTTTCTCCCTGCTTCCTCACATCATACTGTTTCCAAATAAGTGTTAGAGCTCTCTTCCAGCATCAATATTTTCAAATCCTTGTTCTTTTCTGCTGTCTAACAGCTCTCTGTTTCTTTGGTTTTAATGAAGTGCAGTATTTGGTCTGAGAAATTTATTTCTTTTTTCAATTGCCACTTGAGTATTTAGTGGGTGCAGCTGGGGTGATGTTGCCATATTCTGGCCCTGACATCTGACAGAGCACAAGCACTCCAAGTGCTCTGATTTGAGATGTTATTTCAAGCTCACTTTCATAGTTAATATTTAATTTGCAAAATGTGAACACATAATGTTATAGAAATACCAGAAGACCATGTTTTAGCTAAAACATAATAATAGCTTTTTTTCCTCTGTGCTCTTTCTGCTTATGTTTACTGAGCATCACACTGAATAGTTAAACTTGTAATATTTTAATATTTTTTAGCTAATTTTCTTACAGAATGAACTTTCCTCTCTTAAGGTTTTATAGATTGGAATTTGTTGTACAGTTTGAAATAAACAAGCTTGCAGCTGAGGCTCTTCTCTTCCTGGGAGACCAAGCTCTCATGTTTAAGGGGAGGGCCACTGTGGATTTTCTAGCTGAGGTGTTTTTGAAATTGAATGGAAGGCTCAAAATTTAAATAATCTCTTAGGAGAGTGGATAGAAAAAAGCAAGGGTGAGTTGTTAAAACTACAATCCTGATATGTTTAATGCCAGCAAATTCTGAAAATAATGGGTTTACACAAACAAACTCCCTCAATTTTCAGGTTCAGGTTCCTTTTTTTTAACTGATAAATGATAGTTGTTTTGTTTAGAAAGATGCAGAATTGAGCTTCTCAAAATGAGTGGACATGCTGTATGTGGCATAGATGTAGGTAAGCATCCATTGCTTTAGCAGAAAGGACAGGATGAGCCATTTAGAATGGCGTTCAACCCACATCAGAGAAGCCAAGTGTTTGTCTGGGCGGTTGTATTATCCCTTGTAATAATGTTCTGATTAGGTGTTAAAATAAGAATAGTTGATGAAATAAGAAAATGAACCAACAATTTGTTTGCGTTAATGTGCTTGCTGGGGCAATGGTACCAAGACCACTGATTTAATCTCAGAAAGTGTTAATACTGCTAGAAAATAGTTGCATTTAAAATTATCACCTTTTCCTAGATATGCCTAAATTGTAAAGGCATTTCCACGTACCTGTTAGATTTTGAAACAGAACTTTGTACTGTCTTGCCATAATGAGTTGAGAGCTTTTTACAATTTCTTACTGCTTCACATTTCAGCATGGATCTTTATTTGCCTGGATTCTAGCTACCTAGAGATCAAAAAGGGGTTTTTAATTTTAATTTTCTTCATTTAACAACTAAATTTCAGTGCTGCTTACCTTAATTTCTGACTGTGTAAGACCAGGAGTTGAGTAAATGTTCAGTTCATCTGCATTTAATACTAATTTGCAGTAATAACATGATAGAAGTAGAGTTTTTAAGCAGTAAGGTGTTTAAAATTGTCTGGATCTATTCTGAATGAACTCTAAATTAGTGGGATTAACACAAGCAGATAGTGTTTTACCTGGTAAAGACCCTCTTGGGGAAAAAAATGGCCAGGAGGAGGGAACAAGGCACTCATGTAGAATAGCACTTAAACATATGCCTCGCTTTATAGTGTGTAGGTGTGTGCTTAAGGTATACTTTAAGCACACTTCCCGAATCAGAGCTATAGAGGGAAAAAGCTCCTGAGGTACATACAATAAGGATTGAAGAATAAGGAGACAATGAAGTCAGACAAGGAAAGGGAGCAGAGTTCAGAATTTTTTTTAAAGTATGAATAGCATGTTATGAAAAGAACAGCCGGTCGTGCCAGTTTATATCTTCAAAGCTTTGATCAAACTTCAGGACATGACATTTCTGTCTGTCTTCTTCTAATGGGGAAGAAAGTGACTTGTCATTGAAAAATAGTTTGGAGTTGAGCAGAAGGTTACAAACCTGAACTTTTGATAAATCTAAACACAGAAACTGAGAAATACACAGCATCTTGATTTCTGCTAGCTAAGTACAATTGATATTTGAGCAGTGCAGTTTCTGAAAATTTTGCTTGAGATGTCAACTTGCCTCACAACATTTTTAATCTTTATGAGAAGAGTGGCAACATCTTGTTTTACTAGGTAGCTGGTCATGCTTTACTGTAGATTTAGAAAAAAAACAATTCACAGATGATTTTTGGCTTTGCTTTTAGAAGCTTAACAATTGTTTTGTACTTTTTACAAGCCACCTTTGACATAGAACCTTTTTAATTCCCCTGAAACTTTTAAAAATGGACTTTAGTTGCTTTGCTGCTAAATGATGATTACTCCAAAGAGAGATTTGTGGTAATTTTTCTTGGTCAGCTTTCCCTTTTTGAAGATGCATTTCTTAATCCCAAGCACGTTGTTGTGTGATTGAAGACATATTGCTTGATTTTTATTCCAGCGCTCTGCTGGTTTCGTATCAGTATCCAAGTACCTCGTATCTCTCGAATAAAGGCAGCAGCGAGCATGTGGTTAGCTCCATAGGTGGTTTCAGGTCAAAGAAGCTGCCTCCTTTCAGGTGGGAAATCAACCTGTCAGACTGAGTTATGGAAACATGATTAGTTTACCGAGTTCATTAAATGAAAACTTTCACAGCTCTGGGTTCCCATTTCTCACTGTGTTTGTTACAGTGAAACAATCCCGTTTTTCATCCACTGAGTGGAATACCATGTGTAGACCCAGCGGGAGGACATTCCAGATTCCCCGTTGATTTCCTCTACCAGAAAGTTGTTTTGTGATCCAGTTGGTGTCATGTATAGTATCTGTATTGTCATTTCTCTCTCTTGTTTTGCTCTCTTGACGGTGTGTACACGCACACACCAGTGTTTAGATAAAATGTAGAAGACTATCGTGTAACAGAATATTTCAGACTGTTAGACTTGCCCTTAAAATATTTTGCTTGGTACAGTCGACATGGGTTGATAACCGCTTAGATATGTGACATTTGCCACCCAAAAGGGTTGTGTCCCCACAAGAAATCTTTAGCACAAGCGTCGGACAAGATTTGGTAAAGAAGGGGCTCTCTATCTCCAGCTGTTGCTGTCCTTTGCTATTTGGAGCAGCTGAGGAGCTCACCTGGTTAGACACAGTGATAAACTTCACTCACTGACAGTAAGGAACAGCAATGTGGTACCTATTTGCTTTCATCATAAGTTCGCTGCCATTCTCCACCCTCATGCATGATCTAGTCCTTCCTTGGTGAATGGGACAACCTGGGCATAGAAAGGGCTGCAGGATCCAGCATCAGCCTGCTACAGTGTAACCCTTCTTGGGCTCTACAGGGGCAAGAACATGGTCTGGGAAGTCATTCCTGTCAGAAGCGCTGTCACACGTAGTATTCGTATTTCCCAGTCTGCTATCTGCAGTATTATCGAACATAAACCCAAACAAACTGAAACTGTTTATGCAGGTTTTCAAGGGCACTTTGAAGATGTTTATCTGACATCGACATTCATTAGGAGTCAGTTGTCTTCATCCCATTTTGTGCCTCTTAAAATCATCCCTTAAAAGGTTTTTGAAGAGGGGCAGGGTGCTTTCCATTGTTATTTATTTATGTGTTTGTAACCGAAAAGAGTGGCCTTCTTCCTAATGAAGTGTATCATGTTCTGTTAAGCTAAATGTGGCCATTGCTGACTTAAAAGCAAACTGTTATCAGACAGGTATAGATTCTTCTCTGAAGAGTAAGCAATACGCTTAAAAGGTTGCACAGCCCTGGCTAATACAATAGCCACACTCTGCTTGTCTTTCAGGGAGAAGATGGAAAAGGTCAATGAGGTACAATTGCTGTACTGTAATATTTACAGATAAAGTACCAGATAAGAGCTAATTTATAAAAGAAACATTGTGAGTTATCTGTCATAAATTAATTTTACACTTTCCTTTTAAGCAGCTGTCTACAGATAATTGGTTAAGGGCTTAAAGATTTGTTTAATAAATGCCTAGGGTAAATGGAGCTGAAAATTCAAAGAAATGGCTCAATTTGCTCAGTATTCAGCGAAATAAGCTGGTGTGTCAGCCAGTTGTAAGCATAGGATTTTGACTAATTGATCACAAGTGACATCCCACTGTTTCTTAAATGAGGGCATTAATCTTCAATAGTGTCCTACAAAAGTGCATAGTTGGTACAACACCTATGGGATGCCTGAGGTACACGTGCATTATGCCTCTTAGTTACAGTGCCTTGTCCTCATTCATTTTTATCTTAAACTAGGATTAAAGCCTTTTAAAACTAGGTAAGATACCAGCATGTGAATATTCAGACAGTTGAAGAGTACCGTTTAGTATCTCCAGTGTTTTTACATGCAAAACGGAACAGCATTATCTTCTCAATCTGTTTTGGAATGTTCTCAAAGGGGAAGAATGAATACAATAAATGTGCTTAATCCCTTTTAAATCAACACAAGCATTGTTTCCTAATGATAACACTGTCACAGATGTAAATTAGATCTAGCTTACTTTATTTTTTTTCTATCCTATTCATGCATTTGAGAATTAAAAATCAATAACCACTGTTTTTTCTCAAATTCTCTGAAGAGAACTTTTTTCCCTCCTCAGTACATAGTCTGTGGAATTAATAAACCCCATCCCACCCCGCCACCCAAAAGCTAGTAAGAAAAGATCTGCAAACCTAGATGCCTGTGCCCATTGTGACCTTTCTTTGGCAAGTACAAGGCAAAGTAAAAGAAATCTCAAAGGATGCCTAACGTTGTGTGATTCTGTGATATCCAATGATCTGGAAATGTACAGAGTGGCATTAACTGCATCACTTTTGCTCATCTTATTCATTATTAAGTCTGCAGATAATGCCCTGGAATTCTTTCAGTGCAACATCATATTTCAGAAAAGTCTAAGTTAAGTTGTTCCTCAGAAGTCACAAAGAAATCTAGAAAGCTGAGACCTTTTTACATAGGCTAAGGGTAAGTGTTGTGCTAGACAACTCATCTGAGTCCTCCCAACAGTGGTGCGGGGGGAGTGTGGGGTGTGTGTGTGCTTCTCAGATTTAATGCTAGATCGATATGAAAGCTTCCAGGGCCTGGTGAAGCAAACCGGGGGACACACTGTCGTCTTGTCTCTGCTGCCTGTTATACAGCTCATACAAATCAAAGCGCTTCAGCAGTGACAAGTGATGTTTCTATCCTTATCGATCTCAGCTGAGTGAACTATCCTAGAGGGAATGGCTGTTTTTCAGTGTCAGATGTCCTGTGCTTGGATTTCAGAGATTTTGCAAGCTACATCCAGACAGCTGTTAGAAATGGTGGGAGTTTGTATTGATACTGGCAACTGGTATTTGCATGTGTGTAATGCATGAGTACTGTGAAAGTGGTAGCGTGCGTGCTGTGTATTTTTTTTATCCAGTTGATCAGCAGCCTGAAGGAGGAATGGAGCACAGCTTTGTTAGGAGTTAGGTAGAGACCCCAGGTAGATTGGCAGGGTTGGTGGGCTTGGTTCCTCCAGGTGGCCTAAAGGCAGATGTGCCACATGCAGCCAACTGAGACAAATTTTGAGAACATTAAATGTTCAGCCCCCAAAACAACACATATTGGAGATGAAAGGTAAAAATGGGAAATGGTGAAGCTGTGTTATGTTTGGAAGTGGTATCCTGTCTTACACCAATGGTCATTTCATCAGACACTACTTTTTTAGCAGAGGTCTTCTGGTTTATCATGGTCTTCTAGACCATGTAATAAACTCTTTAAGATTTTAGGTAGATAAGTGAGCGTACTTCCTTCAGAATTTCTCTCAGCAGTAGGACACACTGCAGGAGATCTACTTCCAAAGATCAGCTGGCCTCACCGTTACAGGAATGTAGGGGTTTTTTTGGGTTGTTTTGTGTTTTGTTTTGTGTTTTTTTGGGGGGATGGCAAAATGAACCAAACATTACTTCAGCTGATTTTTTTTCTTTCCTTAAGGAAAATTGCATTGCAGCAGCTTGAGTCAAAGCTGGGGCTAAGCAGTTGACCAAATCCAAAAACTTCCTGGAACAGTTGCCTATTTTCAGTTCTCTGGCATGGCTGATCATATGGGATTCAGATTTTGCTGTTGGAATCCTTTAGTGTTACAGCAAAAGGCAAAGACAGCTAGGGACCTTTGCTTGCTGCATTGACTTTGAAAGAGTTTTGTCAGTGGAGAACAAAAACTCGCAGAAGAGGAGATGCCTGTAATTGAATGTTTGTCATTATCCTAATAAATTTTCTGTTTGAATTGCTACATGCAATTTTGATGTTCAATTTCTGGTGTTTTGACAGGGAAGAGTACTGAGTGTTGTAAAGTGTGGTGAGGGAGACAGGCAGATTCACTCTTCTGCTCTCCTGCTTGCTGCCAGCAATAAAGAATGGAACCCTATATTTATTTAAGGTTTTAGCTAATACTCTCTAGACAATATCAGTGAAATTTTTCCCATGCTGGTGGCCTTCAAATAGAGATAAGCCAGAAAACAAAGATGATAAAGTTTTACCTCTATTTGATTTTTACCCGTGTCTGTGAACATTATTACCTAAAGTGCTGATGTGTTCTGCAGCATGGAAATCTGTCCTGAGAGGCTGAGAAATTTGCCAACCATTACTATGGTGGTGTTGGTAAGTAATCTGAAAATATCAGATCTGCTGTCCAGGACTGTACTGCTCAGTCATCAGGATTTTCATTCACTCTAAATCCTGCTTTAAAGAAAAAGGAGGTCAAAAGGAAAAAGCATTATTAACTTATAGAGAACTAAGTGGGAAGGTGATATTCATGGAACTTGCATCATACGCCATTATTAACTCCAGGAAGAAGAGAGTGAAGAGTATGCCATGGGTAGGACTTTGTACTGCTCTGCATTCCTTTTGCTCTGGTTTCTGTGCTAGGCAGCGTACGGCACAAGCACTCCAGCCTTGATCCTAGCAGCACCAGGCAGAATCGGTTTTGCGGTATATAGTTTTTGGAAACTGATACATAGTAAACCAGTAGTCATATGTTGCACAAGTTTTACAATAGCTGAAATAGAGTGATTGACACAATTTCTTCTTCACTCCTTATCATTGGGACTGCACGTAGGAACTGTTGAATTTTGAAGCATATGAGGACATCTGTCATGGTAAATCTATTTTTGAGCAAAGCCTCCATGCCAAAATTATGCAAAATTCTGTCAAAGTATATTTCTCATAAGTTACATGGTCTGTGCCATTAATAACAACTGTTTTGATGAGTTGCAGTGGTAAATGGGGCCTTGAGGATGGAGACATTAAAGCTTTTTTAAAATTATTTTTAGTCTTTATTTTCGTTTCTTTCTCTCCTCCTTTCAAGGTCACTATGTTACAGTCACAGTGAGAAAGAACAGAATTCCTTTCTTTATTTACTGATTGGATGTAAGTACCTAAAGTCTGCTGGGGGCCTTACACTAAACGCATATACCATTTGGCTCTTCCCTACCTGCAGCAAGCTAATTTTCCTAAGATACTCAAATATCCCAAGTTAGGCTGTTGGCAGTGGTTAGTGAAGCTAGCTTCGAGTGCCTCCAAAACCTGTTTCAGCTCTAGAACATAGAATTGATAAAGAGGAGAAGGTGATGAAGAGGGAGGTTGCAGCTGGCAAACAGGAGTAGAGGCTTCTTTGCTCCCTTGCTTAAGTTTTTTGGGTTTGTTTTTTTTCAGTAAAAATCTGAAAATAAGAAATCACCCCACCAACAAAGACTTGAGACAACCAGGTGGCACTTCATAAATAATGTTCTGTATGGAAAAAATTCATTGGTGGTTTAGAGGGAGCAGTAAAGCTACCATGCCCATGGAGAGAGGGAGATGCTCAGAACTTCAGCTGCAAAACCCTGGCTTCTCGGTGTTGCCTCAGTACAGTGTGTCTGAATATCACTCTAGTACAACACGTTCATAAATGTTTGTTATGTATGCTAATAAGTTTATATTTAGATGTGAAGCTGTTTTATCTTCCTTAAATAAGTAGCAGAGCAGGATTTGCTTAGTAGTAAATGTAGCTCCTAAGGATTACGACACTTGCTTTTTCTGTTTTTTTTTATTTTAACATACAATGTCTTTTCCACAATTATATATACAATCCAGTATTTCTACAAGTTATTTATTTGAAGTATATTTAGTTCTTCTTTCCATATTTATTGCTGAATCACATTATATTAAAACATACCTTAGGATTTAAATATCTTCTGTGAAGAATAACTAGTAATTGATGCTTAATTTTAAAATTAGAAATTAAAAAAGCTTAATTTGGGGACAAAATCATTATTATATAACCCAGGATACCATTTCAGGAGAGAGGTTTCTTGATAGATTTTCATTCTGAATTTGGTATTTTTTTTGGCTTGTTAGAGAGAGGGTGGTTACACTGGTTTGTGTGGCCTTGCATCGTAGTTTTTCTGCCTTAGAGGAAGTTTGGTGGCTGAACACACTGGGCAAACTCAGGAGAAAGCAGCCAGGTAGAGGAAACAGAATTGTTGCTTTTCTGGTTTACTTGTTACTTGGTGTGCCAAATTTCATATTATTTATGTGCTGTTCTTTCTAGACTACCAATTGGAAAGAAAGTTTCTTGTTCCTAAGTCTGCATGTAGATTTGCTTTTACAGATGATGTTCTCAAGATAAAAGCTGTAGGATGACTAACATGTACATGAGCACTATGTTAATGACGTGAGATGAACCATAGTCTAGTCTTCATGAGTTTCTGACTACCCAGCGTGGCTCCTTTTCACATACACATTCCAGTACCTTCTCCAGTGATAATCAATAGTCTTTAATAGCTTGAAATTGAAAAAGTAATTGATATAAATGCTATTAAAATATGTTTTAACTTCTGAATATGTCTGTAAAAAAATATATAAAGCTAGTTAGAAAGTTATGGCATCTTGCTTTGATGCAAGAACATCCTTTGTAACTTAGTATGATTGGGATTAGTTTTTTTCCATTCATGACAGAGTAAAATCCTTTGTGTTTTGTTCCTCAGAAGTGTTTTGTGTAAGATTCTAATATGAAGTGTGTCATAGGTCATGTTTTGGCAAAAAAACCCACCACCCTTTTAATTATGTCTGATACAATAATTAGTATCTTTTTTTCTTTTTAACTTTTCCTTTTGAAGATGAGAAGTACTACTGTCATGGATAAATCCCGTGGCTCTGTATGGTTGAGTTTCTGGCTTTCTTGGGTCCTTTTGAGAGCTGAATACTCCTGTTTCTTCCACAGTTCCATGTCTGTGGTACCAAGCTCTTGTATCTAATGGACAGTAATGGCTTCACCATTAACCGTGGTGTGACTGAATTCCATTTAATGTATAGTGATGAGTTGTTTCTTTCCTCTATTTTTGCTTTTCCTGTAGATGTATGAGCATATCCCTAGCGCAAGTGGTTCGTATGAAATGCGAACGTGTCAGTTGCCCTGGCAGTCATGCCCATGCATGACTTCTCTCAATGGCTGTGATGCTGGAAGGAGCTATGACCGTACTGGTGTTACGTGCCTTTTTCAGAAGCCAAAATGTTAAAGTATTTGTTGTGCTCACGAGAACTAATTCTTCTAATTGCAAATGTAGACAAATCATAGGTTTTCATGCTATGTACAATTTACCATGAACCATCTTTATTGTTTACAGCAAGTTTAGCATGATTCTGGTATTAGTCAGTAGAGGTTAAAAGGCTCTACCTATGGCAGTTGGGCATTAAACTATGATGGTTGTTGTATGCCTTGCAAGATCTCAATATCTTGAATTGAAAGCTTTGATACTGTATCTCTGACAGAAGTAGCCAAGCACGGTGTTTTTCTGAAACCTGATAATATGAGTGTATGGTGCTAGATTACAGGTTAGGGAGTGACCCCTCAGGTGAAGTAATTGGATGTGAACTCAGTATTAGCAAACTGGTTATTATATGGAATAGGTTGGCTGAAGAGAGATCCACCTGGAATGAAGTACCTGCCCAATCCGTAGCTCTGCAGCACCAGAAAAGTGTGTCCTTTTCAAGACTTCGTGCCAAAACCTTGCTCAGGAACCAGAACAAGGTAAGCCAGGATCCTTTCTTTTGCTCCCAGAGCTAGGAAATAGCAGAGAATCTCTGTACCGGAAGGGGCAAAGGATCCAACATTTGTGTGGTTTTACAGGTTCATGTTCTTTGAAGGAGATAATAGTCAAGAGCTGGTCAAAAATCCTGGAGTTATCCTGTACAATTTGCAGCGATAAAACAGGTTTCTAAACCACCTCTAACTATAAATGCGGTTGTAACTACTACACTGTGCTTGCGTTGATACACATGCATAAATGGGAAGAGACTTACAAAAGCAGTATTTAGTAGCAAACTGTAGCACATTATTTCAGGCCTGTGATACTAGGGCATTGTTCAGTTTCAATTACAGATGTAGGTCTTGGCCACTGGAATTGCATGAAGTGCAAGTTTTGGTTTGTCTCTGTTTCTTGTAGAATAAATGTTGCTGATACAAACATTCATTACTGTGACGGTGCTCATCGCATAAAGACCACTGTGTTTGCCTGCATACAAGAGCTTCAGTACAGTAGGCTTCGTATTCTCTACAGCTATTTAAGATAGGCCTGTGAAAAGGGCTGGAAATGCCAACACGGTACACAGCACCATAGTACTTCATTTGTGTCAGAGAAGGCACGTTACCAGTTAAATATTTAACCTACCCAGAAATTGTATTTGGCATCCAGTTAGGCAGATGTTTAGAATGAAAAGCAGATTATGAATGGGATGCCTCTCTCTGTGTGACTGGCTGTGAAAAATGGGTCAGTCGTTAATGGAAGAAAAAACGCTATTGTTTTACAAATCTTACAAAGTTGGGATGATACTTTGATGTAGAATATGTACATGTCAGTGTGTGCACACTGTATACTTCAAGACCTATGGTGGTACAGTGGTAAGAGAGACATGAGGGGAGGAAAAAACCCCAGAAAAAAATTCACACCTTTTGTGGGGATTTTTTTTTCTTAACACAGATTGCTTCATTCCTTTCAGCATCAAAGGCTGAAACCTTACTACATACATTGTGTGATTTCTTGAACTGGCAGCCTCGCTGCTGTACTGAGGACAGGAGCAGCAGTGCATTTTGTCATGATAGGACCACAGCGATATTAAGCGGGTGTCTTTAGGTTAGAGTTTAGCAGGATTCCCTGTGTGTGGCCTAGTGGGGAGAAACCTCTATTTTAATAGCTGATAAACAGTTGGAACTGTCTCTTGTTCTCCATGCTGTCGTCATCATATACCTTTATCTGAGAAGGTGATGTTGGTTTAGAAAAAAAAAAAAAAAGAAGAAACAATAAATCCAGAAGGTAGCTCACCATGCCCCTGGTGGTTTTTAAAGCGACCTCTGCCCTCTCCTGTGGGAGAGAGGGCTGTTGGTGGCTGTGCTCTCTGTGGACATGCAGTGCAGCCCACAACCATTCCGAGGCGGGGTATCACACAGGTATATATGCCAAGCAACGAAACCTTGGGAATGAAATTGTCATGCTTTGGAAGCCTTTTAATATATGTTTTACATGGCCTTGCTCCAGCTGACTCTTTAGAGAGCCACAGGGGCTTTCTGATGTAAATTCTTGATGGAAAATTAAGGTCTTAGCTGAAACATCTTAAGACTTTTCATTATGTCAGATGTAAAATACATGGTTTCAAGAGGTCTGTAGTAGTTTCTACCACTGTTGGTATGAACTAGGGAAAAGCTTTTAACCTCTTATTTTAAGGTGTTTCTAAAAATATGGCAATGGTACCCAGCTACCATCTTGGAAAGGTGTAACTTTTAGAAAGAATTTTAAGGATTTTGACCCATTTGGACCTGCATTTGAATCACAAAAAAGAGATACGCCTCCACTGAAACATGCATCTCACTTGGTTTTCTGGTAGTAAGAGGTTTTGGTTCCCTGCTGGAAAGAAATGCTTGTCTTTGGAAGGCTAAGTGTGTAATAAATTTCTCCTGGTTACAAAGTATATGGGCATTGGGCGAGAACTCCAAGAGAACTAAGGCAAGGACTGTCAGTATCTGTGGAGTACATAGGCTGCAATTTGTTTTGTGTGGGACTTGCAAAGCTGTGGAAACACCTATGAGGCAACATAGGTATAACTGCATAGAGAAATGGCTGCTAATGGTTAGAGAGAGTATTCCAGAGCTCGGTTATACTAGAAAAATATATTTCTTGGTAGAAACTTTAATGATGATAACCTTCCACTCTGAATGGAAATCTTTAACTTTTTAATAAAAAACTGAACACCTTAAATTGTTTTTCAAATCATAGAGAAAGTCTGGATTAGAAAATGTCATTGTGTGACTGTAACATGAATTCCTTTAATTTTCTGTGTTAGGCTGCCTGTGTAGACAGGCTTAAATCTCCTATATTCTTTTCCCAGAAAGTCCCTCATTAAAGTAGTTTTCTGAACAGTTCTGAATAAAGGACCACATTTAACCTTTTTCCTCTTACCTTTAGTTCCTTCTTGTGGAGAGAGGTTCATTTCTAAAGCTTTAATCTGGCAGGAATTAGGAGCTTCCCCCTGCACACACAGAGTCACCTTGTCTGTTTTGGCTGCCGGGTATGTCAGGGAAATAATGCATTAATACACGAAAAGTATTTTGTATAGAAGAGCTCTGCCTTATCCCCAAGTGCTAGGTTTGAATGAACTGGTCCAGTGTTTCTTGGTGGTGGGGGTTGGTTTTCCTCTCTAGGCCTGAGGATAATTTACAACGCTTTTTGTGAAAATTTTGAAAAATGTATTTCAGCATTTTTGTGTATACACATATGATCAAATGGGTTTTGATAAAGTTGGTTTCTATAAAAGGATAATGCTTTCTCTGGCCACATGATGTTTGTAATACTTTTGCTCTTTAGGTGTATAATGTGAGATGGGCTGTAGCTCACCAGCAGAAGCTTTTGCTTTGGAAGCTGCATTTTTTAGAGCCTGGCTGATTTTCTGTGACCCAGGATGCTACATATTTCTGTAGCTTTGCACAACAGTAAAAAGAAAAAAGGTTAGCTTGGTTTTGCATCATCCATGAGAGTATCCAATTTGTGCCATTTTACTGTGTAAGTGAATGTAGTTCAGTGTCTAAAGGTTAGTAGAGTTAAAATAAACCCAAGTGTATCTTGTAAAATATAGTACCTTAACAAGCAGCTTATGCACAAGAAGGAGGTTTCACAGAAAAACTCTTTCAAAATTAGAAAATAGTAAAGCCGCCTGCTAACAGGACACATCATCTCAGAGGCATCTGAAGGTCTTATTTCGAAGCTGGGAAGGTGGATGCAACCAGCTGTCATGCTCAAGAGACTCAGACTTGAGTCAGTGATGATGGTGGACTCAACTTGTATTGTTGTTTTACTAGTTATGTATTTGGGAGGCAGAATGTTTGGCCCAGCGAGCAAATTAAAAGCCCCAGCTCCCATGATGTGCATAGATGCCTGTAGGAGTTTCCCTCCAACGTTCCGTTATCGGCACCTCTCACTGGGCACGTAGTTCTGACAAGACTCATCCTCACCTTTCCTGAAGGAGAGGGTGTTTGTAGGCATCTGAGCTATGTGAGGAACTGCTTTCTTTAGCATTCCCGAGGCGTGTGAAGGATGCCTGGCTTGGAGAAAAAATCGTGATGTTCTAAACCTGCAGAACCTAATTATGTAGAATGGCTTGATGTATATGCAGAGATGCCTAAAGAAAGTAATGAATGCACTTTTAGTCCCAAACAAAAAGCCCAAGCCTGGAAGAAAGGGGAGGAAACGAGAGAATTTTTAACAGAATATTTGAATAATGAGATCAGTAAGAGATTGCATGTTGAAGATACTTTTTAGGCGATTTAGGTACTTAGGCTGAAGAGTTATTATTAAACCGCTAACTGAGGACCTTGAAGTGCAATGTTGCATGAGATTATGTGCAAGGATCATTTCCTGTGCTTTATAACTCTGTCCCTTACTGACAGCTAAAAGAAAAGAACTTTGTCTTTGCACGGCTAAAAGTTTGGGCTGATTTATGTGATGTGGGTGCCCGACTGGCATGATATATGAAAACATCTCTTCTCCTGATGAACTTCTTGTTGTTTCGCAAGAGGCTTGATGTATTTTGAGCAGGTTTACAATCTGCCCTATGACAGCTTCAGTGCACAGTCAGTGGAGATAAATTGGAGATGGCTGGCAGTGAAATCTTAACAAATGTGCTGACAGCCCAGCTGAACCACAGACATATGATTTGATTGATTTTTCCTTTTTTTCTCTTTTTTTTTTTTTTTTTTGTTTAACCTGGATGGATGCAGGGACTTGCTGCCCCTTGAGGCCCCTCTTCTCTGTAAGCCTAGGGAGATGAACATTTTTAATTGAGGCATGCTGAAATGCGTGGCAGAGGACTTTTTCACTTAGCCCTAATGCTTCTGTTGCAAACTTTGCTAGTTTTCACTCGCTGTTGTACACACCAGACTGGGCAGCCTTTTGATGTAGTGTGATCTCAGATGTTGTAATATATAGTCAGCACTTTCTCATCTGTTTCCCTCTAGTGTAATTATAAAGCCTTTGCAGCCTCCACCATTGCTTCTTTTCAACTTTGTTTAGTCAGGCTTATTTCTGAAGCTAAATAAAAGAGAAGGAACTGAAGAATTAATACTGGCACCTGCCAGTGCTCGAGTTAATAGGCTGTATGAAGGAAAGCCTTGTGAAATTTCCTATTTTTTTTATTCCACACACCCCCCACCCCCCACCCCCCGTTTTAATTACTCTGTTTTAATTACTACGGTTATCCTATAGCACCAGCGCTCAAAGTAGCGTTAATTTATTTTCCAAAAGAAATGCCATAAAAAGAGTTACTTTCACATGTGATTTCAACCCATGCATTTTCCCTGACATCTGATAGAATTAAGGAGAAAGCCTAAGCCTGGCACCTGTGTCTCTCACAAAAGCTGAGCTTCTGCAGGAGGCGTTTCTGCGCTAAATGCCAATCTGGGAGCTGCCAAGGCAGGAACGGACCCTTCGGTTTTTAACTGACCTTCCTCATCGCAGCTCTCTGGCTCTGCTCTTACCTGTTTCTGACCATCTGAGCACTGTATCTGTGCTAATTGCTGCTTTTGACTGTTGCATGGAAAGGGATATTTGAACCCCAAGTCCTGTACAGGATCCAGCTACGTGACATGGTGCTCCCGTGCTGAGTATTCAGCAGCAACTTAGGAAGTTGCAAAGGTTTGCTTTGTTCTTATTTTTTTCTTCATTTGGGGTTTTTTTTGGTTATTTGGTTTGTGTTTTAGGGGTTTTTTTTTTTATTCATTGTTTTAATATGTCTGATATGTGAAACAAAGTAATGGTTAGATGACACCCAGTAAGGCAACTGCATTTCTGTCCTGCTCATCTCTTGCGCTGTGTGTTTGTGTAGACTGGACAGTGACAGGCAGCAGCTCGTTACTGTTCCCTGCACATTTGCAGCACCCATCAAAACACCTCCTGCTTGTTAAATTTCAGGCGTTCAGTTACCTCAGCCTTTCTGAAACTCAAAGCAGCAGCACCGTATCCATTGAGACTTTGATTTTTAGATTAAAATAACACTCGTCATGTGAGAGTGAAGCTCAGAATAGTATGCTGAGTTTTGGAAGGATCGTGGGGGAAACAATAAATACCGAAACCGTATTTAAGTTCAGATATTCATTGAACAGTGGCTTTGTCAATCCAAAGGCCATGCAGAGAGTGAAACAACAGTCTCAAGAGGATGCAACTCAGTAGAAAACCCCCTAATTAAAGGAAGACATCAGTATAGCTTGTTGAAGCATCAAAATGGCCGTTTACCTCAATTGCCAGCAGGTTCCTGCTAACCCTTCATAAACATCGAAAGATCTTTCTATGGTAACGCGTTTGCCTGACTTTCTCTTACAGAGGTAGAAAGTGTAACTTCCAGAACCTGTGTTTCTAAACATTTGGTTTAACCATAGTGTAAGTAAAATAAGAGGTTCTCTTTCCTGTGTCTAAAAGATAAGCTTCCATTTTTTTTTTTTGGAAAACCATTTTGGTTTTAGTAGCACATAAGAGAGACCGCATAATTTCTGAGAAAACAAGATGCATCTTTATCATGGGGCAGTGAGTAATGGCTTTATTTAACACTTAATTTTTAAAATGGGAATTACATGTTCAGCTTTCTAATAGCATTTCTTTTTTGCTGAAGACGGCTATTCTCTCCTTTGGGGGATGGATGAGTTGTTTTTATCTTAATCTCTTGCTTTCTGCTGCTGTTTTTCTTCTCTTGTTTGCAAGAATTGCATTCCACGGGCTTACACATTGCTGCTTCAAAAGTAGCCCTATTTTAGTAGATGTGATGTAGCTGCCTCTTCCTAGAGTACTGTGTCGATGTAGTGAGAACTGAGTGCATCATAAAGGGAATTATTTTCATTGTCTTTATGGAGAATGATTACTTAAAATGGAGGAACTTAATTTTACAAGGTTGGGTTGTTTGTGCTACATTCCTAAATGAAGGATTTGGAGTTGCTTGTGTTGCTATCTTGGCACCTTTCTTTAGGATTACCGAACACAATACATAAATAAATATTCAGAGAAAAGGAGACAAGTTCTTCAAACTTTCTGCAACTAAGCAAACCAAGTATTTCTGGTGTAATTCATATGGCTTTATCGCAGTATTTATTTGTTTTGTTCTTCTGACATAGTTTTTTTGTTTGCCCTTTTTTGTCTGATTTAATATTGGTAGTTAAGACTTTGAAAGATCTCACTGTCCTCTGTAAAAATCTGAACAGTGGACTGTAATGCTTTGCTCACTCAAAAATGTATCTTTAAAGTCTTTCTTTTTTTTACTACACATTCAAATCCTTTTCATATTTTCTTGGCAAAAGTCCGAAGTATCTTATTTATAAGAATATTAGGATTAGAGTGCATGATTGAAGGATTTTAACTTTTCATACAGTTGCATCACTTGGGCAAAAGGAGGGCTCCTCATCTCTCTCTGAATGCATGAATAGCACCAGTTCAGCATCTGCCACGGTTATTTAAAATAATAATTAATTTAGTTCTTTGGAGAGCAAAGGATTAACAACAGTAGCTCATGCCAGGATTAGTGTAGGGAAGTGCTGCAACAATTTTTCTCAACTGCTTGGCCAAGACACTTGAGTTTTAACTGGTGAGAACAAAGCTGTTCAAGTCTTTTAAATTATACTTTGCAAGAGGAGACTCCAAGGTCCCAGAACACGTGTTCTCAAGATGTGGGTCATAACCATGTTTCAGCCTTTGGTGCTCACACTTGCTTGTCTAATGGCTGTCAGGGAGCAAGGTCATTACGCTTCTTTGTTTATAACAAAGTCATGTCATGGCAAAGGTTGAAAGTAAGATCCTGAGATATTAGGGCTGAAAAAGAGCTTCTGGTGTAATTTTGTACTTAGCTTTGGGTTATTACATGATAGTACTGCTAGTTTTCTACAGTAGTTCTTTGTCACATCAAACCTTGAAGCCTCTGTTTGAAATGGTGATCTCAGAATCTCCTTTGCCAAATCATTACACTATTTGTTTTTAGTAGTTTTCTTTTAATCTTTTCAAATGTTAGCTTTAGTTTCTTTACTACAGGCATTTTTCTCTTGCACTTGCCTTACTTTTTATGAATACCTCCTTGGCTACAAGGATAATGTTAAATTTTAGCAGTTTTTTTTCTTTAACAGTATAGCTGTTGAAACCACTTTTAATAAACAAACTTTCTGAACAAATAGAGCGTTTTGTTTTCTGTGTGCTTTTCTGGACAGAATTGGTGGGCATTTCTAACGAAAACACTGTACACATGCACCACCAGGTAATGGGTAGATGGACCGAATTCTCTCAGCATACTGGATGAGGGATTGGACATGCCTAGGAGTGGTACTCTTTCTTCAACTCCAAAACAGAAAGTTCTTTGTCCTTTCCCTAATAATATAGGGGTGTTGTTTGTTGGGTTTTTTTAAAGCTTTGATAAGAAATGTAAGATGCTCCGATAGTGGCTTCATGCTAACTCTTGCATGAAGTTCAAAAGTACCATCTTGAAGCAACACATCATTCTACATGCCAATCCTGCATTGGGTTTTTTCTGCAGGAGTATCCCATTGCACAGCTATTTATGGCCTCAGTTTAGTACTGTCTGCTTTTGGTTAGCTTGTCTTCTCTGTGCAGCCTTGATTTCTCTGAAATGCCCCATGTGGACTGACTGAAGTCTTAAATCCATTTATCTCGTCTTGTCAACTATATTTGCCACATCTGCAACAGCATCAGCCTGGGACGTTTTATGGGGAAGGGTAATATCCTTGGAGTTGCCTAGTGGTCCTTGGAGAATTCAGATGCTGCCTTGATGACGTTCCAGTGTGTCTCTGAATGTGGCTGTATTTATTTTCACATTAGTCAGTGCATGTGCTTGTTCTGCCAACTTTCCCCCTTTATCTAGGGAAATACTTTCCGTGCAGGTCCTTTACACTGTATTTTGATAGTGCTCTTCCAAAGATCATTTTCTTTTTTATTTGGTGGCTCATATAGGTCAAAGCCTTTCCATTCAAATAAAACTTTAGCAGCTTATCTACTATCTTAACTGATCATCTTTCTCTTTCATGCCCTACACCTCCCCCCACCCTTTCTCACTGATTCCAAATACCAAAGTTGAGCAGTAAAATAAACCAGAGAATGTTGTTACTACCTTTCTTCTGTACTAGGTCTTAATCTTGGTGGCAGAAGATTAGTGTGTGGGATCGCAAAGGGTCTTTGCGTTGCTGGTGCCTGGCTCCAGCAACCTGCAGCCTCAGGAGCTGTGCGAGGAGGAGCTGTAGGTCTTGGGATTGTACAGTGAGTGAATGTTTCTGAAGAGATGGAACTGGAACGTACTCAATAAGCCATTTCTCTGGGTGTAGAATCACAGGAATCTTGAACGCAAACAACAGATTATTCTGAAATAGGAATATGTTGGGCAGTCTAGTGCTTGAATCAGCCTTATGAGGATGAGAACATGAATTTATACACAGTACCACAGGTTGTTCATAGTAACATCAGACAACTCTGTATCTTCGGTAGTCAAACAGCTATGTTTAGTTTAAATAGCAGATAGCTAAAGGAAACAAACACACTGATACTGAAAGTTATTGTGTTATGTTTCTAATATATTATGATCAGGAATATAAAACAGTAAATAATGGAATAGATGCATTGTTCTTCCTAATAAGAAATTCCCACAGCTAATGTTACTGCAATTATTTATTAGAGCTTGTACTTTTCTCCTTTTATATAATATGTACATACACACACACCACACATATGCATACTCATATTTGTCTGGGCCAGTTAACAAGAGCCATTTGAATCATCATAGCTCAAGGTAACACAAATCAATCATTGTTCGAACTGGAAGTTATCCTGGGAACTGCTGCATTCACCAAACTTCACGTTAAGGGAAGAAAAGCTCAAAATAAAACAGCTTCAAAGTAAGACTGCTGGGTGGGTCACTTGTACTTTAGAGGCAGCTGTGACGGTGAAAGTTCTGTTTATGGACAACTGGAAAACCCTTCCTAGCTGCCACCTCCAAGGAAAACTAAAAATTGTTCTTTGGAAAACTAGGGAAATGTTCTGCTGTTATCTAGGTGAAAGGAAGATGTGAGAACATGATGGTGGTGTTTTGGTGTGGTGTACTTGCACACTAGGGTGTCCAGCCAGGGCAGGCGAGAACTGTGAGAGCTGCCAGGAGAGCTATGGTTGTGGCATGGCTCTGAGCTCAGAACAAAGGCTTGGGGGAATACTCAACCAAATAAAGTGACCAAAGTGAAAAAATAGAGGAGTCCTGGGATGCGATTTTGGAAAGGTGATGAGAATGGACAAATAGGACAAGGTGGGACTCAGCAGTTCTGTCCTAAATCTTGAGAATGAAGTAAATAAACTACTGGTGTAGAATTTGTATGCTCTTGTCCTCTTTCCAGTGTTTGTTAGGATTTTCCTAACAGAAATTTTACAATTGCCAGAACCAGTCATTTTGTAATATGTATTTTAGCATAGAGTTTTGATTTGTTCATCAGGAGAACCTGTTGGCTCACATCCAGATTTTCTGTTTGATATGCCTATGACCTGATTGGGGAGAACAGCTTAACTAGATACTTGCAAACACATATGTGGACATTATTCTGATTTAAGAAACTCTTACTTGGATTAAATGCTTATATTCTTGTTTAGCACATCAGCAAGCTGTGTAGCTATAGATGAGGTTGCTTGAAATTGATTTATTTCAGCTAGTGCTGCTCCTGTATAGATCCTGGCTTAATTTCAGGCTAATTTTGTTTTAACTGGAATTGCTTAAGAAACTATTTAAGATAAGCTGATATAAATGACTATTAAGCAAAAGATACACACAGAGATTTACAGTCGTGGAATTAAAGTAGGTTAATACACACATGTAGGTGGTCCATCTTTCTCTAGTAGTTACCTGAAATTCGATTAGCATCAGCAAAACAAATTAAAATTGAATTACTTTAAATCTGCTGAACCCCCTTGCCTTTGTTTAATGCAAGTTGCAGTTGTTCTCTTAGAGCTGAGCTGTGCACGGGAGGTGCTGCAGGTGAGTAAGTCACCGTGTGGAGGAAGGGCGAGGGTCTGTCATACCTGTTCCAGCTGCTTGCAAAGGAGGAGTGTTCCTATTTTATTGCTGGCTATAAAATTGCAGAGCTTCAGATCGGAGTATGGAGGTAAAGCTGAGGAAAATATTGATACATAGAAGTTTATATAACAATTGCCAAGAGAGAAAAGCATACCTTAGCCAGTTATACTGGTATAATCCTATGAAATTTAGGGGTTTGTAGGGACTACAAATGTAAGGACTACTGTGTAGAAGGGGTCTTCTACTCCAGTGTCTTCTTTCTGACAGTGATCAGTCCTACGTTGCTTGCGGCCTGCTTTTCTACTTGTGAATATGCGATGATGCTAAGTATCTCTTTCTCATGGGTTTTAAAAGCCCACCCAAGAAATTCCTGGCCTTGTCTTGGGGTAGGAGAGAGTAAGGAAGGACCTCAGCTCAGGGCCATCGAACTGGGCAGGCAGGCATCTTGAAAACTTTTTCTCTCCCCAGAATAAGATCAACTTTACCGACTTCTCCCATGCTGACTGGTTATTTATCATTTACAATCTGATTGTGTTCCCTTTCCATGTTGTCACCCCTGGAAACGACCTCTTAATTTTACCAGAGGAGAGGATTGGGTTCCCCCCTGCTTCCTGCTTCTCTTTATGTGTTCTGTTCTCTTTGTCCACCCCTGAAGTAAGTCACTGCTTTAGTAGCTGGTCAGTCATTTGGGATCTCTTGGACTAAGAGTTGGACCCTGTTTTCTATATGTGGGCAAAAGACTGGCCTGTATAATAACTTTTTAATAAGTTTCACATTATTTTGTATGCTCATTTTCCCCATCTCGAGTATATAATTAGAGAGATAAAGTCTATAGATAACACCTAGCCCCTGCTAATCTGTTTTCCCTGCTCGAACATTCCTGCAGTCAAAATCGGGCTAGATAGAAGCAAATGCAATTCCAATTTATTTTAATGGGAATTCAGGATTTTCTGATCGTGGCTGATTAAAAGCGCTCCCCATACCAATTTGTTGTAAATTATTCTTGTTTTGCATAACCCTCAAATGTATTAACTTGCTGCTTAGAACTGCTGCTGGCTGCTGCTGACAATTAGATAACTGGGTTGTTGCTCCAAGTTTTTCGCCACCGAGATGAGCATTGTGTAACTGTCTCTCTTCTGTCTCAGCTCTGGGAGTCCATCCCCAAAGAGCCAATGTGAAATTTCAGTTTCACTAGCATGAAGGCTGATCACATGGATTCCGAAATGTTCATCCAGGCCAACTCTTCTCTTGCTTAGGTTGGAAGGGTTTCAAGAGCTCTTATAAAACTGAGTTATTTTCGTAATCTGGAATTCATAGAATATTTGGCTATGAAAATAGCATAATAACTCTTTTCCTGTATATTAGAAAGGATACTACTTAGATATTGCACACAGCTTCTAGTTTTTACTTGGACTGTGGTATCTTAGTTCAAATAAATGATGAAATAGTAGACTTATCTGAAAATAATAGAAATTAGATGAGTAAAATGCTAATTAAATATATTTAGTCTCTTCTCCTGTTGTTGCTTTTTGATTATTTTCTACTGTTTTCTTTATGCCCTTAAATATTTCCTTTCCTCTCTTTATGGTCCAATAGAAAATTCAACTTGATGTTTGTTTACAGGCTTCATTTTGAAATTGTTTTGGCTGTACAGTGCTTTTCTGGGATGGAAAGTACATAATCAAAAAAGGTCCAAGAGTCACAAGTTTCTTTTTTTAAACCTTTTCTGGGGGAAATTTCTCTTTGTAAAATATCCTGAAGTAGTCATAGGGTAAACTAAAAATGGAGAGGGAGCTGCACTGTATCCTTTCCCACGTGTTTCAGATTCAAGGGGAGAAAATGGGTTGGTTTTGCTTGGTGATAGCTGCTATTACAGCTTTCTTAAAATAGTTGAACATTAGCCATACACAATGAAACTGCCATGGACAAGCATTCGTAATGTCTGAGAGTTTTATTTTCCTTCCCCCAACACTTTGGAAATCTTCTTACACTCTCACAGAGACTGGGCTCATGTTGCCTTAGCCTTGTGAGCTGGGCACATTGTAACCCAGGAGTTTCAGGAGAAAGGTGACTTTGTAGAAATTATTTTGTACTACCAGTTAAACCCAAACTCCTATTTTGACTTTGTTGTGCCACAGTCGTAGAAGATGGGGAAGTGATATAAAGTACAAACTTGATTGGAGACTTTGGAGAGTGCATGGAGAGCAGGATGGGGCCGGGGCGGGTTTTCAGTACTGAATGCAAATCTAGAATTGGTAATGTATGACAACGGGCATTTCTATCCAGCTGGACAGAAAGAGTTGGTAACAATGACAGTTTCAATTTTCTAAGAAGTCATGTATGTATCTGGGAAACTGGCTTTCCTGTCAGAACTGTTTGTAGTACACATATGCAGAGACTGATACGTACGAATTGTCCTACAAGCAAGAAGCAGTTTCTTCTGGTGAATATTAGATAATTATTTTCCCACTGTTATCTATTGAGTTTACTCTTCGCTTCTGAACTTTGGAAGTGGCCACCTATCAAATTGGGTGAGAGCCTCATACTGAATTGATCATGGTGGTATCAGTCTCTGGGTAGGTCGAGGAGTTGAGAGCGCCATTGCTACAGACAAAGCAAAGCAAAATGAGGGTGCCGCTAATGTTTCCAACTGCTTGCAGGGTAGCAGGGGGGTGGGGGAATTAATGCAATTCCAGACAAATTTACAAGCATTGCATCACTCTTTTTCTAAACTGGGACTGTTGGCAGCTATTAAATCAGTTTTAAGTATTATGGCTCTTAAGTTACATTATTCATCAAGAATAACAAGGCTAGTTGCTGCTAGCCGTTTCAAGTACTTGCTGTACACACATTTAACCCAGTGTTTGCTGTGACCAAGAGGAGTGGCAAAAGAGAAAAGTGTTCCTCAACAGCTAATCCAATGTAGAGACAGTTTTCCTTGCTAGGGAAGAGTTAGAGAGGGAACTATAGATGTATCCCAAAGTGACTGACTTCCCAGGCAGTGCATGTCAGTGTCCTTGTTCATAGCCAGCCCATCTGTCCCTGAAAAGGGCAGCTCAGCATCCCTGCCCCAAGGAGCACAGAGCAATGGAAAAAAATTGTGATAGTGCTGGAGTAAGGTACCTGCCCTCATGTTGCTGGCTGTGCCTTGTCCAGATAAAGGGCATTTTTTCAGTATCAAATGCATTCCTAAGGAGATTCAGTGCACAGTTAATTTATAGGATGGGAAAAAGCCAAAATGAGGGGTGGTGTGTGCCATTTTCTTGGCACGAAGTGGGGATATGAGTGCTTGATCAGCTGCTGTGGTGTGATGTTGGATCTGTGGTGTCAGGTTTATAACCGTGGAAAGCTATCTTAGTGTTTCTTCGTGATGTCAGTACAGCAGACCACAGTATTAGTGACATTCATGTTAGTGGAATATCATTTTAGATTGGTTATGCTTTAATATGGCATTTCACTAATGCATTTTGACAGTGCCTTCAAAATACAGTTCTACTTGCCTGTCATAATCGCTTGTTCTGTACTTCTAATCTGACATAGAGCACAGACAGCAAGAAGAATGAGAGGGAAAAAAGAAAGTATAAAAGCTTTACTGACTAACACGGGGACCAAGGTTTGTATTGGCTGCAGAGCATGTTTATGAATGTTTTTGCATTTATTGTTACGAGGCTTCTATTAAACTTCAACTAACTGGATTCATCTGTCTGAAGCGCAGTGCAGGAGAAAGACAGCTTGTGGGACACTCACAACTGACATACGCGCTGAATTCTGTGGGTGAGGTGGTGAAATGAGAGCTTGTGATCTGCTGAACCACGGCCCTGCCGGGAGGCGCGGTTTGAGTAACCTCTTCTTGTAGCCCAGCGTCGTGCCAGGCCGCATCCTTGATCAGGCGCCGGGTGAGCTGCAGCAGAGCAGCAGGTTGCCCCCGGCAGCTAGCTCCTGCCTGCCATGCACACGGCATCTGTGCTTGTGGCTGGGAGCTCCAGCTGTGGCCAGGAAACTTAGACATGATCTAACTGGTATGTGGGTAAAGCCTTTAACCTCAGGTGTAGCTTTTCGATCTGCTGGTCCCAGGTTCTCAGAAGTGCATGTGGTCAGTAAGGGGTGTGAGACGTGTAGCTACTGACCAATTCAGGGACGAATCTGTTCCTTGTTCTCCTCTCTGTGTCAGGTCAGGAAGGCAGCAGGTATTCACAGGATCTCCTTTCTCTCTGGATTTTATATCTTGTTTCTGCTAAACAAAAAGCCCTTTTAAGTGTGTTTTGTACCTGAGGATCATTTCTGCAAAGCGAGGTAATGGTACTGCATTAACTTGATCTATCTCAGCGTGGCTCTGATTTAAGAATCAGGGTCTGGAAGGGCAGTTCCTTGTTTGGTGCCTGACATTCCTCGATGTTCAATTGGCAATTTTTTAAACATAGTATTTAGTGAAAAAAGCTCCAAATATTGTGTATGCTGGAAACCCTACTCAAAGTCCTATTAATAATCAGAAAATTATTTCTGCTATAGCATTATTTTTCAAGAACCGACTTTCTCTACTTGATTACTTTCATTGGAGACTCTACTGACTCATTAGCTACTGTATTGATGTTCAACAGCATAACCTTTGGTGGTGGTAGGAATTTGCTATATACCTGGTGTTCAATAACGTTGGCATCACCCATCCTTTACTATCTATCGCTACTGGCAGGACTGCTGAGGTGTCGGTCAGAAATGTGCTTCGCAGTGGGGATACTGTGGTCAGTGGTCAGTCTTCAGCTTCTAAAACCAAGGAAACTTACCAGATTCAGGGCAAGGAGTGGGTTTCTTGCTGTATGTTGTTACAGGCTAGTGGAAGAAAGAAGTGAGGGCTTGGGTGTACTTGTCTTTCAGATTTGCCAACAGCAATCTGAGAACAGTATTTTTCAGTTATCTGAACTGGTTTGTTTAACTTCAGTGTTCAGTTAGCAAGAAAACAAATATTTTGTGTCCAGACTCTTCACACAACCAACATACTGTTTGGGTTTACGTGCTGTTTTTTACTATTTAGCTGTAAAATCAGAGAGTGCAGAGTGCTTATTTCTAGACGCTTTTTTGTTCTTTAAAGTAATATAAATCAATTCAAATATTGAATATGTGATTTAGCAAAAAAAAAAAGACACCCTTTTTCATTGTATTGAGATTTGCTCTATTCTTTGTGGCTGTAACTTGTTTTAATTTTGGCTCATAATAGAAGAATTAAAGGGCTTTATTAAATGCTAACATACAGGCGTTTCACTACAGTTACAACCAGATCAAAACATGTCTGTGCTTGAATATATTGGATGTTCTTCAGAGGGTTGATTAAACTACTACTCTATTAATATGCAACAATTTCCTGTGTTTTATGTACCTCACTGTGATGGTATATCACTTATAATCTAGACAGCAATGGACTGCCCTGACCCAGTAAGATTCAATTTTGGTTCAATATCCTACCATATAATTCTTTTCATTATCAAAAGTGCCATCAGGTTTTATGACCTGATTTGGTCAGAAAAAGTAAAATAGGCCTTTTAGAAGGAGGAACTCTGATCAGTGTTTTGCTAAGCAAAGTAACCAGCTATAACCTGACTTTCCTGTTTAGAAGATGAAGCGGAAAAAAACATTTCAACTCAAGTGTAGAGTGT
The DNA here is from genome assembly GCA_027925045.1 of Hypotaenidia okinawae. NCBI lineage: Eukaryota > Metazoa > Chordata > Aves > Gruiformes > Rallidae > Hypotaenidia > Hypotaenidia okinawae. Next base: position 98,576,987 of record BSDF01000001.1, read on the forward strand.
GTGGCTCAAAACTCTTAGTCAACACCAGAGGATTCTAGTGGGAGTAGGTGGAAATATTCCTAGTAGGAAAAAAAAAGCAAATCACCACAGTCACCCTTCTCCATCAGTTTGTAATGATAAATGCAGAATATCCTATCTTGAGGTGGATTTGCCTAAATGCTTTCAGCTTTTGGGGGATTGGTACATCCTTTCAGACTCCTTGGTTTCTGCATTTCAATTGTTAAAGTGAGATGTGGAAAAATAAAAATAAAAACAATGTTGTAGCAAAATCTTTTGTGTTTGCAATATTTTTCCTTTGGAAAATAAGGTGTCTATACAGTAAAAGGCTTTGTATAACACAATGCAGAGTCATTAAAGGTATATTAATGCTGTTCTTCAGTTCATTTCCTGATAAAATGCCATGGTATTAATTTGCTCTTAAGTATTGAGGATCACTAGAATTGAAAACTGTTAATTGAACACATGGCATTTTGTATTAGCTTACAGTATAGTTTGTTAGAGAAAATATATACAGAATGTAATACTGGAAACTTCGTTTCCCATCCCTTTCAATGAATTTTCTGCATTGCAAAGTGAACGCTGTTGGAGAATATTGAGTTTTTGTTGCTGTTACTGTTTGTAAAGCTTTGCCACTAGAAAGAGAGATTCAATTCTGTAGCAAAAGCCCTGTAAAATGCAATACATCAGATTCTTTGTTTTCTAAACACCTGAGATTCTACCTCCTTTGAATTCACACAGGTATCAGGCTAGTGAATAAAAATGCTGAACTGTAGGGGTTTTTTTGTTGTTTTTTAACGGGGATTTTGTTCAGCAAATAATTGATTACCCTGCAAAGCCAGACATTTTTAATACACGCATAGAAAATGCATATTAAGTAATTAAGAGTTTTCTTTTAAAAAAGGCAAAATACTGAGGAAGCTAAGGCATACAATGTATAAATGCAGCGCTTGAGTGTTTCAATAGTTTTGCCAAAGCCTTGGGCTTTTCCTTTCAGCAGTGAGGAGATGATCATCGGTGTAGAGGTGTCCCCAGAGGCTGTAACCATGTAATTTTCAGGCTTCCCACTGGGAGGATAAAAATTCAGCCAGTGAAAAAGTTGCATGAAGGAGAGGTTATTATGATCGTGATGAAGTCATAACGTTTTAGTCTTCTGGTTAAAGCCTTTCTTTGGTAATCACTGAAACCTCCCTTTGTTCCTGTTCTACAACCTGTTTAATATGGTAGGATACAGACTGTAATGTCTGTTCATTTGTGGTTCAATGTGTTCAACGGCTTTCCAATAATAAAGCCATTCTTTTTTTTTTTTTCCCCTTACCGGGACTTTTTGAATCTTTCTTTGTATGGAAAAACCTTACAGTTTTAGCAGTGCTGATTGGATCAAGGTATTTGAGGGTTGGTGATCATGAGTTAAGTTTGTATTAGCAAGTAGTGTGGCCAAGTAACAGCAAATTGGTAGGGTAGCATTAAGCAGTTAGTGTGAAGGACACTATGCCAATACCACAACCATTTGAGCATGCTTTACTCCAGAGTATCTCTAGTCAGGTTCAGTAGACTTCCTGTAGCTACTGGATGATGTAGTAAGGAGGGCATTGTCCAGTGTACTTATTTGTGTGCTCTGGAGAGACTTTACTGTAGGAACCAGGTCATGGCAAGAGGGGAGGACTGGGATTTTGCTTTGAAAGTGCTCTCTGGGTCTGAACAAAAAAACCCCAGTACCTCTGCAAGTTAGAGATAAACTGAAAGAACTAACTTCGAGGTGTGAGACAGTTCATGAAAAATGAATGTATAGATAATCTAGCTACTAGTTATTAACTGAGTCTTTTTCTTTTTCCTCTTTCCCCCTCTTTCCTTCCCCCTCTTTCCTTCCCCCTCTTTCCTTCCCCCTCTTTCCTTCCCCCTCTTTCCTTCCCCCTCTTTCCTTCCCCCTCTTTCCTTCCCCCTCTTTCCTTCCCCCTCTTTCCTTCCCCCTCTTTCCTTCCCCCTCTTTCCTTCCCCCTCTTTCCTTCCCCTCTTTCCTTCCCCCTCTTTCCTTCCCCCTCTTTCCTTCCCCCTCTTTCCTTCCCCCTCTTTCCTTCCCCTCTTTCCTTCCCCCTCTTTCCTTCCCCCTCTTTCCTTCCCCCTCTTTCCTTCCCCTCTTTCCTTCCCCCTCTTTCCTTCCCCTCTTTCCTTCCCCCTCTTTCCTTCCCCCTCTTTCCTTCCCCCTCTTTCCTTCCCCCTCTTTCCTTCCCCCTCTTTCCTTCCCCCTCTTTCCTTCCCCTCTTTCCTTCCCCCTCTTTCCTTCCCCCTCTTTCCTTCCCCCTCTTTCCTTCCCCCTCTTTCCTTCCCCTCTTTCCTTCCCCTCTTTCCTTCCCCCTCTTTCCTTCCCCCTCTTTCCTTCCCCCTCTTTCCTTCCCCTCTTTCCTTCCCCCTCTTTCCTTCCCCCTCTTTCCTTCCCCCTCTTTCCTTCCCCCTCTTTCCTTCCCCCTCTTTCCTTCCCCCTCTTTCCTTCCCCTCTTTCCTTCCCCTCTTTCCTTCCCCCTCTTTCCTTCCCCCTCTTTCCTTCCCCCTCTTTCCTTCCCCCTCTTTCCTTCCCCTCTTTCCTTCCCCCTCTTTCCTTCCCCTCTTTCCTTCCCCCTCTTTCCTTCCCCTCTTTCCTTCCCCCTCTTTCCTTCCCCCTCTTTCCTTCCCCTCTTTCCTTCCCCTCTTTCCTTCCCCTCTTTCCTTCCCCCTCTTTCCTTCCCCCTCTTTCCTTCCCCTCTTTCCTTCCCCCTCTTTCCTTCCCCCTCTTTCCTTCCCCCTCTTTCCTTCCCCCTCTTTCCTTCCCCTCTTTCCTTCCCCTCTTTCCTTCCCCCTCTTTCCTTCCCCCTCTTTCCTTCCCCCTCTTTCCTTCCCCCTCTTTCCTTCCCCCTCTTTCCTTCCCCCTCTTTCCTTCCCCCTCTTTCCTTCCCCCTCTTTCCTTCCTTTACAGCAGCTGGAATATTTCAATATTATAAAATTGACTGTCTTTTTTATGTCAGTGGGCTGCTTGTCACAGGTACTGGATTAACAGCTCCAGAAACAAAAGTCTTCTCTTTTTTATCAACAAAACAGGTTTGAAGAGGGCATAGGGAGTGTAAGCTTCCTCCACACTGCTCAATCAGTATGTCTCAACCATGACCCAAAAGAATATCTCTAAGGGAAAAGGCATTTGTTAGATTTCTTTTCCAATTAATTCGACAGCTCTGCTGAGACTACTAACAAAAGTACTAATTCATGCTAATTGCAGTAGTGGACCTATGTCACCGGGGAACTGGGCTGAGCTCTTGGTAACATCCTACAACCCAGTAGACAGCATTTTGATTAGGAGGTGTTGCTGGAAGAAAGAACACTGGCTTTGGAACCTGTTCAGCATTAATTTTTTCACCTCCAAAATAGGACAGCAGCACACTCCTCCTCTACATATTAACATGGGTGGAAGGTTGGAAAAGAACATTCAGGTTCAGTAGATGCAAAATCCTCTCCCCTTCCTCCCAGAGAGAAACATAGGCCTTTCGTACTTCCATATTAACTGTTCTGGACTGGGACTTGTGCATTGACACAGACAGCTGGGAGAGGTGGGCTTGGTCAGTGGATTGATGGAAAGAAAAAAAAAACCAACAAAACCCTCAAATGTGTTAGAAACAGAGGATAAGAGGTAAAGTGAAGTCCAATATATAAATTGATCTGTTTCATCAGAAGCATTATGAAAAGAACTAGAGCGTTTTCCACCTGATAAGTGACACTGCAGAACTAGAGATGGGCATGGAAGATATTCCTGCAAAAGCTGATTGAACAGTTTGCAATTGTACATCACAGCCAAGGTAAGTTCAAGGTAGATCTTTGTAACGGAAGGAATGGTTTAGGATGCATCAGGAGCAGCTGTTCTCCCTGTCTCATAATAAAAAAATGATACATTGATTTGGCTAGAAGACTACCAAATCTGAAGGGAAACTGAAGGAAGGGTGTGTTTTTTCACTTCACTTTGAATATTTAGGCTGGAGAGGAATGTCAGAGAAATTGAGACCAATAATTAGCAAAAAACATTGGATAGTCTACATGAAGGTCAGTACAGTGGACAATTATCATAATTAATCTTTGCTAAAAAATAAAACAGTTGATATTGGAAGGCAAATCACATGAGGAGCGGCTGAGGGAGCTGGGGATGTTTAGCCTGGAGAAGAGGAGGCTGAGGAGAGACCTTATCACTGCCTACAGTTACCTGAAAGGAGGTTATAGAGAGGTGGGCGATGGTCTCTTCAGTCATGTGACAGGAGATAGACAAGGGGAAAAGGGTTGAGTCACCATCCATGGATGTGTTTAAAAAAGGTAGATCAGTTACTTTGGGATATGGTTTATCATAGGACAGGAACAGTTGGACTTGATGATCTTAAAGGTCTTTTCCAATCTTGTGATTCTGTGATATCGAACCTTGGGTTTGCAGGCCTTTGAAATAATATCTAGGTTGTGGGAATGGGGGTGAAATAATGAGAGACAGCAAATCATCATCGCTGATTGGGATGTTCTTATGTTGCTACAATTAGATGTAAGGCACCAGTGTAAGTGCTAGGGCTCAATGTAACCTGTATGATAATTCATTTGTTCTTCTTTATTTATATTACCTTCCACATTGCTAACCTGTTAATCTGGCCTGGTTCAAGCATGGGGAAATTATATAAACATCCCTAAGTTATGAAAGCTGTTTTTCACTTATTAGCTAAATCTAGCCCAGGAGGATTAGCAGACACTATCTGTATTTTCCCAGTCCACTGGAAAAGAAACATGTTCCCAAGAGCTCATGTCCAGTAGGATCAGGGCTGCCATGCCTACCAGGTCTGTTTGGTTTGCTTTGGGAGGTGGGGTGGATGGTTTGATTGTTCTTGTTTGTGGGGTTTGGTTGGTTTGGTTTTTTTAAAAGTTCTGACAGAGAGAGGGGAGGTGAAGGAAAGACTAAACTAGAGCGGTACCATGGTTATCCCTTTATGGCACTCTTGGCCTGATATTAGAAAACATCTGTTGTTTGAAGCTGTTGGGATCCTATGTCTAGTTTGCCATTGAAGAGTCCATAGTGTAACTTTAGTTGAAGGAAAAAAGTATAACTTTACTTATTATACTTGCCAAATGGTCATTTAAAACTTCCGTATTCCTTGTGTCTCTGTGTGTTTGTGCAGACCTTTTTTTCCAGTTCAAGTTGATGCTGGTGGGTTTTCTTCTGGCATTTATTTAATTCAATTTTTTTTTCTTTTATTGACAATGTTTCTTGAATTAGGAAGTTATTTTTCGTCTGTGTATGTCTTAAATTACGTTTTAAAAATCCAGAACATGGCATTTCTTTGTTTGACAAAATGATAGCTTAATATATCTCCGTGTGTCCAGGCTCTGCTTCAGGAAAACATCTTGTTTAGAAAAAGTGAAAGACAGTACTTATAAACACGGGTTTATTAAATTCCCTGTTTAAATAGTTGCTTAAGTGATTCACTAAGTATGGGTGGAATTAAGGTAGAACTTTTGTTTATTTTGTTTTAATTCTGAATCAAGGCTGTGGTTCTCAATATTTTTCTATTAACGAAAGATGCATTTTCCCCTAAACTGCCTGCAGAGAAGCTGAAATGCCTTATGCCTTTAGAAACCAGCTACTTGTGAGCCCACAAGCGAGAACATCTTTTCTGTACTGCTCGGCTTTAGACCTGCCATCTGACATTGCTCTATCAACAATATTGCTGGTAGCAATCACGGCTGTAATGCGCTTCATAAAAAGAGACGCAGGAGCCTGCAAGGCATAACGTGGAGCTATTACAGGCTGCAGTTGAAAGGTGCAGTGTTATTCCCTCAGGATAAAGCTATCTCTTATGTACATATAATTAATATGTCTGCCAGTAACAGTTATTAAACAAAGAACAGGAATTGTTTCTACTGAATGACTTGACCTGGGAGTAAAGCCAATTTAAAAAGCATCTGATTAAAATACCTTAAGGTCGCAGATCACTATAAAATATGAAGTGGGGAGGAAAAGCAAAAATTTACTCATGAGTAAGATTAAGTACTACTGAATATGGTTTTTTGTGCTAGCAGCAGCTTTCAGGTGTAAAAAATGAAAAGTGCTCATTCCAAAGAGTATTTTTTCTTGAGGCGTTTCGGCATCCCATTGCAGGAAATCCTTGCCCTGTGCATACCACACAATCCATCCCTCTGGCACAAAGGCTGGAGGTGTAGGAGAGGGATGGAGAGAGGAGAGATTGCTTCCTGAACCCTCAGATTATTGGTCTCTTACTGCTGGGGGAGGCCTGGTGATAGGAAATAAATTTGCACCAGTTTTCTTAATTGTTGGTTTCTTTTAGCAGTGGACAGCTGCAGCAGTTCTCCAAGTCTGTCAGTGGCCTTGGCTATGATTTCTCTTTTTGCCAGCCTAAAGATGCAAAAGCACATGTGATGCATCTTTACACCTGCAGAAGTTCCACACTGCCCAGTTCCTCCCCCCAATAAGTTATAGTAATAAACTGTTTCATTTTCCCGGAGCTATTGCACTGCTAATGATGAGCATTGGGAATTCACTTCAGCATTTAGAATGCAACTTTTAATTTTATGCCTGCATTTTCAGAGTAAAAAGTATGGCTTGTGCGCAGAAAATACAATGTGAGTTTCTTAATGATTTGTTCATAAAGCTTAGCAAAAAATGACTAGGTTGCTTTTGCTGCTGGTTTGCAGCGATACCCATTTGTAATTATTTCAGGTGTGTAGTACACTGAAGAATGCAGGGGTGACAATGTAAGAATACAAAGAATGCTAAGAATAATTGTAAGGTTTTATTTCCTCAACAAACAGAACAGACTCCGATGGGCGATGAGAGAAATACAATGTCCTTACTTCTTCCTGGGGATATTCTTACTTTGATGGTACTGAGGACCATCCCCAGTCAGAGCTTTTAGCCCTCACTGAAGTCTTTGTCAATCCTGTTTCCCTCTTCTGAGCACAGGCAGTGTACATGCCAGCCCAGCACAGAGAAAGCATGGTCTGGCTGCACAACAGTAGCCTGTAATGGAGATTCCCACATGCTGGTAAGCATTAGGGCTGCCCCTGCTTCCTCCTCCTCTTCCTTCTCCTAAGCAGGTACAGGGAGTTGTAGGAGTATAGCAGTGCCATCCAGCCCTGTACCCCTGCTTCTCCTGTAAGGATACCTATTCCCTGAAGTGGTGTCTTGCCATTTTATTGGGATCTGGTGACCAAAAGGGTGCTTTCAGCTCAGTGGAAATAAGGATTAAAAATACACTGTAAATTTTTAGAAATTTGTGAATGACACATCAGACAAACTGAGGGCGGGGTGACTCAGGGCAGAATTCTGCCTTCATTTCCTACTCTTAACATATCTGAGCCAGAACTATGGAGACAGAACAAGGGGCAATGGCCTCAAGTTGGAGCACAGGAAGTTCCACACCAACATGCGGAAGAACTTTTTCACAGTGAGGGTGACAGAGCACTGGAACAGGTTGCCCAGGGGGGTTATGAAGTTTCCTTCTCTGGAGATATTCAAGACCCATCTGGATCCCTACCTGTGCAATATGTCCTAGGGAACCTGCTCTGGCAGGGGGTTGGACCTGGTGATCTCTGGAGGCCCCTTCCAACCCCTATGATTCTGTGAATCTGTGAACTATACTGTATCTGTATAGTCTTATTTTTAATGTAACAAGAGTAACATGTACAGCCAGATGTAATTTGTGTTAGAAGCACAAAATGAACAGTTTTGAAGTCTTCATTTAAAGTTAATAACAATTTTCACCTTTTTGTTGTTTCTCAAAGATATAAACAAGCTCAAGAAAGGAAAGAAAATGCTCGTGCAAACAAAGTAAAGTGGTTTTGAAAGTTTTATAAGGTTGCTGCTTGTTATACTGTCTTTTCTCACAAGCAGACAGCTGTGTTACATCTTACTTTGCTTGCGTACATGTATGTATGAGTGGGCGAACATGCAGGTCTATTGCTGGTGATAAGCATAGTGCTGTTGGCATCTCTGGAGTGTGACCATAATATATGCATAGAGAAAAAAAGACCCATGTAAATGTTTTTAGAAGGGGCTTGGAAACGTTGCGAAGATGTCAGGCTCTACATAGGCATCGAGGTGAGTGAGCCAGTTGGTAGCGATCACTTCCCCTCACAGCCAGAGGTCATCCTGTGGCTTCAGGTCCAGCATAAAGACCTCCGCTGCTGCTAGTTCACATGTTTCCACAGGCAACAATGGTAGCGATTTGCAAAGCTCCTCATAACATGGACCACACGCATGAAGGATGCTTCCCTGTCCTCTCTGCAGGAGGCTTTGCCCTAGTGTCTTCTGTCTCACTAACACACACTCTGAGGCAGTGTTGAGGCAGTCGTGAGCTCTATGGGTTAACAATTGAATTTCCTTTTTTTCTAAGTGCTGTAGTTGACTGACAGAACGGCCTTTCAATGCTGGGCTGCTTTATTAAGGAGTAGAAGGAACAAGGGAAGGATAAACTCGATTGTGTGTTGGCTGCTGCTGGTTGCAGGCCTGATTTTATGGCTGCCTGTGTCCGGTTCCACTGCGTTGCAACACTTGAGCCTTGCCCTGAAGCACAAAAAGCAGAGATCCTGTAGGACTGGGGAGTGCGGATCATTTTGCTAATCAGGTGTTGCTTTGACCTTGTGCAGGGAAATGGACCCCGTCAGACCTGGAGTACCAGGCCTGCGAAGCTGCCTGCTCAGGCAGCGCAGGCTCAGGTGGTTAGTTGGTATTTATGGCTAGGAATTGGCAGTCCTGCTCTGTGTGTAGGGGGCTACAGGGTCTGAATACTGAAATGCTCCTATTTACTAACAGCTTTATATTTTAATTTAAAATTAATTCAAATTCAAATGAATCATTTAACCCTTAATTAGGGCCATGTTTTCATCTCAAACAGATTAGTCAGAGGCAAAATTCACTTTGCTGTTGAAAAGGCAGTCACATTTCTTTAAGCAGTACCTACCATAGTGCATTTGTTTTTCTTTTGTTCAAATAACTTTACCAACTTTCCACCTCAGACAGACTCATCGGTTATAGCTTAAGGAAGTTCGTTATTACACAGTAACAAGGACAACTACCACCCTGAAATTGTTACCAGTAGGTGACTCCAATAGTCTAGAGTGCCTCGCACTGAAATAAAAGACATCGAAACCAGACAGCATAGAGTTTTAAAATAATATTGCAGTTTGGAGTTGTCACAGGAGTCACTGGGGGCAGCAGGTATCAGGCATCTGACTTGAGACCTCCCTGAAAAGCAAACCCAGAGAGGCTTGCTGTACAGTTTATATCATGTATGTAGAAGCTCTCAAGGTCTCCTTTTCTCACTTCTAGTGTGCCAAGAGGTTTTTCTTTCCAGCCCTTTGCATCTACTTCCTTTCACATCATTCTCCTTTCTGAGGGAAAAGAAGATTTCTTAGCTTCTAGAAGAAAATGTTGAGAAAAAGCAATTCCTGTTCACAGCTGGTTCCCATGCTGAAATTATGGATTCTGTGAAGACTTCTTATAGTAGTCCTTTTATTTTCAACCTGACTGAAACCAAAGCCATGGTATGCACTTCAAAATACCAAACCTTCTTCCATCAGTTCATGTAATCCATTTTTTCTGACAGGAAAAAAAAAAGCGCCTTTTGAAGTAAAGGCTTCAATCTTTCCTCTTATATATCGGAATTAAAAAAACAACTAGGAAAACTACAACAATAGGAAGTATATTGACAATGTTTTCTATTGGCACCCCCTTTTCCAAGCTTCAATTTCAGGTATGAAGGTATGATTGCTTTTTCCTTTGGGATCTAGTTGTGAATAATCTTAAATTGACAAAGACGGAAAGCACGAGGCAGCCTGAGGGGCAGACATGAGATTGGGATGCCCTCAGTAGGGCATAACAGGGCAGCAGGGATCTGACCAGCTCATCACCCTGCCCAGACCGTTCACTCTGTACCGCCATAGCAGAAGCACGAAATGATGAAACTCCTGTCCCTCTGGAAAAGGAAAAGCCTCTTCTTGCATTACCAGCGTGCTAACTGCATGCTGCTCTTTTTTCTTTTTTTCCCTCTGGCCCCACATCACCACCACCATCTTTATATATTGAGGGCTATGAGTTTTCACCTGAGATATGAAAGAGACATTTATTAGTGGAGCAGTTTGATTCCTTCCTTTCTCTTCCTCACCCCCCAAAATCTGGCCACTTCTTGTGCAAACTCGTTGACTTATGTTAAATTAATTGTTGTACTAAAATGTTGGTGATATGTGCTTTGAAAGTGTCTCGAATGAACTGTCTTAATGTAGACAGATCCTGTAAATGAATGTTCACGTGTTAGGATGCTTTGAATAGATTATGCTTAATAAAGAGTGGAAATTGTGTCTTGTAGGAAGATGGGCCACATGGCAAAGGTTCAGTTTTAGGTTAGTAGTCTTTTTCCAGTCTTTACATTAAACTAGTATAGAAAATAATTTGAAAATTAGAAAAAAAACCAAACCCACAACTAGTACACGGAATGTATGCATAAATGCATCTTTTTTGTGTATATACCTGCCCATAAATATAAAAATGTTTCTTCAAGCTGAGTAGGTATGCTTAAGTGAAACTGTCAGGAAGTTTCCATGGGAAGTTTTGGTGGAAGTGCTGTGTAATGAGCTGGGCAGATGTAGTGGAATGCTTATTCCTTAGTGTGTTTGCTTTGTTACTAATGCTGGTGAGAGCAGGATTAGCACCCATTCTTTTCTGCCTGGCTCCTTGTTTTAGGGCTAGGAATGGCAGTCCTGTTCCCAGAGGCTATAAAATCATTCCAGGCTCCTCTGTCAGCCAGAGGGAGACCAAAGAGGCTTGCCCTAGGGATAGCACATGTATCATGAGGCAGTATTGGGGAGGGTACGTGATTTCAGTCCTGAAAGGCTGACACAATTACTGTAACAACAAAAAAAACCCAAATCCAACTTGTAAAACAAACACACACACCCCACCCTGAAAAAAGCAGTTTCCTGCTGCACTTTCTCCTCGTGGAGGTGTTTAAGAGGGACTTAGGTTTTCTTTATTTCTTCAAGTTAAACAGAAATTCCCAAACACCCTTGCAGGAGTGGGAAATGCAAAAAACTATGGCTGATGGAGGACAGAGGCTGTGTCAGATCTGTTGGTGTTAGGTTCTGTCTCTCAGCAGTTCCGCTTTCATGGTTTGCCCATTGGGCCCACACCTCCAGATTGTTTCCTTGGGGCTTGTAGGAGAGACCTCGGGCAGGAGGTGTTTTTCCCAGGTGCCTGGCTGCTGTGGAAGTGGGAGGGAGCAGCTGTGGCCTGGCACTGGGATTTGCAAGGGCTATGGTGAGGCTGAGCTCAGCATTGTCCTCCTGAAACGTTTCATGCTTCTGCCGTGTGCATTGTGGTGAGAGGAAGGTTTCCTTTATTAAGCTGTTTCAGAGCAGGAGGTATGACCATACAGGGATTTTGATCTGTCTCTGCTTGCCAGTGTTTCATTTGGGTGTTTGGAACCAGGACTAATCAACAAATTTGCCTGACCCAGATACTCAGTTGGGTTTTGATTATGGATGATGACGTGGAAGCTAAAGGTCCAGTTCAATGCTGCAGCTTCCCTCTCTTCTCCATCACTCACAAAGGTGCTGGGATTTTTTTCTCACTACTTTTTTCCACACCCCACACTTCTTCCCAGGCTTATCTTTACTCCTGGTTTTTCTCTCCCTTTTTTCCCAAGAGACACAAGGGGACAGGGAATGAGGGTTGTGGTCAGTTCATCACACACAGTCTCTGCTGCTCCTTCCTCCTCAGGGGAAGGACTCCTCATACTCTTCCCCTGCTCCAGCCTGGGGTCCCTCCCACAGGAGGCAGCTCTCCATGAACTTCTCCAACATGAGTCCTTCCCCCAGGGTCACAAGTCCTGCCAGCAAACCTCTGGTGTGGGCTCTTATCTCCACAGGCTGCAGGTCCTGCCAGCAGCCTACTCCAGTGTGTGGGCTTCCCACCAGGTTACAGCCTCCTTTAGGCATCCATCTGCTCCAGCGTGGGGTCCTCTGTGGCCTGAAGATGGATTTCTGCTCCACCATTATCCTCTATGGGCTGCATGGGGACAGCCTGCCCCACTAAGGTCTTCTCCAGGGGCTGAAGGGAGATATCTGCTCCTGCTCCTAGAGCACCTCTTCCTTCTACTTCTGCACTAACCTTGGTGACTGCAAAGTTGTTCCTCTCACATTCTCACTTCTCCCTCCAGCTGCTGTTGCACAGCAGTTTTTTATCCCTTCTAAACTCTGTTATCCCAGAGGCACTACCTCCACCACCACTGGCCAGCAGAAAGACTTACTTTAAAGCCAATGCCAGATGGCTCCACAGACATGGGGATGCTTCTGGCAGTTTCTCATAGAATCTACCCCTGTTTTTACTTGGTAAATTCAGTTTCCAGAAAGATACATTTCTTGGGGAGGGAAAGCAACAGCTGAACAGTAGAGTCTGCTGATTGTTATCTGGTTTTAGTGTCTATCCATTTATTTTCAGATTGTGATACCGTCTTGATGGGAAGTCATCAACACTATTATTTCACTGCATGGGTTTTCAAAAAAGTTATTTGCTAAATTTTTCATTTCTATAATTTCAAAGGGTGCTTTCTTCTGGTGCAGTTACAGCCCTGTATCAGTCTAAAATGCAACAGGACTCAAAATAGAGGGAGTGTACTAGTGTTAACGAAAGAGCTTTTGTAGATTCAAGCCACATTCCCAGAGGACTGGGTTAATGTAAAAAACATCCTCTTCCTAGAGACCATGAACGTTCCTGGTAGTATTTGAAGCAGCTCATTGAGCTTGATGCATGGCATAGATCTTTCATTCTTCATGTTATTTGCTTGGTTTTGGCTTGCTTAGTCCTGCTGAATGAAGAGACATAGATTACAATCAATATGCCCTTGTAAGCAAACCTTGGCAGCAGAGAGGAGTTAAAGTTAGCTTCTTATGCAGGATAGGCCTGATGTTTTGGTAAATTAATGAGAAAAGAAAAACAGTAAGTGAAGTTCCAAAAAGTGGTGCAATACACTATTTTGTTTTCCAGGCAAAAAGAAATGCAAATCCAAGTCGATGCATGAAGAGCTTCATTCTGCTGAGAGGTTTTCTTTCCATCAGATTTCTCATGATGAGAAAAATCTGTATTTTTACACCATAGATGTCTGCAAAATGTCATCTACGTATGGATTGGTCCCATGACAGTAGCAAAGTCGCATGTTAAAACTGAGATGTCCATGGAATTTCAAACTATACTCCTGTTATGTTGCAGCTTGTCGACCTGGGTTCTACAAAGCCTCTGCCGGCAACGTGAAGTGTGCCAAATGCCCACCTCACAGCTCTACCTACGAAGATGCATCTCTGAACTGCAGGTGTGAAAAGAATTACTTTCGCTCTGAGAAAGACCCTCCATCCATGGCTTGCACCAGTGAGTAGCATCATTGTGCTCGGGGCTGTCATTCTTGCTCCTCCATCTGTATCTCAACAGCTTGCTTGCTTCCTCTCATGTCCCATTGCAGTCAGCCATCCCCTGCCTCCTATACCTTTTTATATGTTGGACAGGCTACCAAAAATTGTCTGGCTGGGATTACGTCTTTCTATTTTTTTGGTTTTCTTCTTGTCGTCCTCTGTCAGACTCAAGGAGGAGAGCTGGGATTTTTAAATTGCCACCGATATTTACAGCCCTCAGTCCTCAACTGCACCCTGAGGGTAGTGTCTATTGATAGGAAAATACGGTCCTTGATAGCCTAGGTCTGTAGGCCAGTGAAATATTTCAGGAGTGTCTACAGGAATTAACTGGAAGATTTTGGTTATGTATGGCTTTGACTTCTGCGTTTTTGGGGCCTTGTTCCTCCCATTGTAGAGCACCGCGGAAAATCTCATCCCTCTGATTTTTTGTTTCCTTTCATAGGACCACCATCTGCTCCAAGAAACGTTATCTCTAACATCAATGAGACCTCTGTCATCCTGGACTGGAGCTGGCCTCTTGACACTGGGGGTCGGAAGGATGTCACTTTCAACATCATTTGCAAAAAATGTGGAGGAAATATGAAGATGTGTGAGCCGTGTAGTGACAACGTGCGATTCTTACCCCGTCAGACTGGACTCACCAACACCACAGTGACAGTAGTGGACCTTTTGGCACATACCAATTACACTTTTGAGATTGATGCAGTCAACGGGGTGTCTGACTTGAGTACGCTTTCCAGGCAATTTGCTGCTGTCAGCATCACAACCAATCAGGCCGGTGAGTCTCCTTCTGATTACCCTTTTTTTTTCTTCAGAACTGCTGAGATGTGTGCACCTTTGTCTCCTTTCCTTGTTCTTCAGGAGTTAGGCAGCCTGCTTGTGTGCTGGGGCAGCTAATCGGCTTGTGCAAGCTGGTAGAAGTAAAAGCAGCAACAAACCCAGTGGTGGCTGCTGTTGAAGGACCTGGCAGTGTGACTGTTATGATTAACTCCCAGTCCCCAGTTAATAGACTCTAATAGCAGGCTTGTATGACTCCTTAACCAGAATGTGTTTTATTAATAAAACCAGATTTTAATAAAACACTCATTTCAATAATCTCCAACATAAATTACTGTAGTAATCTTAGTGATTAATTTTGATTAAATAGAAGTGAAAAAATGCTTTGATGTTAGACACATAAAAAGCTAACATTAAATTAGAGAGGTTTAAAACGCTGCCTTTTTTTTTCTTTTTCTTTTTTTTTCTTTTTCTTCTCTTTTTTTCTCCCCTTTCCTTACATGTTGTCTCAGCAACTCTGAATTGTTGCCAACACAATGGGGGTGCGGAGCTGAATACTGAAGTAGGTCCTGGTGCTGTAGCTGATAGTGTGCAAAGGGACCGCTCTACTTCTGTGGAGACTCATTAAAGTCATCAAGGCCCCGTGCGAGCGCAGCAGTGTCCCCTGACTCTGGGATCAGAGCTTTTGTCACTGCTGCACTATTCTATCATTTGTTTCTCATGTGACAGTGTTTCACTTACTGGAAAGATGTGAAGAATCTAGACTCTTCTCCAGTGTTTGTTTAGGTACCATTTGCTTAGAGGCAATGTTTGCCAGTGAAGAGAAGGACTAGATTTTGAAATTTCTGTAGTTCTGCTCCGTGTGAATCATTGTCAGGAAGTTTTGCATTGAAAACATGTGTTTGTGCAGTGTCTTCTTCCACCTTCTCCCATCCCGCACCCCATCCCCAAAAAGCCAACATTTCTATCTTCCTCAAAGCATGAACCAAGTTAAAATTGTTCTGAGGAGGTGTTCTCCTAATGAGTTATATCACTGCCATGTTTTTCACTGTAGAGGGTATATCTCTTCTCCTCAGATCAGCTTCTAGTGGGAGGCATAAAAATGTGGGAACAGACTGTTTCCTGACAGCAGTCACTACATTTCCAAATGCTTTGGAGGACTCTTTGACTATGCATTAGGCAGGCCCAGGTGACTCTACCCAGCTGAAGCATCTTCACATGATCTCTTTCTCATTCAGGCATTAACTTCAGCTCTGAAACACACATTTCATGTCCATTCCAAACAACTGGCTACTGTTATAGTTGTATTTCTTGGATATTTGTGTCAGCGACTTGAGCAGCCTTTCTTGAGTTGCTCTCTTTTCTTCTGTTGTTTCTTTTTGTTTGTTGGTTTTTTATATATCAGAGATACTTACTGCCTTTCAGTCTGTTCATCACTGTAGCAGTCAGAAATCACCTTGAAACACTCTTTTTAGAATGAACTCTCTAGGCTCAGCGAAAGGTATTTCTCTGCGGAGGTCTCCTGCTTTGCGGTGTGCTTCCCCCAGTCCCCTGCTCTGGCTGCCCTTGCACCGTGGTGCAAGGTGGATTTTATTTTGCTCTGGCACACATGGTTCCTGTGATGTGGCAGAGTCAGTGCATTTCTGGCAACAGCAGCTTTGTTTAATGCAGCCCACAGGGTGCTTAAGCAATTTGTCTGTTTTCTACTTTTATACATAGCCTGTTTCTTTAAGTACATTTTAAGCTGTGTGGGTCACTAAGGCTTAATTGTGCTTATCCCTTCATCGTGTGGATTGGTGTGCTATATTAGAGTTCCCCTAGAAGTTCCACAAGTTGGTAAAATTGGACCTTAAAAATATATATATATATATATATGTCATCTTTTATAGCATAATTAGAAAAATGCAATTTGTTTTGCATTCCCTTCCTGGTTAGATCACAAAAGCTTAGATCATCCAAAGCTTATTTTTAGCTAATGTCTTACTTAAACACCTGGGCGGAGGGTGGGGGAGGATGTCTGAAGATCTTAGATTACATTATAATTAAAGGTTTAACTGGGGAATGTTTCAGAAAAGATTTAAAGCACCGCAGAGCTAAATGTGGAAGAGACCAAAAGACTCCAGAAGCCAGTCATGACTCCAGGGCTGTTATTTGTGTTGTCTGACTTTGGTCAGGTTCCTTCAAGGACAGAGGAATCCACCAGTTGGATAAAATTTTGGTTAAATGACCCAGCTCTGCTGGACTCAAGGTGGTAGGAGAAGTGTATTTTTTTTGGGGGGTACGAGGGGAATGTGTGTGTGTTCTTCTGTGGGTGGCACAGTTCAGTATGGTTGGCCTAATCTTGGGAATCCAGAAACCCAGTCAAGGCAGCAGAAGGAACAGTGTTAGTTAGTAGGCTGTGAGTTTTGGAGACAGGATTGAGTATCGAAGATTCATCCCTACAACCTGGATCTCATCAGTTTCTCCTGAATCCAAGCTATTTCATTTCTGCCTACTCTGATTTGAGAGGCCTGTGCCCTTGCAACAGGTATGATGAAGTTGCAGGTTTAATCCTGGATTGTCAGTGTCCACATTGTTTTTTCAAGCACTGTCAGGGCCCGTCTCAGCTCAGTGAAAGCTGTTCTGCAGAACAGGGACCCATAAGGAACATCAAGTCCAGCTCCTGGCTCCACACAGGGCCAGCCAAGTCAGAGCATGGGACTGAGCACATCGTCCAGATGCTTCTTGAACTCAACCAAGCTTGGTGCTGGGACTGCTTCCCTGGGGAACCTGTTCCAGTGCCTGACAATCCTTTCAGTAAAGAACCTCTTCCTGATACCCACCCTAAACCTCCCCTGTCGCAGCTTCATGCCATTCTCTTGGGTTCTACTGCTGGTCATCAAACAGAGGAGATCTGTGCCTGTTCCTTTGCTCCCCCTTGCCAGGAAGCCATAGACCATGATGAGGTCTCCCCTCAGCCTTCTCTTCTCCCTGCTGAACAAACCAAGGGACTTCAGCCTCTCCTCTTAAGTCTTCCCCTCCAGACCCTTCAACATCCTTGCTCATCCTTGTCCATCCTCTGGGCCCTCTCCAGTAGTTTTGTGCCCTCTTGCTCTGTGGCACCCAAAACTGCACCCAGTACCTGAGGTGAGGCCACATCAATGCAGTGTAGAGGGAGACAATCAACTTCCTGGACTGGCTGGCAGTACTGTGCTTATTGCACCCCAGGATACAGTTGGCCCCTCTGCCTACCTGGGCACAGTGCTGGCTCATGTTTAACTTGCTGTCAACCAAGGTCCCCAAATCCCTCTCAGCATGGCTGGCCTCCAGCATCTGATTCCGCAGTCTGGATGTGCAGCCAGGGTTGCCCCTTCCCAGGTGCAGCATCTGCCACCTGCCCTTGTTAAAACTTCATGGAGTTGGTGACTGCCCAGCTCTCTGATCTATCCAGGTCTCTCTGTAAGGCTTCTTCACCTTCAGTGATGTCAACAGCTCCTTCCAATTTGGTGTCATGTGCAGATTTACTGAAGACACCCTCTAGTCCTGAGTCCAGGTCATTTATGAAAATATTAAAAAGAACTGGACCTAAAATGAAACCCTGGGGTGCCCCACTAGTGACCAGAATGTTGCTGAAAAATTTGCTGATAACCATTACAGTGACTCTGAGTGTTAGAGTCTGTAACTAATGATCTCAATAAGATTTTCCTGAAGAATTTTCAAACCTGGTCTAAAAGTTAAGGAAAGGTGTGTTTTCATGTGACTTGTGAGATTTGAAACATCCAGATGGATTCTGCTGGTGCTGTGAAAGCAAGAAAGGTAATGCATTGTGCAGAACAAAACTCCTGTAAAGCTAAGATCCAGTCCCCAGAACTGGGGGAAATTCTGAAGCATTTGGGAAAATTAATTGGTTTTTTCTTCCAACTGTCTGGCCTGAGTTTTGCTGCACTTTCATTGCACTTTGTTTTCCTGCCCTTCCAGTGAAGGTTAATGAGCAGTTGTCACTGAAAAAAAAAACCAACCAAAAAAGAGGTCTCTTGCAAAGTGTGACTAGACAGGTATGACACCACAGTATCTCTGATTCCTTTATGTCTTTGGTGTGGAAGTAGAAGAGCAAGGGCACACATTTCTATTTAATTTAATTTGTCAATCATCCTCTTTGCACAGTAATACATGCTTTCAGATGCTGCTTGAGACAGCTTCCTCTGAATTACGTTCAACCACTTTCATGCTGCCCGAAGAAAGCTCTTACCTCACGTCAATATGTTGTACCACGCAGATGTAATCTCCTAATAACCCCTGTCAGCCCCGTTCAGAGAGGGTCACTGGCTGCTCCAGGAAAGGACGTGGAATTGGGTACCCTTGGAGGTGGCACCCTGGTTGTGAATGGGCCACACAGAGAGGCTGATGGCTCTGTTGCACCACCTGGCTTGTCCTGAGCATGGACAGGTGCCTGGGCACCAATACCCTAGGTTTGCTGGGGTTTCTGACCACAGTTTATGGGTTTTTTTACAATACATTTGCCTGTAAAGATGGGAAAGCTGCCTGTTCCTTGGAACTTTGTAAGTAACACAAAGGGAAAAGACATACAGTCCAAGTCAGGGCAGTTCTGCATTTACTGTCTTCGGGGTGTAGCAAGCTGAAAACTCCCACTGGAGGTTTTAAATGAAAATAGGATGTGGAATTCACTGAAGAAAGACTAATATTTAGTAGGGTAACAGAATCATGCTACCGGTTACTCAGTTTAAAAAAATAAAAGGAAGGATGAGGTGTTCAATGCAAATTACTGCCATTAGGTCAGGGACAATTATGGATTGAATGTGTTTTGTAGAGATTCTGTGAGAAAGTAGAAATTTTTCTGCCTTATCACTGCTTTTATGATATCACACACACTGTCAGGCAGGTAGTATGTGTGTCTCAAGACTGCTGAGTGAGAATATTAATATTTTAACCAAGGACCTAACTGACTCTTCTGCAGAAGAACGCTCCGGGGGTACCTTATAGCAGCCTTCCAATACCTGAAAGGTGCTTATAAGAAAGCTGGGGAACAACTGTTCATGAGGACATGTACCAACGGGTCAAGGGGTAATGATTTTAAACTCAAAAAGGGGAGATTTACATTGAATATTAGGAAAGAATTCTTAAATATGAGGGTAGCAGATCACTGGAACAGGTTGCCCAGAGAGGTAGTGGAGGCCCCATCCCTGGAGATATTCAAGGTCAGGCTTGATGGTTGATGAGCAATCTGATCTAGTGAAGATGTCCCTGCTTACTGTAGGGGGATTGGACAAGATGACCTCTAAAGGTCCCTTCTAACCTAACACATTCTGTGATTCTATTCTATGACTTCATTAGAGAAGATGAAGACAACTTTCAAAACTTGCATAAATCTGTATCATTAGCAGATGCTGATCTGTCAGGTAGGTATTAGGAAACCTTGGCCACCCCGCTGGTATCCCAGCGCACAATGCCACTCCCATCCTTTCCTCCCAGCAGATCCGATGTGAAGGTTCCTCATACAAGAAGTGGTTCTGTTTTAACTAAAATCTGTTTGCTTAGCTTTGTTTTACTTTGTTTACTTAGCTTTGTTTTTTTTCATTTACTTGAATTTAGAGTTGCAACTCTAAATTCATGCAAGTGATATGTTAGTGGCACAACTAATAAGTAATAAGCACACTTCTTGCTGTATTTATGGCGTAAAACAAAACAAAAACTGAAAGCATCCTCCACTTGCTGAAACTTGGGGAAGTCCCAAGATGAGCAGTAACAAAACTTGATTTATTTCTGAAGAGAGCTGCACTTCCCATCGAACAAATAAATGTGGTGTCTCTGAGTGCAATCCATATAAGCATATACCTCATGATAACGAGTTATTTAACTGCTTAAGAGCTAAGTCAGAACTACCATTTACTGGCCAGTACCTTTGAAAGTCTAGTTTTACCTGGAGAAGGTGTTAGAATTGGTTTGTAAAGCATTCTTATTCTAGGTCCCAGTCCCAAAGTTGAATAAGGTGATGCATACAATCGATACAGAACATCTCCTCTGCGGGTCATGTTTTTGGCGCTGTGAAAAAACTTTGAGTCTTTGTATTTTCTTGATTTCCCAGTATGTAATTCTGGTGAGCTTCCTCCAGCCTGCTATTTGCAATGTCAAATTTCAGCCTTCCTGAGCTGAGTACCTCCTGCACCCGGGGAGGACTAATCCCAGGGGTCCAGCATATGCTGGAAATCAGCTTTTCAGAAAAGGACCTTGGGGGTCTGGTGGAGCATCTGGGGCTGCAGTAGGAAGAGCATTACCAGCAGGGAGGTGATCCTTTCCCTGTACTCAGCAATGGTGAGGCCACACCTGAGGTGCTATGTCCAGCTTAGTCCCTGCCCAGTACAAGAGGGATGTAGATATATAGAGGCAAGGCCAGTGAAGGGGTTACTGAGATGGTTAAGGGAGAGCACTGTCTGTCATATGAGGAGAGACTGAGAGGGGTGGGACTGCTGGCCTGGAGAAGGGGGTGGCTCAGCTGGACCCTCTCCATGTATTTAAAGGTCTAAGGGGAGGTGTAAAGAAGGCAGAGTGAGGCTCTTCTCAGTGGTGCTTAGTGACCGGACAAGAGGCAATGGCCACAAACTGACATACAAAGAATTCTGTTTAAATACAGGAAAAAACCCGTTTTTACTCTAAGGGTGATTGAGTACTGGAACAGTTAGCCCAAAGAGACTGTGGCATCTCCATCTGTGGAGGTATTCAAAACCTGCCTGATCAAGATCCTGAGTCACCTGCTCTAGCTGACCCTGCTGAACACAAGGGTTGGGCCAGGTAATCTGCAGAGGCCCCTTTCCACCTCTGTCCATGTCCCACGGTTGTGTGCCAAGAGGACAGCAGCCACTGGAAGGAGACAAGGTAAGGTACTGATCGGTAATTACTGTCCTCTTTTAACCCTCATCTTTCATCCCTGAAGCCAGGCTGTCTCAATTGAATTTGGGGGAGTAAACTCCTCTTACACTTGGGTTGGAGACAGAGAACATCTATGGGTGCAGAGGGGCTGTAAACCTCAATACTCCTGCTTCAAAGAAATTCAGAAGAGTCTTGGTGAATCATTTTATTATTATTATTATTCAGCAATGATAACCTCAAAACTAACACAGCACATAAAGTTTATGCATACCTGCAGTAGGATTGGGTTCTTTTACAGAGATTTTGATGGCTACAGATTTGATTTAGTTAAATTACCTGTGGGTTACTGCCTCTTTCCTAAGTTTTTTTCATCAGAAAGCCTTATGGGATCCAGTCCAAATCATCAGTGTGTTGTATAGCATTATTGTATGCTGTGGTACTATAGCAAACAGCATAGTATTCTCCCTTGGAGTCAGCAAGGAGTAAACTGAGACCTACTTTCCACTAACTAGCTTTCCCCATGTGACTATCAGGATGCCTGATTACGGGGGAGAAAAGGGGTTTTAAGTCACATGCGAGCATTTCAGCTAGACTACTGCAAACCTCTGCATGGCCACACTTGTGTTACTCTAAGAATTAGTTTTTTCCTACTTCTTTATGTTAAACTAATTGGGATTCTCTGAAGGAAGAGTGCCTGTTTTGGGATTTTAACTGATCCAAACAAATCCGTTTATAAACAAGTTTGCATTACACTAGTGCAGTTTTGGTATAGACAGATAATTTATGTTTGGAGAAGTCTTTGGGCTTTCTAGCTGCAAGGAGTGTGCAAGCTCTAGAGTCATAACTGTTGTCCTCTACAGTGTTATCTTTAATTTCCATGTACCATATTCAAAAGGCCTGAGTCACCATATAGGGTAGAAAGTCCGGTTGTCCAGTTTAGACCAGCGTGGACACAGGGACAAAGTGAAGAGAATGAGCTAAATCAAAACCCTCTACGGGGTAGGAGGGAACAAGGGGGTTAAGTCTGTAACCTTCTTTTTGTGACAGCATTTTCCTGGACAGAGCAGCTTCTCCATGTCAGGCTGAATATCTTGTCTCCAAACCCCAACTTTGCATATGTATATTCCTCAGCTTTCCCCTATCTATTATTTCTGATATGATTCAGTGTTCAGGGTTCCAGAAAAAATAATTCTTAGCAACGTAGTTCAGTGAAAATAATTAAATTTTCTGTATTTACAAATTACACCTGTGCTGATGCCCAAATGTTTGGGTTTGGTTTTTTTTTTTTAACCTCAGGTCTTTACAGCATGCCTGCTCCATAATAAAATAGGCTGTTTTCTTTTAATCGCTAAAAATCACAGTGTAACAGCTTTAAATTTAGGTTTATGTTTGGTTAGTTCTTAAGGGCTTAAGGCCTTGTAAACCAAGGTCTCAACAGTGCAGCTGCAACTGGTGGTAGCAACTGAGTTCAGCTACAGTAAGCCAACGTCAGTACTAAATCGATTCCAAAGAGTTCTCTGTGCTCGCACGTGTCCCAGCATCAGGAGGGGAACAAAGGGGAAATGCTGTAACAAGAGACTCCCTCAAACTCTGCCCTCTGTTCGACCCAGCTCTTCCACACAATCCATATAGTTTTCAGAGAGTTGGGATAAAAAAGAAATCAGAGTCTAACAGGAGCCTCCACTTACCTGCTGCAGAAAGAAATGTAGATGAAACACAGGAGGCTTTTTGTGGGCCAAGTTCTACCTAGAGATGTCAGTCTCTTCCTAGGAACTATGGAAAGTGATTATGCTCTCAATTAAATGCCTAAACCTGTGTTTTGGTGTGTCCCCCTCTCCAACTCAGTTGTGCACTTGTAAAAGGTTGAATCCTTTCTCTGTTTGGCTTTTTTCATATAGGAAACTTAAAGATAGTAGCTACCACCCCTGGATCCAACCAAGGCATCTACACACAGCTCTAGTATAAAGAACAACAAAATCCCACATATACCCTACTTTATCTCAGGCTTCCCTAGAATAGCAGTGCTATGAGTATCAGCTCTCTCCTCCTTTTATATTTTGTATTTCTAAAACCCACAAAGCAGAACAATCCATGTAGCCTGTTCAATTGTCTTGTTTAATTATTTGACCTATGCATGAAAAGGTATAGGAAAAACAATGAGTGCAGTGGTAGCTGTGCATGTGCACTTCTGTGCACCAGTACCAGGACTGGGAATTTCCTCCATAATCCATTTATCTTGCTCTTTTTTTTTTTTTCTTTTTCTGGATTAATGAATCACAGTGTGGTAAAAACACAACCAGATATTTTCTTCAGGTGTAAGCACACAGCCCAATCTATAACATAGATTGACTTAGATTTATTTTTACTCCTTTTTCTTTCTCTTTCTTAAATGTATCAGCTGTCAAATGCAGCAGTTTTGAAACACAGAAGGGGTAAGTTTGTTTAAGGACAAGGTAACCAATAAGGCATTGCAGAGTTTCTGCAAGGGGCCAGGATGAAAAGTGTTCAGAAAATCTTGGGAACAAAACTGACCACGAGGTAGGGAAATTAGCATCATTAGGAGGAGAGCCTTAAAGGATGGACGTAGCTTGTTCATGGCATCTTGATCTACATGTGCTATTTGTAGATCCTCAGAACCTCCTAAAATTTTAGTTGCCTGAAATCTGTGGTTTCAAGGGACTAAGTTCAGTACCAGGTTGAACACCAGGCTTTATTTCAGTATATGTCTTTGATTTCTTGCAGAAACTGCGATTCTATTTAAATGTTCATCCTTTAGTCTGTTAAGTCAGACTGCACTGTCTTCAGCAGCTTGCGAACTGTGGGTGATGCTCCCTGTTTAAATAAAATCCATATTTAGAAAGGGTTGTGTTCACTTTACAATCTATATCCCAAGACAGGTCCCTTAAGTAGATCTGTCTTCTAGGAGAGACAATTTGAGAAAGCTGCAGATGTTTGGTGCATGATATATTTCTTTCTTTCCCTATGGTCCTTATAAAAAGGACAAGAAGATAGACTTATTAAAAGTGAGCTAATGACATGATGTAGGGAGTCTCTGGTTCACTGACTGTTATTACAGCTGTGCCCCATTACGTCCTGAATACCTAGGACATGCTTCGCTTTTTGAATGACATTTATCTTTTGAGTTTCAAACATTCCTGGCATAAATAAAGATTTTACGGTTTTCAAATGTGTTTTACAGTTCAGCCCAGAGGCTATTCAAGGATCATTTTAACTCAATAAAACTCCTCCTTTAGGGATATAAAAGGGAAGTGTTTTAACAATGTCACTCCATGCGTAGCCTGTTATTAGCTGGAGACGTTCTTCCTGCAAAGCCTTTCATCCCTTTTCCCCTTGAATGTCAAGGAAGCTCTGCCGAGGCTTCAAAGTCTGCCATAGGCTGGTCTCTTCTGTGCACACACAGCCCTCGTGTGAGCGCTCGTGACCTTAGAGAAGGTTCCCAGGTGAAGTGCGCAGTTCGGCTCGTGTTTTGTCTTTTCCAGAGCTTTTTAGCTTCCTTTCCCAGAGGCGGTGGAGAAATTGTATTCAGCCATCAGTGGGAGCTGGGTTTGCTCTACTTGTTTCTATTACAACCTTTAACATGAGGCTATGTGTGGATTCTCATTTAATATCTTTGGTTAAAAAAAGAAAAAAAAAAGTAGGTAAGTAGGATGCCTAAAACTCGGTTAAATAATATTCTTCAGAGGTCTGGCTCTCTTTCCCTTATCTGTGCTAGCAGTCTCGGTAATGCCCAAGAGAAATAGTCTGTGTTCCTCTTGATCATAAACAAAACTATCAGCTTCACTTGCTTGTCCATCTGGACAATTTCCAGGCTGGGGACAGCTGGGGAAATTCACTTGTTTCTTTAGGTTTGGGGTCTATTCCTGCCAATGGGAATTATTAATGTAATAATTACATTTTGATAGCATTTTAATATAAAGCCAGACTATAGTTTTGAAGTTAAGCACCCCTGTATAATGACTGTAGTCCCCATGTAGATGCAGCTTTGGCTTTACTCACACCAACTGCATGAGCCAATATGAGCCTGAGGACATGCCACCCTGCTCCTGAAGACATGTACCCTCTGAAGCCAGTACATCTTGCTCAGAACAGAAACAACTTGGCTTCTCCTCATTAGTGCCAACTCCCCGTTCTTGCAAAGTGATGTCCCTCAGGATTTAGACACTTGACATCAGAAATCCTTCAAGGAAGTTCACAGAATCACAGAATGGCATGGGTTGGAAGGGACCCCAAGGATCATAGAGCTCCAACCCCCTGCCACAGGCAGGGACACCAACCTCAGGCCGGATCTACACAAGGTTGCCCAGGGCCCCATCCAACCTGGCCTTGAACACCTCCAGGGGTGGGGCATCCACCACCTCTCTGGGCAGCCTGTTCCAGCACCTCACTACTCTCTCTGTGAAAAACTTCCCCCTAACATCTAATCTGAATGTTCCTTCCTTTAGCTTTAGTCCATTCCCCCTTGTCCTGCCATTTTCTACCCTTTTAAAAAGTTGATTCCCCTCCTGTTTGTATGCTCCCTTCAGGTACTGAAAGGCTGCAATGAGGTCCCCCGCAGCCTTCTCTTCTCCTGGCTGAACAAGCCCAGCTCTCTCAGCCTCTCCTAACAGGGGGCGTGTTCCAGCCCTCTAGTCATCCTCGTGGCCCTCCTCTGAACCCTCTCCAACCGTTCTACATCTTTCTTGTATTGGGGCCCCCAGATCTGGACACAGTACTCCAGATGGGGCCTCATGAGGGCAGAGTAGAGAGGGACAATCACCTCCCTGTCCCTGCTGGCTACTCGGTTCCTGATGGAGCCCAGGATATCATTGGCCTTCCAAGCTGCAAGACACACTGCTGACTCATGTTAAGTTTCTCATCTACCAGAATCCCCAAGTCCTTCTCAGCAGGGCTACTCTCCAGGAGCTCTTCTCCCAGTCTGTATCTATGTCTGGGATTCCTCTGGCCCAAGTGCAACACCTTACACTTGGCAGTGTTGAACCTCATTAGGTTCACCCGGACCCACCTTTCCAGCCTGTCAAGATCCTTCTGGATGGCTTCCTTTCCTTCTATGGTGTCAACCACACCACTCAGCTTGGTGTCATCCACAAACTTGCTGAGGGTGCACTCAATTCCATCATCGATGTCACTGATAAAGATGTTAAAGAGCACCGGTCCCAAGACAGACCCCTGGGGGACCCCGCTTCTCACCGGCCTCCACCTGGACATAGAGCCA
Organism: Hypotaenidia okinawae; assembly: GCA_027925045.1. Classification (NCBI taxonomy): domain Eukaryota; kingdom Metazoa; phylum Chordata; class Aves; order Gruiformes; family Rallidae; genus Hypotaenidia; species Hypotaenidia okinawae. Next base: position 98,603,325 of record BSDF01000001.1, read on the forward strand.
TTGACCACCACCCTTTGTCTACGTTCGGTCAACCAGTTTCTTACCCACTGGATGGTCCATCCATCAAATCCACATCTCTCCAATTTAGAGATAAGGATGTGGTGGGGGACTGTGTCAAAGGCCTTGCACAAGTCCAGGTAAATTACATCGGTTGCCTTCCCTTTGTCTACCGATGCCGTCACTCCAGTTCCCTTTGTCTACTGATGCCGTCGCTCCAGTTCCCTCTTGTTGTTTTATGTCTCTTTGTTGCTTTTTCCTTTTCTTCTAGTGTCTAATCCTGTAGCAGGAAACGTATGAAGGAGTTTTCTTTCCAGCATTCCTTTTAGTAAACTATGCTTCTGGTTATAAAGAAAATGTTTTAAATCAAACAAAACCAAAGGTTAATTCATCCCACAGTCCAGAAGAAAGTGAAAGGAGATGTGATAACCTTTCAAGTCATTTCAATCGGATACTTTCCTGCCCTGGTTAACCTTTGCAAAAGCAATCCGTCCAAAGCCATTCGTAAAACTGCCAAAGAATGGCAGGGCACGCAGTTAGAGAAATACTGCTCCCATTCATAGTGTCTTCTGACCAGGTTGAAAAGACTCTGATGGACCTTACTGACAAACCAGTTCAGGACCTCTTGGTGATTACTTGAAAAGAGAGAGATACTTTGTTTCATGAATTACTTATCTAAGGGCAATCGTCTTCTCCAGTTTTGGATACTGGTATTTCTAGAGATGGTTGTTCAGTATATTTCTCTGGTGGTATTTCTCTGTTGGAGGAAATAACTAAACTTTTGCAGAAAGAGAAAGACTGCTCAGCACCTGACTGTTAATGTTATGGGCATGGTGAATAAATGCTTCTTTCCAAAAACTTCACACCAGGAAGTCCAAGGTTCCAATGTCCTGTAAGGTTATGTAACAATGAGGTAGGGAAGGCAAAGCAAAACTGTTTATTTTAGACCAATATGGTCTTAAACACATTCAGTGAAAAATACGAAGCACTGCGAAGCTCCCAGCATCACCAACTCAACCAGAGAACAGAAAGAATAACATTTGTGTTATGAGTACCTTTGGGTTGAATCCTTATGAAAGCATGTCCAGGGTTTCTCTCCTCTCTGAAATAACAGCTGGGAATGCCATGGCACCATAATTTCCAGTTTCTGAAGCGAGTGCCTTGTGCAGCCTGATACTTCCCAAATGGACATGACATTTCTGTGATTTATTACACACATGTTAAACATATGAGCAAGTCTAACGCTTTGTTTGCTCTGTGGAAGGCATTTGCTATCTCTTTTTATTAAAAGAGGGAGAAATGAGAACACGAATGTGCAATACTTAATGAAGTTTGCTTTTAATTTAGAATTTATTTGTGAGAGTGAGAAATGATCTCTGGTAATCGCTCGTCCAGTGACAGGTGCTGCCCAGAAGGTTGCCTTTTTCTGCACTTGAGAGCGAAATCAAGCAGCTGCCTTTTAGTGTAATTCCTGCTGAAGCTGCTTGTTTCCCCTTTCCCATTCCCTGCTGCCTTTCCTCTACGGCACCTGTGCAATGCTTGCAGCCACTCTGGAGTCTATAACCACAGGCTGGAGTCTATAACCCCAGCTTCCAGGTGCCTTTGGGTACTTCTGTCATAATCCAGTCAGCCCTCCAGTCAAATAGCCACAGGCAAATCAGTCCTTAAATTGCCCTGTTTCTGGTGGAAACACACACCACTTCCACACCCAGCTTTGTTTCATCTAAAGTTAGTGTTAGACCACTTCTATTTGTCCTTAAGGTTTTGTCCTGTTTGGTTCCTTCCACGTTCTGATATGTGTCAATGCCCGGATCTTGATACACCTCTCCCAGAAATGTGGAACCTTTTCACCCACCTCCTTATGATTGCATCCTACAAGGCTCCAGCCCAAATCGGGTGTGATGGTCCTAATACGCCTCTTGCTGTTGGGGTGGCTGGGTACCCTAATGCCTGGTCCCTGGTGACACAGAAGGTGCATTGCGTTCTGGCTGACCAGTCTCCTAATGACGTTAGAGTATCAGATGACATTTTGCAGCCTGAGCTGTAAAAATATACTGAGCCTGCTTCAGCTGAAGGTAAAGGTGCAGGAACACAAACCACGCGTGCTGTGTTAGTTTAACTATGTGTCCTGGAGATTAAAAGGGCCAAGGGCTGTGTCTGCACGCACACTGAAGAGCGGGTAATTATATCTGGAAGACGAGTGTGTAGCGTTTAGCAGGTTTCCAAAGCGTTGTAAAAGTGGAACTGTTTCCTCCTCCTCCTGCCTCCTGGGAGACACCTGGGGACCTAGTGCTGGTTGAGCCTTCTTGGAACGTGCCCGTGGTATCAGCCCTGCTTCAGCGCAACTGTGCCTGTAACTGTGCATCACCGAGAAAGTAAGTAGTAGCGTGATCAGAGGAGGCTTAAAATAGTGCTACCCTTGCTTGCTCTGGGCAGCCTTCTATAATAAACCCCTTGTTAGGGCACAGTTTAGACCTTGGAGTCATAAAAGATCCAAGGACAAGCATGGTGGTTCATACAGGCATCATGTTAATGGGAATGTGTCATGGAGATGTGACATCATTAGGCGGATTTGTGAATTATTACTTAGGACTCTGTCACAAATCAAATGCCGGTTGGTAGTGGAATTATGGGATAAACCTAAAGATAGAAAGACTGGTTTACAAAATCTCTTACGTTGGGTTGTTGTTGTGCAAGTAAAATGTGCACATTGCAGGCTTGCGAGCAGTGTCAGACATCTAATACTGGTGCCGGTGAAACTTCTCTCATGGGTCCTGACCCTGCAGACTTAACTCCAGTTTTCTAGAGAAACCCCCTCTAAGTCAGCTTGCTCGTTCAACCATTGGTATTTCCACTTTGACTTGTGTGGTAGTTTGGTGGTTTGGACACTGGTCCTCTAAGAGTTACAGATTTGAGGATGCGTCCCAGTGGATCCCATCTTCAGAGGCTGCTGATTGAATTTTCAGATTATGATCTTTATTTACTACTCCTGATCCACATTACCTCCTAGCGGCATCATAGATGTCAGAGACAATTTATATACTGTATCAGTTGATTGTATTAAGATGAGATAATAAAATCATCAGTTTTCTAAAGAAAGTAAAAGGAATAAGCCTTCCATTTATTCAGCAGTGCAAAAGAAGTTTTGGTATGGACAATACAGTCAGTTTTGCTTGCTCAGATATGTTCTTGATCCCCATCTTTCAGCATAGCTTGGGATATTTCACTGCATGATGCTGATAGCTGGTTGCAGGCAAAAGCTAGAAGTGAGCAGGCTGTGGTCTGTTCAATATGAAATCCCTCCCTAAAATGTAATTTGTGATCTAGAGACCTAAGCAAGAAACAACGGGACTCTAAATATTTCAGCAGTTGTACACACATGGCTTCCCCAAGTTAATACTGAGTTCTCTCCATCACAGGGCAGAGTATTTTATTCCAGTATAAATATACATCTGTAAGCCAGTCACATATGAAAACAATAACCAAGGAATAAGGAAAAAGTCAATAAGGAGATTTATATACAGCTGCCATTAAACTGGAGGAAAACAAATGATCTGTTGGGGTCAGTTTCGCTGGGAAATCAATTTGAGCGGAGTTTTATTGTCCTCTCTGCTAGATCCTTCATGTTATTTGCTTGCACCTTTAACAGTCGTGAGTGAGGAGGTTTTTACATTTGTGAGTCTAAGCTCCCTGGATCACTGCATTCATTGCCTTTTCAACATCCATGTTCCCAGTTGTCACAAATGCTACCTAACAACACCAAGCGCTCAAAGTACGTTTTCCCTTCCAACTCTGGGGAGTTCTGAAAGTTCATATTAACTTCTTAAACTAGTCGTGAGCCAGCTACATTGTAGTGCCAGAGAAATAGTAACCACCTGATGCATAAAAATATGTGTAACTAGTGGCTATTGAGGATAAACCTCTTAATGCATGGCCACACATGGCCACACAAGTTAATTATAAAAAAAAAAAACCAAACCCAAAACAATTGTTATTCAGTGAAAAAGTTAAGAGTACTGATAAATTAATCAAGGCATCAATAAAAATGTAAATGCATAGAGGTATAAAAGCCACGGGATTTATCAAAAAAATCCACATGTAATCCAACTTCTTAGTCTAAAAAAATACTCTTTTTTTGTTTTACCTTGAAATGCATGTTTTTAAAATGAGAAATTAATTTAACCTAACTTTGTATTGGTGCTTTAGTATAAATTTTTAAATTTCTCTTTATCTAAAGAAGTTTCATACATCATTTTTTGCTGACCAGTAGTGACAAAATTCTATTTCTCATGGAAGCTGCAAACATTTAAGATAAGTTTTCTGACATTTTGTTCTTGCATAGTGTAACTGCCTTTTATTTTAAGAAAGGGAAACTTTGAAACTGCAAGAAAAAAAAAAAAGGATATTCTAAATATGAAGTACTTCAGTTTCTTTCTGGAGCCTGCTTCTGAATTCTCTCCCAGCCTGTTGTGGTTATTTAGCTGTGTACAGGTAACAGGGAGCTCTCAGCTCCCTCTTCCTTATCCAGGCCTCTAGACCTGAAAAGCATCACAACATACTTAAGTCTTTACATACGTGTAGTCTATATAGTCTTTACATGCATCACGGGTCATAGAGATGATTTAATTGCTTAATGGCTTATAATGTTAACTAACTTGAACTGCAGTTTCCCTCCTTGATGGAATTTCAGACTTTTCCAAGTAAACAGTAAAATAGTTACAGATCTGTTCAGGTGGGAAGGGAGGACTAATTGTACTACAGAAGAGAAGCTAAGGTAGACGACTTCTGTGGGCCAGAAATGGTTGCTCTCAGATTAACATGACTTTCTCATCTTGATCAGAGTTTTTCTGCACTTTTTCTGCTTGACAGGATATTTTTAAGAACATTTGAGAAAAACATCAAAAAAACCCCTATGCTCTTGAAATAAGTATGTATCAGAGGACACTATTTTGAACACAGTTTATATGTTTTGATTTATTATTTTTGTATTTTAGGGATGTGTATATAAAGAAATTCCAGAAGCATCAAGCTTTTCTTCCTAAATGCACCACAACCCTGAGTTGGGGCTGCAGGTCAGAAAGGTGATTCTATTGTCATATAGCTGTCCTTGTGCAGGACAATGCCTTAATTAATTACCTTAATTAATTACCTTAATTCTTCCTGTATCTTAAATCTGTTGATTGTAGTAGATTTACGGGTAAAGTTAAAAGTGATCCAAAACAAATGTTTTCTTACAGTTCAAGGGCTTCTAATGCTTTTCAAACCTACATATCTAACAGTTATAGCAGGAAACAAAACAAAAAAAAAAGAGTGAATTAAGATTTAAAACTTTAACAGTCCAGATTCTTGAAGACCAGCAAAGAAAGCTTATGCCACGTGCTGTGACAGATTTTTTTAAATTTTATCTCATCTTGGTCAAACCAAAGGATAATTGGCACATGCTCATCAGTCAGTCACATAGAGGAATTGTTTCAGGATATATGCAAAGAAAGAATTAAGTAAATATAGAGAGAGGCATCGGTTGCGTGGGACAGCAGGTACGGCAGAAGATCCAGCCTACCTCTGCCTCTTTTTATACAGCAGTCTGGTTTGGGGAAAGACAGGTTGCTCCTGTGGCTGGGATAGGACATGAGGGATGACAGGGCCTCTAGGCACAGGGACCTGATGCCTTTCTCTGTCCTCATCCATGGGGGCTGCACAAAGATGGCTATCAGGGATGCTCATTTCAAGATTCACCCTTGCTCTTCCCTACTCTTTTGTAGAAGGGGGATCCTGATGCTGAAGCCATCCCAGGAGCGCCACAGTTTGGTTCTGCATGTGCTGCGAAGAAGAGCTGACATAGTGCCAGGAGAGAAACTGCAGGAAGAGAATCATAGAATCACAGAATTGTAGGGGTTGGAAGGGACCTCGAGAGATCATCGGGTCCAACCCCCTGCCAAATCAGCTCCCTAGGACATTTCACTCAGATAGGCATCCAGACGGGTCTTGAATATCTCCAGAGAAGGAGACTCCACCACCCCCTGGGCAGCCTGTCCCAGGGCTCTGTCACCCTCACTGGGAAAAAGTTTTTACGCATGTTGGTGCGGAACTTCACAAGAAGTTCTTGTGAGGGCTGTCCTTCCCAGGGCAACAGAAGTGTAGAAGGGGACCAAAATCAACTACATTGTGAATCCACAGAGGGGATAGAAACAGCAGGAAAATTATGAAAACTGTGCTCAGATTTTAAGTATTCTTTTCTTTTTTCTTTTTTCTTTTTTTAACATCCTGTGTACTTCAAAATTAAAATGCTCAGGTGGTTTGAGATGCTTTCACAAGCTCATAAAAGCATGCTATAAATGATTACAAATTGTTACAAATACGTATCTTCCCCCCTGAACACTGGTAGTGTGGTTTATCTTCCAGAAATAAATAGTCGACCACTGAATTACCTGAAGATACTGTTCCTTTATGCACTGCAGATTAGTGCCTTAAAACCAGGTGACCTTTGTAATCGATGTTGTTAGAGCAAGATGGTGGTCTGAACAGACTTGGAAAACACTTCTGTAATTTGGAGGCTGGGTAGCCATTGGAGCGGCCTGGCATGCAGTGCTGGGCTGCAGAACTGGGATCTCTTCTGTGCGTGGGATTAAACATGCCTGAAACTTTGTGGTCCTCGTGGTTATCCATCTCTCCTCCGTTTACCCATGCAGTGGGATGCTGTCTCTTCCAAACACTCTGTATGCATAATTTCTAAGCAGCTTTGGGAACCCCAGGGATTGGAAAAGGTATATGAATGTTTTATAATGTTATTGATATCTGCAGAGCAGACACTTTTCTAATAAACTGCTGTGAGATAAGTTAATGGTAGCATCTGTGGAGATGTGTGTAAATGAGCTTGAAATAATTAATACTGTGTTAGAAGAAAGCTTTTTTTAAAGCACATCTGTATCGGAGCGTGTAGGATTTTTTCAGCCTGCCCTGAGAATGCGTTATAGCACAAATTACCATAATTTATTAGGGGAAAAGCCATTTCTGTTAATCATATATTAATTATTCATAAAATGTGTATTAATGTTACCTTAATGGGAAGTGTTACCAGCTGGGGTACTGGGCTTGGCAATCTATTCACATACAAAAAAAGATGAATAGCTTGGCTTAGAAAGAAGACATAAAAATGATTTACAAGAACATAAAAGCAGCAAGCATGGGTGTATGAGTTAACATCAAGCCGGCTACGGGAGAGCAGTCCAGCCAGCTACCCACTTTGTGTTTTGGCTCTAGCACTGGTTTGTGCCTGGGTGGAATTCAAGTGGAATTACTGAAGGATGTTCTTTACGAACCAGTCCTGGGTACCTTGTCCTACCACTTTCCAGCTCTTCCGCAGGCATAGATCTGGTGGGTCTGAGTAAAACAGAAAGAGGCACTGTCCCATTCTACTGTAAAAACAAACAAACAAAACTCCCTACACCCAATAAGACATTAAAACCTGCTCCAAAGTCTGATTTCAGTAATCTAAATTCGGGATAAATTCTTCCTGATGAAAGGGGGCGGGGAAGGATTTTTGCAACTTTTTAATCTTCTCAGAAAGCTATTGTGAGCCATTCGATGTGAAAATGTTTCTCAGAGGATGGGTTTCAACCCAGAATGAATGTGGAAGTATGTGTGTACGTATGTGTGTACTTCTGTGCCGGTGTAAGTAGCTTTCTAGATTACAAGGTCCCCATTTAAAGGAGGATGACAGCATTTAGATTATTACTGAAGACTAGAAAGTATGTTTTGATGGAAGTTTAGCAAAATAGTACTCAGAATGAATTTTCCAAAATTTATTTTAATTAAAACTTCTTTTCTGGCTTCTGAAGGATTTCTTGTCAGAATGAAAACCCAAAGAGAAAGGGTACTGGCCAGCTCATGCAAATGCCTAGTGCCTGTGAAGTTTTATATGAACGGTAAAAGCCTCGTAGGATTCAGATGAAATGAAATTGTTTAGATCAGCTAGAGCCTTTTTATTAGGATAGCACAATGTTGAACTTATAAACACATTTGGTTTACATGTTAAGATAAAAGACTGTTTATTGGCGAAAGATTTTTTTTTTTTTAAAGAAAAAGACTGTTACGACCTTTAATGTGTGATCTGTAAGTTATCATCTGATGAATTTTGGCCAAAACCATAGAAGAGAAGCATTTGGAGCAGGAAGCTAACCCAAAAAGTAGTAGAAAAAATAATTTTAAAAATTGCGTAGCTTTCAGTGAGTCCAGGAAACCTAGGCCTGGTCTTGGAACAGCACATAGAGCTGGGTGGTCTAAAACTAAACTGATGATCAAGAATTTTAGGTAATTATGATTTTTTTCTCTGTAACATTGATAGTGCTTCCAAGTTGTGGGTGGCGGGTGAGTCTGTGGCACGCAATCGATTGTCATGCCTAACTCTGATTAATGTAGATCAGAAATGAGGTTATTTTGTATTTTAGTCTTTTTTTTCTTCGAATTTCACTTTCAAAGAAATGTGGTAACGGGTAAGCGTATATGGGAGTAATTTGTATCTGGAGAGCTTACCGAATAGTGTTGTGGAAGAGGCTGTATTTTGCAGTATGCTGATGGTTATTACTAGCCATGAATACCGGGAGCTCTGTGTATGTAATGCATCCCAGCACCGCTTTATGCTTGCAATGAAAATGTTACCAGAGTTCTGCAGGGTCTGGTAATGATAAAACTTGAGCATTATAACAAATAGGTAGTATTGTTGGGGTGGTTTTTCCCCAGTATTTTAGTGTATTGACTGTATTTCATTGCTTACACTGTAGTAGCAGATCGAAACCATCTGCTGCCTTGCCACTAGCCCTCCAGTCTGACAGAAAGTCTCAGTTCATTCTCCTTGAGGCCAGTATGCTTTAAGGCATGTGTACCAGGACTATAATCCAGCTGCTGAATGTTGATACAAGTCCAGACCTATGCTCCTGAGTCTTTTAAATGGAAACAATGGTCTTTGCCAAGGATTGGAACAGAGATAAACTCAGTTTGCTTTTCTCTCTTCCCTCTTCCCGCACCCCTTTTGCAGCTCCATCCCCCATCACAGTCATAAGGAAGGACAGGACATCCAGGAACAGCGTGTCTCTGTCTTGGCAAGAACCTGAACATCCGAATGGGATCATCTTGGACTACGAGGTCAAATACTATGAAAAGGTGGGAAGAAAGATCGAAGGGGAGGTTTTTGTGCTAGTAATACCATGATGAAATTATTGCATCCTTGTTGAGGGAGACTCCCTTGTTCACTCGCTGTCTGTCTCCATGACACGGAAGTGGTGCAACTGTTCAAATTTTGGTACGGAGAACGTCAAGAAAATATGGCTTGACATTGTTTAGTTGTGTTTGTTCATCCCCAAACACATCAGAACAAATCTAGAAAGTAAGGCAGAAAAGCTGTATTTTTTTTTTTTATTTTTTCTCTCGAGTGCAGTTTGGTTGCTCGGATCCATTGTGCTGTCAGGGCCTGTACCTTTGTTTGTCAGCATCCATGTGCTGGTGCTTCCCTGTGGCACAAGCATCTTTTACTCAGCATTTTTTCGGAAAAGAGATGAGTGATCCTTTGGGCTGATTTGTACTTGAAGAGTTCCCACTTTTCATGAACAACTTAATTCTTCATAAATTGTGTGTTAAGGACTGCAAAGCAAAGGAAATCTCCCCTTAAGTGTCCTCCGCTTTTTATTGACATTTTCTTGTATTTAAAGCTGTTGATTTCTACATCCTATCTAGATCTGCATTTATGAAAAAAGGGATCTTCATAACAGAATAGGGGTTTTTAGTAAAACTTACTAGTAGGATTGAAAAGGCCATAAATTGTTGTGATGATTATGAAGAGTGTCATTATCCATTTTTAGATTGATCAGAGAGACAATTTGATAGAATATATTGCTACTGAAGTTGACAAACTTTGAAGAAATGTCAGAAGTAATATTTTAATTTAGCATTTATTGATGATGTTTGTATCTAGAAATCAGGCTTATATTTCATACATATCAGGGAAGACATGGTACTAATATCCCCCTGGAAACATTGATTAAAGAGACTGTGAGGGCACTTGGTTAATCTTCAGAAAGCTTTTTTCATGGAACTTAACAGTGGGACAATGTGGCATTGATTGTCCACAGCTGATCTTCAGCTGAAGAATAAGGATTGGAAGGCTGTATTCTGAAAAGACTTACTTCAATTAATATATCATTTGATTTTGGGAGGTTTTTCTTGGTGACCATTTGAACCTTCAAAGACTTTGCTCAAAACCTAAACATATGTAATGCTGCTGATAAAAGGGAAAAAAGAAAGCTTCCAAAACTTTTCAGGTCAGGATTGCCTCACAGAGTGCTACCCTGCAGACTTTCACTGTGGGTTTTTTCTGTTAATTTTAATGAGTACAGGATCAAGTCTGGATCCTGAACTTGAGAAGTAAAAGAGAACCAGCTCACACATCAGGTTGTCTTTATTTGTACATCATAACAGTGAAAGGATGCAGGAACTATTTGGGATCTCTTATTTCCAGGTTTTTTTAAAGACAAACAAGCCTTTTAGTAAGGCTTGGAGGATCTATTTGCCTTACAAAGAGCCTGTGACCAATAGATCACAGAACTTTGGCCTTGTTTGCACAGACCAGTTTGTTTCTCCATGAGATTAACCTGTGTTTCATTTGACACCTACCTGGCTGCTCTTGCTGCTGTTGACTGTCCCGTTGTTTTCCAAGAGCTGTGGCAGCCCCATGTCGTCTCGAGTCTCCCCAAGTGAAAGTCCTCATTGGGCAAGTACCACAGGGTGCAGGATGTAACAGGCAGCTGTGTTGCACATTGTGGCATTAAGGTGATCTCTTGGGCTTTAGTTGCTCCAGAAGGAGAAAGTTTTTCCCCTTGTATGTATTTAATTTGTTTAATGCATGTATTTTGTTGTATTTGTGGTGTCTTGATGATCGTTCTATGCTGAAATTGGCTTGTTTTATTCAAGGAAATTGTCACCTCCCAGTGCTGTTGTTGCACAGGCTGAGCATGCTGCTTCTATTCCCACCCAGTATGCCCAGTGTTACAGAGCAACTGGTTGTCATGAGACAGCTTCAGAGGGCAACTGCCTTATGAGGCTGATCTTGCACATGTGTTTCTTCCCTTTGAAGTCTGCGATTGAGAGTTCATGTGCTCCAGCCAGCTTGCTTAAACCAGAGAGCCAACTGCTTGACAGTGGGAGCCAGACCATTTAGAGCAAAGGGTTTACAAAAACCCAAACAAACTCAACCTTCTGACACCAGTGTTTTTAATGTGTGTTCTGCAGCCCCTCAGAGAGTCAGAAGCCTATTCCTCCGGGTTTTGGAAAGGTAACTAAGAAAAGTAAATCTGTTGTCAGGAGGCTCTAATCCATTGCCCGTCTCAGGTCTGCAAATTGTAGAAAGTGAAAGACTACTACACTCTGTTAGAGGCCAGAGCAGCCTATGCTGGACTGCTACTCTTCATTCCTTCTCCAAACACCTTTAGATGATGCTTTTTAGTCTGAGATCTCTAAGCAGCTCCCTCCCTACCTCCTGCCCACTCCCTCCCAAAAAGAGAGCTTTCTTTTTAAACTGGTCCAGGCCATTTGATTTTTTGCTTCACAAATCATCTTGATTTAGCTCATCAAAAAACCCATTGCTGTTAAGTGGCAGCTGCTAGGAAATAAACCTTCCACGGTATTTCTCCTGGCAAGGTGTACCTGATTGCTGGTAGAGGATTTATGTTGAGCCATTCTGGTCCTTCCTGCTTGTTTTTACTTGCCACAGCTTTTTTTTTTTTTTTTTTCCCCTCAGAAATTAGTAAAAGCAGCATTAATAGAGTAATACAAGTCAGCCCAATTCTGTCATACAGCTTGTCCATGCAATTATTTCTTTATTTTTTGCTTTGAAAGGGTGTTCTTAAATTTCAAATAATGTGAGATATTTATGGACAACTGCATGATGCTGATATTCAGGATATTAGAATAGATTTGGAATAAAAATATAATTCCCTTTATCTAAATTATGATGTCATCTAGTCTTTTCTAATTCATTATTGTTATAAATATGTGGAAAATATTTACTTACTGCAAGGGTAATTAATTAAGCTATTCAGCCTTTTTTTTTTCCACCAGTGTAACTGGTGTAGCTTTTCCACTTGTGTAACTGAGAAAGAATAGAAATTTACATGATGTTTCTAGAGAAACTAGGAGCTACACTTTTGGGAAACTATTTTAACTTCTTGGAATGAACCTATGGTGTTTTAATGCCCAATATTCTGAACTGGGAGTGGCAGGTTTTCAGGCTCCCTGTTTGAAAAAGAATTGTGTTTTCTGTAAAAAATCTGTAGGACCTGGTTATGAGGTCCCAATTAGTATTTGTTCAAAACATTTAGAAGAAATAAATTCCTCTTTCAGAGGGATAATGTGTGGAACTTCTAGGCCTTTGTTTTATGTTAAGTTGATGGTATCATACAGCATCCCAATTTATTCCATCTATTTAATGTTGTGGTGGATTTTAAGTGTCTCGGCCATTCAAGTGCAGGGTTAAGGAAAGCCAGGGCTTTTTTCCTTACACAAGCAGATACTTTGTTTACTCCTTGTCCCCACTTCCCTAATTATGTTCTCTGGAAGGAGTATATTGTCATGCAAAGATACAAAAAAGCCATCTACTAAATACCGCACATAAACAATTAATTGCTTTATTTAAATATGCGGGTTACAATTATGCTTACTAAATCCTGCACATTGTATTATGGTGAAGTATGTTGTGAACAATGAGTGAAATTTAATTGCAGTCTCGTATTCCTGAAATAGATTTGCCTTTGCCAACAAAGCCAACAAACAAATAATGGTATCTAGTTTGTGGTCTTTCTAAGGCTGAAAAAGTAAATTATATGCAAATGCACTTGGTTGCTTTCAAACTCTTACTATTCTGGCTTTGAGGGTAGGTAGAACACGTATACTCTGTGAGGTTTGGGAGAACCATCGCATGGACAAACAGTTCATGCCCAGCAATAAGGGGGAAGCAGTGTCGGGCCCGTGGGTTCTTCCCAAAGATGTGGTCTGGATGTGGCCTCTCAAGTGTACGTGCCACCGAGGGAGAAAAAGTTCTTCCTCATTTAATATAAACACTTACTGTGCTTATCTGAAAAAGGATATACTGTTCTCACTGTCACTAGTACTGCCCCTATAAATGCTTAAATGCAGCCAAAATATGTCTTTTCTAAAATACAGTTTAAAATTAGAAAATCTCATTTACCGATGATACGCTAGGAGTAGCGGGATTTGCTACACAGCAAAGACTGTGTCTGGTAAACCATGCAGAAATATTCAGGAAGAGTATGCTTTGTGCATCCCAGTTCAGATTTATCATCAGACAGAGTGTTTGATTCAAGTTCTGCTTGGCAAAGTCTGACTCTCCTTTTTGTGTATTCCTTCTGCGTATGGCAGCCACAGTGCTGTATCTCTGAAGTTTTGTTTCATCTCCAAGAAAGATAAACTTGGGCTTTTATGTGGTGTTTCACTGATTTGATTACTACTAACATAAAAAATGACTTAGAAAATATGTGTGTAAAATAAAGCTTACTATAAACTAAGATACAGTGACATCCTCCATACCATTGTTTTAAACACTTATTTTCCAAGTTCCATTGCAGATTATTAACAGACAGGGCCATGACTATATTCTCTGCTGCACGTATGTATCTGCACAAGAAGGAAATGTTTGTGTTTCATAAAAGCAGCCTGAAGCGAGATCAAAATGAATGTCCAGTCACAGCATACACAAAAGAACTTATGTTTTAAAGACAAGATTATTATGTCTTTGAAATGAAAATAGTTGCCTTCATCCAGCTGAACAATGAGATAAGGAAAGCCTGCAAATTATAATACTACGCCTTTGTCAAAAATACGTCATTTTGGGCAAACCTGTTAGCTCCTTAAATACATCTCCCTGTAAGTTTTCTCCACTGAATTTGGAACAGAAAATTTTTCAGTGAACTATTGGGAAGCCATGAGGGTGTCCAGTGCTGATTCCATTTTTACTCTCAGTGTGCAGTGAAGATGGGCCATGGTAAACATTTTTATAGTCATTCTTGGAAGATGAGGTCCAGCTCACTGCATTTGAGGATTTGATTCTGGATGGTATCATTTAGGCGAAGGATTAGCTGCTTTTTTTATTATTATTTATTTATTTTTAACCCGTGCATGATGTTCAATATTGCATGGAAATTATGGCAATTTCCCTGACTATGGTGTAAGTGTTTCTGTTTGTATCAAAGACCTCCAAGAACAGGGTAGTTACCCTTTTGTAGCACAAAAATGAAGTTTCTGATATCAACCTGCTACTTTAAAATAAACCAAACTCTGTTACTCCAGTCAGCACTACAGTTCAAACACAGTAAACTCTCTAGTCACCTGAAGATTGCATGTTGAAGGTGAGATGGCTTTGGCAGTCAATGTGCTGGGTAATTTCCAGCCTCTCTACTTGTGTATCTATGCTCTGGTCGTGTCAGAGTTAGAAGGTCAGCACCTTGCAAGATAATGCAATGCCCTAAAACATAGTTTCTACTTTCAGCCTGACAGAACTCAATGTTTTTAGTGACATTCAGAGTGTTCAAAGTAAAAGGGCAGCATATGAAATCTCCACCACCCTCAAATAAAGAAAAGTTCATCACTGTGGACCTAAACAACTGAGATTCTCTCAGTTCCCCACATGTATGGCTCCTGTCCAAGATTTTTACTGAGGCAAATCCAGCTGCCATTTTTAGGAAGCCAAAAATGCTCTTTTGCTACAGGATGGCTTTAGTAAAATAAGCAATACCTCAGGCTCCAAATGCATGCTTAAATTTTTTAGACTATGTGCTTACAATGGGACTGAGACATACTTTTATCAGTACTAGCCTTATGCACAGTGTGAAAGCGTATCCAAACTTACTAAATTGCAAAAGGTGGTCTGTTTCTTATCTTATATTCAAAGTCGTTATGTTGGAAATGTCTGACTACAAAGCGGAGTGTAGCTGCGAGCGTGTCACCTGTAAGGGACACACACCTTGCTCTTCAGCAAAAAGCAGCAAGGCAATGAGCTCCTTTTCCAGCTGGTAAAGCCCCAGGCTCCTTCAGGGTATTGCCTGAATGAGGATGGACACATCAATCTCATGGCATTCATAGTATAAGAGAAAAACAGTTACATTTGCCTGTTTGTAGAGCTGCAGCAAGGAGCCTGAGTGGTTTCTCTCCAGGCTGTTACGAGGGTAAACACTGTCTTGTAAAATGTGAGGCAGTAAAAGCTGCGTCCTGCAATAGCTCTGCAGTGCCCTAGAATGTCTAAGTTGGCCTGTTACAACTTCCAGTTCAGTAAAGCAGGCAAATCTGTTTTATGGTTTTTAAACAAAGTTATAGTCTTCATTTTCTTACTGTATTACAGACTATGGGCAAAAGGATGCAAAGCCATTTAATGAAATGTTATATACTCAGCAGGTCTAGTATTTGATTTACAGCACAAGGCTGTAAGAGCTCTAATGAGTTAGGTTTCTTGCTAATCAAAACATTTTTAGCTGATTGAAAATGAATGGCTGTACAAGTATTTGTCAGGCTATAAATATTAAAAAAATATGCCAGTGCTCTCCAGATGATTTGTCGTAATAGTAGTACTAACAACTTCGTGTTTCTGGGTTTTTTTTAGGGTGTGGTTTTAATCTGATAATTTCTCTTCCCAAAAGCAGGAACAAGAGACAAGCTACACTATTCTGAGAGCCAAAGGCACCAACGTTACCATCAGTGGCCTCAAACCCGATACCACCTATGTCTTCCAAATTCGAGCCCGAACTGCAGCTGGATACGGGACAAACAGCCGCAAGTTTGAATTTGAAACCAGTCCGGATTGTATGTATTTGCTCAAATGGTTTAATGTGACATCCTGCCCTGTTTCTGGCTGATTTGAATGGTTGCTTTCACTCCTTTTCTAGTTTAGCAAATGCAACTCGTAACTATTTATGATGTGTCATTCAAGGTAGTGTTACTATATAACTTTATGTTTTATCATTAAACTTGAAACATGCTATAAAGAGTATACCATGACTATCACAGATGGTATTTTCTTCCATTCCCTACCCAACCCCTGCCACGTGCCAGAATTGATACCTGCTGAGAGAGGAAGTTTGATAGAAAACCGGACTTGCAGCCTTGTACTGGTCCAAACGTTTGACCTAAACACTATGGACTATAAACCCCTGCTCTGAGAGAATTACTGTTATATTGGTCCATTCCTCCTGTGGGTCAGTGTGTAATGCTCCATGTTGCTGCAGGGTGTAGCTGATGTCTCCTGCCTCGCCTTGAGGTGCAACTAATATTCAGAGTCTGGGAAGGATGGTTGTTCAGTTGAGCAACTAGTTAGGAAGTTTGGGCGGGTTTGGCTCCCTCCTCCTCTTTGTCACTGCGTTTCAGGGTGGCCTTGGGGAAGGCATTTACTCATCTTGCACTCCCTTTTCTTTAATGCCTCGATAATAACATTATTTAACTGATGACCTTATTGGTATTCTTTACAAATTCTGTTGCTATATCAGGAAGACTCTTAATAGGGCTCACCATTTTAAGTGTAACTTTCCCACCATCGAGTACTATATAGTAAATCAGACCTTTTATTTGCTGGAAGCTGAAAGTGGCTTAATGTATCAAAAAGTCAGACTTTGTTTAGGGACCCAGTTACCAATGTAGGCTAATGCTGCATAATCAAAGACTGTTTGCTTTTTAAAAGTTAGGATCCTCACAGAAGACTCTTATCTGCTATTTAGAGTCATAAAACAACTAAGGACTGTAATTCTGACACAGTCTCTTAAGGCTTATTCATGTACTCATGATGAGGCTTCGAGACCCAATAGTGTAAGAAGAGCTCCCCTAAAAGCAACAAAACTTTAACTAAGAAGAGTAGCATACGCCAAATGGTCTTGCACTTGGCATCTGTGTAGTTTTGAGACACGTGTTTCATCCCCAATTCTTCCTTCCCCACCACAGTTCTTATTCTGGAAAACAAATGAGTTTCTTTATTAAAAAAAGAAATAAAGCTTCAAATTGCTGTTGTGGTGGCACGCAGCTTTGGCATGCTGGATGAAACTGGAACTCAAGAGAGGACAGGCAGTTATACCAACGAGAAAAAATAATCCGTTGCAGTGATAACAAATTTAATCATTTGGAAGTTAACAAGATTTCTCTGCAAAGTAATATTAAAAACAATAATAAAGAAGCTGACAAAAAATGTGGAAGGTGACAGGAGACAGTCATGCACATCTCAGTCATCAGCATACAAGTTACACGTATGGATGCCAGATCACATAACTTGGTTCCTGTTGCCAGGTTATGAAAACTACACGAGTACAGTTGCAGGCGTGTAATAGGCAGAGTCTTCTTCCCAGGGGGTATGGAGTGACTTCAGGCAGTGATGAAGGCACACTGTCTGTTTTGTGGTGAGCAGAGGACTAACTTTCAGCTCACTTTGGACAACTGACTTGAAGTATAGCACTGAGGAGGCTAATTCTGCGATGTTCAGTGGAGGTGTCTGCTAAAGATGGTTCATCATATCTGAAGGTGTCCCATCTCTGTATAGCATCCTAGAGCACTGAAGCTCCATGCTTAGGGTCTGCAGGGAATCAGCAGCCAGAGTAAGGCAGAAAACAGCCCTTCTTTTTTCCTATAGACATTGATTAACCATGGATAGTCCTATCTGCTTCTGTGTGCACTGGCCTTTCACAGACTTCACAGGGGTACGTGCTGTTGGGCTGAACTGGAAAGCTTCATTCATTAAAGCACTTTCCATCATACGGAAGTGAGAGTAAGGGTAATGATTATTGACTGGCTGGGATTTCTTCCCAAGGAAAAATTCCTTACTGACTGCAACAAAATATACATATGTTGTGGTACTTATGTTTGTATTTGGTATATATGTTTCTATATAAGTATCAGTTTAGAAAATCAGCAGTAGCAGGAATAACTTCAGTAAATCGTCAAAGGAGGCTGCAGTCTTTTGTTTTCTCCCTTTGTATTTATTTGTCTGACGAAAAATTACTTAGTAAATTAAATATTTGGCAGGAGACCAAAAGCTATATAGCGATGACTTAATCTGAGTTTTCCCTATAAGAATGTCAATTGTGATGCAACCAGTGTTTTGTGTTGGTGGGTTATTTATCTATTTTTTGTGTTAACTTTCCAGCGTTCTCCATTTCCAGTGAGAACAGCCAGGTTGTAATGATTGCCATTTCAGCAGCGGTAGCCATTATTCTCCTCACCGTTGTGGTGTACATCCTGATTGGGAGGTTAGTTCATCATGATTTGCACATTTACTTCCATTTCCCTGAGGGGCTTCGGTGAGCATGGCAAATTGGGTGTTGTTGGGCGGTAGCAGAGTGGCTGGTTTGCACCTTCTCCTTTGTCTGCTGCCCAGGAGCTCTGAACGCTGCTTCATGCTCAGTAATGAGCCCGCTAACGTTAGCAGCCCCAATCATGCAGCAGTTGTTAAAAAATGCTATAAACACATTCTTAGGCAATTGTAAAATTAAACTGTAGGGGTCAAAAATCAACAAATCCTCTCATTAGCCAATTTCCTCAAATTCCCTGAGAACATAACATGCCTCTACAGAGCACAGAGAATGTAAATATCATTAAACTTTCAAACAGGCATTTAATTGTGGAGGAAAAACATTTTATTCTGTTTCCACCTGCAGTTAACATATAAAATTCTTTATATTAATTTTTTTTCTCTGTTCCTTTTAGATTTTGTGGCTACAAGAAGTCTAAACATGGCACTGATGAGAAAAGGCTACATTTTGGGAATGGCCATTGTAAGTTAATGAAGGCTTTTAATGCTTCTAGATATGTTGAATTCATCCCCTAGATAACTGGTATTTTTCAATTTAAAGGAAAAAAAAAAGGAAAAAAGTCATACCTCACTTAAACCAAGGTGAAATTGGGAAGAGAATTATCTCTTCTCTTGTGGGTAAGGAGATTTTCCCCAAACAATTATTCTTTGTTTCAAATTCTTTCATCTGTGTTCAGGTTAGTAATGAGCAAAACATAGCTGTCTACTTTCAAACAATGTGTGCGGTTAGTAATATGATATTGATTCTGCTGTGCATTACTGAAATGCGGAGTTTAACTTCAGCTTCCTCATTTTCAGCCGTATAAAGTCTAAGTAGTGACTTTTTTTTCCCCCAAAGCAAAACATAAAATCAATGAAACCTGTCTTGATGACTGCTGAAGGGACCATGAAAATTGCTTGCTTGACAAAGTTGGCCAACTAATAATTTAGTTTGGAATTATTCTAAGCATAGGCTGGAAAACAATTTGGAGTAGTTTCTTAAATGAAGAATAACTACTAAATTAGTGTCTTAGAAATTAATGGGTTTTTTAAAATCCAGTTGCATTTACAAACGTGTTTTGTGCAAGTCCTGATTCCCCACTTGCAAGAATGAGCAGGTCGATGCTTTCTTTGGGTCTCATCAGGTACTAAGAAGAGAACCTTTCTATTGACTTACTTTGGTCTTGTGTCACAAGAACTGTATATAGTTAAGAATGCAAAACTTTACTCATCCTAAGGAACCTGGGCTGCTTTTGAAACGTGTTCGAAAGCCAGACTCAAAACCTGTCTGATGTTTGTGTGTGTTTTTAATAAGGTTAGATGGCAATTTATTCATGGCTATTCTGGGTCATTTAGCTGTTCCCTGGGAAAGGAACACCACAGACCATGATCCCATATTGGAGATATGCAGGGGAAGTATTGGTTTTCTGAGCCCAGATATGGGTCCTGACTAACCAGGAAGAAGTAGCTTGCTGTGGCTCATGGCCAGATGGGATGTCTTCTCACAATGTTTCAGCCTCTTTTTTATCCTGGATCCTCTCTGCAGTGGTCATAAACCTGCAGCACTTTTCCACAGCTGAGGAGCTGTGGATTGTGAAGGCGAGACCATAGCAAAAGCTCCCCCGTACCCACTTTAAAATAGAAATAAATTTGGTTTGCAGCAGAAGTAACTGAGGGGAAAGGAAGGTAATAGTTTAACATTCCTGATCAGGAGTAAGGGATCGTTTTTAAAACTGCATTTTGGATGAAACGCATGTCATAAACACCAAGATGGGAAATTCCTTTTTTTTTCACACGGAATTCTTTTTGTCTAATGAGCATACTTTAATAAGAAGCAATACTTTATCCTTGAAATGGTTTCAGCTCCAGATAAATATCCTGCTACACCATATAAAAACCACATTGAACAATATATTTCTGTATCTCAGCATGTTGTAAGGTTAACCTATGTGGGTTTTTTGCACGCAGCAGTGGCATTGTACCATCTGCAAGAAAAGTGCTGTTGGTACTATTATCAGATGCCCCCTCCTCCCCCATGCCCAAATAGACTAGAATTAACATTTTAATGAGGGATTTACCTGCAGTATTTGGAAATTAGAACTGCTTCCTAATCCCCACAACAACGGGTTCTCTGACTGTTTGTTGTATTATTATTATTATTATTATTATTATTATTATTATTATTATTATTAAGATTGGAGCGTCTCCTTATCTCCAAAGAGCGTGTGTGATCCTTCCCCTCCACCATCAGGGGATATGCAAGCTGTCACAGTGGGTTTCTTCACACAGCCCAACAACTGCTAACCAGCTAGACTCAAAAAAAACCCCCAAAAAACTAAAAAAAAAAAAAAAAATCTATACGGTTACATGTGGCCCATAGAATTAATGCTTCATCATCCAAATTTAATGAGGTTATAAAATAAAAGCAGCCAGTAAAAAAAGTGTCACGGACAAATAACAGGTCATGATTTGCTCTCCTTACTCCCACACAATGGAAAGTTGCAATCGCTATTCTTAAACATGTCAGTGCTGTTAAATTCCTGTGGATTAAATTGCTTTTAATTTGGCTTTAGATATTTATGTACTGTTTTCTGAGTAGTGCCATGCTGATTCACTGTGTAGTGAGAACAGAGACAGTCTTGGCCACGGTATTTCTCTTAGAAATTATTAAAAATTATTTCTTGACTTTTGTGGGTATATATCTGTTAGGATTTGTGTGTATGTGTGTGTGTGGTGGTTGAAACTTTATTTTAGTAAATAACAGTCTGTCTCAAAGAGTAGGAAAATTGCTCCTACGAACAAGTAACTTCCATGGCTGTCGTAAACTTTCAGCATCCTAAATACAGCAGCTGGTTTATTTCAGACAGTTTATTCTGAATTACTCTAAAAAGGCTCCAGCCATGAACTATTCCCTGCAGCCTTATTACAAATCCTATAATATTACTTCAAAGGAGCAAAAATGTTTCACCTCCTCAGATCCTCTCCTTTTACCTTCTTTGGCTAGGCCCTTTTTATTTTTTTGCTACCCTTAGGGCAATTCATGCTGTTAAAATGAAAATGTAAATTATTATGTTTGCACAGAATGAGCTGTAAAGTAGTACAGCTTAACACATGTGCATGTGTTTATTATCTGTTTTTTCATGACAGAACCCAGTTACTATACAGGCTGCCCTTAATTATTGGTGTGAAGGGATTATTCTCCTTGCAGTCACCATCACCTGATCCTGGGAACCTCTGGGGTCAGCATTAAAAAATCTGCAGCCGAAAACCCCACAGTGCAGGAGCTTTTAATTGTTGTTATTTTTATTGGGGGTACGAGGGAGCCTGTAACGTACATTCAGCAAGGGCGGAAAGGAGCATTTACAAGATTTTTAACCAACAGCAATATACAGCCAATTACTTTTTGTTTTACTTGCAAGTAATTCTGTAATCATCGGGCTCTTGAAGGAAACACAGTTGGCATTTAATGCTGTGCACACGCAGCCCTTGTGCTAAGAGCACGCCTCTTAGTTTGCATTGTTTCTGAGGCAATTAGCTGGGGAATTCAGTTTTATCATTGCTTTGTCAATTCTGAGTCAAATAAATCTCCATAAAATTGATTTTTTATATATATATATATATATATATATTTTAGGTATACTTGGGATTGTTTGACAAAACAACGGTGTGCTCTAACTAACGGTCCAAAGGCAGTTTTCCCCATCTGTGTAACCCTAGCAAAAGAAGTTTAACTATTCTAGCAGTCAACAAGTTGATGCAGTAGAATAATGCCAGCCCGGAAAGGACATTCCTGAGTGTGTTAAGGCTGTGTTTGTAGGAAAAGTTAATATCTTTTACAAGACCAGCTGGTACGGTTGGAAAAACCTAGAATATGTGAACCAGAATGCAGGCTTTTTATCAGAAGCAGAAAACTTCAAGCTGGGTGAAACAGTTATTTCACTTTTTGTTAACAAAACATCTTAGTGCTCTAAAATGAACACAGAGGCAGGTCCACAAGGCACTGGGTATGAGCATGAGCAGGGCCTTGAGCCAGGGAGGTTGAATGAGGTTATGCTTTGCCTTCAGCATCCTTGCTGGTGAGAAAGATTGTGAATGATAATATGTTCCCCCCACTCCCAGTCCTGATGGAAGAAGAGATGTGGAGAACTTGAAACTGCTGGTAATCATTCATCCATTTGAAGTACTTCTTGTGTCAAGCAAACAGAAAAATCCTGGCAAGGAAACTGTAGAGGGGAACAAAATAGTGACATGGATGTTGGGGTGACTCAGCACTAGAACCAAACGTTAGTAACAAAAACAGCTGGTAGGTGTCCTCATATTTACTAGTAAAAGGATTGAGAGAGGGGTGCATTTGTTCATGTGTAATTTTCTTATGTATCTTGGAGAGCTTAGAAACATAAAGCTTGAGTTAATGTGCTTAATGCCTAAGAACTTTTCCAGTTGACTGTAGCATCACACATTTGGTTTTGTGGCTCTTTTGTTACCTTTAAAGGATCGGTGAGATTGAGTGCACTATCAGCATATTTGCTGATGACACCAAGCTGTGTGGTGCAGTTGACACACTGGAGGGAAGGGATGCCATCCAAAGAGACCTTGACAGGCTTGAGTGATAGGCCCATGAGAACCTCGTGAAGTTCAACAAAACCAACTGCAAGGTCCTGCATGTGGGTCAGGGAATCTCAAGCACAATCGCAGGCTGAGCAGAGAATGGATTGAGAGCAGCTCTGAGAAGAAGGACTTGAAGGTGTTGGTTGTTGTAGAGCTCAACAGGAGCCTGTGATGTACTCTTCCAGCCCAGAAAGCCAATTATATCCTGGGCTGCATTGAAAACAGTGTCACCAGCAGGTTGAGGAAAGTGACTCTCCCTCCCTACTACACTCTTTTGAGACCCCACCTGGAGTACTGTGTGTAGCTCTCAGGTCCCTAAGTAAAAGATATGGAGCTGTTGGAGCAAGTCCAGAGGAGAGCCACAAAGATGATGAGAGGCCTGGAGCACCTCAGAAGACAGGCTGGGATAGTTGGGTTTGTTCAGCCTGGAGGGAGGAAGGCTCAGGGGACTCCATATAGGAGCCTTCCAGTACCAAAAGCAGGCCTACAGGAAAGCTGGAGAGGGGCTGGTTACAAGGGCAGGTAATGACAGGACAAGGGGTGAAGGCTTTAAGTTAAAGGATGGCAGATTTAGATTAAATAAAAGGAAGAAATAGTTTCCAGTGAGGGCAGTGAGGCCCTGGCACAGGCTGCCCAGAGAAGCTGTGGCTGCCCCCTCCCTGGCAGTGTTCAAGGCCAGGATGGATGGGGCTTTGGGCAGCCTGGTCTGGTGGAGGATGTCCCTGCCCATGGCAGGGGGTTGGGACTTGGGTGGGCTTTGAGGTCCCTTCCAACCCTAACCGTTCTAAGATCCTATGACATGGATATAAGGCAGTATCAAAACAGAGCAAGCTGGGAGGGACAGATAGTATTTCAATATTTGGAAAGCATTTAAGTATTAGCAAGTGCAGATACATTTAAAATCAGTTTTCAAACTGCCATGCAAAAATTACATTTGTGTGTCTGCTTTCATCCTGTATTAAAGATTCCTGGATACCCATCAAAAGCAGTTTGATCTGAGGAAGCAGTGTACCTTTTTCTTCTATTGATTTCTATTGTCTCATGAGCTTTCTTTAGAAGGATTTATTAAGTTTAACTAACATTTTCTCTCTGAATTTGTTTTTACACAGTAAAACTCCCAGGCCTGAGAACTTACGTAGATCCGCATACATATGAGGATCCCAATCAAGCTGTGCATGAATTTGCCAAGGAACTAGATGCTTCTAATATATCCATCGATAAAGTAGTTGGAGCAGGTAATGACCATCAGATATACTTTTCTAAATGCAGGTTTTGCTCTATGTACTGTTTTACATCTTTGGGTGTATACTTGTGATTTGAAAGAAAATATTCTAAAGTCTTTAAATTGTAGGTCATATTTACAGCTGGCTTTGATGCATACAAAAAGTTAAGGGCACACAATGTTATTTTTCTCCCCAAAGAGAGCAGACAGCAAGACAGTTTTTCAAAGGACACTCATCAGCCCACGCTTGGACGCAGCACTGTTGGGAGTGCAAAGAAAGTTCAGCCTCGCTTCTATGTTTCTTTAAAATCTGTCAGCACAGAGAACGGCATCAACTTTGAAGATGCTTCCTTTTTTCCCCCTAAAAGGACTGTTGACTATTACACCTTGGGTGAAACCCACTAACTCGTTTCATACCAGTCACCATGTATCCATCAGACTGCAATGACCTTTGGTCATTGGATTGATTTTGGTCACTGCTTCAGATTTGAATTATTGATTTAGGAGGGGAGGGTTGTCTGTCTCATAACTGATTGTCTGAGCCATACAGACGCCATAGACTGTTGGGTTTACAGAAAACAAACTGTCGAAATGAGAGATTTTGTAGCAGAGGAGTGGGATGACAGAAAGTCTCACCACATTGACTTGTCCATGTTGCAGTGCAGCATGTAGTTCCTGCTAGGATGGGTGCTGGCTCCTTGAAGTGATGTTGAGAATTGTCTTCTTGAGTCAGAAGATCAAAGTGTTAGCTTTCCTGCTCAATTAAAGTATTTGTGAGAAGTACTATTAATTCTTAATCCATTGAAAATTGCTGGTTCTTTTATTATTGATTTTTTGCTTCTCTCTAAATTTAGTATTTGAAATGAAAGAGAGAGACAGGCTCCTGGTGAACAGCAAAAGATTTTAATTTGGAAAGAAATGTGAAACCAAGTAACTGTACTCAGTGTGTCTCCTGAATTGCCCAGCAAAAAGAAAGGTTGTTCATCCTCTCTCACTGCAGCTGCTCAACTGCTTGCAGGAAGTTAGGTTTCTATTTTCTGCAAAGGTAGAATTTCTGTTCTTTGCTGGTTTTGATTTTGCCCCACAAGAGTGCAGTGTTCCCCATCATCTTCAGCAAAGGCAGGAAAGCTCTGCTTATTGCATATTATAGAGAATTAATATGGGGATAGAGAAGGGGGAGGTACCGAAAAGCAAAGTCCAAGATCAGTATGTTTCCTTATAGGTCTTTTCAGGTGCTTTTATTCACAAACATAAGCTTTCTAAACTTGGGCTGTACACAGTATGTGAATCTAGAAAAAAAAATCATAAGGGTCAATGATACATCATAGTTTATCATTCATTCTTCTGACCTGTTTTTAATCAGAGTGCACATGAGACTGAGAGGCAAACCAAAAATTTGCCAAATACAGCCTTTGAAGATGGAAGAAGAGTTTCCTGAGGGGCTTCAAAAAGGGTTATGTCCTAAAAGAGTTTAAAAATAAGTCCCTTTGCTCCACTCCACAGTAGGTTCCTGCAGATCCTCTACACTGAAGTTTGTAACCAAGATATAATAAAGCCGTTTGTTGGAGAGACCATGACTCAGATTCATGCAGCAAAAACTCCATACGACATTACAGTTAGTGTTTCCTGTTTGCAGTTGCTGGAGATGCCAACACAAAGAGCCAGACAGGGAAGAACAGGTGAAAGTCAGGCTACAGAGCGCCGGGAGCTTCCAAAATACATTCATAGCATCGTTTTACACTGCTGTCACGTTCAGCACGTGGTAGTTTATGCAGTCAGTGAGTGCCACCGAGGCTGCTTCTGCAGGAACACTTCTTTCCTCCCAAAAAGCAGAAAGGCATTTCCTGTCTCCTTCTTGAGTCAATGACTTATTTGAGTGAATGACTTGGTCTTTTCCTGCCCTTCTCCTTTAAAAATGCAAGTGTGAAGGAAATCATAAAAAGACAGTGATTTGAGAAGAAGGGATTCATTTAACTGTATTGAAGTATGACGTAAGTAATGAGACCTTCAAGTCAAGCAAGTAATCTTGATATTTTGAGGTAATTTTCCCAAGTAGTTTTTCACAGATTCAGCTGGAATTCTGTGAGAATGGAGGGCAGCTTACATAGCTTTGAAAACAAACTCAAATGCAATAAGGAAATATCCTTGTCCAACAGAACCTCAAGAAAAAACACAAGGGATTTTAGTGGGAGGCTAAGCGTAAGAAAATTGAGGTCAGGAGCCGCTTTTTCACATTTTAAAACAAATCACTTGTTTTTATGGATCCAGTTCAGCAAACCACTTAAGAAGTTTAAATCCAATTGAATAGCAAGAAACTGCTACGGAAAGTACTTTCTTGATTTGGCCATAGATTAAGAATGTGCTTTGCTAAACATGAAAGTGAGCACGTGCTTGTCTTTGAAAGTTTAAGCATACTTGCAGCCTAATGTTTCATTGATCAAAGTATTTATAAAATGTAGGGGCTACCTGTTGAGGAACACACTGGGAAGGTTTGCAGCATCTCAGTGAGGGCTTGAAAAATGTTACTGGGCTTCACAGGATCTTTGAAACATTCAGCTTAGCTCTCTGTCCAACTCCAGGGGAGTTCTGTGCACAGCAGTACAATCATGATTTAAAGCACAGCAAAGTTAAAGCAGGAGCTAATTTCACAGAGTCATCTTTTACTTGTCCCCTGGGTCTAAATGCACAGCAAATGCCATTCACTGATGCATTAAGTAGCCTGTTTAAAAAGAAATTAAGATCTCCTGAAGAGAGATCTTTATATCACGAACAGCCCTCCTAATAATATCAGTTTGCTTGCCACATATAAATAGATGTATGAGTCCGCAGGGCAGGTTATACAATGTTTATGTGTGTAGCATAATTAAAAATAAACATTTCAGAAAGGCTTTATATGAAAAGCCATCAACTTGATCTCTTGAAATCAATGCCAGGTTTTCCACCTTCCAACTGGAACATGAGTCCTTACTCCTCCTTAAACAATATCTGATGAGATCCAGTCCATTTCTTACCAGGACCATATAAGAATGTTTTTCAGGAAAGAGATGTAGTGTAGCTGCATGTTGCTGTGGTTGTTGGCCAAATAGACTTGCATAGTGCCAATGTTGCCCTGTATGTGAAAGAACCAAAGGGTAACAGAGTCGGGCTGCCCAGCTTTTTCCAGCAAAATAGTTTTCCGAGAAAGTAAATCCATTTTATATTTACAGACAACAGTAAGCTCCATTGCTCTGAAGGGTCCTAGTCTCTTGCAGCACCCACTGGCCCCAAGGCACTTCTGGAATCCGATTAATCACCCAAGTTCTAAATTCTGCCACCTTGGCTTAAATGGAGGTGTGTTGATGGACATTAGCCATAACCTTTTCCTTCCCAAAAGTCAAACAAATATCAGATATATGATTCTGTTCAGAAATGAAGGATTGATTGCTGGACTGCTTGCTGAAATCATAGCGATAGTCTCTGTTAACAGTAACTGCACAATAGTATTAAGAGGTTATCTTGTTACAGCTTTTTGGACCATTTAAACATAGAGAAAAAGGAACGCAGAGTTAGACATTACAAGATTTATATCAAGCTCTTTCCTTTCCTTCTGTTTTCAAGATGTGCTCTGGTCTTCCTCTTTGTGGCATTCTGACAGTATTGAGCTGCGTTTAGTATTTAAACTGAAGCAGTGTTTGCTCTTGGTAAAATATACTAGTCATTTTGGCTTGCAGAGGTTGAATATTTTTAATTAAGGAGCCTGAACAGAATTCAACATCCATTAGTTACAGGTAATAGGTTTTAGAATTATTTTTCTGAGCTCCTGCCTGTCATGGCAGTCAGAAATACAAATAATGTTAGAAACAATGGATCCAATGTAACAGCTATTTTAGTAGTGTATATGTGTATAAAGATATACCCTGTTTTCCATTTTTATAGTTGTTGCATCAATAGCACAGTACTGTACCTACAGGATGAAGTAGCTCAGATGTTGGTGATCAAGATACAGTGACATTCACTTCCATGCTCTTGACTCAATTCTAGCCTGGGTTAGCAACAGGAAAAGGTCATTGCCCTATGATACATTTTTTCTGTTTGGGTTTTTTGGGTTTTTTTTGTTAACTTGGTTAACAGGGAAATCCTAGCAAATAAAGCTGAAAAGTGACCTCAAGAGGTCATTAAGTCCACACCCTTGCCCAAAATAGAACTTGCTAGGTACTAGTTCTTGACAGATGCTTAATCTTTACAGTCTCCAAGAAAAAAGAGTTTATAGCCTCCCTAAAAATAATGTTAAAAATATTTCGTACTGTCCAAGGCTACTGTTAGAATTTTTTTCCTGATCTAACTGACCTTTATTGTACTTTGCAACTGTTCTCTGGCTTTCCTATTATCTACAGGAAAAGGAGTTGGTGTCCATCTTATTTATAACCACAATTTTGATAAGCCAAAACCATTGTCATGTCTCTTCTCATTCCTTGTTGCATATAAATAACACCAATTCCTTGAGCTTTGAACATGGATACACAGCCCTAACTTCTAAGATTCTGGCCATTGTCATCACTTCCTTTATCATTCCTGAATTTTGGGGCCACAAATGGGGCATGGGCTCTAATGGCAGCCATATTGGTGGCAAGGCGATGAAAGAATGATCTCAGTGTACAGATAAATGGGCTGAATGTAACATCTAAGATGTGTCCCATGTGGCATCACATCAGAAGTCAGTGGTGAAGGGCTGTCAATCTATTATACATTTCTAAGTGTTAAATCTGTGAAGAGCAACATGATTAAAAAATATCTTTATCCTATCAAAAATATCTTATTTCTGTGGGGTTTGGTCATTCTTACTTGTCATGGATGTTGCTTAAGGTTAAAAAGACAGCTGCAAATGTAAAGAAAGAATCATTGTGGGACGATGAGCTCTTTACAGGCATAGTGATGCTGTTGCATTGAGGATTGTTACACATTAAGTTGGGAAAAGCTTGCACGTAAGCAGTACAAGAACTCTGTACGTAAGCAGTATTAAGAACTCTTTCCATGATGTTTCCCTCACAAATAATACAAAAAATTCCCAGTTTGCATTAAAGTGATCCCAGCTAAAATTAGAAGTGTAGGGTTTGTTTCCAAGTCACACTTTCTGTACACTTTCTTTTCTTGAAAGAAAAAAACAGAACAAAGCAAAACACCTTTCTTTTCTGTCCAGTTAAAGCATTTCCTTGTCTTTAAATATAAATAATCATATAGGAATATTCTTGCTAGGGTATTTCTTGTGTATTTTATCTATTCTCTCTTTTTTAATTGTATTTTCATTATTTTAATTACTTTTTCATTAAAATAAGGAGACCAAATGTTGCTACTATAATTTTATCTGAGCTGTCGTATATGCAGTTTATGTATCGTATGAAATCTAAGATGGAGGGGTGAGTAATTTAGAATAAAATGCAAGTTTCTTAAATGTTTTTTAAGATACTGAAAATTCCTTGTATGGTTTATGTAATCACAAGTTAAATACTGAAATTTTCAAGTCAGGCATTTTCTTCCAGCAATTTGTCAACATATTCAGTCCTTGTTCATTTGAATGCTAAGATAAATTTTACTTGTGTGCTCTTCTTGGATGTTACATAGCAAAGGATAAACCAGGTTTTATAAAAGCAAGCATCCAGTGATATCTGGTATTTTCTATTTAGGGATCTCACACAGCTTACAGTATTCATGGCAGACTGTCAGATCCCATAGTCCCGTAGTGACAGTATATATTTGCATGATTAGATCCATCTGAATAATGATAGAACAAAGATAATCTGTGTGGATTTCTCTTTTCTTCGCAGCTGTGTAGATAAATTCTTTTGTTATGAATTATCTTGCTACTTTAATTGAAAAATAAAATAAAATAATCAGGAATGTGGTAGAACCAAAGAGTATAATGTTCACAGAGATGCTTGATTGTTCTGATACTTCTGCATTCATCAGTTAGCCCCACTACTATTGTCTCAAAGTGCATCAAGTGAAACAAAAAGGGAATTTTCTGGTGACATTTATGCATTCCTCTGCTCTGCAGTCATCTGGATACGCAGTGTAAGTAAGTGACATTGTACAGTTTGACAGCCGGAGAGTCCAAGCATGGAAATGTTAAGTAGTTGTCCAAATACCTCCTTTGCAGCTCCGGGCTGTGGCCCACCGGTAAACATCACACTACAGGGGCTCTTGCTGAACGCTAAGTCTTCTTTCTTAAATCCCCATGAAATAACTACATTTCCTCTTCTGTCATTTTTCCTTTTTTTTTTTTTTTTCAGGAGAATTTGGAGAAGTGTGCAGTGGGCGCCTAAAGCTGCCTTCCAAAAAGGAAATTTCAGTGGCTATCAAAACCCTGAAAGTTGGCTACACAGAAAAACAGAGAAGGGACTTTTTGGGAGAAGCAAGCATCATGGGACAGTTTGACCACCCTAATATAATTCGATTGGAGGGAGTTGTCACAAAAAGTAAGATATGACAGGGGCATCTGCTTTGCATGGGAAATGTCACTGGAAGCCCTTTCCACCCTAAATTATTCTGTGATTGTCTGATCTTTCAAGGAAGAAAAAAAGCATACAAAGAATTGAATCAGTTGTGAATAAAGGCCAGTAAAACCTGTGAGAAGGAAGGCAAAGGCTCCGAGTATGAAAATACAAAATACCTTAAGCATAAGAGAATAAAATATCCAGTTACAGTAAAAAAAAATCACGGTGAGGGTGACAGAGCATTGGGATAAGCTGCCCAGAGAGGTTGTGGAATCTCCTCTGGCGACTTTCAAAACCTGACTGGACACATTCCTGTGTGACCTAATGGAGGTGATCCTGCTCTGGCAGGGGGATTGGACTTGATGACCTTTTGAGATCCCTTCCAACCCCTAACATTCTGTGATTCTGTGATCCATGTTTATGCTCTGCAGGCCCCTCCAGAAGTGTTTATGCTATAACACCATCAATATGTACCAGATACCCTTCAGAAGAGGTAAGAGTGGCTTAGCCTGACTTTGGCAGCATGCTCTTGTAGTTCCTCAAAAGCAAGGAAACAATGACCCGTGTGTACCAGCTAGAACCGCACGGATGGATTCAGTGAGGAATGGTTTTAGAGGCAATTGCCCACAGCGCAGCTGCAGGGCCCTCGCTGCCTTGCTGCTCTCAGGCTGTCAAGAGCTTAAAACCCATACCCCAGGGTAACGAAATAGGGAAGAAATGGGAAATAAGAACAGGGAGAAAAAGGAGCATTTCTGAAGAGCAGTGCCGCTCAGTCATAATCTGGAAGGTTTAATAAACTCCAGAGCTACAAATTGCTACAAAGTGGCCAAGAGGCTCTTGCTCGTCATCTGTTAGGAGTCCTGTAGTCTGATGTCCTAAGGTTTCCTAGTTGCGCTGAAGCAGTATGTTCTGTTTTCAACTAAATCATTAGATTATTCTCAGCACAAATTAATGAACTGCCTACCTGGCTACAGCATTTGATAGGAATATATTACAACATAAGTGCCAACTTTTTCTAGATGGCTATCACGAGGGATAATCAGTATGTACCCGTGTGAGGCATTTTGAAGATCCTGATCCTCTAGAGCCTCTTGGTAAAAAAATGTAAATAAATAAAAAGATAAATAAATTGGGGGCTTTAAGCTATCCATAGTAAAATTGATTTTATTTATATTTTTACTAATAGACATTTTCTAAATCTGTCTTTGCTTGTCTTTGCTGGGAGCTGTTTGTTGGGGGTTTTTTTAAGCATTTTGCCTATGGTAACAAATCATTGTGAGACAAAAATATAACTTGAAGCTCCATCCACACTTGGTACCTGCCTGGAAATGTAGCATTTGAAGGAAGCCTCTCCAGCTCCACGTTCATTAAGATAACAGCAAGTTGTAGGAGACATTCCTGCACAATGGCGTCAGTCTTGGAGCTCCTACCCAGCTTTCCCAAGGCAGCCACAGCAGCCTCCTAGAAGACATTCATGTTCTGCATGCTCTTCTTCTTACGGGAAGCTGGTGGGATTTGGTGCTGCTGAAGTTGCTTCATTTAGGCAAGTTCTGGCCCTTGTTGCTTGTGCTGCTGATTGCCTTCCACTGTAAGGTGGAAAGACACAAATAGTAGTTGAAAAGAGACGGTCCATGAAGTACCAAATCTGGCTTCTTATTGTAGAGGTGAATTCAGAGACTTTCTAAACTTCCATTGCACCATAAGGTGAAAAATTTAATCATCAATGTCCTACAGTAGTTATTAGGTGAGAAGTCAGTAAGATTTTATATGAGAATCACAGAATTGTAGGAGTTGTAAGGGACTTCAAGAGATCATCAAGTCCAACCCCCAAGTATTCTTAAATTTAGGAATGGTCTGAGATTTTTCAGGGGAGTGGAAAAAAAATGGAATCTGACTGGAGGCCTGTGACTAGCGGTGTTCCCCAGGGCTCGGTGTTGGGTCCAGTCCTGTTTAACATCTTCATTGACGACCTTGATGAGGGAATAGCCTCGACCCTCAGCAAGTACGCCGATGACACAAAGCTGGGAGGAGTGGCTGACACGCAGGAACACTGCGCTGCCATCCAGAGAGACCTGGACAGGCTGGAGAGCTGGGCAGTAAGAAACCAGATGAGGTTCAACAAAAGCAAGTGTAAAGTCTTGCACCTGGGAAGGAACAACCGTTTCTATCAGTACAGGCTGGGGGATGACCTGCTGGAGAAGAGCTCAGTGGAGAAGGA
This sequence comes from Hypotaenidia okinawae, assembly GCA_027925045.1. NCBI lineage: Eukaryota > Metazoa > Chordata > Aves > Gruiformes > Rallidae > Hypotaenidia > Hypotaenidia okinawae. The sequence continues at coordinate 98,636,162 of BSDF01000001.1, forward strand.
CCTGGGGGTCCTGGTGGATGACAGGTTGGCCATGAGCCAGCAGTGTGCCTCGGTGGCTAAGAGAGCCAATGGGATCCTGGGGTGCATCCGGAGGAGTGTAGCCAGCAGGTCAAGGGAGGTGATCCTCCCGCTCTACTCTGCCCTGGTCAGGCCCCACCTGGAGTATTGTGTCCAGTTCTGGGCTCCCTGGTATAAAAAGGACAGGGATCTCCTGGAGAGAGTCCAGAGAAGGGCTACGAAGATGATAAAGGGCCTGGAGCATCTCCCCTATGAGGAAAGGCTGAGAAGATTGGGACTGTTCAGCCTTGAGAAGAGAAGACTAAGGGGGGACCTAATTAATGTTTACAATTATCTTAAGCAAGGGATGCAGGGGGAATCAGCCAGCCCCTTTTCAGTGGTCTGTGGAGACAGGACAAGGGGCAATGGCTGCAAGTTGGAGCACAGGAAGTTCCGCACCAACATGCGGAGAAACTTTTTCACAGTGAGGGTGACAGAGCACTGGAATAGGCTGCCCAGGGGGTGGTGGAGTCTCCTTCTCTGGAGATATTCAAGACCCGTCTGGATGCCTATCTCAGTGAAATGTCCTAGGGAGCTGCTTCGGCAGGGGGTTGGACCCGATGATCTCTCGAGGTCCCTTCCAACCCCTACAATTCTATGATTCTATGATTCTATGATAGTTTGTCCTTGAGGACGCTGCCAACAAAGCAGCTCCTTGCCATTTCAGAACTTCTTGGAATGTGCTGAGGATCTTTCCAGTTTAACCGGGTAGAAATCTACCAAATACTTTGTTGTTAAGTACATGGGTTTATTGGTTTTAAGGAATCTTGTTTTTAAAAATGCATGATTCGACATTTCACAAACATAGGCAGGTGTGAAAGGATTTCATAGCTTACTGCAACAAATTTTATGAAATAACCCACAAGAATGTTTCTAAAAATAACTGGTGGAAGGCATGCAAAAGCCTACATGTTATGAAAAGATATAATTGCAATAATAATACTTTCTCTAGGTGTGACTCATGAAAGTCTATTTTGTGATGTAAATAACAAAGAAATTATTCTTCAGCTTAAGTCTCACAATCCCATTAGGAAAAGGCTGGCAGATCTGCCTGTGTAAACCCAAGTTATCTCCTGCTTTTTAATGACACACACAGTTTGTACAGTCAGAATAACATTTGCAGTCCCAAAATTACTTGAAACACCAGCATCAGTCCGTACACAGCTGAGTAAAAGTCTATTTTGTTACATCTTGTATTCCTGTGGCACTTGAGGAAATAATTTAATTGCTGTGCACGCAGGAATTTATGCATTGCTTTTGAATGCGCATTACTAATGCTGTCTGTATTCTGTATAAGCAGCTATTAGGAAGTTTGCAACTCAGCTGTATTCATAGCAGACTGCTGTTTGGGGATTGGGGGAGGGGGCATGGGGGAGAGTGCCAGCTGCATATCCCATGTAAGTAGGAGAGAGCAAGCTCTGAATATCCCCAGCTGAAGTTGAGAAATGCCTCAGGGATATAACACCCTCTCCAGTTTGCTTGAATCCAGGAGTTGAGAAAACTGTTCTGCAGCTATTTGTATCTATTTTAGTGGATAAAATTGTGTGGCATAAATGCAAGTAAAGATAACAGTTTATTTGCTTTGGCATTCTGTAGGGTGATGGAAGGACAAAAAGATGGTGGGGTTTGGTGATGTTGTTTTGAAAAAACAAATATACTGTAATATCAAATTGGCAAGGTGTTTTTTTTTTTTTAATTATAGCTATTAAATCACACTCAAAAGAGTTTGTTTATGTTCAGTCAGTAGAGAGCCTGTAGAATATTGGCTGGACCACTCTCAGTTCATATAATCGCTGATAAACAGGCAATGCCACCTTTTCTTTATTAACCTAGTTCTTTCTGACAGGTGACCCTTATAGAATCATAGAATGGTCTGGCTTGGAAGGGACCCTAAGGGTCATCCAGTTCCAACCCCCCGCCACAGGCAATGCTGCCAGCCTCCAGGCCTGGATCTAGAGAAGGGACCCAGGCAAGGATCTCGCTTTTCGTACTAAGCTGATCTTCTGAGGCAGCTCCTAAGAACCCCAGTTGTCATGATCCCTGCTAACAGGACAGTTTTGTACGAGAAGTTCTCAAGCTGGAGTGACAGTGGGACAACCCACGTCAGAGTGAAGGAGGGGCACCCACCAGATAAGAGTCTAGTCCCTTGCTTCCATGCAGAGCTGCTCCCCTCCTTCACAGTGTTTTCTGTTCTACGTTTTCCTGCTCCATGGGTCTCCTGGGTGCGCTGTAGGCAGTAGTCTTGATAACCAGTTGTCCTGGTTTCAGTCAGGATAGAGTTAATTTCATTTGTAGCAGCTGATGGGATGCTGTGTTTGGGAGTTAAAATGAAAGCAGTGCTGATAACACCCTGATGTTCTTAGTTGCAGTCAGACAGTCAAGGACTTTCTTAGCTTCTTCTATTTCTCTATTCTTGAGAAAGGAGGGGCGAAGCCAGGACAGGTGACCCAGATGGGCCAAAGAGAGTATTCCATGCCAATTACGTCCTGCCTAGGAAAACGGGGGGCTGTTGGGAAGAAGGAGAGGGGCGGTTTCGGGACGCGTGCTTCCTCTCGGGACGCGTGCTTCTTGGGGGGACGGTCGGTTCCGGGACAGCTCTGGGTGGTACGGCCTGAGTTGTGTGGTTCGGTGAGAAACTGCATTGTGTATCAATAGTTTCATATTCTTTTGCTCTAAAGTCCTGTTAGCATTGTTATATTTTATCTTTCTGTTATCTTAGTAAACTATCCTTATCCCAACCCACGGGCCTCTTAGTTTCTTGGTTTTGGAGTTATTTGCCCCTTCCTTTTCCCTTCCCTTGTTTCCCTTTCCCTTTTTCCCTTTTCCCCTGCTCTTTTACTTTAAGGAGCAGGCAACTGCGTGGATCTCGGCCCACAGCCGGGGTGAAACCACGACAATCTTTTGGCGCCCAACGTGGGGCCTGAAAGGTTGGGATAACGGTAGATCTGACCCGATAGTAATTAAGACAAAGTTGTGATAAGTATTGTTGTTTAAGCAGTCTCCGATCACGATGCTGTGGTATTTATTCACATGGCTGTGGTCACATCTGTGGCCGCGAAAGTACCGTACGCTGGCTGCAATCCTGGCAGGATTTTTTACCATGTCGAGGCTGCGTTTCCTGGTCCTGTTCTTGTCTTTTATGATAACAGTCGATGATACAATAATATCGAGGATCGTGAACTTGTGCTGGTACTGGTATGAGAGCTTGCTGCCCTGTCCATTCCTTGGACAGGGAGGGTTTAGTAACGGCAGCTGGCATGGTGGGAGTTCTGCTTTGTTTTCCTTTGGGCTAAATACAACAGCTCTGCTAGCAGTCTTTAAAAACTTTCAATATCCCTGGGATATTCAAACTAGCATTTTGCTGTTTTTCAGTTTGGTGCAGACGGTTCAGTTGTTGTCAAATATTAAGCAGAGGTTTATGAATACCACTCAAGATTTTTCTGTGAGGCCAGATAATCGTGAGTGGCAGGGCAAGTGGCAGAGCATGGGCAAATACCTAGGCACTTTCTTAACTCCGGTGGTTTGGAGTTTCACTCCTGAGCAGTTACAAGACCCTGAAAAAGTGACTGCATATCTGAAAAGAAATTGCTCTAAGCTTGCCAGAGATACACACCTTACTGCACTGTGCTGGGCCCTGGCCACTATTTACAAAACACTGCTTGATAACAGGCAGCACTGTCAGTACTGTCAGCACTGTCAGAAGGAAAAGAATGAAAACAGACCAGCAAAGACTGCAGCTGCTGCAACCCCAATGACTGGCACTGCAGCTACTGTAACCACTGTGACTAGCACTAAGGCCACTATGACTAGCACTGTGGCTACTGCAACTTGTCCAACTGATGCTGCAGCTACTGCAACCCCTACAGCAGATACTGCTGATAAAACAAAAAACCAACCCCCGCCAGTGTCTGTTGCTCCTGTACAAAAGAGGAAACAAACAAGGAAATCAGTTCGTGTAGTGAAGGATGAGGATGAATCAGGGCCATCTGGAGCATGTCAGGATGACTCAGGGCCATCTCAAGCATCTCAGGATGGAGCAGGGCCATCTCAAGCACCTCAGGATGGAGCAGGGCCATCTCAAGCCCCTCAGGATAGAGCAAGGCCATCTCAGCCCACAGCTGGGGTGAAACCACGACAGTCTTTTTGGCGCCCAACGTGGGGCACAAACCCACGACCCTGGGATTAAGAGTCCCATGCTCTACCGACTGAGCTAGCCGGGCACACCAGTGCACATGTTCTGGTTAGTTTACTAATAGTTTACAGCAATTTGTAGCCTGTTAGCATAATAAATTTCGGCAACACTGTTGACACAAGTTGTTATCGTGTATAAACGGCTGTGCTTTGATAAATGAATGCAGAATGTTCTATTAAAAGTGCACGGTGTTGCTTCAGAGCATATGCTTCTTATTAAGGACACGTGAGTGAAACCCTGTGCTTGGGGCTTTCCGAGTATGGAAGAGCAAAGCAGGGAGATGCTCTCTTAATAATTTGAAAGATGTAGCTTCTTACTCTAATTTCAGTCTTCTGATGTGTCATAAAGCTGTCAGAGTTTATACAGAAACCAGGCAACTGTCTCCCTGTTTCGAGGTACGGGGATTCATCACAGAAAGTTTTGGGATAGCCCCATCGGTGCACTGCCCTTTACTTGAATGACCCAGAAGCATTTGCAGTGCTTTACCAGAAATACCTTTGGGTTAAAGTTACACACAGACTTTAAGTTAGTTTAAATGTTTTTCCTTGCACTGCCTGTTCTTGCTAACAGATATTTTTTTTTTTTTTGAGATTTTACATTGCTAGGCCTTTTATCTGTACCATATCCTATATAATTCAAGATTAATGTTTTGGATAAAGAGTTTGTTCCTACAAGTTAATGGATGACAGAGTCGATTAGCCATTAGTGTAACTCCCACGGTATAACAGCTCATTTGCACAGCAGAAAGAAGATATTTTAACCCATTAATCTAAGCAAAAGGGACAAAGAATTTTCTTCTCATTATGTTAAACTTATTCTTTGAAATTAATGTTTATCTTAAAAGAATTTCTATTTGGTGGAAGTTGTATTTTTTTTCTGAAAATCAATCGAAGGAGGCGTTGTTACCATTTACCTTGCCTTCTATGGCTCTTTTGCTTTTAATTATATGGGGTAACTCTTTTGAGCCTCATGCTGTTCAGTTTTAAAAGCTGAAATATCACCATGGCAGCTATACAATGCGCAGGCCTTTGTCATGCTTTTATGGTCAGATGCCTTCCTGTATTATATGTGAAATAATAATTCATCTCCTCAAATAACTTCATGCTCCTACCCACCTTTCCCTCTACCAGAAAGAGAAAATAAACAAAGCTTCAGAAAATATTATGAAATAATAAAATCCATATGAGGGTAAAATATTAGCAGGGCAACGACCTTTGTCCAGAAACTTCACCGTAATCGCGTTAATTTTTTTACATTCGTTTCTCTCCAGCATGTCAAGAGTTGCATATAAAACTCTTGGTTGTGTTACAAAATACCTTCAGGTAGAACAAACAGTCCCACAAACTGGTCTGAATCCTCACAGACAGGTTATAAAAGATACTAGAGGCATTTCAAGGACTCAGGGCTGTTTCTTTAGAGCATGCAGCTGCCCTGTGGATGCAGCGTGCTCGGCCCCCAGCTAAGCTATGCTTGGTGGGTTCGTGCAGAGGGAAGCAGGACCACTGGGAAAGGGAGAAGGCTGACCCCCAGCAGTGGATGGTGGCTGCATTACAGCTCTGCTCTTCTTTCCAGTGCCATGTATATCTTTTATTGTGTGTTTTCCCCTTCTGCCTCGATCCCCACCACAATGTTTTCCTCGGCTTATGCTAGGAAAATATTAAAGCTCTGCAGTTTAAATGCACTGTAAATAAACTCCTGAGGGAGAGGGTTTTTGTTGTTGCCTTCAACTGCTTCCTTGACGTGGTGTCTGAGGAACATATTGATTATGCCCATGTGGTACAACATTGCTCCATAATCCTTGCCCTTGCAACACCAGGGCAACTCTGAAGAGAAACTGCAACTTCCTCAACAGCAAGGACCCACTTTCCTTCCCGAGGGAACCTGGGGGCAAACACATGGCAGAATAAACTTACTTCATTGCCTAAATTCAACAGCTATGTGAAGGATTTTATTCAACAGTGATGGATAAGACTCCGTATACTGAAAATACAAGACGCTTCACTTTGCATCTTGGGACTTGAGCTGCTAAAAAAATGTGTCAGCTTCTGCTGAAATGACTGTATTCATGTTGGTGTCAGTGAAATCTCAACATTGTGGACAATGCCAGTTCTGCTCATGCATCTTTTGCTTTCTCTTTAAATGTAAAATTATCCTTGGGATTTGGAAGATGTGGGCACCTCTCTGAAATACCCATTTTTATTGATCGTTGCGTATTCATTTTAAATGCCTGACCCCTGTAATGTATTTGCAGGTAAACCAGTTATGATTGTTACTGAGTATATGGAAAATGGTTCCTTGGACAGCTTCCTGCGGGTAAGTGCCATAGAGGGAACTGCATGTTCTGCATTTGTTAGGCATTTGCTGTCCCTGTACTCTGACTCATCCATCACCAGCGCCGGTTGCTTGATCTTTCGTTACTTCTGTTTGGTTTTGTGTGCGCTGTGAAGTGCTCGGAAAGCCAGGTAGGGATCCACTGGTCCGTTTTGACTGCTTGCAGTAAGTATTATTCCAAACTGAAGAACACATTTGATTTATTAGTATGTCACATCAATTAAAAAAACACAACAACCCAAACCAAAGTTCTGGCATAAAAAAAAGGAAATTCTTTTTCTGAGGGTGGAATTACTGCTGTAATGCAGTTACACTTAATGGTTGGCAACTTGTATGTCTTACCAGATGCTTTCCAAAGTAAGTGGATTTGTGGAAATTTTATCAGTAAGCCAATAGTTCTGAGCCAAGAGCCATTTCCCTCAGTGTGAAAAGTTTAGGGAACAGCCCCATACCTGAGGGAGTTTGAAATGTTTTGCTAGCAAACTATTGGCCTGTTTTCTTTCCCCAACCTTAGACTTACTAATACTGTTGTTGATTTATCTTTGTTTGCTGTCAAAGTTGGTAGCGAGCCTAAAAAAATTTGAAAGCTCCCTGTGTCACCAAGATTTACTTGTGGCAAAACAAGAAGTGTAGCAGAAATGAAATCCCATCTGAGGGGAAACACTAGTTTAATTTTAATTTGTTAGGGCAAACTCAGCTGTGGCTGGGAGACTGCTTTAGTTCTGCCACGGTTGAATGACATTATCCCCCAAATTCATAACACTGAACTAGACGTTTAACCCCAAAAGGGGATATATTGTCAACCTTAGTTTCAGTATGTACTATATATGTTGTGATGTCCACTGGAGCATGTAAAATACATATAAATAACGTGTCAGTGTATCTGAATGAAATATATCTGTACCGAACTGTATATATTTTGTTTAGGCTAAAAACCCTTGAAGAAACCTCTGAGGAAAGGAGAATAATTTCTGACTGTAGAAAACAGTTGTTCAGTTTGTTTGTTAATTTGAATGTGGGGGTTTGGGGTTGTTTTGGTTTGGTTTGGATTTTTAACTACTCTTGTGTGGAATCATAGATAAGAACCTTGTGGCTCATTAATACTACAGGCATCCCAGGGCACATAACCCTTTTTATAAATACCTTTTAAAATTATTTAGTTTGCTTTCCCCATTGGCATTGAAAGGCTATCTCAGCATCTTATCTCTTTTGTGGTTAGAAACCTTCTTTTGATTCCTAGCTAAGTCTTTTCCAGGGTCTACATAGATCCTCTTGTGTTGGCTGTAATTAAAGGAGATTACATAAGAGGAAGCTGCTAAGAGTCTTCAGTAATGATAAATTTCTTCATGAAAGGGAATTCTGAGAGTTTCTTTAAGCATCTGTTGTGCCATATATTTGTCTAATGTTTACAGTGCTAATATCATCCCTAAGTACATGAATCAAAAATGGAATGAATGCAATCAGTCTTGCAGGCTGATTCATGTGAGCTCACCCTGCATGGCAGAGCCAGCTCCCATATATTTAATAAAATCCTGGAAGAAGCCACAGGAAGAGCTGGAGACCTGCCCATGATGACACATTTACAGCACTGGGGGTTTCCTTTGAGAGCTGCATCAGAACATGCTATTGTCCTGTCATCTATGTATCTGTATATCAATATCAAAGCTAGATGTTAACAAACAGCATTACTAAGAGCTGAGAGATTTAAAACATGTGTCTCAAGGCAGACAATTAGGAATGTGTACAACTGTTGGTTTCTAGGCTGTCACAGAGTGTTTAAGTGATTTTTGTGTTCCTGAAATCGAGGAAAAATTTAGAAATTCGTTTAAATTTAATGGAATCTGAAAACCACTGAATCAGATAAACATTTGCTTTTGTTAAAGAAAATGCTTGTGTAGCAGAAAGCTTGAATATGTCTGTGGGATAAGGCTGGGATTTTCACTAACAGTTCTTGTGGCCTTTCAGGGAAGTTGGACATGTGTTTCCTTAGTGCTCTGATGCTTCTGTCCCATGAGCACACACAATTTACATTTATGTTCCACTTTCCAATAGGTCTAGGAAATTCAAATTCTGAGGACAGCAAGAAAGGGAAAAAAGAATTTTATCTGAACTGAAAACCTGCTCCCTTCCCTTGGCCAATTGGGAGAATATCTGCTTCAGATCAGAGTAATACAATGTGTGGCATTTAAATCACAACCCCTGATTCACCAGCTCTTCACTTGAGGAGCTGCCAGGGTCTTTTTAAAAGTTCCATGCAAGGAGGAACATAAGCAACCTCTGAAATTGCATTTCAACTGTTTTCCAGAAACATGATGCTCAGTTCACAGTCATCCAGCTAGTGGGCATGCTTCGAGGGATCGCATCTGGCATGAAGTATTTGTCAGATATGGGTTATGTCCATCGAGATCTAGCTGCTCGCAATATCCTCATCAATAGCAACTTGGTGTGCAAAGTCTCAGATTTTGGTCTCTCTCGTGTGCTGGAAGATGACCCAGAAGCTGCTTACACCACAAGGGTGAGTTTCTGTGTTTGTTTATCCTTTTTAAAATTCTTGTTAGTTGTGACAAATTAGACTGAAACCTGAGGGGCTCCTGAGGCTTATAATCTGTGTTGCAGAGGCCATCCAGTCTTGCATGCCTAGAGATGTTCAGTAAGCCATAAACTTACCACAGCTATTTTTAATGCACGTTTCAGAGAAGATAGATAGGATAAAATTAATGTTTCTGTTGGTAGATTATTTTTCTTAAAGTATGCAAAATTTATGAGTCGGTTTCTTTCTGCTGAGTGTGTAAGGCAGTGAATACCAAAGTTAAGGCTGGTGGTGTTGGTTTGGCACACAATAATGTGAGACTTCATGTATGCTTTGAGCAGGTTTTGTTAGACTGACGATTTAGCTCCCACCCGGTAAAGAAAAGATCCTACCCAGAAATATGTTTTTCTTTTACCTTTTTGAATCTTCTAGTATGTTGGGACATCTGTCTGATTTGGAGCATGATGGTATCATTGTTCTGCAAGTGTGTATCAGTTGTACCTGTTGTTGTACCCCTGGCTGAGTAGAAACTTGACTAAAACAAAAACGAAACCTTGCTTAACAGTGTAACAAACATCATGTGCTTTCTCCTTCTTAAGCCATGTATACAAACTGGTACCCATGTTTTGGAGATGTAATGATATCAAGGGTGAGACTTAACCTCTGGCACTTCTGTCCTGAGATCCAGAAGCTTTTATCAGATGAGGGGCTGCCCGTAGTGTAGGCTGCTGCTTTGTTTGTTGGTTTGGGGTTTTTTTTCTGGATTTCATCCTGCCTGAAAAGCTATCAGGAAGTTACGGTGTTGGCTCAGAGCCTTAGAAAAGCCCCAGTGTGTTCTAAACACGGCTGTGCTGCACCTCTTTTTGTCACTTGAAGAACGCTTCTGTTTTGTTGTGAAAAGCGTGAAGGCGTGCGTTCAGTTTTGCATATGTAGATGTTACACTGGGATGTTTGGTTGTTCACTTTAATCCTATTGCAAGTAGATTTTATTAACTTAAGAAAAAGTGGCACTGATCTCCAGTATCTTAGTCAAGTGTAATTTGCACTGATGCCTAGTAATGGTCTCCTCTTCACTGGAAAAAACAAATCAGGTAGAATATATCAGCAAAATCTTAATGTGGGTTTCCTAGGGTTTCCTTCACTCCTGATCACTGACAGGAGCCACCTGTTACTGTGGTACTTCGCATGCTGCCTTCTTTGTGATTGAAATAAAATGACGTGACAAAAGAAATCCTACCTCTTTTCTTACCCATTATATATGCGTTATATACATATGCATTTATAGATATATATATTTATCAATCATACATTCATAACTTACCAAGTATAAAGAGTATTCTTTACTTGACCATTCTGTGCTTTCTTTGCCCTCTTGTAAGCTTTGGAACATAGTTGGAAATACGCAGCATGTACCACTTTAGGAAACTGGCTGCAGAGATCTCTCATGGTTTATATGAAGAGGTGCTAGTAGGAGAAAGCAGCTTTCATGCTCGGTATAGGTGCAGCATTCGTAAGTAAATATTAATATAATGCAAGAGTTTCTCAAGAGAAAATTGTCTGTAGTTCAGCCAGAGGTTTATTGCCTTGTCAGATATGCTTGCCTGCCCTCTTCTTAAAATCTCCTGTGAAAGTAATGGGTGTTAGTGTCTCTGAGGTAAGCAGTTTTAGATATGGTATTTATCTAGCTTCATATTTAACTTCCCTCCCTCAGGACGTACGCCTGCAAGCTCAGGCAATTACTCTGTGTCCTACCACTGCTGCCCATAGGCAGGTGATCTCTTTCTCCTTTAAAGCAGCTGCTTTCACACATAGAGATTGCATCCTCCACACGCAGCCCTCCATTCTTTCATTTCCCCCACAGTTTTTCTAAACTTACTCTTTTTGCTGGTCTCCTTTGGATTTTGTTCAACTTAACTACATTTACCTTAAACGTGATGATGCCCTAAACAGGATACTAATGCCCAGCACCAAGCATAGCATATCTATCCTATGTTTCTTACACGTGCCATGGGTCAGAAGTCTCTGTGTCTCCTTCCACCCCCAGCTCAGAGCTGCCACGTGGCTGGCTCATGTCCTTCAGCTCGTACCTCTGCCAGGCCTCGAAGTTCAGTTCTCTTATTCCACAATTCACCTGGGCACGCAAGCTAATCTATGATTTAGAATTTGGCATTTTGTGCGCTTACAGAAAGAGCTGAAGAAAACTCTGAGTCCTAGTTAACTGAGATGGAAAGTTAGACAGGGAGGAACATGTAGCTCTCCCTATCAGGCTGCGTGCCATACAGCTTTATAAAGGGAAGCATGCTTCCTTGAAAATAAAGTGAACATCAGTGACATATCCACAGGTGAGCTAGGACAAAGCAGGGTGCACTGGGTGTCCGTGTTTCTGGCCAGTGTCATGTATGAATTTCCTGTGGCCAAGGGCATTGTTGATTTTTTTCAATTTTTTTCTTTTCTTCTCCAGCCACCCGTTTTCAACGCCTACCTGCCTATTTACATTTAGATGGTGAAATCAGATGGAAAGAAACTGTTTTGTAAAGCGTAATCATCTGCGCTCAGTAAACTCCATCTGGCATTTATGGTGTATATGCAAACTGCTGCAGGAAGATGTTCAGATAATTAAAACCTTCAAACACAGTCTGGGACAAATCTAATTTTCTTCAAAAGTAGTTGTCGAGGTCTGCCACATCTTAACCCTGAGAGAAGGACAAAGCTATTCCCTATTCATCTTTTTACTCAAGTTTCCTTTGACGTGAATCATGTGTAGATGTCCAGGTAGCGTGTCCCTGGAGTGTGTTTGATTCCCACTTTAAACAACTGGGGACCATGAGTGCAAAACAAAGCTCCAGCCCACTGGAAGAGAGCTGAGCAGTTCATGTTCCAGCGATGTAGTCTTATCACAAAACACAAGACTGTTTCCTACACTGTTCCTAATGTATTTCACAGGCACTAATTATATAACAAAACCAAGACAAAAAATAGTGCAGCTTTTTAAAATAATGGCATCATCCCAAATAATTCCAGGCCTTTACAACTAAAGCATGACAACTATTCAGTGGCTCTTTGAAAAAACAAAAAAAAACCCAACCCAACCAAACCCAAAATATAACCACAATTCCAAACACTGAAGCAATAGAGAGCGTGTTATATTAATGAGTAGAGACTTTTGCTTCCCCTCCACTTCTTCCCACTCCCAATTCTCAATTTAGTATCAGTGGTGCTATGGAAATTTATAGAATTAGCCGCAAAGATAGGTAGACATTTTATCTATTTAGCCTCCTCTTCTACCTCTATTTTCCATCTGTAAATGTCAAAGCCTGAGGAACAATTCCATTGCTTTAATTCATAATTGCAATTTGGGATTGATCTACCCCCATGAACCCCCATCAACCCTTCAGGCTTTCAATACACACCAATGACTGGGCAAAATTTTACATTGCCCTGTTCTCAGAAGCTGTGTCTGAAGCTTCGCATAAAGGACATGAACATGTATTCTTTTATGTGTAAATAATTTATGTACCCCTTTATATATCAATACATGATCTGTGATATTCGTGCTATTGTACAAGAGCTCTCAAGGCCAATGCAGAGATCACAGGTGCATATGTGAAATGCAGGGAATCAAGAGTTGTAAGAAAACTTCGCTAACTGACAGGGTCATTTTTTACCTCCTGAATTATTGTCACGGAGTCGATGGTACCACAAAAGGCCTTTGGCAGCCTGGGGTCTGCCTGCTTACAGAAGCAGAAGCCAGCATGTGAAGTAGACTGTTTGGATTTTTTTTTTTTTTTTTTTAAACTGAGCCTTTGTGCCGGAGGGGATGTACTGTAATTACCTACCTTCTCCATACCTATTCACTTTTAATTGAAAGGCCAAGATTGTATTAAAATTGTCATTGTCAAATTGATCCTTTTTATTCTTATTATTTTTAGATGGCTGTATGACAAGTAGGTGGACTAATGACACAGTGTGAAGTGGAAGTAAATTTAAACCATCGCACACGTAGAGGGCCTGTAATTATGTCTCTCAAAGGCATAATATTTGGATAATCGTTAGACGAACTTTGACTACTTAAACACATAGTTGGATATATCACTGGTATTCATGGCATTTCAATGTAAAAACACTGTCCAGTTGTCATATCTGCATGGATTACTTCTCGTTAAATCTACTTCACTCCAAAAACCACTCAGCTTTGATGGAAAGTATGCTGGTAGCCTGTGCCCCCAGGTAAGGGTGCCAGAGCAGAGGGGCATGGCAAGACGCTGCTCTGCCATCTTGCCAGAGGGAAGGACACACAGGTCCTCTGTTGCAACTGGTGCTTGATAGAAATCTTTTGTGGTTTGTTCATTCCTTTCAACTGCAAAACCACAGTAAGACAGTCTGTGTGTATTGAAGGGTGTAGTTAAAAAAAAGGGGGACACCTTCTCCCCCCCGCCCTTCCCTCAAATTCTCTTGCCTGATAAGCATGAGGGAAAGCAACAGGGCTCTGTTATCATTTACCACTGGAGAAGAAGATAAGGTCAAGATAAAATACTCATTAGTAAGAGATGACCAAGTAGCATCAGGTAATTTTTAGGTGCTTAAGAGGGTAAGTCAGGCTCATCTCACATGAAACCATCTTGCTCTGTACCAGTAAGATGCCTCCTGAACTAGCCTGAGTCCTCGCGTAACGAATTAAAGTCAGGCTTTTACCTTCAGGTTTTCCCACAAAGTTCTTCTAATAATTCTGTTAGAATCCATTTTTCTTGATTCTCCTCTCCCCAGGCCTGTGGCTTAGGTGCCTGTGACAGTCACCCTGTAACAGATTATAAATCAGAATATTGGAATGGGTTATGGAGGCCTGGAAACAGCTGCCTTGTGCTGGAGTGCCAGACGCGCTAGAAATAAATTGAGGACTTCACTGACTTCAGATGAATGATGCTGAACAGCCAGATACTGGAGGAATCACAGCTCCATCTAGAGCAGATAAGATGTTTGGTTACCGCTGGCTCACTCATTTCAAACACCAAGGGTTGGGTCTCAGACCCAGCCTGCCTTGGGTTTTGAAGTTGCAGTAACTAACGCCTACAACTTCTAACGCTTTCTACTCAAATTCAAGCAGCTTATTTGGCTTCATGATGAGTGTGCCCTTAAAGGGAGACCATGACAAAAACATATATAAAACCTGTACTCATCTTCAGAAAATAATTAGTAAACATATTACCAATAGCTAGAGATGCGCGCGCATGTGGATTTCTCTTTGTAAGCCTGTATCAAATAGACTTGGGCAAACCTTTTCCCTAGGCATTATCTACAGTGATTTTTCATTTGGTACATTTGTCTTACATGTTCAATCCCAATGGCAGTTTAAAAAGCAGGTATGATTATATTCATTTTAAATATCAGGGGACTGGGGAAAGGGGATAAAAAAACCAAGAGATGAATAAATAAAAAAATATGGCACCCTAGTTTTCCCAGCTCCAACTCCATGGTCTAAGAGAAAGTGTTTGGTTTAATTCACATGGAGGTAAATTATGTTAGATATCTTTGATACTGGTGAAGGGTGTTGCAAAAATATCCTGGTTTCTGGCAAAGCAGAAAATCAAACCGGTGATACCCGGTCAAACAAGATAGATATTTCTCAAAAGTGGGGAAAGTGAAGAGGGGTGGTTATGGGGTTTTTTAATTTCATAATAGGATATTTGAACTACAGCAAGCCTCGTAATTTTCAAAGGTAATAGCAACAGAAAGCCCTGCATTTATTTTGACACAACTCTTAAGATTTTTTGCATATATTGATATTTGGACATCTGCTAAAATGGGAATGTTGCATAATCCCTGGGGAGAGGGGATTGTTTTTGTGTTAATACACTCATTTGTTCAAAAAATATTTACCTGAACTTTCCTTTTTTCTGTTCTTGCTCTTAAATTATTCAACAAATGAGCCAACAAAGCCCCCTTTTAAATACAAAGATCAGCATTTTAATGACAAATGGGAGAGCAGAAGAGCAAAATCATAGTTTTATGCTCTATTCAGTGGATGTTGATGCTGGTTTTAGCTACATTATAATACTTTCCTTATTTTATTTTTGTTTTATGATAATGCTACATGCATCTGTAGGCTTGTATAGCATAACAGCTGAGAATTAGCAAAGAAAATTTATTTCCTTGTAATGGAATCGAGGGATGATGTACCTTTATTTTGCACTAGAACAAACAAAGCTAGAAGAAATTTGTTTCATTGAGTTTATAATCTTCCTTATTGTGCAATAAAGTAGTCTCAAAATATTAGCAGACTAATTAATATCATTTTGTGTAAATGTGTTTCTCCAATTGGAGAAATTACTTCTTCTGTAAGATTATAGAGACCTTTTATCAAATACGGTATTTCATGCCCTTGCCTAAAGTGCTCATGTTCTAGCCATAAGCACATTTTTCTGCATGACACCTGGCAAATATTTCTCTAGTGTTCAACAAGAAGGGCTCCATTTTTTAATCTTAACATGAAATTAAAAGATCGAGCCTGAAGCCACCCACAGAAATGCAGATTCTTTGGAGAGCAAGATTCTGAAAAATCCCAAGCAATGGTTTTTGAGTCAGACATTATGCTGACAAAAAAACCCAGCATAAGTGCTCCCTGCCTTGAGGGCTTTCTTATGCGGGACATCGTGGGTATATCATAGAACCACAGAGTGGGTTTGGGTTGGAAGGGACCTTAAAGACATTTAGTTCCAGCCCCCCTGCCTTGGGCACGATGGTAGCCCCTCATGCCTGGGCTCCAGCAGACCCACAAGAAGCATGATCTTTTGGTCTGTTCAAGCCCTTTGCCATTTACATCTCAGGTAGTGTAGAGGCTGTTTTGCCCTGGCCGTTGAGGTGGGCTAGGGTGGGTGAGCACCCTGTGGGCAGGTCTGCACTGAGAGCGGTGTCACCTGCAGTGTGCAGCCCAGGCTTCCACACATCTGCTCCTCTGGGCAGGCAGCTTTCGAGCACCTTGGACTTGCAACTACACTGTTAGTCTGCCTAGGTCTGCAGGTGACTTCTGAGCCTGTGGGACAAGGGGGAGGTGTTTGATTAGGAAGCTCATCCTGTTCCTGGTAGTAGATTTTTGTCTGTGTAAATTCAGGATCTGGCTTTCCCCTGGGATTGATGTCCTTTATTGGAAATCAAAGTTCACTCTACTAGTATGCATTACAAAAAAAAAAAAAAAAAAAAAGGCTGAAAGAGTGGGATTGATTTCTTTATCATCCCACATCTCCAAGACATACCTAGTGATGTTTTGCAGGTCTAAACTGCAGCCTGAGTGAAACCTACCCGTGTTGCTTATATTTAATCTAGCTTGTGCAATATTAACCATGAAATTATAGATGCTTAGGCTCCAGCACCTGTGGTATTTAGGTTTCAACCGCTTCTATTGTTAACCAAACTAGTTAATCTGAAGTCGGTGAGTACAGCTGCCCTCGGTGCAGGTACACTGTATGGAAGCGTAGGCAAAGCGTTAGATCTTTGCATTCTATTTCTTGCTGGCTAGCCAGCTCCTTTCCCATGCAGGTCATTGGGAGGATAGGCATGTGGTCAGACTGTACTATAATGAGGGTTGCAGAAGTACCTTAAATAGCTACTCCAGTATGAAGTCTTCAGAACAGATCTCTGTATGTGTTACGCATCCCTGGAAATGGAAATGACTCTGAACCATCACAATTTTCTCTATTCAGATATATTAACTCCAGAATTATCTTAAGTAACAAGTTTTTCTCCTTTCAGGACTTTAGTCTTTCAGGACTTGCTGTTCTCATGTGTGACTCACAAATGAGAGTCTTAACAACCTCTGTCGTGATGGCACCGTCGGAAATTGCCTCTTTCTGCCAATTCTCATATTGCAGAGACTCAGCCTGAAGCTGCTTGCGCACACTTCGCTAATTTGACCTGTGGCACCAAGTGTGGCCATAAGCAGAGAGAGATGTTCCCTTAACTGCAGTTTTAATTGTAATGATAGCTTTAATTCTTTCCACATTTAAGTTGTTTAATGATAGCTTGCTCCTCTTGTGGCTGTAGAAAGTGTTTAAGATCGCTTTCCCCGGGTGACATTTTTTGCACTCTTCCCTCTGCACAGACAAACCCATCCAAATCTGTCTTTCTGTGGCTGTCTCCAGCAGGTTTGGAAAGGGAACTTTGTGCATATGGTCACAGTCACCACCTTGTGCAATTGGAGGCTTGGCGCTCCTGAAACAGAGCAGCATCACAGTCCCTCATTTTCCTTGGATGCCCTAGAAAACATGGGGTGAAAAAAGGTGAAACCATGCAGGTTTCACACAAACAGGGAAGTCACTCAGAATGCCTAAGCATAGCTGAATCTCGCCTCTTGTGCTGTGCAGAGGGATCTAGGATGTAAGCAAGGACATCGTAGTGGCTTTTTCATCCTTAATGCTGTATGATTGTCTTGTCAGCTTCCAAACGCTTTATAACTGAAAATCAACCATACTCAACTTACCACTTATAGTACCTGTGCATACTACGCTATACATATATGTGTGTGTGTGTGCATATGCAGTATGTGTACTATACAATATATCTGTAGTTTCAGTAGATTTTTGCACCCCAGTGCATTTTACTCTCTATTGTGTACAGGATATTTTAATAACAAATGGCAACAGCATTTTGCAGCTTACATGGTTTTTTACATCAATATAGCAATAACCGAGAATCTCAGAGATTCATTTAAAATAATCAATCATGCAAACGCACATTCATTGTATTAACACTGGACTGGTTTATTTTGTTTTGCTCCTAGGGGGCAAGATTCCTATCCGATGGACATCACCTGAAGCCATTGCATATCGGAAGTTCACATCAGCCAGTGATGCGTGGAGCTATGGGATTGTTCTCTGGGAGGTGATGTCTTATGGAGAGAGACCATACTGGGAAATGTCCAACCAGGATGTGAGTATATTGTTATCTGAGTTATGTTCTCAAATAAAGGATCAAGCTGTTAAGGGAAGCGAAGCATAATGAAACCAGGTGGCTCTGAATTTCTGACATTGACATTGAATAAGATGTAGAAATTCAAATCTCAAAATCTCCCTATTCAGGTATAAGTTCTAATGAACTTAACAAAAAGGCAACATTTTTGACAGGGTATTTTGGACCTCTGAAGGAACGTGCTAGAGAATTGTATCACGCTGGCGGTTTTCTGTAGGATGATTCAAACGATTCCACTGCAGTGAGGTCATTGCCTTTTACATTCCTTAGCTTATTGCTAAAAAGCCCTCCTAAATTTCTGTTGATCCCCTTTGGTTCCACTTGTATAGTTTTCTTTAGAAGTTTTCTCTTAATGTCAAATACCCTAAATAAATTACTCTTGGAGCTTGTGAAAAAGAGAAGCAAAGCATTTCTACTGAGAGAAACCAAAACACCCCTGGAAGTAATCAACAGATAAAATAGAGCAGTGATCTGATCAGAAGACTTCCAATAAAGGCTTCTTTGCAACATCAGTAAACTATCCAAGATTGCAATCCAAATGATTCTATGGATCTCTCCCAGTATTTTTGTAAGAAGTGTTAACGGTTGGACTAAATGATCTTAAAGGTCTTTTCCAACTTAAATTGTTCTATGATTTTACGATTTTATTTCCCAAAATAAGATTTTTATTATATCTGGTTCGGGTTCTTTTTCAGTTGTTCTTAGATTTATTCTATGGGAGTTACTTATGAACCAAGTTTTCTGAAGTACTGTCATGAACACAAACAGATTTTCCAAGGAATTGATATATATTATTACTAGTACTAAATTTAAAAAAAAAACAAGCCCAAAAATATTGCAACCTAGTCGTAGTCAGATGTTTTCTGTACTACTTCGTGTTGAACACGAAAAAAAGATAAGAAAATTACTTTAAATTCTCTGGAATGCAAGTCTCTGCAGTAACCTGGTTTGATTTTGTGGTTTGTTTTTTTTTTTTACATTAGTCCTAAATGGTTTTTTTCTGTCCTTGGTGGAAATTAATTAATTGTGTTATGTGAGCTGATAGAGTAGTGGAATGCCTTTAATAATAGTTGTTCACATTAAAATGAGAAACTATTAATGCATTTATGCATGTGTTTTGTGTCTGCTTAAGCCATGGCCTGTTTTCCTATCCCTGTTCTGACTCAGAACAGTTTTTTCTTCTTAAAATATTTTCTGGCCCTGTGAGATCAATTACAACCAAAGTTCTCCACAAGACCTCCTGTCTATCAGTTCAGGATCACCTATGAAGCAGGTAGAGGGTTGTTTTTCTGCCCAGTGCAGTGTCCACTGGAAAGTGTGGAAACTGTGGAAATGGGAGATACTAAAGACCATTCAACTAAAGACCATTCAGCACAGTTAATCCAACACCTTACTATCTGTAGCTTTTGTTTATGGGTATAGCTCAACCAAGTGTGAGATCTGGAGATCCTTTTTAGACTCTCACCTTCCTCAAAGTCACATTCTGTATCTGAACTCCCCTACAGCCCTTTCTGCATGCCTAATTTACTGCCTGGTTTACTTTGCAGATAAACCAGAGGCATTGCACGACAAGACAATTAGTGAATAAACACATTTGTTTAAACACGGAATGTCCATGTTAATGTGGTTCACAGAACTGATAAAGACAAGTTGATTCAAGTCCTTTCTAAGATTTCCAAAACTTTTATCCTTGTGCAGGTGATTAAGGCTGTTGATGAAGGGTACCGCTTGCCACCTCCCATGGACTGCCCAGCTGCCTTGTATCAGCTGATGCTGGACTGTTGGCAGAAAGACAGAAACAACAGACCCAAGTTTGAGCAGATTGTCAGCATCCTGGACAAGCTGATCCGTAATCCCAGCAGTCTGAAAATAATCACCAACGCAGCAGCAAGGTGACACATTAGATCTTACGTTGCACACAAATACACATCTTTGATTTCTTCATCTTCCATAACTAGAATTTGTTCACCCAGTTCTTTGATTTACAGATGTAGCTGTTTGTAATCCTGAGGGCTAGAGGAGGCTTCATGCCTCCCCTTCAGGAGAAGGATTTATTTTTTTAAATTATTATTATTGCAGTTATTTGTATTAATGATTCACTATTATTTATTCAAGTTGTGCAAAACTGTGAGGCTAGGGCTATGAAACCCGTTGTAAGCTTGAGCAGGGGTTTGTGAGAAAAACACAGATGGAGGATTTGGCCGTTGTGTGATCTTCCTTCCTTAGGTGGTGTTTTAAGTGCTTAGTGTCTCATAGGTTACAGCTAGCCATATTCCTAAGTATCTTTCTGAATTGGGTCCAAGCACACATCCTACACTCTTACACTCCGCTCTGACAAATCGCTTTAATCATATGAATACTTTTATTTTTTGGCCCTCTGTAGGACTCAAACTAAAAATGCACTTAGGTTCCCTGTTAGATCAATGCCTTAACCAGGAATAAATTTCCAACCTATGCGATATTCCTAATTGCATTAGAAACATTCATTTATAATCCTGATTATTCAACACGCTCTCAACCATCACTATGATGAGATAAGAAATATCTCATTAAGGAAGAGTAACTAAGAATGTGTTAACAACTAAGAGCACGATGAGGATGTGGTGAAAGAAGAGTTTTGGTTAAGTAGGGTTTAAGTGGATTGGTATATATGATGCACAAAAGGTTACATCGCTCAGGAAAGTGATGAAAAAGACACACAATTAGTTTTAGCCTGAATGCTAGTGCGAAGTCCTCTGTCCGCAAGGCAGGCAGAGTCATGGAGAAATGCTCTCTTCTCCTCTCCTGCCTCAGACCCAGGTCTTGGAGGGTGTTTCAGAGGGAATGAGACCAGAGTCTGGAATGAGGTGAGCTTCCAAAAGAAACGCAGCAAAACATCTCTCTGTTGTGGCACGGCGTGCTTCTCTCTACGGCAGTGAAGGGAAATGAAGCAAAGGCAGCAGGAAGAACCTCACTGACGCTGCAGCCTGCTGTGCACGTGGCATGGGCCTTGCCTCCTTTTTCCTGGCAAAGTATCGCATCCTGAGCTCTAGAGGCTGGCCATCCTGGTTACCTCCTGCTGCCCCTCCATAGATGTAAAAGAGAAAGCAGAGATGGGAGGAGGGAGACTAGCCATGCTAATGGGATTTGCTTTTTAAAGTATAAAGGGCATACTTCTTTCACTTTTATGATGTTTTAATTATTTAATTGGCAAGCATTTAACACATACTGAACCAACATTCTCACCAAAGCAATTATTTCTGTTACCTGCCACATAACAGAACACAAAACAAAACAAAAAAACCCTATCTCTCCTTCCTTCCCTCCCTCCCTCCCTCCCTCCCTCCCTCCCTCCCCTACCTTTCCTCCCCTACCTTCCCTTTCCACTCTTCACTTCCCTCCCTCCCTCCCCTCCCTCCCCTCCCTCCCCCTCTCCCTCCCCTCCCTCCCCTCCCTCCTCCCCCCTCCCTTCCCTCCCCTCCCCTCCCTCCCTTCCTCTCCCCTCCCTGCCTTCCTCACTCCCTTCCCACCCCTCACATTCCCAAGTAGCACACTATCTCCCCCTCTCTGCATCTCCTTACTCCCCAGTGACAGCTGTGGGAGTAAGGGCAGCTGTGGGGTCTGGGCAGTAGGCACACCAGCCCAAGCCCTTCCCCTCTGGGAAGACATTTGTTGCTTTAGGCGATGTGTGATCCCTGACTCTTCATCTCACTCCCCACCCCTGTCTGTGTCTGCAGACCAACCCAAGCTATCCTTGAGTACCACAAAGAATTACGTATGACAACATGAGGGGTGCTATACAGTCATATGCAGATTTGGAAATCCATGATCACCCCAGTGTAACCACTGCTAAAACAGACTATTCTCAATCAGACCTGTGTGAAAAGCTGCAGTCAGCTCCATGCTCTCTTCGTGTCCTGCAGAGAGGCACTTCTGGGAGGTAAAGCAGGAGCTGGTGTTCCTGCTGGCCAGGGGCTGAGTGCTGGAGCTCCAGAATCGCTTTCTGACAGACTGACAGAGAAAAATGAGAAGACAGATTTAAAACAGGTTTGGGTCTTGCTGGAGCCTTGCGTGCAGAAGTATGTAACTGTTGTGAAAGGGTGGTGATTCAGGCACTGATTCAAGGCAGTGGCTCTCCTCAAGAAGGAGACCGGCGGTCAGATCTTACCAGTGTCCTTGTGCTGTCAGCAGTGGGGGAGGGACAAGCATTGCTGCAGAGGTACAAAGACTCTGCAACTCAGTCTTGAGGGCTTGGGGGCGGGGGGGGGGGGGCACATCCCCTCAAATGGCTTCTCTCAGTTGTTATTTGAGACTGTAGTATTGCCGTAGCCCCTCTCCCCATACCCGTAATAAGCAATTAATCCAAATTACAGAGATCTCAGCTTTGCTTTACCCATGCCTGTGGTGCTACTGGAAGAATGCTAGCTTTATGCCCACCATATGCTCATAGGTGTTCAGAAAATACTTGGTCAGGAAAAACATTTAACCTGACGATGTCTGTTGCAGATGCAAAACTTGTCTCTTCTTACAGGTTTTAGACCTGATGTTTAAAATAGTCACAGGGCTGTTGTTGTATCCTATTTGAGAGCACATTGCTGGAGGTGTAGAGGAAATCCCTGTCCTCTGGCACGATACTGCTAACTGACTTCAACTGGAGGATGTGCTTGACAATACATCTGATTCCAGACCATAGCCCAGGCACGTTTTACACTAATACCTCATAGGAATAAAAGAGAGAAGTCAAAGCCTTCAGTTCTCTATTTCCTTTTCAGCTTTCTATCCCTTCTGGCCAATCCATGGTATCTAATAATTTCTTGATACCCAAGGGGATGTTTTTATCCCTATTGATAATCTCTTCTCAGACCGTGCTACGTGCTTGTGAACCTTACATTGACAAAAGGTTTTTGTAACCTCAGCACAGCAAATGTTTCATAATACCTTTCCTAGTGTTGTGTTTCATCTCAAATTCACATGAAAATTCCTTTTCTATTCCTTGTAAATACAGAGTATCTCTGATTCCTTCTCTTACATGTCAGAATTAATTTTTCAGTCAGGTGGCCAACTTGAGCTCTTGCTAACAAGACCAGCACTGGTTGTGGACACCTGGGTGCTTTGCATCCTTTAGGCTGCCTGGAGTTACCTATTTCTGTAAAGGGCTGCAGGAACAGAGCTCAGTACACAAAAAGTTTTACAAGTCATGTGGTTTTCTAAAGCACAACCTCCTGATATTTCTATTTGATTTATGTCTTGCTGTTCTTTCCTGTTTTCTAAGCATGATGTTCATTTTTATAAGAGTTGTTTGGATATCTTTAGGGTGGAAGGGAGTTCACAGTTCTTTCAGTTTTGATCAGGCTCATTATTTTTCTTCTCGAGCTTATTATTTCTTTTAGTCCACTGTGTATTACTTCACATTTGTGAACATTTCATGCAGATAAAAAGCAGATGGAAAGTTTTCTAAACTTGAGTAGGAGAGACAGAGTCACTTCATCCACCTGCTAACCAGTTGCTGAGGCTGTGGTCTGAAAGGGCTTATTAGCTATTGTTTCATTTGTGTGGGAAAAAAATTGTAAGCCAGGAGTCATGCTACTGGAAATACTTTTTATAAACTCAAATCTTTAATGGACTCATAAGATTTTATTTTCTTTTTTTCTTCTTTTTTTTTAACACTTTGTATTTCTCGGCTTTTTTCTTATTTTTATTTCTGATTCTGATATTTTATATATATATATGATGATATATATATATATATGGAGGCTCTCCATAGTTACACTATGTATTATCATTTTATATATGTGAAACTTACTCTTGCACAACCATTTTTATATAGATATATATATAAGATAGTGTATGATTAAAAATATATTTAAAGCAGTTCTGTGTCGCAAAGTGAATTAATCTCTTGGAGGATAATGTGACCGTGAGGTGTAAGGGTTCAAGTACAGGACAGAGGCAGCCCAAATATTATGGCAGCTTTCCTGTAGTTGCTGTGTATAATCACATCTGTGATGTAGCTGTAAGTAAAGTTAGCCTTTGTGAACTCGGTGGAAAGAAGGGCAGCAGCCTGGGAGGAATACAGAGAAACGGAGAAGCCAGATACCAGGTTAGGAAAGCTAAAGCTTGATAGAATTAAATCTGGCAAGGGGCATCAAGGGCAGCAAGAAAAGCTTCTATAGTACATCAGTGATAAAAGGAAGAGTAGGAAAAATGTGGCCCCTTTCTGAAAGGAAATGGGAGACCTGATTACCCAAGCTATGGAGAAGGCTGAGGTACTCAATGTTTTTGCCCCAGACTTCAATGGCAAATGCTCTAGCCACTCTGCCCAAGTCACAGAAGGCAAATGCAGGAACTGGAGAATGAAGAATCTCCTACTGTAGAAGATCAGGTTTGAGACCATCTAAGGACCCTGAAGATGCACAGATCCATAGGACCTGACAAAATGCATCCGCAGGTCCTGAGGGAACTGATGAAGCTGCTAAGCCACTCTCCACCATATTTGAGAAGTCGTGGCCATCTGAAGTCCCCACTGACTGGAAAAGGGAAACAACCTCCATTTTTAAACAGGGAAAAAGGAGGGTGTGAGTAGCAGAGATGGTGGACAAGGATGACAGACATTATCTTCCTGGACTTGTGCAAGGCTTTCAACACTGTCCAGCATGACATCCTTGTTTCTAAATTGGAGAGACATGGATTTCACAGATGGAGCATTCGATGGATAAGGAACTGGTTGGATGGTCACACCCAAAGAGTTTTGGTCAATGGCTCAATGTCCAGTGGAGGTCTGTGACGAGTGGTGTTCCTCAGGGGTCAGTACTGGGACCAGCACTGTTCAGCATCTTTGTCAGTTACATGGGCAGTGGGATCGAGTGCACCCCCAGCAAGTTTGTCAATGACACCACCAAGCTGTGTGGTGAGGTCGACATACTGGAGGGAAGGGATGCCATCCAGAGGGACCCTAACAGGCTGGAGAGATGGGCCCATGCAAACTGCCTGAAGTTCAGCAAGGCCAAGTGCAAGGTCCTGCATGTGAGTCAGCACAATCCCAAGCACAACTGCAGGCTGGGCAGAGGATAGATTGAGAGCAGCCCTGAGAAGAAAGACTTGGGGGTGATGATCGATGAGAAGCTCAACATGAGCCATCAATGTGTGCTAGCAGCCCAGAAGGCCAATCATGTCCCAGGCTGCATCAAGAACAGTGTGGCCAGCAGGTCGAGGGAGGTGATTCTGCCCCTCTGCTCTGGTGACACCCCACCTGGAATACTGTGTCCAGCTCTGGGATCCCCAGTACAGAAAAGATGTAGAACTGTTGGAGTGAGTCCAAAGGAGGGCCACAAAGATGATCAAGGGGCTGGTGCACCTCTCCTGTAAAGACAGGCTGTGAGAGTTGGGCTTGTTCAACCTAGAGAAGAGAAGGCTCCTGGGAGACCTAATCACGGTGTACCAATACGTAAATGAGTCCTACAGGAAAGTGGAAGAGGGGCTGTTCACCAGGAAGTGAGGTAGGAAAAGAGGGCAAATTTAGATAAGAAATAAGGAAGAAATCCTTCCCTGTGAGAGTGGTGAGGCCCTGGCACATGCTTCCCAGAAAAGCTGTGTCTACCTCCTCCCTGGCAGTGTTCAAGGCCAGGCTGGGTGGGGCTTTGGGCAGCCTGGTCTGGCAGAGGTTGTCCCTGCCCACGGCAGGGGGTTGGGACTAGGTGATCTCTGAGGTCCTTTGTAACCCTAACCAGTCTGTGGTTCTATGAAAACCTGCTGTAGAACAGGAATAGTGGGGTTATTCTGCAGCCTCTGCCAAAATAAAGCATTTGAAAAAAAATTTGAAAAATGTATCTAATTCCAGCACATGAATTTTTAGCAGTTCTGAATTTCTGCCAGGTCTGTAATTGATTTTAAAACCGCAAAGGAATCCTTACAAAAAGACCAACAATCTGCTTCTGTATTTGCTTTTGTTTCTGTATAACCTTTTGGTAAATTGAAAGTCAGTGTCAAGCATTGCTGCTGTTGTTTCTTTATATGGCAAGCTTATAGTCAGTAGAGAAGGAAAGAACTGTGTAGCAAACAAGGAAAGGAGGCCACTTGAAAATTCAGGGCCTGTGTTTATTTCTTAAGTGCTTATTTCTTAAGTGGTCTGTAACATTATTTTTTTGTGTTCAAGCTGCATTAGTAGATATATATATATAAGTGCAAGAATTGCAAATATTTGTCTTGTATATCGAATGCTGAAAACAACTGATAGTCTTCCTTGTAAAAAAGATCATTATTTTGTGAGTTGCTCAGAGTAACAGCTGACAGTTTTGTTAGTTTCTTTGGGCCTTCATAGAGAATGCCATTGGATTTGCATTGCAAATTGAGAGGAGGTTCTCAGAGGAAGGAGATTTTAATGAGACATTTATTGTTCAGTATCTTTATCCTCACTTCATATCTAGCCCAAGCATTTAAATGGAAAGTCATTAGCTTATATGCTGCTGCTTATAGGGAGTTCTGTAAAATTATCTGGTGATTTCTGTCCACTTACTAGTAGGCAGTGTGGTTTGAAACATGTTTGTGAAGCAGTTTTCTATTTGCAAATGCAGTTACCAAATATTTTGCAAAATCAGTTTGTTGTTTTATTTTGGAAAATGTCAAAACATCATCCATTTCAAAGGCAGCTCCCTTACTGGGACTTGTAAAATCACGTTTTTGTTTAGCTAACTTTTCCATCTCTCTGAAAATTTAAATTACCTTCCTCACAGGAGGATTAATTAGCAAGTTTGCCCTAGATCTTTGAAGATGAAGGTGTTACTTACAGGCTAACCAGCAGTTGTTAATAGGATTCAGCATCTGGTTCTGCTGGCATAGACCTACCTTTAGTATGAAATAATGGAAATGTATGGGAAAGAGCAAGCTTGCTCAGCAAAGGCAGGAAATGACAAGTAAAACTGTTGGATTTCGTAAACAGAGTCAGGGTGCGAGCCGGCTTTCCTGTGCTTGCAGGCTCCTCTCTCTGCTCTCCAGGCACTGCTCATAGCATCAGCCAGCCAAATCGCTTCCAGTCAGTCCTTGGGTTTAAGATAATTAAAAGTCTGATTCGGTGTTCTTGTATATCGATGCCTTCGAAGCAAAGTTTCATTTAGTAATTTCCAGTATTCATTTTAGTCCACTAGTCTGCTCTGGATGATGTGATGATGTTACACATTGCAAAATGTAGAATTTCTGAATAGATATTCAAAGGGAAAAGCTGGTTCAAAATCGGGAAGCCAAACCAGGTTTTTAGAGAAATAATGCTGCTTACCAAAACAGAAGGATATTTAATATTCTATGTATGCGAATTTCAGAATGAAAACCACTATGCATGTTAACTGTGCACCTTTTCTGTGCATAGAACTTAAATAAAACTTAACCCCAAATGAATTTTTTTCCAGAATGAAGTATCTCATCAAGCTTGGTCAAGTTATTCTTGATTCATGATAATGAATATGCAGCTTGAACTTATTTTTTGTGTTTATGAATGACAATTAAGGTGCATGGATAAAACCTCTTCAGATTTTGCTAAAGGATCTGGAACTGAAGAGTACAAAATGTGTAGCTGTCTCCCTGGAACTCCATTCAGAGGCATGGGACTGTATGTTATATACTATTATACAAATTTCACATCTTTCATTACTTTCCAAGTTCCAATTCTGTGGTGGGGAAACGACATTCCTGACTATGGGAATAAAAAATCCAAATCATCTATGAACAGTTTATGTGGATTTTTCTTTAATCCCCCAAATACCATTTTTTGGGTAATTCATCACATTATGTAACTGTATTGAGGAGGGGGAAGTAAAGCATTATTTCTGGATAGCACTGCAACACTGGAAGTAGATCTGGCTTGAGAACTCTCATGTGTTAGTTCTCCATTTAGAATAGGAGTATGTAACAATGCTGGCATTGTTATAGCTAAGGCTAGAAAAACAAGAAAGCAACTTGTTTGCAGAAAAAGCATAGGTGAAATTCTTTTTATATAGTTGAGGAAATTTTTTTGGGGGGGAGGGTCAGTTACTCTTCCAGATAAAAATTTAAAAGCAGTGTTTTGAAAATGTTTATGAATAATTCCTTGTACATTCTCTTGTGTTGGCAAGTTCTTTTTAACCCTACCCAGATTTTCTTTAATTTTATGTGTTGTTTGAATTATTCACTGGAGTAATGTCCTTGAGCAGATTTTGGTCTACCTGTCATTAGTGAATAGTTGATTACAAGTGTTTGCTGCTAAATATTTGCATTGTGGCACTCCCACTGGTGTCAAGCACAGTGTTTGCTCTCCAATGTCCGGAGGTTTCAACTTAAAATCTGATGATTCAGTGGAAACTCTAGTATGCTGTCTTGGTAGGTTATTTATGAAAATTAAACTCAATAGGAGCAGCGAAACAGGTCAACTAAAAAATCCAGGCTGCTCCATTATGCAGTATAATTCAAACCCTGCTTTTACAATAATATTTGCAACAAAACAGCTATTTGTATTGGCTGAACATTTTGTTGAAAAGTTCCCCTTTTTTTGCCTTTTGGGTCAGAAGGCTTCAGATGCTTGACATAATACTGCTGACCTGCCATAATATCCCTTGTTTGCTTCTCCCTGTGAGGAACGTTCGGACTGGAGGACTGAAGGAAGATTTTGGTTTTACTTGGAGTGTTTCAGAAAGGGCTTAACGCTTTGCGGTTGTCCAGGCATTAACAACAGGCTCTGGGTTTGGCCAAACACCCCTTAATGCAAGCCTCCATGGGAAGTTTTACCCTCGTTCAAAACCCAGCAACAATATAATCTGTGTCTTAAAATGGACTGCCCACTCTAAAATAGTTCAAGTAATGTAAACCTTCAGCGCTAGCCCTCTTCCTGAAGTCTGTTAAAATAGTGAATTTATGGGAAGGGGGCGGGGCGGGGGGAAAACTACAAATCACAAAGAAAACCGGAAGGTTACGGTAAATGATACTCCGTGGCATTGGACCATAGTTAGGGTTGTGTGGGGAATCCAGGAGTTAGGCTGAGGAGGTTTTTAGGGAGTCCAATTAGTTACCCTGCTTGCTAGAGATAGAAGAGCCTTATTTTCACCTGACTTTTTCCGTCCGTCATTAGTGCTGCGCCTCAGGCGGGCACGAACCAGCCGTTGTTCCTTCAAAGTTAAAAGTTGCGTGGGCTCGCTGCGAACAGAGACAGTAAAACATCTATTTGCACTTTCACACCTCTAATTTGATTCTGCCGGCGAAACGCAGACAAGAATTGACAGCAGACCGAGCCGGGTACCGTATCATTTAAATAGCAACGTGGCCCAACCAGTGGGTGGCCCAATCGCGAGCGTTGGCTGTTTGCTGTCATTCCGAGGGATTTTTTGCTCTGCTGTTCCAGGCTCCACGTGCTGGGTTTACAACGTGAAGCCCTTGTTAGTGTTAATGGTAATTCTGCGCTGGAAACGATGAGAACAGAAGCTGCACGGAGCTCTTGCCTGATGCCGCGAATGCTGCAGCAAAAGTCTGTAGAAATTCATGGTGTGGCCAAATGTGAGATGCAAGGGCAAGTCGTGCACAGCAAACAGGAGATGTGAAGAGCCAGAAGAGCGTTTAAAAGCGCTCTGAGGCATTTTTTTCCTCCCTTTTTTAAAGAGCCTACAGACTGTCCTAACAGTAATGACTGGTTGTCGTTAAGGGTCTGTCTCTGGGCCAGCTATGAATCCCAGGAAATGGCTATGTGACATTATTTCTGTGGCTTAAGCTGTATTATGAGAGAAAGAAAACCATTTCTGCAACGTGCTGGTATTTTTTTCCTTTGGTGGTTTTGGTGGGAGGGGGAGGGGGAAGTAAATTGAGGAGCACTGATATGCCCAGGCGTACGATTTATTATCCCACCAGGATGCTGAAAAGATATAAGCCCCTTGAAAAGCGTGTTCTGAGGGGCAGCTAAAAGAGTAGGGAAGACTGGAGGTCTGACCTGTGGGGCAGATGAAATTTTATTCGATCATAATCCTAGAGGAAGCTGGGGTAAGTTTTTTGCCAAGAGACATGATGGAGCTGAAAATAAGAAATCCAGGGTGAGGTTTAGAGAGATGGATCATTTTGCAGCTGGCCATCAGCCTCACCTTCTCTTCTGTATTGCTTATTTTTATTACCCCTCTTCATTTCTCCAGCTCTCTTTTGCCTCCAAAGTCACAACCTGCTTATTCCGAGAGCATGAGAGAGTGATATGAAGCCCTTTGGGAGAAGAAACTGTGCCACCTTAAGAGGTGAATTTTGAGGACTAAGCTACAGATTTTGCTAAGGGAACCTTAAAAATGTGTGTGAAGAGGTAAAACTCCAAAGATTCTTATCTTAAGGTCTGGGGATAATCAAGTAAAGGCAATGATTCTACTTCTTCTCCCCATGTCACATATTTACTGGCCTCATGTTCATATTTATACTTAGGACTCTGTTTGCTGTAGAAGATAAAAATAAAATTTGCTTTCTATGCCAGCTGGAGATTTTTGGTGGGTTTTTTGTTTTTGTGGGTTATTTTGGTTTTTTTCCCTTGAAATAGGAGATATCCTTCTTGTCAAACTTGAATCCCGTGCTTCAGCTTGCCATAATCATAAAGCACATAGATTTGTGTTCAAACCAGGCTGGCTTCCTCCTAGGGAGCAATTTCACTTTACAAAATTGGCTTATAATTATCTAAAATTTGCCACAGGAGATCACATTCTCTTTTTTAAATGCTTTCCCCTTTAAAAGAACCTGACTGTAAAAGGGGAAGTTCAGATTTAAAAACTGAGGATTGGTTGTGTTGCATGGAGGAAGGGATGGAGAGAGAGAAGGTACTGCAGTGTGGAGCCCGGGACCGTGTGTGCACAACTCCTCCACCTATCTGCAGACCACCACTCTTCTTGCAGGTGTGGTGGCAGGACATTTTCCTTTTATTTCTCCCTAGTTCCTAGGTTTACCAAGTTAATGCACCCCTTCCTCAGCAGGCAGCAGCTGACCAGAGGCAAGATTCCTGTGCCATACTGGGAAGGGTTCTGATGATGTTTCCTGTGGTCTTTGTCATTTCTGTACAGCGCAGCAGAACTTTCCTGTGTTGTGCTGACGATTACAAACTATAGTTCTCCCTGCTACTGTGGATGACTCAAAGGTTAATTCCAACTGTTAGTATGATGGGCACATCCAGAGAAAGCTTTCAGCAACAGGGCGTTTTGTAACAGGCGTCTTGCTGTTAAATTTGTCTCTCTAACCTGAGTCTTGCTGATTTTTTTCAGGGCACCACATGTCTGTAAATACAACTCCGTGGATAGGCAGAGAGTCAGGATGAGCGAGATAGAAAGTCTGTCTGTGTCTGTTGAAAGATAACCCATGATGGGGTACATCATAGTTGGTCAAATCATAAAGATTTGTTGGTCAAATCATAAAGAGAATTCAAAAAAAAAAAAAAAAAGAAAAAAGAGGGGAGAGGAGGGAAGACTGAGGGAAATGTTGTACTTCACTTCCCCTGAGCAAACATGTAATTTCCATGATTTCTTTTTAATGACTCTCTTCTGAAGCTAGTAGGTACTGATTTATGAAAAGCTGTAAAAGATCAGGTGGAACCCTGCAGGACGTCGTTTACAGCTGCATGGATTGCAACCCATCTAATTTGTCTAGTAAAGTGTGAGCTCATGGTGCACATCACCCAGACCATAAATTTCATGTTCAGACCTTCTGTCTAGGGGCTGGGTCAGGAGGATAAAAAAAACTGCCGATGTGTGCAGATGCTCTGAAAGCCCAGCTTTCCCTTGGTGCATGTGAGGAGACATCACAGACTCTTCACAGTGAGACAAATTCCCGTTCATTGATAAACTGTCCAGATGTCCTCTCTGAGGAGGAAAGTAACTAATTTTTGTTTGGAATCCTACAAGGAGAAAAATGATACTTTACAGTGCTGGTTATTCTGAGGTCACTTGCATTAAAATTAGGTCATATTTTTTGTCCTGATGATACTTTGATCCAAGTAATAAACATAAAAGCTCTTTGGGCCAGTCTAATTCCTAATCCTAGAGACCTGTTCTATTTCAACTTGTTCCTACTTTTTTTTTTTCTTCATTAGTGATTCTTGAGTCCGGCCTCATTTTATTAGATTTAAGTTGAAAAGGACTAATAGGCTGGAGGGAAAAAAAAACCCCTCCATGCTTTATCACTAAGAACACTTCATAAATACTCTTAATAAATGTCTTGGGATTCCAGACACTATACCCAGAAAACTATAAATAAAAAGCACTGGCTCTTCATGGGACAAACAGTAGTCAGGGAGATGCAGGCTGTACAGCTACTGAATAAAAGTATTTGCGTCCTGATTATCCAACCTGAGCCTTTAACTGGAGGGTGTTTAAAGGGTGTTATCATAAAGGTGCCCAAGATCTAGTTTTAGCATGAGAACGGTAACATGAAATGTGCTCTACCTTCTGTCCTTTGTCTTTGTGCCAGTGCAGCCATGCTGTGCTGTCCCTTTGTTATTGGTTGGGGGACAGAGCAGGTTTCTGGTGTCCTCTTTCACTTTCTTGTCTGTTTACGGCTGTTCCCAGCATGTAAGGGGTCCATAGCTGGTACCAGGGATCACAAGCCCTCTGCAGCAGCTCCTCGCCCTAGCTGGGTCCTGGAGGGAAGGTGAAAGATGCCCTATCATTAACACCATTTCTCTGAGACCTGGTGAAAATGGATGGTGAATTTATAGCAGCGATGTGTCCGTTTGTGGTTTTGAAGTTGAGATTTTCAAGAATCTAAGGACCTCTATAATTATGGCCTACAGGCCCAGAAGGGAAGAGGATACTAAAGTAATTTTTCTCATCTGAATGAAATTGGCTGGTTCATAACAGCTGGCAAAACATCAGAAGTAAAAGGTAATATGTAGAAAACACTTCTGAGTTACTGTTTAGCAAAGCTATACAGTTCTTTTCTTCAAAGGTAAAAGTCTCGGTATGACTGATGCGGTACCTCCTGGTTCAGTGCGAGTCAGATGTGCTGCTCAGTGCGTGCTATTGCAGTGCTCCTGATCTCGGTGCAGCTTAATAAAGATTTACTGAGATTGGGATTGAGAAGTTTGGTTTGGATTTTCTAGGCTGTATATTCACTGGCGGCATTTAGACTCTTTGTTCTCTTTGGTGCCTTTACGATCTTTCCCTGTACATTTTTTCCAGTGCTTGGGACTGGCTTGGGTTTGGGGTGAAGGGAGTGTTTTACAATCTGGATCATTTCTCCAATACCAGTAACTGTCCCCTGCTTGTTACCATGCATCATCACTGCTTTTAAGTTTCTGTGCTAGCCTGCCCACCTCTCATTTTCACTCATTCTCAGTGATAGAAGGCACTTCAGGTGGATTCAGCTGAGGTAGTCAGATTCCTGCGCCTGTGATGTTTCCCTAGAGCCGTGGGGAAGAAGAATTGTGGGGCCAGGAAAATAGACTGAAAAGTTGTACTGCTAACTGCTTTCAGCACCCTCTAGTTCAGTCTCCTGTGCTCATGAGTAACACCATCACAGTGGCACAGCTAAGCATGTTCTTAGCCATAAGCCAAGCTAGACACTGGTGTGAGGGTCTTCATTAAACATGGAGCGCATGCGTTTCTGAATGGGGGTAAAATGCTGTCCAGTGGGGATGTATGTTTGTCAGTGGAGGGGAAAATGGTACTTAGAGTTAGCAAGACATCTTCTCAGTAGGAAGAAATTACTGATCTTATTGCACTTCAGGGGCTTCTCACATCTCTCAGCAAAAATGGCAAGTTGGTGAGGAGGCACAGCTGAGAAGGGGTTCACCTCTCTGAAACCTGGGTGCCTCCCCCAAGCTGTTTGCCTGGAAGACCTGTTTCAGAGAGGGCAAACCCCCTGCCTGGAAATGCACGTGTCTCTCCATGGAGTGCAGCAGTAGTTCAGAAAACTGCCTGGGCCTATATGTGGTATTTTGAGATGGCTGAAGTGAGGTGTGGTAGACCCTGACTTTCTTGGGGAAGCGCTGCCATTTATTTTTAGTCTTGATGCTCTCAAGTATGAAGTCAAAAGTACACTCACAAGATGATAAAAACAAAAGTATTCATGCCAGACAGAACAGGATTTCTGGATCAATAGGGGAGCAGCTGTTTTTGCTGTTATACACAAAGTGCATCGTCAAGTGCAATATATTCCTTCTTGATATAAAATTACAGATTTAATCATTGTTTTGAGAAAAGTATTTTTTTCTCAATAGCTTATAGGTAGATTTATGCAGATGGAAAAAGATTTAAAAGGGCAAAGAAGCATGGATGTATGTTTTGTTTGATTCATTCTATGAGTTTTGTTTGTTTCTTTCTGGTATCTTCATTGTTCCAAGTAGAGAACTTGGATGCAATTCATGTCAATTCAGCATCCTTCATCAGCACCAAGTTAATTTCAAAGGCAGGAGATGATTCAGTTCTCACTTCTAAATTATTTGTATGATCTCTTTATGGAGGTTGTAGTCTTAGAGTTGGCATCAGTTTTAAACTGGGTATGATGATGGTATTTTATGTTTATCCCAGTGTATTTGATAACAAATTTTATCATTTCTGCCTCTGTACACTGCAGAGTGCAGGTCATGTGCAGTTACATTTGTCTCACAAATTCACTTAACATTTGATTTTGAGACTTGATACAATTTTTTAAAGCATCTGGTGCCTTCCTATTTGTGCTTCTAATCCAGTACCAGTGTTTAGGATTTGTCAGTGGGCTGCAATACTCTGAATATTTGATTTATGTAAATTCTGCCGACATGCTCAACTTGAAGTCTATTGTATGTGCATCATTTGTGTGTTATTTGAGATTAGGTGAATCACATAAATATCATCTAAATTAGGCTCGTCTTTGCTAATGCTTCATGCATTAAATTATAAGTTAACAATGCACTTCATGAATTCGTGATGCTTCAGTGATTTAAATGTGGGCACGAGAAGGTGGTGCTATTAAGAAAGATGATTACACAGCACTCATTCACAGCTGCCAGCTCCAGTACATGTGGTGGCCTCAGCAGCAGGTAACTTCCACAAACAGAAAAGCCTGGTCCAGCCTGGAAGCTCCTGCTGATGGTGGTGCTAAGTTTAGATGCAAAGTAAAGCCCTACATATCCCTGCTCCCTGACTCTCATCACGTTCTTTTTTTATTTCAGGCCATCAAATCTTCTCCTGGACCAAAGTAACATTGACATTGCAGCCTTCCGCACGACAGGTGACTGGCTCAATGGTTTTCGGACAGGACAGTGCAAAGACATTTTCACTGGTGTGGAGTACAGTTCCTGTGATACAATAGCCAAGATTTCTACAGAGTAAGTTTGAATTGACTACAGCTCCTCACTGTTGGCTGTGGTTGGAGATAGAAGTTCAAATATAAGCATAAGGTTTTTAGCTAAAATACTCATGTTAAAGGAGGCAAATGTAAATCACTGTTGCAGTTGCAATACACTTGCAGGATCCCTACAGGCTGTAGGGATCGCTTGAAGGCCGCGGTCCCGCAGCCTGTTCTCACTGATGTCAAGGAAATTACCAATTTCTTCTGATAAAGCAGCACCTTGCATCATCTGGTCCACCAGCATCACTTTCTTTCACCCACAGCTTAGGAGTTTCTGTGTCGATTCTTTATATTCTGCCTTTTATATGGGAGTTTCCTCACAGCCAGCATGTGTGCCCATCTATTCCTTTTTTTGCCCATCCCATATTCCATCAAAGCAGGTGAGAGAAAGCAAGTATTATGTAGCTGCTTTCCTCCTATGTGGTAACAATTAATTTGGGTGATGAATTCCCCCCGCCTCTGTTTTTTACATTTAAACATGCTAAATTTTTAAGTCTACAACTTGCAAATTTATTGCATTTAAACACCATCTGTCCTTGTCCTTGTGATGAGGAATAGTAGGGTGATGTTCTCCCTGTACCCTTGAAAGGTATCGAGTTGAACTGTCTGGCAAAGACAGTTCTGACTTGCTGCTGGGGTAGCTGGACACAGGCAGAGTTATGAAAAAGTAAGCAGTAGCTGCGCTCCAGCCAATTAAACACATCAATGCCATTAATTAATGTATTATTGGATCAATAAAAAGGCTGCTAATGGCTTTTTGTAACAATTGCCCTTTGGGGACAGTGCAGAAATCCTCTAGGAATGCCCAATTTCCTGTGAGCCTGTGTTAGCCCTTCCCAAGTGTTACAGCATGCGTGTGTGCCGCACAAGGAGCAAAGAGACTGGGCAGCCAGGTGAAAGGAGAGGTGAAAAACAGGGCAGGTGCCAGAGGCTTGGATATGTAGCTGTTGGTCTCAGTGTTGGTACCAGAGTTAAGAGGACTGTCCAGAGGGCTCAGCCGAGAACTGCCAAGGAAAAGCGGGAAGGGGAAGGTAGAAAGGCTTCAGAAAGGCAGCTGGCCCAGAAATTAACCCCTTGCCCTCAAGTCCCAGCATGTGCATCACTGGAGAACACAGTTTCATTGTCTTTTTTCTTCCAGGTAAGCAAGCACAGCAAGGCTAAATAAGCTTTTACACAGTTTTTTTTGCGGCCTCCTGCTGCTTTCATAGAATGGCTCTCAGTATTTTTCCTACCGAGGTCTGTGTTTCAGGAGCACTGCCATACCTGAAGGCCTCTCCAAGGCAGCGATATAAGACGAGCAAGTTGATGTCTGTTTGCTCACCTCAGCCCTAGGAAGTGCAGAGGCGGTTTGCTTGCTCACCTGGTGCATCTTCTCTTTTTTCCAGTGACATGAAGAAAGTCGGCGTGACGGTTGTGGGGCCACAAAAGAAGATTGTTAGCAGTATCAAAACTCTAGAAACTCATACAAAGAACAGCCCGGTTCCTGTGTAAGGTACCAAAATGATGTTGCTCAGGAGAGAAGAAGAGACACAAGTGGCATCGCAGGGCAAAAGCGATGGCTGATAAACAGCAGAATTTAAAGGAGTTCTTTGCAACAGCTTTGGAAATGTAATGGTTGAAATTTCAAACCCACTAAGACACTCAAATATTGAGTATAATTGCCTTAAAAATAGGAGCGAACTTGTTTTCTGTTAATCCTAAAGGGTGGGTGCTCTTGACTGACTGTCAATGCAGACAGTAAATGTCAAAAGAAAAAAAATATGTAAAAATATCCTTCCAAGTAAAAAACAGTGATACTAAAACCTAGAGCCATTTGAATATTAAATGACTGAATAACACGAAAACCTATGGACGTAAAAGCTGTGTATTTGATCTATACAGCAAACAAGAAGAAAGAAAGACTTGCAGTATTTTTATACAGAAGAGATCTGTAACAGGTATTTTATTTCTCTAAAAGCAAGGAAAATAGAGGACTATACCTCACTACCTGTCTGGCCATATTTACTATAATGTCATTGTAACATGCTATTTCAACTTCAGAAAGGAACGCAGAAATAAAGTTTGTAGTGACTTTGAGTTAGCTGAGAAAAGATTTTTGCCATTATGTTAGCTTCCCTAATTGTGTTCATTTAAATAGAAACAAGTCTTAATTTTTAAAAGACTTATTTATTTCCTTTGGATTTTTTTCCCATTATTGTTTATATTTATGCTTAAATACCTTAACCTGGCAGTATTATTGCCAAGTGCCAAATGTTAACAAAACTTCATTGTTTCAACCTGAGAAATTGTCTGGGGTTTAATTACAAGATTATTTTATACTCGTAACATTATAGATGAGATACAGAAGGAAAGAAAGATGGTCTTTTTTCCAGCTCTGACACTAGGCAAAGCATCTGGACTTGTTGAGATTCTATCTATTAGCTGTGAGTGGTATTTTGACCCTGGCTTGAGTTCTGGCAGAGTTGTGTGCCTATCGATCTCCAAATCAGTATCTGTCCTGGTCCAGGTATATACATCTCATTTCCTTCCCAAAGGCCTGCTTCCCTGTTGAAAGAAGGGCCCTTGTTCCCAGGTGGTGTTCAGGTGAGAGATTTTCCTAGCAAATGTTAGAAAGAATCAGGGTTGAATCCTGCATTAACTGAGGATGCCTTCTGAGCTCCTTGGGGAGCAGTCCATTTCTCATTTCCATCCAGTAGGCTCTGCTCCCATCGCTGTGAACTGGGAGGTGTACTGCCACGTGGGCAGCCACTGCTGAGAGGATGACTTGCAGCCAAGGATAAGATGACAGTCTAAAGGGATGACTTAAGCTTGTGAAGAGGGAGTTTGGTATGGCCTTTTACCCGAGTCTGAGCTAGACCACCTCTGTTCAGGTGCGGCCACCCTGCAGAAGCCCTGCTTTTTGGTACAGGTTCCTTAAAAGAAAGCAGAAAGGAATTTATCTTTAGGAGACTGTTCACATTTCCCAGTGGAAAAAGGAGCCTGGAAGGGTAGGATGCAAGAGTCCTCCCCATCTCCAGCATCTTTCCAGTGGCAAGCTCTTCAGCTGCTGCTCTGGAGAACATCAACCCCGGTTCTGAGCAAACACAACTCTTCACTCTGAAAGTGAGTGGCTTAAATCCCAGTGTGAGGCACTTCTTGTGCTACATACAGAGGAGCTTAACACTCTCATTGTGATGCCAGGCACTCAGACGTCAGGCTTTGGGCACTAGTGGGACCCACTCCGATCCAAACTTGCCATCCTGGAATCTAAACCTGATTCTGATGAATGACAGTCCCTATAAGTCCAAGACTGTGTGGGAGGCTGAGGACCATGTGGCATGTCACCTTTCATTGTGCATGTGAAAGCAGGTAGCTAGTTGTGCTTTCTTTGTTGTCTTGGCTTGGTTTTTAAAGATA
Organism: Hypotaenidia okinawae; assembly: GCA_027925045.1. Taxonomy (NCBI): domain Eukaryota; kingdom Metazoa; phylum Chordata; class Aves; order Gruiformes; family Rallidae; genus Hypotaenidia; species Hypotaenidia okinawae. Next base: position 98,674,900 of record BSDF01000001.1, read on the forward strand.
ATTGTAGCATAGGGCACATTAGTAAGGGAAGAATCAGTTCCCAGGATTTGTGGGGCTGAATCAGCTTCTAAATTGTTCTTTGTGGGTCCAGGACTCATAAAATGTAGAGACACAATGTTTTATCACACATTGCTAAATAGAAGCAGAATTAGAAGCTTTCTAATGAGTGCTGGCAGTGAGCATGCTGTGAAGAACTGGATTTGAAACACACTCACGGGATAATAATTAGTAATATTTTCTGAAAGAAAAATGGCTGGGCTTTAAACTAAGTTGAAACAAAGGAACAAAAAATGGAATAGAATTAAAATAAAGCACTTAAGGTGTAAAGAGCACTTCTCCTTATCTGCCACAATCTATTGTGAATTCCAGCATGCTGAATAGAAAAGCTGCATTTTCATAGCTTTGCTCATGTTCAGAATCTTTCTTTTCCTCACTTTGAGACTGCTCTAACGTTGGCACTGTTAGTGAGTTTAAGTTGCCAAAATCCATTTGCAGACCCCGTCTGTGTGGGTGCAACTTTCTAGAGCGTATTCCTCATGACATTTCTCTTCGGCTTCGTTCTGCCACTGGAGAGCCAGGGAGAAGGGGCTGGGGTGAGGGAGGAAGGCATCCATGCAACGCTTCTGGAAACAGAACCAGTTCTTAGAGTTTTAGGTGATGACTGAAAACGCAGCACCAACCACCCTCGATTTTCTCTTAGTATCATGTCATGTTCCTTGCCCGCTGTTCGAGCATGGTCAGCGTAGAAGATTAAACCTCACTGATGCTTGGGGAAAAAAGAAACTCAGTTTGGCTTTTCTTTGCTATTAGGAGTAGAGAGAGTTTTAAAATACGTTTCGTTTTCTCTCCCTGTCAAAAGTTGATTTGTACTGTAAGTGGCCTCTGTTGCAAGCATCCTATGCTCCCTGTCCCCCTGTACATATGTATACATAGCAGTGTACAATTCTTCATTGTGGAGTAGAGACACTAGAATTCGTGTGGCCATCTTCCTGTACAGGACTCGCATCGGTTATCGACATCAAGCAAACGGCAACTGCTCAGAAAATGACATGCCATATTATTGGTTTTGTATCTTTAAATATAGTTTCCATTTTATTTATTTCTGTTAACATATCTAGTTTTGTGCTGTTACTTAGCATTCAATAAGCAATGTATAGATGTGATTTGATTGGCAATATGTATTTACGTTACCTTGTATTTCAAAAGCATTACTTACTCATTTAGATTATATATTGTGCAATTGTAGATGGCCTCTTACTAATGTAAAATGATTTGTAGTGGAAACATTTATATTTTTATAATAAACATAATGAAAGTATTTTTTACATACTGGAATACTGAGGTGATTGCTTGGAGGACAAAGTAAATTTATTTGATTAGAAAAGTGTGATAAAATTGTAATTAAATATGGATAAATTCTGAGTGTTAAAGCATGGGTTCAGAGTCAAAAGCTAGATATTGCCTATCTTATCTATTAAAAGAAACAAGTACTGCAGGTTTTAACTAGATAGACCAGCATTTGTGCTATATTGACTTACATCAAAGACTTTACTTTCTCCATGGCTACAGGAAAACTTCGCCAACTACAGCCTGCATATGGGATATTGAAAAAGTTGTCATTTATTTTAGTTGTGTCGAGTATTTCCAAACTTCTGCTTTTTTTTTCTCCTCCCTTGCCAGTGGACCTCTTTTCATCTTACTACTATGTTGAATCCAGTAAAAGATGTACTTTTCAACAAAATAAAAAAAGCCCACAGCTTACTGTAATTCAACCCCATGATCATTTCTTGCCTCTGAGTGTCTGTATTAGACAAGATATTCTGATCCTGTTTTGTTACGTCCCTGCCAAGTTGTTTGTTTGCTTCACTGAAGTGCAGTGCCTTTGAAATGCCAGCATCCATCCCAGCTTCGCATCTCAGCAGTTACCTTCCTCGTATAAACAGGAGTGAGTTGAATGTTCAGTACTTACTTGAGGAGTGAAGTTACAGGATCTTTCTGTGCCGTCAAGGGTTTTGCACGCTTCTGTGTGTTGCTGTGCTTACTGGCGCAAAACAATGAGCAATATACCTCTCCTGGAGTCTGTAAGTTGATAAACTTTATGAATGTGGATGTAGCACACTTTTATTTTCTTTATTTGGTTTTTTCTTTGGCATTTTGTCTTGGTATCTTCAATAGAAAAGGGAACCACCCAAAAGGAGGTACCCTGGATGGGACTTAACTTTGACTGGCAACAGCCGGACTGAAATCTGTTTTTTTTCTGTAACACCGGCACGCCCCGCGCTGTGCTGCGGTGGGTACATAGCGGTGTCATGTCCCCTTCTAATGGGTGGGTTTCCATGCTATGTCCCTGAATGACAGGGAAGGGGCTCTGTTGGTCTAACATTTGCAGTAGGCAAACTATTTATGCTGCAAGTAGACTTCACCTCAGCACTTGTGTTATACTTTAGCCTTCCAGGTCGTTGTTATAGCTGGATAACCCAAAGGGCACAGTGGATATCGATGCTTTTATAAGTGTTTATTGTAAAGCAGTGTTAATACTCACAGCCAGTTCTGGAACGGCAGTAGGATGCATTCAGATGAAGAGCAAGCAGAACAAGCAGGTACCTCACAGCCCATCACCATGTCTCAGCTCAGATCTGGAAGGGGAAATTGCTGCTAATCAGTTCCTCAAGTTCAGATATGCCTTTGGGGTTTTTTTGTTTGTTGTTTTTTTTTAGTAATGCCCAAGTGGCATTTTTCCACTTTGCATTCCTTCTTATGGGTGAGGCCCAGGCCTAGATGCCTATACCAGTAAAAGCCTAACCAGTGCTAAGTGGGAGCAGACTCTTACCCCTGCCTTCTCACATATGCCACTCCCGTTAATTCAGACAAGTACCTGCACCATTGACTTATGTTCATTTTCCAAGCCACTATAATTCCTCACACCCTTTCCAAACTGTCACTGTCTGGTCACTAATCCCCCTGGATATGTGTGCACTCAGTTCCTTTTTCAGCCCCTGGTCCAATTCTTTGTGTATTTCTTCATTTATTTTACTTTCCTAGTTTAAAAGGTATTTATCCTAGGAAGTGTTTCTCTCAGCCTGGATTCATTCACACGTAGAAATGTACACATGCTCATCATCCACGTTACTAATGCAAATGGTAAGCAACATGAAACATGAATGACAGCAGCCTTTTGGCTGCGTTGTCATGCTTTTTAGATGGCCAGAGGAACTCTGGTGAAGGAAGAGACTCAGATTTTTCAGCTTGCTCTGCTTTCCCACTGCAGTGGTTTCATAACAGCCCATATTTCCCCATTTAGCTCATAAGAATGTCATGTGGGACAGCACTAGAAATCTGACTAAAGACAAGATAAATCACATCTACTACTTTTTACATTATCCTGTCACAGAAATAAATTAGATGCGTTTGACGTGATTTGTTTATTCTTGACAAATCTTAGTTGGTTTCTTAAGACCTTGTAATCCTCCAGCTGCTTAGAAATGTATTATGATGCATATATATATATATATATATATATCTTTCTGGGTATTTGAGGTTAGCATACCTAGTCCATAATTGCTTGGCTCTGCTTCCCTCCACTTTTTAAAGGTCAGGATCATCTCTGCTCTTTTCCAGTTGCCTGGACTCCATGACTTCTCCAAGAGAACATCTGGTGTCTACCCTTGGGCTAGTCCCTTAAGTTGCTATAGGAAACCTCACAGACTCAGCAAACCTGAATGCATCGATCACTTTGTCTTACTCCTTGCATTCCTAATTGTAAAACAGAAACATAATGCATACGGGAAAATGTTTTTACTGTGTACCCAGGTTCACAGCTTGTGTCTCGAATTTTTGCAAGCAAGCAGGTACTAAGAGTCACCATTTAAAAAGCATGTAGTGACATCTGTTTGGCTAGCAAATGTCATTGTTTTTAATCGAATTGAATGAAGATGATGAGGGGACAGGAGCATCTCTCTTATGAGGAAAGGCTGAGAGAGCTGGGTCTCTTTAGCCTGGAGAAGAAATGACAGAGGGCATCTCATCGATGCTTATAAATATCAAAATATTGTCAAGAGGAGGGAGCCAGACTCTTTTCAGTAGTGCCCAGTGACAGAACAAGGCCAAGGCATTGGGCATAAACTGGGACACAGGAAGTTCCACCTCAGTATGAGGAAAAACTTCTTCACTGTGAGGGTGACAGAGCTGCCCAGAGAGGTTGTGGACTCTCCTCTAGAGTTACTCAAAACCCACCTGGACATGATCCTCCGCAACCTGTTCTAGGTGGTCCTGTTGGTCCTGTAGGTAGTTGGACTAGATGATCTCTAGAGGCCCCTTCCAACCCCTACTCTGCTGTGAACAACTGAGGTTCATCCCTTATATATTCCTTTAAAGTTGGATGATAAGGTCAAGCATCAACAAAGGTAGGTGAGATCCACTGTCTGGGATCGTTAGAAAACTTTTAATTCTTTCTGCTGCTACCTCTGTAGGAGGGGGAATATCCTTTATCTCTACTTCTCTTCTATCCAGTTTATCCTAATACTAGTAAGCTCAATCTTTTAGAATCTTTTCAGCAAAATGAGCCACTTGAGTTTACCTATCATGGATTTGTAACTAATGCTGAGTTTTGTTTCTAACCCTTTCAAAAGTGTATGTTTGCAAGAGTGTGAAATTAGCCAGAGCTTTATATTCTTAGTATTTGGGGATTTAGGAAAGCAGATGTTGAGGTTGTATCTGAACTGATTCATCACTAAGCCATGATACATAGCAGAAATTTCTGTTTCAGCTACAGTAAAGCATATCTGGGCATAAAGCATCAGACGTGAGGTCTCAGGCACCCATAGATGTCATTGCCCTGTGTGAGGTGTCTGTGGGATGCTGCTCTAGTAGATGTTATATATCCTTCCCAGGAGAATCTCTGCTGTGCACATACATTCAGGCTGCTTCTCAAGTGGCAAAGTGCACGTGCCTCCACACTGCTGAGCAGCTGTGCGTGCTCGGAGGGCACTGCATCGCCAACACCTCAGCCAAAGCAACGTTTGCCTTAGGAGGGCTGCGGTCCCCACCCCAAAACACTGCGTGGCCCCCACGGGGGTGAATTTATCTTCCTGGCACAAGACCTGCAAGGGTGAAAGCTGAGTGTTTATTCTTGCTGCATTCATATTAGCACAAGAGTGTAACATTTAATTTTAAGGCAATGAGCTGACACGAAGCCAGAGAAAACTTATATATGTTAAAAGTGATTTGTTTGGATGAAAAAGAAAATTGAGGTCTAGTAGCTTTGTGCTGTAGTCTGACCAGGGATTCAAATAAGCATCTCTCAAGCTAATTTTCCTGTCGTCATACCCTCCCCACCCAGCAGAAATGAGTCCTTGGATATAGTTTACAGCTTGAAGTGATTTATTTCCACAGGGTGGTTCACTCTTTTCACTTTCGTTACTCTCAGAGCTCACATCTTCCCTCATGCACCTCAACAGGCTCCAAAATCAGGCTCAAACCACCCCTTCCTCCTGCAGACATTTCTAGGTACCCATTGTCCCCTGCTGCGCTCACCAAGCATTGTCCTGACCCCTCCTCCCCATGCTGGTGAGAGGGGGTCCTCATCCACTGTGACTTAGAGTCCAATCTACCAGAGAATCCAAAAACTGGGAAGAGAGATGACTGAAGGAGTAATAGGGAGTCGAAGCAATGTTTCTGCAGTTGCAGTGTTAGTCACTTGCCTTGCTGCACTTTCCCTTTCTGATCTCTTGCCATACAAGTTCAACTGTGTGGAGTCCCACCAGACATTTAGACGTGCCTGTGATTTTTTTCCCCATAAATCTCTTTCAGTGTAGACGTTTCCTCCCACCTAGGATTTAGTGAGGTTGAAGAATAGTTTTAGCTACAGAACAGTATTATTTCAATAAAAACAGATTACTCTTAAAGCAAAACCAAAGGTAAATAATAAAAAAAACCACAACACCCAAAATCATCAAAAAACTCCAGGTTACTGAGAGGGGTATTGTCCCTCTCAAGTTCATCTTTTGGACAGTAAATAGGTACCCACCCCAACCAGACTGGCAAAGTCGGAATCCTGGGTGTTGTCTCACCTTTTGTTCAGTATTTGGGTGGCTTTTCGCATGGCTGGGTGGATGCTTGCTAGGGGGTTTGATCACTGCTAAGACTTGCAGCATCTCCTTGGACTGGTTGCCAGTTCCTCAACAGCAACAATTCCCTGCTTTTAGCATGTCCCTTTAAAGTTGCATCACCTTTTATTATTTTACTATTTTTAATCTCTTTCCTTCGCTCTCATAAAGTTTTTGTTGGGGGATTTAGTGGAGGACTAATCCACAATCCCCAGTTGTATATACTTTAAAAAAAAAAAAAAAGTTATGCCTCATTAACTGAGTTAGTACTTGCCTAATTGTAATAGCAAAGCAATAAAATTCAATCCCTACAACAATGTGATACTGTAACTTCCCTTCCTCTAACTGATGGTGCCCTGGGCTCCCTGCCAAAGAAGTCAGATGGAAATAGGAAGCAATATGAACAAATAAAATCACTTTCTGAGGTTTAGATATAGAATTTTTTTAGGTTTTTGGGTTTGGGGTTTTTGTTTTGTTTTGTTTAATTTTCTGTCATTACTTGATTTATTTTTTGTTTCTCTCTGTTCCCACCTTTCATTCTGTCATTGTGCATATGGGTTTTTGGGGAGAGGAGGAGCTGGCCCACAAAGGCATTCTTTTCCTGCCTCTTTTTACCTCTTCCACATAGATATGCTATCCACTTAGTATAAGGTTCATTTTGGTGGGGGTTTTTTGTTTGGTTTTTTTTAACCAAACATATCAAAGGCACCAAAAATCTATATGTGAACATCTCCCCACCATGGACAATATAAAGAACTGTAACTAAGATGCCCTGAAGCATAGGGCTGAAGAAATCAGAGACCTTCACTAGTCTCCACATCCAGAATTATAGTGTATTCATTCTCCCTCCTCCTCTGGTTTACTCCGTTCACTATGCACCCTGCTGAATGAGTACCATAGCTGGCTGAGCTATGCATTTATACAGAGAAAAGACATTTATTGGCACTTGTGTGCTACCTACGTCCTCCATGATACCAGTGCTTGAGACAAAGTTGCCTGGTGCTAGATGGTGACCTTGGTCTACACTAGGTAGACCAGGATCCATTCTCTCAGCTGCATATTTTGAGCATAACATATATGAACATTATGGCTACAAGTAGCTCTTTAGCTTATTCTACTTGGCTGCAATAATACCAAGTTCTGTTTGGATTGTGAGCCCTCTCGGTCTGAAGGGCTTTTTGGGCAAAACTGCAAAGAAAGGAGAAAAGATCTGAGTGTGTGTTTCTGGCCTGTTTGTAAGTATGGCAAGTGCAACACCAAAAGCACAGCATCCTCTTCCCCTACCCTCCCCCAAATCTACCTGCTTCAACGACATGCCAGTTTTCATCTGTTAGGTGTCTTTTTACAGGATTCTCTCTGCCAGGATTCATTCCTTGACCCAAATCTTTAAGTTTAGTGTAGGCACTCGCGAGCTGTTATGTGGCCTCCTAATGAGACCATATGATTTTGGCTATAGCTTTTTTTGTTGCTTAGTGTCTGCTAGGGGAGTGCTAAAAATCACAGCTGAAATACTTCACTGCTCTCGAAAGAAAGATCTCGTGGGTTGTAGTAAATACTGTGCCACACAAGGGGATGCTGCTCAAAACAAAACACAAGTTTTCCATCTTGTGAGAAAAAAGTGAAACAATTGACTGGGAAAATGGTCTGCTAATCTTTCTGAGCTAAGTGAGGCAATCTGAAATACAAATCAGGGGATTTTTTTAGTCCATGTCTTTGGTGTCCATACAGTATGTTGACTCAGCAGGCACAGAGCCAAACGAGTCCATGGTCCAAACTGTCTTAGCAGCTGGCCCAAAAGAAAATTTTCAAAACTGATTACTATCGTAATTGCTATCGTTTTATCAACAGATATGACTTCTTTCTCTAAGTATCTGTTCCTGTCATGCTGCAAAGCACATTGAGCTTGCTATGATAGGGCCATCCACGTGTAAATAGTCTAAGTTAGTGTGATACTGGAACTGTAACTTCTTAAATATTTATCCAATAAAAATGGCAGGGGCTTGTATCACTAGATGTATGAAATGCAATTTTTTAGGCTAAATGTTAGGCCTGCATCTTGAGGGAGAGTTTGCCACTACTATGCAGAGAACAGCTATATCTTCCAGTACAAAAGAATCTGGAAAAGCTCCGGAGAGTTGTCAGATTTTTCACCTACAGTCTGTGAAGAACTGATTAATTTTCAAAGGGGAGGGTGAGGAAAAAAAAAAAAGGTCTAGTTGAGTACCTGAAACACCGAGCTCAGTAAAATCAGAGGCAGAAGTAGAGGACTCGGGGGAAGTATTCCTGTTTCCTTCATTTAGCCTTAGCCGAGTGTGGACACAGAGCTAAAGTTACCGCTCTCTCCAGAGATGCTCCGCAGGGTCTTGCATGTGGAATGGGAACGGTGCGTTATAAATCTCTTTGCCAAGCACAAGAGCACAAGATGCTTGGAAGAAAAATATATTGACTCTTGTGTCATTTAAGGGTTGCAGCATTTTCAACCTTGCAATAATTGCCTAGCACTTTGCATTTGTGAGAAAGTAGAATGAGATGTTTTAAAAGTGGGTTCTGCATATTGTAAAAGTCCAACTACAACTTGGAGAAACACCCCTGAGACTTCTTGCTACCATTATAAGCTTAGAGTAATGTGCACATATTTTTCTTTTTAGACCATGCACAGTTTATCCAACCCTCAGAGGCAAAAAAAAAAAAGAAAGAAAAAAAATAGTTCTATTAAATTTTTGGCTTGTTGTTTTGGGGTTTTTTCTCTTTTTTTTCATCTTCCTGGGTCAGACACATTAATGTGTGTCATGAGTTCAGCTCCTGTTAGCTGTTTATGAGTCTCTGTGCATGGCACCATGCTCCAGTGTTACAACCTCTGGAGGTCTGTCTGAAGGCCACACTTTCCCTGCTGGGCCTGGACTTTACAGGCCTGCTTCAGAGCTGCAAAATGGCTCAAAGCAACAGTTGCAGGTAGTGGCAGGGAGGGAGAAGGCTTCATTCAGCCTGCAAGTGCTCCTAGGAGCTCAGTATGAGGCTTCCCTGGGGGGTTACCAGCATCTGGTGCAACAGGTCCCCAGTCCTTGCTGAGTTTTGGCAAGGCAAAGTACTAACCGGTGGAAGAATACTTTAGTAAGGAAAATACTCATTATTAGAATCTTGTTAAATTTCAGTCTTCATGCACATTGGTAGTTGTGCCTCAGCAAGAGGAGACCCAAGGTAGCAGGACTGATTTTGTTAAACAGCTAGGTAGCTTTGGTTCTCCTTGGTTTTGTCCTTGCACTTTGGATGATCTCAGACCTACTTTATAATTTAACAGCTGGAAATGTTCTTCTTTCTGTTCAAACTTCTTAACACGCTTCAAGCCAGCTTTATATAGAGGGTGGAATGATTAAATAACATAAAATAACATAAAAACACATGCAATGATGGGTGTAGCTGTTGAATAATTCAGAAGGTTTTACTTGGACACTAGCTGTGCTTCAAAATCAGCAGCAAAAGCAGCTATGGACCTTTTGTGACTAAAGTACTTTAAGAAAATGATAGTCTGGGATCTCACAGAAATCATTTCATGCAGCTGAGGCACGGCCTGAGGCAGAAAACCTCTTGGTCTTTCCATCTTCAGACTGCACAATTCACCTATAATCACGCTGCTCTTACTACTCCTACCCTTGAAAAGCCTTTGGACCAAAAGACAAATATCATAATTCACATTTCCATGGTATGCTGGGCACAGGCAGATGATGACAAGACTTTCTGGAAGTGTCTGTTATGGATGTTAATATGGCTGATACCTGAATCAGGGATGATTCCCACCTAGCATGGTCCCTCTGCTGCCCGGCTGCTCTGCCGTGTGTTGTTATTGTTACAAAATGCTGAAATATCGTGAGAGTCACAAACTGGGGGAAAACCCCACATTGCACATTGCTCTCCTGCTGCTCATCAGGCTGCAGCTTTTCTCTCACTTCCCCCCAAGCCCTCCATCCTCACCATTTTTGTAACGAGAGAACAACCTGTGCAATCTGTTTGGTGGGAGAACAGCTCATCTGAGCACAATTTCCTCTTCTCTGTTGTTGAATATAACTTCCCTTGGGTAGGTGAAAATTTTGGCAGTCTGTACAAAGACGAGCAGAGACTGAAGCAGAAGCTGTAATAGAGCTGTTATGACTTGACAGCCTTGTTTTGTAATGCACAGGGGTTTTTTATTTAAAGTCAATTGCAGCTTCAAGAAATTTAAGAATATGGCATCTGCTTGTGTGATTTGTAAAAAAAATGTTTAATAAATGAAATTGCAGTAGGTTTTAACATGGAGACTATGGCTGTAGCAGGCTTGGATGACTTAAAAAACCTAAAATCAATCAAACAACTTGATTTCGTTGGCAAGCTTTTGTTCTGTAAGTGGAAATAAATGTTTCTGCAGCTCTAGTAATTTCACACACATTCCTTCAGGTACTGGCAAAACACTGTAGATTTATAATGTTTGCAGAGTGCATTGTTTTTTGCTGAACTTGTGTTTAAAGAACACACTGTTAAAGATCATTTACCTTAGCCTCGTGAGGACCTGTATCATTGCAGTGTGTGATGACCAAAAACTTGAAGGAAGAGTCCTGTGGCTTGAGGAAAAAAAAAGCTTTTCACCTCCCTGCTCACTGCAACCTTTCTTTCTCTGAAATTACCTAAGGGAGACAATGATAGCAATTAAAGCTTCAGATCACTGGCTCCACGTAGTCGCAATGTAACTTATTTTTATTATAAGACAATGATTCACAGTGGTGGCAGGAAAAGGGACAGCATTTAAAAAAAGAGGCAATGAGGCCTTCTTTGCTACCAGCACTTTCAAATCCTCAGTCTCACAATAGGTGAAATAAAAGCTCTGGATCATTTATCTCTGAAGCCAGCTTTTGGACAGGGCTAGCTTTGCCAGGTTTTGGTACTGCTGTGGTGGTGCATGTGGTATGAGCCCGATGAAGAAACAGGGCAGAAAACACTGCAGCCCATCAAGGCCACAGGGCGTGCCAGCCTCATGCTGAGGCCCCTCAGCAGCCTGACTGTGGGAGGCCACATATGGGTGAAGACCCAGAGGCCAGAACAGGGATCGATTGACCTCTCCCATATGGGAAACTCAAGGGCTGCTGGAAGGTCTGGGGCTGGGAGCCCAATGATGGGCTCACAGAGGCTGCCACTTCATCAGCTTCTCTTCATGTTGCTGTTGTGGTATACTTTCAGCTGCAGTCATATGCAAAGGTGCATATTAGTATGACTCAGGTTCCTCTGGGAGGTCCCTCTTTGATGTTATTTGGAGCATGCTGTTGAATAAAATTACATATACTTTGGCGTTTACTCCTGGGCAGAGCAGTTGGAGATAACTAATGGCCTGTCTTTGGAAGATAGTCAGTTTGCATCTACTCTTAGACCTTCACAGGACTGAAAGACATCATCCTTCAAAACCAAGCAGTTAAAATATCCATTATAATCTCATTATAGTGCTGTAATGTTGAGGTCTGTATCTTGCTGCATTCCGCTATAACTTAGCTCAGTCCCCTAGCCTGGCTTTAATCCACATCTGTTTGTGGGACTAATTCCTCCAGCCTGTGCTGGAGACACTACCTATTTCTGTGAACTTCTGACATTTGCATGAAAAAAAAGTTTAATAATAATAAAAAAAATTAAATCCTGAAAATAAAGAAAAACAGAAAGTGTTTGAGTCAGTCTGGCTGTCCTGTTTTGAAACAAATGCCTCTGCCTGCATCTGGGAACTCAGAGTAGCTTTTAATGATAATTTAGACATCACAACAGCAACCCAGGGAATTAAAAATACAGCATATGTTCGGTGCTTTTTCTCCCACAGTTAGCAACAGGACCTCTTTAATGGATACAGCCTTAAAAAGTCTGATACTCTTGTTGGCAGTTACCAGCGGAGAAAATCTGATGCGTTTAATACCATCAATATACATCACTCACAACTCAAATACATATTAATTTTCTTAGTATATGATCATTAAGCACCACTTCAGGCAGCGTATGTTAAATCAGTGGTTTGAATCATGTCAAAATTAAGGAAATGGCATCTACAAAGCTTGAATGTTGCCATCCAGATAAGATGCTGTTACGTTGGAGGGATGCCATGTGCTTTGTGGCCAAGGATAGAGACCACAAGTTGTCCTTTGGGTAGATCCAAGCAGTGCAATGCAGGAAACACATCTGGAGGGCACATCCACCTCACCAAGGGTGCTGCTAAAGCCAGAGAATCAGGCAGCACTCTTGAAGGTGCCTCTATCTTTTTGGGGTTTTGTTTCTTTTGGTTTTAGTGTTTTGTTTAGTCTGTTTTTTAAACAAAAGAGCATATCTGGCTGTGAATTCCACAGCATTATCTTTGGAGGATTTTTTTTGGACAATCCTAATTCTCAAGGCCTTGGAGGATTTCTGATCCATGGAGCATAAAACCCTGAGGAGGCCAGGAAAAATAGGATTTCCAGCCCTTATGAAGACTTGAAAAGCCCTGTGGGGATACTGGCCACCATGGAGGACTCCCAGATGCCCAGAGTAGGAGAGTGCAGGTATCCATGAAACTGGAAATTTCCAGGAGCCCAGGCTGAAGCCAGATGCATAGCTGGAGTTTATATGACTTCCTGTGCTCCCTCGAATCCCTGGATTTCTGCTCTGAGGCAGTCCTCATAGCAGAGAAAAAGAGGTGAGGACATCTGTAGACTTATTAGCTGCTTATCACATTGCTTTGGGGATAAATATATTTAGAGTTTTCATAAAATACTGGAATTTCCACAAATCAGCATTTTCTAATGAGAAGGTGTTTTCCCAAGGGCATTGAAAGCAATCCTGCTGAAGACCATGCACCTGCAAGGTGGTCGGGCAGCAACATGCAAAGGACCCAAGCTCTCTTAGATCTACCCACTACCATATGCTATATTAAATCTTCATTTATACCCATGTGAACATGTCTGCCCTGCACTGTGGGTGCTGGGAAATTGAAGAAAAGCAGTAGGTGTATACTAGATTTATGCTGAGTTTCACCATTTTCTTCTTCACTTATGGACCGACTCATTGCTGGGGCTATTCAGTTCATTCATCTAAAACAGATCATTGGGTGTGTTTCTAAGACAATCTTAGGGTCCAGGGTATGATGAGGCCCCACCAAATCCATCTGCTGGTGCCCCACACCCTTCTGCAGGTATGAAATCCAGCTGAGTGCTCCCGCATGCCTGCATGCCACCTCTACCCTCCTTGTCATGGTTCAAGATCACCATCCTGACAGATTTCCTCATCCCAAATAAAAAAATAAAGCAACCACATTCATTAAGTCATTATCTTTGCCATCAGGTCACCAAACGGGCCCCAGAGCAAATCAGTAGGCAGTGGCACCACCAGAGCCCAGCAGGCCCAGGGCTCAGTGCCTCCAGCAGTGCAGGTGCGGCCAGTGGAGGATCCACTTTTTAAAGGAGCCGTTAATGTGTCAGCTATCAAAGATAACAAAGCCCATCAGTGTTTTTAGCTGGGTGTCACAGTGAGGCACAGCTTCAAAGCTGAGAATTTTGTTCTCATAGTGTCTACAGTGTACAGCAAAAGATTAGTCTTGTTAAATCCTCTTGCTGGGCAGAGGAGCATGAAGATTGTGTTGCCCGTGCAAATTTTGATGTGACGCCCTGACCCTTCTCTCTCTCCACACAAAAACCTTCAAGAGCTAAAAGAAGTATAAAACCAGTATAAAAATCAGAGGCAAAATATTTCCAATATACCCTTCAGGTTCTTTTCTCTTTAGGATTTTGCTGCCAAAGAGGACACAACTCCTTTAAAGTGGGGTGGCTTTGGGGTGCAAAGTGCTCTCTGAAACAGAGAGGCAGTTGAAGGCCCACCAGAAACAGTGCTGCATCATCTGTAACATGCTCAGATTTGCAGATGTGCTCCTGAAGGTGTTGTGAAATCCCTATTGTGAATCTCTGCTGTCTTGTACTCCAATTTTACATTAGCTGCAGTTTCCCACTGGAAACCAACATCCTGTTTCTTGTCTATGAGGAGCTGGTGCACTACATCGCCTTTCAGGACACTGCGCAGCGACAGGGATGGTGGAAGCATGAGCTTCTATTTATTGAGTGATACCACATGTAGATTCGCTGGATGTTTACAAAACTGCGTGGGTGGGTTGATCAAACACACAGGGCCTTCCCCTTGGTTCAATTCCTGTTAACTGATGAGAGAAAAAAAAAGCCCCTGACAAATCAAATCAAAACTACTGGGCTGCAGCCAAACAAAAACAAAAATGAATGATGATCAAATTCTATTGTGCTCATATCATGTTTTTAGAGGCTTAAGTAGAAAGATGCCTGTCCCTTTTTATTGATATTCCAAGTCTGGAGGAAGCCCTGCCTTCCAGCCTGGCACAGCTGGAGCCCCGTGTCCCCTTGAGGTACCTAATGACTTGCAGATTTATTCCAAGATGGATAAGGGATTTGCCTCTTTCCAGAAAATGCTTAGGAAATGATCATCTCAGACAGGAGGAGTGGTTCCACGTCCTGACATGTGAGAGATAAATATGTCATATACCCAGGGGCCCAAAATCCATATCCGAGTCATCTAGATGGATACTTGGTGGATGAAGTGCTGGGGGGCCCTTGTCATGGACCCCATGGTCATCAGGGAGCAACACTGGAGACCAGAGCAACCAGAAATTTGCCCTACTGTCACCGGAACCTCTGTTTTAGTTGTTATGAGCTTAACATTTGACCTGTATGGCTTCAACTTTTTCTTTTCAACATGTAAATACCTGTAGGGGAAGCTGTGTAGCTGAGCTTTTAAATGATATCAGTAGCCACCACCTACACCTGCATCCATCTGCAGTGAATAACAAGGAGAGCTTGCCTCTAGATGTAACACTGTATATTTTCCCATGCTGTAACATGATTGTCTTTCACAGAATTACACAGGGGACAGATTTAGATAAAACTAAATCCAGTCCAAACTTTTACTCAGGGAAAAACTCATATTGGGATTAATAGGTTACTCTGGCTTTCTATCCTGCAGAATCAATTAAAAACACTTATAAAGAAGAAAAAAAAAAGCACCCCTGGGGTTAATGGGCTGGTTTTTTATGGCCTTTTATCCTGTATAGTCCTCAACACCTGTTTAAAATACTGTGTAATGTGAAGGCAACTTCTTTGCGTGGGTGTAAGTGGAGGTTCCCTGGTCACAGCTGTGTGTGTTTAAAGCCATACAGAGCAGGCATGCTGGGCTCTCACCCATGCCCAAGTGCACCTTGGTTTCCCAAGGGATGCTTTCTTCTGGACGGAAAAAGGTAAAGTAGCCCCTGATTTTTGTCTTGATTGGTGCTTTCAAATGTGAGATTGACATGGTGTTGTTTTGTGGCAGATGGTATGGGCCAGTTTGTAGGCTGCCACACATTAAAATCTGCCTTGAGAGGTTGTGATGTGGCAGCTGGGCGGGGAGGGGGGGTGTCCTGACATGGCTGCTGTGCTGCAGGTAATCTGGAAGCCCCTGAGATACAAGGGGGAGCTCATCTCTGTGGGAAGCTCCTGATGTGGGTACCCCTGGCCTTGTGACCTTGGGATACTGCACGGGCTGGGAGCCTTGCTGTCCCTAACCTTGCCTTGGGGTGGTGCAGAAGTTTCTTTGCAACTTGAGAAGTGAGAGCTGCTGGACTGAAACCTGGAATGATGGCAGCCCTGCTTTGTGCCCCCGTTTTTGCATTTCCCCACCTTCTGAAGAAGTGGCAGGCCTGTCTATGGATCCCTGTGGTTCTGATCTGCTTTCCTCTCTGCTGGCTGCATGTGTGTGCATTTTATTAATTTTTTTAAAGTTATTGTAGCTTATGTTTGAGTCGCATCTGGTGTTGGATGGTGAAAGGCTTGTTGCTGTGAATGTTGTGCTTACTTGAAGGAAACATCACGGACACATGATGTTAAAGCTTGTGATGGCTGATCCTCATTGTGTGGCTTAATGACCAGTAAGTGCTAGGGTTTCTAGGAACTGGTCCTTTCCTAGGCTCTGGTCAAGGCACTTGGAGACTCTTCCTGCTTCTAGCATAAGTCTTGTGCCACACTGTGGTGATGCTGATAAAATGACATTCAGTGTTTTTGATGGTGACTATGTATTAGACTTAACTATGAACTGCTGCAGAGAACAGCCTCTCTTCTCTTCCCTGCCCTTCTTAAGCTGAATGTGGTCTTCCTCTGCCCTAATTACCCTTCTGGCCTCTGCTGCTTGACTGCCCTGTTTCCTCTGCCACTAACACCCTAGTCGTGTCCTGCTGCAGCTGTGTGTGGGTATAGCCCCCCGCCCTGTTGTGCCATGGGGGGAGAGGTGGCTCTGGGGAATGAACCCTGCTTTCCTAGAGCTGGTATGGACACGGGAGCACTGAGCTGGAGATCTGCTTGTCATCCTCACAGCTCCAGAAGGGTGGCAAAGAACTCGGTGTTTTCCTGTGTCTCATTGACCTTCTCTTTCTGACTAAACCCTTTTAATATTTTGCTTTCTGAGTTGTTGGGGCAGAGGGATTTTTAAATTGCTTTCATTAGACTTCCTGTGCCCCTATAAGCCCTGAACTAGATGTGCCTTACAATGGATGTTTGGCTCTTCTTAACATTACCTGGACCTGGCAGTTTCTGCTTTTAGGAAGTACATTATAATCCATAAGGTTTACAGGTATGATGGCTGTTTCACTTTAAGGTCCTTTTGAAAAAAGTTATAAAATTCCCTGTAACATAAGTTATTTGCATGGTGTGAATAGAGCTGCCTTCTCTCTTTCCCTTCCAGGCTCTTCTTACCACCTTTTTCTGGGCAGGTAGTTGCTGGGCTGATGTACTATAAAGATGTTTCCTAAATCAAAGATCTATATGGTGGTACAGGGGAGGGAGGGAAATCCTATCCTTAGGGACAGATGAGGGATTAGAGGCATTTTAGATACTATCCTCAGCATGGAGAGTGATTTTTCTTGAATTGAAAGTTGTCTTTTGTGAGTTGATATAGATTGATTACTCTGGTTTGTTTAAACATTGGACTAGGGGAAAGAGGTGAGTGTGCTGGTAAAGCAGTGACACGTGTTGTTCCTTTAAGGCAGCACTCTGCCCAAATCCCTCCTGTAAGCAGGGAGTGTTTTCTGGTTTATGCTGGATTCTGTGTGTGTGTCAGAGCTGTGGATGCCAGGCAGCACGATAAGTAGAAAGATCACACAGTTAATTATCTTGGCAAAAAGAAAGGGCAGTTTTGTGGCACTAAAACACAGAAGGCATTCTTTGTGGGGGATGTGTGGGATAATAGCGCTGCTAGTCTGTTGCAGGCTTTTGGGTATTGCTTACCATGTGTGCAGAAGGTACTAGTGCTGCCTCTTGTCAGGACACTGAATTGAATTACATGTCAGGCTGGAAACTCAACCTCCCACCTTGACAAATTGTCTGTGAGCTGAGCACAATTTGAACCTCTCCAGTGCAGTTTTGCTCAGCATCACCCCTTGGTACCACATTAATAGAACGTGTTAGAATCGGACAGCTTGGCAAAACGGTAAATATTGCAGGGCACATGGCTGGATTGTCTCCTTGACAGTAAATAGATTGTGAATAATTGAATAATGCTACAATAGTGAAGAAGATCTGCCTAACATAAGGCACGAATTACACTTCTCTCTCTGCTCCAGCTCAAACACTTCAGACTCCTTTTTCTTTGCCATAATTGGACATAATCAGTAACACAGTCAGCACTAAAGACTGTCTGGTATCAATTCCCAAATCCAGGAACCACAACATCTAGACTTTGAAAGAGGTAATGCTCTCTATTAGCTGATTAGTTCAGTTAATTTGTTGTGTCCCATGGTGATTGTAAAATAAATATGAAAGGGTACTCTGTTTCAAATATCTTCCTGCAGCTCTGTGTGTGTTATGTATATGTGAAACACGCATATGTGTATATCTAAAAGTTTGCCTGGTAGTTCAAGGTGTTGAGAAACTGCAGTTTTCCCTGGCTTCAGAGGAAGCTCTTGGCTCAGGACCTCTTAAAGAAAACTTGTCCAAGAATATTTAGTCTGGTGTAAGGGGAACAACTCGTTCCATGGAGCAATTCAGAAAGAGAAATGTGTATGACTTAAAAAATTTGTTTCAATTTTTCTTTTAGATACAGCCTCGTTTGCCTCTGGCAATTAAAACACTGCCTTGTTGGCTGATGGAAATACTTTGGGCACCTTCTACAGGAATGTGACCTTGCTTGTAAATAAATAATAAGGATAATACAAATCTTCCTTTTCCTCCTCCCCAAATAAAGCTTACCCATGAATGTGTTGCAGCTTGCTATCCCTAGTTTTCAAAACACGTGTCTGCTACTGTGGAGGCAAAAGTAACTTCTTTAAAGTGTAAACCACCAATAGGTAATTAGGTATATGTTGGTATTTAGTTCATTAGTTACAGGTTTCTGAAGTAGCTCTGTCCTCTATCTCCATCCCTGAAAAACAGTGTATGTTGCTGGGCAAATGTTTTTGCAATGTTTGACTAATTGGAGATGCTGAAAACACCAGAGAGAATTTGTGTGGTTGCCTAACCACGTGGATGGGGGAGGCAAAGAGCATCCAGCTGACAAATAGCTTCCTAGGGTCAAACTTTATTTCAGTTTGGAGTCAGACTGATCTTTGTCAGAACCAGAGAGAGAACCCCCTGGGTATGTATTTGTGGTGTATGGAGAAGACAGCTTTTAGCTCCTGAATGCCATGGTGGTGGTCCCTGTTCCAGTACTGCTGCATTTTCAGCACAAGCTGAAACCCTCTGGTGGGGGGAATGCTTGGATACCTGAGCCCCAGGACATATTGCTTCCTCCCCTCTCCTGGTAGGCACCAGCGACTTCTACTGACTTCTCTATTAATCTTTGTGCTTGCAAACAGGCAGAGACATCATTTTTCACTCTGTGACAGCTGTGGGGTGACTCATGACTATGGGCACAAGCGTGGGGGGTGCTTGCAGCTTGGTGGGGAACAGCAGCTTGTAACAGTACCATGATTAAAGTGTCAAGTTACTGCTCTTTTGTATTATATGTAGACTGTACAAGATTAACACAGGGTGATATATCTTCCATTGGATTTGCTTGACAGTGAACGAGACTGTAACCAATTTGCCTGGAGCAGGGGAGCTCAGAATAAACTCCGGAGGTCTAGGGAGATGGCTCACTAGGGGGATGGACAGACTACCTCATTTGGACAGCCCCCTGCATCCTTCCATGTCCTGGGGAAGTCAATTCTGAAAATAGCAATGGGGCATGCTGTGGTCACTCCTAACAGTTGAACCTTAGTGGTTTGAAGCTTCAAATAACCTTTTCTGTAAGGCTGTCTCAGACCGACAAGTCTCATTGCCAGACCAGACTGTAACACTTCAGTTTGTTTGCGCTTACTGCAACTCCCTGGTAGCCTGATTGGTTGTCAGGGTTTGTTTGTTGGTTGTTTTTTTCAGCTAAATTTTACTGAATGAAAACAGCCTGTCAAGATTATTTTTTTTTTTATGTTTCTTGTTTATGGGGGCTTTTGGTTTTTAGTCTGAAGTTGCTTTGAATCACAGATCCGTAGGGGTTGGAAGGGACCTCCAGAGATCGAGTCCAACCCCCTGCCAAAGCAGGTTCCCTAGGACAGGTCGCACAGGTAGGCGTCCAGATGGGTCTTGAATATCTCCAGAGAAAGAGACTCCAAAACCCCCTGGACAGCCTGTCTCAGGGCTCTGTCACCCTCACTGTGTAGAAGTTGTTCTGCATCTTGGTGCAGAACTTCCTATGCTCCAACTTGAGGCCATTGCACCTTGTCCTGTCCCCACAGACCACAGAGAAGAGACTGGCTATTTCCCTCTGTCTCACACACCTCAGATATTTATAAACATTAATTAGGTCCCCTCTCAGCCTTCTTTTCTCAAGGCTGAACAGCCCCAGTTCATTTAGCCTTTCCTCACAGGGGAGATGCTCCAAGCCTTTAACCATCTTTGTAGCCCAATGCTGGACTCTTTCCAGGAGATACCTGTCTTTTTTTTTTTTTTTTTTTTATACCAGGGAGCCCAGAGCTGGACACAATAGTGTCACAATAGAATCTTATGAGGTGTGGGGCATCATGAAATTTTGTTCCTTCTGGGCGCTTGCAGTAGCAATCCCTTGCAGTATTAGGGAAATAACCTAAACCCTGGTGATGGCCAGACTGCGAGCGCTACCGTTTACCTGCTGTGAGCGCCACGTGCACACTTTCTACTCCAGGTTGTTAAATGGGAATATATAAACGCTGCAGCTGAGTAGGGAAGCACCACTGACTGGCAATCAGCTTTAGCCAAAGGTCAGTGCTAATTACTCTGCCTTGTTTGCATGAGAGGCTTTGGAAGACGGAGAAGAAAGTGTCTGTGGCGTTTTCTGCCGACAAATTACTTGGCTGACAGGAGGATGTCACTGCTCATCAGTATGGATAGACTGCAAGCTGGTGCTTGTGCAATTAAGCAGGATAAAAATATTGCCTTGGAGAGTTAACTTTCTGGGAGTAATTACTGTAGGTGTCAACACATGCTGATGAAAAGAAAAAGGATGTATTTACTATATATGTGAATCAAGGTTATGAATGATTAGACAGTTGCTTAAGATGATCACCTCTGTCTCTAGCCTGTCCTTTCTTCCTCTTGTTTTTGCATGTTTCACTGGTGATTATGCCAAGGAGGGATAGAGGGCTGCATCTATGCTAATTATGCTCTGGTGATCAGAGTTTTGACTCTTTCTCATCTAATTGAACCTTGTGAACTTTAGTGAAAGATGTAGGCTTTCTTTTCTTAGCCTTGTGGTATAGACCTATCTCTGCAGTTCTGGTAAAGGCATCGCAGAACTGAAGTTGAAGCAGCTGAAGCAGTAACACAAGTGAGGTCTGGAGGAGCTAAAGGAAAATCTGACTTTTGGAAAATATCTGAAGGCAAGAGGCCCTTAATTAGTAAGACCAGTGGCTTTGGAAGTTTCAGGTTCTGCATGTTAAATTTCCATTACCAGAAATTTCAGTGGGGGGCTAGGAAACTGGGCTCTGGAAACTAAAGCCCCTAGGAG
Source organism: Hypotaenidia okinawae (assembly GCA_027925045.1). Classification (NCBI taxonomy): domain Eukaryota; kingdom Metazoa; phylum Chordata; class Aves; order Gruiformes; family Rallidae; genus Hypotaenidia; species Hypotaenidia okinawae. The sequence goes on from BSDF01000001.1 coordinate 98,696,037, forward strand.
CATCTGTTGATTACCTAAAGCCTTTAATATTGAAGGGTTGGGGTTTGTTTCAGTGTGAATTGTGCAAATTTGGTTATTTAAATCTGCGTGCTCTCTTTTTTTCCTTCCTCTGAATAAATCAAAGTAGAAAATAGGAGTAACTTCTTGAATTTGTCAGTTGAGCTGATAAATTCCTTTTTCCAACTGTGTCCCAAGGTTTTTTTCTCTGTTATTGTTACATATGTAAACTAGGTGCATAGGGTTCCAAATAACCTCTATTAAACTACAGAGATTGTTGTGCAGAAGCCAAGTGTCCAAGCTCTGCTGTCACTGAATGACAGATGAGCATGTGTCCTTTATGATCCTTTGAACGTCCCCACCCTTCTGATTGTCCTCTGCACAGGATATAAGCATGAAATCTAAACTACTCACCAAAGACACCCTCACAAAGCAAAGCAGTGGCTCTAGACTCCCATAATTTGACTTACCCTTCACATAACAGAAAAATACCTGGAAATAGTACTTGGAGACAAAGAGCTGCACACCATCCTCTGAGACAGTACAATTTATCATACATTGGGCTCATGTGTGTGGTCACAGGCAATGATTAGTGGAGCAGTAAAATGAATGTTTTTCCTTCTGTCCTACTGTGGTGCCTATACCCCTGTGTATCTGGGATTGCCCGGTGTTGTTTTCTTCCTCCTTCACTCCTGGATATGACAGGGCACCCCTTCCTTGAGATGGGGGTGCTTTGGGATCCTGCACTGGTCACATGCCAGAGAGGCTTGCTGCACCTGAGCCCCGGCATACTACTTCTGGCACAGAAACTACACTGTCCCCTCTCACCAAACCAAAGAGCTTGGCTCCCCTGTGGAGAGTTGATAGACCTGTTGGTAAAGTGTCATGTGGACTGTACCAGCATAATGTAATATAGGCTTAAGTTTTTTTGGGTACCACAAAATCACTCAGAGCAAGTTTCAGTGCTGATCTAAATGAAACTTCAGTGTCTGAATAAACCTCCTCATGGGAAGAGCAAGACAAAAGTTGCTGCCCACTGCAAGCCATGCTTTGCTAGGTTGCATAAACTTTGTATGAGGTCTTGTTTCATAATTATCAAATGCTACTCATTTTTTAAACAAAACTCGTACAACCTTTAAGTTGTAGAACAACATGAGTCACTGAATGCTTGATTCCAAGTCAAAATGTCAGATGTAAGAACACAGAGGCTGAGAAATGGGAGTCTTGAGCATAAGCCTGGAGTGAGATCAGCAGTTGGATGGCACAGTTACCCTCACCAGAGTGTTAAAATCATGGGAGTGGAGTAAAAAAAGGCAGAAAGAAGAGGGGGCTGAGGATAAATCTTGGGGGTTTGGCAGGCAGTAAGAGAAACACTGAAGAAAACAAATCCGGTGAGAAAAGCACTAGGGCTAGAAAGCACTACCTTGGTAGAGTTGAGGAGTTTCTTACGCCTGTAGTTTATATAGCATTTTTGGCCTTGACTGTGGTGTAGCTTTTTCAAGTCTTCCAAAATCCCTTGTTTACGCTTTGATGTTTGGTCTTCTGATAAAAAGAAAGGAGAAAGATGTTTACAGCAAATGATAATTTCCAGATGGAAAACCTTTCATTAATTCTTAGCTCAACTGCATGCATGAGAAGTATGTGAGGTTTTATTTCAAGTCCCTTCATAAACTAAAAGGTGCTGCTGATGGCATGCTTATTTTCATATTTGATTAGTAAGCACACTAAAAACTTACTAAAGAGCAAGGCACTGCAGGGAGGCCATTCCCCTCCACCTAGCGTGATCATTTGTCTCTCGGTACTCTTAGCTGAGCAGCAGCCATGCTGCTTTTAATCTATTACCTACCGCCACTTAAAGGCCAACAGTTTCAATTTTAAAACCTTTCACGTTTCTGTGGGTTTCTGCAACGCATTTTCATCCGTGGCTGCTCAGCTTTTTATTCTCTCTCTGTGTCGTGGTTTCACCCCGGCTGTGGGCTGAGATCCACGCAGCTGCCTGCTCCTTAAAGTAAAAGAGCAGGGGAAAAGGGAAAAAAGGGGGGAACAAGGGAAGGGAAAAGGAAGGGGCAAATAACTCCAAAACCAAGAAACTAAGAGGCCCGTGGGTTGGGATAAGGATAGTTTACTAAGATAACAGAAAGATAAAATATAACAATGCTAACAGGACTTTAGAGCAAAAGAATATGAAACTATTGATACACAATGCAGTTTCTCCCCGACCCACACAACTCAGGCCGTACCACCCAGAGCTGTTCCGGAACCCGACCGTCCCCCCAAGAAGCACGTGTCCCGAGACCACCCTGCTTCTTCTTCCCAACAGCCCCCCGTTTTTCCTAGGCAGGACGTAATTGGCATGGAATACTCTCTTTGGCCCATCTGGGTCACCTGTCCTGGCTTCGCCCCTCCTTTCTCAAGAAATAGAGAAATACGAAGAAGCTGAGAAAGTCCTTGACTGTCTGACTGCAACTAAGAACATCAGGGTGTTATCAGCACTGCTTTCATTTTAACTCCCAAACACAGCATTCCATCAGCTGCTACAAATGAAATTAACTCTATCCTGACTGAAACCAGGACACTCTGAATGAACGAGAGATGGAAAACTATTGTCTTAAGAGCTCCCAGCGAGAGGGAATGCCTCATTGTGTTGGGTTTGGGTGTGTGGCCTGGGGGTTGTGGGTGGATAATTTTTTTAGTTGGTTGTGTTTTGGGTTTGTTGTTTGTTTGTTGTTTTGTTTTTTTTTTTTTAATTTAGAGTATAAATGGGACAGTAGCAGAGAGTTGAATGTCCAGGAAGCTCTAGTCATTGGTGGGAACATGGTGCTGGAAACAGCCTTAGTGTCTGCTACAACTACTAGTATTATCATGAAACCACTTTAATTCTTTTGCCTATGTAAGTGTAGTGATACCTTTGGTTAGCTGCATTAATAAATTTGGAGTGATGGGGGAGGAAGGATGACACAAAAAGACTTCATTAAGGGAGATCTTTCCAGAGTTGGTACCAGTGTTTATCCCAGCTTTTCTGTATTTCATGATCTGTAGTAAATCTCAGTTAATCCTCTATAGTAATAGCTGGTGGGGTCTATGAATGGGGATTGCCTGCCTGGAACCTTGGATGTCTGTATTTAAGTGGGGCTGGAGAGGAGGCTAAAGGATGGCAATCCAGCTGGGTTACCTTTTCCTACACTTCCATGGGTCCTTAGAGTATTACTTAGAATAACCTGTTATTGAGCAGAAACAATTGCTAAGAATGTGTTGGTTTGGATTTGAACTGCCTTTTGTCATCTGTATTTTAATGTGCCACAATGAAACTCATTGAGAGTTGATGATACTGGCAGCTGAGAGGATGTAATGAAGAAATACTGTACAGTTGTATATGTGAGGTTAGAAAGAAATTTGCAGAGATGTGCCTTAAAAGATTTTTAGACAAGGAGATCTAGATTTCAATATTTAGGGAGACTGGGAGACCTGACAAGGTAAACTTGTTGGAATCAAAGCAGTTTCATAGATGATGAAGTCCTGAAATATTGTTACAGTGACAGAGATAAAACTCAGCTAGGGGAAAACAATTAAACTGGCCTTCAGGTGGTTGCTCAATGGTGCATAGGGGTTTTTTGTTCTGCCCAAACAAGAAAGATGGTCTAAAGAAAACCCAAAAAATCTCCTCATAAAGCGTCATTCGGTCATATGTGTGAATTTGTTTAACATGAAAGGAGTTACCTGAGAGCTGCCACTACATTCAGCCTATAGGTTTGCTCTGTGGGGGGAAAAAAGCAAGCAAAGAGTTTTTGTAGTGAAGATTTCTCTTGTGAAAGACAATCCAGCTGATCTAACAGGCATTTTGAATCTGACTATTGGTTGATTTGTGAAGAGAACTGAATCTGGGGAACTGTGCTGCCTTGAACTTTTTGGAAAAGCCAAAAAACCTACACCTAACACCGCACATCTCCCAGAAATGCCCTGCTCCAATGCTAAAAAGCAAACCTAATGCAAAATGTTTTACTTGGTGACTAGTGCTGTACATTGGCTGTCTGTGAATCAGTATGTAAGTAGTTGAGAAGTCAATGTTGAGTGTTGATGATGACTGGAAGGAGGCTATGTAAGCTGGACAACCACAGGCTTCTTATGGTGCCCTCACCCCAAGGAAGCAACCCCGAAACCCCCTTCTCAGCACTTGGCTTTTTAGAGAAATTTATTTTTGCTGGCGTATGCAGTATGTTATTCAAGCTAAAGCTACACCAATCACTAATGTTTCAAAGTGCATTCAAGGATCTAATTATCTGAAATGAAGGAGATATTTAACTCATTATCATGTTTTAAAATTCTAATGGAATGGTGCTGAAGCTGTTGAGAGATTTTTCTTTCTGTTAATACAGAACACGTAAATTTGGGACATTACAAATGTAGAGATCACATCTCCTTTTGCAGAGTAACAATCTGATATTAACATGACTTAAATGTAGCAAACAAAATGGGGGGAGGAAACCCATTCTGCTGCTCTGTAGAGGTGCAAGTGCTTTCAGCCTGATGCTATATAAACCCCACAATATTCAGCCAAAACTAAACCATGTCAGTAAAAATCATTACCATGATGTTACAGGAAAGCTAGCTTTTAGCATGGGCTTCTTTATCCTTTTTCTGTTCTGTCCAAACTCTGTGTCTGTGGCTGCAGCAAGAATCACTGCACACTTTTGTGGTGCAGGAGGCAAGAACAGCTTGCATGGCATGTAACAGGAGTATTTGTATTGTTTGTTCTTGGAGATGTCACTCAAGGACCCTTCTGAAAAACAACTGTGCATGCAGATAAGGATGTGCAGTTCATGCTCTGAAGCAGCTAGATCCCACACAAAAAGTGACTAAATTCGGTGGGGGGGGTGTGGGACATATGACAAAAGGGAATTCTATCTACATTATTTTTATATGTGCTCTGAGAACAGGGACAAGGAGTCTAAATCTTATTTACTGCTAGAGCCAGCATCCCCTTGTGACTACTTTAAAAAAAAAAAAAAAAGATGGACAGGTATTTAAGTTTCCTGTAAGGCTTATTAGGGCAATGATTTTACAATAAGTGTACCTCAGTGATTTGCTCGAGGTTACACAGAAAAATTGCTGGTAAACTTTGGAGCTGAGCCCTGGTGGTATGAGGGTGCTATACGAAGGGGACTTTGAGACCTTCCTTCCTTCCTTCCTTACTTCACCCTTGTTTGGTGTAGAAACCTGGCATACTTCATTTGCATCCATGGTGGATGCATAGTATGGCTCAGCTTGTACCAAGCAATCACAGAATTACAAGATTGGAAAAGACATTTAAGATCAAGTCCAACTGTTCCAGTCCTACACTAAACCATATCCCTAAGTACCTGATCTACCCTGTTTTTTTTTTTTTTTGAAACTCATCCAGGGATCGTGACTCAACCACCCCCCTGGGCAGCCTGTTCCAGACTCTGACAACTCTTTCAGTAACACTATTCTAGTGTGCTTTTCATATACCTGAGTGGGGGAAAAATTGGAGACAGAGTCATAATGCTGCTGTTGTAAAAGCAGGTATGGTGGGAATGTATATATTCAATCCTAGAGGAGAGTATACGTGAAGCTTTGGCTTTTAGAATTACCTCACTAAAATCCTGCTTTCAGGTAATAGTAACCTTTCGAGCTATGTGATGAGAATGGTAAACAGAGATGAAGAATCGTGAATGTTTATAATACTAATGTCCTGGGTATAGCTATGGGCAGTTAATAAACATCAGATCTTATTTTTCAAATGAAAAAAATGGATTTTTTTCATCTGTGTGATAATACTGTAAGTAATGGATTGTTATCCTGCATGACTTCAACGTTTAATGTAACATTTTCATTAAGTTTAATAAAATGTGTTTGTGCACTGTGTGTGATTGACAGCATCTAGTAGGCTGCAGTGAGATAAACAAAGGAATTTCACTTTCAGGCAGGGGTGTTAGAGGAGTCTTAATTAGATCCAACATTCAGAGGCTCCAGTTTGTCTTGAGAGGATATTGAAGCAACCTATGAATTCTGTGTACTGCTGATATGCAGTCACACTTCAATTCTTTGGGTAAAGAGTGGGAAGAGTTTCAATTCTCTGTGAAGCAAAAAAAACAAGAGAAACTTCTATGAAATTATATGGTACAACTACAGTGGCTTCTGCCAGGCATCATTTTGTATCAATGTTGTTCATCTGGAAAAGCCTTTGCTAGCATTCAATCTTTCTCAAGCATGAGGTCTTGAACCCGCTGACCGGATCAGGGACCTATCAGTAATCTCTTCCTGATGAATTCACAGTCACTTTCATTATGCGTTTTTAGAGGCATTTGTTCAATAAGTGTTCCTAAAATAGTTCAGCTTTCTGAACAGGTTGCAGATTTGAATAATTAGAAGACAAGCCTTGAAACAGCAACATTAAAACACTTCATTTTTGAAGGATGATAATGTGGAAGTGCCCTCCCTGAAGATTATTTTTTTTTTTTGCCCAGTGATTAATTTCCTTGCATTTGCTTTAATCTGTTGCCATGTGCAGCAAAAAGACAAATTGTGTTTACATTACCTTAGTCCCTCCCTTCATTTCCAAAACAACTGCTTTTATGCACTTCAGGCAGCTTGAATCAGGCCTAATTACAAAGTCCTACATCTGCTTTCAATCTATGGGCCAGCACACAAGGTTGCTCTTGTATTTAAGCTTCCACAGTGGTTTCACTTGTTTGTTTATGTTTTGCTTTATAGATGTATATGTATAAACATCCACAAGGACAACAGCATCCTAACATCTGACATCCGTCACACAGCAGCTAGGAAGGATTTCCACTTCCATGCTTTGTTGTCTCCTCAAGCCACTTGAGCTCTGTCAGGACAGGCACAAAGCTCTAGGCTAACCAAGCTCACTGGAGCCATGGTTATGCTCGTTCATGTTTTTATGTGTTTGTCTCAATCTGCATCAGCTGTCTTTGGTTAACAAGGAGGAATCTGCTGCCTAAGGACTTGAACAAAACTTTCCCTCCCCACCTTTTGGGCTTGTTTCCTCCATGGTACCAAATGTTTTGCTCAGAACTTCTTCACCGTGATGGTGGCGGAGCACTGGTTTCCTAGAGAGTTTGTGGAGCCTCTTTTGGAGACATTCAAAATGCTCCTAGACTCTGTCCTGTGCTACCTGCTGTAGGTGATCCTGTTCTGGTGGGGTGGAGGGGACACAACATGGACATGGGTACACAATGACTAGATGATCTCCAGAGATTCCTTTTCAACCCCCACCCTTCCCAACTTCTGTGATTATATAATGGGCACAGGCATCCATCTACTTGCATAAGCTTTCTTACCTGATGCATTGGGTTCAATTTGCCTTGAAATGGGCACGTGTCCTTGATGTTCCTGTCCACGAGGCAGATGGCAAGATAAAAGGCACTATAGTAAGGCAAAGGAGCACACAGGAGATAAGTACAAATCTCGGCGGGGGGAAGCTTGACATTTTTTTCAACTCTTCACTTTATGGAAAGTTTTAACGTAAGATAGGGAGTACGAGCCAAAATGCTGAAGCAGGAGAGTCTCAGAGTGCGTAGAAGTTCTGGATTTTTATCACTGCTACTCATTGTCCTGTAGCCCCTGAGCCCCGCTGAGCACGGCTTTATTCTGAATGTTTGCCTGCTGCTGGTCAGCGCTGGGCTCTTGGTCACCTGGCTCTGCTCCTGGCGACTGAGGGGCACAAGCCCTGCAGTAGTTTGAGATGTGAGGAGGGGGGAAAGATGGAGGCAACAGCAAGAACTCTGTTTCCAGATGTAGTAGTTATCTCTTAAAACATGAGGGATGGCCACTCTTTTATACAAAACACTTGTTTTAGTCACTTATCAACAACAGCCCTCTTAAGTGTGTGCTGAATCTCTATCCTGCTTTACCATTTCTTTGCTCTTGTTTCTTAAACATGGGGAATATATGGATGAATGAGAACATGTAAAATACATACAGATTTAGGACAGGATTATTCTGTCTCTGGACCTCATGATGCTTTTATTGCTGCAATACTTGACAACAAGGATAGAAGCTACTTACTAAGCAATAGCAAACATTAGCAGATTACTGTTCTCATGGTCTGTTGATGTTCTTTAGGTGTCATGGAATAATGCATGAAGCTGTAGAGAACTTTTTGAGAATTTCCATATTAAAAGGTTGCAGTAGGTGGATGGCAGAATTAGCCTTAGAGAAATGATTACTTAGTAGTTCATTTGTACTGCAAGTAAAATCATATGGATCCATGATAAGTCAGCTTTATGCATGAAAGGAAAAGGTAAAATTTATTTAGCAGAAAAGAGATTGGTACAATACACCTTGTATGACAGGTGGCATTCTTGCAGAAGTCCAGGAAATACGGGATAGTTTGTTGTGGTTTTGTTGGGTTTTTTGTTTGGTTTTTTTAGGAGAATACCAAAAATAAGAACCAACAAAATCTCAAGTTGCATGTGTGGTCCAGATCAAGCTATGAAGTTATTGTTTTTGGGGGGCTTTACAAGCTATTTTCTTAGCTGGGGCACCAAAAATTGGGTGGGATGCATCAACAGTGTAATGCTTTATCTTATTTCACAAGTAAGATAAAGCATTTCACAAAGTGCTGAGAGTTTTCTGGGTGCTCCCATTATCCAAACTAATTGTATGCCTAATGAGCTATGTATACATTGCATACAGGTGCAGAATGAAACTCAAAATGATCAGACAATCTGTTATCTTCACTGTTGAAGCCGTGCAGCCTTTTAGGGCATTTGAATGCTACCTTTGGTCTCGTCTGGTTCCTGAACCTACCTGTGAACAACAGGGCTCGTATTCTTCCCACTTGTTGGAGGGGGTTTTTATGTTTATAATTATTGATATTATTGTTGTTATTTGTCTCAGGTTTGGCAATCCATCTACTGTGGAATAGATCTCCTGTATCTGTTTTGTGTTTTGGGGTGTTTTTTACTGGGTAATAAAACTATATAAAATTGAGAAGGCTTCTTTGCTCCATTTAAATTACAGTCTGTCTTAACATCACATTTTTCATTTCCTTCATTTCCTCAGTGACTTAATAAGTACTTAAATTAAACAAAAAAAGCGGTCTAACACAGAGGTGAGGAAATCTAGAGTTAAAGCTGCTACTCTACTCTTAATTCACCCAGTGGTGCATAGGCACTCTATTAAGAAAGCCACAGAACAGCAGGTGAGCTTTTATCTTATGTTTCTGCAATGTATATACCATATGTGCTGCACAGTTCATTGCATATGCTATGTACGATCACCCACTGCTTGGACCCCTGCTGTACCAGGGTACAACCAGGTGATGTAAGAGGATGGGGAATGACTCCCTGATTAATATATTCCTGTTTTTCTTGATGATCTCTCTGCTCACAGCACATTCTTCTAGTGGAATGGGACCTAAAACTGTCTTTCCCATCTCCCTTGCCCACGGTCTCCTTTCACTCTTCCCCTTCTATAATTTGTGGAAACCCTTGTTGTGGTCTTCCACTTATTAGAAACAGGGGCCCCTCCCTGAAGCAGTAAAAACACCAAAGTCCTTTCAGGCTTCCCAAATTACTCTTACAATTGACGAAATTAGTCCTGGGGTGTGCCAGCTTTCATGTTGTGGAATGCCACATGATGTGGAATGATGAACGGGCAATGTTGGTAGCTGCCTCCTTTGTTTCTTCCCTTATGCCAAAGGCTGTAGTATTTTGGATTATACGTTTCTGAGCAAAGCTAATTGTTGTCATGTGATACTTCCCTGCAAGTTATTATGCATCTAATGCTTAGTGGCTGATTAAAGTAATTCACTCTAAGGTAGCTTTCCAGGATATAGGGTCTCAATCTCAAGTAATACTTTCCTTATGATATTTAGACTACAGTAAATATTCGGGAGACTGTTTTAGTCTGATTCTCCAGTCTTGGCTCCCCATCAGCCTGGGCCCTTCCAAAATAGCCAGCCAAGTGTGTTTTCTCTCCTGCTGCCCTGTCCCCGAGGCTGTAAAAGGCTATGAGGCACGCAAGCCAAGGTTGCCTCCCTGCCGCGTGCGGGGGACCGGCAAAGCTATTAAGCATCCGTGGCGCTCTGTGTTGCTAATTTCTAAGTCTCTTTGACTCCATCCTCTGAGACAGCAAAAGAAAAGGAGAGCAGAGGGTGAAGTCAGAGCAATTCCTCTGACTGTGCACATTGGGAACTGGCCGTGAAATCTGTGTAGACATACTGTAAACTGCAGTTACCCTCATTTTGAAAATGCATTGATCAAAGGGACTCTGTCAGTATCTGATTAAGGGCCATGTAAGAGTACTGAAGACATTTCCTTCTGGTTAACAGCTCTGATTACAGGGGGCTCCTGGAGTGAATTTCCCTGCTAGCAGACAGGCTTGTCTCCAGGCTCCACCTGACGCTATAGGGTTTCTCAATGGCATGGCTTCCTGTTGTTGAAGGCTACTATTCATTCACAGCTTGTAAATCAGTGGCTTGTAAATCAGGGGATGAAAAAAACTACTGTTAGAGAAATGTTCCTCAGCAAATTCCTTTCCCTTCCCTAGATATTTGTTTTCCCAGGGCATATAGTCCATGATCATGGAAAAATATTTTAAAATTCAACATGTGTAGCTAATGACAGAAGTGGAAATGAAGGACCATGCCTTCTTCATTACCTGGGAAATTTGCTGTAACTACCTTAATGTGATTATTTTTTTTCCTTTTTTTTTTCTTTACTTTTTTTTTTTAAGAATGGTCTTGTTTTATGGTAGGGCGAAATGATCATTTTCAATACTAACAAACAATTGACTCTCACGGTTTTACATCACCAGTAACCAGAATGACTGAAAGCTTAATGTAGGCAAGAAGCAGTAGAGAGGTTTTGGGGTTGCTTATCACTGAAATAATTTTAAGAATCTCTGCCCTCATGGACGCATCCAGGTGACTCTCAGCAGCCGCTGCTACTGCACGGAGCATAACACATCCAGAGAAAATATCTTGCAGGGGCTAGAGAACGCCAGGAAGCTGTGATAATTACAGCATAACATTTGGTATCCAAACTTTGAGATGTGCAGGTTGAGAAATGTAACAAGCTCAAACTGAATCAGTGACAGGCATGCTGCTTATCTCATGTAACACTGAGAAATGTGCTACACATGTCGTTTTTATTATTAACTCTTTTCTGTGTAAGACAGCAGGCAGAATTGTGTGCTGCCTCATGTTGGTCATGATGTGATTGCAGAAATCCACTTAGTGGGACAAATTTTAATTAATTTCAGTCGTTAATACCTCTGACCTGAGTGCAACCCGCACTGGCGTGCACAGGCAGCTACTATGGTGAGCTCAGGGCCCCCAGCTTTATTGAAGGAGTGAGCAGGGCACAGCAGTGCCCTCCTGCCCCTCAGTCCAGATGTGCTCCTACCCTCACCCCAACCAAAGCTGGAGCTACGTGCTCCCAGAGCAGCCCTTCCTCAGGCCAAAGGAACAGAACCTCTGCAGCATCCTTGCCACAGTGATGCAGACGCCATCCTCTGCAGGTCTTGAACAAGATCTGCAGCTTGTGTTCTCTTTGCTTCACACTTCTATGGCTAGAATAGTCTGGTGTGGTTAAAAACAGCATTCTTGGTATCTGAGCTCATTTAACATACATCAGAATGGGTCTCTTTTACACTGAGTCCCAGCTTTTGCTCCAGAGCAAGAGAATGACTGGAGAAGGGACATCAGAGAGGGCTGTGAGATACTGCTGCAGCCATAGCTCTGAAAGAATTGATGTGGAGATTTTTTTAGGGGGAAGAACAGCTAAAGAAAGCATATAGAACTAGTGAAAAAACTGAGGCAAGAATTGCTTGAGCAGATGAAAAATAGTAAGGACTGGTGTGAGTAAGAAAGAAAGGAGGAAAATTTTGAAAAGGAATATAACTTTTCACTTAAGCTGCAGTCACATATCTTTAGATGTTAACTTCCTAAAGAAGAGTGTGGTGTTAGGGGATAAGGCCTACAATTTCTGTTCCCATTGATTGCCAGGCTGTCTTTGAGACATCTTTTTCTGCATCGTGTATGCTTTAAATATGTTATAAAATCAAACCTTCCATGGAAAGTAGGCTGCATTTTAAAAATAAGCTCATTCAGCTGAAGTCATGATGTCTGACAGACAGCTATATTTCCAGTATCCCCAGCTACATTTCAGTTGATAGAGTTGCAGAAGCGTAGTCCAAGACTGATTCCATCAGACTGCCTTATTTTAAAGAAAACCCTCAAACTACAAAAAAGCCCAAACAAAATTCTGCTCCCCCCTCACTGACTTAGAGATGCTTACAAGAAGAAAAGGTGTCCTGAACATAGGTGGAATTCACATCACTAAGTAAAATGTTCTTGGTGCAACTTTGGTTGTAGTTTCTGGTTGCAAGGCAAGTAGGAGCACCTTTCCTCCCTAATCCTTCTGGTAAGGGTGCCGCTCGCCTGTGGGAGATAGTAGGTATTGAGAAGGTATGTTTGCATTATGGGATAGGAACTCAGGCTCCATTTTGCTACAAATTGGGATGATGCTGCAGCAAAAGAAACATCAAAATGCAAAGGGGAGGAGCAGAACATCTATGGGTGAGGGGGAAAAAAAACCCAAGGGAAGACATCTTTCTGGTTTTCTTCCTACTATAATCATCAAACTATTAATTTTGAACTTAAAAAATACATGCTATATTATTACTCTTGATTATCCAGTTAGATATGCGTATTGTGCTGTTACTTGTTCCCATGAGAAAAATCCATAAGTGTACTTCGCAGTAAGACATATAAGAAAATAAGCCTCCTAAAATTTATTGACAGCTTTCAATAGAGACTGGGATAGCAAGAAAACCTCAGCTATGGAAAGAATAATGTGCCTAATTTCACAGTTCTTAGAGGTATTGTGTCCAAAAGCACTCTGTCTATGCACATGCATAATATATATGTAGCAAAAGCATAAATCTCTTTGGATTCATGTTCCTAATAAAAACAAGTCAAAATCCTTAAGTAAATCCAGAGTTGATCTTGACACATAAAATAGTTGGATGATGTTTCTCTCTTCTCTATAACTTCTAATTTTTACTCTCATCTCCATTTCTTGGTTTCAATAGAGAATAAATATAAAAATGCTGAAGTGCCATTATGAAAGGTTGCATATTTCCATTAGCAAAGGCTAGAAGTTTGGTGGCACCTCATCCAGTTTGGCATATTAAACAAGCCCTAGAGCATACCTCAGCTTCTGTGTGTTCACATAAACCAAAGTTTCAGACTTTGAGGTTTCCCAGTGACTACAAATTGAGAGAGATTACTTGTTCTCTAGTTTTTTCCCTTAGCCTCTCAGAAGTTATGAAGACAATTATTTTTATTGCTCTTATATCTAGGAGTAAATTTTTCTGAAGTTAAAAGATTTAGTCTTGCTCCCAGGCAGATGGGTTAACCATGAAGTCTGTGCAAGACTACTCAAGCCCTGTGACACTTGGCCCTTCAAAATCTTCTTTCTTACTTGAAAAATCTGACTTGGAGCCCCACAATCCTTTCCTGTATTCTGCTGTGCCTCAGTGAAACCCTGCACACTTTATTATACTTGGGAATACTAAGACTTGTACCTACCAATTTCTAAAACTTCTATTACTTTTCAAAATTGGACGTCTGGACATAAATTCATGTAGAAGTAATTTATTTCTAAGCCACTTTAATAGGCTTAGGTACTAATTAGTTTCGATTTCTTGATTACTGTCTTTAATCATTTTGTGGCTGGTCACTTGACCCTAATGACCCAATCTTTGTAATTTGATTAGGAATCTATGGGCACTGGTAAGACCAGTTGTCTGGACATAAACTGTTTCTGGAAGAACCTTTAGCATAAATGTCAGAAGAATCGTTCCTCAGATCCATCATTTCCCTTTCATTTGTACTTAGTCCTTTCCCAATTTAGTAAACGAGGGCTTCTAGGAGACCTGATGGGTGCTCAGTCCTTTTTGATGTTGTGCTGGATGTAAACCAAGCTGAGTCTAGGCATGGCAGGTACTTCATTACTGAGAGGGGGAAAAGACCTGTATGTAATTACTGGGCCTGTCCTCATGATGAAACTGCTTTCCCTAGAAAGAGTTCTTCAAAAGATAAACTAAACTTAATTCAGTAAGTGACTCTGGTGCATCCATTCTGTTATGAGAGTCATGTCACAAACTTCATTCCACTATATGTGATTGGGGAGAAATTTAGCATTTAAGTTTCCCTTGGTTCCTACTCTATCTCTTTTGTAAATAGAAGACAGGAAAATACAGTAGATAAAATGCTTTTGCATCAAATGAGAGGTTTTTTCCTTGTGTTTTTTGCTTTAGAATTTTTCAGTTCCTACTTTTATGTGTCTGGGTTTTGTTTTTGTGGTTTTTTTTCCTTTTTCATACCTCTGCATTTGGCTCATTTTATTCTCCTTTTTCTTCTGTCAAAAGCTTGTTTTTTCTATTTGGGTCACTCATTTTCTTCTCCTTCTCCCAATTTTCCTACAGTCTGCAGTACTCATTGATTTTAACTTGGGTCTTAATAATGACACTACTTCCTGCTACAACTTGCATTAAAGGAAATTATATGTACTATTAATGGAAAATTCCTCAAGGAACTGTATTCCGCTTTCACTTTCTTCTACCATTGGACTTTGTATATGCGTTTAGTCAAGAACATCGTACGCTGACCTTCCAGAAATCTCATGGCCTTTAGTGTCCTTAATGAATCTAAACACTTGGTGTAGTGTTCTATGTGTCTACAGCTCCAAAGCCTTTCAGAAATTGTATTTTGTTACTATATACCTCTGGAATGTGATTATTTAGAGTCTCAATGATAATTTCATTAGTCGTTTTGCAGTCTTAATTTTGGGGGTGGGTACTGATTGGATTAATTTTTGCAAATATCTGTGGCTAAAGTGTTATTGAAGAACCTCAAAGCTGCAGAAGATCAATTTATTATTTTTTTTTCTTCTAGCTGACGTGGAGGCAGTAATCTCTGCAAAAGGAATTAAAGAATTATTCAACCCTACAACTAAGCTTGTTAACGTCTCTCCAGTTTTATAAGGAAACAGATACAACTATTAGCTGGCGAGCGAACTTAATGGTGTGTCAGCCAAAAACTGATAACTGTGAATCGGTATTGTGGCTCTCAATACCAAGCTATAAACCATATCAGCTGTTTTCCAAGGTCAGCAAGGATGTGGGGTCAAGATGTGGGGTTTTTTGTTTTGTTTTTCGGTTGGGAGCTAAATCAGAAATGGAGATAAGAAAATTTATCAATAATTATGGAACTGATCTCAAACCATTGAGACTATGGTCAGTGAGTTTTAGTTTTGGCTATATGCAACACCTGATGAAATATACCTTTGGGTTCTCTGTGAAACTTTGGGAAAAGTACTGTAGAGATATGTTTACTAAATAATTGGTCTATAATCCACATCAAGGATCTCTGCTGCACACTGAAAGGGAAAATGTAGTATAGGGACGCTTTCACACATCTTGAATATATGAAATATTAATGCACGGTATTTATGGACACTAGAAATGTTGATAAGAATTCATGAAGGCAATAAGTTTTCCTTTTCTATTGTACTATATCTAGAGAAAGAAAAATATTGTTAGATTGACAACAGCTTCTCCTATATAGGTTCCTCATACTTTTTTCAGTGCATAACACTTATCTCTGTGGTTGCTTGAGCAACAATCTCTTGGATGGATCATGCATGGTTCTCCACAATCTGGAGTCTGCAAAAAACTGAAAAGAAATATATGTTCTTCAGGTGACCCCCTTTCACACCACTTTTTCCTCTCTGCAAAGACTTCCTGGCCTTTTGATCCTGACCCCCTCCCCTGTACACTCTCATGAGTTGTAAACTTTCCATAGTTTCGATTTTTTTAAAATAAGGGGGTTTTTTAGAAGAAAAGCCCCTTTTATTCAACATAGTTCTAATGTTAGTACTAAATTAGATTCTCAGGGCAGGAGGGGGTGTGCAGGAGTCTTGTATAGTTGTTTCAAACTTCCAGCTGAAGAATACCAGCTACCAATTCCCAGATGAAGCTCTTCCATTTTATTTTTTCATAAATTTAAATATCACTTATCTGTAGGGGATCACAAGAAATGTATTGAGATAGCATCTCTGCCTCTTGGGATTAAAACACACCTAAAGTATTTTCTATTTGTTGTTTTGTTTCCCATAACCAATGTCTGTTCTTCATTTTATTAATAAAAGTTGAAGCCCTTATGAAGAGAGAGAGCAATCCCAGGAAAAAAGCAGTGGAGGTAGGTCGTGGACATGTGATGTTTACTGGCTTGGCTACAGCTTGTTGTGTGGCTTTTCACAACTTCCCTGTGCATATTATTTCACTTCCCTGTGCATATTATTATAATTTCACAGTCCCTTGATTTTTTTCTGAAAGTGCTATAGAAGAACTGCATGTCATTATGAGAGAGGGGGAATGGTAAAGCTCAGAAGGATCTTACAATATCTGTCTCTTCCTAGTGCTGTTTTGCAAGCATGGCATTAGAAATCATAAAAGTTTGGAATAATCATTGCAGAGTCTGGTTTTTTTGAAGAGGAAAAAAAAATAATGTAAAAATTAAAGCCCAAACTGCAACCCACCCACCAAAAACTTTCCAGACCAGGCTGTGGAACAGATCATTATTTTTGGCTTTATGTATCTCACCTAGTAGGATGTTGTCCACAATAATACTGTAAAAGGTCCTATCCTATTGTTTATAACCAGAGTTCACCATTCCTGGCCTGGTTCCCTAGGGGAGAAGGAGAGCTGCCATGCCCAAGGGAGGACACCATAAACTGTTCTATCTGATGGGTGCCCTGTGGTGTCTCCTAGGGCTGCTTTTCTTTGGTGTCTCGCTATTACCCATGGGATGTTGCCCCATGTCTGAAGGGTGAGCTGGGGAAGATGGGCAACAGTCACCAAGAGGAAGGGGGTGGGTAGAAGAAAAGCTGTCACACTGAGTGCTATGAATCTGTACATCCCCCTTACTCAGGGATGGCTGGAGTAAGCAGCTGATAAAAATTGGGAGGACAGGAAGCAAAGACTTGGATGGAAAAGGTGGGAAAATTTTTCCCCACAGGATTCAGTGAGAAATGGAATTATTTTTTTTTTCAGGGTTCCTCCATGATGTTTTGCTTTCCAATTGCCTTCAAGGTGCTGAAAGCTTGCATGGGGTGTTCCTCCAGTTGGCTTTATTGCAGGTGTATTTTGGCTTCAGTTTCTTTATGGCTGCTCTAACGGAAGGTAAAGATTTGAGGGTATGTATGCATCCCTATACTTAGAGCATGAGGAAGCCTGCAGTGTTGGGGGAAAGTGGGCCAACACCCTTTCTTTTTAATAGAAGGCCAGGGCAGCCACTTGAGTAATTATGATACATGCATTTTGTCTGTTATATATTATCAAGTATCAAGTTTAAAATGCATCATCAGCTCTTCTTCTGAATGCCCTGATAGCAGTGCTTTCTGTTGTGGTTTGTTTGTTTGACTTGTGGGTGAAACAACGGGGAACCCACAGATGGCATCTAATATTTAGGCAGGAAGAAGTCAGCATCAGTATCACAGAGGAAAGAGTTATAAATAGAAAATGTGTCTGTAGAAGAGCTAATTAATTTACAGTGAAAACACTAAGCAAGATAACTGGTGCCAGATTCTCACAGGGATGTTTTAAACTGACATTTTCTCAGTCTTTAGAATAACTTTCATTCTGCTTCAGCATGGGGATGTGTAAAGAAGGCTGTGGGAAGTCTGATAGTGTGTTGAAAGCTTTTCTGAATACCAGTTCTGCCAACTTAAATTCTGTCTCGGTTGTACAGCGTGTGCTGTTAAGGAGAAAATGTGATCAGCTAATAAATTTTAGTTGCATAAAGCATTCCCTTTTATTTTGGGGAAGCTGAGGGATGCAGTCAGCTCTGTGACCAGGAAAAGCTGTGCAGCACACTGGAATTTCTTCCATGTTGAGGTGAGGCCGTAATCAAATTAACGAGTAACAGCAGAGGGGCTTGTTCATTTGTTGTTGGGTGGGTTTTTTTGGGTTGTTTTTTTTCTTTCCCCTTAGCGCACTTGAAGATTTGGATTTAACATCTATGGTTAAATGATACTTCACCTTACCTCCCACATCTGGCTCTTTCCTTTGAGCCCTGGATGCAAATGAATAGCATGTCTGTTTCATGTGCCTTGCCTTAGACTTGAGATCTGTGGCATAATTCGGCCCAAATTTGATAATATGCAGACACAAATTCAATCTGCTGTAACTAAACCTCGCCATTTATAAATCTCTTGATGATACAGACACTTTTTTTTTCTTTCTCCCCCCTCCCCCCACCCCTTAGAGATATATGGGGTAGAAGTAGGTCTAGTGCAAATGCCAGCTAAACTGCAGCACGACACCTCAGGTCATGCACTTGAGGCACTGGTCCATTTGCTCACTTAATCCCCAGCTCCTGCTGAGCAGCCTGCTTTGTACAGGACTGCTGGCAACCTGGAGACAATCTGAAGCGCCCTTTTGGAGGTACCAGCTATCAATGCTGAGCAGCTACCACAGAAATGGTGATGGAGGCCACAGGGAGAGGGGTTAAAGTCCGTTTTCCTTTGTCTTCTGTTTTTCCTTATCCTTTGCTGACAAAGAACCGCTATTTATTCCTGAGGTAATTTTGCCTACAACTTACAGATTCTTTTTTACTTATATTTATATCGAATCAACACAAACATCTCATTTTGTCTGCACACTTCATTTTTATGTAATTAAATAGTTCTACTTGTAGTTGACTTTAAATATCTAGCCTTAATAACCAGAATCTTAAAATTCCATTTTTCTCTAGTGAGAGCTTCTCAACACTTCTTTGGGGTATGGACTACATGATTTGGAATAACTGGGAAAACCTTTCAGGACAATAAAGCTCTTTCTATTTGGAATAAATTTACTTACAGTGTTTTGGTTTGGATCTCGCAACACCGCTATGAGTATTAGCTCTCGAAGAACAGATACGTGAAACATACAAATAATGAGACTAAAATATTTTGAAATTATTCCCAATTTTGATTTTCAGGATTTTTGTATTTTTCAATTTGCATGCTCATCTGGCTTCTTCAGCCACTCTGGTGAGCGTGGTAAATGCACTACCAGATGTGTTAAGAGTCCTACTGTCTCCCTTTAGCATTTGACAGTTGCTGTCTGTTGGACTTATCTCTGGAAATAGGATTCAGGCCTCATGATGCAATGTTCTCATTTAAATGTTTAGCAGCTCTTATGGCTTTTGGCCTCGGTGATATTTTTCCCCTCCTTCCCCCTCCTTCGCCTCTCCCTGCCTCCCCCTCCAGTCCAAAGCCATATGGACTCCTTCACTCAGAGCACTAACCTTTGATGAATATGCCCTTTATTGCTGTTCACTTCCAGAGTTTGCAAGAAGCAAGACTGATTTTGCAACTGGTTTATTTCATATCATAAAATCATCCTGGGTAAGTAAGGATCACAGAAGTTCTGCATCTGAAAGTTGATTTTTACCCAACGAATAAGTTCACCAAAGTTAATCTCTTCATAGAGACCAAACCATTCCTTACTAATGAGAACCATGTGCGCAGCAGTAGTGCAGGTCTTGATAAAAATACTTTGATGCTCCAAATACAGAGCATCTTCAGGTTAAATGTGCCTGTGGACCCCCAAAAGGGCTTGCTTGAGCGATGCAGTCTGTAATCGGCTGTGGGCTGGATCCTCTGCTGCCTTGACTGTTCAGCTGGTGCTTGCCAGCTTGCAACAGAGACAGCAGGCCTGTGTGGGACACTTCACCATTCCTCGTTGTGGGGAATCCCCTGAGCACCGGGGGGAGGAGCTGTGAAGTTCCCCATGGCTTTACACTTGGCTGCTCTCTAAAGGGTGAGAGAAACTGGAGGGGCAGGATGGAAACCGGGCTTTGGAGATCAGCTTCAAAGTTCTGTGTTGTGAGACTGGAGTGGTTGGTACTTTGGGTTGTAGAGTTTCAGTTTCCTCTTGTAGGGGGTTTAGGCTGTACACAGCTCTAAGCTACCACTGGGGTGAAGATCTCCAGAACTCGCTTTCTAAAGTGCATTACATGAAGCATGTATTTTTTGGCTAACGCATTGCAATTGGAAGCCAGGAAAGATATCAATGGTTTGGGGAATTGCTGAAGAAATGTTTTATTCATAATCTAAATTTGAGGCTGTATTAATGCTGATGTCATCACTTGCAATGTCACTCAGCTTTATTTCCCATTCAGAGTGTAAAGCAGAAACAAACTTGCTGTCAAAACTGGAATGATTGTTTGAAAGAGTTCAACCATCTATCTGTGTCTTATGGGAACTGGCCGGGGATGGGAGGAAGGATGGAACAAAATCCACTTGGACCAGGAGCATGGGGGAGGAAATCACAACTGCAAGCAGACCATATGCTGTGGCTGGCGGGTAAATACGTGGGCTTTTTGTGCATTTATAACTAAGATTAATTACGTCTGCTTTATTACTTTTTATAGAACTTCAAGGAGCACACAGCTCTACAAGTTAACTATTTGTGTCTATGCATATTTATAAGAAAAGCTCCAGGGTTTTTTTTCTACTAATTATTCTTTCACAGCTAAGGACATCTGACACTTACCTCTCTGTAAAAAGATGTAATCTCATTTTCTACCATTTCTAATAATTAGACAAAATAGCTAATCCATACCAGATAGACCCCTGTAAAATGATATGCTTTCCAGTTTTTTTCCTTAGCATTTGCATGGGATAACATCTGAAGTTCCTGTCCTCAGACATCAGAGACCAAAATAACTCTGTGGGTAAAATTGAAGTATCAGGGCTGAATCCTCAGTTGCGTTACAGTAGAAGATGCACCAAGGTCTTTGAAGGTGATCTGACTGTTATTGGGAAGCCATCTGTGCATACATTTTACTGAATGTTTTGTTTCTGTGTATGGTCACCCTGAAGACTCTTTCCAGCAGTCCAGCGTTCCCATCACACGCTCCGTTTGGCTCTTGTACGCTCCATGGTACAGAAGTGTATGTGTGTGTGATGGGGATGTGTGTAGCACTGGCTTTATTTGGACTACATCAAGCTTAGAGTCACTTTTGTTGCTAGAAGGTTGCAAGCTGAAGTTATGGCAGGCCAGGGCACAGCTCACGCCAGCTCTGCTGGCCCCTCACACCTCCTCTTCTCCTTCTGCTCTCATCCTCGTCTTCCTCTCAGCCTCCTGACAGTTAGTCCATGGTCAAGGAAAGCAGCCTGTTTGCTACAGGGTCCTAACCAGGATCTGCCCCGCTGCTGTCTCACAGCTATTGTTCGTAGCTGTGTGCTGTGCATCTGTAGCTTTGTTTTGCTTAAGTCAATAAACAAGGGGTGTTGATGTTCCCTGCTCCCTCGGGCCTACTGTTGGGCAGTTCAGGTTCCAGGAGCTCCACCTGGAAGCCATCGTGCCTCTGCTCCCCCTGCCCACCCTGCAGGGAGTAATAGTCTAATAGTTTACACGTGTATTTCAATTATCTCTTCCCTGCTTTCAAGCTGTTTCCTACCAGGCATCTATCATTATGCAATAGCAGATTTGGGTATAATGTCCAGGCTACATTAAAGCCCGCCTTGATTGATTTCTTATAAAGATTAAGGTTGCTGACATTTTCTGCCCTAACTCAACTAGCACACGCTGGCTTTGATTAGCCTCTATTCCACACCAGTATAAATCTGGGTTGGTGGACTTAGGCAGAGGAAAGGAGAAAATCAGATGTGCCGGCCAGGCCTTTTGATGTCACCAGCTGCCTGCTCCGATTTGCATGTATTGCCACAGAAGGAAAACAGGAGTTCTCTTTGTAACTAATCACTCCAAATCAATAATTAATCTAAGAGTGCACAATCTATGTCATAGCTGGAATTATTGTGCCAGGTTTCATCACTCCGCCTTCATTTGCATCTCCCTAGTAACTGGCTGCGACAGGGAAAACAATCAGTGGGTTTGCTTAACCAAAATGTTAAGATGGAAAACACATTTAGCTTTAGGTGCTAAAAGCTTTTCTGGAGGGGGGACGAAGAGGTGGTTGGGGTGAAAGTTTTGAACCAATGATGTTCACTTTGACACCTGTGGCTTTTATATTGCTGTGGCAGAAGCAAAGCACAAGCTCGTTAGAGCTTCTAATTTTCTGCTGTTAAAAATAAAAGCTTTTCATTCTCTATCACTGCCCTCTGATGCAGAAGGGCCTGTTGTCCAGTAGCATGCAAGCAAAACATGTTTTATTGAGTGCCTTAGTTTGAACCCTTCATGGCACCATACTACAGGTCATGATTCCTCCAGACTCCAGGCAGCCCATGGACAGCTGCTCCAGAGGGGCAAGGTGCAGGCATTTCAACTGCTGCATCTGCAGGCTGTCCAGTACCTTTTAGTGCCAGTTTGCTTTCTCTGTTAAGTGGTGGTGGGGAGGAAGAGAGGATATTGCTCTTCACTTGGATACTTACCTTTATGTGAGGCATAAGTACTAAATTGGGGGAGTTTAATTCTCTAATTGTGATAGCTGATGCAGGTGGTGGAAGGATTTGATCTATGTGAACCTCTGCTTGTTAAGGTTACTAATATTTTAGAAGTATACTTCCATTGGTATTTTTCTCTTTTGAGCTAAAGTTGATGAAGGATGTCATACTGCACGCAGGAGATCTTAGTGAGCCAAAGAAGTTGAGGGCTTGAGCCATTGAACATCTTGGGCACTGTACCACTGTCACTCCATATCCAAGCTCTAGGGTGGCTGTGCAAGGTATTGCGGGTGGCAGCAATATCTCCCAGGGACCTGCAGAGATAAGCGCCATTTGGGAGGCAACTGAAATGACCCCGTGATCTAAAGAGGGGTGATACTGTTGAAAGGTTAGGTAGAAGAGATGGAGTTTAATGCTTTGATACTACTAATTGGTAGCTCCTGATCTAGGAGCTGGTATTTCTTGCCTTAGTACAACTTGGTATTTCTTTCTTTCTGTTTATTCGAATGCTTCACTCCAGCCTGTCTGAAGGCTGCTTTGAAGATGGCTTTCCTGTCTACCTTGGTCTGGAGCCTCTTTATGCTTCTCATTGAACTTGGGACAGAGAACCACAGATTAATTAGACCAGGGAAAATAAATAAGATAAATTATTTTCCAGAATCAAATTATTTTCCAGAATCTTCAACACATAAACAGTAAATCCAGACTTCAGGAAGGCATCTGGTACTTGATCCTTACTGACTGAAGTCCCGTCTAACAGAGGTTTCATGTCTTAAATAGAAATAAGAACTGGCAGCATACTCTGTGTAGAGCTAACCTGTAAATGTGCATCAGAAGTTCTCAAAGACTGTCTACTAAACTGCCCGCTCCTGTTTTTTCTCCAGAAGATTAGATGGAAAAGGTATCTAACTTCTATATTGTGATCCTTTTTTTAAATAGGAGCAAGGGGAAAACCTGTGTTAAGACTGGGACAACTTGATATGTGCCCAAAGGTATAAATGTAAGTCTTTTAGGATCTGTCACTCTAAAGATAAAACTAGAAAAAGCTAGAGAACAGGAACTCTTGCAGCTTAGGCCACACATGGCCATGCGCTTTTTAGACCCACAATTCAGATTTGAGTTATGGGTATTTGGAATAAGATTTATCTTGAAACATGGGCACTGAGGGTTTCAGGAGCTTTGTGATAATGTGGCCAATTTGTTGTTTGACTGGCGAGTGAGCAAAGTCTGCCTCCCTGCTCAGCTCTCCCCCGTCATGTACCTTTCCTCTCTGTCTTTTGTGATTCATATTTTAAGCCGCAAATCATACAGAAAGATTCTCGTTGTAGGTCATTTTGCACAGTGGTGATTTACTTGCAAATGCCACCCCAAGTACTTTTCTGTCACTGCACCTTAAATTTCATCCCTGTTGGAGCTGCAATCCCGCAGCCCGTTAGTCCCCTACAATGGGCCACTCTCTGGGTTCTGATTATCAACCTGTGTTACCATATTCTGTGTAATAGTTATTTTTCATCATCGCTTTGCAATTTCCTTGCCCTCTTCTTACAAAGAGGAAAAAAAAATCAGGCCTTCATAAATTGTGAATAAGCTCCTGTCACTTATGATCCATTGGTTTGTAGAAAGCCATTAATTGTGATTCCTCCTCATTAAGTCTGACTATGAAGATCATGCAGAGACCAGTGTTGCATTAAGCTTTTTTCGTTGAGAGGCAGTGGTAAGCCATGACCTTATAAAGCATAGCAGTCAGTATTTTTATTACTATATAAGATATGATGCATTATACCTGCCACTTCTGTTATGTTCATGGATGGTGCATAGCTCGTAGAAACTTGGTACTTGACATTTAAGATTGATACAGCACCCATTAATTAAAAAACACAGCCTACTACAAGATTCCTGGGTATTCTAGTTATTGAATTAGCACAGTATTGTGAATTGCTTGCTTTCAGTGTGTGAGAAACAATTTGTAAGCGGGTCATCGATGTTAATGCTGTTGTAACCTTTGTTGGTTTGCTTAAGGATATGTCCTTTGAAGAGATGCTTACATCTTCTGGAAAAGCTGCTCATTTCTGCCAACCAAATTGACCTGCTTATTTGTATAGTGATGGGAAAAAATGTGCTTAGGATACAGGTTACAACCCAGGCGCTCTGGTCTTCAAATTTGCTTAGAAAAAGTGGGTACCTGGTAGCAAGACTGTTATATCAGTGGTAATGGGAAGACCGGGGTCAGGGTAAGAGTGGCAGCTGGGTGTTGGTATCAAATACTTGCTCTTAAGAGTCATTCTGTTCCTTAGAGGACATATTTGAAAATATAATGAAAACTCTCAGCCAAGATGACGTAGCCCAGGTTTGCTAGCCCAGCCATGTTCTAGAGGGTTTTTAAAATCAGTTCTCCAGTTTTGCTAAAATCTTTTGGAGATGGAGTTGGAGTCTGCTGCTGTTCCCACTCATGTCTAGGTATGTATGTGCAACAGAGGGGAGCTCTTAGTGTTGAATTACATCCCCTCAGCAAGGAGAAGCATCTGTATAAGGTACCATGCAGCCACAAAATTGTACCTTGAATACTTTGTATATCGTGCAAGAGATAAAACAGCTTTAATGTAGCACAGATAAGAGAAAGTGGTTATTTTAATATCTGTATCTATCTGTGATGCTGCTAGACAGAAGAGAAGAAGTTAACTCTGTGCTTTTGCAATGAGTCTTGTAGCAGCAAGTTTCTTCTGTGAAAACTACAGTAAGTTTTACCTATTGTTCACTGCTTTCTTTAACTGAATTTCCCTAGAAGCATGTGAAGTCATTGGAGAGGGATCTGGGGCAATTTTCAACAAACTGACCTCAGTAGTTACCCTTATAAATTGTGCCCAGAAAGGAATTGGAAAAGGATAAGCAGGAAAGTTTTCAGACCTATGTTGTAGTTGCTTTGTAGGATTCTGAACAGGAGTGAGACCTGCTAGAAAGAATGCACTTATCAACATTTTTGGACAAGGAGTTTTGGGTCAGTGATCTCAATCCTCAGATGGAGTAGTTAAGCACAAACTGGCATGTAAATAGCCGTGTTTAAGCTCATCAGGATACAAACTCTGCTAATTTGAAAACTAAATTAAGGTTAATAAAGTGTATGCTAATCCACCAAGCAGAAATAACAATTGGAAACTGTAGTTAAATAGTTGCTTTATTGGGGAAATTGCTAATTGCATCTCCTGGGTAAACAGCTTGGGCTTTGGGCATAGGCAAAATAGGGCAGTTGCCTTGGGCAACAAAATCTTAGCCTTAAGCCAGACTGAGAAATATGTCCTGGGTTTCTCAGCAACTGTTGTGGCTTTAGATTTAGCAGTGGTGAAAGAATGTCTCTTGGGCATCTTCTTCCCTGTCAGGTCTGGAACGTGACATCCAGGATATTTTGCCATCCATGTCCTGCATGGGTAGCAAGCCATCCCCCTGAGGAAAGAAAAGGGAGAAGAGCCAGCAAACTTCCTCATCACCTTCTTCCTCCCTGTCCCATCTGTGCACTGTGGCAGGGAGGCGCAGTGCTGGTTTAGGGCTGCTGGAATGGGGCAGGTCTGCTGCACCACAGAAGTGAATGCAGGTGCCCTTAGGAGCAGCAGTCTAGGTATGTCCTCTCACTTAGGAAATCATATGGTATAATGATATCTGCTAAGATGGTGGTGAAGATTAAATGAAACAAAGTACTTGCAGTACTCTGATATACCCTTTCATTTTTCCTTGTTGAGTATGGAATAAGAATAAAACCAAAACCCCATCCTGTGAGCAAGGTTGTTTTTGGAACCAAATGCTAGAAGTTTTCTTCTGAGCCTGTCAGGGTGATACTGGCTGCACTCCTTCACACTGTGTCCATGAACGTCCTGCAGCTGAGTGGGTACCCTCTCTGTTGATAGCTGAAGGGCAGAGAGCGCCAACTTCTATGTCCTTAAAATGTAAATAGGTGTCTCCTTAACGTCAGACTGTTCCTTAAAATTATCAGATAATTTAATCAGTCTAAAATGTAAGCTTTCTTTCATATTCCATGTCTCCAAAATCTTTTTTCTTTTTAAGCTAATACAAAACAACAGGGGAAAAGAAACTTGAGAGCTAACACCATCTGTTGTGTAGAGCAAAGCAATACTGTAACCTACTAACACACCTTCTTCATTTTTTAATTTTTTTATTTCCCTGAGTTTGTCTGATCTATTATACCAAGACTGTAGACAGTTGGGCCTGCTTTGTCTCTGCTTACCTTAAAGTTTGATGTAATCTAGTATGATGTATTCCCTAGCTCCCGCAAGACAAATGAGGAATTTGACTCTCGAGAAACTGCCTCACTCCTAAGCCAAAATGTTCATAAAGCAGTAGCTACTGTTTATTCACTCACAGAAAAGCATCTATGATGTCTCACAATTTTTTGATCTAGTTGCAGAAAACCTTGCAAGTTAAATAACAAATACCATTCTTGGAGATCTGCCTACGTTACTGACGGTGCCTTTAACCAACAGGAGAACAAGTAAGGGGTCGGTGATCTGGCTTCCTCTTTGATCTCAGTGTGTGGTAGGGAAAAGCATCAGCCCAAACAGAGAAGGTATGTCTCAAAACAGAGGAACGAAGGAGGACGTTGGCTGGACAGCTTCTGAGCTTTTTTTGTTGATAAATGGAATAGCTTTTAAATAAACTGTGATTCCCATTTGTTCCACTTCCTGTTACCCCATGCCAGACTCATGGTAGCCTGCAGGTGATTTCTTTCAAACACTGAAGGAGAACAATCCACTGACAGGGAAATCTCTGCATTGATTCATTAACTGTAACATTCACTTGCAAACCCTTCTGGTCCTTAGGACTTAAAAAGTTCATAACTGTCTTTACTAGTTCTTCTGCAATAGTATATTGTGCTAATTTGTCAATCTAATTAGTTCCTCAGATGTCTGCTGGAGATTAAAATTGTTTGGGAATGGAGCTGGAATGTGATTTGGGAGTCAGGCTTACAGAGAGCTCTTCCCAATGTCAGAAACAAACTTTGTCTGTCCACGTGGTATCATCAAACAGGCTAGGTTATCCGTAGGGAAGTTGGTTCATTTCAAACAGCCAAGATGTGCTGGCTTTGTGAGCAGTAGGCACAATAATTGCTATTCCTGGAAAACTTTTTAGAGTCTTGGATCCAAATCAAAATCCTAAGTTAGTCTGATGTTATCTGAGAAGATAATGCTAGAGCTTGTAAAGGTTAGTCTGTGGGTTACTGATTTCTGAAGGAGATTGTTTGCTGTGAAGGCATGATTCTGGCTTAGCATCCTGCTCTGTGCTGTAATTCTCTTGGGCCATCACTGTGTGATACTTGAAGCTTTTTGAGTTGGGAAGTGTTGCGAAAGCCATAAAGTTATATAGCACCTACGATAAGCTTTTGATTTGCCTCTTCTGTTCCAGCTTGAGCTGGCACTTTGGTACTTATCCAGAAATATTTGGATATAAATGAGCTGTGAGTATCTCCTATTTGTTGCAGCAATAGGAGATTGAAAGGCTAAAATAAATATAATATTCTTAAAATAAATCTAGGGAAAATCAGCGGCCTATCTTCAGCATTTTGGCAGCTAGCGTTGTATTTATTTTTCTTTTCTCTGAGTCAAACTGTGACATTTTTCTTCTCTCAGCAGGAGGAAGCCAAAAGCATATATTGGGGTGGTTCTGTGAACGGCTGAAGCATTTATGGCATTCAAACCAGCGTGTTTTGCCCAGCTGTTTAGGAGAATATGCTGCATAATTGGCGTAGCATAAACAAAGTGACTATCGGTGGGCACAGCTGTCACTTTTTATAGTCAGACTTAGTGGAGAGCCTGAGAGTAACTTGTTACGAAAATCTGATGGGTCTGTTTTGCCATTCTTAATTTGTAAGTTTCCAGAAGAATCTAGAAGATTTCTCAAACATCTTGTGCTTGTCTTTTGTGCAGGGAAAACTATAATCATGTTACTCATTGAGATACAACAGTTTCCTTCAGACTATTTTTGATGTCCAAAATTAATTTTCAACAACTCTTTCAGATTTGTGTGTACAAAGGGAAGTGATCAAGCTAAACTTAGCTGAGGCTTTGGAATGTAGCTGTGTTTTGGTTGTGTCGGTTTGGCTTTTTTGGTTTTGGGTTGGGTTGTTTGTTTTTCTGAACAAGGATGGAGGATGATTTTTTTTAAAAGAAGCAAGCAGCTTTTCTTTAAAAATAGACCATACTCAGTAATCAAATCCTAAAAAACTTAATGTGCTGAAAAGATTAGTAATAATTTCTTGGATCACGTCATTGCCAGATCTGAGTTAGTTTCCTGGTGCTGTGAAGTAATAAACTTGTTCAGAGTAGGAATTGCTCCAACTGCAACAGTTCTGTAAACAGATATACTCTAGAAGTTGTAAGAGGCTACTTCTCCCAGTGTCATGATTTTCCAGCCAGAGAAAAGGGGGAAAGTGTGTTGATAGATGGTTGCCTTCCACATGAAGGAATGGGTGGAGGGAAACTGCCTATTCATTATCAGCATAAAGTACTGTCTATCTTCAATGAAGGCAATACTAAGTCACGTACCACTATCTGGACAATCAAATTTGGGGGCAGTACAAATCATCTGTCCCTTCACTGATTTGCCAGTTGATTGGATCACACTGGAGAAGACAGGTCTGGAGAGGAAGATTGAAGATGACAGAAGGGCAAGGTCTTTCTGGAGAGCTTTACTACTTAAGGGAAGTCAGACAAGCAGTGTAGGAACCAGTGTTGGGTAGAAGGAGTTCATGGTGCAGTAGTTAATAGGCTTTCTCGATGAAGAGTCCCATGGAACACAAAGTTTGTGTAAACTTGGTTCTGTGGACTCTTGAAAAGTCCACTTCAGGTTAACCATTAAACAGGTTCACTTTTCATATAAGTGTGATGGGAAATGAGACTTTAAAATTTAAAAGGAAAAGATGAGGTTTGACACTTTGTAGAAAACTCAGAAGTGAAGAGATCAACCAGAAGTAGAATGAGCTGTGTGTCGCTGTGTTCTTGCAGATATATCTCTAGGGTCAGTAACTGAGCTTCAGAAAATGGTGTACCCCAGGAAATCTTTTCTATGGCCTCTGAGGCTCAGCTACCTGCTTACTGCTCCTTACTGTAGTTCCTTTGCATTCATTTGTGACTCAGTTGTACCTCTGGGGCCAGCAAAGGGACCAGGGAAAAGACTCTTCTTCCTACATTCCTATTTTGTCTCCTTTCATCAGATCTATGATAAGGAGCACATAACGCACATATGGACAGAAGAACTAAAGACAGATGTTGTCCAGCACAGTAAGAAACCCCAAGTGAGGATTTGCTTCAGCTTGGGAAGATGGCTGTATTTGTCTTACCAAAGACCAGAAGAACTTCCAATACACAGCTAATGTAAAACTTTCTCTTAAGCAAAACAAACCCCACCAAATCATGAACCAAACAACCTGACAACTGGGAATAGGACAGTGAGAGTGGGTTTTTGTTGTGATGGTATGGGGTTTTTTTGGATTTTTTTTTGCTTGCTTTTTTGGTGGTTTGGGTTTTTTAGTGTATTGCAGCCTTCTCTTAAAAGCCTACAAGCAGAATTCTAGGTAGCTGTGGAAGAGACCTGATGAGAAACACGTGAGGTTAACCTCTTTGAATAATAATGCCATCTGCAGGAGTTTCCCAGCCATCAGCCCCTGTCCCAGAAGACCATTTGTACTTCACAGCATTAATATTCATTAGATGTAACACCATATGTTGCACAGCAGGACGCATTGCCAGCAGACTGTTTGTCATAAAGCCAGATTTAATAAAGCATTGTAAAACAAACATTATGATGATAAATACAAAATGACAGGCTAATTAAGAGAATCTTAATTGCCATTTTTCCGTAATAACATTTGTTTAGTATGTATCTGTCTTGTGCTGGTACCTTCCTTGTACAGCTTTTCATTCTGTGCTGGCTCTGTAAGGGAATCTGTGTCTTGTATGATTTAAGGCACTTAATGCTTCATTGCAGGAAACAAATTCAAGATCAATGAATTGTCACTATGCTACGGATGTGAGCAATCATTGATCCCCAATCTTGACGAGTACAAAAAAAAACCCCAACCTGAAATATAGATTTCAGAGGGGTGTGAGTTCGTTAGGGACAACTTAATGCCCCCTCTTGAGGGAATACATTGAAAATGCAGGAGTTGCAGTGCTTTGGACAGGTACTGTACAAATCTTTTACAGAAGGAGCACTTTTCAGCAAGCAACTTAGATTTAAATTGCAGTTTTCACATAGCAGTGCACAGGCTGAAAGGCCTCTTTGTTCCTCCTTCACTAGAGCAGAATTTCATTATTGCTCCATTCCTCTGTGCTGGCAACTTCATGGGAGAGGAAGGGATTTAAAGAATGTGAAACTGTATTATGAATTAATGCAGAGAAGTGGCATCTATTTTTCTTTTCTGTTAGCTTTTTATCATGGTAGTTGCCACCAGAGTGTCAGGAAATTAATATATCTTTCTTCAAACCTGTCAAGAAGGTGAGCTGCAAAAGTTTTGGGAACTTTCAAAGTATTTCTGTGTTCCTTCTATACTATGTTATGTCTGTTCTCACAGCTGCCTTGTCTCTGCTATATGAGGAATACAAAGAAAAATCGTGACCTGAGATGGCCGCAGAGCCGTCTTATATGGGAGGTTTGCCCCTCATAACTGAGGCTGTAATTGTGGTTTGTTTTTAAAATTCTTATCTTGCTGAGATTTCTTCTTCTGCTGGAGCCAGTTTCTACAGTATTGTATATCATTTGGTTTTGGGGTCTGACTCTACTATTTTGCAGAGATAGACTTATGGCCATAACTGAAAGGAGGTATAAAATGGGAAGTCAGGGGAGGAAAAATCCCAACCCTTTTGAGTAGTACGGTGTGCTTTGAATTTTACCATAGTGTCCTTCCAACCAGGTATCTTAAACCTGTCATTCATTTCACAAAATAGAATATCCTTACAGATAAAAAGAGTGAAAAGGAGCTAAAAGATTATAATGCATCAATTTGAAAGCTATTTTACCTCAGCTGGAATATTTTATGTAACTTGCATATAGATTTTGAAATGGTAGCATTTTAGAAACTGGACTGTGCTTGTAGCTTCTTTGGGGGGGGTGTCTTTGGATTTTGTTGGTGTGCTTTTCTACCTCTGCATTGTAACTGCATGTCTACACATCAGGCCTTTCCAAATGAGGCTTTCTGTATTGAATTAACGACCACTTAAGAAACTTCTAAAACTAGAGATAATATTTTATTGACTTCCCACTTCATTTTTGTCATCAGAAAAAAGTAGGTATAGAAAGACTAAAATAATTAGGTGTGATGTTAGCCATTTCAATTTCTTTTTTGTTATTTTACTAAGATTGTGATAAAATTGAGGTTGACATGTGGAATATGCATGAGAAGCCTTGAGTTATAAAGAAGGCTGCTGTAAGGGGACTAAAAGTTTCTTAGTGTGTTGTTTGTTGGTTTGATTGGGGGGGGGGGGGTGTCTTTTGTTTTTTTGATGGAAGTAGGTGAATTTTTTTTTATTTCTTTTTTCTGTGAACATTTCCTGAAGTGAAATTTACAGTCCTCCTTAGCCTTCTTCCCGGATCATCTCCCAGTAATACCCTTTGCATAGCATTTTACTCCTGTTTTTCATATTTAATACAACTTCTTTCTGTACTCTTGGGTTTTGATCGCACTTCTCAGGTTTCAAGGTTCTCTCCTCAGCTCACATAAATTATCAGAGCAGGATCTTCTAGCTTTATTCTGTTCCTCTGTTATTTACTACTTTCACTCTAGGCTTTAACCATATTGCAGCCATTACTCATTCTCTTTGCTTGCTGCGGTACCTTCAGATGGCTATTGGGTGTTTGACACTGTGATAATCAATTCCCCTTACAGAGTGTGAGGTGAAGAAAATATCCATCTCTACCTTATGTAGTCTCAACAGGTATCACCAGAATAAAAAAAAAAACCAAAAATCTTCGAAAAAATCACTGTGCCTTAAAAAATCGTATTCATAGAGGGGGAAGAAAAAAGCTTGAAGAAAAAACCTGAATATTTCCAGGAAAAGGTACCTGAATCACTGAACAACCTACGATCTTCAGGAGAGGCCTTAGTCTGAGGAAAAGGAACCCTCCTGGAGCGTGAAAGCGCATACACAACACTAGAGTCTGTATTTGAAACTGTTCTGCAACTGGTGTTGAATGCCACTAAAACCAGTGGTGGTTCAGATGGTGAATCAACTTGGGGCTCAGGAAAGAAGTGGGACGACAAGGACAAATTAATGACTAATTGAGTGCTTTCTCTTCCCCAAAAGGGTGATTGGGTCAGTCATACTCCTAGGCAGGAAAGATGAAGTAACTGCAGTATGGTATCGAAGTGGAGTGAGTTTTAAAAAACTGGAGATAGCTTAGTGCCTTCAGATTCTATCTGATATATTTAGAAATAGTAAATGTCATGTCTAAAATCAGCATCTTCACCTAAGAGCCACAAAGATTAAAATATTTGTGTTGGATTGTTTTTCTATACACCTTTTGCATTTTCTGACATGGAAATTTTCATGTCCTGGAATTTGAGCTTGATCATTCAACTACAACCAAAAAAACTTTTAACCTATCTAATGTTTCCTCTTCTGCTTTTCCCGTTGATGTGAAAGGAGGATTTTGCATGTCTCTGCTGTAGTATGCAGCATTTAGGAACAGGTAATGTCACCATGGGGTTGTGGTGCTTTGTGCTGCTGGAAGCTTGTTAGATTTTAGTGATGTGCGAAGGGGACATTTGACCTTTTTAGGCAACTCATAGAACATCTCAAGAGGATCATCAAGTCTAACTCCATGCTGCTTGTAGGACTTGTGATCCCATAGTGTGATTCTTCCACACTCAAGCTGGAGTTGTGAGGTCTGATGTCACTACTAACAGCAGAGGTGACAATTGGATCTGCCTTTTCCTCCCTCTGCTTCAGCTGGGCTTGGTGCTCCTTGCTGGTGCCAGCTGTGTTACGGTGCTGGTAAGAGCTCTCGTACAGCTCCCCAGAGGTAGTGGCACCACAGGGCACATACCGATTGATTCACAAGCTCTAGTTTAGGAAAGTAATTCAGCACCTTGGGAGTTGAGGGGTGAATGAATATCCCCAGTTCCTTGTGTGCCTTATGCAGGTATGCTACTCTGATTTTTTTTTTTGAGTAGCGAGTATATTTTTTCTGTCCTCAGGCTTTTCTTGAGTGCTGTGATCAAAAATTGATAGGCAGATGTTGAATTTGAGGTGCTGTTCTGGCCCTCTTGACTTTAGTAAGGATCTTTATTTGGAAAAGAGAATGTGGGTTCACATATTGTAGGCTGGAAACATCTTGGGTTTGACACATTTGCATTTTGTGTGATATTTAGTAGTTTCACATGGAGAAAGCCCAACATGAGTTTTCTCTGCACAGAGAGCTATCTGTCTGTGAGCGGTGACTTACCGAAAGCAGTAGCGTGCAGTCAGTCTTCTCGCTTCTTACCTCATTCAGTACTACTGTGCTAAGAGGAGATGTGCAGTTTATGATAAGAATGGATTTTTAAGTGAGCTTTAAAATAAAATATCCTCAATAGCTCGGTGTTTCTTCATGTCTGCATATGTTTTGACAGCTTTGTCATCTTAACCACTTCAATAGGTAACACCAAGTAGAACTGCGGTTTTTGTACTCTTATGTAACAAAGCTTTCAATAAAGCAGAAGCAAAAGGGAAAATGGATTTTTTTGCCTTTCTAATAGGTAAATAAAGTTGCGCTCTGCTGCTGAATCTGTCATTGGCACAAGATTTCTGATAAACTTCTCGGTGAGAGGCTGAGGACAGTTAAAAAATTAAGAATTGGATGTATGCAAGCTTATAGGGACAAATCAATAACAGTAAAGAAATGATGGAGCATATCTGCAGCAGTGATTGTTTGGTTTGTGGCCTCTAGGTTCAATAGGTATAATTTAAAACAAAAATAACCTAGATAAACATCAGAGCTGAATACTATTCAAGTGCTGTGCACGTCTTTCAAAAGCAATTAGCCTTACTCCCCTTGTAATAATAATGCATATTGTCACCTGGGTAGCTCTGAAAATCATGAAAACTTCACCTCTCTAATAGCTGCTGCTATGCTTGTAGCATCCAGTCTTGATGTAAGCGCAGTCCTTACTTCAAGGTTCTGAGGAAGCTAAATGTTTGCATTTGTCAAATAGTATCTGGGAAAATTGATATTAAATGCAGTGTTATCAAATGAGGTCCAGAAGGTCTGAGTTGCAAACAACTGGAAACTATGAGTCTGTTCTGGGAGACAAGAACAGTGGCGGGACCCTTGTTCGGACTTGGTGCTGCTGCTCTGGTGCTGACTGAAGGTGATGGTGTTTGAGAGCTCTTTGTTGGCTGGATGAGGCAGTTGTTCACATGGCAAAGCTTGTTTTCCTTGTAGCTGGACTTTGCATGGATGGAGAAAGAGGGGTCTTCCCTGAGCAAGTCCTCAGTGGTTAGCAAGGAACAACAACCTGACCACTGCTCTGGCTGGACATGCTTTGTTGGCCAAATGTGACGGAGCAGGGTGGTGGGGAGTTAGCATTCACTGGCTTTTGATTTGGCACAGCTTCTGAAGTAACAGAAAACACAAGTAAGCAGTGATGAAGGGCAGTGAACCGTACTACAGCCTGTTATTTCCAAGGACCCTAAATATAAATCATCTTCACAAAATGAGATCGAAATGAAACATGACAAAATGGAATGGGTACCTGAAAAGATTTTAAAGAGCTTTTGGTTATTTATTGTCAAGCCATCTGAGGAGGCTAAGAGAATAAAGCATCCAGAAGTCAGACATAAGGTTCATAAACATCTGCTCTAATGGGTTTGTTGGTGGGGTTTTTTTCATATTTGACCCACTTCCTGCTGTGTTTTAGTATCTTCCCAGAAATGGTTGCTCTGGAATCTGAAGGGCAGTTGTAATTAAAAAATGCCTCTTAGCAAGGGAAATAATACAGCAATTGCTTCTATCTTCCAGCTTTCATACCATGCAGCCCTCACTGTGCATGACTGCACAAGTAGCATGATACAAATACTAAAATGTGGAATATATGCCACTCTTCAGTATATTGAAAAAGGATTCGGGGGTCTCCACTGGATAAGGGACTGCATAAGCTTTATGTAGAGCTAAAATTAATATTAAGAAGATTCAGAAGGATATACTGGAAGGCTCAATTAATTCAATATTATTGTTTGTAGGAAACTTTTGCAGAAAAGAAAAGCTAACTAAAAACCTCATTTTAAGCAGAAAAATGTGAGTTACACCTTTGCACCCAGAAATGAGAAGTAAGACTAATGGGCATGGAAGGCCATAGTCCTTAAATGAAAACAAACAAACAAATATTGTATTTTAGGGGAGGAGGAGGGAAAATAGTAATTTTCTGGGAGTTATTTGCTATGCTGGTAAACCAGACTTTTCAAACGTGTCTGTAGCACATGTGCTGGTATTCCCGTGCACAGTGTAGATGCTTTTCCGAGCTATACTCTAAGCTTCATACCACAATGAAGAAGCGCCATCAATATGTGAATAGCGTTCTAAATTATTCAGGAACAGCCATACTGGCTTGGATTAAGGTTTATGCACAGTGACATTCTGTGCTACATCTCAACCTTGGACAAATATGTTAAAAACAAGCAGCGAGCTGCTTGACTATAGGACATGAAGATATACGGTCAGGAGGAATGAGAGCTTGAAAGAATAAAGTGATCTCTAACTGTGGGAAATATTGCAAGCTTCAGTGTCTGCATGCAAGAAGTTAAGATAGGAAGGAACAAGAAGAGGGGTATAGGAAAAGGCAAAACCTTTAGAGGGGATTATAAATTGATTTTAAATTAAATTATTTTGGAACTTAAATGGCACCAGTGAGATCCAGGCGATCCTGTTTTCTGACTCTGACTTATATAATGAACACTTGCTGCATTTTTAATCTAATCTTATCTGCTGGTTTTTTGTGGTTGGAACACAGACTTCTTGATTTCTTATATCAGTAAACAATAAATCCATTACACACAACAAAAGTCAGCTTAGAATAAAATAGTCAGAATCTTAAATTGACATTTTTCTTAAACTTAGCTGTGACTATTTATGCTCTGAGCATCCTCTTGTGCATTTGCTGGAGAATGTCTGGCTGGGTATTTTCACATCTGTCAGTAAAGCCAAACCCTAAATGTGAAGTATGGCATTTGGGAACACTTTGTGAGTTTGTGATGATCCCCAGAGGGCTTTGGGCTTGTAAAAAGCAAAGAAAGGATTAGGTAGACCCATGAATGCATTGTCTGCAAGAAGAATAGTGTTGCTGCGGTTCGGTCGCACATGTTACATCACTTTGGACAATGATCTTGACAGAGCGTAACTACTGCTGTGTTTGAGAAGTAGAAGTGTTAAACTTCGAAATCTTCAAGGCAAAATCAGGACTTGAAGGAAATATTGTGGATTATTTTAGTAAATACTTGTTTCTTTTGTTTGTAAGAAATGACAGAATAAATCTTCTAATGACTAACTTGGAGGAAAAAAACAGAAACCGCCAAAAAAAACCCAAACTGGAAGAAGTCATTGTTGGAAACCAGCAAAGCCATGGTCCTGTGGAAGTTCAGGCTTCCCAAGTCTTCCAGCTGTAGCCCAAATGGCAGTAGGAAAAACTTATCAGGCACTTGAAAAAGAGCCATCATCCTCAAGAGTATCTGATATCTTTCAGATTCATTCATGTAAAAATAGACACACTGCAGAAAAAAAGAGAAGTATGCTTCATGGGTGATGCTGCAGGTGGTGGGGAGATCTGAATTGGACAGGCAGGTTGACCTCTGGAAAGCACCACCTCAAAATAATCATGGTATGATTTCAGACAGGGGAACTTAGAGGAGTTATTTTTAATAATTTTGTCATTACCTAAAGCTGGTTTGTTGTATGGGAGAACAGTTTCTTACAGAGGAGCAGTTTTGTTGTTAAAACATTAAGTGGGTTAGGTTAGAATCAGGCCTCCGGTAGGTAACTAGATGTTTCTGAATTGAAAAAAATCCCTGTGTAATCAAGACAAGGGATGCTGCAGACTGCACTTTTAATTGGATGTTGGTCCACCTTTTTGTTTTCCCTTCCTCAGTCTCAGTTCAGAGACTGACAGGTAAAAGTTCAGTGTCCTGCCTGTCCTGTTTCTTAAGCATGCTATTGGTGACAACTTCAGTTTGAGCACTGCACTAAATTTATGCTAAAACTGTGATGCAAATGTGTTATTCTAAACAGTGAGAAAGAAATGGCTAGTAAAAATGTGGTTAGTGTGATGGTAGGAGCTGTGGTAAGCTTTTGACTTGTTGACCTACAATACTACTTCTTCATTCATTTGCATAAATGTTATATTTAGTGTCTGTCATAGACTCTTCTGAAGGAACTTTGAAAACACTAGGCTAGTCTGAAAAGAACTGATGCCTTTCCAAGTCCTGTGTACATCTCCAGGATCAGTAGAAAAAGAACTTCTTTTTTTCCTCAACTGGGGGGAAAGGGGATCCTCAGCACTCTCCCCACGTGTACACCCTGAGCCAGAGTTTTTCATGGAGATCTGAGCTCTGAGGGCTCTTGGTCATGGGAAGAGAGGAGAGAGTCAGACAGCTGACTGCTTTTCTGCATATGCCGGGCTGTCTAATTGCTCTTATTTGCTGTGATGATGTAGATTTGTCCTCTATTCATTTTCACCAAATCCACCTGTGCCTTTTTATGAAGGTATGAGAACATTTCCTCAGCTAAAGGGAATTCTACACTAGCTGTAGTAAGCACTTCTGTTGTTGTTTTGTAGGGGTTTTTTTGGTGGGTGTTTGGGAGGTGTTTTTCATTTTTACTGAAAGATTATACTAATTAGAAGCACCCATGGTAATTCTAAATTTTAGCCTTTTCCTTCCTACAAGAATAAAATGCAAGTGCATGGGTAACCAAACATGCCAATTAACCTGTCAGTGCAGAATACTTGATCAGCTCTCCTTGGATATACATCTTTGAAGTGCCTTGTAAACAATGACACACGTAATGGCTGAAAGAATTCATCACTTCTGAGATGTATCGACTCGGTTAGATAATTAGCTAGTTTCTTTTATGCTATAGGGCATTTCACCTTCAGTCTTCAGCTGCTGGCCTCTGGGGACAATTATAAGTGGCTTCTGGACTTGTCCACCAGGGATTTCTTCCAGGTATTGATCGTGGTCTCTGCAAAACTTTCTGGATCCCCTTCATTTCCTACCTGGCCTGAGGTACGGTTTTTACCTCCTCACCAAACAGACTTTTTCTTTTCTTTTTTTTTTTCTTCTTCTTTGGGGGAAAAGGAAATTGCAGGGGGGTGGGGGCAAGATGAATAGCAGAAGCAGATGCCTGTTGCTGCCATGGCTTCCCTGCCAGCCGTGTCCTGCACCTCCCAGCTTGCAGATGCACCGCTGCAGCCCAGTCACAGTGTATGTCCCTTGTGTCTGAGGTGCTTCTGCACCATTTGAAGCTGAGATTTATTGCATAGAGCGTGGACTCTGGTATAATCAGTGATGAATCACCAAGGACACTGCTTGGAGAGCTACTTATCTAGGAATACTGTTCAGTGCCTGGGGAATAATGTACAGAAGGAGGTAAGAGGTTGTTTTCCCAAGCATACTTTTTTGATCACAAAGTCAGGTCCAAGGGGAGTTTTAGCTCTCATATCTTGTGCTCAGGCTATGGAAAGTCTGCCAGACAAAAGAGGCAATAATATTTTTTTCTGTGATAGCTGTCTAGAAACAGTCTTCTCTATTTCCACGCTGCACCACTCTGGGCAGAGCAAATCACTCTGGTACTGGGAGAGGAAGAGACTGCTTTGTGTTTGAAAGACTGCCTAGTCATGGCTTCTCCCTGGCCTGATTTTTACCAGAAAGAGGGCCAGTGAGTTTAATCTGACATATGCAGTTGGACACTGGTTGGCAGCCCCTGTATGTGTGGTGATTCTGCTGATATCCTACAGTGGGTAGGACCCTAAGGAAAGAGCTGTTTACAGAAGATGGCTCTGAGGGGTGCGATAAGGGGGTTTGAAGGAAACGGGAACACCTGAGGCCAGGGACCTATAATCTCTCAGGCATTTTGGGCAGGGGAGGCGATGAGAGTAGGAGCTTGTGGGCAGGAAGCACTGCTCCATGACTGGCTTCACCAAGGCTGCCATGTCATCTGTTTCCATCCATGTGGGCTCCATGTTCTCATGTTGCTTAAATGACTTTTGCAGTTGAAGTTGTAAATCCCCTAGGTCTACTCTTTGGGATTGCCTTGCCTGCAAAAGCTCACCTTTAAAATTCCCTTTGTAGCTGATTGGTTGTCTGTCCTTCCTCCTGTCCGCAATGAATTTGGCAAATGAATTCTGTGCCTCCAGTTTCCAATATAACCCAGTGTGGCAATAAATAATGAACTGTTTCTGAAGCCTGCTAAAATAAATACATCTTAAAATGTCTAATGAAAAATCAATCAAATAGCTCATACCTGTATTCATTTCTTTCCAAAATATCCATGTTTATTCTCTAGAGCATAAATGATCTTTCTTCTGATAACATTAATAGTGGGGCATTATGTATCTTTTCTATCTAAGAATACAAATGGCACATATGAGGGAATTGATCACCCCCATTCCCAAATATTATGTACTTGCATTGTCAGC
Organism: Hypotaenidia okinawae; assembly: GCA_027925045.1. Taxonomy (NCBI): domain Eukaryota; kingdom Metazoa; phylum Chordata; class Aves; order Gruiformes; family Rallidae; genus Hypotaenidia; species Hypotaenidia okinawae. The sequence continues at coordinate 98,736,150 of BSDF01000001.1, forward strand.
AAAGGTACCAGCATGTGAAGTTTATATGTTTATATATTTAAGTAAATCATTTGAGGCATTGTCTTTTTTCTTTAGGTATAACTCACAGTGCCCAATATTAATAAAATGATTGGGTAACAGCTTCTGACAGCAGAGCGTGGTTTTACTGTTTGACTTTCATGGAGGCTCCCAAGCACTTTCAAGTGAAGTCAGTATCTTGATCTCTGTTTTTGCAGATGGAAAAGCTGGGATCCAGAACAGGGAAGTGGTTGGCTTAAGGTTTCTCAGAAACCCTTGAAACTGAAGCGAAGTCCCCAAGTTCCCATTTAGTCCATTAAGTTCAGACAGCTGCCAAGCACTGTATCCTTATTTGTGTTGCAATAGCACTTAGCAACCTCTGCTGGGGTCAGGGCTGCAGCCTTGCACCAGACAGCCAGCAACCATCCCCTGATTTGTATCGCTTGCAACCTAAACAGGCACAGCCAGGAGTCAAAAAGAGGATGGAAAGGTGTTGAAGTGACATATATAAGACCAGACCTCAGGAGAGTGAGTAACTTCACTGGGAAGTTCTTGAATTTCGGCCACTGGAGGGGATTTCTACTTTGCCGTTATGAAAACCATCAAACTCTTTCCACGGGGTGAGCCCACAGTTCTGGAAGCTGGTGGAAGGACTGCAGACTGTCGGTCAAATGCAGTATTTGCTGCTGTTTGAGGGGATGGTTGTTCTGTTCATAAATGAACTGGGTACACTTATGAAATTGATAGTCATATTCCAGTTTGACACAGCACGCTGGGGGAATTTGATTGCTTTTAATGGTTATATCCATGACAAAAATGGTACTTTAGGAGAAATGCAGTTATGGTTCAGTTATGTAACAGTCAACTGATGTTGTATTAAGGAAAAAAAAAAAGAGTTTCTATCTCAGTATTTCTAGTGGCTGTTTTGTTTTCTTTTAACTGTCACAAGACAGTAACTTATATATGCTGAAAACATATGCTCAGTGGTTACAATTCTGTTCCTGTAATTTTTAAACAGTAACTGTTCCAGTTTGATAAAAGATCTCCATGTCCTAATTAGTCGAAAATAACAGTCCTCTCAGAGGACACATATTTCTGGATAGCACTAATCATGAGTGACTCGGTCAGCTGTGTAGCTGCTAATTTAAATAAACAGAACTGTGTTCATTCAGCATCCAAAATGCAGTAAGTCACTAAAAGGAAAAAAAAAAGTCTTGAATGCTTTGCAGTAAAAATAAATTGAAAAATGTTAGATTCTTCCCTTCCCCTCAGAGTTGGACAGCAGAATCTCCTGGTCCAACATTTTTATAAAGATGATGCATTTTCCTAAAATAAGTTGTGGTTGTGCTGTCCCCCAAATTGAAGACAATAATTTACAGTTGATGTAACAAGCCAACAGATGTGTTCTAGAGGTTTTCTGTGCTAATGTGTGCCTGTGATACAGACATTTGCACTTGTAGGGTTTTCTTGACATCTCTGTTCAGGTGTATTTCCATCATTTGTAGGAGGCATTGCTTTACAGCTCTTAGGAGAAGGCAGGTTGCTTTAAAGCAGTAAGGAGGACTTACCAGAAACAGACTCCTCCTAGGTGAAGTATAAGCTGCACATTTCCACTCTGGTAAGGTGCGATCACTACACACCATTAGTACCGTAGCGTATAACTAGAAGAAGACCTGCAGCAACAAGCAGCAGTACTGCTGAGACAATGAGAGTTGTCAGAATTGCAGACAAAGAAGAAAAAGGGGCTTGTGAACTGTCTTTTCTGGCCCCGTGACCGAGGACAGCCTGTCCTTTACAGATTTAAGTCTCACCACCTGCATTCCCCTACAGCACTCAATTATCCATTAAGTTTTTTAAGAGAAACAGAATGGCAATTAAGCCTGGTACAGCAGTGCAAAAGCGGTAGAAGCCCTGGGCTTGCTGAGAAATCTATCCATAAATGAATTAACTGCACAAATAATTCCAGCTAATTAGAGGTGTACATTCCCCAAATAACTCGATTTTCTCATTTACTTAATTGAGTTGATGGTTGCTCTGGGATGGAACAGCAAACCATTCGGTGGTCATTTAAGGTAAATACTCCTTTGACTAAATCTCTTCAAACAGTAAGGATTTTTTCTGATAACTTGGAATTTACCATAGAATCAAGATAGCTGTGGGTTCTTTTTTTTTTTTTTTTTTAATTAGATCTTAGTGCTCAATATTTTAGAAGATGGAGGTAAGCTGAGCTTAATTTACAATTCCCAAGTTCAGCTGAAAAGTCGGGACTATGAATAAGGGTTGTTGATCAGTGAAGTAGGGTCTTCATTTCACACTTCAGAGAAATGCTGACAGGACTGACAACTTTCAAAATGATGACTTAAATAAAACTGCTGTGCTTGGATAACAAAAGCAGGTATTGCCTATGGCCTAAGCATGCTTCTTGGGTGTCTGTGTGAGTTAGGAGCCCTCATATAGGGGAAAATGAAACAAAACTAGCAAGCATTCCTCAGATGATTTCTCCCTAAATGATGTGAGAAAATTAAAGACTTGAAACAACCTCACTTGTTTTTCAGCTTGTTTAAGCTTCTCCCCCTCTCCCCTCCACACTTTCACACAGCAGACTTTTTTTCCAACATGTAATGGTGGAATCTTACCCATACTGAATCAACCTGCTGTTTTGTAACCTTCAGATGAAGACTCTCACTTAGCATCATGTCAGGATACAAAGTGACTGGTAAATCAGTTTCCAGCTTTCTGTGCAGTGTTCTAATAACCCTTGGACAATGCCTCGGCAACCACTGAGTGTCAATAAAATATCTTTCTTTTTCTACTTATTCTTAAGAGGAGGAAAATACAAAGGTACTGATAGTACTGAAAGCATCCCTTTTCAAGAAGACCAAATTCCTTTTTTGTGTCAGGACCGGGTGAGAAAATATTTGACAAAGACTTTTGTTTTACTTTGGTCTCTAACAGTAACATAATGCTTGATGGTCAAGAATTTCCATTTTGAGATCGAAGGATTAGGAATGCTGTTAAACACCTAAAAAAAAATTACCAAAAAAAAAAAGGGAAGGGGGGTGGGAAGAGAGAGAGAAAGTAAACCAGGAGAACAGCAAGGCTGAAAACCAGATGGTAAATGCCTTTTTCTTTAAGAGAGGAAAAGTTAGAAAGGTGTTCTTGGTCTGTTTCCTTGGAATCATTAAATGCACTAGTCCTTTTGTTAAGGAAATAATTTAAGTAAAAGGTAACGGCCATGGTGCTGTTTGTCATTAACTTGTACCTGCCAATAAACAAGAAAATCCATCTGTTATGTAGTCACTTTCCTCATAGACCCTCAAAGACATGTTCCACATGTCAGGGAAAATAAGGAAACTGCCAGGCCACCCAAGTCCTTTGCAAACAGAAGATTTGTTTGAGGAAACCTTGAGCAGGTCCAAGACAACAGCCCCATGTACAGCAGCTCTTTTCAATTTCTCCCTATCGTATTATTACTTCACCAGCAAAACTTTTCCTCTGTTGTTTCCATTCTCACCCTCTCCCAATATTACTTGGCGTCCTTATAGAAATTCCATTTCTGCTCAGTCCTGCACTTATTTTTCTTCCTCTTGTTGTTCTTCCGCTGTTTATTTTTCTTTTCATGGCTATATTTCCTATATTTTCAGTGATGCAAGTTAATGGATGTTTGGAGCAGGACCATTTCGGATGCTTATGGACACAGGAACGTTTGTCTTGAAGCAAAAGGGCAGGCTCCTTAATTTAGTACATTGTTGAGACCTTAGTTATTTTGTTAATCTTTTTTTTATTGGATTTGATCTTCAGCAGATTCAGCAGATGTTGCAAAACAAATAAACCATGTGCAGTGGTTGTTAGACATTATTCATGGTGTAATCCCTTTATCCAAATGTAAAAGTTAAACATATGAAACCATATCCTCAGATAACTGGAGAAGTTCAGTACATACTGGGAAAACCACCACAACTAATCCACTTCATTATCTGGTGCAGCCCCTCCTCTCTTAAGGAAGGTAGGCAGACAGAAGGAAGATGGATTCATGCCTATGCTTTTAAATAAATGCAAAACAACCAAAAAGGGTCAGTTTCATTGCTAATGCAACACTGTTGACTTCAGTGGATTTACATTAGGGATTAATATAGTCTTTTGTCTAATACATATTTTCAGGAAGGAGGAAGATGGGTTTTATATAAATTCAGCATAAGATCTGCTGGCATATAAACAAACTAAAGAATTGTTCCCTTCTCAAACATCTGTTAGCATGAAGGTCCAAGCCCTGTGTATCTGCCACAGGTTGTTACAATATAGCTGCATTACATTAGCAAAAAAATACAATAACCATTTGGTTTCTTCTTTAAACAAGAACTTAAGGAAAATTACTTTCAGGTGGAGGGAGTGGTGGTTTGGCAAGGTTCTCTTGGCAGAGCTGTGGATTACACATGAGGGAAAGTTGTTTGGTGGCGGAGCAGACAAATTGCTTAACAATTAATAAAAATGCCTTGTGTGTCTACATGACAAGGTGTTGTGTGGGAATTATCCTCTCCCCAGCTGCTCTCCACCAATAAAATATGGTCAGTCCTGTAGGATTTCAAATTGCATGCAGTAAAGTGCTCTTAAAAAGGGTAACACCTTGCTGACTTGCACAAGCAAAACTTCAGTTATGTGGGTTTAACTGGTCAAACTTGTATCTAGGCTGCAGAGCCCTGCTTTTCAAAAATCTTCGGTCTTTGCAGCCCCATATCAGTCGGAGCTTTATTTTTTGGTGATGTGAAACTGTGTAAGCCATGTTTAATTGTATCAAGTCCTGCTCTAAGGAAATTGTATCAACTAGACCAGAAACAAGCAAAAAATTTAGGATGAATGGGAGGAAAAAAAATAAAGGCAACTTTTTAAAGTAGTAGTTTTTCAGCTACAGTTGTTGCTTCATGGTCTCAGGTCTGAGAAGTTTAAAAGGTTCATCTTTCCTGAAAGCTAGTAACGTTTCTACATGAACGTAAGCTAAATGAAAGATACAGGAAGTCTTGTTTTGATTTCCAAATCTGTATGTGCTTAATGGTAGTGTAATCACCCTTTCTGTCTCTTATGTTCCCAGAGCTCTTTGGTGGCTCAGTTACCTATCCACAGCCATGCTGTTCCCTGCTTACTGACTTTGTGTGAGCTCACTTTCCTGCATCAGGTGACTTTATTGTCAACAATTGCTTCTTGATTTCATAGAAACATAGAATGCTTTGGGTGGGAAGGTACCTCAAAGATCAGCTACTTCCAGCCCCCCTGCCATGGGCAAGGTACCTTTACTAGACCAGGTTGCCTAAAGCCCCATCCAACCTGGTGTTGAACACTGCCAGAGATGGGGCTTCCACAACCTCTCTGGGAAACCTGCTCCTCACCATCCTCATAGCAAAGAAGTTCTTCCTAACATGTAATCTAAACCTTCTCTCTTTCAGCTTGAAGCCATTGCCCCTTGTTCTATCATTACACTCACTGATGAACAGTCCCTCTCCCACTTCCCTACAGGACCCCCTTAAGTATTGGTACTCCATAATTAGGTCTCCCTGGAGCCTTCTCTTCTCCAGGCAGAACAAGCCCAACTCTTGCAGCCTGTCTTCATAGGAGAGGTGCTCCATCCTCTTGATCATCTTCATGGCCCTCCTCTGGACTCATTCCAACAACTCTGTGTCTTTACTCTACTGGTGACCCCAGAGCTGGATGCTTTGCAGGTGGGGTCACACAAGAGCAGAGGGGCAGAATCTTGACCTGCAATCCATGCTGTTCTTGATGCAGCCCAGGATGTGTTTGGCCTTCTGAGCTGCCACCACACACTGCCAGCTCATATTGAGCTTGTCATCAATCAACACCCCTAAGCCTATTCTCCACCCAGTCTGCAGTTGTGCTTGGGGTTGCACCGACCCACATGCAGGACCTTGCACTTGGCCTTGCTGAAATTCACGCAGTTCACATGGGCCCATCTCTCCAGCCTGTAAAGGTCCTTCTGGATGGCATCCCTTCCAGAGGGATGTGTTGATTTCACCACACAGCTTGGTGTCATCTGCAAACTTGATGAGGGTGCACTCAATCCCACTGTCCATGTCACTGACAAAGATATGGAACGGTGCTGGTCCCAGTACTGACCGCTGAGGAGCACACAATTTGTCAAAGAACTTCTAAGAACATTCTTTTAAGTACTAGACCAGTAGAATACAGTGTGTAGAAAGCTATTATGAGATCAGCTGCATCTGTTTAGGACTCGTATGGGTCAATCTTAATCAGAATCAGAGCATATTTAGTGTATCAGTTCTTGTTTTACAGAATGGCTGAGATGCTACAAGCTGAAGTGTGACACAAAGCAATAAAAGCTCCCAAATAACTTCTTAAAATCACAGACCTAGATTTGAAAATGTTCTTCTTCTGAGGAACATATGATGGGCTCTTAATTCTGCAGCTTTCTTCTTGTATGAGAGAAAAACTTTGTTAGCCAATCTGTAGATCACTGAAATGAGGAAAGTTTGTCTTTTTTTTTTTCTTCCCCTCCTGTAATGCATCATATGGGTTTATTCTGCTGACAGTTCTACAACCAAACTTCTTTCTATGAGAACATCATATCATCTGCTCCAGGGTTATTCGATCTTCATGTTATCTGCTATGCTGTGCCTCTACAATATCTTTTCTGAAATACAGTCAACTGGTTTTTCTCTCTTACCAAGAATAATTTCTATGTCTCATTGAGTTCTGCAAATTTTCCTTCCTGAAAGCAATTTTTCTAGCAAGTTTTGACAGTACAGATTGTATCCCTTGAGGGGGAAAAGAAGTTCTTGGAACTGCTGCACTGTGAGCAGATGTCAACTTTTCTGAAAAGAAATCCAGGTTCCTGGATGTAGTTTTTCTCCTTAACGTAGTGTGAGCAGTTCTCATAGCACTGACAAAGTTTTATCAATGGTAATTATACACGAGGTACTGTGAGGATTTCCTCTTTTTGGAACATATAATTAGATATATGCACTACACAGCCAGCATTTTCCCTGAATTAATCTCCAGTGTTTCATATTTGAGATCATTTTGTTCCCCTGTGAATAGCTACTTTCAACTTCAGATTTAAAGACATAGATTTGGGGCAAGATGGTGCTGTTTTGCTCAGAGCTATTCAAACTGAAGCTATAGAAACATGCTGGAAGTCTTAGAGATTGGACTTGGCATATAACAGAAGCTGATGTGACATTTGCCTTGGGCAAGGATTTTGTTTCTTCTGTAGAACTTGAAATCGATAGGACTGGGATAAATTCTTCTATTGCTGCATCAGTATAAAATAATCATTTTGGTTTGACCTTTCCCATATATTCAGGAATTGTCTTGTTTAAAAGGATTCCCTGGGGCTTGATGAATTAATTGTTTTAATTCATTATATCAAAAGCTGCCATATTTGCACCTATATCAGCAAAGGCTGAAAACTTGTATTAGGAGTTTACAGCACCTCCTAAGCAGGGCATTTTGGCTTGTAAAGAAAACGTGTTGATCTAGATCTCAGCTGATGATGTAGTACAATCACAAATTATTGCTGAGAAAACTGAGGGGAAATAAATAACAAAAATAATTTTTCTGATGTGGAATTCATGTGCCTCCATTAGTTAACACATTTGCACCCAGAAATGATTTGTATAATGTTGCAATGATTTACTGCATTGACTTCAGAGAAGTTTTTACATTGATAGTATGGATCCATAGGAGGCTGTGAGATAATGGAACACCCCACAGTTTCCTGGCCCCAGCTCTGCAAGAGTGTGCTTCAGCCATATGAAGAGCTGGGACTCATCAGCAAGTGCCACCAGCACCCTTCCAGCTTGAGTCCCTGGCTCTGGAATCTATGCTGGTACGCAGGTACTTGGAACTTGTAGCTTGCAAACGGGATCCCAACAAAGAGGTGGTTGTTCAACAGCATAGATGTTAGGCAATAAAGGGCTTGTCCGTAGCCAGTTGCTGTGCTTGCCTGCAGCATTAGCGTCAGAACAGTTTTTGCTTATTTTACGTGAAGGCTTTTTTTATCCTAAGATGGGCTTGATTTTTTTTCTTATCAGCTTATGGTAATACAGATTGTTTAGAGATAAAGAAGTAAACCACTCTTAAGGAATACCAGTCTAAAGCTTTGCATCAGTTAAGTCAAATCTATATAGGCAAAGAGTGCCTTTTGGGTTGCTCATTGCTCTGAATTACAGTACAGTGCATCGACTTTCAAAAGGCCTAAGTATTTCAGCCACAGACTGGTAGGTTTCTCCATTAGGATGTAAGATATCTCTTGGGAGTTTGAATCTAGGTAATTCTCTGTCATATTTTTTTGTAAGCGAAAGCTTGATCCTTTACTGAACGCAGCAAAGTCTTCTTTTTTCTTTTTATATTTTATATTTATTTTTACCCCCACGGTCCTGGGATCTTCCTAGGGTGTTAACTCCTAGTTGTGTATGTTAAACTTACAGTCCATTGGTGGGCATTTGCTCTCAAACCAGTATTCTCTGTAGCATTTCCTCCAGCCAGCAGGTCGCCCTGGGCTGTTCCACACTGCTAAGCTGTGTGATGCATTGCTGGACTGTCTCTGCTGCATTTCTGTGTTGCAGCATTCCCCCAAGAAGTGTCTCTGAGGTGGGGCCCAAGTTGACCCCCACTGACACAGATTGAAACAGGACTTATCAAGTGTTGTTTCAGATCAGCTTGTATGTCAGCAAGATGTTGAACAAAGCAATACAAATAAATGCAAGCACTTGCTAATAAGGATGTTTATGAGTCAGAAGTTTAAATTATTTCCTGTTCCTAGGTTATACATGATGTATTCAGATGATCTGTAAAAGAAATCTGTTCAGTTTGATTTGTTTTCTACATTTCTTCTTAAAGCCCATTTTTTCCCTCAAATCAAAAGTACAGGATTATTATTCAAGGATGGACTTTCTTGCTTCTTTCTCCCAGGGGTAGTATGATAAGAGTCTCCCAGTGCAGCCAATATGCATTCTTTTTTGACTATATATCCTCAGAAGTATTTTTATGGTGATGTATTAGCTCTGACTTCTGAAGGGAACCTGAGTTTCATCTGCCTGGGAGCTTTTATTACAGGTGCCTTTGGAAGGGTAATGTCTGAAGATAGAAATCAAAAATAAAGGTGGAAAAGAATTACTACTTGTCAGAGACCCTTATCTTTCCTGTCAGTCTACAGGGGTCTGTGAAATGGCCTAGATTACAGATCAATAACAGAGTGCTTGCACTCAGCTAAGAAAGACCAAAACCCTATAAACTTTAAAACACAATATCAGTACTTGATTGGTTGCTTGCCGAGAGCTGAGCTTTACTGCTTTGCTCTTCCATCTGAGATCTAGGGAATATTTATCTTCTCAGTAGTATCAGTAGATGGTGAGCTAGCTGGTCTAGTAGTCTTGCCAACCTTCTGCAACAACATCTGTTAAAATGCTCTAAAAGACTCTGCAAATGCATTACCTTCCTAATTTATTTTTCTGGTGATACCAATTGCTGGAGTTCCTAAAGGGTTGTTAAACGGGAATGTACAAACAGTGTCTTCCAAAGGATTAATAACACCTCAGAAAATGTCCTTCTCTAGTAATGCTTAACTTGTTGTCTTGAAGTTTTGACCAAGGAAGCTTTGTCTTGTTGGTGAGATTAGCACGGTGCTTGGACAGAAACACGTAGCTAATTTTTTTTAAAATCCCATGTTTACTAAATTGAGTGGTTATAAGTCTCACGGATATTTCTGGTTCTGATACATAGCTGAACCAGCAGGTTCAGAGGAGTTCATGTATGACAGTTCTGCTAAAGATGGCATGTTATTCTCCTTACTGTTCTCCTCTTGAGCTGGTTTACATAATCTTGGGAAGAAATTTTATATACAAGTTTGCTTGATGTGGAAAATACACGTTTCTCAATTTATACAAGTATGTTGGGTGCTTACACTCAGATTGCACATTTATGCTGGCCCATTTCTAAACAAAAAGAGATGATCTTTACCTATTAGAGAAAGTTAGGTAAACGTTAACAGATGTGTACCAAAAATGTAGTCTCTTCTGCTTGCTGTGCAATGGTGTTAAGAGCTTTCCAAACATTATCCTCTGCTCCTCGACAATTGCTGCAGGAGAACAAAAGACCTCCAAGTGATAGCTCTGTGCATGCTCTGCTAGATGCTTTCAGGCTGTTGGTCCTGGCACTGGGAGTGAAGTAGCATTTGCCACCTTTGTATATATTGAGTGACTGGAAAAGCATAGTGGAAAGTATAGGCAGTCAGACACTTTGACTTCATTAAAAAATGGAAGATTTAGGATATTTTCACCCCAAATTGTGTGCCAGGGTATAGGAGGAATGTGGCTGTCCCGTGAGAGGGCACAAGCCAGAAGCTGGAGTGACCCAGCACAGCCCATGCTCTCCCCAACCAGGATGAGTGCTGAGTAGGCAGAGTTGGAGTGCTGGTGGTGGGGTTCAGTGACAGCTCCTAGCGTGTTGAGGGTGTGAACTAGGGCCAGACACCCTCTGGGAGCTGGAGACAAGGCTACAGCATGGATTTAGTCTGACCAGAATGGGCTTGGGTGTAAAGTGTGCCTGGGCATGGTTCCTGGTGTAGCCTGATCAGGTAAATTAAGGTTTTTGGGTGCCCCAGAGTACTGAAATCCTTCATCACACAGAAAGAATGTATTGTGTACCCCCTTCTGCAAAACTTATTCTTTTTATCATAGCTGTGGCTGCTATACTTTCTGTGCTTTTATTAAATATGACTGAATTTTATTATGTGAAAACTTACCTTTTTCTTATCTCTAAGTGCTCACTTGTTCATTTCTTTGGTTGTCCCTGCAGGCATATTACACAGAGTTTGTACCTTGATAATTTATCAGTGCAAGGTGTATGTGAAACTCCCACAAGATAGCTGATGATGTCTTTTGCATTACTAAGTGGTGACAGCATGTCTTCAGGATCATAGGGAAAACAACAAAAGTCTACTCTAATACTTGTAATGCTCTTTTTAAAACTATGTGAAGGTTGGAAAAGTCACAGGAGAAACATCTGTGGGGAAGACATGAGTTCACATAGGTTCATAGGGCAATTAATCTTGCAAGAGAGCTTGAGAAGCCTCTATTTCAACCTCCTTCTCAGTTTGGGGTCAGCTATGGGATCAGAGCAGGTTGCTCAGGGCTTGATCAGTGCTGGAGACTGCCCTGTGGGAGAAAAAGGTTTTCCTTACAGCCAGCACAAACTGCCCATTTCAACTTCTGCCCACTGTCTGCCATCATCCCACCATGAAGTTCCTGGTTATGTCTCTCAGTGACCTACCCATAGGTAATGGGGACAGCTATTGCATCCCCTCAAAGCCATCCCTTCTCCAGTCTGAAGAAGCTGATGTGCTCCAGCCCTTACTCATTCTGGTGCCACTCTTCTGAATGTACTCTGGTTTATCAAAGTCTTCCCTATCTTGGGTGGGTGGGATGGAAGAGATTGGATGTGATATCCTAGATGTAATCTCACAAGTGCTGACTAGAGGAGTTTCCCTTGACTTCCCGCTTGTTGGATTTTTTTGTTCAGGCAGCTCAGGCTGCTGTTGGCAGCATCACATCTTACCCTTTCATTTCAAATTGCAATCTGCCTTGGACTTGCGTAGGCTCCTCTTGATTTATTTTTTTTTTTAATTAGTGTCACCTCTTTTTAGGTACATCTCATCTTGCAACATATCAAAACTTTCTGATGTTTTTTGTTAATTTTCAGTAATTACTCCCATCATTGTAGAGCACCCGGGACATCACAGAGCATTTGTGGCTGGCCTCCAGGTAGGAGCTGGATGAAGTTGAATAAAGAAGAAGAAATAAGGCTGAAAATAAAAATTCAACAAAATTATGAACATAAGACTTATGGAAAGTCTTTAATGGAATAGAATTTTAAAAAGACTTATTCTGTTAAAATGGCAAAGAATTAGTTGATAAATGCCTAATTTTTTTTGAAAATACATGTATCAGTTCTGAAAAAGATTTATAGAGATAAGTTCTATGGTGACCTACTTCCAAATTTGGTGCTTTTAATGGAAGTTTATTCTTGGAGGTAGGTGGAAAACCAGGCCACCAAAATCATACTCACTGTTGTCAAACTATTAGTCAGCTGTGAAACCATAAAAATGACTGATTCTGTATCAGTCACCTGAGCTGTCTAGTTCATTTTGATGTAGACTCAAGTTTAAGGCGGTCTTTATAGTGTGAACACAAAAGGGGTGAGTTTGTTTATGAAGAGATGAAGTGTTAATACTTCTAAGCGGATAACAGCAATTCATTTAGGGCCAAGTAATATTTTGACATTATTTCTTTATGTGCAGAGGATTTTTGAAAATTGAAGTAACTGGAAACAGCTACTTCAGGTCTCCCAAGTGAGAGCTAAAGCTGCAGGTGATGTTCCAAACGTTATGCATTAGATAGTTTCAGTTCATTCCTTTAAGGTCGTGATGAACTTGTAGCCTTAGAAAAGAAGGCCTGAGCCAGCCAAAAAAAAAAACAAAACAAACCAACCTGAATTACTTCTCATCTCATGGGATGCTTTTCTCTTTTTGATGGAGACTTCAGGCACTTGGGGGTCAGTGTGGAGCAGCTTGCACAATGTCCTCTTGGCTGTGCCCCAAACCGTCAAACCCTTTTCATTGGTTTTCATTGCCAGCATTTGCTTATCTTCACCAGCCCCAAGATGTGCAAAGCCAAATAAAAAAAAGTAAAGAGAAAATCAGGCCAGATGGAAAAGGTGACCAGATGTTTTGGTGAGGCTGGGCTGATCCATTAACAAGAATTCTGTTTTGTTGCCATAAATGTAAAACCTATTATTGTACATTGAAACACCCCAGTTTTTGTTATCCCAGACCTTTGTTCTTCATTTTCAGATGTACTGAAATGGCACTCTACTTTTCTTTGCATCATGGGTATAACAGAAAAGAAATGGCTTCCTCCCCTGACTGTAGAAAAAGTGTTTCAGAGAATGGTTTCCTAAAGAGCAGCAAGCCTTGTGTGAGTTACTGATACCCTCTCTCCAAAAGGATTCAGCTCTTCTGGGTCTGCTCTCAAATGGTCAAAGCTGCAGTTCTTAAGGACTCCTGACCTGAATGGGAATGTCCATAGATTCTCAGCAAATATTTGTGTCAGTTACTGGTTTTTTTTTATTGAAATAAAAAATGTAAATTAGCTGGAGATTCCATAACCTTTGAACAGTAGTATTTTTAACTGGTAATGGGAGGTATAGCTGTGTTAGTGAGAATGAGATGTCTTAGACAATGAAAATGTATATATTTAAAGAAACTCCCAAACTGTTTCCTTAGACATTGTGACAATCAAGTTCCCTCCTATTAATAAATGACAATCCAGTTTCAGATCAGAAACAAAACATGCAATTTTGACAGTTTCTTATCCCTTAATGGCAGAAACTTGAAGTTCAAAATTAAGTATATAACAAATCATTCAAGAAAAAAATGAGTAGCATGCTTGCATCCAAAGTACCCAAATTTACTTGAAGAGCACACTTGACAAAAACAAAGCTTCAGCTAATTCATATTAACTAAAGGTAAAGAGGCCAGTTTATAAAATAATTTGGCTTCCCTCAGGCTACTTTCTGCCTCTACCAACGTGGTTAGGTGCCTTTGGCACTTTTGCAGAGATTGCACACATTTAAGAGCAATGTGAGAAAAAAAAACCCAATCAGGTTCTTGAAATAGATGACTGACTGCAATTGTGCCTTGGCACTCTCAGCTTCACTTCTTATCCCACGCAACATGTGTTAAAGAACCTGTGTGTGGCTTATATCCTTTTTTTTCTCTGACGGTTAGTTGGCTGTGCATCTTTTCCTTTGGTAGGTTTAGGCACATACTGGAATTGGAGACATACTGAGTTCTTGAGAGCCGAGTACCAAAGGGCAGAGTGTAAGCAGAGCAAAGGCAAAGCTTCACCTAACAGCACCTTGCTGAATTCAAAAGGCACAGAGATAAGTGTACAAGAGAGAGATAATTGTGCTGGACTGGACACGGAGTAATACTGTAAGTGGTTGTGTATGTAGGAAAAGAAAGTTGAGATTTTGCCCCCTGAATTGTGTCCTCTGAGCTTATTCAACAGAAGGAGACAGAAAAGCTGTTGGGGCATCACCACTTCAAAGGCAGAGCAGATTGCCCATGACCGTATTTCAGATTATCTTTCATCCTTTCAGATCCAGTCTCCATTCTCTTGTAGCCTGCACAGCCTCTGTGTTGTTCTCCCAACCCACAGGATGACTGCTGTAATGCTCCAAGTTCCTTCAAAGACAAAAGTGCAAAGGAAGAGATACAAGTTGCATGTCAGGGTGCAGGCAGCAAATATGGAGGAGTCTGTCAGGATGCAGTTTATATTTCAGCCTCCACAGTTGATAAGCAGCACCAGTTTGATATCACATGCTTTTTGGTGCTCAAATTGATTACTTGCATGAAATTTGTACCTAACGTGAATGCTGTGTAAATTCACCACACTGGGATTTGCAGGGTTTTTTTACATCTAAGATGTAATGCTAAGACTTGTAATCTTATTTCAACAAAAGCTTTACCTATCTGTGTTCAGAACCTTTCTTCCCTGAATTTGTGACTATTTGTGTATGTAGCAATGTATTCTAATAACTACCCCACCCCCAGAGCGATGCAAAAAGCTCCAAGCTCAGGTCACCAGGGCTTTAAAGAGTACTGAATGCATTCCAGTTCTCGGAGATTTGCAAGGCCAGGAGACTGAACAAACTTATGCTCACAGGAAACTGCTGTCCTCACAGTTGAAACTTGCTGTGAGTCTCCAGCAGAAGTGGGATGAGTATGTTTGTTTGTACTGGTCTGCGCAGGCTCCCTGGCTTGCTTGAGTCTGTGTGTACATTTGCAGCTCACTTTCTGTGCAGTCAACCACGCGCACAAAGTTATGGTGCCTGGCAGCTGTCATGGAGCTAAATGGCTGGCACATACAGTAGGGTCTTAACGTACTGTTGCTGAAGGTGAAACCACACAGGCTGAAGAGAGAGGTGCTTCCCTGGTGTGTTTGCAGGATACCATAAGGTTACTTGTGGAGAAGATGGTCTCTTTTCTGCATTGTTTTCAAAGGAGGCAGGACTTTCCCTTCACCAGATAACACCATCCATGCCTTCATTAGCTGTTTGTCAGGACAACAGAGTAAGTCAGTATAGTACCTATTACGATAATGAAGAGGGGCAAGGGAGAATGAAAGAGCTGAAAAAGAAGGAAATTCGCGGGGAAGAAAAAAGAATTAGCGAGGCACGGACTGGGGAAATTCCTGTGGACCAAAAGAAGATGACAGCATGTGGCAGATGTAAAGTAAGACTAGATAATGAGTGGGTACAAAATATTTTTTTTGGTTAGCAAGCGGCTCTGGGCAGATGAAGAAATATGTGAATAAGACTGAGGGGACATAGAGGAAAAAGTAATTTTTCATGATGTGATTTTAACAAAAGGCAGTGAAATAATTTATATCCACCTTGTTCCTATTTAAGGTTAGTATGAACGGGAGCCTAGTAGCTTATTGATGCATCCACATATAGGACAACAAAAATTCATCCTGCAGATCAAGGGTATAGCAGGTGTGCTCAGTCTTCTGCCTTCAGGGATTGCTCTCTGAATGCTTATAGTAGTTAATCTCAAATTGAACAGCTCAGTTGCTCACTGAAATAATTAATTACTCAGATGAATCTCTCTCTACTAAGTTAGCAGTGCAGAGGTCTACAAGCAGGGCGCCTGCAGAAACGTAAATGTACAAGCTGTTTGTAATGCTTACAAGTTTGATACTTTAAAATTGAGATTATTTCTTCAAGAAAACATCTTTGTGAATTATCAAGCCAGGAAAAATGACATACAAAATTCAACAGACAAAATACTTTCACTTTTATTTACTTAATGCAAAGTAATTAGTTTTTCAAAAGCTTAGTGAAATTTTGGTCTGATAACAAGCTTGCAATAGTTAATAAGTCTAATTTAAACAAAGAATTGGCTAAAACGCTTAGACTGCATGTGTTTTGAAGGCAACTAAGGCACCATCATCCCAGTGTGATAAGATAAACTACCAGATGTGTGCATTAAAATGTTCCTTGCTCTGTCTTGGTATTAATTTAAAAAGAAAAAAATAAAATCTTTGCCTAAAGAATTTTTTGAATAATTATATATTATCTCTTCAAACAGAGGGAAGTTTTCCCCCTTTATACTGATAGGGATGTCTGAGTTACACAGGTGCAATTCCCATTCTTTTTTTTCAGTGGTAAAGTCTGGCCCTACATATGCTTTCAAGCATCCAACTGCAGTATTTCCCTCCTGGTTTGTAAACGTGAACAGTTATATATTTCCCTTTTGCTGACTGTTTTGGCATTCCTCCTCAAAAGGGAGGAAAAAAAGCCCCAAACTTATAAAGTTTCCTTTAGCCCCAAAAAACCAGAAACATCTGTTGCAGCCATGAGCATTCGGTTGTCTATGGAAAGCTGTGGCTCATCACAGAGGGTGCCTGCAGCAGGGCAGCCACCAGCCTCCGCAGCCTGTTGCGGGAAGGGGAGAAGCCACCCTGGGGTACCAGTAGCTGGGTGGGTACCAGCAGAGCAGGGGTACCTGGGGTGTGCTGGCCGGAGGAGTGCGTCACACCTTGGCAATGGAGGAGTGCTAGAGCTGAAGTGCTCTCAGAGGTTCGTAAAAGAAAAAAAATCCAGTCCTCGCATTGGGTAAACACACCTGCTTGGCAAGGAGGGTGACTGGGAGTGATGGGATGTGTGCTTTCCACCCAGGAAGGAGCTGCAGTGGTTTCAGGGGATGCTGGGGAGAAAGCCATGGCTGCTGACCCAACGTTTTTGTGCCAAAGAACACGTTCCCCCTCAGCAGAGCTGGCAAGAAGTGACCCATGCCGGCTGGTGCTCTTAGAGAACACTGGTCTCTGCAAGGGTTGAGCAGGTGCAGGGCAAGCCCCAGGGGTGCCTCACAGGGATGGTTTGCCTTCCTCTGCCACGCTGCCCTGGAACTCCAGTGCCTGCTGCAGCTGTGGGATTTTGGGAGAGAATGGTTGCATGCAGCATGAGGCTGACAGGCAATAGGCTGGCTTAAAGCACAGAAGCGCTAAGACCCCTCAGTCTGCGGTCCCTTTGTGCCTTTGAAGATATTGTGGGTTTATACTGACTTCAGTCTTACTCGCTTTTTTTTTTTTCTTCTGTAAAAGTAAGCATTAAGTAGCCTGTTGAGAAAACCAAAAGGACAATAAATATTTTTAAGGCTTATGGGAACAAATGAGAATGCTTTGGGGGAAATCAGCAAATAATTGAATTACTGTATTCAGACTGTGCTGAGAACCAAACAGTCAAACATTTGTGCTTGCTCGCTCTCAGGGCTCTGACTCCCAAACAAATTATGGCAGCCCCGCAAATTACTGTGGCTCAGTGGTCCCACCAACTGTGCGTGCTTTCAGCTCATGGCTGATGGAAAGTAACGCATTCTCTTTATAAACCCCAAAGAAAAAGGATTAAGCTAACCAGCATTAGCTTATATTTGCTGAGAGCGTGCACGTGGACACCGGGGGTTCAGTTGACTTGCAGTAATTTGTTAAACTATGAATGAATGAAACTTAATTGTGAACCTCGGTCACACACACACAAAGTACCGTTTGCCTGCTACTTTGAGGCTAATGAAATGAAATTTATGAAAGGGAGGAAGCGTCTGAAAGCATGAGTCTGTTTCAAGGGCTGATAGGTTTAGTTGCCTCTTTTGCTGTCTACTCTTTTGTGGCATGAGGGCATATTGCTGGTTTTATTTGTCTCCATTTCATGTCATGTAAAAGTGAGGATGATAAATGACAGTTTTGTATTTCACTTGGAGTGTTTGGGGTACAAAAGCATTGAGGCCTGGAAATGTCTTGATGACTACAAACAGTCAGAATAATGCGTGAAAGCCAGCTAACTTAAAAAACAAAGTGAGCCTAATCAAACCTCCGCTAATGAATGTGAAACCCCATTTAGCTAAACTGCTTTGCATTTAGGGGCAAGAAAATGCCAACCCAGAACCTCAGACTTCACAAGATCATTGAGCCTGGATGTTATTCCCTGTGCCTACACACACAATATCATCTTATGTCTTCCTTACTCCCAGACGACACGAGTATTAAGAAGGAAAAAATGAGCATTGTATAATGAGCAAGTGAATTCTGCCAATATGTGATGCATTAAGCTTCATCAAAGTGTTTGAGGTCCAAGAGAGCATACTGATATGGAAGCCACATTACATTTGATTATTAAATTACTTGGAAGATAGATGTAGGTATTACTGTAGCACACCTGCAGTTCTTCCCCATGCACTTTGATCTAGCAGATGATAATTTGTAATGGCATCTACTCAACCCCGGTCCGCCTGCAGATTGTTAGGATGGCAGCCGATGTACGTTATGGCTCAGTTACTGGCAACCGAGATGTCTGTCCAAAAATAAATAATAATTTAAAAAATCAGTTGCCATTTATCAGCAAACCTTCACCCAGAAAGTGCTGCTCATGGGGTGCTGCTGCTGCCTGCTTGCTTCCACATCTGTTTCATCAGTGTCCATGATGCTTTGTTCCCTGTCCCCTTCCCTAGCAACTCCCATGTATTTGGCTTTTCATATGCTGGTATTTGGAAGCACCACTAATGACAGCGGATGCGGGAATGGCTTCTGGCTGACTCACTATGTGCCTGCTGTTCAGGAGTGGTACTCCACCAGGCTGCAGCTGACAAAAGAAGGCATGGGGTGAAACAGGTAAAAGGGCCACTTCTGAGTCCTGTCATCTGGCAGCTTGACAGGAGGAGCAATCAGACTCATGTCAGCAAGACAGGAATTTTAATTGAGAATGAAGCCGCTCAAACTCATTAAGCTGGTCTTAATTTGTAGCTTAAAGGTAGCTAGTTTCCATTAAGACTGAATATAAATACATGCACACAGTTTGACCTGTCAGGTGCCTTGGGTTTTGCTTTCAGTCACAGAGCTTCCTGGGGGCTAGCCACCTTCCCAAGGGAGCAGACAAGGTGGGAGGAAAATGATGAAATTCCCACTGCAGTTTTCAGCAGAACCCTTGGTTTGGGGGAAAGATTTTTTCTTTTCTTCCAAGGAAAAAGCCCTCAAAGCTCTGATGCCCCAAAGTCCTTCAGCTTGGGCTGACACTTGTGCACACCTTCAGTGAAAGGCAAGCAGTTTGGGTGAATCCCAGGTCTCCTCCTTGTTCCCCTGTCATCCTCCTGTTGTGACAATGCTGGTTTAGAAAAACCTTTACTCCTTTACTGCAGCCTTAGGAAACTAATGAGAAAATGTTTCTTTTGCCACAGCAAGAGCAAATTAGGGTTTTTCCTTCTAAGTCTCTCTTTTTGCCTGTCTGCATCCATCTGGCAACTTTTCTCAAAGCAGAGGACACTGAGGCGAACACTGTGCTACCAGGTGTTTCACAGAGTATGCTCCTCACTGTGGCCCAGGTTTTACTGGCAGCTTCATTTTCCTTTTAACATCTTCATCCTCAGCTACTTTGAAAAAGAAATTGTACACACACCATTTCCAAATGATCACGTTGCAAATTCTTCTCTTACTAAAAGGCTCTATCGCTGTTTCTTTTCCTTTTGCAAAAACATCAGTTCTCCAGGTGTGTTATTCAAATGTCAAGCACAAAGATGGGATTTTTCAGGCAATGTCAGGTACGTGCCATACACAAGCACAGCGTGAAAAATGATTCTGGAATCTGCTGTGTAGTTCGTGTGTGGTAGACCCATAATACATGGTAGAAAGATTTGTATGTGTCTGTAGAGTATGTTGGGCTACAGCCAATATACAGTTTTTGGACATTCCCCTCATCCCCATCACTCTTTCACTTCCTCTTGTCTTCCCCCAAAGATCATCTCTGGGCAAGAGACATTTCTGTCTATCTGCAAACCAGGCAACAGACATCTGTAAAAGGTAAAATAGGGAGTCAGCTGAAGGATAGGTTTGTCAAGGTTGATAGAGCAATGATAATGTCGCATTAGTAGATTTTATGCTAAGTCATCAAGTAAATAATTGTCTGTACGTATAGCTATGGTGCAGAGTAAATTCAAGAGAGTTACAAATGCCAAACATGTAATGAAACTGTAAACAGTTCGTAACTTAAGACAACATCAGAGCTTCTGAAAGTTCAACCATTCCAATTTATTTTTTTTTGGTCCTCCCCTGACCTGATTATAATATAATTGTGTTTCAAATCTGAGAAATAAGAACAAAGACTTTTGTCATCAGATGTGTATCTATGTGACATTAATGTTACTACGTATAACTAATGTTAGTAGTTCCTGTTCTGAACACACTAGTTGCAAATACTGCCTTTAGAATATTTAATATTTGTTCACTGGACGAGTTTACTCTCTCTCAGCAAAACATAGTTAAAGAAATACACTTTCATCACCATTCTTTCTGGTTTCACACATTTGTGTCCAAGGTTGTCCAAGCTGACAGTTGCAAACATTTCTTAGTATGCTACTTTTTCAACCTGCCAAAATTCTGTTTTATGCAGTTAGGTGTACAGTTTTGTAATTTGATGCTCATTTCCAAGATAAAAGGAGGAGATTGTAATAGTAATTCGATCATATTAAATAATAGATAAAAAGAGAGACAGTTTAAGGACCAGTGGATTTATAATTGTCTAGGTTTTGGAGCCTCATAGGTAAAAGGCAGAAGGCAGAAAATCTAAAACATGCACAGACTTACAGTCAAGGAAACTATAGCCAAATATTATGAGGACATCTCTGTCCTTCAGTCAGCGTGTGTTAAATTAAGAACAACAGTTGATAATGTCCTTCAGAAAGGACATCTCTTTGTTCCCTGAAGCTATAAAGATATATGACACCACCAGTGATGAATTCCTGGGGCCGCGCAAAAACAGAATGCCCTTGGATACCCTGTTCTCCAGCGAGCTCCCACCTGTATCATCGACGAGACAAGTCCGAGGATGCCTCTTGCTTTTCTTTAAGAATTTAAATGACAAAAAGAATGTAAAGCAATTCCCCAGCTCCAGATGTGGATCCACATTTGTCAGAGCAGAAGGCAATGAACATACTCACATAGGGATGTATCCAGCACGGCATAGCTCCGCAACATACTGGTACCCGTTTATCAAGCAAAGCTATTAAATCAAATAAAAAACCCCCACTGGTTCTGACAGCCACCTGGTGGTGCCCGTGCCACTGCCAAAACTAAAATCACATCAAGTGAAAGAGCTGGTCACAGCTACAGGCTAAATCCTGTGCAGAATGAATAGGTGTCCAATTCTATCCCATTTTAAAGGGAATGGTTTACTATTTACAGATAAGCAGATACTCCAGACCTTACACCGCAATTATAGCTGTGCTGATATTGCCTGCCTTGCTCTTTATGGCATTCATGGGCATCTTCCATACGTAAAACTCTTTAGACAACCTGCCAAAATTGAAATACATTCCCACGGCTTTAGAGTGAACGAAGGAGTTGTGAAGATGTTGTGTTTTAGAAGAAGGTATGGGCTACATTTTATGATACACTTTTGCGTCACTTCAATACAAATATATATCTGGGATCTCATCAGTACCGAAGACCAACTATAGTAATAAAACAGGCACATAACATTCAATGATTCTGCTCTGTGAACACTCCTGGAAATGGTGAGCCTCATCTGAACTTCTCAGCTCCAAAAAGTAAGTGGAAACATAGGGTGGGTTTTTTTTAAAAAAAGGTTTCTTAGGGTATCTCCAGTAATTGCCAAGATGTGCTAAATGAACAAAAACATCCAAATTGTAATACAAGGTTTTAACTGCAGAGATTCACTTCAGATTTCTTGGTGTACTTTATTCTGTGGATTAGTTACCTTATTTTAAATGACTTATCTGCCTGTAAGTGGTTTAATTGCAGTTTATTATTTCAAATGTACTTTCTTTATATTCCTTATAAGGCTGGTTTAAGTACCTTCAGCAGAAATGTGCAAAGTGTGAATATACATATAGGAAATCTATTTCATATAAGAGACTAATTCTAAGTGTGATTTAATTTTTAAGTGAGCATTTATGAACTGCTTTGACTAAATAATTTGTGATTTGTCAGGAGCGTCTGATGAATGGTATATAAGTGATTATCTGGCACAACCTCCTTCAAAGACAGAAAGCAGGAACAAGTTCCAGCTTACATCTTTGTTTAAAAACGTCACATTTTGTCCACTAAAGAAGTTTAAAATGAAAATTCCTCTTTCCTTTTATAACCAGCTTCATCTAATATTTGGTGAACTCAGTGTAACTCATTGAGTGCTTGCAGAAATGTCTGGCCTGAGGCCCAGATAACCACATCCTTTAGATAACCAACCTGTCATCTCTCATGCTTCAACTCCGCACTCTTGAATTAAGCCCACAGGGTCACGATGTAATATGGGAGATTTAGAGATCTAAATGAGGAGAAGTCCTCTACTAGCCTGGAGTGAAGCACTGGGCTTTTCTTCTCCTCTGCTGGAGACTGTAGGCACTCGCTGGCCACAAGCAGCAGACCCCTCTTTCTGGTCTCTCTCCTTTTTACAAGGAGAGATGGGGGAGGGAAAGAGAGAGAGGAAGGGGGTACAACAGGGACAGGTGTCCAGCCTTGTGATCAGGCGAAGAGAGAGCCCACTGCAGGCTCTGCTTTCCTTGTCTGTCCATGTGTTTCACTTGGGCTATGAAACTTGCTATCACTGAAGGAGTCTTGTGTCCAGCTCAGCTCTGTAGAGGCTAATTGGCTGTTATAGCCTGCTTTGTTTTATGGGTGTCAGTAGGGCTCAGCAGAGAAACCCTCTGTGGGCCTGCATCTTGCTAGTTCACATCCTACGCTTCCGCAAACAAGAAAAATCGTTGCTTCAATGCTGAACCTTTTCTTCCGAAGAGCGTAGTGAAGAAGTCTGCATGATCGTCAGTTTCCACAGGCATACAGAGGTTGGGGAGCATGGCAGGGAGCTGCATCACTGGACTTGTTTAGCAGCAAAAATCAACTACTAGAATTTTTTTAATTCTTACATTCACAGTGAAAGAAAAGAAAAAAAAGACAACTGCAAACAGGGATTTTTATTTGAAAACAAGACCTCAATGAGCAGTTTGAACTGATAGGACAGGAATTAGGTGGTATTATAAAGGCAGACTATTTTCTTAGTCTACATTTCTGTGTGAACCGTGTGAGCATGTTATCATCCATAACCCTGAGGTATATGGTGTGTGGTCAGGCAGCTCTTTAACCTCAGAGCAATGTGGAAGCTCACAGCTTCAAAGATTATTTCTTCAATTTACAAAACAGTATTGCAGAAGACACAGCTGCAAAAACTAGTCCTTGATTTTCTTCTTGATTACCTGTTAAAATTTTCCAAAATCTAGGAGGTCTAAGATACAATATTCCTGAGGACATCTCCACATAATGGTAAAAATATGTTTATGGAGGAGGTAACAATCTGTTGCTTGAGAAAGGAAAAACATTCCAGATTTTCCTCCATCAGTAGATTGCAAAGTGCTGTAGTGGTAGTTCTCACATCATGCTCTTTTGGTTGCTCACATTGTGGCTCTGTACATGTATGTGCTGCGAACTAGTGAAGGTGAGATGTAAGCTTTAAGGACTTGTCATAAACTGCCAAAGTATTCAAATCTGTATTTGAAGAGAAAAGGTATATTAATGAGCAGGCAAAATATTCTGAGCAGTAAAGAAAGCATGCTAGACCAGTGGTCTTGTGGTTTAGAGGGGTATGCCAACACGCAGGTATCTGCCACCAATTTAGTTCAAGTTTGCAGAAAAATCTAAGTATGGTGATGTTCACAGCGTGCTACTTGTAAGCAATATTGCTGGGGATACTGGACTGCTCTGTGTGACTCCTGCTGATTATGTAATTTTAGAATAAGTTGCATAAAATTCCAGAAAATGCACTGTCAGGAACCCTTTTGACCAGGAGCAGGGGGAAATAATTAAGCAGGAAGAATCTCAGCCAGATACTTCCATCTCATTTTATTTGATCATTTTAATGATTTACCATTTGCTTGACTGACTTTTATGACAACTTTGTCTTGGGTGTTAAAGTTGGGGGTTTTTTTAATTTCATTTTTAAATTATTTTTACATGCGCCACTATTTCCCTTTTGAATGGAATGTGAACAGAGGTGGCTTTTCCCAGCGTTCACTTTGAGAAGTCAGGGTAGACAACAAAAATAGAAGTTTCCTTTGATAATTTATGATCATAAGATAATTTTCTTCCTGAGCAAACTAATAAAAGAAAGGATGATTTGATTTATTTCTTCTTAAAATCACGGAGATGGAAAACGGTGGTCATCTTCTTGAAATCAGAGAACTAGGAGCAGGGCTTTTTAATTGGCCTTGTTTATTGGCTTTCTTGGACTTCTAAAGATGCCTTAATATTCCCTCACCTCATTGTTAAATTTTTAACATTAACATTTTGATAAATAACATACTGGAAGCTCTCTGTGTGTTTTGAGAGATGCTAACTTTTGTATTTTTTGCTAGCCCAACTGATAGGACTCAGAAGTCAAAACTGGAAGCCACCTTCAGAATGTTGTGGCTGTTCATATCTTCTTCTTTGCTCATCTGTAAAGTGAGTATTATGTTTTGAATCACTGTAACAAAAGCCTATGGCTATGTGTAAACTACTTTGGAGACTTGGTTGGAAATATTTTTATGTACAACAAACACAAAAGAGTCAGCAGTTCATAGGGTTGGAGGCTTCCAGTGAAAGAATACATAATACTATGAAAACTGCAAAAGGTTTGGAAGATAATCTTACTGCCTTTAAGATTAAATTTTCTTTTTATTTTATCTTATCTGGGAGAAATAAAAGGGAAGTCCCACTTTCTCACAAGTGGAGAGTCAATACTTTCAAAAAATCAGAAACCCGAATTGATTGTTTCAAGCAGCACTTGAAAATTTTTATTTATAAATTTTACATTTTGCTTGCCAGTAATTCAAGCAAGTAAAATAGAAAGATATTTAAAAATATATGCTTTTTTTTCTGATACAGAGGGAATACTAGTCTCTCTGAGGGAGAAATCAGTAAAGGTTGGGTTATGGATCCAAGTCAGGAATGGATGAGGGCAGCAGAAGTTCAAAGCAGAGCGTTTTCAGTGTGGGAAGTGAACAGGCAGGAAAACAGACTCTCTGAAAAACAAAAAAGAAGGATGGGAAAAGATAAAAGGCCTTACAGCAATGAAAAACATTTGAAATTTTTCTTCACAGGACAGCAGCTTAGGAGCAGTTGCTGGAAACAGTGAGTGGAAAACTGAAGTCCAACCAGCCTGGGTGCTCTTCTCAAGAGGGCTTAGTCCCATTTTGCTTTTGCCACCTTCATGCCAGCTTTCTGGCATGAAGTCCCTTTCAAAATTTGCCTTGCTAGTACAATATCTATGCCAGGGGCCATGTGTCCAGTTTGTATCACTGTTCATTTCATGTATTGACAGGTTGTCATATTCCCTCAAGCTTTTTTCTCCCAGTTGAAGAATTTTCTTCCTCTATCTCCATGTGAGAAATCGCCTGTGCTCACCAAAATAAATACTATCTCAGTGCATTAAAAGAAAATGGATGGCAAGTTTCTAAAGACAAGATCTTTCAATTTCTTGTGTTGCGTTAAATATTAAGATCTTTTCTGCCTGTAATGAAACTACTCTTTTTGTCTTTATTGCTGCATCCTATCTGATCAGTTATTCACATGCTAAAAACTTGGTGGTGTTTGTGTATTAACTTAATAGCAATAGCTACCTCATGAAAGACCTTTGCTAGTAAGTCAACCTGGTACCTCAATAGATTTTAGACTAGTAAACTCCAAAGGGATGAAGGAAACTGAGGAACAGAATAGAGATGAAGCAGCAAAAGGATATCTGAAAAAGAAGAGAAAAGGCGGCAAGTTTTAAATTACAACAGTAACAGATTTTGTTCCAAATGGGAAGGAGGCAAATGCAGAAAGCAGTGTAGCTACTGAGACTGTAAACCAAAGAATTTCTGGAGAAGAAATTGATTATTCCATTCAGCAGGACTATCTGGATGCTGATTTATTCAGTGATGAATATGACAATACATCTGATACACATGAAGGTATATATTCTTCCATTTTCTCACAACACTTAGCTCATCCGTGGGAATTCATACCCGCCTGCGATGAACAAAAGGCAAAAAGTCTGGCAGCAGAAAATCCAAATATCTCTCCATATATTGACAGGGATTTCTTGGAAAGAGTCCAACATCAGGCTACAAAGATAATCAAGGGACTGGAGCATCTCCCCTATGAGGAAAGGCTGAACGAACTGGGGCTGTTCAGCCTTGACAAAAGACTAAGAGGGTTGTGGGTTTTTTTTCCAACTAAGAGGAAAAACTATAAACCCCAAATGTTACATGAAAATTTATTTCTTTGGCAAGCAAAAGACATTTTCATTGCTGACTAGGGATCATTTTCAAAAATTAACACTTTAGGAGGAGGTCAGGAAATTTTATTCTCACTGAGAGAGATAAAGAATGATTCAGTTTATTCCTCTAATCT
The DNA here is from genome assembly GCA_027925045.1 of Hypotaenidia okinawae. Classification (NCBI taxonomy): domain Eukaryota; kingdom Metazoa; phylum Chordata; class Aves; order Gruiformes; family Rallidae; genus Hypotaenidia; species Hypotaenidia okinawae. Next base: position 98,762,666 of record BSDF01000001.1, read on the forward strand.
CTGTTATAGTCATAGACTGAGCAAAAGTTCATCCTAATTCACACAAACTACACTGATTGCTCTTGTTACATGAAAAAATAAAACTTTGTTTTTTGTTAAAATGTCATCAGCTCAATAGAGAGGAGAAAGTTTGAATACTTTGTGATTTTTAATACTTTACCTGTAATTTATTCATCAGTGTACATGAATGCTAAACAACTTGTCATGATTCCTCAAGACTAAGTCAAAAAATATGTTGGAAGATTAAAAGCAAAATTATTGCTGCAATGCATTTGAGAATGCGATGCTTAAAGGTATGTTTTTAGTGATGCTTTTGAAGTCTGAGATTTCCTGCAGTCACAGCTGGGTGTGGGTGCAACTCTGTCAGGGTACCTGGAGCTGCATGGTCCTCAGGCACAGGGGCCCTTGGTAGACTGCTTTTAGCAAACAAAAGGGTGTGTGTGTGTGTGTGTGTGTGTGTGTGTGTGTGTGTAACTGTGTAGTTTTGACTCTGCAATCAAATGACTGCCAATCGGTCCCAAAGTAACTTCAGCAAAGGTAATTCAAACCAAATTATATAACACAACGTTTAGTTGAACTTTGGGGTTATTTAATTTTTTTTTAAACTATTGCTGGACACCAGGATTTCTTTTCTGTGATTTCTTTTTCTTCTCAGAAGCCTTGTCTTATTTTCAACTAGTCCAAGAAGAATGATGCTTGTTTACCATGTAAAGTCATACCCTTTGCTTGCAAAATCAGTCATTTTCAAATCCAAGAGCAATTTACACAAAATTTTACAGTTTTATTGGTCTCCAATGGCAAGATCTAATTTCAGAAACAGACAAACTCTCAAGAAAACAAGAATTTTCTTATGCCTCTCTCCCTAGTGCTAAGTAGTCAATTGGGGAAGGAGGAAGGAAAGGAGGAAGTAAGCAGTTGATATTAATCTAAGTAGATGGTTTTGCCAAAACTACCCATGAGACACCAGCAGCTTTTTCTGGAGAGATGAAGCAATCTTTCTCTGTGATATTTCAACAACTTTTTTTACAAAGGAAATGCTTTTCAAATTCTACAGTACTTGATAGCCTTAAAAATAATAGGTACCAATTCCTTAAAAATAGGAAATAGAGTACAGAGACTGGGAAAAAAAATAAATATGCATATCACTTCTTTTCAAACAGAAGTTTAAGGGCTATTAAATAATAAAATTAAAAATAATCCAAGATAAATTCCAAAACCAAAGAAGCAGAGTGTTGTATGCATAATCTCAATTGTCAGAGAAACTTGTTGGAAAGCCATTCTAGAAATGTGCTAGTGTGAAAAATGTCACCTGCCCAAACATAAGAAGTGATCTATATTTCTTTTGTGCCTGAAGTTGCTAAAAGGCACTCTAAAAAAACCCAGGAAGAGTATCAGGTCGAGCTGGGACAACAAGAGCATTAGAAAAAGGAAGATAATTTGTTAAGGTAAGAAAATTAAAACAAGAATTAAAGATTTATTTGTGTGCACAGGAAGGGAAAACTTAGCTTTTATTTTTGCTTTTTTTTTTTTTAACAAGGTAGAAATTATAGTAATTGGGATTTCTAAGAGGAAAGAGGAAAAAGACTTCATACTGTCTGTTAAGTGACAAAAGTGACTAGTCCTGTAGCAATGGAGGGTGCAAAGTAGACAGCTTTTGACCCTTTTAAAAGAAAGAGAGGAGATGTTGGAAAGAGGAAAAAAGTAAGTGGAGAAGCTGTGCTGAGACTCATCACCTCGAGACAGTAAAAAAAGCCTGAGAAGTAAGTTTCAATCACCTAAAATCATGTAAACAGCAGGGGGACTAGCAAGAAATATGGGAACCTTCACTGCTAGAGGATGAAGAAATGGGAAAACACACAAAACACATGATGCACGAGTGTACCAAGGGGAAAATAAACATGATTCAGGAATAAGGTCAGCTGAGAGTTTTTAAAGTTCATGCTTTTAATGGAACCTGTCAGTATGGACAAACTACCATCAGAAAAGTATCCTTTTTGGTCAAAATTAGAGAAACCCCAGACACCAATCCCAAAATATCTTACATCATTGCAGAGGAAAAGCTGACTTGAGATGTGGAAGGATAACAGAACAGGAAACCAGTATGATATTAGTTATTCCAGTATGTGTGAGCCTCAAGTATATTATGAAAACCTGAAAAAATTCTGCCCAATGAGTAGTTCTGAAAGCACAAAAAAAATGTTCAAGATAAGAAGACTTCCATCTTGTCACAGCCCTATTTGGATCTTGAGAGTGAGGAGAGCATTTGATTCCTAATCAAGTGAATTTTGTTTAATTTCTATCAGCTTATTTGTAGACATTTGCATAGCATTACTAGAGGTTTCAGGATTTACAATTCTGGCTTATTTACTGAACAAATAAATTCTGAAATCACCATTCTTTTAATCACAAGAAAAATAAACGTGCAACTGAACAGAAGGTAAAAATGCTGTCATAGAAAGGATACTTGTTAGCACTCTGAAGAGGAAAAAAGAAAAAGCAACGGAAAGCAATACCTTGATTACGATTGCCTTTAGAATGAACATTTACCATTTTTGAGGTTATGTAATATCTACAAAACAATCTGTCTGACACAATTTATCATTCCAAATGTCCGTAATAATAAGAATGATAGTTGAAGCATAGAGCATTTTAAAACTTTTAAAAATTCTAAATTCCTAGTATTGTTTCTATACTAATATATCTTTGCTGCCTATGCATAGATGTTGGGAATGCTGAGGGAGTTCATTATTACTATAAAAGACATATATTTTTGACATTAGAAAAATCGCACCTGAACCTATCTCAGTCTCACTAACCAAATTTAACGGATATAACTGAAAGGTGGAGGGTATTCCATTAGGCACTCTAACAAGAACTGGAGTGCTTAGTCTCACTAAGGTGCTCTGAAGGCTTAGAAGGTATACAAAGCCACCCATATTTTATTGTGAAACCTTGATAAATGGAGGAGGCTACACATGAAGAATATAAATTTGGTCAGGTATATTGTAATTTTTTTTTCCTCCTTTGCATCTTGATGTTTAATGTAATTTCAAAATCTTGCTCAGGCAGGTACAATGAAGGTAAAGTTCATCCATAATGCATGCAGCTATTGTTCACTTTTAAGTTTTCTTTCCCTTCCCACCATCCCCATAATTGTTCAGCATTGATTAAACTCAGTCTTGGAGGGTGATGGAGGGGAGGGGCAGGGGCTGGTGTGTAATGATTTGAAACAATTTTTGATCTAAAAAATTACTTGGATGTATAAGAACAATCGCATAATTTTAAAGTTACATTGCTTATTCACCCCAGAGGTACTGAAGCCAAGTAGCTAAAATTAGAAAACAAACAAAATCACATTTACATCTCTTCTGTGGAGATACTAAATATTAAAATAACTCTTGTTTTCAACTTATTTTCAGATTCAACAATGGACTGTTTCTACCTCATAGAAGTGAAAGAAGTCAGAGTCAGAAACACGATGTTAGTATCCTACACCATGCCCTAATAGGCTTCCTCTTAACCTTCTCTTTGGCTCTTTTTTGAGAAGAGGAAAACTGGATTGCCTGGGCTCCAAAGAGATTGGTAAGAGGGCCTCAGTATAAACTCAAGACAAAATGATTATGTATAAGCTTGAAAAACTGAGGAAATATGGGCAAATTACTGTTTTAATGTATAAAACCTATCTGGAAAATATAAGTCTCATTGCTCTCTACTTCTGCTACCGGAAGTAGCAAGGTAAGGATGAAGCATTTCTGCAAGTCACTTAAACTATCTGTATAACAATGTTTTTACAAGCTTCAGGCCTAAAAAGACTATTGTAACCCAAAGAGATGTGTCGATGACTCTCAACTAGTTCTGTAAATAAATAGCTAAAAATATAAAATAGTTGGAATATAAATGCTGTTTGAAATAATGGAGCTACCTTTGGAAGCACAAGCATGAAAAATTAACTTTTTTGCCGTTACTCTTGCCTCCCCTTGCACCTAAATCTTTAAAAACACCATAGATGCTTTAGCTGTGTCAAACATAACCTAAGATGCTAAAGTAATTTTTTTTCTTTCAATATCATATGCATTTGAAGAGGAGAAATTTTAGTTGATTTTCTATCAATTCCACTTTTCTTGCATGAAGTGCAATTCTGCTGAAATCAGCTAATACTTTCAACTTTATAACAAGGTTCAGAAAACCTATGCCAAGTTCTTTTAGTGATGTACTTGGATGTTTTCAGCCTCCTTTCTTTAATTGATAGTGAGGGCTGATCTTTGCTATGGGTCACTTAAGAAGATTTGATGCATAGGTCATCTCTTTTTTTTTTTCTTTTGTCCTTTTATTACATTTAAATTTAATTTATTTGATTGCAAGTCACAATTACTTCGATGACCTCATCCCCCTTTTTTTCCCCAGGTAAATTTGCAGTACCTGACATGACAGAAAACAATGGACTGGGACAAGGGAATTAGCTTGGGAGTATTCTACTAGTCACAGGTTTGTCCTACTCGAGCGAGCTGATTGTGCAGCAGCATTTTTGAAGGGTGAACCTAAATTTCTGCTCCGTAACAATTCTTCAAGATAAATTTTCCTTCTGTTAAATATTTTAGCAAGGCCAGTACCTGTGCTTTCTTTGTATCATCCTGCCTAATCTAATGTCCCTTTCACTTCATTCAACTCCTGGATTTCCCAGGTTGCTTTATGCTGCTTTGCTCAATAGGTGGATGTTTACAATACCGTATGCCACTTTCTTGTCCCCAGATTTGATGAGAAAAGCCATTATGTTCCTGCTTTCTGAAATTCCATCGATGGTTTCGCTGCCCTGTTCTCATATCCACAGCAGAGTTTACTCTTCCAGAGGTAAAGAGGAAAAGGAGGAAAGACAGCAGCTGATACCAGTTAATAGATATTGCTGAACTTTAGTTATGTGAACTTAAGGAGCAGATTAGTCTTGTCTGAAAATAAATTGTCAGGCCTTAAATGTTATGGAAGTAATCGATTATTAGTTTAGCCTCAGCAAGGTAGATAGTAACAAACAGAGAGAAACTCCCTTAACTTCTCAGGACTGAGAAAATTAAGCTCTTGACATTCTTTTATCACACTAAATATCCAAGTTTACTGCCTGTCCCATAGATTAAATGGATGGTCTACTCTAATCCATAGATTAGAGAGTAACATGGGCATTTATGGGAAAAAAAGTGTTTAGAGATAGCTGCAGTGCCTGTGCGAGCTTCCTGGAATACAAAAATTCTGTATTATATTGTTCCTATTCCATCCAAAACCAATTTGCAGTAGTAGATGATGGTTTGTTGATATAATCACCAATTTGAGGCAGTATTTAGCACATCAGTACTCTTAGACCATAGACTTAATTATTCCCCTTGCTCTTTTCAACCAGTGCATGAACATCAAATCCTTGGTATCGCATTAGGTACCTGAGATTGTTTGTTTTTAGTTCTCTGCGATCACAGTTACATTGCATGCACTGCTGACATTTAAATATCAGCCAGATGTTGTTGTGATTTTATTTTCAACTCTGCTAGCCAAATTGTATGAGTCACCCCTTGCTGATCAGTATCACGCAACTTGCTGGAAGGACCTTTCAGGCAAAAATTATCATCCTATTATGATCTTCTTCCTACCTCTCCCCAGTGATTCCATGTAAATGCATTCCGCTTTACAAAGGAAATAAAAGTTCTAAGTCTGATTAACTGCAAAGTCACAAATTGTGGAACAAACTGTAATAAACTTAAGATATTAAGATATTTATTTATTCTTACTTAGAATAATTTAGATTTATTTATTCTTGCTTAGAAGCAATAATTCATTCTTCAGTCTTGGAAATGACAAAGATTTATTTTAATTTTTTTTCATGTAGCAATTGGAATCCTCACTCTGAGGATATCATGTCATACTGGGTGCCATCTATGACTTTCTTTGTGCTTGTGTATGACTTGACACAAAATCTATGTAATAGTTCTTCCTTGTGAGTTCTAAAAAAACATATAATTTATCCCCAGTTAGCAGGATTAGAGGAAAAGAGATTTATTTTGTAATCACAAAAGATAAATTTTAAAATAGCTGAGGAGCAACTCAAGTATTTAAAAAATGGGAAACTGTTCAAACAGTATATCTATTTTTTATTTCTTTGGTTTGTGTTCTATATCCATTACAATTTCTAGCCTTAATGACATGAACACCCTATATTTTATTCTTTGAGATTATCCATCATGGAAGTTAGATGGAAGATGGAGACTTCTAGTCCCACCTGAGACAGACGGGACTGAGACCAACCGAATTTACAAATGCTACAAAAAGTGAGTTCAAAGCTGACTCTTCAATATAAAAGATAGGGAGATGCCTTCCAGTGGACTACTCCAGTGCTTCTAGATCCACATCCTGTTCTCCTTTTGCCTTCCAGTGGACTACTCCAGTGCTTCTAGATCCACATCCTGTTCTCCTTTTCCTTGCCTCTGTAAGATGCACCAGATGATCCTGGCACTTTCTCATTTTTGGGGTTGTGGTTTTTTTTAACTCTTTGTCTCTCTCTCTGTGTTTTGGGGGTTTTTTTTTCCTTCTTTTCTCCGCTTTCTCAGCTACCCAATAGCACAGACTTAAAGTTTATTAGAGAGTTGTATGGGAGGGACATATGTTGTATGGGGACTTTCTTGCCTGAAGAAAGTCCCCATACCCTTTTGACATCTCTTGTTCTACTCGGAGCCCTCTTAAAATATGGTTAATCTCACTAGCCCTTGCTGAGCCTTCTAGAGCTGCCCCCAAGCCTCCTCTTGTTGCCGTGCTTAAGTCCAGCTAAGCCAAAATCACTCACTTTTGCCTATTACAAACTCTTTTTTTCCCCACCTGCCTGGGTATCCTGTTGCGGCACTGCAAAGCACCTGATGAAGTGCTGAACAGCATGCTGACCTCAACTAGATTGATGGCAGGATGCCAAATGCCATATGTGGGACCGAGGTTTTACCCCTGCTGTGAAATGAATAGGATTTGGAGATTAGGTAAATGAGAATGGGAAATCTTGTCATTTTCTCCATCACTTACAAATGGATTCCCACCACATGTAAGGCTTTGAATGAAATGGCTTGAACCACCACAGGTTTCTATTTTATAAAATCCTAAAATTTCACTGCAAGATGATTTAGAGAAGTTTCATTCATATATTTTGTATATGGTTTAAAGTTGTGTTTTGGGGCAACGATCAGTATATCATTGTGTTTTTGTGTATTAGTGGACTTGATCCCTATGCAGAGCAGGTGAAATATAACTATATGTGGTGACCAGTAATTCCTGGCTGCCTCATGCAGGTCACAACCTCTGTACTCTTACCTCACAGCACTGAGTTAACTGAAGTACTTTGGTGCATTCCTCCTCTCCTGCTGCAGGAGAATGACGAATTTGTAAGTTTGTTTCTGAAGAATGAAAATTTCCTCTATTTAATATCCTTTTTTGTTGTTTGGGGTTTTTTTTTTAAGGAGTGATGAGCCAAAAAGAGTTTAAAAGCTTCAACCTTTATGAATCATATATATTTTTCTGGTCATTATTGGGGAACTTCCTGAAATGGGAGTATCTAGGCAAAAAGGGGAAAAACAGTACCTTGGTATACCTTAATCTTCAAGACCTAATAATAGTCATCCTAGACCTTTCTGCTGTCTATGAGAGAGACTGAGGCTCTAGCTAAATGAGTCTTCTCCTGTACCTACTACCATATGGAAGTGCTTTTCAAGAAACTGTTCCTTGAGGGTTTAGAAAGCAGAGGAAATGATTTTCATGATTGTTTTAGGACTTCATAAGGATGGGGATAAATTCTTTGCCTCACCCACAACTGACAGCTAGTGCAAGAGACCATGCCGACCGGAAATTCAAATTTTCTGCTGGATATCAACGTCATCTCTACTTAGCTCTGGAAAGTGGGGTTAAAGGACGAGCTGTGGTTAAAGTCTATGGCAACAAAAAGCATTATTGCCTGAGATGCTGTTGTGAAGAGCTGAGGGTTTCTAGGCACAAAGCCAGCGTTTCTTTCCCCTTATTTAACAAACTGGACTCCAGAGATGTTAATAATTTCAAGTGGCAGATTATAGTATGCAATGGCAGTGAGGATATTATGTAGGTTTATTTCAAGTAGTTCTGGAGGGTGTGGTGTTGTGGCTTTTTTTTTTATTCCTAACGTTTTTTCAGGCCCAGATTTAAATTCCCAGTTTTAATCCAGAAGGGACTATTACATCAATTTGATTGAACTCCTGTTTTCCACAGACTATTACACTTAGCACAGTTAACTGTGTTGAGCCTACTAACTTGTGTTGGCATAATACATGATTACTAGAAATGTATACACTTGTGATGAGTTTACTGCACTGCGTTCCTGTGTTGTACTCTAGCAGTTAACCTGATTTACTTCTGAGTATCTTGACTTTGACATTATTTGTTTTAACTGGAGTTGGTTTAATTGCTAACTATTGCCTCTTTTGTGGCTTTAACTGGATTAAAAAAATCCTTAATGTTAATTTTATTTAATAATGTCCTTTTACATGTGTGCAGAGATAACCAAGCTGATGTCTTTAAGTGTCTTGCTGTATGGTGTGGCCAAAAATTCTCAAGTAATTTTATAGATCTCAATTTGTATTCTAAGATTTCAAATATTTTAAGCCCTTTGTTTTTCTTCAAAGGATTTTATCAAGAATTCAGCTCATCGCTTGTATCAGGTACAACAATGTTATCAGTAGTGGTCACATTTAAAGCAGTCCATTGACAAAAGAGTTGAAAAGATAGTTGCCTAGAAGCGGTCCCTAAAACTTCTCAGTAAAACAAGCTGTTCAGTAGTGATTTATCGCTGACCTTCTTTTTGGGGCTTGAGAAGCAGACAGGTCTGAATCCATTTAATATTTCCTTTGTTATGATGCACTATTTATTGGGAGGTTTGCAGAGCAAGGTCAAAAATCTCACAAAAGGCTAATTTTAAGAGATTGCTTACTTTTATTGACCAAACTTGTTACCTTATTAAAGATGACACCACTTGTCTTTCATAAGTTTGTATTCCTTAAAAGCATGACTTGTTCCACAGTTCAAATCCCTGCTCAATTTTTCATTGTGTTTTCTCAAATTGGTTTATCTGCCTTACCATTATCTGTATTATCTTGTGAACCTTTCTTATAAGAAGCTTATAAGAACTCACTCTCCGTTCCTTTGAAACAACCCTGCTTTTGCAATTTTTAGAAATAACAGCGAGCCAGAGATCTCTTCAGACAAAGTTTCTAGGATTTTGAGTGAAAGTTTTCACCAGTCCTGGAGTTAAACTTCTTTTAACGCTGAATTCCCTAGTGGATATTGTCTAATGACATTGTTCTCAGTTACTAATGGACTGGGAAGTGCTTCATCACTTTGAAGGATACGATTATGTCATCCTAGTTCCTTATAAATAGAGAACTGTAATATCTGCTAAATGTCTCTGCCCTAGTACTTATTAGAGCTAAATAGATGTTGTACAAGGTGGAGCTGGTCTGGCAGTTTCGAGCTAATTCTGCACTTTACTAATTTTAGGTGCCTCACAGTCTAGGATTCCCATTATTTGAATGGCTTCGCAAGAGCCATTTGACCTGCATATTGCGTCTGCTCATTTTAAGCACGTATTTCTGCTGTTACCTTCTACATCTTATAAGCAAACCAATGATTTCCCTCACCACAAAATTACAGACATTTTCTTTTCAGACAGGTTATTTTGCCAAAGAATTTTCAATGCTGCTAAAGCATTGTACAGTAGAGGCAAATCCTTTGAAGTTTTGTTCGGTCGCTTGAAGAGTGAAGGCACTTCTTTACTGACTTCTCTACGTTCCCTTGCATGGCATTCCGGCTTACAGGTTGTGCAATAGCAGGCTGTCACTCAGGTGGAGGAGCCACATGCAGATGAGCAGTGTTTCTGTCTCAGAGGAAAGGTTTGTTAGCTTGTGAGACAAGTCTGCACTTTACACAAGTGTCATGCTGGGAATAATTCTAACATTGCAAAGTCAAGGAAAACCATTTGCCTCTTATTTTTAGCCAATGGCAGAGAGCTGAGGTTGTTCAATAATTATGTATGTGGATTTATTATCCACTTGTTTCAAAAGGAAAATGACAGTAAAAAATCTAGGGTGTGTAGCTCTGTTTTTATTAAAATGCCCTTTGAGTGGAATTGGTTTAGGATCTGCTGCCACTGGTGCTTGATCTCTGCAGACCCCCTGCAAGTAGCTGAGCATGGGGAGCACCTGCATGGACAAATCCACGTCCATGGGCAGAAGTGCCAAGGAAGGACTTGAAGTTACTGCATCTCTGAAAACGAGATGGGTGATCTCTGTCTGTGAAACATCTGCTTTGAGTGATACTACAGCAGCTGTGATGATCTAATAGCAAACGAAGCGCTTCAGAATTCAATTGTACAAAAGGGCCTTTGAGGAGAATGATAAATGACCTAAATTAAGCCACAGTTTTTAAGTACCTAATTTGAGCCTTGCCCATAATGAATACTTTCTTCAAGCCTTCTTGCATCTGTCACTGTTGGAAAACAACTAACATTTTCCTGTCTGTTGTTTAAGGTTGTGTTCTCAACACTTGATTTCTCAAACAGCACCTGAAGTATTGGCAGACGAAATTAGGATGTTGACTTTCTGGTTCCATTTTGGCAATCCACTTCCTTGTATGTACCTGGCAGTAGCTTAGAGAATAATTTGTGTCTGGGTGGGGGGAGGGGGGCAAGGAGGAGGAAGATCTACCTTTGTCCAGAGTTCCTTTGAACATGTTTTCTATATTAATGTCTCTAAAATGATTCTTGGCTTCCCCATATATCAAAATAGCAAAATAGTTTAGTACCTTGCCAAGATAATGAATCTGGAAGACAGTAAATTTTTAAAATATTTTATATAGGTGGAGAAAACATATTAATTTCAGCACTTATTTTCAGCTGGATTGGCCCTGAATGTTTTGTGCATGAGAAAGGAGTAGAAGTCTGGGACAATATACTGCACTGTACCATTTGACATGTGATTTTAAGAGGAATGGGGCTCTGCTAAGTGTATGCTACTATGTCCTGCATAAAAATAATGACCCCCTGACCCATCTCCAAACCCCCTTCCCCAACAATTCTCTTCCAAGTTCTTTGTATACTATGCAAAAGTGTCTCTAGTGTGGTGCTTGGAGGTTTAGAAAGGTAGATAGCAGCAACACCAGAGCCTGGGAACTCTGTGGTGGGTTTTTTTCAGGTAAATCAAAGGATTTCTATTGTCATTTATCTGGTCAAAGAGATTTCTGCAAAGGGCTGGTATGACGGTTTTGGATGATATGGCACAGAGAAGTTCCTTAGCTTATAAAACTGTGCATTTTCTTCACATTTTAATGTACTTGATTTTGTTAGTAAATATTGTCCAGCGTCAGAAGCCTGGTTCGAGAGGCACTTTGGTGTATGTGTGAAAGATCACCACCCTGTAGAATGAAGGGCAATTTTTCTGCCAGAGGCTTTCTTTTACAAGAATATCCTATCCTTTGCTTCTGACTGAAAAAAAAACCCAGTGCTGAAAAAAATTTTAGGACATTTTGACACTTCCTGTTCCACTGATAAGACAAGTCTCAGTTTATCAGTGCACATAACTTGTGTCCAAGTCCTGTGGAGCAAGCCAACTGGGGCTTATGAGCTGAAAAGAGGATGCTCTTCAGTGTCTGTCATTGAAGTTAGCAAATCCCACTTGTGCGAGAGCTTCAGGATAAGAATTTCCTATTTACAGATAAGGACAGCAGGATCCATTCTGCTCCCTTGATGATGTTAATGCTTGTTTATTCAACATACAGAATCAGGGTAACAAATCCTCATATTTGAGCATGCACCAATATCTGACTTGCACCACATTTTCCATCCAAACATCTTGAGGCATTTTCAGTAGGAACTCCTGTGTCCTATCATCTTCCTACTAAAGAGGAAGATGAGCAGAAGGGAAGCAAAATAACATGCCCATAGTCACATAGAAGCCAGTGACAAAGAATGTATGTGGAAAGGGGTCTTATGTCTACCCTTAGTTTCGCGGTGTAAAAGTTTGTTTGCACTCACTGGGCATAATCACGCTTTTACTGCTGGTTTGGCTGGAATTGCCTGTTTCCTTCCATCACAACAGAGTACCTTTGGCAAGATCAGTGTGGGGGAGGCTCCTGCTTCCACCCACCCCCTTTCTGGTGCATGCCAGAAGATTTTGGCATTCAGGGCTGATGGTTTATCTCCTGTCATAAGGATGCAGCTGCTCTCTGCTTCATTAGGTCAGGATCAGGTAAAGCTCAAGAGAGCAGCTCTTTCACATCCCAGAGGACAGTGTAGATTCGTTATTACAGCTGTAGGTTACAGCTCTCATGAGGCTTAAAAGAAAAGACCAACCTAGACCAGGCTGGGGAATAAGATTAGGATTAAAACTGACCTGGCAAAAAATTAGTTTTTTTAAAGCTGCATCAGATAATCAATTCATTCTGCCAGATCCTGCAGAAACATCTCACTGAAGAGGAGGCTGTGCTAGTTGTCAAAAATAAGTGGGGGGAGGAAGAAAGGAAGGAAGGAAAGATGGGGGGACAGGACGACACACAGTACTTTTTTCAGATGCAGTGCTGGATTTAACTAAAGCATATGTGAGTGCCATTTACTACATCATCCTGCATTTCCCACTCTGCTGCAAATGTTATTGTTGTCTAATCCATTACCTGAATGTTTTTCAGGCCTTAAACATATCTGGTTTATAAATTGATCAGGTTTGAAGACTGGCAGTCCTATGGACTCTGGAGGTCTGTTATTTTTTTATCATTTTGTTTGGGGTGTTATTTTTTTCTTTTTGATTGAGTGGAGGTTGGTAAAGTGCTACTCCATAGGTTGTGCTCAACTTGAGCTTAAAAATTTGCGCTTTGTGCCCAAATGGATTTTTGAAACCCCATTTTGTTAGAATTATTTTCATGTAATTTCTTCCATTGTGTCATTAGAATTTGTATCTTCCCCTCCTCTTTTTCCTGCATACCATTTCACTGAGGTAAAAAATTAGAGTTGTTGGCAATAAAAGAAAAATATGGATTTATGAAATTAATTTAATTTTTCGGGCTCTCCCTTTACTTAATGACATTGTGAGGGCCCCCTGGCATGCTGCTCAGTGTGACGCACTCCCCAAGCACTGGAGTTGCTTGCAGACATCCCACCACTGGGACAACTACAATGTTGGGTCTAAAATAATGACTAAAAAGTGAAGACCCCTTACTTTTTTTCTCGAGGCTCTAAATCTCACAGAGGTTTATAGTGGGGTGAAAAAAATAAAAAATGGTATAAGAAAATTCAAAAATCTCCCTTTGTAATTTTGATTCCAGGAGGTAAAATATCAAATGCTGTAAGCTCACTACACTGACTTTGATTCTTACCAGAGGTCCAGCAAAATCATGCCATTTTGAAAATCAAAGTGACTGGGAGCATGATGTATGTTTGGGCAAAGCAAATGTCAAATTTGTATGCTGGAGTATTCATGGTCCACATTTCTGGATTCATAAACAAGTATTTGAGCCAAAAGTCTTTAAGTATCAGCCTGATGGAGAGCAGAAACGCTGCTATTTACTTATCTAGCTAATGTGAGCTAATCAATACACCTCCGAGAGTGAATATTTGAAGAAAGTAATTCACGCTTCGTCTGCAAAGTTGAAGGGATTAATTGAGCAATTTTTGATAATGAAAACATTATAGGAAATTGCAGTCTGATTACTGAGCAGGAAAAGGAAAAGAAGCAAACTGCACTGGTTACCTATTCTTTCATGAATTAGTTTCCCTGTTGCAATAAATTGTATTGCAAGGGGTCATTGACCCACATGCACAATATACATAATGCCCCTCTGCTCTTGAGAGGTACGTAGGGAGAATGAATCAGTTGTCAGTATTTACAATTCTTAACTAAATTTGTCAAGTACTTTCCTTTTAATACTATAAAGATACCATTTTCCAAACTAAACCCTTAAACACTTCAGATTTCTGGGGATTTCATTTGCATATTGCAACAGTCCCATTTTCCTTCTCCCTTCATTCATCTCCTCCTGCCATCATTTTTCTACTCTGTTAGCCACTGTAAGTAGAGACAAACGCATGCAAAGCATCATAGCTGCTTGAAGCGTCTTCTCAAGACTATCTATCAGGGCAGGCACAACCAAACCTTGAGGCACCAAGGACAAAGAGAAAATAGTTTCTTGGACTATGCTGCCAGAATAGGAACAAGGATGCAGCCTTCCCTCTAACCCCTGCAACTGTTCCTCCTCTGTAGATATTATCAGCACTTCTACTCTTTTCTCATTTTTTATAGGACCTCTTTTTCTTTGCTTCTTAAAAGAAGATGGAAGTATAGGTAAAGTGTTGAGTGTAGCTATGTCTTTGTGTTGCTAGTCAGTCCTACTCATGGAATGATCTGCCATGGAATAATTAGGTGGATCACTCCTTGTAAGGGGGCGAGGCCCTGGCACAGTTGCCCAGAGAAGCTGTGGCTGCCTCCTCCCTGGCAGCGCTCAAGGCCAGGTTGGATGGAGCTTTGGGCAGCCTGGTCTGGTGGAGGGTGTCCCTGCCCATGGCAGGGGGGCTAGAAGAAGGTGGTCTTTAAGGTCCCTTCCAACCCAAACCAGTCTGTGATTCTGTGTAGTAGGTTTGATTTTTCATGGAGCTTGTTCTGTTTGCTAAGATTCTTTTTGATTGTCCTGGACGATGTTTGTTAAAAGCAAATTGAGGCGATCGTGTCTTACACTTCACAGAAATAATGTGTGAACTTTTTGCATGACAAAACTTTCAGGAAACAACTTCCTTTGGGAGACTTTCCCATTGACACTATGTAATCACATGGCACAAGAGTTTCCTCTTTGCAGGGATCACTGTGGACTGCTCTTATTCACTGGCATGTGGACCCCTGAGGGGAATATCTGCAGTTTCCCTGGTACCTATCCAGGAACTTCTTATTTATTGTTAAGGTGGAAGCTGTCCCAGGAGAAGTGACTGGAAAAGAACACGCAGGTTGCATTATATGTAACGCTGCTAATTATGAACTTTCAAAGCTCGTAAATCAACTTTAGCAGTCAATAGGTTTTAAATGGGAATTTGATTTTACATCTTATCTAGATTGGAGTAATTTACATTCACTTTTTTGAGGGTTTTTTAAACAATGACAGAGCTGAAGACCCCCAGTAAGAGCTGATGCAAGGGATGATCCCAGGGGCTCTGGTCTTGTGGGAGCTCCTTCCATGGCCAGAGAAGCTGGAAGTCTGTGAGCTATCCTGGTTTCTGCATTTCAAATTACAGCACTGGAAACTCTATAAACTAACCAGAACATCTTGATAGAGGCAGGCATTTTCTGTCCTCAGCCCATAACCCAGACACAACTCCCACAGATTTTAATTATTTTTTTCCTCAGAACTCTTTAGAGGTGATACAAAAAAGAAAAGGAAAGTGATGCCATGAATGTATCTACATTTTCCTGTATACAATATAGATGAGAGTCCTTCCAGATGAAGAACCCACATAACATACATAATTACAACAGCTTTGAAAGTTTATTTCATATGGTTAATTTCAATAGTATATGATAAATGTGATCACATTACTGTTACAGGCCTTATTGGATAGGCAGAAAACGCTGCGTGTTTGTCTTACTTTCGTAGATGACTGCAGACAGCAGAATCCAGTTAGTGCTGCTGCTTTTACTTTTTCATGAATTCTACACATCCTCTAAGGTTGTTAATTTTGTTTTTACAATAATAAATTAACCACAGTTTATGCAGGAATACTATTCCTGTATAATTTGTATGATAAGAAATGTAAGTAGTTTACATTATAAAAATAATGTCAATTCTACTGTCTCAATTTTTCATTTTTTAAATTTCATTCATCATATAAAATACAGTAGTTCTGTAGAAAGCTTCCATTATAACGCTAACTTTAATGATGTTAATGCCTTTCAAATGTCTTTTAAGTACACTGGTAGTTTCACTGATAAAAGTGAAAAAAAAAACTTAAAAAAAAAAGCTGCAAATACTAATTTGTGTATGTGTTTTCTTCTGCAGTAATTTTTCAAAACCTGTCAGCAACAGAAATCTGGGAGAAGCATGATGCCAGCTCATTGTTACAGAATTTTACAAAACTATGCTGTTTCTGAAAGGAAAACATTCTCACTTGGATTTTGAAGTATACGTTATATCCCCATCTTTAAGGTAAGGTAACTCTTCTGCCCTCCTTTCAGCTAACATTATAGAAAATAAAGGCAACAATTTTCTAACCAGAAAAATTTCTATAGTGCCACTAGCCCGTTTGCATACCACCTAAGGTCACGACTTGACACTTATCCTAGCTTTTGTATCTGCCTTACCAGTTGAAGTAAGCTGCAAATTGTGGGTAAAAGTAGGGAAAGCATTGCACAGGCTCCATGTAATATGCCGTGTACAGAAAGTCTTGTTTGAGAGTTCAAGAGTGTTATATTTACATCATTGTTTTATACCCCTTTGAGTAAAAGGTAGTAGGTTATATACAAGTCTTCCAACAGTACATATTCTGTTTTTACTTGTTTGTTATAATTATTAAGATGGATAAAATATTTTTTAAATTTTCATTTTAAAAAGAAAGTAGGAAAAATCAACTTAGTGGCATGCCACTTCTTTTGTGCCGGCCAGATGGTGCCAGAATGTGCAGGGATCTGAGCACAGGTAGTATTTAAAACCAAATAAAAGTAGTCTCTGATTTATAATTCCTCTGATTTAGGGAGGGGGAATTAAAAAAGTAATAATTAAAAGAAACAAAACAACCCAAATGCTGTTAACTCTAGGCACTAGCGAATGAAGTCTTCTGCAGACCAATGTGTGTGGTACCAACAACACCACCTCTCTGATGCCTTTTAACCTGTTGATATGTATGGTTGCCAGATTAATTATATGCAATATTAATTTTTATAAACTTTTAAAAGTATTGTATAAAGGAATATTTCTTTGTAACTGTAAGAATATATTTAGCCCAGGCTAATTTGTTCATGCTAAATACCTAAGTTAAAATGGTTGCCACCAATTAAGTTCTTTTACTCAGAACACATCTGCATCCTATAACTCTGCAGACTAGGGCGCTGGCCCATACTAAAAGGGATTTACTCTTGGTAGCTTTCCAATGCAGACTTGGATTTTGAAAAAATGATAAAATTAAAAAAATAAACCAAAAGACCAGAACTGCTTTACTTCATTGTTTATTTGCAGTGAATTTATAAAAAGGAGATTAAGGAAGACTCCCCCACAATAGACAAGTCAAAAGACGTAGAAGTATCTAGTGTTCTAGTGCAGAGGAGAACACTTTCCTCCACAGATGCTGACTCAGAAATTGACTGGTATTCAGCAAGTTTTAAATACACCTCTGTAGTATCTGTGGTGAATCCTGATTCATTTGGCCAGTGGAGCAACTGGAGGCAAACATTTTGAATAAAATCTTTTAATTTCAAATCAGATTGCCATTAACTCCAGTCTTATGTTCTTGTAGTGCCACTTCTTTGCAGGAAAAAAAAAATCACTGGAAAATCATCTTACTTGTGTGCTCGCAGAGCTCTGGGGAAGAGTAGCCATATTACCTAGCCACAGGTAGATGGCTGCCAATTGCAATTAACAATTTCTCTCTTACTCCTGTGCTGCCAGTGCATGTTGATATGTCTGGCTTGGCTCGGGTTACAGACAAGGGACCTGAGATACCAGGTGAGCTCCGCGGTCAGCTCTTTCACTTTTTAGTGTGTTTGAGTAGAGGACAAAGAGCAGATAAGTTCCCTAAATGAGGGAAAATGGCACCTCAAGCCTGTGATAAAGAGCAAACCTTAATAACAGGAAAAACAAAAGCTGAAATTTTACTTTTTCGGATACTGTAGCCATAGGACCACAAATGCCAAACCTGTAGGAGAACAGCCTGTCTGGGGATCTAGGGAGTGCTAACTTCAGAAGTTCCCAAATCTTTAGTGTGGAAAACTTAAATGGATGGGCAGACGATCATTCCAAGTGGCTTTTCTACTTTAAAAAAACTCCATCAACCAACCAACAAACCAACCAAAATAACTCCAAACCCCAAACCTGCTACTTCCACTCCTTTTAGAAGGAGATGGCAGTTTCGTGTCATACTAGACACCAGGCCTAAAAGGGGTTTCTAGCTGAAGCATGGAGGTTCTGATATATATTGGCGATTTATGTATATCTATACATACGTACAAAAAATGCAATGTAAACATATTTGTACTGATTAGGCATGCTGCTTAGCACCATTTCCTCAAGCCATCAAGAGACACATGTTAACATGCCCTGTGAAGCTGGTCTGTCTCTCATCCCTTGCACGTGCCTTGCTCTGTGTCAGACGAGTAGACATTTCCTAAAACAAAGTGAGGCTGCTCTTGACTCTTACTCACAAACGATTTCAACAGAAATAATTCAGAATATAAAATATTCATGAAACGGGATTTAGAATATCATCCACTTTGTATTATTTTAGCAGTAAATTAAAGCTAGTGACCTCTAACAAAATTACAAAGATGGTTAGATTAGCAGGGAAGGAATTCAACCCTATTTCAGCACACTGAAACTACAAAATAGTTCTCTCTGGCCCCATTAAGAGGTTCAAGAATTGTAACAGGGGTCTCTCGATTTCTATTAAAATAGCATATACAGTATGATTACAATACATTATATCTCTATACAATATTTATTCATTTCCCTGTAGTCTTTTGAACTTCATGATCCTTTGGTCAATTATTTTCAGAGAAGGAAATTGAAACTTCTTACATGGCAACTTTGACAAATGTGCAGCATGTATATTGTATAGCATGCTCTCCAGAAGACTTCAGAAATAAAATTAGTTCCGTCAACATGCCATGAGTTCATCAGCTTGGGCCTCCCTGAACCTTTTGTCATGGCAAATATGCAAACGACTCTTTCATCTTTATCCCTGCTTTGAAACGTCATCTAAGATCACTCTTATAACTCTTCCTAATTACCTTTCCCATCATCTACCCTTCCTCTGAATGTGGGTTTAATAAAAAGGTATAATTCCCCATGGAAAAGTAAGTGAGGAAATATATATGTGTGTGTAAATGTATGAAAGTGCGTACACATGCATACGTACGTAATTTAGAGGAAGAATTACTATCTCAGCAGGCAATAGATGTCTTCCATTTAGCAGCAGGCCAAAGATGATGATAAAATCATTAATTCTGTCAATATAAATGCTAAATAGAAATGGGAAATTGGATCTCTGCCTCATGTCACATTTTCTCTGGTAGGAAATTACAGCAGAGAAATTGAATCTGACGAACCTTCTGTGTTTATAGCCCCTCATCAAAGGTACAACACGTGATATACAATAAATAGCATGACACCTCTTAATTAAACGGTGCTATTGTTTAGCCCAGAATAAATGCATTTTTTGCTTGGCCAACAAGCACTCTACAAGCTCCCACAGGAATCATAAAATAAAGAGGCCATAAAGTTAACCAAAATCAAATTGACAAGCCTGCACTAATTATCTCTGGTATTATAGCACTGCAAAGGTGGCTATAGGTTGACAGATAATAGAAGTGAGCTCATTAGTAGAGCACTGAATGTTTTAATGTTTGTAAAGAGAGCATTTTTTTACCTTTAGTCTAGGTATTGCATGCATTGTACAATTTTCTAAATTACCATCTTACTTACATTTGTAAACTGAATTTATAAAAGCATAATTTCTGGTAGAAAATAGCTACATCACAGCTGGGGAAGCCTATTTTGGATAGATGTGAACTGTTTGACTTTTACACTGGGTGATGGTGGAGGCTTACAGAAAGCATAGTGAAGAGAAGGAAAGAGAAAGTGCACGTGAAAACAATGACTCTGAGTGTGAGTTCAGACACAAGAAAATTCTCCTTGTATCTTTGTGGTTTGTAAGTACCGCTCTTCCAAACACACAGAATGCTTCTCATTAGTTGTGAATGTGATTCAGCTTTGAACAAAGACTGTGCAAGTGAAATATCTTTTCAACTTCTCTTTGTGTGTTTTCTTTTGTTAGTTGAATGGATTTATCTTCCTAGTAGGAAGGAAAATATTAAAACCCTTACCTGATAGAGGGCCAGAGTATTAATACAAATTTCTGAATGCAATAAATTGCTTTTAAAAAATATAACCAAAAGTTTTCTGACAAACTGAATTCTTTTGTCCATGGTCTATTTGTAAATTATTGTCCTAAAAGCTCAATCAGGAACTGCACGAAAGAGAAGTGATGTTCTTTGATGCGAGATTGTTGACCCATGAGAGACTTTTTCATTAGACCTAATCACTCTGTTTTAAAATTACCAAGTCAATAATGTGAGTTATTCTTTCTACTTCTAACAGTTGAGTGAATAAATACAATCAAAACCCAGTTCAGGGGAAGGGAACTTTGCAGCAGCATGTTTCTGGGTTATGGAAAGAAAAGCTAGGGTCCTTCCACAGTTGAAAAACAATAGAAAAATTAGTCTTGACTTGCATCTTCTGCCTTTAGTCCCCACCATTAGACAGCAAGATTCCCTTGGTTTTTTTCTAAGTTCTTCATGTGTTTTGTTTTCATCTGAGGGTCCAATCCTGTAGGTCCTGTGGCCTGGCCATGCACATAAGCATTTTTGAGGGGCTGCTTAACCTCCTTTTCTGCAACACCAAAATTCTACAAGCCCCTTCTCAGCATGAGCTGCTACAGCCAGCGGCTGCTCCAAGATGGTGGACAGCCTTGGGCTGACACATCAGTCGCCTTTCCCTCCTGTGCCCCACGGGCAAGAAGCATGACTGGTGCAGGGAAGGAAACGCCCCTGGACAAGGGGATGTTTGTGACCTGCTGATAGCATCCAGGGCAGGAATTGTAATTTATAATGGATCCAGAGTCATATTTCTTCAGATTATCTGGTGTTAGAAACAGGGCCGGTACTAGGGATTGAGTATTCCTTTTCCGCTCAGTTCAAGCACTGGAGGCAGCCCATATTGAAGACTCCAGACAACGTTAGTAAAATGCCAGTCTTAATATTTTATTTAACTTTGAACAGATACATGTGTTGATATTTCATGTCCAGGTTGCCTTCCAAGTCTTCACATGAAAAGATAGCTGATACTCAAAAATTGGCTTTTGAAGCAAAAAGTCTTGGTTAAAAATTATCCTAAAAGTAGTTGCTTCTAGTAACTCCTAAGTAACACTAAAAGGTATTGTTGAACTCCCTGATGCACAGAGGCATTTTAAATGATGCATGTTTCTTTCACTAGGTAACCTTCACTGAACTTTCAAGTCATGTTGTCTTTAGGAATCAATAATCTACAAGCAAAAGAAACTAAAAAAAAAAACCCATGGAAAATGCTCAAAGACCTGTCTGTGACTAGGATTGCAAATGATGGAAAGCCCTCAACTCAAATTACTGTTCGAAATATCGTTATTCATAAGGGCAAACAACCCTTTTGCTGTGCCCATTAACCTGAATATGGACAACAATAAAAAGCACTACAGCTGAACTATGAGACCCGCTGGAGATGAAGTGGTTGTTATAGCTGTGTTCATACGTGCTGCTCTTGAGTGTGCTGTAGCTGTGTGGCTGGAATACAAAACAAGTCCGATCACTATCAGAAAAAACAAATTCAGTAACCAACACAGTGTCAAAGATGTATTTTACTGTGCTTTCAAAACTGAGGGATTGTTCCAAAACCCAGCGTGCTGCGTGGAATGTAAATGTGATGCTGTTTTATTTGACTATGGTTTTGAATTGGTAATACTTTTAACCGTGTGTAGAATAATAAAACTGGTAAGGAAAGGCAAAATGGTATGCACATTGTAAATTTAGATGTGAAGTTAGAAAATTTAGGGAGAAAAGAAAGAAAGAGCAATGAGAGTAATTAAACACAAAGCAAATTCTACAAAGGCTCTGGCAAATTCTCTCTCCAAACCATTAATACAGTTTGGTGTTTTTGAAGGGCATGTAAAATCAAAACTAGCGTGAAGAAGGATGGTTACTAAACAATTTAGTCAGCAGTTGAAAAAGTTCTAAATTTCTGGTTTTACCTTTCCTTCAGAAGCTCTAGACCAATGTGAAGATTGTCCCATCATCCAGGCCACCACAGTTTTCTCGAGGTTCTTCATGAGTACTATAGGCAGAACCCTTCTTGGCAGCCTGACATTATCAAACCACTGCTTTTATTGGTTCTAGGTTTGTGGTTTTATTTGTTCCAAGAATTTTTATCGTAACCCTTAAAACCCATTGTTTCCATTTGTATTGGTATTTTTTACAACCAGATGTCTGAGGTAACTCCAGAAACATTTCCCAACCAACTCCTCTTTGAGTGTCACCAGCTAAAAATAAGTCTGAAAATTGTGTACCTCAGGAAAAAACCTTAGGGAAACTACATCTCACCATATATCATATTGATTTTTCTATGTGTTTAAACCTACTGATTTCAGTATTCCTGTCTCTACAATGAGCTTAGATCTCAATTACATAGCTGCTCTTGAGCTTTGAGAATCTCCAGTTTTCTTTCAGGAGACTAGGACAGAACTCCAACCATTTATGAGTCCTTCAGGAAATGTTTGATGTGCTTAATCTAAGGATGGTATTGGAACTGGAGAGAGACATGCATGACTTTTTTGTGCCTTTACGTGCCTTTATGTGCACAAAGGATTGTCAAACTTCATTACACAGTATCTTTGATGAAGCACACTTTTTCTAACTCCCTATAACAGATCCTTAAGCTTGGAAACCCAGGAATTTCTTGAAATCTTTCAGGAAAGATGTCCAGCAAGACCACGTGAACAACAACTTGTAGCTTTGTGGGTTGCAGTAGAAGTAAACCTGTTGAACTTCTAATCAGGGTTAGCTGTGAATGTTCAGGTCTGATTTGCTTTTGGTTTACCAACTAACCTCTCAGATGAGAATGTTAAATCTGTACTTTCTCTGGTGTGGTTTCATTGATATGAACATCTCAAAGCATAGAGCCTCTGGACTTCTAGCTACCAGTTTCACAGTTTTTGACTGTGGCAAATTATTTGCTCTAAAACATAAGAGTATGTTGGACACCAAGACCTCTAGATACTAGGTCCCTCAACTCGAGTGTCATCAGGTGACTCCAATCTAAGCATGTGGGGCACAGGATATCTCTGTGTTGGTAAGCCAACCTAGAGTGAGAAAGTTGAGCTGACTTTCGTAATATCTTAAGTCATAATTTCTCTGTTTATCTTCAAGGGTCGATCAGTTTAAAGTAAATCTGTAGAAATCTAACACTTTGTAACTGATAGCAAATACACAGCTTGATGTAGAATAAAAAGGCAATGACAAATAGAGTAAGACACTGGGAATTGGTGCTATGAAGGAAGCGTGTTTTTCTTCTTTGGAGCTACCTATTATGTTATTTATGAAAATGTAAATTTTTGCATTTCAGCTGAATAGAAATATGTGTACATATTGACAGTGGTTTCCTTTTGCATTTCTGTTCACATAACCCATAAATTCTCTCTTCCTGTTCCTTTTTTTTTTTTTTTTTTTTCCTTGTGGTATGTAAGGTTCTGGGAATGTGTATGTTTAAGATTTTTCCCACAAAATGTAAAATACAGAAATTAAGTTTACTTAAAGAAGGAGGACTTAAGGAAAAACTAATTATTCCCATTAATAATATTAACCTACCATGTTTCCACTTTGTTTTTTCTAAAATGTCTGAAATTATTTTGCCTCTCATAGAAACTGCAGATTGAAAGCACTCTTTGTGAATTCACCTATATTATGAATACAAAACAAGTCTGGAAATTGACTAGAAGAGTAGCCAGCATGAGTGTCATCTTGTGTGGGAGGCTTTTTGCCCAGGCAATTTCTTTTTGTGTGTTAAAAATACCTTTGGATTCTGCACACTGGTGCCAAATACAAAGTGCAAGGAAATTCAGGCCCACTAGGAGACCACCTCTAGACTGAGCAGAAACATATGCTCCAGAAGCAGTGCTCTTTTTCATTTGCTCAGCCTGGCATAATCCTCAACATTCCTAGAATGACTCTTGTCAGGATTTAAAAAATGTATGTGGGGGCAGCTGGAGTAGTTTCCGTTCCGCTTTATTTAAGCTGTGCCTCTTAGCCTGCCACAGACTTGGCAGACGAATGCCAACCTTCTTCAACTCTTGGTAGAGATAACTGAACCAAAGCACTAGTATTGATTTTAGAATGATTTAGTAGCCCCCTACCAGGAAGATGTCCATGGATTCCTTTATTCATGCCTCTACAATAACGCTTTAAATTGGCAAGGATTCACAGTTCAGACTTCATCTCTAATCCATATTAATAGAATAGTATTGCTTTTCATTAGCTTCATAGCTAATATTAATGAATGATCTGGTATGGGCTATGTGCTTTCTTGGTGGCCTTAGCCCACCAGCTCCTGTATTAATGGCATTTTGTGGGTTTTCTTTCTCTATAAATGAGATTTTTACTTTTTTTTTTCCAGTGGTACAAAGAAGGCAGGACAGGATACATCCTGATATGTGCAAGAGCACTGCAGTTTAACTAAAGTGAATGCTGCAAGACAGTAACCACCATAAACACCCATATCATACCAGGATGCAGAAATGACGTTGCTATCTATAGTTGTGCTGGGCATAATAGAACAGATATGTTTATGCAAGGAAACGTACCTCAGGTTCATGCCAGGTTTGAATGCAAGGAACAAGGCAAACCTAAAACCAAATTTCATTTCCATCTGATTGTATTTGTGTTTGTGAACCATAAGTACCTCTAAGATCACATGTGTAGAGCTGCAAATGCATCAGCCAGTGAACCCAAAACTAAATAATATTAGGCACAGTAAAAAAAAAATAAAAATTGCATGTTGAAACAGATGTTGAGAATGCAGTCATTCCAACAGAAGTGTACACCTGCCCTGGATGCCCAGGGCATATATAGATAAATTTATTGGTAAAGATAGATAACCCGATATGTGTGAAGTTAAAGGGAACTACTATGAGAACTCTTGTATGCCACATCTTCTGGCCTGACTGTAAACCTTAAGATAGTCACAGGAGACATTTTCTCATTCCTTTGTTTCTGGAAATAACAAATAGCAAGAATAAAAAAAATTAAATTTCTTTATTCTCCTTTTCCCCTGTCTTCCTAATATTCAAAACTGAGAAGAAATTGGTCAGTTATTAGGTTCAGAAATCAATGTCTTCTATCAATATTTCATGTTTTGAGGAACAGACATACTAGTTTTTCCTATTCAGAATTTATACTTCTGATAGCCTGACTTGTTTCTATATTTAACCTTTGTTTTGTATTTTTACGTGTAGGCCATGTTTTCTGTTCAAAAAGGGTGCTGTGTTCTGAATGTAGTCTGTTCTTTTACAACAAAATCAAGTAGGAATAACAAAAGTGAAGAAGGATATGGAATTTCAGCCAGAGGTTCTACTCATTTTTTAATTCAAGTTCTTGTCTTCATAAACAAAATCTAAATATGTGTGGTTTCTAGCATTAGCCTTTGGAACTTAGCAAGAAAAATTCAGTTTGGGGGAAAAGAGGTCACATGCAGATTTGATGTTGGAGATTCAGACTGAGAGAAAGGGAATGCCTTCCGTTTTCTAAGAGGGAGGTAGTTTCAGTGTTTTGATTTTCTATATCATTCCTGATAATAAACAAGGACCATGAAACTCTGTTTAAACATATGCAATGCCAATAAAACCAACCAAACAAAAATCCTCCAAAAAAGCTTAGTCAAACTTTAACACATTTTCATACCTGGCCAAAAATTCACAAAGGAAAACAAATTGCCCAACAGTTCTTTAAATTTTTTCACTGCCTTTTCCTTGTGTTCTTTCATATGGTATCTGTTGAATTGCTGTGTAACAAGGACATTACTGGCTTTGTCTTTCCAGACGATGATTAAAATAGCTAGTCAGTACAAGGAAATTATCAGTGGAAGGAGATACTTCCATCCATCCTTGTGTCTTCCCACAAGTAAAATGCTAAAGTCTTACATAGCCCTGCTTGAGGATTCATGATGAGATCTCAAGTGCCTTGTTTATCACATAACCTTTTGTAGCTAAAAATGTACATTCAGAGCAAAATACATTTCTATCATAGTAGAACTGCAAAGTCAATAATTCATCTATTTCATCCCATAGGAATCTTTAACACTACTACTTAACAGGCACTATTTGCCATTTAGAAGGGCAAGTAGTGTCAGGAGGAGGGTAAAAGTCTTTAATAGAGGGTAGATTTAGATTAGGTATAAAGAAGAAATCCTTCCCTGCGAGGGCAGTGAGACCCTGGCACAGGCTGCCCAGAGCAGCTGTGACTGCCCCCTCCCTAGTGTTCAAGGCCAGGCTGGATGGGGCTTTGGGCAGCCTGGTCTGGTGGAGGGTGTCCCTGCCCAAGGCAAGGGGTTGAGACTAGGTGGTCTTTAAGGTCCCTTCCAACCCAAACCAGTCTGTGATCCTATGGTTCCATAAATGTGTTCTTGTTTCACCCTACAACACAGCATGAGTTATACTGGCAAGTGAACCAAAAGGATTTTAGGGGTTATTATGAGCTGAGATTTTTTTGTTTCTTCTGAAAAACTTGACTACACCATAACTAACACTAAAATCAGAGCTAGGAGAGGCTTTGCTCATAGAGTGGCAGGCGCTCACAGCATTGTTAACTATTGCAAGAGAAACACAGCACTTGAATTTTTACCAGGTGTGGTAAAGAACAAAATAACATTCACAGTTTGGCTGGAAGAGGTCTTTGCTGATGCTGCATGCTTGATACATACTGTGTAAGGACCGATCAGCGCTCTCAGTGAGCGGTGGGTCATGCACCCAGGAAAAGAGCCCTCGAGAAAGGTTGACACTTGGGAGTTGCTGTGAGCATACCTGTGGCTGTGGTTTGGTTTGCCAGGCCTGCCTTGATGCTTGTTGCGATGAGGGACGCAGGGCCTGACCTTCTGCTTGCCCTAGCTCAGCCAGATGATGCTGAGCAGGCTGGGCTTCTGTGAATTACAGCCACACTCCTGTGCAAGGGTGGGCTTTCCTTCCATTTCCTCCTTGCACGCCGCACTCCAGCTTGCCAGTTTAGGCAAGATTCTAGTATTCCTTCAGATACTGAATCTTCTAAAGTATTTTAATAATGGCAAAGAATATATTAATCAATTTAAGAGTAATAAAAAAAATAATTCAATTCCCGGTGAGTACTGGTTTGGAAAATGGAGTGTTGGGTTTTTTCCCAGCTTAACTTTCCTTCTGGATGCTGGTAGCAAGTCACAAGAATATTTGACTGTTGCAGAGAAATTACTGGGATGTGTTTTAAAAATAATTGGTGGATACAGGCTCCTTGTTAACACACACACAAATCTTCAGCCCAACAGGTATAACTGGACAGGTTTATGGGTTTTTTTCTTTTGATTGTTGGTCAAAATGAAAAAATACAAGAAAATTTATGAGTCCTTGCAGAACCTAAAAAGAAATTATTCAGGGCAGTGAGAGAATGAGAAACTTTTATGAAACAAAATCCATAATTTTATTTTGGTTTAGCCTAAAACTTTTCCATCAACTCAAAATAAGTTTGCTTTTTCAGTCTGTTTTTCCTATTAAGGTCAGCCTCTAAATGAGAAATGACACTTCAAAATGCTTTTAATACTGTCCATCTGCCCCAAAAGTTAAAAGGAAATATTTCAGGATTTTCCAATGTTTCCCACCCTTTTCCTTCAACCGATAATATTTATTGAATCCACCTTCAGTTTCTCAACAATTTTGGTTTTGGCACAGTTCAGTTTTTCCACTGACTTCTCCAATTTCTTTAAGGTGCCCAACTTTGATCCTGTGTCCCCTCATAAGAAATAGGTGTGTCTGTCCAGCAACAGCTAATACAGTAAATAAGAGAACTGCTACTGCAAGTAGTTAAGTTCTTAAGGAAGTAGGATGCTCGGGAAGGAAGGGGGATGTTGAGCTCAGGCTTAGTCTCAAATTTTATGTCACTGAAATTATCTGGAGATGTGATCTTGACAGGCTATATCACAGCTAGTAATACCTTCTGTGATACATATGGTGGAGAGGCTTAGATTGTTACGAATATTGAACTGTTCTTTTTTCTCTGTGTATGCTGGCTTCAGATAGTATAGAGAGTGTCTTGAAGTTGGTTTTTTTCCCCTGTACTAGAGCTCTGTAGGCTTTAAAGGTTTTTAAAGTAAGATATTGCAGTGACTTGCAAAGCTAGGTACAATCTGTGACACCTCCAGAGGTTTAGTATCCACCTTCTGAAAATCCCCATCTCCTCACTTTTTAATTCTTGGATTCAGCTCTCAGCAGTATTAATTATGAACATCTTGCCATAAGGAAAAATATGAATAAATGTTTAATATAATAAAAATCTCTTAACATAAAAGAACGCTGTGGAGAAGTGAAAGGAAAACTAAATAAGTGATCTCATATAACTATTGTTATATCTTTTGGTTTGCATCATTGTGTTCTATTTCAAATGGTGAATATAAAAGTAGTATTTATGTGGGTGTTGATTCATAATCTGAAGATTCTATCTTATAGAGTGAGAATAAGATTGGCCATATTAATGCATAAATAAAGTTGTTATTTCATTTAGGCCCACAGAATGTTTTTCATAAAAAGCCTGAGGATTGTAGTTTTAACATTAAAGTACTACAATAGGTCAATTGTACCTGAAAACCCCACTCTGAGATGGCTTTAGGTGAATTAATTCTTTACATAGGCAGATGGAGGCAATTGCCTCTCTACCTTTGAAGGGGTATTGATTTTTCAGTTGTGTTAAGGACTCAGTGTTCTTAATTGGGCAATTTGGTTTTTTGTTTTGTCTTGTTTTGACTGTTTTATATTTTAGTCAGAAAGGTTCCATTTATTGAAGCTTCTATAGCAGTAATGAAATTGTCATTTAACCTAATTCTGTTTGTTTCACTGATAGAAATGTAATGCTCCCATATTGATTCTGCTTATAATAAAATGCTGCTTAAAACATCTGTGGCACTTGCAAGAACAGGCCCTCATTTTATGCTGAAGAAAAAATACTGATGAACTTGCTATTCATTTTTCAGAAAAAATACTGATAAACTTGCTATTCATTTTTCAGATCCAAAGTGGTAGAACAAAAACATGGGAAGGAAGGAGAGTTTCTTTCTTTTGAGGGTGAGTGACTCAGAAGAAAAGGGAGTTGGGTTGAAATGGGAAGGGGGTGGGGTAATAGCAGAAGTGTGTTTGATATCTGAGTGTTTCATGACATATCCTTCTAAAAGTTTCTTTACTGTGGATGAAGCCCAGTGGGAGCATAGCAAACTCTAGGTCTCTGGACTTTAAAAGCTCAGCAAAGGTGATAGCTGACTAACTATTCTTTGATGACAGCCGTCTCTATAGCCTCCTTAGAAGCCTTCCACTGGAGGCTGCAAGCTCTCTCCGATGCACAGTCAGATAGCTTTCATGTTTTGTGAACCACAAAAGTTGAACTTTCTTCAAGTGTATCTAAGAACACAGGCTGTGTCCTGGCAAATTATTTCAAATGCTTTGTCCCTCACAGCCACTAGATACATCTTGATTTAATCAAGCCAAGTTTATCTGCCCTATGGAATAACCTGGTCTCTGGCATATAAGATAATGTTAATGAATATGGAACTGCTCTTAAAATAATATCTAGGACTAGTATCCTCTGTATGATCTAGGTAGGCTTAATATTACTTGACATTAGAGAAAAACATGTTACAGATAAGGGGTGTCACCTGAGTTGCCTATAAAAGGGAAGGAAATGGGACTCTTTCGGGAAAATAAGTTACACTGACATAAGAACTGCCTAACATAGTCTGGTCAGTGAGAATTGTCTTTGGCATATTATCCAAGAAGAGTGTGTGTTTTCTAATGTGTGAGCCCCTCTTCTCCTGCAGGGCCTTACTGTTTTCTCAAGTACTGACACATGTTCTTCTCTGGCAGCCAGGGTGAAAATCGTGATATAGTCCAGGCAGTACTTGAATTTCCATACAAAGGTCTTTCAGCTTGAATTACTCATACAGGACATACAAGCCGGAACCCTGTTGGCTTTCTCTGCTCCATTTGCAGCTGTTTGTCCCAGAGAACAGACTACATCAGCCAAGACTGATCTTTCTTCCTAAGTGCAAGAATAGAAATGCTTCTCTTGTCAAGTCCAAGCAGATGTCTTCTGGAGAGAGAGAAAGAGGGAAAGGTCATTATAGTTGTATATTGTGGCTGAAGTAAAGGTTGGAACAGAATTTTGTCTTTGATTAATATAAAGAAATTAAATAAGTTAATAAATAGAAACAAGTTGAATTTGGGTTTGACCAACATCACAGGAGTTGATACTTGAAAATACAAAAGCAGCAAATTCCTCTAATCACTTTATGATCGTGAAGCAGCTACTGCTGTCCTGCTGTCATGTATGGTTTGCATCTCTAATGCTTTGCCAAATCTGACTAACTCCTCCTGGAGCCAGGTGTTTCTTGGTTCCATCCAGGGCCCCAAAAGCACAAGAGAGCCCCTCCCAGCTCTTCTTCTGCTCCCCTAGGAGCTGGAGTACCTGTGCTTGAAGCCAGCTGACAGTGCTGGTATATGCATGCAGCCATATATCTTGTTGAGGTGCACCTTGCCTTGACGACTTTATATCCTGGCTTGACCTAAACATGGTGATCACTGCTGGCCAACTCCAGGTTCTGGCAACAAAGCTGCCCTGCTTGACGATGCCCTGGATAGTGAGGGCACTAGTCCTTCTGCTTCCCTGGCTGAGCAGCTGGCCCTTGCTGTGGCCTGGCATTTTGACTGTAGGTTAGGCAGCTTGATAAAGGCTTGTGGAGCACCACTGAGGTATGGTTTTATTTTGGGAAACTGAAGCTTCTTCAAACCTAAATCTTTTAAAAACTCTGTCAAGACAAGGATTTGGCAGTATCTGTCTTTAGGCAATACCAGGGTTTGTGTTTGTGCGAGCACTGGGCTCTATTATCAAGGAAAGGAATACTGCATGTGCTGTACAAGTATGCAAAGTACTCTGGTACTCATGAAAGGACTGAACAGGATCTGATAGTTAAGGTGTCTGACACAGTGACAAGGAGATAGGAATTGAAGCCAAGGAAAGTAAGTGGTTAGAAAAGGCTCAGGAAATCTGGATGCTTTCAAATTGCCTTGGCCTGACTAAAATAATCCTTGGACTGAAACAATCATACAAACATTAATATTAATCTTTGTGAAAGGTAAAGGAAGCTCTGAAATGCTAAGAACGGACAAACATTGGAACTACCTCTGAATAAAGGAAAAAATTAAGTCTAGTAATCATAAGTGACCATTTTTATTTCAAATCCTGGAAAAATTAAGAAAATTATCATTTTAGGTACCTGGAGGACAACAAGGAGAAATATATAATGGTCAAGGGGGATTTTTCTCAACTGGTAATAACTAATCAGTTTTCTCCTAGAATATGAGAGAAAGAGATGGCATTTAATGATATTATTAAGATTGTATCACAGCTTATAGAAAAGCTCAGAAAATACAGACTGGCTGGTACTCCAGTAAAAGTAAATGTGACAAAAATAGTCCTCAGCCCTCCCATTTCATCCCTGCACTGGTGGGCCTAGATCAACTGAACAACCACAACCTCTGGTACTCCTTTACTTTCTCCAAGAAACCAATCACCTTTATTTATCAGCAATTAGCAATACTAGGCATCATTGTCACCTTCGGTCTTAAAGAACAAATCCCTTGCATGCTGTCAGCTGGTCTAAAACGGAATCGTGGTTAAATTGCCAAAACACATAGTGATATTTTTTACTTTTGCCTTCTTATTCTCCTTTCTTTCCCTCTTTATTCATCCTCTCAGGTAATTAAAAGGTTCAATTTAACCTGGATATTCAGTTCCCCGATTAGCTTGACTGTATGGTTGCAAACATGCTTGTGTCAGCATGACAGTAGAGTGGGGAAAGGGTGAAGATACAGCGTTGTATTACGTTCATATGAAACTGTTGCTGTAGCATAACAGGTTTCCTGCCTGACATGTCAGCTAAGCACAACTAAATGATCAAGCGCTACTAGCGACTTCCTTACTGTCACCTATCTCCCTTCCCCACTCACTGTATCAGATATGATTAGTTTAAGCTTTCCATGCCTCATACATTTTTGCAGTTCTGTGTTTAGCCACAGTATCCTGTTTCTGCAGGTGCGCATCCTTCTTTGCAGCCATAGTTATGTGGATCCTCAGGAATATTTTCCAAAAGCTTGTGGATGCACTCCCTGTTAATTCTTCTCCCATGTGTATGATAACTGCTTAGAGCTAAGCACTGTTGCCTGCATTTATTTTCCATCCTTGTATAGGTTCTTTCCAGGACATTAGGATTTACATTTTCTTCCTGTCATTATTACTGGCACCTACTCTGTTAGAATACTTCGTGAGCAATTCCTCAACTCAGTACGTTTATCAGAACAATGAACCCTCTATATGCTAAATAGAAGCACAAACAGGTGAGATCAAGAGCAGTGAAAGATGCAGTAATAGAACAAGTTGACACTTTGCAAAGAACTCCTTTTATATGTTTGAGAAGTTTTCAGCTCCTCCTGTTTTTGCCATCTCTAGAAGCTGATATTAAAAGTTGAAAAGCTGAGTCATAAAGTCAAGTCCTTCTGTTTCAATGTTCTAAAAATCAGTGGGTTGGTAAACCTTCCAGGCATGCATTCAGCCTTTTGGCATGCAGAAATTTGTCATTTTCTTATACTGAATGTTTCATTTGAATGTATGATTGATTTGCACTGTTGGTTTTTCTGGTTTATTAGTTTGGGTTTTTTTAAACCTGTTTGAGAAACATTTAATGTGCTGTTTGGTTTTTGCCCCAGTCCTACCAAAATAACACTGTCAGAACCAATTGTGCTTTCCAACTACTTAGGGAAATCACTCCCTTCTGGAAGGGATAAAAGGGTTTTGAATCAGACTTCATATACCTAACTTCTAGCTAAAACAAACATGGCAGGCAGAAGGTCAGGAGAAATGTAAAAAAACCTTACAGAACAGAGAGCTTTTATGTAAGGTAAAAATACAGGTCAAGAAGACCCAGAAAGCGAAAGGGAAATATGGTTTCACCAAAAAGAATAGGGGATTATAGATACCTTATGACCAGTAGGCAGGGCAGCAATACTTCTTGGAGAGAAATGGTTTCTGCTGCAGGGCTTTTTGTGGTGTGTATGCCAATTTGGACTTAATACTGCCTTTGGCATTTGTTAGAAAGAATGAGAGATATTGTGGGGATATAATTCTGAGTACCCAAACCCACATCTGAGAGTTACACACAGTAACAATAGTCAGCCATGGGATTTTTCTTTACAGTACATTTTCAGCTTGCAAAAGTAAAACAAGTTATTTAACTCTTATATGAAAGAAATACTATATTTTGAATTTGCATTTTTAGAAAAATGTTTTACTGGAGGCACTAAAAAAAGCAACTTAGTGTTTGTGTCAGTCTCAGGCAGTATATAGCATATACTGTCATAATTTAACCCAATGTATTCCAACAAAACATTTTCTTTCAAGCTGAGAGACATTTCTGTCTCATAGTTGTATATACATATGTAAAACAAAAGGATTGTGTATAGAACAGACAACTGTCTATGAAACAATGAGAAATACAAATGAGTAAGAAAGCCACACCAGTGAAGCTTGTATTGCCTAATGGAAAGAGCACAGGCAACAAAATGGAGAAACTTCAATTACTAGCAAGATATATGGTTTACTAGGGATAACAAACATAACAGAATCTCAGCGATGACTGATGGACAACTGTTATTAGGGTGTCTACTGCTCTAACTACATGAACAAAAGAAGATTTGGCATCACAAGGGCAAGGTAGGAATCAAGATTTTACACTACTTATAGGAAAACCCAAAAAGAAAGAACTGAGAGTCAAAGGGAAAGCTTCATGTGGAAGTTGTTTTCTTGAGGATAAAAAGAAGTTCTATTGTAATAAAACTCAGGTCTTTTGAGAAAGCATGTTTGGTTTTGGCTAAAATCATAAGCAGCATCACTGTAATCTCATTATTGAGACAGGAATGCTAGCAAGGATTTTCACCACAGGAGGCATAAATTTCTGTTTCCAAAGAGTAGTACAGATGCTCCTAAATTGATAAGATCTAGTTATGATAGCTAACCAACTACTTCACTAAATAATCCCTGAATGAATTTGAGGTAATGTTACTTTATAATTGGCCTTACAAATAATAAATAAAGGATAAGGACTTCAGTCATTGCAGGTAAGATTTTGTCAAGTAATTCAATTAAATAAAAGCGTATACAAAGGAGAGTCTTTGACATAAGTTCCTGTTTCAAAGAGAAGACTAGTCAATGTCAGATTTTGCAGAAGTTTCTTTCTTTGTAAGAATACAATCTTCTCTATACTTCTGTAGCATAACTAACACCAACTCCACTTTTACAGTACCATTACTTTTACCAGTTCTGTGGGGCAAGTAAGAGTTAAAGCACAATGGATATTTCACAGCAACAGATCTAACATTGATGATTGATTTCAAATAATATTTTAAACATAACTGTGTCTATACTGTATTTTTCTTCTCTTTTACTCCCAAATCTATAAATTCATGGAGATCATTTGTACTGATCTTGACCACATTTGTGGAAATTATTAACCCAAGTGTGTGCTGGTTGTCTCTCAGCATTCAGTTTCATCACCCTGTAAAAGACATTCACTGGGGCATCTTGGATTATTGTATTATTGGTTTCTAAGGGACATTATGCAGTATCTTCTTGTCCTGTTATTTAAAAATTCTTTCAAGGGTAGATTTTTTGATTTGGTCGGATAAGTACTTTCTTAATCACTGATGATACCAGATTACAGTTCTCATTGATTTATTTTGGTAATCTTATCATGAGATTTAATTTGCCTCAATCTCTGACTCTTTTTGAAAAAGATAAATAGGATTTTCTCTCTTGAAAACCAGTTTCCAGGCAATGGAAGTGTTTTTTATTTCACATCATAGTAGCTTTGCTAAGTGGTGTGGCCAGTTTTTAAACAGAATTTGGACAGAAGAGCAGTAAAAATGAAAACATCAGGACACACATTTAGTACACGTTATTAGACTGTAGCCCATTTCAGTATCTAGTTAATTCAGTTTAGAGAGAATGTTTATGTTTAGAAACAAGTGACTCTGTAGGTGGGGCTAGCAGGTTGGTAAGACAACGTGCAGTAAATCAGTGGTAAGACTGTGTCATGGAAATAGAAAAATTGGAAAAGAAGAGGCATGAAAGGGTAGATGTAGTGCCTTGACCAGATTATTTTAATGATTCCTAAAAAGCCATCTTCCCTGGAGCTTGTCTTGCTATTGGTCAAACCTAAAAATCCAACCTCTCTTGAAGTATGCTTGTCATCTCAAAAACTCGGGGAATGCCATGATTGCTCTGGTGCCATTAGCCATTTCTCAAAGCGACAGACCAGGCCTTCCAGAAATTAATTCTTACAGAAGCATTACTCAATGTAAAACTAAGCTTTAAAAGATTTCCCTGAGGATCAGAATAGGTATTATGTGTCTGGACCATATTCTTTTAAAGGCATGTATTGCTTTTAAAATATAGAGGTAGGCCATATTTTTTAACCTTATCTAAAAGTGGTTTGATACACTAAAAATAAATTTAAAAAATAAAATTCCATTGATATATTTGCTAAGTTATTTGACTTCTTAAACTCTTATACTAGGCAAAAGTATAAGGTTGGACCCTGACCCCTGTTCCCCAGGCTCCCCCAACCCTGCCAAGAACACCATGTTAGCTCCCTAGGGCTGACAGTCCCTGCTCCAGAGACACCACAGCAGGCTGGGTCTCCAGCTCCTCATAGCCATGCCCAGCCACGAGCCCCACTGAGTAGGGTCCACCTGTGATCCCATGGCCCAGCCTGGCCTCATCCTGTCCCCAGGGAAGTGCCTGATGCCCGGGACTGGGACTGCTACCAGTGCCCCTGCCCTGCCCTGGTCACTTGATAGTTGGATGTCAGGCAGGGCCTTGAAGGTAGGACTGGGCTGAGGAAAATACACCTTAGACTGCAAAGGAGTCATGTGATTTTCTTCAGTTCTGTCACAAATGTGTTTTCAGCTGGGCCTTTGCTCCCCTGCCACTTCCCCCACCGGCATTGCAGTGCAGGTGTGCTCTGCCAGGAGACTGCATCCCCTGACTTGTCTTGAGCTCTGGGAGAACTTTCTTTTCCTTAGGAAAGCTGAACCCAGTGAAATATTGAGGGTTTTGTTTTGAATCTGTACTTTTTTTGGCTTATTCCTAGTCTTTTGTCACTGTACTCACAAAGCCACATTTATGTTGAAAAAATTAGAAATAAAGGAGTTAGCAGTTGAGTATTCAGAGGGTCACCATTTGTAGCCTGCTTTTTGATAGACAGAAGTGGCCGAAACTTTGGCAAAAAAGGGTTTTTTTCTGATGAAGCCTACGATGGTATGCAAGCCATGGCTGAAAATCATCCCCCAGAAAGGTCAATCCAGATCGGGCTCTGAATTTCCTGGCTTTCTGCAGCACTGCTTTAGGGTACAAACCCCACATCTGACACCAGACTTGGTGTTAGCCTGGAAGAGGTTTTAGATTCTTCCATTTCCGTCTTACTGATTTTAATTTCACAACGGAGGTGTAATTTGTTTGGGTCTGGAAGTGCCTCTGCTGTAAACTCGATGTTGCAGATAAAGGATAGGGACTTGCTAATCTTCACTACAGTTGTTTATTTAAAAAGAAAACCTTTGAAAACAAATGATGTCATGACTGCTATTTTCTCTCTGCTGCTATTTCTTTATTTGTTTTCAGTGTGGAAAAAGTATCTAACCATTTTCCTAATCAATGTAACTGATATTTTCCTTTCTGCAGGAGCTCTTCATTAGAGAGTACTTGCTGGAAACAGTCTCATCTGACAGACTTTCTGCATACACCGGCAAATTCTTTCATTACCTTATCAGTTCTTTTTTTAGGTTTGGAGGATGGATTTTTTCAAACAAATCTATCTATCTAGTTGCTTGAATGGTGTCTCCCTACTGCCTACTCAGTTTCTCTCATGTAGATCAACACACAATTACCTTGGTGTTAGAAAAGTTCAACTACTTGCTAACATGACTGAATATTAAAAGTTCATATAGCATATTAATTTAATTAAGTTTTAAAAAACAGAAGTACATGTAAGTACAAGGAAACACTGCACCAATCAAAACCACTGGAAGTAGCCATAGATATAAATTGACCAGTGCTCAACATGACCTAATGTTATATATGCATGTGCTTTCTGGTATTGATTTCAAATAATTTTAGCCACTTTGAAAGTTGATAATTTAAGTTTTTAACTACTGTGACAGATGAATAATTATTATATTCTTCTGAGGTTAACATAGAAATGTTTTGTGGGTTTTTTACTGAAAACATAATTATCTGTAAATATAAACAGTTTAAGAAGCAGATCTTCAGTCTCTGAAAATCTATTTACTTAATTGATGTCCTTGATTTAGACTGCTTTAAAAGGAATAAGTTTTGAGGAAAAATTGCAGAATATGTTCTTGTATAAGGTGAAAATTTTACCTTTAAGGGCAAATCTTCATTTGTGATGCTGTACAAGTCTTTTCTCATCTGGTGAAACCAAACATTTGTGAAATTACTATCAAAATCAGATTTTAAAATCCCTGTTTTTGAAAAAGTTAGGCAATAATTTATTTTCTGTTATGTACAGCCCTGTAGAAATAGTCATCTTTCCAGTAACAGTCTTGTTTATGGACATCTATTGTAAGTTTGCATATTCATACAGTATGGAATTAATATTACAACAACAAGAGTTTGGGGGCCTTTTCCATTGGGTGTTGCCATAAGAATATATTTACCCAATATCAATTATTGCTCCATGCAGAAGTCCTTTACATGACTCTGTGTCTCCATTTTTCTTTCAAAAACAGAAATACATTCTCATTCAGAGATTTCAAAGTGGAGGAAAGAAATTCTCCCCAGTGCATGTGAAGAATATGACTTGAAGGACCACCAGAAAATCAAAACTTTAGGATTATCTAATACAGCATCATACTTTAACACTTCTGTGGTGGGTGATGTGATAATTGGAAAAGTGTTCATATTGCTGCAGATATCAAAATCCAAGACAATCTTCAGATCTGTGATAGAGGATGCTTAGGCATCCACAGAGTCTTCTTTAATTACAGACAGTGCTCTGTAGCCTTGGTCACATATCAGATACTCCTGGCAGGTTAAAGGTCTGATCGGGGTCTCTGGAGAGACTCTA
The DNA here is from genome assembly GCA_027925045.1 of Hypotaenidia okinawae. Lineage (NCBI taxonomy): Eukaryota > Metazoa > Chordata > Aves > Gruiformes > Rallidae > Hypotaenidia > Hypotaenidia okinawae. The sequence goes on from BSDF01000001.1 coordinate 98,800,937, forward strand.
GGGACTATAAATCATTCTGATAATGATACTAGGAGATGAGGAAACTAACTAAATAGCTTTGTGTTGTGGAAGCAAAAATACACTGTGTTTTTGTCATGCAGTGCTTAAAATAATGTCTTGGCTCTGAAGTCCTAAGGGATTGTGAAGAACATTGTCAAGGTGATTGTTTCACTGAGGAAGACGCTAATTTCAGGGTCATGCAGAATGTACAGAGTGGTAGAAGGATAATTTTACCACCAACAGCAACAAAAATAAAAGAATATGGATTTCTCCTATGACTTTTATTATTGGAAAGGTCAATTGTAAAAAAACCAGGTGAGTGGAAGGCTTGAGCTGTGAGCTATGCAGAGCTTTTTTTTGTCCTTCTTCATTCACTGCTTGAAACCAAGGAGTAGAAAGAAGGTGACTTCTTCTGTGACTGTCTTCACAAACAGCTTATCCTGGAATTGTGAATGTGCAGATTATACAATTGGTAAGGCACTTCCTCCTAACTCTCTGCTCTTCTCCACCCTACACCTGCCATTTCAGTGTTGACAAGACTTAACACAGTGAAGTGTTTGAACTCTCAGTTTTCACACTATGGCCACAGCAGTGATGCCAAATGTTTGGCAGGTTTGAAACTCTTGGTAAGTCACAGAGCAAGAAAGTGAAACACCTAAACAGTGTAAATGAAATCTGAACATTTTAATCATTTCACAAGTGGCTGGTTCTACAACAGGATGTTATATGCAATTAAATGAGTATAATAATTGCCTCCACTGAAGTTAATGGAATGATCTGAGTATAAACACAATGCAGGAACATAATCCAGTTGAGCAGTCACCCTCATAAAGGGAATGAGGTCATCTCCAAAGAGGATATCAAGATGCTTCTTTAACTTGCAGTGGGAACCTTGTTCTTTAAGTGCTTGCTGGAGTTCTGAAAAACTCCCATAGCCTACATTGGTTCAGTGCAGCTTCCAGGGGGCTGTTATTACTGTGCTGCTTATTACAAATGAGGTTTCCCTCCTGAGGATGATCTCTGTCCTCACTGAGCAACTGAAGTGGAACAGAAGCTGGAGTCAGAACTAGGCAAGAGACCAGTGTGAAGCTATAGTTTCTGCAGGCTTTGTGGGAGCAACTGGAAACATTTGCAATGTGCCTTCCACCTTCAATGTCCAAACACAAAACTTAGGGGCAAGACATCCCAGGGTAACACATCTCAGGACAAAACAGTTGCTTCTGATTGAGAGGGGCTTTCAAACATGCAATTGCCAAATTCAGCATATTGATTATCCAGTCTCAGCCAATGCTTTCTTTTTCTTTTTTTTTTTCCTTGGCAGAAAACACTGTGTCTTCTTCCCCTAGGAAATCTGGGCAGACAGTATGTAATTTTAGATGTCCGTATCCAAAGCCAAATCCTTTTGCCATTGACAGTGCACTGCTATGCAAATTTCAGCATAAGGGATCTGTGGACTTCAGTTTCATGAAAAGTAAGAAAATTTAGCTTTCTCTGGAGAAGGAAAGTTCATTGAGCCAAACAGCCCTGGTTACCCAGGACACAACCCAGTATCCAAATGTTTGACTCCTAAAGGGGTGGTTCTAAACAATTCCTAAAGAGGAATTGTTTCGCTGTTTCTTCAAAGAGCATGCAGAAAAAGTATGGAAGTGGTCTGATATGTATATGCCTTTGGTTGTTACAGGTAACCTGTACTGCAAGTCTTCTGACTCTGACTGTCTTCATAGCTCTGGAAGAGCAACACAGGACTAACAGGCTCCTAAATCTACCTAGACCTCTCATAGCTGTACCCTCACCCATTCTTCACATTCCCCACCCAGCAAATATTTGATCTGAAGCAGAGTGGATTGCTGGTGAACTCTGGGGGTGACGGGCGTCTTTCTTTAGGAGAGTTTTGTGAATCATCTTTTTCAAGAGATGGCAGCCGATGAGGTAGCTATCCCACGGGATGTGGTTTATCTTCAGGCTGGACTGCATATCATGATGAGATAAAAATAAAACACTGAATTAAGAAAACAAACAAAAAATTGCAGTTGAGGTCTTTATGAAAAGTAAAGGGAGAACACAGCATGATTGAAAAGTGAGAGGGGATCATGAATGTCTGTTTTCAAAGAAATCGGGATGTGAGGGATTGAGCTGACTGTAATAGATTCCCCCCACCCCTCTTTCCCCCTTTCCATTCTGCTGCCTCTGATATGGAGATTTACACTGACCTCTGGGCTTTTACATCTTGCAATTTGCCAGCTCTTTGATAGAAAACACATTCTCACTGGCCACTTAATTCCTTTCTGATCAGTATTACGTGACACCAGCAATCAGAGGGCCTTTGATTCACCAGGACAAAAGAGAAAATGGAAATGTATTTTTTTCACCCTAACACAGCATAGCCATAAGTCCCATGAGCTGGCTGTAATCCTGATTTCATTTTTTCTTTCCTGTTCTTTAGTGATGTTAGAAACCCAGCTTTAAGCCTAAACAAGAATGAGATAAGACAAGTTCTTTTACCATTTGAATACCAAGGGAATAAATCTTTTTATCTCTCCCTAACTACAGGTGGAGGAAGTAAAAAACCCTTTTTCTGCATCACACTGAATAGGACTGGTCCATTCTACTTTGCTTGAAGCATTAGTTTCATTTCTAAAAGGACATGTATTTAACCACATAAAACAGTAAGAAGCTTAAGGAAAAAATGTGCCTGTTTTCCAAAAGACAGCACAAGAGAGGGAACACATCAAGCATTAGATGCTGACACCTCTAACGGCCTCCTTTATCAGACCAAGTCCTGAGGAACTGTGAGGGTGAGAGGTAGAAGTCTCCGCATTCAGCACTCTGCAGAGGAATTTAATAGAAGACTTGGAGATGCAGCAGATGCAGGCAGTGAAACCATCCTCAATTAAAGCTGTCACTGGAGGATTCTGGAAAAAACTCCATTAAATATTAGCACATGAATCTGGGGCCAACATTGTCTTAACTGGTGACTAATATTGCACATGTAAATTGTAAGGGTTAAAATGAAAGGAAATGGAATGTAGAAGTATGGAGAAATGTTTTCTTTCCGTTTCCTGTGCATTTTACCTAATTTCTGCAAGGTTCTCCTGAAACAACAAATACCTGCTCTGATTTGTGTTTGCATATAATGTATATACTCCTGTCCTTGAGGATATCCCATGATGAAGAGCTGATGTTTAATCAGGTTTTGGTCTATTGCTTGTGCCTTTTTTACCAAACAATGGTGTAACTGTATCTTAAAATGGAAATGTCATCTCCTTTTGTTTTTCAAAATAACACTGTAGATGGATTCATTTATCTTTATATATTTGATACATTAAATGTGGTTTAAAATCTGAGATAAGGCACCCTAGCTATCTTGGTGTGGAGGGCTGAAATAACTGCGAAAGTATGCAGCCACCATTAACCTGAGAAGATTTCTCAAGCAGAAAAATCTTCAGTCATTTTGAAGCTGCTGATGTTGGGAAATTTTAGGCAGTTTTGGAACACCATCAAATAGATAAGCTGTATTCAGATTATGCTATTTAACTACATTCAAAATAGTTCTCGGGTTGTTTGATCAAAGCTGTTGTCTGCTTCGTAATTTTTGAAGTGAAGGATTCTATCAGACTTTTACAGGAGAGACTTAAGCACAATGAAAAGACAGAATGGAACTGGTTAAAAGCACAAGACTTTTAAGTTGATAAAAGTTATTTAGACAAAATTCTACCCCAAGAAACTTTTTCGAACATTTTGGGGTTTTGTAGAAAAAAAATCAGGTTTCTGTCCACGTAATCAAAGCGTATCTACCCGGAATGTGTAATTTTATTTAAATATCTGTTTTCACGAGTTAACTAATGCAATGAACCACAGCAGTCTCTGTGTATATTATTTTTATAAATCATCAGATGTAGAAAAAGTCTTGTCTAGCTGCAGATATGGTCCTTCAAGTGTTAAACTGCTTAACTGCTTAGCTAAGGTCCTCTAAGAGAAGCAGCTGTGACCCAGACCAAACACCACACAGAACTTGGAAAATTAAGGAATCATTACTACTTGTCACTTCAGTAGCAATTAAAGGAACTGGACGGTCTTCCTGCATCTAGAAAGAGTGGACTTGAACAGCATGGGCAAAGAAATCCATGGAGGTTTGGAAGAGCAGAAGGGAATAATATGCAAAGAGCTGCTGAAACTCTTCTGTTATGAAGTGAGGAAAAAATGTCAAGGTCATAGAAATGGAAGTCACGTATAAAGAAGGATGTAATTCATCGGACACTTAAAATGGTGTGAATTATTTGCTTAGTTATTCTGTTTTATGTAAACATGCACCTTTCTGTATGTGTCCCGCACTCTCTGCCCCCCATGCATGGAAGGCAGTGCATCTGTGCATGACTGCCTGGAGACTGTGTGGTCTCACACTGTAAATATTGTCTTGCACTTCATTCTCAAGTTCATGTGTTGGATTGTCTGGGAACTGAAAGTTCCCAAAAATTATGTGGAAGGTTCTCTTGGAACTTCTGACTCAAATAACCAGACACGTTATTACTCTTGAGTGATACATAGGAGTTGGCTTTAAAATTCTTAATATCCACCTTTAATTACAAGGAATGAGAGAACATACCGTGTCCAAAACCACTGAAATGTGGTGAGCTTTCTCTCTTATTTTCTGACTTTTAAGATAGTAAGACATCCAGTTTTGCCTTTTTTAGTGCTTTAACTGGAAAGAATGTGATCCCTGACGAGATTTTTGGGTGTTGGGTTTGGGGTATTTTTCATATTCTCCAATGGAGAAGAATGTAAATAAACTGCCAGATGTGTGTGTTTGTTGGTGTCCTTTCCCAAAGTGGTTTCTCATTCTGAGTAACTTGGGGGTTTTATGCCTGGGTTGGGAAGCTCTATTTTGGGTGCCTATCACGTGACTGCTAGCAGGGTTTTTGAAAATTTTGCATTGCAGGAATACTTTTCAAGTTTTCTTTCACCTCACTTAGGTGTTCTTCAGGAAGCTGAGTGAACATTCCCTGTCAGGAACATTTCCAAACACCCTGAGAAAATGGAAAGATTATCCAAGCCTTATGTCACCCAAGCACAGACCCTGACACTGCTGTGCTTGTGAAGCTGCTTGATGACTGCAATAGGAGGCAGAGGGAGAGATCAGCTGCCTGCTGGAATAAGCCTTCAAGCCCTGCAATGACTTCAGGGTGAAGGATTACAGGCTGTGTAAATGTAATCCACCTGCCTGAGTTCCTACTGCGGAGTCAAATCAAATCTCCAGTTAATCCGTGTGGAGTAATCTTTGTTGTAAAGCCACTGCCAGGCAGAAGGACTACAGGTAGACTGAAGGAAAGTTTAATTCATTTTGAAGGTCACAACTGACTAGCGTCCATAAATGGACAACAATGTGGATCTGTATATTTTCTTCCCTTTTCCATGATGATAAACAGAGAGAGAGCCTATTTTATCTTAATGGAATTCATTAATAAGTGTCAAGTATTGAAGGATTCTAGAAATATTTTAAACTGATGAATGTAATGGCATGAATAAGTACAGCTGAGAGAAGAGCATATGTTTTAAGTTGCTAAGAGAGGATTAGGAAGGTATGAGTCAAAAGTACTAAGAAAAGGAGAAGTGACTTAAAGCACCTGTCTTGATTTTATTCATAGCAGAGTGAGCACTAAATGAAAACTCTGCATAGTGTTACTGAGAGGAAAAACTGTTACAGGTTTTAAGGTTGTGGTGGTTTGTGAAAAGGATTCATTAATAGAGGCCTGCACAATCAGGATCTAGTTGCAATGACCCTGGAGACCACTTCCGGTTCTGTGCCCCTACAGCTAATATTTAAAAAGCAGAGCCATAATGGAGATGAATGGATTTTTTCAGCTACCCAGAAAAAAAATAACTCTATTTCATAAACTGAATGTCCTTGCTGGAACGTGTAGAAGGTATCTACTGACTGTGGGAGATCCTTAACCTGGCATTGAATCATCCATCACTGAATACTAGATCTAATTAGTGAAGTCAAGATGCTTTTCTTAGTGTCCTCTAAGTAGGTAAGACTCAAACATCTCGGATTTGGCATTCAGTCCTTGACCCCTCTTCTGACCATGACTATGAACTTCTAGTCAATGAGATTAAATTCCTTGTGTTTCCTATGTGAAAAGTAGGGAAGAGAGGTTGTTATGCAATTTTTTGAAACTATTCATTACTTATTATTGTGTTGCAGTTAGAAGAATCTTGAAGAAAAACTGAGTGTTTGAAGCACTCTGGAGATCATGGGAGGAATGGCAATGGATGCAATCAAACAATTGTGAAAAGACACGCTATTCTGGATTTTGTGACGTACTTATGTTTAATACAATGATGAGGCAAACAGTCCAGCATACAAATCATTGCTCTATAGGAGAGGACCAGACACTTAAGAGTGTGCTTAGAGCATTGGTGTTCTTTTAACACAGAAGATTTTTGATTTTTCTTCTTAATATGATCTTACTGCTTTCCATCTTGCTGTTAGAGTCCACCATCTGGTTACTGAAGACAGATCAAAATTAGAAATTTTCACTTTGAGGGTAATTAACAGTTTCAGTATGGGATTTTATTCTTAATTTAAACTCAAATTCCTATTTCTCATAAAATAATATGTATTAAACATATTATTGGGTAACTTGAATTACTGTACTCAAAGCAAATATTTTGTCTTTTCATTTTATGGTATAATAGAAATTAAACATTTCAATACAGATTGGAAAAAAACACCCTTATCTATTAAAAAAAAAAACAAACCTGCTGCCACATGTAGTTGCACTTTTAACCAGATTAGCATTTTATCAGAAATATATCCTTCTAGACAATATTTTTCTGTTTCAGTTGTTATTAAGTAGAGTAAAACCATTTTGATTAGTGGTTGGACATGGACAGAGAAAGATTTTTATTTCAGTGACACAGGTATCATGTAGTGAAGCAGTGGTTATGAAACCTGGTCTTCGGCAATGATCAAGCCACAGTCTGTCTAAAACAAAAACAGCTACTTATCTTTTCTACCTTTTCCTTTATTTTTCTTCTTCCCCTATTATATATGAAATGATGTGATGAAAATGGGAAACATTCTTAAAGTTACTTGTAACATACAGCTACTGTCAAATAGATAAAAAAATCAAATATTAATTAGAAAATACGATTTTCTATCCTATTAGCTGTCCTCTGATTCATGAGCAGTAGTTAATTTGATCATGGGCATAATTTATAAAAGGAATTGAGCCTGAAGTTGTTGTACCTAGTTCATTTCTAAGGCATTTTTGTGTGCTGTTCTTTCTGTGATCAATTGCTGTACAATTTGAAAAGCTTATGTGGCAAAACTAACAATTGCTTCTTATGGCAGTGTGTCCCTGCTGCCTTCCAGCTTGACACACAGGTCCTCTGCTCACCAGCACACCAAAACTTCCTCCCTAAGGACCTCCTGAAGAGAGACCCTTATGTGCTCTGGGGTTGTGGAGGGTGGCCCAGACTATGTAGAAGCCTGATTTGGGGCACCATTCCGCATGTAGGAGCAAACAGCCAGAGTCTGCCCTCCTTGAGACCTGCAGTGCTTTGCTGGATGTGAGCCTCGGTGAAAAACACATTCTCTCCAGCTCAAAACTTCAGTCAGTGCCCCCACATGAGCGCAACCAAGCTTAACCTCATTCAGAGAGACTAAGTGGTTCCCAATATCCTTACTGGGGGAGACAAATGAAGCTGGGAGAAGCAGAGGCACTGCTTTCTTCCAAGAGCAGCAGTGGATTTCCCTATGCAGGTTAGGGTTTCAGCCTCAAATGAGGAAAGACAACACAAAGAACCCGTACTCTGTTTCTGGGAAGACAAGACTACTAAAATGCCACAGGGGAGCCCAGGGATCTTCAGCTGGTAGAAATTGTGACTGCTAAGATGATGTCAAAGGAGCAGCAGCACCTATTTATACCAGCTGAGGCCAGGGCATAGGCCAAGGTAGGGGCAGAAGAATGAAAGTACAAATGAGCTCTTGCAAGACAAGACCTTCATTTTCAAAAATGCAGAACTATATTTAGTTTCCCAGTATGGATTGAGAGTAGTTATCAAGTATACTTACAATGGTAAGAAATTCATTAAAGAGAGCTTTCATTACAGTCTCCATTTTATATCTGTAGTAGAAGTGAAAAATAATCAGAGAAAGGGAAAACAAGCTGCTTTATGCGACATTAGAAGTTTTATGTTGGCATACTATGAAATAGCAAACAGATAGGTATTACTTGCCTGGGCTAATAGTATAATATGCCATCTATAACACTTATAATATTAATTACAAAAGAACTGCAAGTTCTTTAGCATCTGTTAATTGGCCTAGAGGAAGGAAACAGCTTGTTCTGCTAACACTCTATTCACCTCTATCGAAGTAAGAAGACTGTGTACTGAGAATCACCTAGCCTTTTCATATCAATTGCTATAGGTAGAGTTACCATACTTATCACTGCAGTGGGAGAGACCATAACTTCTGGACAGTTTTCTCATGGTTGCCTCCCTCAAGCTAAGCACTGTGCACTGCCCCAGGACCACTTTCCCAGACCTCAGGTCCCCCCACCCAGCAGTGACAGACTGTCTCTCACAAGTCCTCCAGGGCTATGGGTAACTTATACATTTTATAGGGTATTGCTTAGTTTGAGAGGAATCTCTAGGCAAAGAACTCAGTGGCTGAAACAACTTCTGCAAAACACATTTTTTGGGTTTGTTTTTTCTTTTTTTGGCTGGGATAAGGGAGATGACTTCTAAAAACTGGAAATATCTACCGAAGTGTGAGATCCTTTCTCAATAATGCTTTTTCAGAGATATCTCTGATCAAAATGAGAAAAGCCATTTTGTTTTTCAAACTAGGTGACCATGAATGCCCACCTAGATGTAGAACAACTGGGACTGAGCTACACCCACCCTAGCTGCAGGAGGGCAACCGAACCCAGGTGTTCTACATCTCAGCTGGAGGACTTCTAACCTGTGCAGCTTGGAGAACTGGCCCAGGAGGAATTTCTCAGGCTCCTGAGCGAGCTGGTTTCAAAAACACCACCCCAGAGACTCAGAAGCTCTTTAATAGGTGCAGATTTGTCAAGTGTTGCTGAGCCCAATGTAGAAGCTTCTTCAGGACCCTGGCTTTTCCTGCATCCGTGGGGTGGTTGCTCCTGCAAAGGCTGTAAGTGATTTCTCATGCTCTCTTTCAGTGAGGCTTCTTAGTTGTATTTAACCTAGCTGCAGGGGAAATGGCAGAAAATCTGGTCTCCAAATCTTACAGGAAAAATTATTTGAGGCTCAAGAGTTTCCTTGCCTTTCTCCTTTGGAGATTTTTAGTAGCAATGAAGTAACTAGATGTCTCAAGCTCATTGGGAGTCTGTAAAAGGTACTTAATTTGCCTCAATACACTAGTGTGAAATAAGGAAATGCTGAAGTGTCAAAAATATTCTTAGGACAAGAAAAACTATCTCTATGTAATAAGTTTATCTGATCAGGCTTTTTCATGGTTTTTTCTTCTACATAATTATATATGTATGAATAAAGTTTTATGAAAGGAGTATGTGCTGGGGCTTACTTGTAAAATAGGGTTTTTTTCTTTTTCTCTTGGAATAGTCATCAACTGAGATTATACAAGTATAAGAAAACTGAGCAGATTTCTAAGGTGATTAAGATGGCCTTAAAAGCAATACTAGGTAGTTCTGCCCTGAGAGCAGTTCTGTTTCTTGGATATAGTTGGGTGGGAGGTTTTGGTTTGTTTCTTGGTGTAGGGTCTTTGGTTGGTTGTTGTTTGGTTTTTTAATTGGTTTGGTGGGTTTTTTTGGTTTTTTCCATAAATAGATGATGCAGGACCCTGTAATGTGTTTCAGGAGTAAAATGCAATTGTATTAACCTGCTAAAATTTGGTGTTCTGGTTTAAATGACTGTCTTCAATGTACTCTTTATGGCAATCTGGCTTCTCTTATTGCAGTAAGAGGGAAAAAAATACATTGTGTATTTACAGGTTGTGACAGCACGCAACTCTTTAGAATATTTTTGCAGTATGTCCTTGCTCTTTTTAAAGCATGCAAATGAAAAAGTAAGTAATGCATGCTTGCAGCTGTGTGACATTGCAACTATGCCTCTGGCATGCAAACTTTGGGCTTGCATGAGGAAAAGTAAAGGTTAATAATATGCTCTGTTATGCATAATGTGCCTGTATAGAATGAGGGTATAATATTGCATGTTCTCATCGTAATGGCATCCTTGTTAAAGATAGTCCTCAGTCAGAAGCTCTTCAGTATTAGAATATCTTTGGTGCGTGAGCAGTGTACCTCTCTCTTCTTCTCCAATATTAATGCTACTAATCTCTGAAGATGAATGTTTTGTTTCTATTGTGCTCTCAGTGATGTTTGTTAATCTAGGATTCTGATGCTTCTCAACCATTGATGAATTCACTTTCATTTTCCCCATATAGACAGGAGGAAAAGCAGTGATCTAACAAGTAAGTTAAAACTATTGTATCAAACTCTGTGGCTGAGGAGAAAGGGTAGTACTGGGTAAATGACTCCCTGTGGTTATTTACACATACAAAACACTCATTAGTAACTTTAGTAATTATAATTACACTGGATTTGGAAAAGATAAAGCAGAAGTATTGTGTCTAGTTATGTGGTACCAAGATAGTTATACTGGACAATCTGTTCCCATATGTTCACTACAAAGGGTGGCACTTATAAAAGAGCAATCATGTTGAATACTTCTATATCCACACTAGGATTATTCTGTGTTTAATGCAAATTTTATATTAACACAGTTTCTTGTGATGTGATTTCCACTGTTAAATCTTCATCTCTAACTGCTGACAAGTCTTCCCTATGGGTGAGATATTCAGTATGCTATTTACAGCTGGATAGTTTCTGTTACTTGGTCACTTTCTAATCCACATGCTTTTTTTTCCTGTCTAATCCTTGTGTTTTGCTCTAAGGCAAAATTCTGTCATAGATCACTTTATATGTCCCTTGCTATGCTTATGTGACTTCCAAAATAAAATCTTGAACTTTTCTCAGTCAAGTTATTTGTGTTCTACCTAAATGGGTAAACACTATGATACTGTGGTAACCAATGACTTTTGGCATCACTTGTATAAATTCAAGTAACAATTGGTGTTGGCATATTATGGACTGTGCTTACAGAAAATCATGTTTTGTTGATGGGAAGTGATTTATCTCTCCAAGCTATGTCTGTGATCCTGCTGATTGGTACAAGCACAGCATGTTTAGGATAGTGAGGTTTGGGAAAGACAAGTTTTTTGAAGAAACTGTGAAGTGAGGGATTTATTCTGTTTAGTCAGGCAGTCTGTATAAGTTTATAAGGTGGGGGTTTTCCCCCAACTGTCTAGATCTTTGAAGATAGCTCAGAAACACTGGTGTTCTAACAGTTAGCTAGTTGGCTTTGTGTGTGTACATGTGGAGAGGAGCAGCCACAGATGAATAACCACTGCACACCAGAGAGTCTGAAGGAAAATATGGGTGTTCTTTAAATAAGAATAATACCATGCTTTCAGGATAAAAATGTATTCAGCTCTGATGCTTCTCGTTCCTCCCTTTTGTTAGAGACTGCTGGTGCAACTCTCCATGGGACTGCTCTGAACTGAATTCAGATTTTCCTACTACTAATAATAATAATCTTATCTCCTTTGTTCAGGCTATTTTTACCCATACATTTCATGGTGCAGTCCAAGAAATACTGTGTTGGTGTGAGAGGGGTTGGATTCATGGCTGTATGTACAGGTGAGCAACCTGTGAAGAAGGGGCAGCCAGGAAGGTAGAAACCTCATAGGTGGTCCAGGCAAACTGTCTGTGTTCCCAGCTTATATCCTCAAGCAGGTCCTTTATAAACCTGCTGATGCTGCCAAACCTGAAGCATGCAGTATCTTGGAAGTGAGGATGTTTAAAACAAGTATGTCAGCAAAGTATCTTTACATTTTATTCCTAACTGTATGGATGTTTGGGGTTATCTGCTGGATTAATTTAACTGTGGCATAGCTATATGGAATAACTACACAAATCTAGACTTCTGGGCTTAACAGCATATGTTAGTCAGAACGTCTTTCGGACGGTACATATTTTCAGTTCCACACTGTGGTAAGCATCTTTGGTGGAAAACACTTTTATGTAGAGGGATGGTGAGCCGCAAGCAAATTAGGACTTAATATCTGCTGTCTTCTTGCGATTAAAATATGTTAGTGTAAAAATATTCTAATGTCGTTCTTTCCAAATGAACTTATGACTAGCACGTTTTTAGTTCTCTTTAGCATGTGCATGGTACAGTAACCCCTACCACACCACTGCTCTGTTTCTTCTCCTTTGTAAATATCCTTCTTATTGTTAGGAGTCTCTTTGGATGCTGCACAATCACCTTTGGATTGCGTTTAGCAGTATTAAATATAGCGGTATATTCAAGGCTTTGTTTAAAAAAGAACAGGATATTTTAGAGATATCTACTATTTATTTCTGTGAGTAGTCTGCTGTTTTAAGCATACTTCATACAGTTTCTGCCTGGTGTCTGTAAAGAACCAAAGTAGGTTTTTCAGAGCTCAGATGTCACCTGGCTGGTTACAAAGGTAGTGAGGTCTAAAGTAAGCTCCGGTGGACAAGCGAGGAAGAAAATGGCCTCTTGATATTGTGTATAATAATGTTGAGGAATGCATTTTCACAAAAGCAAATTGAGCACCATGGTCAACTGTCAAGAATACTTACCAATTTTACCCTCTTGTTGGGAGGGAGCCCCTCCACACCTTAACTTTCTATCTTGCTTATTCTTCTGATGGTTTCCCTAATGTGACATACTCTTTTATGTACTGATGAAAACCAGTCATGAGCAAAGCCACTAGGATTGTATAGATTCAGTGTAAAATCTGTCCCAAAGGGTTTGTCCATTAAGCAAGCATTTTTATCTTGCTCATATTCTCTCTTCGCTTTTAGGGCCATTGTCTGACGTTTTGTCAAACGTGCAGCTCTCTGAATTTGTTTCCAGCCAGTCCTCTTTGAAATATTTATATTATAGTTTCATCTGAAAACTCTGTATGTAGAACAACTGAGCTTTAATATATATGTAACAGGATAACATCTCGGTATAATTTTAATAAGATAAGCCTTCACTCAGAGCACAGATTGAAATGGGGTCATGAATTGGCACAGCGCTAATCCATTTGTAAAACGAAAATGAGAAATGGTCTGTTTGTGACATTCTCATAACACAAGTGAAGATTGTTATCCTGCTCGGCTCGTGTTGGTGCCGGGGGCTGGGGGGAAAGCGGGGGCGGAGAGGGGGAGGATGGGGATGTGTAATCTAGCAGCTGAATAAGGATGACCTTGGTCTGCAAAAAGGCACTTCTGTTAACAAATTTGTAAGTGCTTGTAGTTTCCATTTTGGTGCTTTCTCATTCCTAGTCCATCCCTCTAAATTGATCAATGCTTTGTGTCAGACAGACTGTGAATCAGTCTACAGCATGTGTCTCATCCCCTCAGGTGAAGCCTGCTGAGGATTCCCTCCCCTTTCCCCCCTTTTCTTGTACCCCTCCAAGAATGCATGAAGTTAGGCAGATAATCTGTGGATGTGCTTCTCTGGATGGTGTTATCAGCTGTTCTGATTTTCTTGTAACTTGAAGTCTTTGGTTGGGGGTTTTATGGGTTTGTCTGGGTCTCTCTTGGTGGGGTTGTAGTGGGGTTTTTGCCACCATTATTGTTGTATCACTGCTAAAAGCGATAGTGCTCTGTCAACTTGCAGCATGGGAAAGTCTGCCCCGTGGTTTTAAAAAAATGAATGACTAATCATTTCAAACTAATTTAGTATATGTTTCCAGGTAATGAGGAAAGTTGCCTTATTAAAAAAAATAAAGCTTGTTCTTCTCTGAACTGATTAATGTGGTACAGAATGGAAACAGTCATTTGAATGTTGTTTAAATAACGGTTGCTAAAATAATTTTTATCTGTATTTTCTCACTGTTAAAACGTCTTCATTTTTGAATGAAATACTCTCTACACATGCTAATTTACAGCAAAATAGTCCTTATTTTAGCAATTATTAAGACAAAAGAGTACATTTGTGACATTATTAAAGCATCATCAACCTACAAATTAGTTACCTTATCTGTTCTCTATCTGCATAATCCTCATACCCCCGTCACCATGTTTACAAATCCAAATGAATATTATGCAGCCCAGATCTAATTAATTTTGGATTAGCCTTCCAGACACATGTAGTTCTGATCAAAACAATCTGTATTCTCTCTTTTCTGATTAGGATGAAGCCTGACCCCTGGAGTATTCTGTTTGTCAGGGGATGTGCTGGAACATGAATATCAACAAGCAGGTTAATCCTTAGGCTGTCGCTTTCTCCTGTTTATGCAGCGTCCTGTGTTTTGTTGCTAGAAACCTTCGGGATCTAGGTAATGTCAGAGCACAAATAAGTATCATGCAGGGCTCAGGTGAGCTTGATATCTGACTAGATATTTAAGCAATCCAGCATGACGTATAACGAAAATAATCCACTGAAATGACTTTTTGAAAAGATCTGGTGTTCTATTGTACTCCTCTTGAAGTGAAAGGGCCAACTTGAAGGAGTATTTGGAAGGAAAGCTGAGCTGCTATAAATTTCCAAATAGGTAATGAGAGCTATAGGTAGGGGTGACTGGGAAATTTGTTTCACTTTATGTATTCTCTGGCAGGGTGTTTATCTGTTCAAACGTGCATGGCACAATCAAAAGACTAATATGGAAAAAATAGTTCACCCCTCCCTTAAGTCAAGGTGGGGTTTGGAACAGGACACTTCAAGTCTCACAGTTAGAGCTCTCAATCAATTGCAGTGTTTTGAAGTTCCATGAACTGTCTTTTGCTCTAAGATAACTTCGTCACAAAATTGAAAAAAAAAAAAAAAGTACAGAATTGTGTCAGACTGTTGTCATGCTCTCTGACAACTTAACCCTTAAGCACAGAATCCTGCAGATTTCAGAGTGTGTGTTCACCCTAAAGCTTCCTTCCAAGAAGTGCTCAGGTCTCTACATCTGTAAGTACTTTAAGTAGTGCAGGTCAGTGAGAGCAGTACTAGAGACGAAAACACTTGGTGCTGGGGATGCGTTGTCAATCTTTACCTACGTCACAGGCTAGCTGTGGTCTGGTCCTGTACTCTCAGTGTTCATTTGAAGTTGGATTGTATTAGATGTGGTGCTGAAGTGGACCTGCTGGTTAACTTGATCCAAAATGGATACTGTTTGTGTGCTGTGAGTGAATGAAAATTCAGGAAGTGCAGAAGACTGAGAGATTTGGTTTGAAAGGATGCTTAACTTTAGAGAACATTTTTAAAATACTAAGGCACATAGATGCAGCACAAAGCTAGCTGTTCACAAGATTAATCATCTCTGAGAGCAAAATAAATTTTTTCTGTTATTTCTTTTTCTACAATACTTGGGCTCCTGGACTCATCATAAAGGGTGTCTAGTCTTAGGCATTGGAATTAGCCCATGTTTCATTACTTGTAATTGGACATAACAGAAGAGAGTTGGAACTCTATTTCAAGCTCTAAAGTGGTAATGTGTCTTTGAGGCCTTACACCAGTGAACTTGACCTCATAACTTAGATTGTTAATATAGTATGAATCTGCTCCTGCCTTTGGGACATATTTGATTGAGAAAGGATCCTCCTCTTTGGCTGAGGAAGACATATGTATTTCTAAAGCCTTCACATTTTCTTACAGGCAGGAATATTCTGCAATTCCATATACTTCTAAAGCAATAATGAATGTCCAGATCTAAAATTTGCATGGTTGGATTAATTACTTTGACTTCATAAATTTCTTGTGTGGTTTTCAGTCTGATGCTCACTTAGAGGTATGGTGGCTCTCTGGTAATTAAGGTTTCCCTTTCTCACAGAAATGAGAAAAAGATTTTGCTGCTTGTGTGCAAATTTCTGTTACATCTGTTATGGTGGTTTAAGCTTGGCTGGAGGCCAGACGCCTACCAAAATCAGTCTATCATTCCCCTTTTCAGCTGGACGGGGAGAAAATATATATTTAGAGGCTTAGGAGTTGGGATAAGGACAGGGAGAGATCATCCTGTAATCAACGACATGGGCAAAACAGACTCAACACAGAATAAAGGAAAGAAAGCTCTCTAATTTATTATACTACACTACACACTCAGTGACACCAGAGTTGGATGGAAGCGCACCCAGATCTTAAAGCACCTCCTCCTCACCCCTCCCTTCTTAGCAGACTTCACCTTAGTAATGATTTTGCTCTCTTCTTCACCCCTGTTGTGGCACAGGGAGGGGCAGGGACTGGGGGAATGGAGGCTTCAGTCAGTTCCTTACAAGTTGGTTTCCTTCTTGGCCGGGGAGGCATTCATTCCACACACCCTTCCCCTGCTGCCCTGTGGGGCCTTCACGATCTTTTCCAACGTGAGTCCTTTCCCATAGGTCTTCAGCTCTTCACCAACTCCTCTGATTCACAGAGGAGCTGTGACCATCACCGATGGGCTCAGCCTTGGTCAGCAGTGACTCTGGCCTTGAATTGGCTGATGTTGACTCTCTGGGGCCTGCAGAGAGCTTCTAACTGCTTCTTACAGCAGCGATCTCTGCAACCCCCCTTCTCTGACAGTACTCAGCTACGCAAAACTGTGACATATGTTCACTGGAATTTATGATTTGGGATTTGAGGACAACAGGGTTACTTGGTGGTCGAAGGCCTGGGTTTGAGATATAACAGCTGCCCACCTGACCAGCTTGCATCAGGTAGCTGTACTTGTCTTTTGCTCATCCTGACATCTAGGCTTTCCTGGGAAGATAAACTGAAGTATATTGCTTTCCTTTTTAAGTGAGAGTGAAAGCTTAGTGAATCTTCTGATAAAGGGAAGGCAGTTTACTTGTCTCCCCAGCAAAAAGTAACCTTTGTGTTTCAAGTTGAGGTTAGATTTTTCTATCTTCAATTTCTGTCATTGGTCTTGCCATATGCCTTTGTGAGATTGAACCCATGTGCCTTCCTGTTGTTCCTCTTCTGTGTGTTGGTAGCAACATACTGAGTCACCTTTTTAGTCTTCTCTCCAATAAACTGTATGGGTTGAGTTCCTTGAGTTTTATGTTATAAGGCTTATTTTCTGGGATTTCCTTTTAATGTTCTTGTACACCCATACTGTTCTCAGCTTGCAACTGTTGACACTGTATGCAGTGCTTTTGTGAGTACTGTACTGTGTGCAGAGGCAGGATGGTGTCCTTGCTTCTCTGAGCTTTTCTAGGCATGTAAAGGTTGCATCATCCCCTCTTTTCTGGTCTTTGTTTGACCAGTCCTTTAGAGTAAGCTAACAACTGTTCTGGTTGAACAACATGATTTTTTGCTAAACAGGGTTACTTTGGAGATGTCGGGTTTTTTCTTTCTTAAAACAAGTAAATCCAAAACTTCACAAGCCTACTAACTCTCACTCAATACAGGTTCTTTACATTGAATAAAGGATTGATTCTTTGTCTCTGAACAAGAAGCTCTCCCACTTTTAGTTACCTCCAAGTTTTCCAGCTATCCTTTTTGTGGCTAGTCACCAGAATTTAATGATACATTTGCTTTGTGCTTTACAAAGCACCCGAGGTAAAGGAAGCAAAAGTCTAATTAAGTAATATGACAATGGTCAGAAATGCATACATATAAAATTAAATAAATGGAAAAAATAAACCAAACTGAGCATTATTAACCTGGGTTGATTTTTAAAATTTCATAGTAAAAAGTTATTTTTATCATGTTGAAAAGAGTAGATACTAAGTCCTGAGCAGTTAATCAGGAAGTTTTTAGGATGGAGAAATCAATCAGTATGGGTAATATTCCAAAATCTTTTGTCCATGTTTTGAAGGTGCTTGGGAAATTAATAGCATTTGAAAAATGAAGATACTGTACAGGCATCTTTTCAGTAATGTGACAATGAATCTACTATTAGCATAAAGTCATCTTCCAACATAGGTGGTCTCCTTGTAACCACAGGGCAGGATAGAATAAGAATAAATATTTTTGCATTCAAATGCAGATTAAATATTCTTGGGCTTTCTTTCCCATTTTCCATCACACCAGATTCAGACATACTCCCTTGGAGTAGACAGCTCATTCACTTTAACTTAGGCTCTCCCAATGGGTAAGTGTTACTGGCATGAGCTTCTTGCCAGATCATGGAGACAGTCAGTGTTGGTGATTAAACAGCTTTTCCCCTTTCTATGCCCTGAGGTACCAAACTTCTAGATCAATGCCAGGTTTCAGATCATTTCCCAGTTATACAGAATTTACCATGACAAGGCAGCTTTATTTATGTATCATTGAAAACATTATTGAGCTGCATTCTCTTTTGTGCTTCTCTCTAATGAGTTATTCTCCAAGGTTGGAGACTGATTAAGCTAGTGCTATGGATAGCTTTGATTGGAAATATCAGCACATGTGTCAAGTGAGACACTGCAGATCTTTCTCTCTGTGCTTCAGTCAAGCTTAGTTTTTGTTAAATACACAAAGGCAGCTGGTAGGTGCGATGCTTTGCAATTATGAACAAAATCATATACCTTTTCTACAAGTAAAGTTACAGTAGCTGCAGGCTGCAGTATGCTTTTTGGTAAATATATGCAAATCTGCATCTACTTGTATGCTGCCAAAAATGATTAAGGAACAGAGAAGCCTAAATACCTTGGGGCAAAAATTTGGCTCTAAGGCCCAGCTGCTGAAAGTACTTAAGCATGAGCTTAATTCTGTATGTGTGATCAGTATTACTGTGAGTTTAATAGATGTGTTAGCATACATAGAATTGAAAGCATGAGTAAATCTTGCTGAGAGAGAGGTTTATGTGTGAAACTCAATGTAAATCGGATAAAACTGGTAATGCACAAAAGAATGTGACCCACAAAATTGTTAGATGATGGAACTGGTTTTGGATTGTTTTCTCATTTTGAATGGAATCTGAAATCAGTCTTTGAATAGAAAAAACTGGAGAGGGCAAAATAAGGCTGTAAAAGATCAAAAGGTACTGAATAAAATTGTGCTGTTGCCTGATGACTTATCATTGGATTAGTGATTGAGAGAAGTGTTTGGGACTGTAGCAGTCATATGTATTGCTGCCCCACCCCCTTCTGCCCCCTAGAAGTGAAATGCCTGAAATGTTTTTTATAATTAGAAATTTTTTATGGTCTTTGAAAAGCAAGATTTGCAGCTATTTGAATTAATGTGATTATATTTGGATTTTTTCAGTGTTCAGACTTTTTGGTCTTTAAGAACAAGTTGCCAAGAGTCAGATCCATTGTGCTAGACACCATATGGTTACTTTACTGTTTGACTGTCAGTTCCTCACTAAAAAAAAAACCTATGAAAAGTAGCTTTCACCCCACTAAATTGTCTCAGTACAGCTATCTATTTGACACTTGACTTTAAGCAGAAAACTAACAAAAGCATGAAAGAAATTAATGAGAGGAGTTAACAAATGCACACAAAGGACAGAACTGGAAGAAAAAAAAATCAGTAGAAATTGATACTATGACAACTCCTCTTTTAATTTGAAAAAGCAACCCATAGAAAAGATTAATTATATTGTTAAGTAGTGCAACTTCTAGTAGCTAAAGAAACCCAGGGGCCTCAATTCATCTTTGTATTTTGTCTTTAGAAGTGAGCGTCAAATTATGGTGCAAGATATGAAACACTGATGGATGGGATTGTGTCCTGTCTGAGTAATTATGATGCTGTGAACTTCTGTTTTACTGACCTTGCTGTAACATCAAGTATATGGCAGCTGAGAATTTGGCCCCTGGTTGAAGTCATGAAATCTTTCTCAAGCGAACAATCTGCATTACTCTGTGCAAGACAAATCTGAAATCTAGACAGGGAGGTGAACTAAATCTCTTGTGTACAGAACATAAAGGTAAATTATGTGCCATGATGGGAAAGAGTATGTGCTGTTCTATGTACAAAAGAAGAGTCACATTTCCACTGTTTTACATATGACAGAATACATACTTAATCAATCTCATGACAAAGGCTAATAGGAGAATTTACTCCAGTGGTTTAATTTTCTTACAGGAATGCACAAAACCCCAGGTCAAATACTGCTTGACTTAGAGGAACCTAAAGTGGTGGTGGACATCATAGAATCATGGAATTGTAGGGGTTGGAGGGAACCTCAAGAGATCATTGGGTCCAACCCCCTGCCAAAGCAGGCTCCCTAGGACTTTTCACTCAGATAGGTGTCCAGACGGGTCTTGAATATCTCCAGTGAGGGAGACTCCACCACCTCCCTGGGCAGCCTGTCCCAGGGCTCTGTCACCCTCACTGTGAAAAAGTTTTTCCGCATGTTGGTGCGGAACTTCCTGTGCTCCAACTTGCAGCCATTGCCCCTTGTCCTGTCCCCACAGACCACTGAAAAGGGGCTGGCTGATTCCCTCTGCATCCCCTGCTTAAGATAACTATAAACATTAATTAGGTCCCCCTTAGTCTTCTCAAGGCTGAACAGTCCCAATTTTCTCAGCCTTTCCTCATAGGGGAGATGCTCCAGGCCCTTAACCACCTTCGTAGCCCTTCTTTGGACTCTTTCCAGGAGATCCCTGTCCTTTTTATACCAGGGAGCCCAGAACTGGACACAATACTCCAGGTGGGGCCTGACCAGGGCAGAGCAGAGGGGGAGGATCACCTCCTTTGACCTGCTGGCCACACTCCTCCAGATGCACCCCAGGATCCTATCGGCTCTCTTACCCACCAGGGCACACTGCTGGCTCATGGCCAACCTGTCATCCACCAGGACCCCCAGGTCCTTCTCCACTGAGCTCTTCTCCAGCAGGTCATCCCCCAGCCTGTACTGAAATGAATGGTTGTTCCTTCCCAGGTGCAAGACTTTACACTTGCTTTTATTGAACTTCATTAGGTTTCTCCCTGCCCAGCTCTCCAGCCTGTCCAGGTCTCGCTGGATGGCAGCGCAGTGTTCCTGCATATCAGCCACCCCTCCCAGCTTTGTATCATCCATGTACTTGCTGAGGGTGGATGCTATTCCCTCATCAAGGTCGTCAATGAAGATGTTAAACAGGACTGGACCCAACACCGAGCCCTGGGGAACACCGCTAGTCACAGGCCTCCAGTCAGTCTGCTCCACGAATCACGACCCTCTGGGCTCGGTCCGACAGCCAATTCTCAACCCATCTCACTGTCCACTCATCAATCCCATGCTTTCTCAGCTTTGCTATCAGGATGTCATGGGAGACAGTATCAAAAGCCTTGCTGAAGTCAAGGTAGATGACATCCACTGCTCTTCCTCCATCTACCTAGCCTGTCATGAGATTGTAGAAGGCTATGAGATTGGTCGAGCATGATTTCCCCTTGGTGAATCCATGCTGACTCCTCATGACCACCTTCTCTTCCAATTGCTTGGAGATGGCATCCAGAACAAGCTGTTCCATTACCTTTCTGGGGACAGAGGTGAGGCTGACTGGCCTATAGTTGCTAGGTTTCTCCTTCTTGCCCTTTTTAAAGACTGGAGTGACATTGACTATCCTCCAGTCCTCAGGCACTTCTCTTGTCCTCCAGGACCTGTTGAAGATGATAGAGTGCAGCTCAGCAGTCACCTCCGCCAGCTCCCTCAGCACACGTGGATGTATCCCATCTGGGCCCATGGATTTGTGTGCATTTATCCCTTTGAGCCACTCCTGGACATCCCCTACCTCAACCAGAGGGAAATTCTTCATTTCCCAAACACTCCTACTTTCATCCAGTGCCTGTGGGTCCCGGGGGGCCTTTGAGGTGAAGACCGAAGCAAAGAAGGCATTCAGTATCTCCACCTTCTCATCATCCCCCGTTACCAGGACACCCTCCTCATTCAGCAAGGGACCTACATTATCCCTGGTCATCCTCTTACTATTCATGTATCTAAAAAAACCCCTTTTTATTGTCCTTTATGTCCCTTGCCAGCTTCATTTCCAAGAAGGCTTTAGCCTTCCTAGTTGCAACCCTACAGGCCCTGACTACATTCCTATATTCTCCCCAGGTGCTCAGACCCTTCTTCCACAGTTCATAGACCTTCTGCTTCTCTTTGAGTTTACTCAGTAGCCCCCTGCTCATCCACGCAGGTCTCTTGCCTCTCCTTCCCGATTTCTTGCTCAAACGGATGCATCGTTCCTGTGCTTGGAGGAAGCGCTGTTTGAATGCTAGCCAGCTCTCACAGGCTCCCATTCCTTCAAACATTGTAGCCCACAGGATAGCCCCTATTAAGTTGGAGCTTAATTGCTGAGTGGGGTTGAGGACTTCAGAAAGAAGCATGTTTTGAATGTATAAAAGCTTGTGCAGTCCCAGACAACATATGGACTCTGATTAGTCATAGCTTAGTCACAAGCAAACTTAACTCATTCCTATTCTCCCCCAGCCATAAAACAGGACATATGGTTGCATTAGATTACAGTTTATGGTACTTGCTTCCACATATGTATTTCATAGGAGCTTGGAAGTTGGATATCAGCTTCTTTCATTGGAAATTATCTGAAGTTTGCAGAAGCTTGTTTACTCACATTGAACCCAGACTTTAACAGAACAGGTGTTCTTTGGATACAGCCACAAAATGAATGAGGGTCATACAGTGGGGTGGATGAGTTCTACTTTTGCTTTGGGGTTACCTTTAGTGCTTGTGTACCTCTGTCTTCAGAATAAGCTACCCCTCTGTGTCATGAGCTACAACGCACCCCCTATCATAGGAAAGCTGAACCATTAGCCCCAGGTACATTACTGTGACCAAGGAGCAGAAAACCAAGGTAGCATGCCCTGAAAAGCAGTGATGGGGGAAGTCAAGATATTTAAATTCTTTGCTCTCCTTCCTCATTTTTACGTGATTCAAGAAGATAAAAGGAGCAGCATTTTGTTGAAGTGATTTAGTCTTTCTATGCAATGGCTGTTAAGTATGTCCAGCCGTTCTGTCTCGGAGTGAAGACTGCTTGCCTTTTTGCCTTCGCTGGGAAGAGTGGTTTCACTGAGAAAGGATGCAGAGGAAGATAAGCCAAGAGGAATCACAACAGTGAAGAATGTCTGAGGCAGAACTAGAGGGCTGCTTGGGAGAGGGTTTCTTGCAGATTCTCACGCAAAATGCAAACTTAAATAATACTTTTAAATATTATAGGGAGTTCAAGTAACCATCCCCCAGGAGGAAAGATAAGTCTTTTTGAGCTGTCCTGTGAGGATATATCTTGTTCTTGCTGTCTAACAAGAGAAGGATGAAAAGACAGTAACATCAAAATATCCCAGTCCCTGATGAATCTCTGTCATTCTGGTTGTACCAGACAGATACTGACACTTTTTTTTTATTATTTTGCAATCATAATAAAATGTGCTGGGATTGCAGAAGGCTTACAGCTGCTGCTGTCTCATGAACAACTTTGTTAAGTGTTCATTTAAAGCAGTTCATCTTTACACTAGAGGAGATTCCTCCTCCCCTGCAATGCTGCATTGCTATCACAATGTTCTACAAAGACTGTTTCTTCTCTCCCCTACTTCTGAACTGCACACGGACATTAGCATGAAAACGAGGACTTTGTTTCTTAAGTGTTCATCCATTCCTCTAGTTTGTCCTCCCACCTGAAGTCCTCATCTGTGGCATCAATGAGTTGCAGTGGAAATTGGTTTGATGAGGCTGTTTAAGTGCAATCCACTTACATATTATATGCAATAATCTCTCTCTAATTATAGACCTCCCTTTATTATTATAACATCTTTTAACACTTTTGAAGTTCCCTCAGTCTCATAATTCAGTTTCATTGACCAGAAGACAAAGAAATCCACCAGCTGCAGAGTTAAAATCATGATGCTGTTGGCTTTAATCTCTCTTTAATTATTAAAATATAAATTAGCTCTTGTACTTGTTACTTCCCAAACAGCTTCCTCTTCTGGGATTCTCTCATACTCTGCTCACAACTGCCACCTGCTTCTGCTGGTGGCCTGCCTTTTGCCTGGGAGGAGATTCCTTCCCAGTGTTTGCCTAACAAGCCTGCAGGGCCTTAATGGCAAGAAGTAGGAGTAGAGTAGGTGTGAACAAGTACAAACGAGTAAGTCAATGAGCGAGGACATCTCCGTCAAAAGAAATTCTTTTAGTACATCAGTCTGTTTAGTCAAGAAGTATGCAGAGCCTATTTGGAGCACTACTGAAGTTTTTAGCCAAAATTGGATGAATTGCAGGTATTACCCTAGCGCTGTATTTCTTTGCAGTAAGGACAAAAATATACCTCTGACAGTGCCTGAAAAGGAGTGTTTGGGCCTTTGGGCCAAAATAACTTGTAAATTGTTGCAGCTGGTTTTGCTTACCATGTCTCAATGGTTTCAATCACGTACATATGTCCAGACTGATGGACATGTGTTTCCTTGGTGATGGTTAAGATCCTTTTTTTTTTTGCATATATTGCTATTAAGTGAAAACCAGCTCTAATTCTAACATAGTAAAATGTGTAAATACACATTGTTTGGCCGGAGTTATTTGTTGCCTGAGATCCTGTATGAGCAAAAGATTATTTTTTTTATTATTATTTTTTGTTTTGTTTACAGCTGCATCTCCATCCCAGCAAAGAACAGCTTTGGAAGAAAAGATACATATTTTGGGATGGAATATTTCAAACAATAGTTTGAAACTGCACACGTCTGAATGCATAGACACACCAGATAGGCCTTTTTCCATGTGATTTCCTATGATCGTACAAATGTGCAACTGGTGCTTAAGGACATGGCAAGCCTTACTGAGGCCCTGTGACTCCTCAAGTGCTGAAAAATTAAGGGTTTGCTTATGTACAGCTGCTAGTTCAGAGTTTAAAACTTTGCTCCTGACAGTTTTGGCAACAGGAGAAAATAAATGTGTTCATAGTTCTACTATGTGAAGCAGAGAGGAAAAGTCAGGGACTTGGGGCAATTGACACCTCTATAAAAGAAGGACGATGTGTGGAAGAGCTTTAGTGCTACCTATACAGCTCTAGCTAAAGAGAATGCTTTACTGAGCAGTGAGACAGGCTGAACTCATGGAAAAATCATCATGTAGCACATTCAACTTAATTATATCCCTCATGGAGTCTCTAAATGATGTGCAAAAGGATGATCTTAATTAAGAAAGGCTTAACCTGTTGGCTAAAATCTTAGAAAATTGTTGTTCTTATGCTTATTATCTGAGATCCTTTCCACAATTCCTAGATGTACAAGAGAATATTTAAAGCTTAAATCAGTGACATATATTCTGTGTCTAGATTTTGTGTATTCATGATTTTTTCAACAGACTTTGAACATGCTATGGTTTGGTTCATAGCCAAGTCTTAAGGCTTTTATTATTATTATTTAAAAAAAATACCCACAAAGGATAAAAAAAGCCTATCTTCTGTGATATTGCTTAGGCTACATGAATAAGACATGTGAAGCTGTAGCTCCATTGAAAGCAGATTTTTTAGCTCAAATGCTGAGGCAGCAATTTTGCACTCTGCCAGAACGAGTTAGTTATAACATCTCTAAAACGCTTTCCCTAATTTTGACAATACTCAGAAAATCTTGGTTTGTTTTACTGAAGAAGAAAAACTGGTTGTGCATAACTTGTGCTTTCTTAAAAGGATATACAGGACTCTCATTTGTTTATATTTTGTTTCAATAAGTACAGAATTGGAAAGAAATAACAGAACGCAGCGTGTTTCTTGTTGCTTCTTTATCTGAGCATAACCCCAGTAAAGGATGACTCGGTGTGGTTTATTGGATCTCGAACACTGTAAAGCCAAGCACATGTGATTTCAAAGCAAACCCAAAGTATCGCCTCTGGTACAACAGAGAAAACGTGTTTGGGAGGCTGAGCAAGCCCTTATGGAAAAAAAAAAAAAAGGAGAAACCTAATGTAGAAATCTAAGGCTGCTGAGCTATGTGAAGGCATAATTTGTGTTTGTAGCCTATCCTGGAAAAACAGCATGAGGTAAAAGCTGTGAGTGCTTTCCATGGCTATTAAATTTTACTTCAGAATTCCTTACCTGACCCAAAGTCTTTCACGGGATGGGCTTTAATATTAAATAAATGAAAGAAAACATTTTAGTTTGTGTAGCTACAAGGCTGCTTTTATTTTGATGACTTGTCTTGTCTTCTGCTCCTGTTCTCCATCTGCAGTGCCGCTTTCATGGGGTTTCAATAAGTGTAAGCAGGATTGTAGTTCCTAATAAAGACACTTGCAAACCCCTAAATTAGCATGGGTGTGCATGGAGCAGATAGAGTCGTACAATGCAATGGGCTTACTTCCAGAGTGGAAGCAGTAATTTTTGAAATGTAATAAAATTTCAGGTTTATAATTGGTTAGATTGTTGAGAGTTTTTTCCTGCCTTTTATATGTTTTTATTCCTCTAATTTTTTCTCCCTGGGTAATCTTTATATTTTTCCCCTTATTTTTTTCTTCCTTACAAGACTAAGTATACACTGTCTGGGAGAGAGGATGGAGAAAAGGAGGAAGAGTTTTAAGGCAGAAAGAAAAGGAGAAGAAAAAGCATGTAGAGATACAAAACAAGGTCTTTTAAAAAACATAATATTTAAGGACATATTGTGTGGCTTTCAGTCACATTTTTTTTTTGTTTTTCACTGTACCATGTAAGAAGCCAGGGCATCAAACTTAGTATTGTCATTAAGGTATAGTGGGACCTGACTCATGCTTCTGTTTAAACGAGCCCTGCTCTGCGGCACTTATCCCATCTACTTAAAGAGGACAAAAACCTCTGCAGTAGAAGCTCATGTGAGAGCATTTTCCCGTTGAAGCAGGTAAAAAAAATAGTTACCTTTAATGATCACGCCTTCATTTCTACTTGTTAAGAAAGGTTCTCTTGAGCTTTTAGACAGACCTTTTCTATGACAATCATTCCTTTGCACATTTTTTTTCTTTACTAGGTTTTCTTACCACTTTATGGTATTACTTACCAAAAAAGCAAGTTACTCAGCTTTACTTTCCTAATTGTCACTCTTAAATACTGGGGTGACATAAACATACCTCGATAAATGAGTGTTTGTAAGGGCTGGGTTTGAGTGCAGCACTGAAAAGAAGATGCCATATGGGTTGATTTGGTACAGGAAGCTTTCATTTATAGCAGGAACAGGTACAGCAGAAGTAATAATGGGAGAAAATTTCAAACATGTTTGTGTTAGAGGGTAGATCATAGAATTAAAATTGTGGATGCAGGGAACGACCTCTGGAGATGTTTGGGCTCAATCCACTAATCAAAGCAGAATCAGCTGGAGCAGGTTTCTCCGGGCCATGTGAAGTCAGGTTCTAGGGATGGAGATTTCACTGCCTTTCTGGGTGACCTGTGCCAGTGACCAGTCACTCTCAAAAAGAAAAACAAACACACACCCCTCACCCCCCAAAAAAACCTACCCAACAAACCCCACAAGTTTTTCTTTAACGATTTCTTGTATTTGAACTTGTGGACATTGCCTCTTGCAGTTTCACTGAGCACCACTGAAAAGGTCCTAGCTGTGCTTTATCTGCACCCTCCTGTCAGAAGTTTATACATTCTGAAAGATCCCCTGAGTCTTTTCAGAGCTTAACAGTCCCAGTTGTCTCCACCTTCCCTTGTATGTCAGGTACTCCAGTCCCTTAATTATCTTTGCAGCTCTTTGCTGGACTCACTCCAGTACATCCATTTCACTTCCCCTTTCCGCTATGCTTAGCGATCCTCCCCAGCAATTGAAATTTTGGGTTGGAAACTTCAAGTAATGCTGCTATCAGCCCTGATGCCGTTCCTATTAAGTATTACCCCACCCTGCCAAGGGAGTTAGTGTCATACAGCCGATGCTGTCTTGGTGTTATGACAGGAAATATTCTCCTGCAAGAGCAACACACCTGCTTATCCCTGCTTAGAGGATGGTTTTCCTCTCTCAAGGCATTGCAGGTATTGTCTTACACAGTAGGAGGTTGGACTATTTCCCAGTAATATCTAAAAACATTGAATTGCAAAGACTGGCGTTGTGCCTTTGTTAGGAACAAGTGGAAGTGGATTTGACCATTGCCAAGCATTTAACTGACATTTGATCAGGTGTCAGATGGGGGTGGAATCCTATGCTCCCGGCATCTTTTGTGTTGCTGTGTCAAACAAAAGAAGAAAAAAACAAAACAAAAGGAGGAAATGCGGTGAACTTATATGGAATCTCATATTTTAGTTGAAGTTATTTTTACTTCACACGTCCTTTCATTTTAAATGTTACTTTTTCTTTGTCCTTTAAATAGTCTATTTGTCTGGATGTGTCAAATAAGAGGGATGTTGATGCTGACAGGTGGCATAGTTTGGCAGTTGCTTGAGTCAAATATGATATTCTTACACTGCATACATTGAGAATAAATCAGGTGTCACTGAGTTTTATGCTATTCACGTTTAACCAGAGCTACATAATGCAAATAGAGAAGCCTTCATAAAATAGTAAATAAATAGGTGGTTATTATTTGAACATACTAGGGTATGGTTTAATTTTGACGCTTAACAGCAATGTTTTTCAATGTAGCGTAAAATTGCTGGTTGCTTGAGATGTTTAATAACTTCAAGTAGTGAGTTTAATTCAATGAATAGCGAGGGATCAATGAGTAACTTCCATGTTCAGTCAGCTCTCCATGTTTAAATGAGGACACAACAGAATGAATGAAGCATTGACTGTGAGTGGGCGGATATACTTCTCTGAATACAACATTGACTCCTACATATAAAGGGAGGTTCCCACCTTACTCAAAGTATTAAAATGCTCACACTTGGTTCTAATTGGTTTTGACAAGCGTTTATAAGCCCATTCTCTTCTGCAAAAGTGTGGAGGGGGAATTTTGAAAAACAGATAACCAATCTTTTGAATTCTGAAAGGAAATATCAAGTGGGTGTGTCTGTTGTGTGTGAATGTATGATTTATACCTAAAATATGAACCCACGCATATAGGCATTGGTAAGATGGAAGGAATTTTTGAAGCACCTTTTTTTCAGACAAGAAATTCATTTACCACTCCGCACTTCTTCCGGTCGTCTGTACTATGGTGATTTATGAGAGTTTTAGAGTTTGATTTAGTGAGGATAGGCACTGAAGTACATTCACTTTATGACAGATATTTTCTGTTATCTTTGAGAAGACCTCTGCAACAACACGTTTCCATATCCTCCTAGACCTGTTAGAACCTGTTTAATGGCTCTCAAGCAAAGTCACAGGCCCTGATTCCCTTTTGTGTTCTGCTTTCTGGGACATGCAGGATGGAAAATTAGGTACAAGAGGGAGCAGGTGGTGCAAGACCCAGCAGAAAATGAGCTATAAACTTGGGGGGAACAATGTGGGTAGAAGCAATTAATTTTATATTGAAGTATGCTGTTCCTTCCACTAATCACAGCTGCTCAGGTCTCACTGTGAAGAAGAAAGGAAGGATGATAGGCAGATAGCTGTAATGCAATGGGAAAAAATCCAACTAGCCTACAGTCTAAAGGGTCTTGTGTTAAAAGTTAAAGCCATTTAAATTCCAGCTTTAGGGGAACATTGACTCTTTCTCCTTAGAAAATCTATATTAAGAGGGGACTTGAGGAGTGGACCTGTATGTGTTTGTGAGCTTAATGCTACAACAAACCGCAGAGATGGAAAAGTTAGGTTATAGGTTACCATTTTCCCTGTTACATCAATTAAATAAGGGCAAGTTCTGCTATACTTGCTTCATTGAGGTAACAGAGAGATGAAGTTTTTTGTCACATACAGGACTGATGGAAGCCCTATCTTCTTATATGACAGTAACACCTAGAAGCCCTGTTTCTGGATTGCAGTCATACAGTCGGTGCTGTGTCCTCACCAGTGCTTACCTCAGCTGGCTGAAGCAGCACGGCTGGAAACAAAGGGCACACTTTGAAAGGAGTCCCCCTCATAGCAGTAAAAAATTCACCATCATAATGAATGAGCAGGGGAGAAACATACTGTCTGGAGTATTTAGACCAAGTCTGCGTGTCCCATGGGGAAGCAAGGGAAAGAGAACAATTTCTAATTCAATCACAGGTTTATAGACTGGGAGCAGAAACTGCTGTATGAAATGGTATGCCTTCTATTCAGAAGCTGGGGGGTGGGTGGTGGTTTACAGAGGGATCATTTTCAGACCTTTAGGCTCTTAAAAATCAGTGGAAGTTGGACACCCTCAGTAATGAGGGAGAATTTCACCCAGGAGTTAGTGAGAGAGGAATGAGGTCATTCAGAGTCATGGGGCTTACAAATAGGCCACAAGATGAAATTCCAAATTATTATGGAAAATAAGTGTGTGTTTGTGATGACTGTGTTTATGTGGAAATCCTTTGCCTAGTTTGACTGTTTCTCTTGGAACCACTTGACCCCCAGAGGCAGCCTTTAAGAACTAAGTTTGGAAGGAATACATACATTTGGCCTGCTAAAGCTGGTTGAGTCAGATGTTTGGATTCGTCACTCTCCTTTCTTATATAAAGTCTGGGCTCAGCTGCTCAGGAGGGTTTGCTAGCCAGACCAAGGAGACTGGTTATTCTGAGCTGTTTCCTTCCTTGTCTGTTCTGCGGGTGACCTGATGCTTTGGTCTGTGTTGTAGCTGTTGCGTTCCATGTTGTAAACTGCTTAGGGTAAGTGTGGGAAGCTTGGACTGTCCAGTGGCTGTTCAGTGCATGAGTCTGAACCCAAGAAGCAGCTGAAAGAAAAACACAGATAATGCATCCAGATTCTCACAAGGCAGAAGATACTGAAATCTAATGATAAAATAGTCCAGAACTTTTTGGACCAAGCCTGACAAAGGAAAAATAAATAAATTAAATTTCAGGGAGTAGTGTGGCCCAACAAAATTTTATGAGGTTTTTTGGGTTTTGTTTGTTCTGGGTTATTTTTCCCCACTGGCTAGTGTAGTGTAATACAGTAAGGCTTTCCATCAAAGATAGTGTACCAGCTGTAGCCCAACAATTACTCAGTTGATACCAAACAAGTAGTAACAACATAATAATCCAGAAAAAGCTTAATATTATTAAATATGACTCAAGACTGAGTCTTTATCCACTTTTTTTTTTACTATATAGGGGTTTTTTTCATCTTACATTTGTTTTTCTTGTGGTGTTCTCTACTCATACTGTGCCTAGCCTGCCTCAAGGCAGGTATTGTGTATTTAAAAATGCTTATGTGGAATTCCATTACAGATTTGTGATTGTTCTGCAAGCAAAATATATTCAACTATTCCCACATACCCAGAAAATAACCGATGTAGTTTTCATACGTGACCCAAGAGACTCTAGTATTGTCCAGTTAAGTATTTCAAAATCATAAGTGAGATTAATATTCCAGCATATGTTGATACTTATTTTCTTGCCTTTGAGTAGTTGAGTCTTTTGGGCTGCATTTGACTGATGTCTGTGAGCATGAAAGCTGAAAATAAACTAATTTCAAGAAGTCTTATTTTCATCTTTGCACTCCAGAAAGGACAGTTTGCAAATAACCAGCATCATTATTCTGCTTGGGAGCATGGTCTAGAGATGGACTAGGCAGGGTTAGGCTGTGGTTAGAATCAGTGATCTTAAAGGTCTCTTCTAACCTAAGTGATTCTATGATCAGACATAACATCGCGGTTACCCAAGGTAATGGGTGACACAGCAGTTCCTATGACCTGTCTATTTATCAGATATTTTACTTCCTTGTGTGTCTCATGTCCAGTCTGCTCTGCTTAGATCTTCAGGATTTAGCATGACTGAACAGTCAGTTTTAAATATCTGTCCCCTGTGCAAAATGGGGAGGTACACAGGACCCCGCAGAGCTGAATGCAGTATCATACATAAGGAGTGTGTCACAGTTGGTGCTAAATCCCTCTTATTTATCTACCATCATTAAATCTGAGCCCCAGGATTCCTCTTCTGAGCATATGCGTTTCTGTGCACTTATTTCTTACGTACACAGTTTTCAAGCTCTAGCATCTAGGTGGGTGCCTTCTGGTATTAGCTAAGGGTGTAGGCACTTACCTGAAAGGCGCTTTCCATTGGACTTATGCCCCTTCTCCTCAGAAGAGTAAGCACTCTAGGGGCTGTCACCCAGACAGTCATGGCCACTTGCTCTGGGAGGCTCGTGCCAGTTTACTGAGAGGAGGGGTGTGGCAGTAGCCAAGGTCCCAGGTAGTTCTTTGTATAGCCTGCTATTCACCCTCCTTCCCTTTCTTGTATGTAGTAACAAATTATTTCTACCTGTACTGGGCATTAGCCTCAATTATCAAAGTAATGCAATTCAACTAGCAAGAGTGTGTGGCTTGGGACTTAATCTTTGTTCCTACTTTAATGCTGCAAGATTTCAAGCTAATTGCTGTCTGCCTACCAAATCAGGCCCGTAGATGCATCTTAGCCCGGTGCTTGTTTCACACATATGCAGGAGGGTGCTTCTGGAAGCCGTGTGCTCTGTGCAAACTGTGCAGCTCTCACTTACTCCCACAAGAACCACCCAGTTAGTCTGAGACAGTTGAGGCTCAGCATTTTAATAGATCTGTGTGCTGTTAGACCTCATCACATTGTTATATCCAGGAAAAGGCAATTTGAATTTTCACATTGAATAGTAATACTCTAACCTAAACATATTGCTTTGAATCAAAGCAGCCCAAACTTGAAAGTGTAAGTAAAGTGGAAACAGGTGTAGTCAGCTGTTTAAATACTTCACAAGTTGTTTGACACATTACCACAGTAGTTTGATTCACATTTGAAAGTTAGGCATTTGCATAAGCAGAGTGAGATCATAAATCATTTTGGACAGTGTAATATTACTGTGTTAGTTCCTGTGGATTGATGGAAACAAGTAGCTGCAACAAAGCAATGTGTGCCTGTTCTGAAAATATATACACGTTTATGATCATTAAAGCAAAAAAGTAATAGGAAGTAATCTTTCATAAATAATAACAAAAATCATATGAGCTTTTTCTTCAGCTGCATGGTTTTTGTGGTTCTTTATGGGATGGTAAGCTTTGAGTTGCTGAGTTGAAGTGGCTCAAACATTTAATAAGTCAGTAGGGCACCCAAATTCTATGTAAAAGGGAGCTCAAGAATTGTGTTTGCAGAAGAAAACTCTAGCTGCTACAGAGAACTCTGAATCATGTGCTATCTGGATTTCTTGTTGCCTTTTGAATAATTGTTGCACGCCATGACCCATGATCTTTGTTTCCCTAGAAGTATATGCTACTCCATGTTTTATGACATGCTGCGAAATGGATGAAAATATTAATCTTTGGAAAAAAAGTTAATTTAATAGAGGAAGAAGGGAGAGAGCCAAGCATTATGTTACAGTTTTTTGATGAATGCTCTATATTTCATCTTTATGCACTGGAGCCAAGAGAGTAACTCATCTCCTTGCATAAGCATATGGTGGCTTTATTTTTAAGCAGATTTGTGACAGCAGTGAGTGAGTGACTTTCCAGGCTCTGACAGTTGTCATATTCATGGGCAGCAGTACTGCAAAAGAGCATACATATTAACATGGTTATTCAAATTCCTTGTAACACCAGAATAGTGGATTCAGGAACTACTTCTCCTAAGAAAGTTGTTCATTGTTTTTTAGGTTTGTTTGCTCGGGGCCCGGGGGGGGTGGGGGGGGTGGTTCTGCTTACTTGTTTAGGGCTTTTTGCTTTTTATTTTGACAGTTTTGGAAGTTCTTATTTTGGAGCCAACATATACAACAGAAACCAAGTGCTTTTGATCAAAAGTAGTCAAAGATACTGGATTTTGGCAACTTCAGTCTGTTTTTAGGGAATAGATCTGTTTGTGTTGTTTAAAAATGCAAGATGACTAGTGTGTATCTGAATAAACAATAAATAGGAGAAGCAGTGAAATGGAAAACAAAAGGAATAGCATCCCTGTATTTCTGCTTGACAAAGACCATCTGACAGACCCACTCTTGCCTCCTGATAGGTAAGGAAATCAAGAAAGGAAAAATAATGAAAACAATTTTTGAATAACAAGTTGAAATGCTAAGGCCTTTATGGACAAGTGAGAACCTAAATACAGGACCAAAACAGACCATGGTGTACTGTACTTTCGTTCAAACATATAAAAGGAATATAATATTATTAAATAATTAGTTTTACAGCAAATAACAGGATTAGGCAACTGAAACTAGATACAAAGCCACCACCCTCCTTTTCTTAAAGTCCTGTAAAATTTTCAAAGGAAAATACCATCAAGATGGAAACAAACCTCTTCATTTTACTGAAACAGAAGAGTGAAAAGGCATCCAAGTAGGCACAGTCTTTCTCTTTTCTGGTCAGTTCCCCAATTAGGCATTGGCATGCCCATAGCCACCAGCTGTACACTTGCAGCATGCTCTAACTTGATTACTCTGGAACTTGCCAGTTAGATTTTGAAATGTATGATTTTCAAGGAAAGTCGTGAGTAAAGCAAAGAAATCTTGAGCTCCAATACTTATTAGCTGCTTCTCCTATTGCTTCAGAGGTAGTATTTTGCGTACAATTTTTCAAACATACTAACTGTAAGTGTTACTTGCTGAAATTTTGTTTTCTATCCCATATCCTACTTTTTTTCACAGGAATTGACATTTGGGGCAGGGGGAAGGAATTACTTGCATCTAGTCCTTATGGTCAAAATTTATTTAAATGCAATTAGCAACCTTAAATGCTTTTGCCCAACTTTTACAATCTGAGAGTTCAGAAGGTTTAATCAAAATGATATGTAACATAAAACCATATTTTCTATCAGTTTGACATTTCTAAAACCAGATCCAAATAAAATCCATGTAATCAATAATAAATTTCACGTTTCTGTGATACAAATATCATTGAACACATAATTTAACAAGTTCAGCAGATAAGACAAATGCAATACATATCAAAAGATAGCAACCAGTTCTGTTGCTGTCTTCCAGATGATTTCGCACCCAGTGTGATGAGGTTTCTGTAATCCAAGGCTGCCAATGAAGCTGTCTGAAGAAAGTGAGTGCAGAAGAAATCAGAATTTGCATTTTATAAATACACAGATGCCAAGTCAAAATAACAAGTAGTCAGTGGCAAACTTTTTATTTCTGGATGTTTAACAATATTTACATAAACTATTCAGTCCTTGATGTATTTAGAAAGCAGGAAACTGCTTGCAGAAGGAAGGTACAATGTGGAAAATAAACCAAAATATTATTTTTGGTTTTGATACAACAAACCACTTAGGCATGTGCTGCATCTTATAACCTAAGTAGCAAAGCATTGAGGTATCTACTTGAATTCTCCCAATAGTACTACTTAAAAATTAATTCAAAAAGCTGTTGAGAAGTCTTGCTTGATTCAGTAAAACACTCAAGAATGTGCAGAGCACTATGGTATACTCCTGGTCTCACTTGAACTCTGTTACTAAATCTGTTATGGATTTTTACTGAATAAACCTAGTCTCATTTGTCCCAGTTCATTTCTATGCATAAATTTTCTCCTCCTTTGGCATCGAGGGATGGATTTCCTTTTGCATTTATTACAACCTTTGCCCTAAACTATGAAGTTAGATAAACACAAAGAATCGCAACTGAATGGGCAATAGCAGTAGAAGTGATGAAGTTTTCAAGTGAAGTTTGTACTGATGCAATGAACAGTTATCAGACAACAGCTAAACTGGCTAAAATTCCCGTGTTCAGAGTTACATGAGATCAACTGTTCAGTGTAGAGTTTCTGTCTTAAAACTACTATGTGTGTATATATCTATTTACACACATCTGTGAAGGATGATTAAGCTACAGAACAATGGGGAAACATACACTTCTTTTAGAGTATCTGGTTGCTTGATTTCTTATGCTTACTTCAAGTGTGGGGTTTTTTGAGTTTTGGTTTTATTTGGGGGGGGGGGGGTGGGGGGAGGCAATTTGATTGTGTATAGGGACATCCATTAAATGACTGGAATAGAATGCTTTTGATAGCCTTTCGTACCTCTACATTTTGCTGTCACTAAAGAGTAAGTTTGGGGAATGTAAATTAACTTCACATCAGGATGCTTTAGAGGCCAACAGTTTAAATGGGATCAAAAAAAGATTAGGTATACTTCAAAAGGAGTCATGAACTACGATCGTGATTCATGATTCAGATTCCATAACTATCAAACACAGTGGTTCAGTGGCTCATTTTGTGTAATCCCTAATAGTCTGTTCAATTGTAAGTAACACTGTACGCTTCCTTTGATTCTTCAATGCTTCCTTTAAGTATCTACTGTCTGTCTGCCTGAGATTCAAGAGTTTAGAATCATGGAATGGTTTGGGTTTAGAAGGGACCTTAAAGACCATCTAGTTCAATATACCCTTCCAGGGGCCGGGACACCCTCCACCAGACCAGGTTGCCCAAAGCCTCACCCAACCTGGCCTTGAACACTGCCAGGGAGGGGGCAGCCACAGCTTTTCTGGGCAGCCTGTCATAAACCACAGATGAGTCCTAAGAGCTGTTATTGATAACCAGGAACTTTACGTTTGAAAAAATAACTTCTACTAATTTTCTAACTAAAAGAAAAATGCATGTGGCTTGTAACCAAACAATACTTTATTTTTTTTTATTATTCCATCTGGGATGATTTTGTCTCTACCATTAGTGAAATGATAGATATTAATTTGATACATTTAGAATAACAATAGTATTTTTTCAATTGTGAAAATAAGAGATTAATGTATTTCATAGCAGCTAAATTAAATCTGAAAACTTTGAAATTTTTTTTCACTTGCAGTATGGTTCATAGAAGTCTATAAATTGATTTAAATTGCATGTGAGCACTGATCCTTATGCAGAAAATAATACAATCTCTAGTCAGTAGTGTTCCCTGGCAAATATTTCCCATGCTGTGTTAGCAGAGGAGTTATATATGAGATGTTAGATAGAAGATCCACAAAATTTCTAAGTGATGGTTATGGTTTTCACCAGACCTACTGAAGCAGATCTGAAGAATAGTTTGCTAGCATCAACTTTTTTTGACTTATTAGTTGATGCAGTAAAAGATATTAAGCCTTCCCACAATATTTTCTCATTGGTCATTTTGTCATTTTAATGAAGTCTCAGTTTAAATCCCTTATCTGTAATTAGGGATGGGATTCTTTTTAAGCTAAAACTATTCCTTAGTTGAAAGAGCAGAATTTTTTAAAGGATGAACCTCGACCACCAAGGTTCAATAACGAACATAGCTTTTTTTTTTTTAATTTAATCTCTGTGTCCTAGGAGTAATTAAATATGTTGTTTTAGGCATCGGTTCTGTTCTTGAAGATGTACATCTTTCTTTTTGCCCTGAAGCAAAGAGGGATGAATGAGTGTTGTCATTAGTATTTCATCTCTCTTCCAAACAATAAGATAATTAACCAAGTAGTTTGACAGGTTTTTTTCATGTCACTTCCTTCATCCTTTGATGCACACAAAGTGGATCTCTATAGCTTAAGTTCATTCCTAATCAGAAGAGTTTTAATAAATTTTTGAGCTCAGATTGTGGCAGGACAGGACACGACTGAGATCTCTAGCAAGATACTGATATTTCTAAGAATTAGTAAATGCACCTGTAAGAGGTAAATTTCAACAAACCAATGGTTGGGTGTACAATGACTGGCTGCAAAATGAATTTAAATCTTGGATCAACACCTAAGTGAAACTGTCCTACAGAATTAAAAAAATGTTGTCTTCCTATTTCACCCCTAGAAAGACAGCTGGTGTAGCTGTCATATTATTTAAAATTTGAGACATGCAAAGTTGAAAATATCCATGCCTTGTATTTTTAGGATATCCGTAATAGACTTGTTTGTTTGGCCCATAAGACATAGCTAGTAACACACTGAATTTTTGGTTAATAAATCCTTCTGAGAAGCTCTGGATTACCTGTATCTCTTTCTCTGGAGTATGCGTTTTGTAGTTCACCTATTGAGTTGTTTCTGATAGAAGTGGTGGCTGCCATATGATGGTATCCTGCCTTAGAACAAGGCAGCTCTATACCTCGGGTCTGTTCTTTGTGCTTCTTCAGCGTTCCCAGAAAAATAAAAGCCATCAGGCAAGTGATAAGCACGGAGATTAACAGTGATTTGGGGTGTTAGTCGCTCTGTATGTGGTGTTTAGGTACTTAGGAACATGATCAGAAAAAAAACCCCAAACTTAAATGTGATTGGGGTACCTTTGTCCTTCTATTAAGAACTGTCTTTCTGTCACAAAAGGCTATCTGCAGTGCTTTGAGTGACAGAGAGGGAGAAGATAAGTCTCTAAATCAGCTCTTACAATCGTTTCTAGTTTGTGGGCAGAGTCTTCACTGTTCCTTTGAGAAGTTCAATTATGTGAAGATTATAGAAGTAGCTGTAGGAGATGTTCTCAAGTGCCTTTGGTATTAATTCAAAGAGGAAGGAGTCAAAAAATAATTTGAAGCCTGACATTAATCTTTGAATTTGTTGAAGAGCAATTGTTAGAAAATTCCCTACTGGCTTATTTTCCCAGTTCATTTCCGAATAGTCTCGAACAGTAGGTTATTCAGCACAGAGTTAGTATTTTTGTTCTGTGTATCTGGTATAAAATATTGCAGTTGAGTCAATTTGGATCAGTAAATACTCTTCTTCTACAGTCTTCCAGTATGTTTTTAAACGGGACAGAGCACGCTGGAAAGCTGATCTTGGAAGAACAACTATTCTACTAAACTTGGTTAACATCAGTTGGTTTATGGATCAAAACTAGAGTCTGAAAGCAAAACAACATTTTTAATACAGCGAGGCAAAGAGTTAAGTCTGTTTAGAACATTTTTTAATTTAAAAGCTTGAGAATCTTAAATCCCATCTGTGTGCATTCAGAGCCATATGATACAACTAGTGTATTCAGTTCATGATCATCAGATTCTGTCTGTGTGGCCTGATCTCAGCAGAATTATCCTATTTTAGGTCACTGTCTCTGTAACAATAGCATTCAGATCTAGCGCCTGCAAATGTGACCCCAAATTAAACTGTATCCTTAGGCAATCCTGGATCATGAACGTTAAATCTTTTCTAACTGGAAATGATACTTCCTTCATTAATTTCTAGAATCCCCCAAGTCATCAATTACACAAAGTGAAACGTTCAATATTGAAAATGCCCAGTAGAGTTGTATTTTAATTTCTCTAAGCTCTTTATCATTGTTCAGAGATAGTGCATGCGATTTACAAATGTTTAAAAATCCCATGGAATTATGAAATTATCAGCATATTGGGAATCACTCTTCCACAATTTGCATCAAAAATAAGGTGGACAATTTGCATTGACAAGGCTGAACCAAATGTATGCCTTTCTCTGATCAAGAGGAGCAGCGACAGCTCAGCTTAATGTAACAAGTGTATTTGCCTCTGGTTTTCCAGCTTAGATGAAGTCTCTATGCATGAGCTGGGACCAAACGGTCCCTCTAGTTCAGCTGTTCTTAATGTTATGCAGTCGCCATACCGTGGTGTACAGCAATGGGGAAAAG
The DNA here is from genome assembly GCA_027925045.1 of Hypotaenidia okinawae. Classification (NCBI taxonomy): domain Eukaryota; kingdom Metazoa; phylum Chordata; class Aves; order Gruiformes; family Rallidae; genus Hypotaenidia; species Hypotaenidia okinawae. The sequence goes on from BSDF01000001.1 coordinate 98,840,322, forward strand.
CAGATTTCCATTTCCAACTTATAAAATACTAGGTAAAAGAGCAAGCACATACAAAGTCTGGCTAGGACACAAAGCTAAACTTAATATCACATGCCTTGTTCTTAAATCCTTGTTCTCAACAAGGTTTTCCATCAGAACCAAGATCTCTTTGAAGACTTGGAAAAATTCCTGTTAGGTTTGATGAAAAACAGAGCTTTGCATGAGTTATTTTTGCAATAAGAGCATAGGGCACAAATCAAACTATTTAGGCTCCCTTGGGGATGTTCAGATACTTGCATTGCTGGATTGACTGGGTGTCCTGAAGCATACGTGGAGAGCATAGACTGTGTTTTCTGATGGCACTGTCTTGTCCTCATGGAGTTTTGATTTCTCCATGCAAAGGACAAGTCAAGAGAAGAAGACTTTAGTAAATCTAAGTATATTTGCTACTTCACATTTCAGCACAAAAAATTAAACAGAAATACAGAGATATTACTACCTTTTTTTAGCAATTAATTTTTTTTAACCGTTCTTAGTTCATATATAGAGAGTTAAAGCAGTTAATGTGGTGGCCTTCTCAGGGATCAGGACTTTCTTAGGATTAAGATGGCAGTCTTGGTATATTAAAGGAGGCCTTAGATCCTTGCTTCATACCCACATGAATGTTATCTTCAGGATGCTGTACCTTAATTTTTTTCTTTTATTTTAGGTAAGTAATGGGTTTTAATTGTTCCTTCTTTGGGATGCATGGTATGCATACCATGAGCGTTTTCCGTTAAAAGACACCACCAGGAGAACACACACAGGTGTGTTATAACAATGCGTGAGGGACCTTAGCACACAACCCTACAGACATTCAGATTTGTTATGACATTATGAAAATACAAGGAATCTAAATAAAACCTTTCCCTGGGCGGGGGGGGGGTAGTCTTTATTCTGGAGTCTTGAGGAATGGACTTCCAAACTTTCACATGCTTTGACCGGCAGAAAAGGGATCCAGTTTTACCTAGTGCTTGCAACCAGTTATATGCAAATAACTACCAAATTTTGCACAGATTTTTTTTGTGTGTGTGGTGGTAAAATGACACAGGCTAGCTTCAGATGTACTTCTGCTAACTAAACACTTTATTTGACAAATAGTCCTACTGAACTGGGAGGGAGGAATTAGATTCAGTATTGGCTTTTGGAACCTGTCCATAAATAAATGTTGACTTTTTCATTGTTTCAATTTTTTTTTTTATCTCTGAAGTTTCCTGGGGTAGTTTCAAGATATCCATAATTAACATCAGTGTTCCTTAGTGTAAATTAAAAGAAAAATTTATTCTGTCTGAATTTATTTCCCACAAGTTTAATGCTTTCAAGATGGTGTGCTCCACCTCACTCTGAGCTTCACCGAAGTTAGTGTAATCAGGCCAGTGGTAAATATTGTCTAAAATTCCAAGAAAGAAACTTCCTTCACAGAAGATGAATATTGCAGTTTTTAATTTAAGCTGTAGTCTTTAACGACAGAGAGAGAGTTAGAAAGTCAAAAGCACATCTGGGAATATTTTATAAACTGGAGTATTTTCCCAACAAAAATGCGAAGCTTGTCTTATGTCCAAAATTTCATCTTAATTAGGGTTCACATTCCCTACAAGAAGATATATTTTATGTTTGTTTTGACATCAGAGGCATGCTGTTAATTAAATGTCAGGAAAAGCAAAGGTGGTGGAGAAAAAGAATGACATAAAATATGTACATATGAAAATATGTGTGTATATGTTTGTGTGTGCGTGAAGCTAAGTAGCTTCTTTCGTTCTTGGAGTCAGCATTGAGTTCATTGTGGAGCATTTTTCTTCCTAGACCTCACTGGGGAAAAACTCCCTTGGGAGTTTAACAGAAGGGTGAGATGACCAGAAGAGAATTTTTTTTGTACTCAGTCTTGAGTAACCAATTCTTCACTTCTCATTCTGCAGGTGAACTTTGATCAGTTGTTCTTCAGTTTGTAGAGATTTATTGGGATATTTTAGGGACTGTTTGGTTTAGGGTTTTGGGGTTTTTTTCCCTATTTTTATTTACTATCATTACTATTACTAGCTTCAGTTACTCTGAACCCAGCTATCAGAAACACTGGTATATGAAGAAGATGCAGTAACCGTGACTTGAGCTCTTGTTGGGTCCTGAGTAACACAGCGCTCTGAAGTTCACAGGCACAAGCACTTGCTTTTGTCAGATATAACTAAATTTGGGTTAGAAGTCTGAAATGGGAGCAATCATTATCTCTTTTTAACCATCCACTGAGTATGGTTTATAATAACAATAAGATGTGACAGGGTAGCATGTGCAGTAGTCAATTCTGCAAATGTTTATCATGTGCTTAGTGAGCTGTTTACTTCCTTACATAAAATGCTCATTGTGAACAGAAGCATGTGTGGAAATTGTATATGTTTGTCCTGAAAGGGGTTCTGGATCCTTCCTGTTGTCCCATACAGGAAACCTATAGATGGGGATATAGGATCATATAGATGGAGCCAAATCCATTTGCTAGGTACCAGGCCAGAAGACAATCAGTCTACTGGAGTTTCTCATACTTTTTCATGTATGACTTTTTGTTTATCTTCCTCCTGCCAATGACTATTGGCCCAAATTATGCTCTAGAATGTGAATAGTATTATTTTTCATGGCATTATGCAGTCCTCTGATAGCAAATCTACTCTGCCTCTCCATGCATATGCATAGAGATATACTTGTTTTCCTATACCAGCTCTCAGACTAGAGGAAGTAATACTCCCTCCTGGAGAGGGAAAACAGTATTCTGCCTGTCCCGTCGAGTTACCGTCTGTTGAGCTAGTTAATACTCCACACATTTATTTTAAGAAATGAATCACTGAATCTGAATGATACACAGGTTTTTAGGGTCCAAAAGTATCCCACCAGAGTCTCAAACTTTAGTCTTTATAAAAAGGTTGTTCTGCCTGTGTCTATATCCTGGAAAGGGAAACAGTCAAGTCACAGCACCATATCAAATAATAAAAGATTCAGAATGCAAAAATCAGAACAGGCATTTCATTCAGCCCCAGATAAAATCTGAGTGAAAAATTAAATTTAAGAATGGGATCTTGTTCCAAGCCTTTCTGGAGACAGCTTCTAGATACCTGAGGAGCTGCCTCCCTCTACAGGACCATGCCTGGCCATGACAGCTATGGAATAATAGAAATACCAGCTGCAGTATGGAAACTTAACAGGCAGCAGGAACAGAGCTTTCTCACAGATGGTTCGAGCAGTGGTGTTTACTCCTGGAGTGTATTAGGGATACCATCAGTTCCGTTGCAAAAGACAATGGTTTCCTTTAATTGACTTAACTTTCCCTCAAGTAAATAAACTTCACTGAGTAGGGGAGAAACACAGCCAAGGTGCTCCTGGTTAACTGCTTTTACAAATGTCTTAAAGCAATGCTATTGACAACAAATAAAAAACTTACAGGCTCTGCTGCCAGGTAATTTGAATTTTCCAGCAAGAAAGCATGTGCATTCTGTTTACTGTAATATTGGCAGAGTTTTCCATATTGAATTGATGTGGGAGAGCAGGGCACTAAAGCAGTAGGATGATCTGTGTTTTGCCACCCTGTGACTTGCCTGGCCGCCACCTTTGTCTTACACCTCATTTAGGGTGAAATCTAGCTAGGGGGTAGGATAGGGGGATGTGGATTATGTCTCACTGTATGCTTACATAGAGTTCATCACAACAAAATGGGCTCATTTAAATTCTAGCCCCTGGATTGTACATAAAGATTATGTAAATAACCCTGGACTTTAAGGAAATGGAATGTGTTGTACACAATTTATATCATCCTTTTGCAATTCTCTCATATTCTTTAGATGCTTGTCATAGGCCAAGTCTCTGCTATCACCTAGGGGTAAAGATGTGTGATACTCCTTTGAAGAACCTATCATTAGCTTTCATAGATTTTCCTCTCAAAGAAAATTTACTCACACTGTTGTGTGTCTGTGGAATTAAACTGTTGAGAATGATGTTTCTCTTCTACTAAGCACAGGATATGAAATACTCTTGGGAATTAATAGTGTCTCGGGGATAATCTCTGTCATTGGTACCTAGAGAAAGCTCCTCTGCATGTAAACTTCATAGTCCTTTGCCATAAAGTAATGAGGGCATTAAAAAAGTTGGACGTGGGAAACAACTTTGGATTAAATGATTGATGGTTAACTTCTGCTTATTTTAAATGGAAAAATTAATAAATGGCTGAGCATTCTTTTGAGAAAGATCCTTTAGCCTACTCAATTTTGCCTGAAACTTAAATTAGTATTTGGCATTCTAATATTGGGTGGACCCAGAATGCCTGGAATTACCCTACTGTTGTGATCCACATGAGGATATGTGGATATGAGGGGACTCTTACCTCTGATATCTTTGTTGGTGTTATTGCAAAATGTAAAGGTAAAGTAAGAGTTGCTGAGTCTGAGCTAGAATTTCTGTATTAAAACAGGTAAGAAAAGGCTTTTCAGTTATGAGTAAAGAAGTAGATGGAGCTACTTTCATTCTACAGTGACAGCACAGGTTATGGATGTAGTATTGGATGTAGTATTAAAAAAAAAATAATCATCCTTTGTCTTGGGTTGTTTGTTTTTTTTTCCCCCACCTCCCCAAAACTGAAGGAGGTAATCATCTTAGGTAAACTTAACAATCTCTATTCCAGGAAACAATTAGAAGAGGAAGATCTAAGACCCAGTAGCAAGCAAGGACTATGTTGGGACAGAAAGCCAGACACATTTGGAAAATAGCAAATATAGTACCTATGTTTAAAATGGGGAGAGAAAAATGATCTGTCAATATATAAGCTTCTGTAGTATGGAAGGTTTTGAAAAAAATAAAACTGAAGGAGCAATTAAACACACTGAAATACATAGAAAGTATATTATATTATAGCATTGACTGTAATATATATATCAAACCAGATTAATCACTATGATAGTCATACAGATGCGATATATCCTTTGTCTAGTGTAGCGCATCAACTTGACAGTCATAAATTTCATCCATTACAAAGCTAGCAAAAAAAAAAGGAAAAGGTGTTTAATAGGAGAATTCTAAGATAAATTGTAAGGTAAATGAATCATAAGCAGATGATATAAGAACAGGCATTATTAAAGGTGGATTACAGTGCCAATTGGAGGTGAAGTTCTTGGGATTAATTTTGTTTACTGTTTTGACAGGAATTTTCTTGCTGTTTATAACTTTATTTGCTTTGAGTCCCTGAGAGGGGGGAAAACAACCCTCTTTAGGGTGAAAGTTCAATGCACAAAAACAAATGGACGTTAACTGTCTATAATTATATTTTCACTGAAAGCTAGAAAAACGATGAAATTATGCAATATCCTCCAATAGAAATAATGAGAGCAAAACAGAGACGTATTGCTAGTAAAAGAAATAAATGCCTGTATCAATACGGGAATAGCCTTAATGTTCTTTATTGTCTATGCAATAATAAGTTTTAATGAACTGCAGAGGTGTTTTTTGAAATACAAGTAGACTGACAACACATTTCAAACCGTGTGCAGCGAAAGCAGCGCAGGGCCACATTCCAAATAGCAAGGATACAGGAAAATGTCAAATAGTCTGTCCTCAACGATACCTCTGTCCTGTCTAATGGATATGGGTGGTATCCTATTTGGGGAGAAAATGGAGTATGTAATTACAGACTGTATCATAATGCAAATATTATCAGTGGGGCTGAGTCAACATTGCAAAGGGTGACTGTAACTCAAACAATTCACTTTCTGTTTTAATGCTGATTGTAGTAGGTTTTGGTTGTTTGTGGTTTTCTTACATCTTCGTGTGCGTCTAGAAGTCCTACTTACACTAAGAAGCATAAACAAGCATGTGTTTTGACCAAGCACTAAATAATTATTACAGGTTGAAAGTTATTAATTCTAGGATTATCTAGCCAAAGCAGTAAAAGTGATGTAATTTCCACCATCCCATTATTATTATTATTATTATTTTTCCCAACCAGGCAAATACTACCTTTCTGAATCAAAACTTACCAAGCAAGTTTTCAAGCATCTCACATGAATCTGCGCTCATCAAGTTCCAAGAAGCAGAAAGGCTGAGACAGCTGCTAGTAGTATTTAGAAATGTTGAAATCCCTTTTGAGTAGCAGAGGAGGACCTTGGCCTATAAAGTGTCCTCAGCAAATATGCTACCAGAGTCAAAGTTGTAACTCCCTTTAAAGGCCAAACTGGCAGTAAAAGTTTTTAATCCTGAAGAGGAATGTAGAAAATATTTAACTCTATATGAAGAAAAAATGCATGATTTTGTGGTATCGATGCTGAAGAAAAATCAGGCAAGAAATGCTCTGAAAAGAAAGGATTAACATTAATTTCTGTAACTTAGCCTAGTCAAGATTTTGATTTTGGAGCCAGTCCCTGGCAGAAACTATGCTGCAACGCAGTCATCTTCAGTAAATCTCAAATAGGATAAATAATCAGCAAGTACTTGTCCCCCGTTAAGTCACCAAAAATAAATTAGAGGGAATATGAGCTTCAGAAATCATAAACACAAGGCATTTATCATGTTTTTTCATACATATGGTAATACTTAGTGTGAGGCTGTTCGATGGTTGGGTTTTTTCAATTCTGCTTTCACAAAAATGCCTACAAACACTGAAAGTATTTGGAGATTAGCCACCAATTGTCCAGTCACATTTCTAAGTGGTCCCTTTACCACCCTACTTTCACTTGGACTTTAAAAGTTGCTCATAATCTGCTCTGATAGTAACTTCCCAGAAGATCTCCTTTAACTGAAAGCAGAAGAAAATTGCAACTTTCTGTTAAAAAGATTGAATTTATGTTATTTTCTTGTTGGAAAGCCAGCAGGCAGAACAAGTATCTGAAGGGATCTCCTCACATCTGTTGGAATTAACTGAAACCAGCCTATGGGTACTGCTGAAACACATACATGTTCTTCATTTGATGTAATGACAGCTTCACAAAATCATCAGCTTCTCAATAACTGAGGGACACAATTTTGTGTTTAAAAACATGTACAAGAGTGACACACAGTTTGATGTCCTTTGATTGGTCTCCCTGGTGTACCTAGGGTTTTTACATCATAAAAATTAATTTAGCTATGCCTCCTGTTTTGCCACAAATTATTTTTATTTTTATTGCATTGTGATGTTGGCAAATCTTCTAAACATTAAAAAAAAAAAAAGTGCATCCCTTGATTTTCTGTTTTAATCCCTATATGGGTCCATTATCCCAGACCAAAAGAAAATAAATGGTTCCTATCAGAAGTGATGTTCTTAAAGATAAGATGGAAAATGCCTTGCTCTATCTAATGAAATTGTATAGGATAATCAGTACAAGCCACATTTTCAGGGACAGGCCCTTTAATTTTCATTTTCACCTTCCACGCTCTTAACTTTTATAAGAAAATGCCCTTTGTGTATCTACCAATTAGGCTTACGGTAGTCTTATGGGTTGTGTGGGTCTATAAATACCTGATTTATGTGCACAGTCTGGCACTCTTGTATATGTAGGCACATTCCAGTATAGGCCATGAAATGCGTGTAAAAATGGCAATCCTTTTTTTTAAGGGCTGCCTTACGTAAGTCCCCAGGTAGACATTTTTGTCTAGGCTGAGGTATTTTGTTATTTGCTATGGCCCATTTGCCAGACACTCAGAAACATTGGATGAATGCTCTCTCTGAATATTTAAGTTGACCTTGCCATAAGCAAGAGTCAAAAATGTGCAAATGGCTATTGAGGAGCCCAGTATAAAGTAGATGAAAATAAGGTCCTTGAAAATGTTGCAACTGAAATAGAATTAACCTGTCAATTTAGAACAGCGTTGTTGGATGAGACTGTGACTGAGCTAAGTTGTTTGGGGTTTTTTGGTAGAGACTTGTATGAGAAAACAAAGAGGATTAAAAGGGTACCATAAAAATAATTTTTCCCATGTTTAGAGGCTGTTAAAGGAAAATGCTAGAACTCTCACAATATTTGGCTATTTCCCTAACTTATCAACAAAATCAATCGTGCCATGAAGATCCCAAACCCAGGAACATATAAGAAGAAAGACAATATAGCAGTTTAAAATAAATTTTAAAGGTGCAGTAATACATATAAGCTAGGAATTCCTTAGGAAGGTTGACTTTGTCACAGGATGTGCTTCCATGAGAATTTTCTTTATTAGAGAAGCTGGCTTGTGGACTTCAAATTGCATGGTGCTGTTTGCCAACTTTCAAATGACATCGGGACTCAAGGTGAGGTGTTCTGTGATGCTACAAGCTAGAATGCAGGAAACATCCATCTTGAAAAAACCTCTAGGATTGTACACGTAAGTTAGATGGTGGAGCTGAGATGGGAGACACAGTAGCTTAAACTGGTGTCACAGAAAAATAATGCATGGAGTCATGCGTTCAGTTACCATGATGGCAAGGTTGAAGATTACATAGACATGAGCAAATCAGAACTGGATTATAGTTTCCTGTTAATTTTTGGTATCTTCCCATCCTTCCCCCTTGATGCAGATTAAAGTTAATTAAAATACATTCAGATTTGTCTGGAACATCCTAGCTCATTGAACTGGTTGCTAAAGATGGTGTGAGCTTCAGTCAAAGCTCATCCAATGACTGGGTCATGTTAAGGTTTCTCTGTTGTATCATGTTTTAAGTTGTGGGCATACTTTCTCAACAAGGATGCTAATAAAGTTTCTCTTCTGTCTTATCTATTTTGTAGTCTTTTACTATAATATATATAATATATATTGTACTATAACACAATATTCACCCTGGTTGCTGCCTTGAGTTTCATAACATCCTTGGCAGGGCTTGGTGAAACTGTCTAGTAGATGCAACATGGGGACACCAAGCACTAAGAAACTGAGTCTCATAAACCTTATAACTGGACTAAAGTAGATTACAAACAAAGAAGTTGAATGAAAGTCATTTGACATCAAAGAGAATTACTGAAAACATCTGAGTTCATGAGAAACAGAAAAAGTAAATGATTTTGCTTAAAACCCACAAAAAAACCCTTATAAGTTCCTCTGGTTCTAGTGTAAATTGCTTGTTTCAAATTCTTTCTTTCCCCATTCCACCTTTGTTACCTTTAACTTCTGCTACAGGTATTCCTGATTTAACAAAAGACTTTTTTAGAAGCTCCCCCATCCCTGTTACCTCTGAATGTAGATTGCCAGGGTTATGATGATGGACACAAGGTTTTCTGGGGTTCCACAACCAGAAGTCAAAAGCTTGCTGTTTGGGACAGGGCTGTGCCTCTCAGCAGACCCACAGAGTAGAGTGCTGCAATATAATACGTAAAGTGTGAATTAGTCTGTACAACATAGTACATAGCAACCCTCAAGGTAATTTGTTTTGGGAGGTGGAGCAAAAAAAGAGGGGCTTTTTTTTGTTGTCCCATAGGAAGCCTGGGGAAGATGATGCTTTGCAGAAGCTTCCTGTGGTGCAGGATGCTGCAGAGTTTAAGGCAATGGGTTACAAGAGATGGTAAGAGCTGTCTACCGTGTGACAGCCTGTAACGCTGTTGGGTAGGCAAATTTGTGACAGTAGTCCTCAGTTTGGACATTTGCAATCATGTTTATTTTTTGAAAGCTGAAGGGGATGTGGATGAATGAAATGAGTAATTCCTGAGTGTAATCTGTAATATTTTCCACGTATTGTTAGAAATGTAAACATGTCAGGAACTGGTTCAAGAGGCCAAGAGGTGGAGATGCAAGGAATATGTTTTAGCCTGTTTATAAATCTGAAACACTAAGAAACAATGCTGAATAACCTAGTTGTAGGTATAGCTGTTCCCTTTGGGACTTGCACTTTTTTTTTTAATTGTCTACAGAAATTGCTGGTACTTCAGCCTCCTTCTAGAAGAACAAGACAGAACAGAAAGCTCTTTTCATCAGGCCACAGATCAGGCAGCAGACGGCAACTTTGGAAAGCCTCCGATCAGGATGGCTTGAATTAGAGATGAGCCCTATCCCTTTCCAAGTGAGCACAATGCTAGGCTGAACTGGGAATTGGATCGTGTTTAAACATTGTGCCTGGATTCAGAGTGCAGCAGAGTTTTGCTGTACCTGTTCCAAGAGCTTGGCTTAAGCCAAATTCTAGTTAGGGTTAGTAACTTAACAGAGCCATGCTTTCTGTGTTGCCATCAGTGGCTCTGTTACCCAGCTCCTCTGCTGATATTTTAGAAAAGATAAGCTGTCTCCAGGGCACAACTGGTCTCTGAGGGCTGCCTGTAGCACTCCGTTTTAACATATTAAAAGGAAAAAATGTTAGTTGATTTGGTAACTCTTTCATCTCCTTATAACCTGATACATTTAGAAGACACTTACTATGAGCAATCTCCCAATAAGTGAAAGCAAGATAATCCCTGAAGAAATTGGTAGCTTTTAAATGGTTGTTTGCAAATCCAGTGCAACTTGTTCTTTCCATAGATTAAAAGGGGCAATGATTTGAAAATGGGCATCATAGCAGCAAGAGGACAAAACTTGGCAAATAGTTCTGAAGGTGATTGTAAATGTGCATGACAAAAAACAGAAGAGCCCCTCTAATTGGTTTTCATAGTCCCTGTTCAGAGACTGACTGATTGGAGTTGTGCTGCTTAATGTAACCATCCACTCTTTGTAATCCCTTGCCGCACAGTGAAGGGGAAAGTTTTGCGGGACAGCAGGAAATGCAGCCCTGTTTTCTACTCCCTGACGGTCCACATGCTCTTGTGATAATAGCTTAGGTTTATTAAGTAGGTTTAGTGTCTACATCTCACTGGTGACTATCCTACTTAATGTGACTTTTTGCTGTGGAGCTGAGCCCAGCTGCAAAAGGATCTCAGCACCTCATTTTTTTTGTTTCGCACGGGCGAAGCCCCCATGCTAGGAACAGAGGTGCTGTTCTCCCTGGCTAGCAAAATGGAAAGAGGCGCAGAAGGACTAAGCCCACATGGCACACAGATATGTGTGCTCTTGTGAGCTTACCTTTAGGCAGCTCCTTTTATTCACACACACCCTGCCCCAAAACTAGTGTTTTATAGAAACAACGACTTTATTCTGTGCATGTGCTCGTGGCACAAATGTACACTGAGGACAGGGAACGTGGGCATTGGAAGTTGTGCATTGGGTTACTTATGTGCCTTTGAAACACAGTGTGCAAAGGGTAGGCCTCAGCCGTGCTGCATCACAGAGCCCTGATCCCCTGCGGGCCTGCCTGTCTACCCGCCCTGAGAGGAGACTGCAGCTGCTCCCTGCTGCCTCCCCTGCACTGGTAAATCGCTGTGGGTGAAGCTAAAGGGCAGAAACAAAACTTCCCCTCCTCCACCATGCCAGGGAGGATGTTAGCTGCCCCATGAGGGCTTTGACCTTCCTTGCTCCCCCCATGCAGGCAAAAGGATAACCTCGTATTTACTGTAAGTTCATGGGCTAATGTATATAAATTCTGAGTTTAGGCATACCGAGTGCCACGTGGTCCTTTAGGCTGCTTTAGCATGCATGGCATCCACATCTTGTTAACATGCCAACCTAATTCCACTCTTTTGCTTCAGAGACAAGTACCACTTTATTAGCCACAAATCTATTATCTTCCCGTTTGAAGGGTTCTGAATAGGCTTACAGCAACAGTCTGCTTTTGTAATACAACAAGTCTTTTCACGTTGATAAAAATACTTTAATAAATGAAAAATAAAATTCAACAGTGACAGAAATTCCAGTCGTTCCTTTCATCCTCCCAGTGTGAGCCAGCAGGTGCAACTTGACATTCTTTAAACAAACCTTCCTCCTGCTTTGTGGCTGAAGAAAGGCTTTGGCAAATGCTTATCCTTTGATATGATGTGTACTTGACAAAATTCACAGGGAGATCTGAACTGCTGCTTTGAAGCAAATTCTTATTAGAATACTGGAGCACTAAAGTGCACTGTGATTTGGCTCGGTTGCTAGTAAGACATCAAGTAAAATGTGCCCATTATGTCAATTCAAAGTCAAGTCTAAACACGCTGACTTCTGAGAAATCTGAAGAGAATTTGTGGCTGTGCGTCTCTGCCTGCTTTATTGCTTATCTAATTTGCATTTCCTTCTCTGTCTGTCAGTTCCCCTCTGCATTTCTAGCTGAGTGGTTGGTGAATCATCTGGAATTCATTAAACATTTTCCATTACTATATTTCACTGTTGCCTTTGAAACCTTCTTCTCCTCTCCCCCAAAATGTACTGTGCTTCTAGCTGCACAGGAATGGAGGGGGGACCCCTCTCCCTTTCACAGCTTCGGGGTTCTTCCAGATTCATGCTCCATCTATACAGATATCCAGTGGAGAATACTTGATCTAGAATATCTGGAAAGGTGCCGTGAAGAGCAGGCCTGCACTGAGGATGGAAAGACTCATGTTGTATAAACCTGAAAAAAGTTTTATAGGTGAAATGAAACTAATTCATTTTTTCTGCTCTGGAAAAAACAAACACACAAACTGCTAGAATGCTTTTCATCCCTTCACTCTCCTTAGGTCTTGAAATTCTCCATGAAATGTTCCAGTTTGTTGCAATGTCTGTCTTGCCTGCCTGCAAGTAGCCCACCCCCAGCCTCATGATTTTTTGCTCATACACAGCTGGCTGCTTCAGACATGATTCCCCAAGTCTGGAAAGCAATCTCAAAATACCTGACCTGACTCCTCCACAGCAGATGGCAGATAACACCATCCTGGTAGAGGATCTCTCTGATCCTAACAAGCTGTCCCAATTTCAAGATGAGGCTTCTGGAAGCTTAGGAAATGCTAGTTCAAACTTGAAATTTGGTGTGATTTTGAGTATGAGTAACTATGAGAACAACCTCCTTCGATGCTAAACTTATTCACTTTCACTTGACATACTTAAATCAAGGTTTGATGTCTTCCTAACAGAGTTTTGGTAGTCTAAAAAGAAATTATCATCTTGAAACAAGATTTTCTGGCGTGGTCATCAGTGCCCGAGGCATTCACAGAGTTAGAGTGGATAACTATAACAGTCTATCCTATCCTTAAAATGTGCTAGGGTTTTTTTCCATCCAGCCATTTTCAATAGATGAAAAAAGTGCCTCTAGTTGGGGGTGGTAACAGTTTTTGCTGGTCAGTGGTGGTCAGGAGGAGTGAATGTCTTCAGTGGTCAGCCCCTAGAAGGCTCCAGACCCACAGAACATGTCCTAACTTGCTCCATCTGACACCTGCAAGTCTCAAGCCTTTCTTTAGGTTAAGACTGAATAAAGGAATGTGGATAGTTAGTTATTGCCTCCAATATCAGAAGCAAGCAAGTAGAGGGAAAGGTGCTCCAGGTTTTTGTTTGTTCTGCCATCACAGGAAAAGTGCTTGGAATGGCTGATTTTTTAAACCATTCAGGAGAAAAGCTACACTTCTTTCTTTTTCCAAAAGCTAGCGTGTAAAAAGGACAGACGATATGTTTTGCTTTGACCACGCAAGTTGCATCTTAACTATCACACCTTAGAGCATGTGTGAAGGCATACATATGTATGCCCCCCAAAAAAATAGCTGCCCTGGAGAAGGGGTTGGAAGGACACCTGCGAGGAGTACAGAGGGCTCTATGTGTTGAGACTTGAGGGGGACTAGCCTTCTCAGATGCAGTGTTGGACTTGCCTCAGGTATATACAGGTCTGTCTGCTCAGTCTCAAGTGGTATAAAATTGCAGTTTGAGACACTGTTTTAGGAGAGGCTTGTAGCTTTCAGGTAATTCCATTGTCAGGTGATGTAATCATCTCACAGGGAGTGCAGTACAGGTCACAGTTCATACTCAGGGTTTGTTTTTCTACCGAGACCACTGTACGAGCTAAATCCCTTAGCAGCCATGAGCGTTACTTGCTTGAAAGCATATCCATTGTCAGTAAGTCTTGCCCTCAGATGCTGAAGCAGGCGTGTGCCAGTCATGTCCGTGGACTTGTCGAGTTTCAGGAAGGACCGGCTGAGCTGTCAAGGTTTGTTAACCTCTTGGCATCAAAACAGTAAACTACACGTGTTCAGCAAGAAACCGCGAGCACTTTGCCTTAACTCAGCAGGATGCGTGTGCTGAGCAAGGGGCCTCGGTGAGATGCGAGCCTGGGCCTTATCTCAGCAAGCAGAAGTGCTGAGCCAATAACGATGTGAGGCTTTGGCATCAGACTAACGAGCCAGACTTGCTGATGCTAGCATTCTCAGATTTCAGCTCCTCAACACCAGGCCAGTGCGCTGGAGATGCTGAGCCTGTAATATCACAGTACCTAATGACTTGGCATCACCTCCTCAAGCTAGAGCTGCCGTGCTAATAACCACAGGGGCTCAGCCTGCCACTTAGCTGAAGACTTATTAATTAGTGGTGCTAAGCCAGGAACAGCGGAGAGTCCTGCAAAATTCATATCGATGTCAGCCCTGGAAGAGCTTTGCCTCTATTAAAGAGATTAATAGTTGTAGTATAGGAAGTGAAAACCTGCTGTTGCATCTCCAGTTTGGCTGTGCTTTGCACCCCTCAGTCTTCCATTTGATAGCATGAGAACTGTCATCCCTGTCTCAGAGGCTAAAGGAGTCTGGCTTGCCCTTTTTTATATAAACGTTTTTTCAGACAGTGTCTTATTGCATCTAAAATTAGATGCAGCTTCTGAATTCGCATCAGACAGAGGCACAGCAAAGTGTCTAGGGGACAAGAGCGTGTAAGGCTAAATCTAGAAGCTCTTAGAGAAATTCACTGTCAGATTGGAGCAAAGGGGGAAGAAAAAGAGTTATTTTATCCAGGTTTGAGGAGGCTTTTACATATATCGGTGAGACTCATGCATTTTCTAAATGGTAAAAGCTGGAAATAGGTAAGGAAAAAACCCAAACTCGAACCTGATAATAATTCTCAAACTAGCTATTTGTAAAGTAAAACATATTTTTTCTCCTCCAAGAGAAACCAGGGAAATCAGAAAAGTGATTTCTTTTCCCCCCATTTTCCACAAGTTTCAGTCTCTTCCATGTCTACTAAATGTTTCTATGAGCCTGTAGGAAGACATTTGGGCAGCTCCCAGTCTATCAATATTCAATTACCATTTAGTACTACAGTCTTCTGTTTGCCAATTAAAAACTATGCTGTTTCCATAGTGACCTAAACAAGATGAGAATCTGGATGAAGTGTAGCTGACCTAAGTGAAGATAAGCAAACTGCAATGTGGATATTTGAGATGGGTTTGGGGTTGGTTTGTTGTCTTGTTTTGTTGGTTTTTTTCTCCTAAGGTGAATTATGTGAGACCGTTATCATGACTCAAAAGATCTCTGGCAAAGACTGGGCAGCGCAATACTGGTGTAAAACTGTTTTGGATGCTATTTAATCGTTTCGCTAGTGCTTCATGGTAGTAAATGGCCAGGAAAATGTGTTTTCAGCTGTCCATGTGGCTTCACCAGCTCTTTTTCCTTATGACATCACAGCCTAAACAGATGAACATCTACAATACGTATCTTTCCCTGTAATGTGAGTGACAAATGAGGCTCCCTGCAGTTCAAGAGGAATCCTACATCAAACAGAGGTACACCATCCCATCAGCGGGATGAGCCCACTGCAGCAAGAGACATTCCTTTTACTGCAGAGAAGGTATCTGGCACAACAGCATGTTCTTTCACAAAGTTGCTTGAGCTTTGCCATTAAACTGAGTTGGGGGTTTTTTGTTTGTTTGTTTCTTTTTCAGGCAGTGCTAAGTAGATATAGCTATCTTCAAATTCTGATTCTTTGGAGTTTCGCTTAGTTGTGTGGAGTTTTTTTTAATCAGCATCTTGATGGAGTGTGCCCAGAGATTTAGGGTGGGCATGGAGTGCTGAGTTTTGGTAGGTAAGCAGATAGTTTTGTACAGCATGACCTTTAAATTGCAATCTATAGCATGTTTATGCAACACTTAGACCAATAGATATTCCTTTAAGAAATAGAAAAATCATGACTAAGATTTGATTGTTTGTGCAGTTGAAGCATCGGGGATGCAAAAAGCACGTGTTCTGTATTGTTTTTGTGAAGATCAACTGTAGGTATAAACCCAGGCTTGGAGAAATCTCCCCAAAAACACTGGCACGGTGCTCCATTTTCTTAGCCTGGTGCCCTTACAGCTCACTACCAGCTTGTGATGTGTAATGGGGCACTTCTAAGCTACAGGAAAACTCTGTACTGACTATAGAAACCACCTGGCCTTTAAGAACAGTATTTCTCATCCTGGCTAAAGCCTTTTTGATTTAAAATGAGGATGAAGAGAAGGAACAAATTCCAAATGCATGGCCTTCCAGTCTGCACAATTTTCAGTCACTGCCACGTGTGGAGGAACCTGCTGTTCCTCTGTACTACCGCACAACTAAATCTTTAGGGCCTGAGCACTGAGGCTGATTCTTCTCCTCTGCCAACCCTCCTGCTCCCTATTGTGGTTTAGCTGAGAGTTGAACCGTGTGCTCAGAGGCCCTTGTTGAGATTTTTGGTGCCCGTTAAGCTAAGCCAGTGC
Organism: Hypotaenidia okinawae; assembly: GCA_027925045.1. Classification (NCBI taxonomy): domain Eukaryota; kingdom Metazoa; phylum Chordata; class Aves; order Gruiformes; family Rallidae; genus Hypotaenidia; species Hypotaenidia okinawae. The sequence continues at coordinate 98,856,763 of BSDF01000001.1, forward strand.
AAGTGCTGAATCCTCATGTAACTAGTACAGCTACTGGTGCCTGAGTTACCCAGTGGGGTAAAAAGCTCAGTACGATGGTTGAGTGGTTTGCATATCTGTAGCAGGTGATTCTCTGCCCTACATCAGGTTGAGTGAGGTAATTTTCCCCAAAACAACAACAAAAAACCCCCTGAAGGCAAAATGTACTACAATAGCTTATATATGTTTGGTCAGTTCTGATAGATCCCTAACAGCATTCTGCATGAGATTCTATATGGTGTGGATAATAAGACAAATTAGGTATTCCAGCTGCAAAAACACAGTGTGCAGAGGATGGTGCGTGGTTCAGCTGGGAAAATACAGCATTCATGTGACATTACGTTCAACCCTCTTCCCCCAAGAGTTCTTCCTTCTAGGTTAGTGTGGAAAAGGCAGGCATTGCCAACACAACACAGTCCCTTTGCTTGGGAATTAGGATGCTTGCCTTTCTGCAGTTGCCAGTTGCGTGCTTGTAGTGAATATCAAAATCAAATAAAGAAAATTGAACTGTCAAAATTCAAAAGAAGTAGAGATAAACACAGCTTGATTCGTTGAGGTTTGTGTGTGTGAGAGAGGGCGAAAATAAATAGGCTTCTTGAACATATCTATTTTCCATTAAAGGGGTACTTCAACAGCTCAGAACAGCTAACAGGGGTTTTTCCCTGTGGGTTCCTTTCAAATTTAAGTATATATTTTCTTTGGTTTTGTTTATTTCCATAATTATCATCACCATCTTCCTCTTTCATCCTGGTATATTCACTGAATAGTGCAGGTCCCTGTCAGAGAAATTCATATTTTCAACCTTAATTTGGCCAGTGTGTATTTACAACTGCCATTACTTACTTGCACTGCTTAGAGTTGAGCAGCAAATTAAAACTTCCTAGGAGAAGCACCTCAGTGATTTCTTCTTCCTCTTATCACCGCCGCCTCCTCTTACCTCCTCTGCAGCTGGTATCTGGCTGCGTGTAAAATACTGTCCCTGCAGGTTCCTCACCCTGGTACCATACGTGGTCTGGGGCTTTAACCACCGTTCAAAAACGTGTGCTCCTAAGTGACAGGAAAATCCCTGAATTGCCTAGTTCTGTATTCAATCAAGGTTTATGAGGTATTTTACTCTCATTTTATAATAACAAAAACAGCTTTAAGGATGCAGACTCAGAAAGTTTCAGCTGGTAGGATTAGGAAAAAAATTCCTGTTGCAGCAAATTTAGTGAAAGGAACAACTGAGACTGTTGTGTAGTCTAATTTTTTTCCTAATCCAATACATCCTGTATTCCATACAAAGCATCACTTCACTGTGTGATTCTCAGCAAGTGTGCATAATTCATTTACTAATGCAAAGTGAATGGTCCTGGCAACAGCTCTTATTTTAAAAAAACAACCACAAAACCCAAAACCAAGCAAACAACAATAAAAAATATCCGACAGCCACCAAAACTCTGCAGAAAAGCTCTGGTTCTTTGCTGAATAGTTAAATGGCTAAAAGTTCACATCTCTGTGCTTGTTTTTCTTATGTGCACATCAGCCTGTGGCCTACTCTGAGGCAAACCCTTTAGTTTCATTGTCCTGAGAAGTGGCTACATGCTTATGATTCATGTTCTGACCACTCAGCCTCATTGTTACCTTGAGCTAAGTTTGGTGGTATTTTTTTTAGGCTATTATGTACTCCCAGCTCCATCTTCAGCTACACTGAAGCCAGGAAATCACAAAACCTCCTTATTAAAACTTTGGAATGAATATTCCACTGGCAGTAATAATGGAGGAACCATGGCCAAAATGGCTCCATAGACCAAGCTACACCCTGATCTCCTGCGTTCTGTGAAGATGATGCTCACAGGTTGAAGGTGAGCCGCCTTTGAGGGAGAATGAGATGTAAGTGCTGTTGCACTGCCTTTGTTCATAGCGATCGCTGTTGTTTTATAGCCTAAGGTCAAGGGCATTAGGGAAAATTTGAAGCTGGGTGAGTTGCAAAATAGATGTGCTAGGAGGTTTGTCAAGCTGATTCTGGTTATGGACCGTGTGCCAGTGAGACAGACAGAGCACAGAAGGCTATGGTCCATTCTGAAATTCAAATTTTTGAGAAACCCAGTCCACAGTGACTGATTTTACACTGAAGCTTGGAGAAATGACGAGAAAGTGGTGTCTTGCTAGATCTGGTATGCCTACTAGCTGTGAACGCTGGGATCAGAAGGGTGCTTCTAAGAAGTTTGAAATTTGTATGAAGATCTGTGCTCTCCTTATTGGTTCATGCAGCAACTGATGCAGGATGGATGATATCTGCTCTGTAAACCAACATGTTTCACATGACTTAGGGCTGGTATGACAATGTCTCTGAGCACTTCACAAGAAAGCTACCTCTTTAAGGAATGTTGCCAAGTGGTCTCTACTTCTCAGCCAGTACATCTGTCCCTGCTGATGACATAGCCAGGAAGGGTCCCCTGTGCAGTGGTACAGTGGAGTGAGCATCAGGGACTGAGCTCTGTGTGGCTCCGGGCATGCCCTGATCCACCAAATCTCTGAGAGCTTTTCAGCAGGGTGAGTAGAGGAGGGAGAAGAGGTGCTGGCTAAACCACATTGCCGAGTCTATCGTTTGGTTTGGGGCTCTGCTGGGGTTTGGTTTTGGAGGGGTTTTTGTTTGCTTTTTTCTTTTCCCCACTCAAAGTGATTCTGTTGCAGCTGCAACAGTTAATGAAGTGCTGAAAATGGAGATGTTATTCAGCACAGAGGGAACAAGTCTTGTCTCTCCTGGCTCCCCACAGGCTCCACGAGTCACTCAGATGGGTCATGGGGGAAGGACTTGGCTGTTAGCTCAAGCAGCATAGCCTGATGAGCAGAGCTTGGGAGTTTCATAAACAAACATCTAAACAGCTGCATCCCACCCAGGTGATGGGGGGACAAACTGAGAGATGTGGCTGGAGTTGGCTCAGTTACTGTGCTCCTGGCTGTCCTCTGCAGCAAATGCAACTGCAAGTGTTCTCCTACATGCAGAAAGGGACTTCCAATTTAGGACCAAGTCCTTTCCTTTGCATTTGTCAACCAAGGTGTTGACATTTGTCTTGTTTTAGTTTATTGCACATAAATCACAGCCACGAACATTCTCCAAACTAGTTACTGCTCACAAATAAACAAACATGTAAGAAATTTGCTAGTATATTGACTTTTCTGGTGTGAAACTAATGAGTGACATCATTCTTTAGCAGCTGTCTTCATTATGCAGCCCTTTCCTGCAAAGATCAAGAGATCAAAAACTAGTAGAGTGATAGCTAACATGTGAGTATAGATGAATAATTAATTGAAATAATAAAGGGCTTATTTCAGCAAGATCATGAGTGAATCTGGATCCTGGACTTCCTGTCCTATGCAAAGAGCCCTGAGAATATTTATTTAAGTGGGAAACATTCTCTGCAAGGAAATGGGTAAATAGGGACCTTGGGAGTTCAAAGCTAAGGTCCTGCAGAAGAAATTCCAAAGCTCAAGGGCCATGCCCTTAATTTGTGTCTAGCATTGGTTACATCTTAAATCCATCAGATCTGTCTGTCCATGCTTGTTCACATTGAGCTTGCAAAAATTGATGTTGTTTGATGTTAGTTTCTAGGAGCTTCTGTCTCTTCAAGCTTTGATGATGGATAAAGATATAGCTAGAATACCCTGACTTGGACAGTGGTCAACTGGTTTTGGTCCTGTCTTGAAAGAAAAAGTGTGGTGTGTGTAAGCATAGAAGAAATGATGAAAACATTTATATATATGAGATTAAATGAAAACTGCGTGTCTCATACTGCTGAAGGTCCTGGAGAAAGACATTTTGTGGCAGCAGCAATCAGTGGAGGCCAGCTCTTATTTGCCAACACCTCCAGCAGTGTTTATGTGGTTTAACTAACAATAACAACTTTCTTCAACATGCATGCTTCTGGCATCTGTGAGAGAAACTTTGCCGAATAAATGGAACAAGAAGGTATCTCTAGAAAGTACAAGTGAGATGCCCTGTCCCATTTACAGCATGCTTTGGGGGCAACTTGTCAATAGAACTGCTTCTCTCTCAGCAGCATCCCGTGTAGCTGCAGACAGAAAATCCCAAAGAGGTGTCAGTGATGCCTAAAATAACAACAATGTCATTTTCTAGTTACTTTCCAAGGAGGTACCTGCTTATCCCATGGTATGACAAAAAAGCTGTCAGAGATTTGAGCAGGCAGCCCCAGAACGGAGTGCTTCTGACCTGGGTGTTTGCATAAGTCAGACACAGAAGTTGTAGCACAAACATCTCAGAATGATAGAGATGAGACGGTTTGTTGTCTTCATCAAAGATTAAGTAATAGGGGAATTACTACACAAAGTGAGAAATACAACTTTCTACTGAAAGCTTCCAAACTGTTCATGGTGTTGACCAGCTTCAGTGGGTCCACCAGCTTTAGTGGTCCCCACAACACGCTGAGGTACCACTAGTGCTGTTGTGGAAGATGAGGGGAATAACACGGTCGGTGCTGAAGGGCCATCTACTGAAAAATTTCTGCTTCAAATCTACAACAACTTCTGAGGGTACTGCATTATTCATTCATTTCAGTGGGGGCTTGATGAGCCAAAGAGAGGCCCTTGGACCTACGAGTGCAGCTCAATTTCTCTCCTGTGAGTTCATCCTCAGTGCCTCTGGCTAGCTGTCTCAAAGTAATGTGATTCCAAACAGGAGCAGAAGGCATCTGGGGGTTTTGTTTGGGGTTTTCATTTTGCTTGTTTGTTTGTTTGGATGGTTGGGGTTGGGTTTTTTTTCACTTTTAACAGGAGAAACCTTTTTTCATCCACTACTTGTGAAAGTGTCTGTGGGAATGAACCACCACAGAGACACCTTGAAATAGCTTCAATTTAATGATAATTCGGTATCAGATTCTGTCTGGTTATAATGACTCCCGAGGAGCCTTTCAGTGCTAGTTTTTCTCAGGTTTGAATCCAACCCCTGTTAACAATGTCCATGAGATGACATCGTTACCTATCAGGAGGCTTGTGTAAAATGAACTGGTCTTACAGTACCGTTTCTAGTAGGCTGTCTCCTGCTGGGAATATGAGCAGCATCTGTGTCCCAAAAGCCTTTTCACTGCATAGAGGGCTGACTTGGTCTGGTTGACTGCTTCTGGTTCCCTTGCTGTCAGTGACTCCAAGTATAGTTTCTCAAAGCTGTTGTGTATCTAAAGTGCCTAGCTGGGCATTGTTTGACAGGACAAAATATGTACTTAAAAGAAAAAGAAACGGAAGGAAAAAGCCTGTAACAAACAATCTGATACTTGCACCAGTAGGAAAGTTGCTCACGTGTTTCAGCGATGCTGGAACAATTTAAATCTTCAATGAATTTACAGCGTTAAGAGAGACATGTCAAATTTTAACCAAGCTGCTTTCCCCTGTGCCTTCAGGGCGCTGATTTTGAACGCCTAAGCGACTTAGGTTAAATCACCAAAGCACCTTTGGTTTTCCATTTTTAGGCAGAAAGTATATTGAAAAGGAAATATAAATGCTGCGGGGAAAAAGAAAGGCTTCTGGTACTTTCCAAGTCAGCATTTACGTGACTTGGGTTCATTTTGAGAAGAATAATTTATAGTGGCGTGAATAAATAATAGCAGTGAGTTCTAACTGTCCAAACACGATACATAATACCCTGGGAAAATTTCCTCTGCTGCGTGCTAATGACTGATTGCTGGCTTTTATGTTGTGAGTGACTGTAACAAATAAATCATTTGAAAATAACTGACGTGCTCAGGTTTGTTTAAGCAGCACTTGTCAAACTGCATCTTCAAGCCCATGTGAGAGATGAGTGCAGTTTGCTGCTGCAATCAGTGTGGTCTCTTTGCCTGCGTTTGTAAGCAACCATGCAAGATCAGCTGCTGAACTTAAAATAAATAAATAAACCCTGATGGTTTGGTGTGATCTGGCATTGCACAAAATTGCCCTTATATCTGTGACCATTCTTGTGGAAATAACTGCATTTAGACATCGCTTAGGTGCCTAACCCATCTGGGAAGATCATCCTCAGGGTGATTTTAAGAGCAATAGCGAAATTATATTCCCTCATGCATTCAATTTGAGTGTGGAGAAGCGTTTTGAAGCTGTTGTTAATCACACCTTGTTGACTGCTCCTGTAGCTGTATCCATGGTGTGTAAAGCTTTTTTTCTTTTTTATTTTTATTGCAGTTTTACTGAAATGGCTCTTTGGCTATTATTTTTTTTAATCCAAGAGGAGGGTGTTGTATGTTTCTCTCCTTGTTTACTACACGTTTACTATACTTCCTATTTATATGAGAAAATCTTGAAACTCTCATGAAAGGAAACTATCTAAAATGTTGTTTTACTTTTCAAACACCTCTCTCTCTTGGTTGTAGCAAAAGGTCTTTTGAAGGGTGAGGACCTGTTCCCCACTCTCTTGCAAAGGAAATAAAACTCTTGGCCAAAGTGATAACTGGACATTGCAAATTTTCCCCTGCCTGGTGAAAACTCCATTGTTTGTGCCATTTTTTCGCACAGTTTTCTCTGTTGTTTTCAGAGAAAAACCAAAGAAAACCAAATAAATATATAGTGTGAAGCATAGTCACACAATTTACAGGAGCAATATTTTTTTTCCTCTGTTCTTCTGACTTTCTTATCCCAGGTGACAGGTAGCACATTCATCTGTCTTTAATTTCTCTTTGCCTGTCCTCATTGTACTATCCAGGCACTGAGGTTTACTACTAAATAGCTCAGTGCAGGAAGGACATCTTAGCCTTGGTAATCACTGTCTTTTGACAAGGACGCCGTTCCTTTCAGTGTCACAAATGAGATCTAATTTTTTCATTTCTTCCAACTGCCTGAGAGTGTGGGTTTGTGTTTTGAATTGCTTGATGTGAACATCTACTCTTAACTGGACTGAGAGCATAAACCCAATTCATGGGTGTTACCAGAATCTCACCCAGGGATTATAATGGCTATGGGTCACTGCTGAGTTGAAGCCAGTCTTGAAATGGTGACATGGATTTCAAAGGTTTCATCTCTTATCTATAGTTCTTTGAGCCTGCCATTGCTGAGGTGAAATCAGCTCTTTTTACCTTTTTTCCTCTTTTTTTTTTTTTCATACTTTTGCATATCTTCATGGAAGTATGAACCCATCCAGTGAATGAAAGGGTGAAACTACACCACTGGTAGTGGGTAAGTGAGTGTATTGCTGAATGTAGTTTTACCCTACTATAATTTCTCACAAAATATTTGCATAATTTTTAACTAGGTTTTGTGTTGGGAGGTAGTTCCCTGTCTGTGTTTGTGTTCAACCAATTACTTTGGATCCAATGCACTCATCCGAATTTAGTATTCAGTGAGCATTTCTCTGTCGCAGTCATACGCATAGCTTCTTGCCATCCAGCTTCACTATGGCTACTACTAGCCCAGTGCAGTTTCCATGGCAGTCAATGGATATTTGTGAGGCTGACTTCCCAAAGCAATACATCCAATGCAGGAGAGAAAATATGTTAAGCCAGAAAAGGTACTAATGGAGCTCGTCACTGAAGCAACAATTTGCTTTGCTTTGCTACATTCCTGTTGTATGGAAAATGTAATCCCCACCTGACGGTTGAGGACCACTGTCCCCAGGTTCATCCAGTATTTGTAAAGGCATAGACAATGGTAAAACTGGGTCTTTTAAGCACAGAGTTAGCAGCCTAACTCTGGTGCCATCCTGGAATAAAAAAACCCTGTGGGATGAAAGCGTTAGGTATGGGGAAAATCAGGTAACCCAGGACCAAGTTCACAGATTTGGAAAGAAAGGTACCTCCCTTAACAGCTCTTTGCTGCTATGGAAAAAAAAAATAATTCCTTCTAGATCCTTCTATGGTTATGTTTGTTTTAAAGAAGGTCTGTGTGTATTTGATTATTGCAAGTCCCACATTGTTCCTATAGCTTTTTCAAGAATCAGAGAAATAAATACCATGCTGAGCAAGGTCCTCAAATTAGTTGAGTGACTGTAATGAAGGACAGAATATGGCCTACTATCTTGATTGTACTGCTGCCACCTATTTCACGTGTCTCTAAGACAATGGTAATATGAGAGCTTGCAATTTCAGCCCCTTTGACCCTTTTATGAGTGAGACCAGAACTTCAACAGGAGAAAGAGGGCTACAGTATCTCAAAGTGGTTTTCACATGGACTTTCTGACTATTATCTTTTTTCTCCTCTCTTCAGTTTATTCTCTGTGTGTTAAAAAATCACTTTCCCTCCTCTGGAGAGATTTTCCCTATCCCATGCCCTCTATACTCCCAGCTTCCCTGACCCTGTTTTTACCTTTCTTTTCACACGGTACACAATTTGGGTTGTTTTCAAACAAATCTGAACTTTTACTTTGTTCTGATTTTATTTGTGGCCTGAAAAACAAAGCACATTAACTTGAAACAGACACTGAATTGCCTATGGGGGTAACTTGCAAAGTACTGATGCTTGGAAAGTTCCCAAAAGAAAACAAAGCCCAGCAGTCTTGCCTTGTTTGTAGAGCTGATGGAGATCATTGACTCCTAAACCTTTGCCATCTCCTTCCAACCAGCCCCCTAAAATAACAAATACATGGGCCATGTCAAACAGTTATGGTCTTCTGAATCACAAGCCAGACATAAGAGTGACATTTAGACTGTTCCTGGACATAAACATTAGTATCTGGGTTTCAGGGCAGCTCCATCACGCATAGCAAAGTGCGCTGATTTACTTCTGCTGAGAATCTGGCCTGACATCCCATAGTGAAGAACTGAAGTGATGGATCTAGAAAACAAAGTTCACTCCATGTGCCATGAAGTACCTCTATGAGGTGCGTGTTGTGTCTCTTTTATTGTTTCCTGATGATACGCTGGGCACTCCGTGAGCAGGGGAGTCATTTTCATAAGTCTGAAGTCCAGTTCGGAAAGTAAAGCTGACAGGGCATGGAACCCAAGACCAGGCTAAGGAGAAGAGTGGGATTTCACAGGTGTGATATGCCCATTCCTCATGGCTCAGAGTATGTGTGATTTGAATCACCTTGTAGAGCCAGTCATGACACTTTCACATTCGTTTAGCTGACAGAACAGAGTACAAATCTGGGAGTTCAAGAAGAAAGGCATTAGCCCAGGCAGAAGAAGAAAGGCATTAGCCCAGGCAGATCCTGCAGTCTGAATGTTCCTAGAGATAGCCCAGAATAAAGCAGTTGCCCGCTCACAACTGAAACTGTGATAGTGAAACTTCATTTCATTGCTAGAGAAGTTGAACATTTTTGTCCATATGGTAGAAAAATGTCACTCATTGATGTCATATGCACATGGGAAAACAGGGAAAACTTTGTAGCCTTAAGAGGGGACCCCAGCAAGACCTTGCACACAGAGACAGAGAAGGAAGGGAAGACCTCTAAATACAACATTGTCCAAAGGCAGAAAAGTGGAGGGGGCTTTCCTACTCAAATGGGAGTATAAATAGGACTATTATCTGCTTTTGTTTCAGAAACAGCAGTAGTGTTTCCAGAGCTGGTAGAATGTGGAGATGCAGCTTGTGCCTTTGTAGAGTCTCTCATAACAGCAACAAGAAAAGCAAACAAAAAACCAAGCAGCAGTAGTGTGGATACTTTTTCTTTCAGTAGGCTAAACGTGCACATGGTCACCAGGCCTTGTTGCCTTACAAGCAGGATTTCTAACTTACCACAAAGCATTGTGCAAAGAGTGTCCACTGTGCCAGCAGTGCCAAACTTCCAAACAGCAAAGGTTCTTCTGCGAGGATCGGCAGGCATTTGAAGGGCTGACTTGGAGCCTGTCAGTCTTACAAATCAGTGAATGCAAAATACTTTTTTTTTGTTGATTTCCCCTTCATGTTTCCCTAAGATACGCTTGCTTTGCTTTGTTTGGATTTCCTTATCGTTCCTTCCTCCCTTCTCCCTTTTAGTGTCTTATGCTTTGGACACAATATGTTTGCCTGTGTAGACATAAATACTCATCTAACGAAAACAGCAGGTGATAAACGAAGAAATGGTTTACTATCTCTCACTCGTTGTGCACAATGGACGACTTGGGTAAGAAATGGGACACCGAACACCTCATTTCTCTCTTGCTGTAGCGTGTCTCTCTGGTGTGACTCCAAAGCAAGCAATGGAGTTGCACTCTTGTAAACACTGATGGGTGAAGCGAGACGCCAGCCCGGCGAATTTCCTCCGACAGCACCCTCTCTCCCACTGCATTATGCAAATGTATTACGCGCGTTCACTGCTCTCAGCATTTCTTTTTCAGACCCCATCTATATAGAATTACTGAAGTCGTCTAGGTAATAACTTGAAAGAAAATAGACTCATTCAATGAAAGATTCTGAAATCGCAATCAGCCCTTGAAAGAGGGAGTGAAATCGGGGACAAGTAACAGATGGCAGTGGTGGCTAATCTTTCAGCCTATTATTTTACCATATGGGGGTCTATGCCACAGACTTTCATGCTGAAAATAAAAGAGAAATTAATCATTGTGTGACAATATATTAGTTAAATAGCTCTGTTGCAGTGATATTTGCCTCCATCTAGAAACCATATGCAAGAGTGTAGGCTCCGAAACAAGATACAGCTGCACGTAGGCTGTTTTTGTGGTGACAGACATCGTATGACTTCAGAGGAAAAAGAGCTACACCGTTCAATTTACATGGAGAAAATTAATTTTCTGGCTATATTAAGGGGTCTGTGAAAGGAAACCTATATACAAACACCCCATGGACTCTGGTAGGAAATGATACCTTCTCCGTGGAATTGAATAGAGAATTACATCACGTGCATAGGACTCTGTAGAATGGTTAAAAAGAGAAATTATTTCATTCTGTGTTATGCCAAGAGTCGCAGCTCGCCTTTCTCTGCTGGTGGTAGCAGTGCCTTAATAGCTGCAAGCCTTTATAAGTCACTTCTGTTCAGCTATAGTAAACATCTATAAGTTCATGTATTAAATTCCTATCAAACCTCAGAATGTTCAAAGAGCAGTTGTATCTATTCTGTTTCTCCTGTAAATGTTCCCTTAATATGCTGTTGAGGGAAGATAATTTCTTCATTGATAAACCAGAACTATGGTACTAAACTTCTAGTTGACTTTCCTGCTAGTTCTGTGGTTAAATGTTATAAGGAGAAGGACCAGCTCCAAAACGCTCCTGACTGACTATCAAAGTGTGTTCCATAACTCACTCAGGTTTAAAGTGGTTGTATTAAGCATGATAAAATTTATTTTAAAAACAAGTATTGAGCAATACAGGTCCAGGTGTAGGCATGACTAAGGAGAAATAGGATAGATAGTCTATCTTGAGTCTGCTCCAAGCCACATAGTCATACAGATGCATCAGTATGCAGAAGAAAATGAATAAATCTTCTCCAGGCGTAGCCATCCACTAAATCATCTGATCTTTTAGTTGACTCATGTAGAGAAAACTGTTCTTTGAACAAAAGAAGGGTAAGTGGTCCAGTTGTGTTATTAATTTGTAGCAGTTTGATGTGAACTGCGACCAGGAAGTCTTCATGTTATTCTTTGCTCTGGACACAGAGCTTCCTTAAGCAACTGTTGTCCTTTCACCTACCAAATTATCAAGAAACTCTTGCAGTGCTGCATCAAGGGTGTCGCTGTCCCAACGTGCTATGAACAAAAGGACATGTGTGAATAAGAGGAGGAAAAGTCATTCCTATCCTCTAGACCTGACTGTTAGGACTGCTGAGAAGCATAATTTGTTTCATGTTTTATTATTGTAGATATGCTGGTTCTGGGAGTAAAAAGGAAATAATTTTGTACTGAGTTCATAAAACGCAGCTCAGGTCTGTAACAGGGGCCAGAACACCTGCTACTACGCTGCCTAAGAGTTTGATCTTGTTTTGCACAGTTCGGGCTCAGCCTAACCATTGCGAATGCTCTGAATTGCCATGGTCTGTCTGTGAGAGACCTCCAAGGCCAGGCTCACAACTGCACTATAAATATAAAATAACTGTCAATAGTGGTTTGGGGGTGCAGGCCTGCGTAACGGAGTAGGAGCAACAAGAAAGCCAGAGGTCAAAAGTAAGCCATCAAATTTTGAGAGGCTAAAGAAATGCAGAGGTGAAGGTTACATCTCTGGAAAATTGTTTCCCTTTGTATCCTTGATTCCCTCTTTGCAGAAAGGGCATTTTCCTGTGCATACATAGTGGGCAAGAAATATGCATGGTTTGACGATGCATTTCACGCACGAAGTGCTGACAGAATTAATGTAGGGACCTATCACAATTTATGCTGTTGTAACTGGCCTCAGTGAATGGGTCCCCCTAGAATTTTTCCCATGCCTCTGTCTACCCTTTCTCTCTGGTCAGACAGAGGACACTTTTTAACCTAAAATTCTCTGAGTGGAAGGAAATTTGGGAGAAAGCCCAAGGAATAAAAATCATTACATGCAATTAAAAAAAAATAAATTAATCCTTGTTCGAATTAGCCAGACATTGTGATTAGTGTTTAAAACAGCCATAGCTATACCCTCTCCCCATTTAACTTTCCTTTAACACCAGCCCCTGCAAAACCCAGGTTGTTTGATCAGATTTTATGTTACTAATCAAGGTATAGACCAGGCCTCTGACATTGTCTTTCAAATCAAGGAGTGCAAGTGAGTTGAACCATAAAATGGCTGCAATTAAAATAGTTTGGGACAGAAACTCTAAGATGAATCTGAAGAGGTTTTTTTGACGCTGATTTTTCCCCTCACATTCCCCAGATCAGTACATTCCTCATTTGGTGTTTCTGGAGTTTCTGTGCTACCTCGAGCCTCCTTTTCAAACATTGGTAGTAATTTTACTCTGTGAATTTAGGTAGAGATATAAGTACATATTATATTATAATAATATAAAAGAACAAAAAATGACAAACAAAAAATACAAACCTTACATTCAGTTTGTGAAGGGGAAAAATTCCTTTTATGGACAGTCATACTGAACTACTTAAAAGCACGTTATCACACAGAAAGTCTGATCTGCTGATTATATTAACGATGTCTTTCATTTCCCACTGGGACACTCAAACATTAACGTGAATCGTTTCCTTTTTTTTTTTTAAGGGCTTGATGATAAAAGCACAACTTAATCCTGCAGTGCTGCACTGAACCTTCCTCCTGGTTCCTAGAGAGCAGTAAGAAAGGCAAAAGGCATGCGTTCATTCAACAAAGAGTTATATTTTGCTCACATTTCAGCATAAGCCTGCCTATTGTGTTTGTGAAACATACTGAAAAGGCAAAAGCTGACATTACAGTCTTATCATCAAAACAGACTGATTCATGGTTTATATGCAGATAATTGCTTACTACTTAACCCACTTTTAGCTACATCCCCATATGCAGCCTGTTTCAGTCTTTAAATGCTTTCAAGTCAATTGAGGAATATTAATTTGCTCCTCAACCCAGAAGGGTGCCCAATTGTTGGGTCAGCTGTTAAAAAAGGGAAAATAGTCATTTGCACCAGGCAGCTTGCTTTCTTCCATTTGGTTGGATTACAAATGATTAATCAAAACTGAAGGCTTCTTACGAGCAGGCAGTTCTCCGTATTTGAGGAGAGCCCACATTATTTAACTCTGTGTATGCCTTTTGTAAAGAATCATTTCCCATTATTATCTATTATTTATCCAGTAGCAGCCCTTGAGATAATTAAATCCTACTCTGATTTAACTTGTACCATCAGAGCTTGTAGTCCAAACAGGAGCATGCAGCACCTATGTTATTTAAGTAAAGCAAGTTTATTACTTTACACTTATGGAGCCTTGGTTCTTCCATGCCCTATAATCACAGAGATCTTCTACCTGCATGCCCAGGAAGGGAACTCACACCCATTGCTAGAGGAATCCAGGCTCTTGCAACTTGAACGTGAACTTAGAGCTTCCACAGCTCTGTAAGACTATATTGTGACTTTCATCATGTTATATTAAAGTGTGTTTAAAAGCCGTTATGAGCATTTTGGCAGCTGCTAGATATCAGTGTATTGCTCTCAAAGCCAAATGAGCTTCACTTGTTAGCAGAGGTTGCTGAGGACTTGGCCTCATCTGATTCTTGCAGAGCAAGACATTCGATGTGCTCCATGATTTTGGAGCAGAATATCTTGCTGACAGTTTCAAAGGTGTGCTCTCAAGTTGCCCAGTCCATTTGAAACTCCCAACTCTTGAATCACAAATGGATAAAGAAAACTAATGTGCCAGGTTGTACTTGCCTGTTCAGCACTGCCAACCCAGAAAAATCTCACTGCCAATACTTGAAGTTCCTTTGGATAGACAGTAGTGATGTTAAGAGAATGTTACAGGTGACTTGACTGCTTTCTAAAGAATGTTTATGCTTTTAAAATCAAAGAGGTTGTCCTTGTGGGAAATAATGCTTCCACATTTCAGGAAATCTGTTTCCTATAAGTGAGATATTTCAGTCTTGATAGAGGCCCTTGACTACATCTCTCTGTGAAACTTTGCTTAGTTAAAGGTTCAAATATCCTTTAAGAATTTGCTCTGGGCAGCCAGTATGTAGCTTGCTTCTGCAGAGATGCAAGCCACGGGGCAAAGGCTCAAGAAGTCTTTGCTTGCCTTCATCCTTCTACTCCACGTTTGTGCATGGGCACAATCAGCATTTGTTCTTAATGAGATTACAGCTGCCCCGGAGCGAGGAAGCACGCTGGGTGGAAAGCCTGGCATCAGCACTCACACTGAGCTCTGAGGCTGGCTTGGTAGACTGCGACCCTTCGGAAGAGTAGGTGAATTGCATTTTGAAAGCCCGTGGTCCCTCAGGGATTCTGACCCATGTGGTGAGAAAATGAGAGATGAATTTTCTAAGTACAGGCTCGCTCTCAAAGGAGCACGAGGGTCAGCTTCACAGTGCTGTATGCAGCTACTTCAGTAAATCAGAATGGTTTCCAAGGGTCTCCAGCTGTGTTACAGCTCTTCTGTTGCTACTCCTGGAATATTACCAGAGAGAAAGGCAGCATCTCACAGAACCGCTGTGATCCTAAGAATGTCACCGCTCAGAATCCACCTCGGTGGAAGTACTTTTGGGGTAGAGAAATTTGGGTTCTACATCAGTAACCAAAATCTCTAGCTGTCTCTGGATTGGCTTGGCCTGATGGAGTAGATAGGAAGAATGAGGGTAATGTCTTTTTTGCCAAAATACAGGATCTTTTGTTCTTCCCAGTCTGAAATAATAAATGAATAGTTTCTTGATAATTTAGGGGACTAATTCAATGTGATGTTTTTCCTCATTTACCTGAGTCCTGTTAATACCACCTCAAACCTAAAACTTTTCTGCTTTAATAGTCTAAAGTTGCAAAAAAGCAACATAAGAAAAAAAAAGGCAATTAATTTTTCAAAGCAATGTTTCACAGTAGCAGTAGCTACCATCTATGTGCCTCTTGTGTTAATGTACAATCTAATTTTCCAACTTTAAATTCATTTTGAATCCTTCCTCTTTAATCTCTGTAAAATTTCTGGTGGTGACCTCTACTTCTTGCATAATTACTGCTAATGAAAAGCTTAAAATGCCTCATTGAGTTGGAAACCTATTTAAATACTCGTTATCCAGCCCAAAGTCTGAATTCCCAATTGCCTTTGGTGTACTTTTGCTTTGAAGGACAAGTTACAAGTCTTAAACTGTCCACACTGGAGAATTGGTCCAGCTATCAACCACCGGTGGAGGCTGAACTTCATCCTAAATGCTTCCTCCATTTGCTAAAGCAATATGCTATCAAAGGCAGGACCTGATGGAAAATGGGGAGAGGAAATGGCTTTGCTCTTCTACCATCTCTCTCTCCCCCTCCTTTTTTTCAAAATCAGTTACCTTTTTTCTGCTTTACGTTGTTCAGTCTCACCTAGGTGAAGGCTACATCCAAGGAGAGAGAAGTATATAAGATATTAGGGCAACTTTGGTGAAGCTGCCTTGTTTGAGTGATTTTGTGCAGGGTTGAATGAGTAGAGGATGTGCCCCAGAAGGTTTTCTTTAGCTGCCCTTGCCCAAAACAGGAGAAAACTGTGCTTCTAAGGAAAATTAATGCTGGAGTCTTGGATCTATATCTTAAAGCTTTACCTGGTTTTCTTTTTATTGAAAAGGGTGTTCAGTGACCATCTCCTGGCTCCAAATCTGACTGAAAGAGCAGTGGATGAGTGGCAGAGGTGATCTGCTACCCCGCAGATGTCCCGTGTGCCCTTTGGTGTGTTACTCCGACTCTGTGCGCCTCAGTTGTCCGTTTATTTTAAAGTCCTGCTGCCCTGCTTCTGGGAAAACTGTGAGGACAACATATGTGTCAGTCTTTCTGAATGGGGCTATTACAGAGAGAGGTAAGCGTTGATCAGGTGGGAGAGGCTGTAGTGGCACAAAAGAAAAGTCATTGTCTCAACCTTTGCCCCATTGGGAATCTTTTGACATCCATACAATACCAGTAGTCTTTCAGCATGGCTGCCGCTACTGCTGAAGCAAGCTAGTCTTCATCCTGATCTTCTCCCGGATGAGAAACTGGAGATAAGGTTAAATCAGTGAGCCTTACTCATCATTTGTTTAGCTGGAATCATGGTTGGAGGACAGAAGGTTGCCTGAAGCTGTGAGAACTCACTCCTGCAGCTTCTCCAAGAGGTCCACAGGGGGCGAGCGTATAATAATAGAAATGAAAAATCAGGAGTATCTGGAGAAGCAAAGCTGCCTGGTTTTGAAAGGAAAAGGCACTACAGGAAGGAGAGGATGAGTAGCTTGTTTTTATTTAACTATCTGTTCAGACAAGATCAAAGGAAATTAGCTGGGATAGGGGAGAGACAGACAGACTGTCTGACAGATTCCATGATTCACAAGAAAAATTACAAACCGTAAGAGAAAGATTGAGGGCATCTCTGAAGACTTGGTCCTAAGCCCAAGGACGAGCACTTGAATGAGGAAACAGAAAAAGATGTGCCCATTTTATTGATCTGCAGCCTTATAGCTCATATGCTTCTAGGAGTCTTCTGTTAAAGACCCATTCACAGAGGCAATTTGTGCCCCTCAACTTTCATTTTTCTCTAGGGGTTTGTCTGTAAGGCCCAGGGTATGCAGAGGCCTATAGGGCTCTGGCAGAAGACCTATGTAAACTCCTGGGTTGGTGAGGGAAGGAAATGAGTCATCACAAGGTCTTTGGGGCCACACATGGTGACTCTGTACTCCCATTGCCATGAAAAGACACCCTGCACTCTCCAGGGGAGAGGGCACATCTTGGGAGGACTGTGGACACTGTGGGAAGAGCAAATCAATCCTCACCAGGTTTGGGGTAGGTGGCAGCACTCGCTGAGGGATTGATGGAGGCAGCGGTACTGCCTGTGTGGCAGGATGCGGGGGCACCTGGTTTGAATGTGAACTCGGGTCATGCTTACCACGCAGCAAACCCCTTGGCTCCAGGTTAGTTTTGTCTGGCTTTTAGGAAGGATCAGCCCCCTCTAATTCCAACTGGCCACCCACCTCTTGCTCTCATCTGACCAGCGTCTGTCACCTTGCCACTGCCGAGCCTTCCAGCTTCATGAATTTCTCAATATGGATGGCAGTCTGGTTTTTCACCTGAGAATCTCTGTTTTTCTTGGAAAAGAAATACATTTTTGGCCTTCGTGTCTTTAGGAAAAAAAAAATCTGGAATACATGAACTTTACTTAATGTGAAACAGGGTGGGAAAATTGAAAGAGCTAAGCATATTTTAAAGTCTACTTTTTAGCACACCTCAGGAATGTTGAGGCTTGACATAATGTTTGTTTGGGGTTTTTTAACTCTGAGGTGATGATGACCCATCTTTGAAACTCTTGATAAAGCACTGTGGAAAAAGTAAGACATGAAGATGCCAGATCCTGTCCTTTGCATGTGTTATGTCTATCTGAAGCCATAACATGGAAGTGGAAGGGATTACTTCTGGTAAACAGGAGGTATTCTTGTGTCCTCTGGATTTCGGGGAGAGTTTCCAATTTCAACTTTCCTTTATGTCAGCTCCTGTAACCATAATTACCAGGCACTGTTCCCTCTTATCCAACTCTCCTATCTAACATCTGCACAGAACTCTGAAATCCCAGCATGTTGGTGTGAATCTGTGTGAGTCCTCTGGCTGTGGGAATTTTTCTGTATTTTTTTATTTGGGGGGTTGATTTCTTTTTTTTTTCTGATCAGGTGCAGAGCGCACGCCTGGTTCCCACAACTAAGAGGAAGCAGCTTCTTGGTGTTCGCTCTCCTGGGCAGTAATTACAATTTGTCAGGAATGCCGTTTATTTTGTAATTCAACATTTCCCCATAGCACAATTGTGTAACACCTAGACAAATATTTGTTCCTGTTAAATGCTTGGAAAAAAATAAAACTTAGTGGAGGTCAGAGCAGGCCTAAGGAACAAACCCTTTCCTTTCACTGTCCTTGAACCTTGTTCATTAAAGTCATCAGGAATACTTCCGCTGAGTTCTGTAGGTATCATTCTAGAACCTAAATATTGGTAGTTCCTGGCAGATGCTGTATTGGCAACTCTAATCTATTTATGTATCCAGGTGGCAAAGTAGAGGTAAAATAAGGCTGTCATCATTGCCTAAGTACAGATCTTACGGGACGGCAGTTGGGCATCAACATGGATCCCAGCATCGGTGCTCCTGCAACCACTGTTTTGTCTGTTTATAAGTCTGTTAAAGGAACAAGAGTAATTTTTCTGATTTTTTGTTTTGTTTTGTTTTAACTGAGGCTGCTTCTTACGGTGTCAGGCTACTACAGTTTATACCTTCTTTTATACTCTGACAAACAGCCCCAAAGAAGAGGTTGGCATTGCAGATGCAGCACTGGTGGTTACTACTTGCTGGTCCTCTTCTTAAGTCCTTAAGGGTGTGAGTTTAGAGTGGAACAAAAGATGTGAAAACTGGTAGTTGCAACCCAGGGGTTTTTTGTGATCGTTGAGTAGTTGTATTATGCCAAAAAAGCAGCAACAAAGTTAGAAAACAGGAACTTGAGCAAGCAGCTGTGACTTTTCATCATTTTCTTTTTAATTTCATTTGGAGGGGAAAAAAAGGCCAGGATAAGAAATACTGCAGGAAATTTTTTTTATTGAATATTCATAGCCTGCTGGTGAAAAATGATGTGGTTATTAAAATATCTGCTGCTCTCATATGGAAATAAGGCCATCAGATGTCTATCACCATCAGGAAGCAATGCAATTTAAATGACTGTCAGGTTATTGCACAGTGATGGCTCTTATTTAAGCTGCCACCCCTATGAAACTCCCTGCAGTATTACAGACTTCTGCTTGCCTCATGGTCCCCCAACTAAACAGTCAGGAGTGTAAACTCAAAAAAAAATGTAAAAGAATGTTCATAAAGACTGTGGGATCCATGTTTTGGATGGACTGTATGAAATATTTGTATTTTGGAGAGCGACATCCCCAATATAATCCATTCCTCTGGAAGAAAACATCCTCACTCAGCACCTCCTTGTTCTCATGAAGTTTTCATTTCTTAAGCCTTTCTCCTTTTTGTTTTCCACATGTAGGAAGTCACATTAACTTTACAGATTAAGTGATAAAAGTGATGTATCTCCTTGAGTTCCGCTCATTCTATAGAGTTTTCTAAGTCTCAGTACTGATCTGACTGGCAGAACCTTCACGTCTTGAGGCAGGGCACACAGAAAACACAGACTTAGTGTATTCTGCATCTTAGTTTTCTCAAGAAACTTATGTTTTTTGCAGATATAACACTCTTTCACAGCAAGCAAGATCCTTGCTGGTGGATGTTTTTTTTGACCCAGGAGTCAAAGCCAGAATGGAAGACATATCCAGTGGTGCAGCAAACAACTTTCTTGCTGTTAGGAGTACCATTAGGAAATTTTGAAGTAACTGAGAGCCAGAAGGTCAAACCCTGGAAGAGCTCTCCAGGAAAGCTTTGTCATGTAGGAGGTACCAGCAGCACTCTGAAGGACCTACTTCCTTCTTCAAGGGTGGGGGTGAACTGATGAACTGAGTGAACGCTCCCTATTAGATCACTCCATCATCTCACTGGGTGTGTGGATCACTGTAGAGCTGGCACCTCTGTGATGTGGGTGTTGTTGCATGACTTTACCTGCAAGCTCGAGCCACACTTGAATTGTTGGTGAACCACAAGAGGCTGAAAAGTCAAGAATCCATTATCCTTCATCTAGGTGATTTCTATACCAAATATTGACCATTGGGTTCCAAGCAAAATAAAATTGAGATTCACTTTAGCTTTGTGATTTTACAATGCAGCTGGAACTTTACATTTTTGCATCAGAAAGAGTCCTAAAGGTAATGACATTTCAGATTGTTCCTCTGAAGCACTTTGGGTCCACAAGAGCCAGCTGAAGCTATGATCCTCTCTATGTGTCTGCACACACAGAGCTTACAGCAATCAAGAGAAATTAGTTACAGAAAGCTAGGTTACCACTGGCTGGAAAAAAGGAGATAAAAGTAACAGCGTTCTTAAGCACCCCCTACTCAAAAGCTGGTCTCTGAAAGCTGGGAAACTGACCCCAAATCAGAAGTTTTAAATTAAACATAAGGAGATGCTATCTATTTGGATTCCAGTGTTAAACTATGAAGCTGCATGTTTCCATTTTTTTCCCAACAATCTTGAGGGTGATATGGCAAAAATACGTTTTACTGTGTTTTAACTACAATTGTATTTCTGAAAAAGACATTTCTTCTAGGTTATCTGATGAATTCTAGCCAGGTCCATGGTGGTAAACTCCTTGCCTTTTTTTTTTTTTTTTTTATATGTTGCATACCTGTATCATCCACCAGCTTGTTTTGATATATAAAGGTGACTGGAATTCGCACGTATGTTGCTTACTGGTGATTTCACACTTGCTGTGAAGCCAGACCTTTGACAATTATAAACAGATGCTTGTGTAACATGTTTGGTTCTGCTCAAAAAGGGAGAAAAGTTGTTTTATCCTCTATTAGAATCATAGGAAAAGTATAGCTTTATTGTAAGTAGTAAAACTTATACAGTAACAGGAAAAAAAATCTTAATTGTTTTACTCAACAGCAGCATCTTCTGTACTCAGTTAAATAACTACACTTTATCCAGTGCAAATACTGAGCAGAAGTGAAGATGGACTGAGAATTATTCATCAAGAATGAGCATCACCCAGACTTGCAGGGCCAAATTTGGTGAGTTTGCACACAAAGATTGTACTATCTGAGAAATATCAGTCCTTTGGGGTTGGGGGTGAGGGGAGAAAGTCAGATATTCCAAATAATAATCCCCATTCTATGAAATGTTAAATTCTGAACGTTGTTGCGCTATAGTAATCTAGAAGTTAAACCTAGAAGCTAAACACAGATGAGCTTCTAAATTGAAACAGTGACCCAGGCACAGCCTGTAATGCCTCAGTTAATTGTAATCTTAATTTAAGGTTGACAGTGCACAGAATGATTAAACCAAAAATTCTTTAAAAACTAAAATAGCTACTACCATCTACTGTTTAAATGTTGCTATGGTGGTTAATAATGCTTTTAATGGTGTGTGTGTGTGTCTCTACCTTACCTTTTTGCTATTAAACAGTTGGCATAAACAATATACATAGGAGCTCCCAAAACCTGAGGAGTCCATTATGCAATTATATCTTTAACTCACGTGCAAAACTAATCATAGAAAGAATGTTCATGCAGTAGTTGGTTGAAATGAGCAACAGTAAATTAAAAAGCTCTTTGTCTTTTTTTTTTTTAATCTACTGATGCTTTATTCTCTATAAACTCATCATTAGAAGACATAAAAAAATCTTTAAAAATCAAGTTATCTGGCTAGCAAGACCAGGATGTGCACTGAAATCTAAGTTTTGATTTATTTGTTTTTAATTAGCGAGTGCTTTCTGTAGTGCAGTGAAGCAAACCATGTTCACCAGTGTTCCTCCATTTAATGTACTCTATGAGAAAAGTTTTGAAGCATTTGAATCAATGTATTTGCTTTTGAGATGTCTGCTGCTTTTCATACTGTTCTCTCCCAGACCTGTTTCTCTTTTTCTTACCTGATTCCTCCTCAATCTCTGTTCACTCTCATCTTTGTATTACCTATCTTACTGCTTTCAGCTTCCTTACCTTGTCATCAATGAGGTTTCAGTTGAGATTTCAGTTCTTTGAATTGGAAACTTAGCACCACTGCACAATGAAGTTCCAGGCAGCGTAAGGTTGCAGGCATGTCTACTCTACTGTTACAGGACAAAAATGTAGATGTCCATGCAAGCTTTAAGCTGCCTCTCTTGGCTAACAGCACACCACCACACGAATCAGCAAGAGCTAATGTAACCTACTAAGAGAAGTCTGCAGAACAGATGCCCCCTAAACCCTGCAAAACTTTCTTTGAGGGGAAGTTAGGTAGGTTGTGTGATGTTTTTTAAGGAACCCTGTTTAGATATCAGGATCCTCAGACGTGGAAGATCAATGCTGAGTGAAAAAGTGAAATATTTTTCCGTTCCTGGTGCACAAGCATTTGCAGGTCTTCAGGTGTGAGTTGTCTTTCTGCTGTGCCTGGATCCCAAAGTGGATTTTCTTCTCCTGCAGTCAGATGAGGCCATTGGTGCAAGAAGAGCTTTTGGTTATGATCTGGATTCACTCTTCACCTAAGTGTGGAAATTAATTAAGTGAGGGACAGATACCCAAGACACTTACAATTAATGCCTTAAGTAAGTTATGAACCAGAGCTCCTACGATGAAAGCTCACTGACCGATTTACTGAATCACACACTCCTTCTTGGCCACTGTTTTAAGGGCACAATCACTGGCAGTTCCATACATGTGCTTTGATAACTATTCACTTCAGAGATTCTTGCATTATCAGCTTCACAGTATTTTTCCCCAAGTACTGCAGTGCATGCCCATGTTAAATTCTTTGAACCTGCATCACTTCATAGCATCTGATCAAAAGTTTCAGACCTGCAAGTAGATGTTTGGCATGTTGAAGACGCATGCCTAAATCTTTCTGCTTCCTAGGGTTCCCCACATGAAAGGTATTCTCCATAAGCTTTTCAGATGCTTCTATTTTCATCCTGGAAAACTACGATTATTTTAGGGGAGGTCTAAAAGGGAATAAGTTACTTGAACATTAGCCTTCTGCTACAGGGTGGGCATATTTGTCAGTTTCAAAATTAATTAAAAAAAAACTAAAAAACCAACCCCCAAACAATTTTGGTACCTTTCAAGACATTGGGTACGTTTTCCCTTATTCTTGTGGTATTTTTCAGAAAATATGAGTATGTTTGGACCCTGGTCCAGTACTCCTTAAGTCTAAGATAACTGAGGATGAGAAGGGAAGCTCGTATGGCTAAAAGCAAGCTAAGGAGGTTATTTGATGTAAAAAAATATCTCTCAATAAGTGGAAGTCCACATGAAGACCATAGAAAAGATAATAAACCTTCTGGCAAGCTAAACATGAAGCCATAACAAACCTGGCCAAAAATTGATTCTGAGGAGCCGGGGTGCAAAGTCTGACGATAAAAACTTTTTTCAAATGCATCAGAAGCAGGAAGTTTGCCAGCAAGCTGATGGGGCCAGTATATTACTGAAATGTAAAAAGGCCACTATAGAAGGACAAGTTTACAGCAGAAAAGACTGAAAGTATTCCCTTAGTGAATGCTCATTATGGAGGCTCTCAAAGAAGTTTCCCTGTTGGAGCCAGTTGTTGGGGACTGCCCTGAGGAACTACTGAAGTGGTTTGGTAGGGAAGGGGATGAGAGTAAATCCACACAGCAACAGTGCCAAGGGCCACACTGTAAATGTCTAACTCTTGTAAAAGCTCTAAAGAAATTCAAAGAAAAGCCAGCTTTTCTTGCATCTTAGTACTTTAATCAGCTTTGGTTTGGAGATCAATGACGTTCAGTTTCTGATGCTGCTTCTCAAAAAAACTTCAGGGCAACCAGGTAACTACAAACATGGGTACGACTTCCGTAATTCCAAATTGGTATAATCTTCCCTTATTATAGTCAAAACCAAAACAACAACAGCAAAAAAACCCCAAACAAACCAACCCAAACCCATGCTTATTGCAGATCAAACTAGATCGAATTTCCAGCCTCATTTCTTTTGTATGAATAATTGTTTCAAATTCAGTGGGAAAGTAATCAAAGGTAATCACTGCTTGACTTTTAACAGGAGACTACCTTCTGTTCCAGCTTGAAGCCTTACCAAGCCCTTCAGTCTAAGCCAGATTCACGTGCTGCACAGTTGGGATAAAGAGAGGAAAGGAAGAAGTAATACTACCCAAAAACCAAACAGGGGCCGAGAGACTTTTGCTGGTTCATATGTCTGGGAGCAAAGCTGATCTTCCCACTTCCCCATAGTATTAGTGTGGCTGGTTTGAAAGACTGGAAACACTGGCCTCAGCTCTGTTCCCTGTCTATAGTACTGAGGGGAAAAAAAAGGATTAAGGTTATTGTAAGTGATATTTTTGGTTAAGACGTACAAGGGCCACCTGGCCCCTGCCTGATCACCAGCCTAAGTCAGAACAGCTAGTTTATATCCCATTTCCCCTGGTTCCTTTGGAGCTTCAGAAAGCAATGAAAAAGCTGTATACTAG
Organism: Hypotaenidia okinawae; assembly: GCA_027925045.1. Classification (NCBI taxonomy): domain Eukaryota; kingdom Metazoa; phylum Chordata; class Aves; order Gruiformes; family Rallidae; genus Hypotaenidia; species Hypotaenidia okinawae. The sequence goes on from BSDF01000001.1 coordinate 98,881,273, forward strand.
AGCTGTATACTCCATCTCCTCTTTTCTTGGACACTCCCTCTTCTGTTCCTTGGTGAAAATCTGTCAGATGCACGGGAAACTTGAGCACATTTGAAGAAGAAAAATCTTTCTGCTCATCTCATGCTTCCTAAGAAGGTTCTGCATAGAAAATGATTTCATGTGGCCTTTTTTCTCTTCTTTCCTACAGTCAGTGGCATAAGTATATATAAACATTTGTATGACCTGGGAACAGGTAGGACTTTTGTTTATGGGGTTGTATTCATTAATAGCACAGTCAAAGCTCTGACTGCTGGGTAATAAAACTCTTGTTATCTGTGTGGCACAGGGCTATGGCTCTAGAGAATTTTGCATACACAGATGCTACCCAAAATGCCTGTTATTATGAAGCAGATGAGCTCATTTCATCCCATTGCATTTTGACTGCACAAAACATTGTTGATGATAACGTGTGGACTTACTGCTTTCAATCCGAGTAAGGGTTTAGTTCCACTTTTCAAGCCAGGATTTTGGTGTAGCTTTCAGAAACAGGGTAGCTGTTTCTAGCTAGAAAGCTTTGGGAGACCCATCTGAACATATAGGAGACCCTCATCAGGAATGGCAGATGACAATCCAGCTGTACACAACAGGATCTTAAATGCTGTCTTCTGATCCCCTTAATACACTTCTCGTTTCTCTGCTTTTGTCATGAATAGTGTATGGAGCCGTGAGACCACAAATAGACCTTTAGGACAGGCTGCCCAGGGGGGTTGTGGAGTCTCCTCTGGAGATATTCAAGACCCGCCTGGATGCCTCCCTGTGTGACCTGTCCTAGGGAACCTGCTTTGGCAGGGGGTGGACCCGATGATCTCTGAAGGTCCCTTCCAACCTCTACAATTCTGTGATTCTGTGATCATCTCCAGGGAGGGGCAGGTGAATGATTGCTGCATTGTGTTACAGAAAAGCCATGAGGAATGACAGACCATTTTGAGAAACTTAGAAATAGAGCTGAAGAGGATCCCCTGCTTATCTGAGGTCACCATCAAGAATATACTGCCGACTGTTTTTTATGAAAGATTTTGGGTTACCTAAAAAAAAAGTAGTTTCTGCTGCATACTCTTCAAATAGTTCCTATTATTCTATCAAGATCCTAGATGTCTAGACTAAAGAATGGTTTGCTTTTACCTTTATATACAATACATAGAGATTTTCTGATTGATTTATATGCCTATACATTTATATATTTTTACATATTATATATATAAATTTGCAACTTTTATAATTATTAAAGCTCTGCGATAGAACCTTCTTAATTCCCTTCAAAGAGAACATTACTAGTGGAAGGAAGGACGAATTTACCCAAATCACTTCAGACACGCTACAGTTACCCCACAAAATCACTGTCAAACGCCATTTGAAATGTTCCTCCAAACTGTCTGCTTTTTAGCAGCGGTGGGGGGAGCAGCCCAGTTTGCCTATAAATAATAATAACGATAATAAATAATAGCTGTTTGCTGTGGGCTTACAGGGCTCCATAGGTCTGAAAAGTGTCGGGATGTACTATAATTTCTCTGGAGAAATACAACGGGCTTCTCTTGAGGGAATCACCGTTTGGTCCTGGGCCTTTTCTTGCTTAAAAGACCTTGGGAATCGTGGCTGCGGGGGAGGCTGAGGCTGGGTGAGAGCATGAGCAGGAGGAGGAAGATGAGGGTGATGAGGAGGATAAGGATGAGGAGGATGAGCATGAGGATGAGGGGCAGTGGAGAGATGTCCTCCCGGCCCGGCAAGGCCCGGCCCAGCCCCAGAGCGTCCGGCCTGCCCGGTGCCGCAGCGCCACCCTGCGGTTCCCGGCGAGCCCGGCCGGCGGTCCCGCACCCGCGGCGGCTCCCGGAGCGGGGTGGGGGAATGTGGAGGAGTGCTGCGTGCCGTGCAGCGCCGAACCGAACCGCCCCGACCCGCGGGGAGCAGGGAGACGGAGTCTACAGAACGAGCCTGGAGCCTTCGCAGGGTGTCGGGGCCGGTTTTAACGGGACCTCGCCGCCTTTCTCTGCCGTTCCGCCCGCGCACACCCCAGCCGCTTCGGCTGGGAAGTTCCCGGCTGAGCAACTTCACGACGTTTCTCCCGATTTAACGGGAAACAAGCAGTTGCAAATGCCTTTGAGCTCTCAGAGCCATCCCGTCTGAGGCAGGGAGTGGGGGCAGTGGGGCAACCCCTGCCCTGCCAGCCTGGGTAAAGCCAGCCCCTAGCTCTCCACCTAGGATCACCTCTAGTCATAGTGTAGTATTTCCTCCAAAGCCTAATTTCGCAAAGTTTCCGCTTCTCTGCAATTCCTTTGCGTTTCTGGGGTCCAGCTGCAATGTAACGACAACAGCAACAAAACACAGAGGAAAATCAAAGGGGGCTTCATAGATGCATGCAGATGCACTTTCTCTACAGCAGGCTTTGTGGAGCCTTTAGGAAGTGACTTTACTTCTGGGACCCTGATTTATGGAGCAGCAAATGTAAGGATAGCTGACCCCCAGGGTGGGGAGTGGTGGGGGGAAAGTAAGCCATCACTGACAAGCTGGTGAAAAGACCACCAAATTCCAAGTTGGTGTTGCCCGGCTGATAACTGTATTAGCAAATACATAAGCCTAGCTTTGTGTGTTCCCTGGTAACTGTGTCGGCTTTAACAGTATACGTAAGTGTAACAGAGAGAGGAGCATTTCTTTAAGGTCTGGTGGATCACGTTATACCAAAGCATTGGGGGGTGTATGTCATCCAACATCACATAGTCAGACATGAAAGGGTTTGGGGTTTTTTTTTGGTCAGTTAAGGTAGAAATTCTCTGGGGGAGCGGGATTTTGTCCTTAAAATACCTGATTCTCCACACATACGTGCTCTGCTGACAGCATGTGAGTAGCTAGCCATAGTGAGAAACGTCCATTTCTTATCGGTTTTAGTGTCTTAATTAAACATATTTGACCAAGGAGGCAAAGGCAGAGCAGAGTGGTCACTGCAGCTGATGTATGCAGGCAGAAGTGCTTCATGGCAGATATATATCTTAATCTGGCCCGTCACCTCTTGCCCTGTGGTAAGCAGAATCTCCCCTGCCCCACAACGCGGGGTGCTCTGTACAAGAAATCTTATTTGTGCTGCCTCAGACCATCATGTGTTTGTGTTTCTTTTGGGGTGAACTTTAACTCTGACCCTGCTGAGGGTGCATTGCTTGTTTTGGAAATACTTGCCATATCCCTAGGATGTTTATTTTCCACCCCGACACGCTGCTACGTTCTCGCAAGCTTTCTCTGGTTGTAATGCAATGTTTGGCTGGGAAACAGAGAGTACAAATGAAAAACAGTGCCTCAGTTTTAGGGAAGCAGAGGGAACCTGTGACAGAAAGTGTTTTATTGGAAACAAGACAAAGATTTCCAGGGAAATAATAAACAAACAGTTGGTCAGCATCCCTGCAAAGACCGTCAACTTCAGTTGTGTATTTCCTGGAAGGATCAGAGCATTTTGTTTAGTTCTTTCCCCCTGCCCTCAGCAGGTAGGAGAAGCAGAGGGCAGATCTAGTGAGAAGGTTTTCCAAAGCAGATAATTAGATATTTAGTAAGTGTAGCAAAACAAGGCAGTTTGCATGACCAGCTAACCATCTGCAGATTTTTTCCAGGAATGGATCCAAACCGCTGGCTTTCTCTGCCTGTTTGTTGAAGACCAGCACTTAACCAAGCATAAGTAGTCAGGCTCCGAAGGGTCGGCACAGGAAAACGCTGCTCCCCGGCAGTACCCTGTAAGAACCTGTCTAAAGTCAGTGTTGACTTTAGGGTCCCTTTTGTCGTGGAAGTAGAGTGTTGGAAGGGTCAAGGCAAGGCCTGTGCCTTCTGGAACAAGGGCTCGGCCGCTCAGCAAAGAAACAGAAGCTCCCAAAAGCGGCGTCAGAGAACCTGCAAGTAGGCCTGGTGTCCACAAAGCCACAGCAACTCCCTGCACATGGGCTGGATGGAATTGCAGCCACTAAGAAGGGTCCAGGTACAGAGTCAGCCCTGAATCTAACAACAGCTGATTATGTCACCTCAGAGGGCTACGCAGGAGCCTGGCTGGGCTGTCACTGCCCTGAGAGTGCACAGAACTCAGGCTCCATGTGACAGCTCCATGATAAGCTCTCCCTTCAAAACTACTTCTCAGAGGTAATGGACTCACCCAGGGAAGTGGTTGAGTCACCATCCCTGGATGTGTTTAAAAAAAGAGTAGGTCAGGTACTTAGAGATAATGTTTATCATAGGACAGGAACAGTTGGACTCGATGATCTTAAAGGTCTTTTCCAACCTTGTGATTCTGTGAGTGATGCGGCACCTCAGAGTAATCCTAGAAGCAGAACATTTCCTTCTGATAAGTCACAGACTTGTCCGGGGTAACAGTAGGGCATCAAGGTCTCCCACCAGGGTGAGTACAGCTTGCAGAGCTATATAATCTAAGTATTAAGACTAAAGTGTTGTCGGATGGTGCCGGATGCTTCAAATCCCACTTTGTGATCAACAACAGAGGCAGGGCAATAACTGTAACACATAGCAGAAAAGGAGGGTCAGGTAGGCAATTCCTCATCTAAGAAACATGAGGAGACTTTTTAAAAGTCTGGACTTGAAAAAAAAAAAAAAGAATGAGAGATTTTACAAATGCAGAGGAAGATGTAGGGTCCTCTATGCCTAGCTCATCATAAGAAAGCGAGTGCCTGACCCTAGGGGAGACCAGCGTGCCCATCACGCTGCAAGTGAAACTGATGCTTTGGAGGCTACCGTGGCCACTATTTTATAGTGAAACTAAACAGGTCAACCATGTGCATTCACTGGGACCTCGAGATGCTTCGTTCATACTCAGATAAACTTGAACATGAACATTCAGTGAGTAGCAGTGCATCCACGGATCTGCTTTCACTGGTGTGGATGGTGGATCAGGAACCTAATATGTAGGAGGAGAGGACTAACATAGAATATTTATCTCCAGGGCAGTGTTTGGAGAAACTTTTTCATACTATAAAAGCAAAATAAAAGGGTTGGAGGAGGCAGGATTTGTTTTTTTCCCTGTAAGACAAGGAATATTGGCATTGTACTCTAGTGAAAAGTCAACTCTGTGGTCAGCAGCACAAAGCCAAACCCTTTGAGCCTACAAGGGTTCCTTGTAGGTGATATGAACACACAGAATTGCTGAAAGTATACATTCAAATCAACCCATAAACACTGCAGTGTCCATGGAGATGATGGACAGGTAGCCAGAATAGCTCCAGGGCTAACTGGGCCTTCTCTCCCCTTTAAGAAGCAAAGCAGGTGGGCTTGCACCATGGTCCATGCTGGTGTCAAACACAGCTTGTATAAAGCAAGACAGGTAACTGTAACGTACCGTTGCTTCCTGGAGTGTAGATATATCATCTGATCAGTGCACTGCTCATCACTTGATCAGCCAATGGGACATCTATATGGTGGGCCTTTGAACCACACTTAAAACCAAGCCCCAAACAACAAGAAACATGTTGTCTGCTCGTTCTCCTCTGCTTGCTTTACATGATCAGCAAGCACCTCCTTTCTGCTAGGAGGACTGTGTGACAGCCAGCTAGCTTTCCTCCAAGGGCAGACATCGCCACGACAAGTGACTGGACTTTCAAACTCTGGTGGGACAGATGTGGAGATGAAGAGTGCTGACCTGCTGGCCTCCCCAGCACTCGGACTGGCACTGGTGTGCAAACCTAGCTGCAACTTGGGAAAGGTATTGGAGTCACTGCAACTGTCTTTGTCGCTGGGAACTAGAAGTCTGGGTGGAAAGTTTCTAGCAGGAGATTAAACTTGGTATTGATGCATCAACCAAACACTGCTTATGTTCAACAGTTAAAAGTGTGTTACTTGGTGCCTTTGTGTAGCACAATGTACAACAGGCATGGGAAGTCTTCAGAATTCTGGGTTGTCAGGAAAATCACTTTCTCGCTCTCAGTATAGATCATACTTGACAGGGACAGGATAAAACTGATCTTGCAGTGCTGTACTGTCACAAACTTGGTTTATTTTTGCCTGAACGTATTGCATTTCTCCTCTGACTGCAAACACAAGCCTTCCTATTTGTAGCCAGGTACATCTTTGCTCTGGCAAAGAACAGAACATAGTTTAAGGTTTGGCTTTGAAATGTTGTGTAGGTCAGGCTCTCCCACGTAACAAAACAGATTTTCAGAGGCATGAAGGGTAGCATAGTGGTTGACGTCCAGGAGTAGGTGGATGCCTAATGTCCCTCAGCACCCTTGCAGACCATTCCTTCATGTGTTTCTTTGCCATCTGCACACACCCTCTGCAAGCTCGGAGTTAAACCCAGCATTAGCAGCAGAAAAATCAGTGCACTTAATGAAGAAAAACTAATTGGTTCTGGGGAAAGGCATGAACTGCTTTGAGGGTCTGTTTAATATTCATTGGGCAGATTCCCAAGGAGCTAATGTCCACTTTTAAAGTATCACTGGTTGGGGTGGGGTTTTTATATCAAGGCCTACAACAGGCTGTAAGGTAAGACTGACTAATGCTATTTTATCCTTAGTAGCAACAGTTCTTTGCAGGCTTCTGGCAGTAGCTTGTTGTTTGAAACATTGGCAAAGTTTGTTCTTACTGTCTAATAGATGAGCTAAACTGCATTTTCAGCTCTTGAGATCATAGGCTGCAGCTTTGTTTCACCAGCTTCAGCTAATGATATCACCAACACTCAAAACAGAGCAAGGAACTGCTGAATGTTTCAGCTGATATTGTTAGTGGTGGGAAACCTGGGACACCTGGTGCCTTCCACTGATAGAAGTCCAAAGCCAGGTCAGAAAGGTCGCTACAGAGCACAGACAGGGGACAGAGCAGCCCTGTTAGTTACCTGCTTTGCTACAGCAGTAGTAAAGAAAACATCTTATTTACTGCAGGAAAAAATATGAAAGGAATATTCACATCATTTAAGTCAAGGGTCAGGATTTTCAGAGACATGTAAAAAACTTGCCAGCACATCATGCCCCAAGTACTATTTTGGATTACAGACTGTATGCTTGTTTGAAAAATATTCAGCCTGAATACTTCTTTAAGACTTCTTTAAAGTCTTCTCCATGTAAATAAAGTTGGGAAAACAATAATGCAAGCCTCATCTCACATTAAGAAGACCTACAGTAGCTGCTCATGTTATTTGAAATGTTCGTCCTTATCCATCACTTATTAAAAGAGAAAAATATTTTTCTATATGGAGTATCCCTGGAAATATTGTTTGTTTCTCCTTGTGTAAAAATCTCGGTACCTATGAAGAACCTGTGAAGTTCCTCTTGACTATTTAACCTGTTCGGGGTGGAGCACCCCAAGGACTGGGTGTTTTGGCCCGCCCCAGCAGGTGGAAGGATAGTTTGGGGTAGAACCTGGTTCACATCTGTGGAAAATGGCAAATGCAGTGTAATGACTTCACTGGGAGGATTTTGTGAAGCTGCCAATGAACTACTTATGAATCCCCTGAAAGGCTGTGAGAGCATGCGTGAGGCAGGGACATGAACTTCTTCTGTGCAGGTTGCTCAATGTCTCTGGTGCCCAGCGTGGTAACATAAAGTCATGAGTTACAGGGTGATGGGGTTTGCCTGCTCCAGGCAAACAGGTCTGTTAAATCTACACAACCCTCAGATCCAGAAAGAACCCTGTAAGCACAAGGCTGGCTTCTGCCCAGGTTTCAGAGATTACTGTTTGATGAGCTGTGTTAGCAGGAGTCCATGACCAGCTGGTGGGGATAATCACACGCTCTCTTATAGGCTAGCAAAGAGCAAGGCTTGTTCTAATCACTGAGGTTTTTTTCTTCTTTTCTTGAAAAAAACCCAAGCAACCAACCCAGAAACCCCAAAGCCAAAACCCACCAGGCTTTTGGCTGATGGGAATTGTACCAGAAGTTGAAGAAGGGAAAAGCTATTCCTTGGAAAGGTAAGGTGCTGCTGACTGGCGACCCAGAATACTCATTGGTTTATAGAGAAAATGTTTTTTCAGGGTTTGTTTTAAGCAAAGCTGGATTTACTCTCTACCTTCTGTGCTATCCAAAACTTGAGCAATTCAAGTATAACTTAATGTGTGCCTTACAAGTGGTCTTCTTACATCCTGTTCATTAAAACCTTTCCTTTATAAACTAGTAATTCATGATGTCATAGTCACTAGTAAACTCTAGATGTATTGCTCTCCAGTCCTTTGGCCTTCACCACCCCGTCTGCCAGCATTGCTGTGAGCACATGACTGAGACTCTCAGTCCAGAGCGGGTCTGGCATCACAAACCTGCGCTGTGTACTTCTGGTGGCCTCAGTTGCTCATGTAACAACAGATACGCAAGGGTTCCCTGAAGCTCTTGTTTACTACTTCAGTTTACATGCAAGCATGTCTGTTTAAACAGATGCATTTACAGAGTTGGCCTTGGGGAGCAGGGTTGGGGCAGCCCTGACTTTTGGGCAACTTGTTGCCATGCTGGGTGATGTAAAATTGAGGTTCAAAGTGCACTGTGTTTCTTTCGAAGAGGTGTTTATGTGTTTGAAGGGGGAGAGGAACAAAGGTGAAAGCATCTGTTAGATCACAGTGCTTGTGGGTCTTGGGGTGTGTTAGTGTTGGCTTTGGTGGGGGGTTGTATGCATTCCTCCCCCAGTCTAGACTGGAGAGATGCTGGAGCACTGAGGTGGGACTGAGTTTCTGTCTCTTTAGTGCTTCCAAAATCAAGAGGCTGAAAGGAAGCACCATGTTACTTGGAAAATCTTCTGGCACAGATCACTGCATAGGCTGATTTTATGTTTATGTCTGCATATGAAAATGTTAATTATTCAAATAGCGCTTTTTAAGGTTCTTCTGCACATCTGACTTGCTCAAAATGCACCTGCTGGCTTTGGGGGTTGGGTGGGGGTGCAGGGGTTTTGCTGTAAGTGTTGTCGCAAGTCTGATGGCCCTTATCCTGAGGAGCGTATCTGTGGCTCCACAGACTACATTGTGTGACACTGGCTTCTTGTTACCTGTGTTTTTTTCTACGTTCTTAATTTGCTGAGATGCTACAGATTCCTCAAAAATCCCACTCAGACTGTTGCGGTTTTTGTTTAAGCAAGAAAGGTAACACAATGAAGTCCTGGATTACAATACAGCTGTGTCAGTCTGCAACCACACAGTTGATTCCAGTGTCTGTAAGCAGCATATGAACTACCTTACACAGAACCAGCTTATGCTTGAGCTGCTCACTCGTGTATTCCTACTGAACTGTAACTACCCCTGGAGCAACAGGACGTGCCCAGTGTAATACTGGGGGTACAGTTACTTTTGCAGACAGGAAATGTTCTTTAAAAACATGAACATGAAGCCCTGTTACTGTGAGGGTTTGGTGGGCAGTTTGGATGGAAGCTTGTGTAAACGTTACTCTGATTTACAGTGATTGCACAACAGTATCCCCATCTCGTCGGCACTTTTGCACCAAGGTGTCTGACAATAGCCTCTAAAATAGCAGGAACTAGGGTCATTGGGCTCTGAACTGCTGCTGCAGGACTGTGTTGTCAGGAAAAGAATGTCGAGTAGCTCGGTCCTCTTGTTATTCACAGAGTGATGCCTTAATTCACCCTTTTGCTATGAGCTCCTATGGTATTCATTGTTTCGGTATCTTTTTTTGTACACAACCATTCTGGCAGATGAAACATGGAATTGCTCCCATGTCAGGGTGGTTACTTTGATACGACAAGGTTGCCGAAGCAGCAAAATCCTAAGCATGCACATACGACTAACGACATTGAAGGACCAGCATCGGCGTGTTGTTCAGCAATAAGCAGGACTGGAACGACTGAAAATGAGTTTGGCCTCTCTTTCTTTGAAGATGATGGCTCTAGAGTTCGTCTTGAATATCAATAGTGAAGGGGTTTGCATTCAATCTAGTCAGTTATCTCTACCAGGACATGCAGGCATTAAAGCTTGGATCAGGCAGGCAAGCAGGAAGCTGTTCTGGTTATAAATGCAAACCAGCTCCATGACTAGATCTCATATTCCAGGGAATTAGGACATACTGGTCTGTAACACTTGGTGCACGGGAGCTGAGAAAGCACAGCACAGGTCCAGCCGTTCTGTATGAACACCGAACCGCCCTTGCTGAAATGATTACACCTAAAAATACAACAAAGTACTTCTGATGAAGGAGAAAAGGTAGGAATCAGTAGCTTTCATGGGTCTCCTTTCTTCCACATGCAGTTTTAAGCAAAGTTTTGCTTCTTCAGGCAATATCAAACAATTCATAAACTTTAAAGTTTATCTAGAGGACAGTGGTACCTATTTGAATAGCATATTAATTTGAGCCAATTCTTTTCTTTGATGCTGAAGATTATCGCCTGGGTAAGCCACCTGACCACTAAAACAAGTCATACATAATGAAAATGAACAAAGATATGCAAATACAACTTAAAATGAAAAGAAACTTGCAAATGCTGCTTTATTTAATTCTTACAACAGGGAGGCACTTTAAAAAAAAAAAAGTTCAGAGGTTTCATTGCAACACCCTCATCTTCCATGAAAAAAACAAAATTAAGAGACTTTTGCTTTAATTTCACCTCTGTACCATTTATTACACCTAAAACCTAAACCAACCCCAAACACCCAAACCTTTTATTCTGTTCCCACAAGCCACCTACCATCCTGCTGTTGTTTTACTTTGTGTTTCCCATCTCACCATTTCCCTGTGTGCTGTACAAGGCAGAGACTGAGCCAAGGGCTTTTGGGGATTCACTGGGTACTGCTCAGATACAATAAATGATCACGTATGTATCTGACACCAGAAGTCCCAATTCGGCTCCACCTTGCGTGCAAACCCTGCTAACTTCAGTCAAGTTATTCTTCACCGCAGGCCCGAATGATGAATGTGTTACTGGGATGGGAGGAGAGCAGGGAGGGATGCTTTCCTGCAGTTAATTCTCCTCCGTGGAGTCTGGAGAAATGACAGCTTTTTTTACATGCCATGCTAAGGGAGTGACATGGTAGCTCGCTGTCAGTGAGCCCCCCGGTGTCAGCTGTATGATAGTCCTGCTGGCAGGAGGCTACCTATGAACCAGCGCTGCGCAGATTCGGAGGCTATCCTGAGGGAGGGAGGCTGGCTGCTGCGAAAGGCAGCGCAAAGCCCATGTTACCTTACACAAGTGGGAAGTGAAGTAACAACAACCTCGGAGAAAGCAGTGATGTTGAAAGATGGGCTCTGCGATACCGATACACCACAGTTAGCCGACAATGGAGGAAACCTCACTAACATCACCGGGAGCACCTCTGGAGAAAGGCAATCCTCAAAATCAGTGTCGTCACAATCCATCCCTCTGTACGTATGTTTCCACTTCAGTGTCTCAAGCAAAGAAAGCAAACCTAGGTCAAGAATCCTGGCAGATAAGTATGTCTCTGGTTGATGGACGAGAGTATATATTCATCACTTAGAGCAATTCTCTTACTATCTATTTGGTATGGGGCTAACAAAACCACTACTTGAGGGCACAGGGAGACTTATGGTTGTGTGAAAATGAGGTTGGAAGTGGAAAGAATACTCAAAGAAATATTAGGAATGCTTGAAACGAGCACACTTGAGAAAACAGTTTTTATAATCACCTCTTCTGCTAAAGTTGACTGAGCAGAATATGGCTTTACATTCTGACATTACTAGCAAAAATTAGGCTTTCATGTCAGAAACACAACTGTGACAGGGCTCTCAAATCTCTATCTGGAGCTCACAACACAAGGTTGACCTAAATAAAGGGAATATGATGGACTGTTAGAGGGTGCTCATAGTGAGGAGTGCTAGATTTGTCCCAAATGGAATAAATGTTTGCCTCGATTGCTTAGCTTTGCTTCACAAATTCCAGTTTTATGTCCTGTGAGGAAGACCAAAGCTCCTTCTTTCAAGCCATCTCCTCTGTTTTCCAAAATTGCTTGGGGTGTGTTTTAACCCACTTTGAAAGTAAATTACTCTATCTGACCCAGAACTCTGCTAGAAGTCTAAGATAGAAGATTAAAGCTGGTATGGTATACAAAGAGCTGCTTTTCAAAAACTGAGCTACTTACAATAACACTTCATTTTTAAAGTTGTTTTGCCAATATTGATACAACTTGTAAACAAACTCACAGAGTCCTTGAGATCTGAATTCCTGGGTATTTTTCCTTTACCAAAAGCATATATTACAAAACCTGTACAGACTTTTTCTTCACATGTCAGGCTTCAAAAAGTTTAATTTCAATTCAAATACATTACCAAAACTTGTAATTTGTAACTTCGTGCTGATCTATGAAAAATAAGACGTAAAACTGGTTTTAAACAGAACTTCCCAAACTTCCTCTCTGAATTAAATATATCAAGGACCTAGTATGAACATGGAAGATAATTCTTAAAGCTAGATTTATCACGGATATGAATAAAAGAACATTTTTACAGAATTTTGACCCTGATTGATTGTCTCCTTACAGCTGAAGAGAATTGTGTTGCTTCCCCTCCCCTTCTATATACAAAGGGAGGAAGAACATGCCATTGATTATTTTCCTGGCACATAATGAGTAAAATAATACAGGCTTCATTATGGCATAAGACTAATTACGCAAATTATACCTGAAGGAAAAAAAGTTAAATTAAGAACTGAATGGTTACTGAATAATCACTGGGCACGAGTGAGATCTAATGTCATTGTGTTTAGCAACGGCTTCATCCAGATCCAGCTGTCTGTTGTTGACTTTGACCTCCATGCAGCCGTTATAAAAAGCGGTTACTAACGTGGCACCCAGAGGAACATCTGCACAGAAACACATTCAGTGGATTAGGCCAAGGCATGCGAATTCTTACGTCTCTTTCAGATTAGCAAAAACACAGGGGAAAAATTCCATTAGTCAGCCATGGGGGAGAAAGAGCAGGTTGGCAGGAAACATTAAGGTGGTTCTTCCTTTTGTTTAAGATTGAGATAAAGTAGGCAAAGCTGAAAAAATCAGTAAAATTTGAAATATGCCTTAGAAGCCTATTCCTATCCAGAAACCCAGCTACGTGAATGTTTCTCATAGTAGCATTTCCTGTATTAACAACTGTGAACCAACAGTAAATTTCCTGGAGTCCCCTGTTCTTGTCCTTGCCAACAAACAAATGTTTATGGGTTTAGAGGTCACAGAAAGAACCATCTTGCTTTTGCCATAAAGCTACTTGTGGTTCAAATCTGCAAGTTCTCAGATATAGGGCCCCTGAGAAATCCACACATTTTACTGCTTCCTTACGGCTTCTTTGAAGTGAATTCTCTGTAAAGACTCACTTAATCTGTTGCTCATTTAGGTATAAGGAAAGAATGGTTTAAGTATCACAGGGATTAGGAGCATCTGAAACATGACCTGAATCTTAGTTAAGTTACTATGGTTCAGTTAACCTACTGATCCACCTCTACTAAGAAAATGCTGAGTTCACCTCTCTTTTAAAAGTGATCTGGAATTATAAAACCACCAACGCTTACCTATTGTGGTATGTGATAGTACCACACTGTTAGTGCATTCTTCTCATTCTATGTGTTCAATCTCAATTGAACTTGCCTGTTATCTCGTTTCCAAGCTACTGCATATCCATTCAAAAACAAAATCTGATGAAGAATTGACATAGCTGGTGCTAAATCTTACATCCTTGGTTACCAGCCTATGAGGGTTTGCAGATAACAAGTTCCAACATATTGGCCTGGGCCATGAGACAACCACCACTTCAGACAGAGGCTGTGGTACCTGCAGTGCAGCCCTAAACACCTTGTTTTTGTTCTGACAAGCAAGTCTCGAGGGTGAAACCCTAATTCCAACTTCCCCTTTGTGTGCTGCCTTGAATGAGACACCTAAAGAGATCATTTCCAGTGGATACATATTTCTTCCCCTCTTTCTACTCCTGTGCACCCATCTCTTGTAGAAGAAACACACTGCAGATAAAGACTGGCTGTATCTGGAGCAGCCCACATGTAAAATGGATGTCAGTGCAAGACTGTGATGGACAAGCTCTTAGAATTTCTTTAGGAATTGGGACTTGTATCTCTCTAAAATAACTTCAACAAAGGTTACAGAAAAGCTCTGGCAGGAGTAATGTAACCACTGTGTATTTACCAATTTTCAAGGCTGAGGATCTTAGGCTTTGAAAATTCCTCATCTGTAGCAATGCTGTTTTGCTTCGTGATTCCCCCTGAAGTCAAACTGTTTTATAAATAAGCATGTGTACACTTCCTATACAAAATGATGCCTGTACGTGTCTTTAAGTCTGGAGATAGACTTACAGCTTGCTTTAAACAAAATATTTGCAGTTTCAACATTTTCTGCCTGGTGACGATTGCCAGAGTTTAATTGCTGAGACCGCATTCCTGACTTCTCCTTCTGCGCTTCTGATGCTTAATTTACTTTAAAATGCCTGGTTTTCTTCCATGCTTGATGCAGTTCCTAAATTGTGCCAGCTGGTGGCATTCCAGAAACATGCAGTGCTCATTCCTCTCCAGCTCAAAAATCAAGACATGATCTACACTCAAACCTTTAGAGAGTGACTCGTGCCTTTCAGTCGGCCTAATAACACTACTGCTGAAAAGCAGGCTCCCTCAAAAGCTGACCGAGACAGGATGAGACAATCAGCGGGTGGGGGTGGGGGGAGCCCTGTTTTGTTTTGTGCAGCTGTAAGCTTTTTCTAGCTTGGGTGAGGCCAAATATAATCAGGCTTGTATAAATAATCAAATTAATGAAATATAATTCACCTGGCAGGCCTCCCAGGTAGGTAACAACATTTGCCATCATTGCTTGATGTAGGATAGTCAGTTGCTCAGAGTTGGTTCTCTGTGTGTGAGAATCAACGGACAGTTCAAGCTGCTGTTTGGTTACCAGAAGTCCAACCAGCACTTTTCTGGGTGTACATAACTTCTTGGATTCCAGTTGTGCAACAGTGATGCTTCCAATGGTCACGATGATTTTCTAAATGGAAGAATGGTAGGTCACAAAAGATGTCACATGTAACTTCAGTGCACAACCCTCGTTAGTTCTGATGCATTTTATGTTTGGAAGTAGAAGAAAAGGAAATGTTACAACTGTGTTTTTAAAACTGGTAACTTTAGTTGGAAAAGTTACTGAAGCTGACATATAATTGTCACCTTTGGTGATGAATGCTGTTCATTTATACTCTTAAATTTATAAGTAAAAAGGTTCACTGTAAAAAAAAAAAGTTTAGAAAAAAACTTTGGCTATGGTTCTGAGGTGATGTGTTGCTGCTCTTACAGGCAAAATGAACACTGCTACACTTTCAAAGATAACCAAGTGTTTGCTATAGGTTTATATTCAGGCAAAAGCATGGATTAGCCATGGTGTATAATCTATCTTTGGGTAACTGATGTAAATGGAAACTTAAGGACAAAAGATCGATCTATAAACTGACACTAACGTGATGCCATTACTATAGTATCATTCTACTTCTGTCCTTTTTCCCTTTCTGCTTTGTGCATTTGGAGGGAAAGATTAAACATGGCGTGATGTAATGGGTAGTACCTGACGTAAGAGTGCTCAGTCACTGCTGCAGCAATCATTAACAGCAACATATTTTCTGCAGAGCACTAGATGATGGAAGTGCTTTTCAAAATACTCCTTCAGCCGACTGGCTCGACTGCAAGTCAGTGTGAGCAGCTTTTTTCTTAGTTTGATTTTTCTTTTTCCACAAATGGAGTAGTAAGTTCAATAAAACAAAACCAAGAGGTGTTACTTATATACATATCAGCTGTTGTAGTAACTGTAAGATCACCTGTGAGTCAGAGGAGTTGGAGTCCACTATGGACAAAGCAAGAGGCACTGTATCGTTAGAAACCAAGGCAAACATAACACCGGTGTCTGTGGAAGGGCGAATGGTCATAGTCACATTTATTAGCCACTCTTCAGCACTGTCAAGATCATCTGTTTTAAAAAAATAATAATTAAAATGAATATGGTGTTAAAAATTAGTATTTCATCTGCTCCCACTGTGGAAAAATTAGTACTCATCTCCAGAAAAAAAAACAGTGAACTTTGGAACTTTTAGAAAGAACTGTAAGTCTTAACCAACCAACCAACGAAATTCAACCCTGCATCTTCCCTAATCCTCTCTGCTTATTGAATTTTGGTTGGTTGGTTGGTTTTTTTGCTACCTTCTCCCTTCTAACATGGAACAGGTGCCATGTTCATTACAGATCAGTTCAAAATGAAGCCCCCCGAAATATTTACTCATAAATTGCTGCCACTGAGTACAAGACTGGTGGTTCTCCTATGCTTTTATATTCCAAAGGAGTCCCACTATTAAAGTGGGACTATGCAGATGTGTAAACTAAGTACACAGATAGTGCAAATATATGATGTGTTCATAGTGGAACTAATACAAAAGATGACATTACCCCTTTAAATAGTAATTTTCATGTCTTTTCTTCCAGTGTCTCTTCCCTGACTCCCTTCCCCTGCCTATCCCCCTCCCACAAGTCAAATCTGGTAGTTTATTGATTTCTAGTAGTTTCTTCAGCAAGTGGAAATTGTAAAACATGAGGTAGGGTCATATTCCTACACATTTCCTGGACTGGAAAATTTGAAATTAGGACAGAAGGTCAGGCAAGAAAGGCCTGGGTACAGGAAGGAGCAAGAGATGTACCTAAAGCCTCAAGATTTGATGTCTGTTTAGAAGCAAAATTGCATAGATGAAACCACTGATGATTTTTTTTCTCCATACCCAATACTCTTTTCCTGCGAGTAATACAATAGCTTTCCCCACTGATGAACAGGGGACAGAATTAGATCTTTGGAAACTGAGTGTTTAACAGTGCCATCCTTTGCAAAAAAAGAATATGCTTTCTAACCTATAGCCTTTCAGAAATTAAATGGGTGACACTAATGGGATCATAATTCTCATTCAAGCAAATTTCTAACAGAAGCTATGTGAATCACTGTGGATGCAGTGGTGTATAGATTAGTTTGTGTGTCTTCCTTACTTCTTATTTTTTATTTAACAATTCATCAGTTTCAACACCAGCCCAAAGGGAAAAAAAAATAGGGATAGCAAAATACTTACTATAGTTTATCTGAAATTTTGCCACTCCAGTGCCAGGGTAGAAGGATCCTCTTTCCACTGCTACTAAACAGTGTTTGCTTTGTTTTTCTTGAATAACTTCTTTTACACCTGAATGTCCCTGATTCATCAGATTCCAGGCACGAATGCACCCATCTAGTCGAGGGTTAATCTGTAGAAGAATTACAGCACTAGGTGTTTGCATTAAAATTTGTTTAAAAAATGTGAATGCTAAGGCATTACTTCATATAAACTTATCTCTGGGTAGCCAGAAATAGCCTTATCAATGGTATAGGTTACAGTGCTGATGCTGGGAGAAAAATGGCATGCGTTTAGTACCTCAGACTTCAAAAGGTATTTCTGATTTAATAACACTTCCCATTTTGATGCCAGTGATCTGTACAAAATAGATTGCTTCAATTTCTAAAGTTCATGCTGTCCTTTTGTTTAGCTCACAACAGCTTTTCTGTAGCTATAAGACAATGATCACTAGCACTGTTCCTTGTTCAAGGTTTCATTTTCTGCCTGTACCAACGTGCAAAGAAATTCCTGGAATTGCTTTCTGTTGAATAAGGGGATGTTGTTGCATTGCTTCATATTTTTTTTCCTTCTGCTCCACTTTTGAGCAAAAAAAAGGACTCAAAAGAAAAAAACAGTATTGTGCCTACAGTATGGTTACTTTTTGCATCTCTGTTCAAACTGCCAATTAGTTTGCGGGCTCCTGGACTGAGAAGCAGACAGTCACAACCACTTGGCTGTACCCATCCCCAGCATAAGACAGAGTTGTTGAGGGAGGAAGACTGAAAGAATCATGGGTCTTGCTGAGCCCGGGCTATTATAAAACCTATTAAAAATGAAAGCGCATTGTGCTGCCTGAGCAGTGGATTGCATACCTATTCTGAGCCTAGCAAAAACCAGCACCAGAAACATGAATCACTCAGAAATGCTTTCACAGCAGAAGTGGTGGTGATCCAGGGAGTCTTAAAGCTGTATTAGGAATAGGCTACAGAATCCTGAATGATTAGATCATAAGTGCTCTGTTTTTAGAACTGAAACCTAACTGAAGACAGACTACAAAGCTTCATGCATGTTTATTTTCAAAACAGTGGTTTGATAACCTAATTTTCTCTAAATGGATTCCATGTCGCTCTTCCTCCCTCTGTGACTACTGGATAGCTCTCAGGCAGAGAAGGACCTGGGGGTGTTGGTTGACTGAAGGCTGAATACAAGTCAGCAGTGTGCCCAGGTGGCCAGGAAGGCCAATGGCATCTTGGCTTGTATAAAAAATAGTGTGGCCAGTAGGTCTAGGGAGGTGACTGTGCCCCTGTACTAAGCATTGGTGAGGCTGCACCTTGAGTACTGTGTCCAGTTCTGGGCTGCTCACCATAAGGAGGACATTGAGGTCCTTGAGCGAGTCCAGAGAAGGGCAACCAGGCTGGGGAAGGGGCTGGAGGGCAAATCCTATGAGGAATGGCTGAGAGAGCTGGGGATGTTTAGCCTGGAGAAGAGGAGACTGAAGGGAGACCTTATCACTACCTACAACTACCTGAAGGGAGGTTGTACAGAGGTGGGTGATGGTCTCTTCAGCCAGGTGACAGGACAAGGGGAAATGGCACAAAGCTGTGCCAAGGCAGGGTCAGATTAGATGTTAGGAAAAAATATTTTACTGAAAGAGCTGTCAGGGCCTGGAACAGGCTGCCCAGGGAGGGGTTGAGTCACCTTCCCTGGATGTGTTAAAAAAGGGTAGATCGGATACTTAGGGATATGGTTTAGCATAGAACAGGGACAACTAGACTTGATGATCTTAAAGGTCTTTTTGAACCTTGTGATTCTGTGATACTGAGTAAACAACACAAACCCAAATAACAGAACAGCATTAATCATCATTACTCTTATTGTTTTAGTTACCTGTTTAACAAGAGTGCTGCCCACTTTGTGAGATAACCCTGCAATGTATACTTTAGTTTCCAAGAAACCCTGTGATTGCTTAAAAAGAGTTCCTGGGCTATTAATGCTCATCACAGCTTCTTTAGCGATTTTCACACTGATGCTGTGTTCTAGTTCTTCAACTGATATCTAGAATTAAACACAAATAATTATATCTGAACACAAAGAATATTTTAAATATTAATTACATACACCTTTTTGAAGCATCACTCATGTTTGTCTAAATATCTAACTTGTAAAACAGCTTTAATGCCATCCACATTTACAGCATATGTAAATCTGAACCATGACAGCTGTCTGTATCCACAGACACCCACAGGAAGATGATCTTCCATTCTACTCCCATCCTATCCCTGGGAAAACTCACAGAGCTGGTTAGTCTGCTTTAGGAGTTACGGAGTTTGACAGAAGCTGACTTCTGCAACTGCTTTATATCCAATCCACATTTGGCACACCATTCTCTGTGCCACTCCAATGTGCTAGAGAGGATTGACTCTTCAGATGGCACGAAGACAAAACAGGTTCAATGCTTGCTCCTGCTACTATTAGGTATCAAAGCAGATTTCAAATCTCTAAGGGATTTTTACTGAATTGAAACAGGAGGTCTATGCAGAATCCTAGCTTCTCTTGCTCCCCTTTCAAAACAATCAAACAAAACCCAACTGATGTTAATAATTGGGTGTAATTTTGTGTAACTGAGCAAGGCGTTTCACCTTAGGTATGCAAGCTTGAAGAACAAGATGGATTTCTGGTCTGGCAAATATGAAAGTTGGTCTCTACACAAAGTGTCTAGTATCTATGCACTTGGACCATGCAGTCACACTTCTTAATGTTCTGCCACTTCCTTTTTTGTGATTACAAAGAATAATTCCTATGCTGCCAGCCAGTGGTAACTACTTCTTTCTCAACTGTAAACAGGTGCCATGGTTTCCTAGATGTAAGGCATTCTTGGCTGATTTTCAAAGCTGGGATTTGAGGACATAATTTTAGGCCTTTTTAATAGTTGCCTAGTTTCTCCTTATTTTACTTATCAAGACAGAATGTCTGCAAGAAAGGAAGAACAAGGGAGAGGAAATCTCAAGCTTACTATATGCCACAGTCCATCATTAATGGCTTTGCCTCCACTGGTGACTTTCATTCCAAATTCATTCTTGAATTGAATTTCAATTTTTCCATCACGAAGAGCAAGCAAGATCCATGCTGTGTTGTCTAGGGACTCTGCATATAGTATAACTCCCTCTGCATCGTATGTCCGGAAATCAAATTCTGCTGTAAATCTGAGTTGTGAAGAAGGAATCTTAATAAGAAGACAGGAAACATGAAATACTGTGTAGCCTAGCATAATTCACTAATAGGGTTTAAAAACAAAGTTCATGAAGAGTGACTGAAATATCTGTCTGAGCAGTCGTGATACTTGTACACAATTAGTCAAAAGCAGAATCTAATGTATTCCTTGCCCATCCAAATCCAGTGAGAAGTTGTGAGCTGCTATTTGAAAGAGCCTTGTTTCAGCTCCCCAAACTTGCTGTGAGCTTAAATGTGAAGGATATCACGCCCCCTTGAGTAAGAAGATAGATGTAACATTCCTATTGCATTTTGTGGAGGTGTGATGCAGAAAAAAACCCACATGACCTATGAGGTGCTTCAGTACAACAGGGCTGCCAAGTGCTGTCCTCGAACAATTATAGCCCAGCAGTTTGCTTTGGTTACTGTTGCCTTTTATATGTTCTTCTCTGATTCAAGGATTTGTTGTCCGGACCTCAGTGGTTGGTTGAATGTGTGTATGTAGCAAAATGATGGTCTATGCTATAGTAGTTGCATAGTGGAAGAAGGAGAGTATAAGTATAGCAAAAAACAGTCCTTGTCTCCTAGAAGTTTTGTACTAGATAAAATCGATTAAGGATGAAAAAAACCCAAAGCATTTGGTAGTTAGGATTTGCTGAAGACAACAAAATAAACAAATAAGGGTGCTGGAATTAATACCTTGGGTCACATTCACTCTGTCTCTCTCTTTGTCCACTAGATGTCATTGTCTCTTATGAAGACCCACAGAAAAAAAATCATTCGGTATCTACACAGAGACTATTAAGATGGCTTCAAACATCTGTCATCTTAGAAAGGTCTTCTAGGAGAGTATTAATGCCTGGTCAACTTGGAATAGTGGGAGAGAAAAAAGTTTGCAGTATTTATGTCCTTCTGTAAGGTTCTGAGGCTCTGGGGATCACCAGCTCAGCAGCTGCTGCTGCTGTTACCCTCAAATTGTTGGTCAGTAAGTCAGGGAACACTGCAATTTCAGCTGCCACAGCGAAAAACAAAGAGTAATAAAGGGCTCACTACCATTAGCAATTGTTCTGACAGCTGTAAAGGAAATCATACAGACGGTGCTCTAGACAAGGTACTATGCTCTATCAGTGTCCTTGGAACACCCTGTGAAAAGAAACACGGTTGGGGGGGCAAAGGGAAAGCACTGGTCTGGTTTTATTTCTCAGCAGTATCTGTGTAGCATGTCACAGCTTCTCTCCAGAGGAGAAGTGAAATGGCAGCGACATACCAACAAAAGCCATTCCCATATAAAGCTGGATGCCACACAGTAATTGATTACCTATAACATTTGCATTTTATTTTGAGAATTTGAAATGCCTTCCTGTATTTGTATCACTGTCTCCCCAGCCCCGATCTTTCCTTCAGGGTAAGAGTAAACCATCATGAGGAAAGGCCAATCTTCTTGCTTTCTTGTCCACCAACCAATGGGACCTACTGCCTGTTTAACTTACTGCACTCGATCCTCTTCCTTTTTGCCCATTCAAGTCTGGATCTCTTTGAACTCTTTCTTCCAACCCATACACCTCTCCCTACAACAGCATTGCTAACCAGGACTGTAATGGCTGGAAGAGTCCAACTCTGTTACTCATAGATATCATCATATCTGAATGCCCGGGGTGCATGTCTTGCTCAGCACGTCTTGCCACTGTTTCCTGGCTGGGACACAGCAGCTGCTGCTGCCTACCTGCTTCCCAGGAAGAAACATGCTGGCCTTCTAGTCTTACCACTTGAGAGCTGCTGTCTGTATTGGTGACGGTGTCTCAAGGACATGGTACAACCTATAAGAGATGCTGTAAACTGACTCCAGACCCATTACTCTCGTCTGTTGGCTTTCAAATGACTCCAGCTTCCTTTAAGTGCTAGTACGTGTAGGAAGACGAGGCCATTTATTCTTCTTACAAAGATATCTTAACCAGTGGGGAGATGGTATAATTTAAGTATGCAATCCACTCTTTCTAAATGCTCACCAAATTAATGGAAACAAATTGTCCATAATTTCAGTGCACAGTTTTATCAATAGCAGATACTTACCTTGTGACATTTGGCAATTTAAACTTTAAGTACAGAACAGGTATTCCTATGAATTGCTCTGCCAGGTAAAGCAGCTCAAAATTCTTTTCAAGGTTCAGCGGGATGCACGTAGTAAGAGACTGAAAAGGGCAGAGAATAAGAACAGCTGTTAGTGTAATGCATCGTGGTAGTTCATGAAGCAGCTCCTACTGCTGGCTGTTAGCCTGTCTTGTGGGTTTTTTAGAAAGTAATGGCTTACCTCTGTTTTTTCTCTTGGTTTTGTTTTTTTTTTTTCCTGTTTTTAAACTTGAATAACTATGTACACATCAAGGGGGGTGGGTTGGCTTTTTTTCTTGAAATGTCTATTTATTTAAGCTGTCAGAGGATAATTCTGGTTGAAACACAGTTCTGGTGGATTGCAACTAACATTTAAATATTTAGTATTTGATTTAAGAAATCACATCTTCCATCAGACACTTTCCTTTCACCAGGGATGTGTGACACCTTACTTAGGTCCCTACAGGCTCCATTACTAAAGTTGTCTGGAATCTAAACCTGATCAGGTGTTAGGAGTGAATGGATGCAGAGCTGTCTCTTGAAGATTTGATTTTAAAAAAAAATAAAATCTTTTCTTTATCAATAATGCCGAACAATTACTCACAGCTGAACAATCTCTAGTACTACTATAACCGATTTTCTGGAAAAAACTCTAAGAGTTTACATACAAGTGGATTAAGTTACAATTTAATAGACAATGTTTCTATCTGGCTGTTCCTTGAATGTACTTGTCCTGTCTGAGCTCTGGAAAGGAACGTTGATGAAATCAATACCACAGCTCCTGCTGGTATAGCATGGAATTAACATTTCTGAGAATGGTTAACAGGGATGTGAAGCTCTTAAGACCACATTCTCAGGAAAAATGTAAAAGAAGTTCTAAGTATTTGTGGCAACTGCAAGGCCTACAACAGTATCCAAAACTGGGATTAATCCTACTGCTCTTGCCAAAGTCAACGTGAGTAACCAGTCTGCCAACTGAGTTGCAATGAGAGGAGAAAAAAAACCCTGGTGCTTATTCTTTCAGGTATTCATTTACCAGAAGTGTTCAACAAAGCCATTTATACCCAGGAATAATGACTATTTTATGTGTAGTACAAGTTTAAACTACTAAAACACCCAGTAAACAACTGTCGGGTATTCGTTTTAAAGGCATTGTTGATTTCTTTGTCTTCTGAAACTGTGATGCCATAATGAAAGTGATATCTACAGTTTTGTTTTAAAAGTAAAGCACTCAGATTTCCTTTAGGTACAGGGAAGCAGGCTCTGCACGTTGAGAGAGGTGGGAAGACTCTTGCAGAATATAGTGTAGAGCACCTGTCTTTGTTTAGTAGGAGCCTAAAAGTCTCTTTGATCTGAAGTTATCCTTCAGAACAACCCCTGAATATCTTCTATATGATGGCAGTACAGTAGCCTTACAGAAGAGAAAGGTGTGAAGGCTTTTGTGTTCTCAAGACATGCTCTACTTCAGTAAAAATTCAATGTCATTCCCAAACTCTGACTTCTGTATTCACAATGTAGCAGTTTCATTAAATGTGTAGGTGCTTATCTGGAATTTTACGGCTACTTCATTTTATGACTGCTAGTGTCTCTGTTTTCAGACTGCATATATTTTCAGCTGATAAAGCTATTCTTTCCAATCAAAAGGCTTGAAACTCACTTCTAGGATACAGAGTTAGTAATGTTTGAACAACAGAATTGAAAATAACACAGAACAAGGTGAATATTTCATGAATTACATTTCATGACTAAGTAAAATTAAATATAATGATTGCAAGTGTTGTTGGGATACTAAATTTCAGAAAGTACAAACAAGATCTACTATCTACATGCTGGAACTTGTCAGACCTTGTTCCTACAGTTTAAGCCATGTTTTGTTATAGTGCATTAGAGGCGGGGTTGGTTTTTTTGTTGGCAGTCATCTGAGTTTACCTCGCATAACAAGTCTCAGCCTGTCTGTACCTTTCAAGTATACAGGGAACCACTCACAAGAAAATCCTTGAACTGGAATTCTTCAGAGTTTCAAACTTTTTGCTACTAGGCAGCACAATTTCAAACTGAGCTGTGAGTTGTTCTTCAACTGGCAAGCTTAAGCTATGGCAGAGGAGAACTCTGGAAAACAATCCAGGTTTTTTTAACTCAAACAAGAAAAGCAAATTCTGAAGGAGCAAGTGAAACCTTTTGCACAGTCTAAAGAAAACCTGGGAACATATGGACAAATGGAGTAATATGGCTCAGATAAAACTGAACAGGCCGAATCATCTGTTCAATAGGAGAAAGTTGGGGCTTATTCTGGAAGCAGAAGGGAATAAAGGCAAGCTTCTTTTGACAGGATTCCTGTAAATGAGCATACATGAACCAAATGGCATCCAAATCCCTACCAGGACTGCTTTGTGAGCTAAACCACAGCTTAGATTCTCCAGCACTTTCTCAGCAACTTTAAAATCAGTTCTAAAATTGCTTTCTATTTTCATAACCTAACTTATCTTGTCATTGAGAAATACCAAACTTGGTGATTTACCACATGGGATTTTGCATAACGCAGTTTTACCTCACAATTCTTCATGTCCTTAGAGAGCTTGAACCCTTTCTTGCCGTCACAATAGCAGCTATAACTTCCTGGAGAGTTTACACAGAGTTGACCACAAGCATTTTCAGCACATTCATCAATATCTAGGAGAAATTGAAGCATACAGAAAGCTTTGTGCAGATTATTCATGGCACAGACTGAAAACTAACATGATAAATTAACAGAGTAATGGACAAGATGGGTTCTCTGGACTAGTGTGAATCTAATAGGTGACTGCTGCTGAGTTCAGCTAATGCTAATGGATGTCTCACATGTAAAATTTACAATCCAGAATTACCTGCTGGTTGCATAACACCTAGTAATCTGATATAGGCCTTGTGTGCAGAGCTGAGGAAAACTTGGCCTGATTCGTGAGGGAGTAAGAAGCTGAGCTGTATGGTGGCTAAATTAGTGAAAGAGACCTCAATAAGTCATTATCACTTATGGCAGGAAACCATTCTGGGTCAGATCCCTTCCCTATAGATGCCATGAGAACTTAAGAGTGTATATATATGGCAAATATGTGGAGAAAAGTTTATTCATATAAAACCAAAATGATCTCAGGGCAAAATACCTTTTAAAATAACATACAATCATCTCATAACTAAGTTTCAGACAGCACCAACTTGTGGAGACTGATCTGATTTCAGCTGAGAATCAGCTAAACCATGTAAAGTGACTTCATTTTCCCTTTAGGTGGTATACACTAGATAATTCAGAAATGAAAGGCCATGTAAAAGAACAATGTGACTGTTACATTTCTAAACCAGAAACAATCAAAAATCTCTCCTGCACAGAAGATTCTAATAAGGGTAGTTTTAGGCCTCAAATTAAAGAAACTGCAATACTTGTTTGGAAACAAATGGGCCTTCTAGTGGGGAATAAACAATTCCATTTTAATGTGTGCACTTTAAAAAGTCCGGTTTATACAATGATGGGGATTTTTAAAAAGATTAAAATACTTTCCTGACTTGCGAGCTGATGTTTGGCTGTGGAAGCTACAGTCTTCTGTTGGTGTTTGTGTAATTTCTATCTCCTCCTGCTCCTCACCCGTTCTACCCTCCGACCTTCAGAAGCTGGATGCCCTTTTTATAGGCTGGTCTATTTTGATACCAACTTCCATGTTCGCTCTTTGCATGATCTACTGTGAACTCTTCTGAGTCTTTCTTCTTAGCTCCAGAATGATCACATACCTCTGCTATCAAGCTGAGAACGATCTCCTGCTATGTAGCAGGCTGATGGAATGCAACAATGAGGTCTTCCTCTGCCACCTCTTGGAAAGACTTTCAGTGCCATTTTGAGCTAGCTTAAGCAAGTATAAGAATGTTTTCAGTGCATGCTAGAAGCCAATCAAGTGTCTTGGGCATTCTATTAAAAGCCATAGGATGCAACACCGAAATCTGTAGTATGTATTCAAGCTGCACAGAATTCAGTGTGGCATTAGTACTTTACAGCCAGCTCTGCCACCTCTTGCTCCCATTTCACTAGAAAAGCTCTCTCTTGTAATGGGAGTGAGGGATGGGGGAAAAACCCAGGATAGGAATTCTTTGCATTAAGATCATGATACTCCCAGAAACACGGAGCTCAAAACAACTGCTCTGAACACTCTTCCACTGCCTGCTCTGGGAAGTTCTCTAAGGCTACACTGGGTCAGAAAGACACATGGAAGACCTCAAGCCTTTGACCAGCAAGTGTCGCCAGCATGTTTTCCTGTTCTAGGGAAATGTTTGATGCATACTGGAAGACAGTTCCTAAAATTTAACTAGAGAGTTTGAGTGGCTTTTTGGCTTGTTCAGGCTCTAACTGGTCTTGGGTACGTAGCTGCAAAAAAAGGTTACAGAGGAAATCCATCTGCTTGTCTCTATCCCAAGTGCCTCATTCATCCAAAATGTCAGCTAAGTGAGTAAAAGGAATCGTTAATCTAGGAATATAGTACTGGCTGTTTCTTCAAGTTGATCTGATGTTTTTAAAATGCTTCCTGTGTTGCATCCTCATATAATTAATCAGTTTTAAGTAACAAGCATATAAACTTAATTGTGACTGGTCTGAAATACTTGCTAGTGTGAAGGGGTTTATCGTTGCTCAGATTTGAGAAAGCTGTCCTATCAAAAAGTATTGCTCTGCATGTGCAGGCTCCTGCAACTGCAGAGTACCAATCCTCTACTCATGTTTTAATTCCTATTTCATTTGTTTTTTCCTCTCTTACCAGTAGTACTACTTAGGGGAGTAGTACTCCCAACACTTAGATGGGTTGCAACATCTAAGTGTTATTTTTTGGGTCTTATTCAAACTTCTTCCCATGTACTTTGGAAATAATGCTTGCACGTTAGTTACATGGCAGGATTTGGTCAGTTGTTAGGAAATATTTTGCTGATGCATATGTACAATTGACTGACTCCATTTCCTCCAGCTACAATAGATTGCCTCTTACTCTTTTGTTTGGCATGTGAAGTCCTTTCTATTAAACTGTTTATGGTGTTGATGGGGGCTGCCTAACCCAGTACATTGCAAGCTCAGCTTCGTGAAAGGGGTTCTGCTGTGAAAGCCACTTCCTAATAGCTTCTGTCAACCGGAAATCTGATGTCTGTTTAAAAGTAACTACAAGATAGCGTGTTATGATTTGAAGTCACTTTTGTTGCTCTTGTTTATGCATCCTAGCAAACATGCAAATGAGGCAAAGACAAAATCCCAAACATAACCCAGCCACACTATGCAATGGGCAAGGACAATAACTCCTGGGTCCTCTCCTATCCTGCCTAGTTTCTCTAGAAAAAGTTCAGGTTACGATCATCTGGGCATTTGAAAAGGCCAGGAAATGTACCCAGCCTGAAGCACACCAAGAGGGGAAAAAAAAAAGAAAAAAGCAACCAAAAAAAACCTCCTTCAAACCAACAAAACCCCCCAATCTTATAGCCCGTTTTGCTGTGGAGATGTAAAAGGAAATAAAAAATTTAGCACCTTCCAAGATCAACTGGAGTAGAGAGATTCCAATAAGCACCTCCCTTCCCCTGCCCTTCTTAGAGGAGCATGACTGTGTAGACACTTTAGGAGGCACTGTTCTCTGAGAAAGAGCCTGTACCCCTGCCAGTACTTTAACACCTAGCAGTACAAAAGTAAAACTTCAAGCACTGGTTAATCAGTAGCACTATAGTAAATCTGAGTGCTGAATTCTCTGAAAGCAACAGCTGATTTTGAGCATGTTGTTCAGGCACAGGGCTTGGAGACAGCAACTTACAAAGTTATTACAAAAGCTTATCATGCAGTTTGACAGATTAATTTTCATCATTTAATCAATTATTCAAGAGATCTACACCAGTCTTGTAGGGTTGTAAATTTCCATTACCCAAAAAGAACCTACTGCTCAAGGGTAAAGTCTCCCTCCACAGTGTACTATGGCAGCAGAGTGACAGGCAAGCTTTTTGGATAGGTATGAAGTCTCCTTCCTCAGCAGATGTTCTGGAATTCCTGATCAGTCCAAATGGTAGGATCTCCCTCTGCGGAGCTAATTGTCCTGCTACAGAACTGATGTGCACAGGCTGGAGGGCACCAAGTTTTCTGAGGTTTGTTTTAATCATTTATGCTATAATTATCCTGCTTTTTTTTTTCTTCCAAGTTGCTGTCAGCATCTTTGTGTGTCTGAGCTATTTCAAAGGCTTCCCACAGATCTGTCCAAATGTCAGTCCCACATCATCAAACAGTCAGCAGGAGCTAGTCACACAAACCATGAATCTGAGCAGCATCCTGGGTTCATACAGCTGTTTTCAGTAGAAAGCTAAAATAACTTGGTTTAGGTAGGTTGCTAAGATTATGATAAAGTCAGCCACAAAGGAACTGCATGCCATGTCCTAGAAGGGAGCTACTCTATATAACACCAGGGAATATGGTGGTTTCCCAGAGCATGGATGTGGGTAGGCAGGGTTTTGTGTGTGTGTGTGTGTTCAATGATTCACGTGAGAAGAAGAAACCCTGATTCCTTGCCTCAAACTTTCAGGCTCTGTGCTAGGGAGGGACTAATATGTAAAATAGACGTACCCTGTGCTGTATGATTATCTGGTTCTGATAAGTTTCTTTAAGAGAAGTTCCTCCTTCAGAGAAGGAAGAAGAATATGGGGGAAGATATGCCAAAACTTAGGACGTTCTTTAAAATATGGGTTCAGCTTCTGTATCTAAAATGTATGGCTTCTACGAAACAAAGACTGGACTGTAAAGATATATTCCACTGATAGTGTGTCCCAAAAGCTGGGAATGAAGGACTGTAGCTGCATTCTCCTAGCAATGAGTGAGAGGGGAAAAAACCATTTTTCTATTACACTCTAATTGTATCCATCATCATATAGTTGTGCATAAATGTATGTAAACCTGATTTCTCTAATAAGCGTAATTGAATTTGGCCACTTACATGCAGTATGACAATGAAAAGCTAATGTCATTTAGTATTTATGTAAGGCTACATTCCTGTCAGTTTGCACAATCCTGTCCTTAGACAGGATTTGGTGACTCATTTAATGTGGTTACAAGAAGGTCTAGAAGCTTAGCAGTATAATCCTCCTTCTAGGAGGTAAGACTTTGCTCGTTTTAATGTCCTCATCTTGCAACCTTCTGGAAACCATGTTTCAGAAAGAAAATGCTACTTAAATTTGATTTGATGTGACCCCTGTATCTTCAGAAAGTACTAAGAGGAGTGAGAATTAGATTAATTACTGGGAAGTTTTTCTCATTTCAGTGCATGCAGGGACACAAAATTGTCAGTAATGTTTTATTCCCATGGTAACTGGACAAAGAGCAGACATCTGAATACATAATCGTTATCGCTGTGCACAGCTCTGTCACAAGAAAACTGCATGACAAGCCATGGAGCAAAAGATTCACAGCCAGCAAGATGCTCCTTCTGTTTTGTTTTGAGCAGCATTTAAAATAAAATTCACTGATTTTTTTTCTAGAAAATTTCCCTTCATAGTAAGAGCTTGTATTTCTCTTTTACAACTGAAACAATTCCTAATGTGTGTACTAAACAGAAACTAAACAAGTAGAGGGGAATAAAATATGTTGTAGTACAATTATGTAAATACTTTCAATACTCAAAGAAGCTATTTTATGACAGCCTGTTTATCAAGGGCTTCTTGCTGCTTTACTGGCAGCTAACAGCACTTTTCAACCTTGCTATAATTGAGAACTTTGTCTTGTAGTTCTTCCCTCCAGATTTTAATTTCAGAAAATAACACTCCCAAGGAAAAATTATTTTGCTGCACCTCCTTTTCTCATAGCTCCTTTTCTGGATCTTTAGGAGTGTTATTTTAAATGTGCTGTTTTTATACAAAATCTTTTATACAACTGTCATGCTTTCCTTTCCTTCATGCCTGGGATGGAGATCAGTTCACTCTAATACTATTATTTTTTAGCATAACTAGATACCCCAAGGAAGGATTAGACAACTGAATGTTATTTTAAATGGAATTCAGTGACTCCATTGAAAAGCTTTCTAATACCTGAGATCTAAGGACATATAAATGACAAAGACTGGTCCCTGGCCATGAAGGCTAAATAAACACCTAAATCAGATGGATAAAGACAAGTTTTTAGGGTTTTGAGACGATTGGATTAAACACAGTTTTCATTCCTGACAACTGCTCTCTATAAATCTTCCTAACTCACTTGTGCAGTTTGGAATTGCCAAATAAGTACTTTTAATCACTTTTTCTATAACTTGTCTTGAGTCAGGGGTATGTAACGAACTGATTGACAACAAATATTCCATTGTTATGACTGCAATGAGACTTTAAAACAAGGTAGATAACACTCTAGTAACCTCCAGATCAGCAACACATTGTTTCAAGTTATCTGAAAGAAACATGGTAGCTGGTTAGAGAGCTTGGACAGAATGTCTTCTCTACAGTGGGACAACAGAGCTCCCACCAACTGAGAAAGGTATCTGGCATACAGCAAGACATGGGAGTATACTGTAAAACCCTCCAATGGCTGGGAGTGAGTCATTGCAACTGTATACGCTACATGTCATACAGTCTGGCTGAACCTCTGAAAGAACAGGCAGTTGAGTTATAATGTAATAATTTGAAGGTGAATAAGTATGATACTAGTTAAGATGTTAGAGTTTGGTACAGCAGGGATACCAACAAACAAAAAAGTCCCAAAAAGGGACAAAGGCGGGCATGGGGTGGAGGTAAAGACCTACCTTCACAGTTCCTGGAAGTCGAATTGTATGTGTAACCTTCTGCACATTCACATTCGTATTTCCCCGGGGTGTTCTTACATATGGCTGTCCCACAGATGTTTGGGTGTAACACACATTCATTTATATCTAGAAATACAAACAGGTTATTAAAAATAAGTTTCTCTCTTGCATACGAGCTTTTTCTAAAATTATCCAAAACTGTGCAACCTGACTGAGGCTGCACAGTCTGACTTAGTCTCTTGCTAAGTTTATCATGTTTTCATGGTGTGACGTTCAGAGGCATCTAAAAAGAACTGCATGCCCTCAGTGAAAAATTAATTCTCTGCCTGCCTCTCTTCCTCATTCTCTCATGTGCTCTGGAAAAGGGAGAAAGAGAAAAGGAAAATAGAGAAAGAAACGTTCTGCAGACTTCCTAGAAGTTAAACCAGACTGCATTATAAAATTCTCCCTTAGAAAAAGACATCCAGAAGGATGTGGGAATCCTTTCAGAGTTTCTTACATGCTATGATCAATTCATGTCACTATCGTCCTTTAATTGGCTGTGCTGACAGGTGTTCAAGTCCCTCACTGTCTCTCCATCCCTCAAACCATTTTAGTGCCTATCTTCCATGTTGTTTCAAATTTTTCAATGTCATTTTCAAAATGCAGATGTGACAACTGGATCTATCATACAGTATCAATCTTACTAAGTGTCTTGTAGGCAGAAAAATATCAGATCCCTGGTAGTACCTCAATTCCCACTCTTATACACAGGGGTCACTCTAATTCTCTCTGGTTTTGTGGGAGTTGTAGAAATGGTGCTGCACCAGGAGAACAGATTCTGCCACTGGTTTATTAGGACTCCCAAAACATTTTTTTAAGTCAAGGCTGTCCTGAATTCAGCCCACTTTTCTACAGCTTGTACTCCAAATTCCTAGGTGTATAATTTTGTAGTTGGATGTAATGAAACACTTAAATTCAGTGTATCAAATGACCAAACTAGTACTCTAGGTACTAAGGTATACTAGTATACGTTAATCTTTAATTATTTTTTTTTAACCAACTTTTCCAGTTATCTTTCCAAGAATTACAGAGATGGTAACCAATTTAGCCTTTTGCTCTATTTGACAAAATTGCCATCTTCTGTTCTGGAATTTCTTTGGAAACTATTCATTAAATAAAAAAGAAAGTAACACCAGGAGGGGACACTCAAATCTGGCCTCTTAAGAGTATTTAACAATATCCAAAACTGTTGGTGTACTTCAGCAATAAAACACATGACAATCAATAGAATGAGGTTGTAATTTTTTTTCTAACTGTGCAGTAAGAATTGCTAATTATGTTAATATGTAGCTTTTATCTGGAATGGAATGAAGCATGTAGGTCATGGCCAGTAATAACAGACACAAGCATGTACAGTAAAAAAATTATGCTGGGTGAGTAAACAGGAAATCTTTCTCTCCATTAAGTGCATTTTCAGATTCATTAGCAGTTTCTTCTCCAATGAACTTCAAACTCCCAAAAGAGCAGCATCACTAATTAGGAGTGATTCAGCCTAAACCAGTGTTTATTGGACAGAATTTCCATGGTAACAATGTTAGCTGGTCACACCACTCTTGATTCTTATTTCAACATGCTTTAAGGGTATGTGAAACTGGTTAGTGACCAAAATAAGCTTTACAGAGCTCTAGTAAGGGAGCAGGATCTAATGTATAATCTTTCTCTTCCTACTTCTCTTTTTTTTTTTTTTCAATTGATTTCAACCCACCTCAGTTTTATGATCTGATTCATCATACAGCTGCACAAATGGTTGCAGTGGTGTAAGGCTGCAGGTGGTACGAGCAGTCAAGTTGAAAGCAGGACTACATCTTTCAGAGGCAATGCAAGCTTCTGCTGACTGAGCGTTTATGGAACTACTGGACTGAATTCTTTGCTCTCTAGTCAATACACAATATACTGTCAAGTAATGATGTCTCACTTCCTACCTCCACAAGAGCGTTTATTTGAATGCATGAAGTAGCCATCTTCACACAAACAACGGTAGCTTCCAGGTAAATTAGAGCAGCGTTGGCTGCAGCCTCCATTAAAGTCTTCACATTCATTTATATCTAGAAGGAAAATGAAATAAAAACCTCTGTTCAGGGGGAAGGCATTCATTGACCAACTGTGTGTGAATACTCAAAGATGTGGTACTGTTCAAAAACACTAGAATTATAATTGTGTTCCTGAGAACTAAGGTCATAATGAGATTAGAGACCATACCTTCTTCACATTTTGTTCCTTGCCATCCCGGTTTACAGACACATGTATATTTGGCTTGTCCATCTATGCAATTCTTATATCCATCTTTATGGCACGGCAGAGGGCTACACTGGTTTGAAATTTCTGTGGGATGGAAACATTGGAAATACTTGTTATTTGGGGTTACTCTTCCTTAAGGATCAGTTTAGTCTTTCTTCTTCTCGTCCTCAGATACTTTTCACTGTTCACAAAATAGGAAAGACCTTGATGCATAACACCAATTACCCTACAACAACCTTGTAGCTAATTCTGTCAGCAAGAATTTGAAAATGACTGAGGGAAAAAAAAAAAGCTCCAAACATTACAAATATCCTGTTTCTACTTTAAAGATATGTTCTTATAAAGATCTGGAATGTCATTCTGGGGCATGCTTTTAAAAATAAGTAATGTCCTAAAAGCACAGATAGCAGAATGAAAAGAAAAAATTACTTACTGATGTTCAGATTAAAAAAAGTGGAATGTCTGGCAATGTTCCTGAAGTACAAAACTTGCTACAACTCTGTACCCTAAGGATTCACTGGATTTTTTTAACTGTTTCTTACTTCACTAAAAAGAACTGAAGAACTGAGCCCCATAGAAAATTTAGCTTTCTGTGACTAAGCAAACATTAAAAAAATCTGTTTTAGTATATTTACTGAGTAATCTACTTCAATTTAAATTCTGCTGCAAGTAAATCCAAAGGCTGATAGACCAGTCAAGCTCCAAAGCCATAAAGCACCTCTAGAATAAGTGCTGACTGCCATGTAATATTCATATTGCAGGCCAAGGGACTCCAGTTGCAGATGAAGACTGGCAGAAGAAATGAAAAGAATGGTGTTTATGTGTGGACCCTTCACTGCTATTTCCAACTGTAAGTTCTAGAACTTCCTATTTTGGCTTTTTTTTTTTTCCCCCCTCTTTTTTGATTATTTACTGCTTTTATAAGTCCAGGAATAAGTATGGTATCAACTTGGTATGATCAACGTTTTTTCTAAGTGATATATGTGAAGATACTTTCAAAGTGTACAACTGGGGAACAAACTCAGCTATGTTTCTGAGCAAAAGGCAGTGGTGGCTTGTGAGAGTCTGAAGCGAGAGAAGATGGATTTGGGTGGCAGTGTGAAACATGAGTAGATGGAATGAGGTGAACTGAGGCTATAAAAGGCAGGAAAATTGAGGAAACCAATGAATGAAACAAGGAGATCTGGTGAAATACACTAGAGAAAGAAGACAGGATGGATAGGACTGATGGAGACAAAGGTTATGTCCACAGATGAACAACTGAGACAACACTGCAGGAACAGGAATGTAGCAGCTATTTGTTCCAAAAGTGAGCCTGGTGTTCCTTTTTTCCCAGTTTAGGGTTCCTTTTGACCTACTGTACCCAGCAACACTTTTTGATAAACACTTGTGACAACAACTAAATGTCAGAAGATATACTCAGGCTGTAATATAAAGGGTAGGGGGCAAGAAATGTGCTGTGGTACCTGTACGCTCTGCCACTCACAGGCTCTAGTATCTAATGGATGTGTCATGGTGAGCTGGATAGCTGCAAATACAGGGATCTCTTTTTTTAAGTGCTTATTTTAAAAAGCAATTAAGTATGCAAATTTATGGGATGTGGACATTTGGAGACTTAAAGATGCAACTTGGATTAGCAAAGTATGAAAAAGGGTCTTCTATTCCTGTAAAAATTTTCTATTTCCTTCCTAGATGGGAATTACAAAGTCAATTTTTATAATTGTTTACCAGAAATGTGTCTCTACATATGTGTGGCTGTGTTCTGAAATAAGCATTTTAACAAATATGAAAACTATGACATTATTTTTCAATTGTTTGCATTGTTATCTTTGTTATCTGTTTTTTCAGCTTGAGATTCAAACTGTATTATTATAAATTCACTCTTTGAATTATTTAATTATTTCTCCTTAGAAAAATGTTATTTTTCATTTTGATAATATGAAATAATTTGGATCAGTAAGTGCAGAAAGTCGAAACTTTAAAAAAAATCTGTTAATAGCAGTGTCACAAAATATTTGTCACAATGAAAACACATTTTAAAACATGGTATGCAGTTTTAATGGGAATTTTCAATTCTACTTCTAGAAGTTGCCCTTTTCCAGAACTGTGTATAAGGTTCACTCAAAATTTAAGCCCTAGAAAAACTTGCAAGTTTCATGCATGCTCTCCTTTACCCTGGCGACTGACCAATAGGGAACAGTTTATTTGATTTTCCACTGTGAACCCAAATGGAGAAGAAATACAACGACTTTCAAGTAAACTAGTTGTTTTCACTGGGTAATACTGAAACACTGCACATTCACACAACTCTGCTGAATCCTTTCCTCCCAGGAGCTCTAATGAGAGTGAGAACGAGGGGTATGCATGGGAAAACATTTCAGTTTGTGACAACAGTCACGCTGGCCAAGTGATCTGGAAAATATGTTCTGCCATGACCTTGTGCAGTGTAATTATTAAGGAGGGTTTTTTTGCCTTCCATTGCCTTCAATGACAAAGATGGTGTCAGATGGTTAAGGATAAGTATCCCTATTCAAACTACCTGAAAACTTCTATGATGTAACCAGGCTGTAGAGGTTTAAGAGGCTTAGAGAGATGTTTCAGCTGTGACAAGCAGGGAATATGGTACAGGTTGCTTCCCGTGAATTTACTAGAAAAGACACAAATCACACTGAACTTATGAATGTATAGGCATCAAAGAGAAAAGATTTGAGCTACATTGCAAAGTTCATTCTTTGTGATCTCCTTGTGGGTGGAATCAAAGGTCATGTCTTCCAGCTGCCACTTTGTCAGCTGGCAGTGTTACCCACTTGGTGAAGGTACTGAGCACTGGCACCAAGGAGAATTACCCAGATGGCTTCTTCCTTAACTGACAGAACAGGACTTGCTAGACGCAAACAGGTAGGCGTGAAAGACATGGCAGAGTGCAGAGGGTATGCTAGGGAACGTGGGTGGGTTGGTGTAGGGCACTTCCAAGCTTCCAGAACAATTCTGCCTTACATTTTGCAGTTAATTATGGGTTTTTCTCCCAGCATATTTATAAAGTTAAACACAGTCACACTACTTGCTCTGAAAATGCACACAATTTATTTTTTTTTTTTGGTGAATTTCTGTTCCAGAGTATTGGGTTTGCCAGAGCTAAATGGAGAGTTTTCTCTCTTTCTGCCTATGTGAATTGCTTTCTGGCCATGTTATGTGTGTGCTGATAGATCTGAGTGCATTAGGTACAGTGTCGAGCAGCAGCACTCACCATTGACGCAAGCCCTCAGGTCAGCTGGAGAATCTTGAGTAACTGCAGTAACCCTGAAGACCTCTGCTCGATGGGAGGCAAGGCAGCCTGCAAATGCAAACCCACACAATCTGCTTACAATACAAACACTCATTTAGGCTGGAATTACAACATCTTATGCATGACATCTTCAAAGAGACTGTTCTCACAGCTTGAATTAGAAAACTTGCCTGGGCATATTCAGGACAGCTGATCACAGACCAACCTTCTGAGTGCCTGTGCTAGGATCTAAGCACACAGAACTGCCTGGGAGCTACTATGCATCACAGTCAGCACAGAAATCATCCAAGCGCTATGGGCAGAATAACTAAACTAGTATTACCCAAATAAGACCAGGGAATTGTATACCAGAGTTGTTCAGGCTTTTTGTACTTACTTAAATATCTGGGATAGAAATACTCCTGCAGAAAGACAAGAGAAATAAAGAGTAAGAAAAAATTAAGGTAGGTAGAATTACAGCGAATATATTACTGCATATGTGCTAGAATATGTGGTATTAAAACTACAAAAGCAGAAAAAAAAATAAAAGGTCCCTTTGACTCATAGAATATAGACCAAGTTTCCTATATTGCTACTGTTTAGGCTAAGACAGGAAGTTATTTAATAAACACAAGACTCAGTGGAGAGATTCAGATACTACTGTGAATTGGACACTTTCAAAGTGAAGGCAATGAAAATGAACTGGGTGTCACAATTACTTTGAATAGTCTCTTTTATTGGGAGACTCTTGCCCAATGTTGTTATTGGATGCAGAGCAGCCTTCTTTATTTCTCTTTGTCACTCTTAAATAAACAAAAAAACCTGGAATAGATTGGACATCCCACATGCAATTCATTCCAAATACAGTGAAAAGTGTTAACAGAAGAAAAAATTTTTAAAATATGTATTATTGATCACTGAAACTATTTAAGCTTAACAACCAGTATATCCAAATACATGCAATGTTATCAAAGACAGAACATGGAACTGCCATAGTCAGCAAAACAAGAATTAATTTTGACTAGTATATTTTGTAATAAGCCTTCTTATAGCACAAAGTCGAATAAAATTAACCTCATAATAAATATTGTGAATCAGGAATGAACTGAGGAACAGAATTCTCCCCAGTAGGGAAAGAGCTTGCAGCAATATGTCCAATCCCTTCATTAAAGGGGTTGCACTGCCATGTATCTTCTGTGTAAAATTTTAATTGAAGTCAACAGGGTTTCCCCACATGGAATTCTTGCAGACAATGGTGGTTTAAAACTGGTGATCCATATGAGAAATTAAAATAATATCTACTCAACTAATCTCTTTGCTAATACAGCCTTTATTATTAATTGTGCCTGTTCTATACACAAAAGAATTTCATAACAATCCTTGGTTTGCATGGCGAGGTTCTTTCAGCTTTGCAGTATGAATTCTACGTGCTTCCTGCCTTCCCTCACCTCAGAACTACTATCTACCTCATAAATATTCATCAGATACTTACAGTTTCAGGATTATTTTCAAAGATTTCCCTGGCTTCTTCCTTGTTACATAGTTCTTCAATGCACTCTCTTTCTAGATTTCCCTTCTTACTTTCTTCCATAAAAGAATTTGCTCGACGTTTCCTCACAAGGAACTGAGAGGCATACTGCTGGGATAAAACTTTGTAGAAACAAAAGAGTTCTGTTGATGTTTATTTTGAAACAGCTGAAAAACACAGTAAACACTAAAAAGAATTATAATCTAACACAGAAATCTGATTTAAATGTTTAATCTGGAGTTACTGATTTCTATCATTTTGGAAAACGTGGGAAAAAAAAATCCCAGGACTCTGTTTTCTCTATCTGGAATAGCTGTTTCTCACAAAAAAATCCTGAGTCACCAAAAAAAAAAGTGTGCAATGTTGTGCCTCAAGCATAATTTAAATGTCCTGCTCAGGAGAAGATTATTTTTTTTTTAGCAAAGTCAGATATGTAAGCAACAAGTGGAAAAAAGCTGTGAAGCCTTTTAGGTTACTGGTTTAGTGGTCCAGGAGTAAATATTCTGATCTTGTTTAACTTATGTGAGACCAAAAATGTGTCTTATAAAATCAGGCTACCTATTATATATGTAGTTAACATAAATGACAGAACTCTAAAGAAACAAGACAAAGCAAAAGGTGAGAGTAAGATCCTGAGAAATATCCGGGCAGACGATGTACAAGTACGTTCACATTTTACTAAGAGAAAATACAATCCTAGCTAAATTTATTTTTCAGATCCATCACCATATGTTATCACTTAATTATCACATATCTTATCACAGTCATATTGACTCATACACACGTGGTGAACCTGTTTGCTTCCATGTTCTTCATAAAGTACAAAACACTAGAGGAACAGCAACTAAGTTTGACTGTCATCTTAGTTTAATTTTTGGACATATGTTGTGATTGAGAGAAAAATGGATGACCATAACTGGAAAAAGTCCAGCTCAAAGGGTTAAAGAGCACAGCTGATATATGTTAACCAGAGAGCACCACACTTCTACACCTGCCCTTCTTTTATCAGACTTTACACTGCTTAACCTCTCAGACTAGCACAACTGTGTAAGGGTCATGACACCACAGCATTACATACATATTCACTGCTAGTCTGTGAAGAGGATCAATTCAAGCAGACACAGTCAATTCAGCACCGCTTCTGAGCGGGTAATTCCTCAAACCCAGAGTGCTTTTATGAGACATGCCAGCAGCCAGGTACCAGAGAACAGCCTGCCACTGCCCGTGCGCTATCAGGAAAGAAAACAACTTAGAAGGCTTATTAGAAAGAGCAGCTAAGAAGGTCCAGAAGCAGATGTGAGAATAGCTTTCAGGTGACACATGTAACCAAAACCATACCGCTCTAAACACGGGGAACACAACCGAAGCTCACTGAAGTGCTGCAACACAGGATAACTCCAGCAATTTAACTCCAAACTGATCTATTTCTCTTCATACTGGTAAGACTAATCTTTCAGGTAAGCCAACAGGGAAGATTCCCTGAACCTAAGGTGGATGTACTGCAGCATACCTTCGAAGTTTTGAAGCACACCTTTATGTCCAGGAGCAACTAGCAAGTTGTTTAGAAACACAGGGAGAAGTCAGCTTGTGCCCTTTCCCCACTGCTAAGTAAATGAGCAGGTAGCAGTATGGTCCTTAAGGAACCACTTCTTCTTATAAATATACGGTGGTCTTACTGGAGAGTTGAAAGAACTCTGTAAGGTGAAGACTGATCCTCAGGGAAACTCCTTAGAAAAAGAGGAGTCTGATCTTCCTGAGGCCCCACGTTCAGAAATTCTTGCCACAAAAGAAATGATTCAAGCCTGCTTTCCTCTTCTGATGTTTTCCACTTTGACAAATCTTAAGGTGCCACAAGCACATCTCACAGCTCTGGATTTGGATTCCCCAGTTGTTCATACAGAAATCAGGAGGTGAAAGGAATTAGTAACTGCTACAACTGTGGATCTCCTAGACCTGTCCTCTCAACCCATGAGCCTGCCACTTGCACATCACCTGCTCAAGGAGTGGCAAAAAGCACAGTGAGACCACAGGACAAGGAAGGCCTCATGAGAGCCTCACCTCTGAGCCCTAACGGCACTAGAAAGCAGAAAAGCTTTTTGATAATTTATCACCAACAATTGCTAGTGTCACTTTAATTAATTTGGGTAAATGGCTGTGTGTGTCATTATATAAAGGCAGACTATTAAGAAGGATGCAGAAAGTCCATCTGTATTGAGGAAACAGGAGCAACAACACAAAAAAAAACCCCCTAACATTGCACTTGCTATTTTATTTGTGTTGGAGGTTACTAGCAGCACAAGCATGCTGACATAGCTTTGGGGCAGAGACTCTGTGGTACAGATGAGACCAAATTCATAGCTGATTCGAAACAATCTTGTTTTGATCTTTATCTGCATCACTCCCTTTTGACAGTTTATCAGTAAACAAAATACAAGAAAATTCCAAGTGTGTGCGGTGTTCTTGAGGACATTACACGAGATATGATACTTCTTACCTCGTGTTTTCAACACAGCGGGGTAATGGAATCAGGTCTATTCCCTACATCACAGCAGTTCGCCCTTCTCTGAAGCTTATTTCCTATGACTTTCAAGTAAGACATAATTCAATGCAAATTCCGTATTTTTATTTCAAATATTTGAATTGACATGCTTAAAATGAGTACTGCATTTATTCAACTGTTTTTTCCTTACAAAGACTATAATAGGACTTTCATTAAAAAAAAAACAAACAAACCTCACTGCTGCTCCTGACAGTTTGATTACAGGAAACCATCCCACTTCTGACCCGGCCAAACCAAGTTAACCCTTCATGAACTCAGTTTGTTCCATCTGATTATCACTGAAGCTGCATGGAAATCTTAGCCATGATTTCAAACACTGTGCAAACACTGTTCAGTGATTACTTATTAAGCACTTGTTTGGATGTAACTCAAGTGAAAACAAAAAAAAAAAAGGGGGAGGGGGAGGAGAGGATGAGGTGCAGGGTTCTTACAGCTGTTTCGTAGTGCAGATGCAAACAGGAACCTGCCTTAAGTGGGCTTGTTAAACATAGCTGAAAGCTGCTTCCCTAATACCCCAGCTGCAGAAAGCAGTTGTAGCTACTAGTGTGCTCTCTCAGAAACTTGGAAGACCCAATGAACTGAATAAAAAGGATACATGGTGCCACTGTAGGAAGCGGTGTTATTTGTACTGCTGCTTTACTGCAACCAGCTCTGTAATTCCAGCGACTAGTCTCTTGGAATGCTCATCAGTGGCATGAGCTTTATGCAGTCAACAAAATAAAGCAAGCCAACTGCTACCATTTGCCTGTTCCTTCTCCATTTTATCCAAAACTTGTCCCTCACTTGGACCAAACACAGCTGCACTAAGACTAGCAGAGAAGCAACTTTTCTTTGCAATTATTGAATGGTATGAGCTACACTATTAAGTTCTATCTGCTTTTAGGGTTGGGTTTGGGTTGTTTGTTGGGGGTTTTTACCTGTCCCAGAAATCCCTGGCATTTTTTGGAGCCAAGGGTAGGAAACTGAACCACACTAGGCACAGAGATTTTGCATGAACAGGACAATTTCTAACTTCCTGCCGCTCATCAAAGAGAAAACCGACAAGTTTCCTATGCGGTGGGGAAGATAAATGGATCAGAAAATGTGATGAAAACAGAGAAAAGAACATGACAAAAGATTTATAGATGATTTATTTCAGGACCTGTTATAAAATGAACTTTCATCTTTCCATACCGTTCCCTCCATGGTCAGAATCGCTAGCACTCAGACAGAGTCAGAATAGTAAACATTAGTTTTTGCTTCTGCCAGTTTAATCATTAGTAAACCGTGTCAGAAACAGGGTTACTCTGAGCTGCAATTCTGCTTGTTCCAGATACGTACTGTCCTCCTTCAGTACTAAGCTCAAAGACTTTCACGCCGAAGACATACGCTTCGATTTTTTGGTTTGTACGTGAAAGCAAGTAGATTTCGCCTATGATTACGTCCGAACTGATGAGGCTGGCATGTCTGCTTGCCTGGACTTCACAATACCATCACTCTCTCCCGGGCTACTTTCCTCCTAAGAGAATCGAGCGCTATTGGAAGGCACGCTTTCCCTTGAGCTGCAGAGCTGCGTTTCGGCCGCGAACTGCTTCAGGGCAGCGTCCAGCTCAGCTGCCCCAACAGTTACGCCGGGCTGGCTGCGAGAAAGCAGCCAAGCCCGGCGGGACCAAGGCGCCCCACCAACGCGGTGGCTCCCGCGGCACCGACCTGGGAAGGGAGGTCGCCGTGCACCGGACCGGTGGGGAGGGCCGCCCCTCGCCTCGGTGCTGAGGCAGCCGGCTGTGGCACCCCCTTCGCCACGCCCACGGGGGACAGCGCCGGCCCCGGCGAGCGGATCGTCGCGGGATCCCTCGACCCCCCGCGGCACCCCCGGCACTGAGGGGTGGGCGCTTGGGAGCGCGAGGGGCGCTAACAGAAACCGCCCGCGCGCCCGGGCCCCGCTCGCCCCGCACCCCTCCCGCC
This sequence comes from Hypotaenidia okinawae, assembly GCA_027925045.1. Lineage (NCBI taxonomy): Eukaryota > Metazoa > Chordata > Aves > Gruiformes > Rallidae > Hypotaenidia > Hypotaenidia okinawae. The sequence goes on from BSDF01000001.1 coordinate 98,923,963, forward strand.
TCGCCTCACTCACAGGTCGCGGCCTCAGCGAGGGCGATGGCCACCGCCAGGCCCGCCAGCAGCGGGAGGCACCGCCTGCCCCGCGGCCTCATCGCTACCGGGGGGCGGCGGAGATCGGGCACGGCGCCGTGGCTGCGCGGCGGCTCCTCTGCGTGGCGGGGCCGTCGAGCCTCTGGGGGCGGGAGGGAGGGGCAGCGGGGCGAGGGGGCTGGGCCGCGGCCGGGCAGCGTTGCCCTGCGGGAGCGTCAGCAGGGCGCTGGGGGCAGTGCCGGGGGGGCGCGGGCGGTTCGAGCCGGACTCCCGACCCGACGCGCCAAGGGACAGCCCCGGCGGCGATTGCCGCTGGGCACGCGGGGCTCCGCGGGCATCCTCCCGGGGAGCGTCTCCCGGCGAGCGGAGTGGCGCAAACCAGGCTGAGCTTCGCACCCGCAGGAGGGGCAAAGCGGGGCCGACAGCGCCCGGGCACCGGTGCCGTGACCGTGGGGTCGCGCCGTTGTTTACTCTTGGGCGGGCAGGGGGGTGTCGAAAGGAGCGTCCTGTCCTCGCCCCCTTACAGCTGACTGGCTGATCCTCCGCCGGCTCCGAGGAAGTCGCCCGCTCCTATTGGTTAGCTGCTGGCCTGTCCGCTAGCGCCTTTCTACCAGAGCATCGGCGTCGCCTGCCTCCGCGCCCTGCTGCCGCTGATAAGTTTGTCCTATTCTGTGTCCCGTTACCAGTAACCAGGGGTTACCGGCCTAGTTACGCGTCCCCGCTGCCTCGGAGATCTCAGCCTCGACCAATGGGCGGCTTCGCGTGAGCTGGGCTCCGGGCACGTGACTCTGGAGCGGCCGCGTTGGGCTCAGCGCGGCGGCGCCGAGGGGAGGGACGCGGCGGTCCCCACCTCCCCTTTTCCGCGTCCGGGCGCGGCCTCCCGTCACCCGGGGCGACGCTAGCCCCGCCGGCAGGCACCGTGGCGGGGACGGGCGGCGCGGCGCGGAGCCCCCCGGGGCGCGGGCGGGCAGCGAGGAGCCGCTAGCGCTGGGACTGCGCGGCGTCATCGCATCGCGCCTCCGCTGAGCGCTCGGTAAGTGCTGCCGCGCGCGTCGGGCTGAGGCGGCGGCTCCCGGGGGCTGTCGTCCTCCGCCGGTGCGAAGAGGCCGCTTGTGCGGTTCGTCTCGGCCCCGCCGGGGCGTGTACTTCCAGAAGCGGCGTTAGCGGCAGGCGGGCTGCCGGCGGTGCCGCGGGAGAGGCTGGCAGAGAGGGGGCAGAGCCGGCGCCCGGGCGCCTCGCGGTGCGTGCCTTCTGCGGGGGTCTGCGCCTCAAGGGAGGGCCCGGAGTAAGTCTGCTCTCGGCGGGGCAGTGGCGTCTCTCGGGCGGGCTGACGGGTGAGGTCCGTGCGGCGAGAGGGCGTCCCCGCCGGGCTCGGGCCGAGCGTCGTGCTGGGCCCCCGGCCGGCGGAGCTCGGGTCGAGCTTGTTGCAGCTTCCGCGCCTGTGTCGCCACGGGGAACACGCCGGTGTGTGATCCGCAGTGTTTGGCTGCCAGGTTATAAGCCTTGGACCAACAGGGAGTAGACTTTCATGTTGTTTTTTCTAAACGAAAACATGCTGCTGCAGTAGAAGACACAAGCAGAGAAAACGTGCCTAAACCAGAGCTTGGGCTGCTGCTTCTTTTTGGAAATGGAAGCAAAGTGGCAATGTGGCTGGAAAGTGCAAAAACTCATGGATAGTAGTCTTGTAGTAACCATTCTTTACAGAAGAACTGATAGAATCAGAATCTCCTGAGTTGGAAGGGACCCATAAAGCTCTTAGAGTCCAACCCCCTGGCTTCACACAGGACCAGCCAAGTCAGAGCATGGGACTGAGCGTGTCATCCAGATGCTTCCTGAGCTCAGCCAAGCTCCATGCTGTGACCACTTCCCTGGGTAGCCTGTGCCAGTGCCCAGCCACCGTCTCAGGAAAGAAACTCTTCCTAATATCCAGCCTAAACCTCACCTGTTGCAGCTTCATGCCGTTCCCTTGGGTTCTGTCACAGGTCACCAAAGAGAGGAGATCAGTGTCTGCCCCGTCGCTCCCCCTCGTCAGGAAGCCACAGACCACGATGAGGTCTCCCCTCAGTCTCTTTTTCTCCTGTCTGTAAAACCAAAGGATGGCCCTAACCAAACTGATGGCCCTAGAGCTTATTTCTCACAAACACTTGTTTGCTTCAGTCTCTCAAGGTGTTACAGTTCTCACTTACACTCCATGCAGCTGTTAACTACGCTACAATTTTGGCAGAGAGGATGGTGTTCAGATTTTTGCTGAATCTGCCTTCTTTGCTGCTCGATTGCTTGGTTTGCTCTTAAAATGTAATGCAACACAACTAAAGTACTGTGATCTTATAATTAATTCAAAGAACTCAAGCGAGGAACGTCACAGTAGGAAGTTAAATAATTAAACTTTATGAGGAGGGTCAGATTTAAATGGTTTGTTAAATTGCGTTTTAAAGAGAGAACTTGATAACAACAACAAAAAGTACTCTATAAGAGCCTCTACTAGAGGCAGGACATTTAATGTAAACTCTGAAATGTGTAAAAGGTGCTTGCTTTGTGCTTTAATATGAAAGTACATAAACTTCTTCATTTGATCACTTTGGATGCTGGTACCCAGTAGTTTAAATCTCATAACAAGCAGGCTTCTATGTAGTTCTTGATCTATATCAAGAGGGTAAAGAGTTAACATATTTCTCTCTCATGGTTTTTCTCGGTCTCTGTAGTATGCTTTTTCTGTTCTTACCTAAAAATGGTATCTTTGACATTCTTAGTCTTTTATACTTGTGTTGACCTGCCAGCGAAATGGTATACTAGCTTAACCACACCGTTTTACTTACTTCTGAGCTTGTGGGCATGAAGAGTTCAAGCTGACAGATATAATATCTGGAACAACTTATGAATTTTGTTAATGCAACATATAAAATAGATGCAGTATGCTCCATAAATATTTCAGATTTTTTTTTTTTAAACCTATTGCTAGTTCAAGGAATGCACTCTCTCCGGAATAGCATAGGGCAATGTGATTTGCCTCCCTACCATAATTTTTTAAGCAGTGTTTCATGCCCTTTCTTCCTATAGTGGTATATTTCTGAAATTTTTAATCTTATTTGTCACCTCCCCCCATCCTATCCCTGTAGGGTTATTCATTTAAACAAGATTCCTCTGCTGTGACACAGTTATCCTTTGGCCTTCACTCTTTAAAGAAAAGTTGTCTTCATCTCATGAATCTCATTTTAATGCTGTGCACCATTTCTGCACTTCAGAGCAGGAGGCAAGGTGGGAATGTGCTGGAAAGTGCAGAAACTCATGGATAGTAGTCTTGTAGTAACCATTCTTTACAGAAGAACTGATAGAGAATCTCCTGAGTTGGAAGGGACCCATAAAGCTCTTAGAGTTCCAGCCCCTGTCCGATTTTGTGACAACTTGCAAATCTAGGCAATCAGTATGATACAGGAGGGAAATTGTTCTGTGATCCTGCTCAGGCACTGAAAATGTTACACTTTTGTCAGTGTATTGTTCATTGAGCTGTTACATTTTGCTTTTCAGTGGAACTAGCTGAAAATGTGTGTAGCCATGTTCTCAAAGTCAGCTTTGCGTGTACTCACTTGTAGGTTGAGGCACCATACTCTGTTGTGCGTGAGGGTTTTCTTATTTTTCAGAATACTTGTAATAGTTGTACTCATCCTGCTCTCCTTTTTATAAACTTACCTTTTCTTCACTAAGCTCTCCTGTGGAGAAGCTGTCCTCAGGTGCTCTTTTATAATGGAATATAAATATTTGAAGAGTATCTGTTGTCTCTGCTGTGGAAGAAATCTGACCTGTTTCTGACACTGAATGATGGTAGATCAACAGAAAGGCATCATTGAATACAGCAGCTCATCAGATCAGTTGTTGTTCTTAGTTCCTACCTATATAAATTGTCTAAACCATCATAGTTTATTAGGGGCAATATATATTTGTTAGGAATAGTTCCTTAACTTTTTCCCACTTCCATTGATTTTGATTGGGAAGATAACAATTTTGAAAAGTTACCGTATTTAATTATTCAGTTTTCTGCATAATTTGAAATTACCTTGCTTTGAGGCTAGCTATCATTTAAAACATGAAAGCAATAAAGCAATGTCTCAGTTTTGGGTTTGTTTGGGGTTTTTTTTTTGAGAAACAAACTTTAGGAAACTTGCAGCAGAATTTAGAGTGGCACTGCTCTCAGTTAATCTGCTTATGGAGGCAGGTGGGGAATATCTGCATACATCTCAGCAGCTCTGGTATGAATCTATATTCTTGAGCTTAAGATGCTGATCAAAATGAGAGCAAGGGTTGTGATAATCTCTGGAGGAGAGATCAGTATGTCATTAACTGCTATCCCCTGTATTGGGATATATTATTCCCCTATTCCATAGTTTATCTTTCTCCACTCCTGTACCTCTTCCCCAAATAAGAACAGTTGATGATCACTTGGGCCCCATATCTGGAGGCAATCACTCGGGGCAGGGGAAGTAGTGTGTTGGATAGCTGGATGCCAAGACTTACTTGGGTTGAGCCATCACTGCACTCAGCTCATCCTTCTTCGGTTTGAGTGGTTCCTGCTGTACTGTTCCTGTAAGGTACAACTCAAATTATGGGTTGTTTCCCCCCAGGTTTAAATCTCATTAAGATACATACTGAATTTCCCCATCCTTCCACATTACCCACCAAGTGTACTTGGGTCCTTGAGCAAAGATAATCCCACAATTGGTTTTGCTTTTTCCCAAGGGAGGAGCAACCCACGTTGCCTTTCCCAGCCACTTTAATGTATGGTAAAGTAAGCAAGCTCAGTGATCCACACGGTAACCTGCCAATTAACAGCTATAATGTGCTCAGATTAAAGCTATCACTATCTTGAGCCCCATCTTGTGCACTGAGAAGGACTGTGGTGGGTTGACCCTTCCCAGCACCTAAAATTGCGCCCAATGACTTGCTGGATGGGGAGAAGATGGAAGGTGAAAAGACTTGTAGATGGAGATAATGGCAGTTTAATGGGGAAAGCAAAAGCTGCATACTCAAGCAGAACAAAAAGAGTCCAATTGCTACTGCCCATCAGCCACTTTCTGGAAAGCAGAGCCTCAGCACACTTAGCTGCTTGGAAGACAAATACAGTAACTATGAATGCACCCCCTTCCCCCTCTCTTCCATTAGCTACTATTTGCTGAGCATGACATCATATGGTATAGAATATCCCTCTGTCCCATTTGGACTAGCTGTCTTGGCTGTGTCCCCTCCCAACCTCTGGTCTTGCTGGGTGGCGGAGAGAGCTGGAAAGAAAGCCTCCGGACTGTGTAAGCACTGTCCAGCAATAGCCAAAATATTCCTCTGTTAGGAGCAGTGTCTTAGCCAGAAATACAAAGCACAGCATCATACAGGGTGCTGTGAAGAAAATAACATCCAGACTCGGTATATCGTCTATTCGTGGTTGTGGATTTGAACTCATGAAGTAAAATTGCCCTGAGCTTGCTGGTGAAAAGCCTTTACCTGGACCGCTGCTGCTGTTTGCAGTAGGATTATTGTAGCTATGTAACTAAGGGAGTTTTAAAGCTTTTGCATCTTTGGGCACTTGACTTGTGTGGGCTTTACTGGTTCGCAGCTAAAGAAAGAAAGAAATAAACATGCACACAATCACAGAGCTATTTCCCATTGTTTGTTCCACAGAGCAACAACAGAAAGAGAAGTATTCTCTGTTTCTGTCTCCTGCTTGAAGAGTAAGAAGTGGGATTGTAAAAATGATGGAAATGCTTGATACTTCTATTTAATTTAATGACAATTGCTAGATATTAAGTTGCCAGTTCCTCAAAGTACTCACTAGAGAACCCAGTTTCCTTATTTTAGTGTGAAAGAAATGGACAGTTAATGAATATACTTAATGGGTAGGACATTCTTTGTTTGCTTTTAATGTCTTACCCTGTTGTGTTCTTCCAAGTCTTACTCATGCTTGAAATTGGCCCTTAGTTTCTGTCAATCAGCAGAGCTGTGGGATGTGTTAGCAAGGCAAGCATTGGAATTTTGTTGAGTCTTACTGCTCCAACTTACAGGTTTCCCTATGTGCAGTGGTCTTGCAATATTATTTTGTATGAGTACTGTGTCGTTGCTGTCCAGATGCATAAAAGGGGGCAGATGAAGTGTGAGAAGATGGCAAAGTGAAAGATGCAATGAAACTGACATGGGGGCTGACTGAATATGACACTCTCAGAACACACAGGCTGCTGCTGGGGAAATGGATTGCCCTGGTTATACGTAGGGGCTGCTAACAATGTATTTTATTTTTTGAGTGATTTTTTTTCCCCCATCTTTCTAGCAGTGACAGGACAACATCTGGGCCTCTACAGTTCTGCAGTCTCTCTCCCAGTCTTCTTGGGTTGTTCTGGCCTGTCCACGTTGTTTCTGTAGCTTTCATGGCTCTGGATGGCTAGTGAAGGAGGATGTTCAGTCTAATGGCCAATTGCTGCAGCTGGTTAAAACGGTGGCAGGAACCTGTCAGGTAAACTTGGGAAAGTATTTTATGTTTCTGTGCTGACCTTCCCAAACTGTATTTCATGTCCTCTCACCTATGATTTACTTAGTTTGCTATATAATATTGTTTTAGGTTTCTTAATTCCAATAAAAATCTGTCATTTTTTTTCCCAAGAGAGAATCAATACATCTTCTGAACTTAAAAATGAAATGTTAATCATCTCTATTTCAGGTACTTTGTTTCTGACTTCAGGAAAGTATAAAGTTCAAAACAGTGTCCTTTGCATACTCTTTCCTCAAATTGAACATTATAAGGTGATGCTAGAATCATAGAATGCTTTGAGTTGGAAGGCAGTTGCAGTTTTAAGACTGAAATAGCAATGGTTTCCATATTCCTTCACTTAAAGGGACATAAAATGGAGCAAATTCCTTTGACTCCTCTGAGTCTTTGTAAATAGAAGGAAAAATTGAGGTATACACATAGTTATGTTTTTCCTATTGCTTGCATAAAAGTCTGTCCTGATATAAATTCTAACCTGTGTACCAGTTTGCTAGGGTATTGTATGTACTTAACACCACTGCTTACACAGAATCACAGAATGTTAGGGGTTGGAACGGACCTCCAAAGATCACATTGCTCCTGCATGAAACAAAGGCACCATCAGGACCAGTGCTGCTTATTTACAGCATCTGATGCTGCCTACACAGGTGTTGTATACTCTGTAGTTCAGATGCAGTTGGGTTAGAAATAAATTTATGAGCACAACTTTGAGGCAGAGAGATGGTAAAAATATAGGGGAATGGAAATTAAATTACAGAAACTGTTAAAGAGACCATGACCACACTGAAAAAAAAAAAGGATAAAATTTATAGTACCATGAAATTAAATTTCAGCAAGGAAATGTAACTTGAAAGCAAAATTATTGTTTCATGTGAAATTTACAGCACAACAGACTTCTCATGTCATGCCTTGTTCTGCTGTTCTGTCTAATCAGATGGTTTGACATACTGAACACTAGATACTCAATTGTAACAGTGCCTGCTACTTTGTCTTTTGATACCTGTTCTTTCTACTACTTTGTGATAAACTTGCTATGCATGTATTAAGAAATTTAATAAAGCGATATCTAGCTAAAGGGGAAAAAAAGATTTGAAATGCCTTCTTTTCTTTTTTTTTTCCTTCTCTTCATGGAGGAAGGTGACACTAATAATGGTGGGTCTTGACAATGCTGGTAAAACTGCTACAGTCCGAGGAATTCAAGGAGGTAAGCAATAAATATGTTTATCATCTAAATGTAGCATTGAAAGAGACAGTATAATTACTAATTTTTCATTACTTTAATATAAAAATATTGTTTCATCTCTTTATCTCTTCCCTCCTATATTCTTGAAAGGAAATTTTGGTAGTTGTACCACCAAAAGTGGTGCGAGTGTGGTTGCCAAAGCAAGTATGTCACGGACATCATTGTGTGAAGAATTAAGGGGTCTTAGCTTTCAAACATAAAGATCCTGATTTTTGATGTCTGGCAAGTCATGTTAGGGGGACTTAAAGTAGGTGCTCTCAGTCATGTGCTTTATGCTCAGAAGAAATAGCAGAGCAAGCTCTGTGTTGGCTCATTGGTCACTGCACTTAACATCATGCTGAGCCAATGTAGACAAAATCGGCAGTAGTTCAACAAAGTTGATAACATTCTGCTACATCTTTTTCAAAGGTGGTAGTGTGGTGTAGAGGCAAGGTAGATAGTATGAAAAGAGCTGCCTCTTAAAACATTGCACCATGCACATTTAGTCTGTTGAGACAGAAAAGAGTAGTCCATAAGGGCATTTAATTATCTTGGAAACACTAAGACCAGGTGTTCAGGGTACCTTGGTGCTTACATGCCTTGAGTTGATCACTGTATTGTTAACTGTGCAAACTGTTAAATTGCAACAAATTCTGTCCTGGGATCTTGCTTAGGTTTCATGCACATCATAATGTACTTTTTGGACAAGGGGTGGGTTTTCTTCAGTAGTTCAGTGCATTGCTGAACAAATGTTCTAAGTACAAGCAAGCTGTCTCCTTAAGTGAAAGAAAGTGTAGGACAAAAACTCTGAAGGCTGTAGACCATGTTCTAATTAAGAACTGCTTTATATTAATACAGTGCTACAAAATATTCTGGTTAATGATGTGTTTCGCATTTTTGTATATATTAGAGAAATCAATGGACCTGATTTTTGTTTTCTTTCTTGTGTGTTTGTGTGTGCTGAAGTTGCTTTCAGATGACCATCCAGTAATACTCATACATAAGTAAACTTTATATAAAAATCAGTGTTGTAAGTGTATATAATAAAGAAAAGCTTAAAAAGAAGGAAATTGCATGGGTATGTATATAACATAAAGGATGGTCTTAGTGATATATGTCACTATCTATCACAGAAAAGTACCTTCAATTTTCTAGGCCTTAACTTCAGTAAGAAACCTCTTGATTTTGGAGGCTGCTTTGCACCATGTAACGACACATGCAAGTGGCAGGATATACTTCGAGATAAACCCTGTAGTTATGAAAAGAAAAAGGTCTCTCTTTTTTTGTCTCCTTGTGGGATTTTCTGTCTAAACAACTTTAGTCTTGTATAATAACAAGAGAGTACTTAGTGTTACGGCAGACTTGGAGACTCCACCTCAACTTTCTGTTTACATGCCTTACATAACTTCACAGACTTGCTAAAGCGTAAATAAAGTTATGAATATTCTGCCGTTTATATTCCTGAATCTTTGCCCTGAAAACATGAGTGCTTCCATTCTGTTTCAAAATCAGCTTTAGTGCCTGTAGCAGCTAAATATGAATTATTTCTAGAATTTTCTTTGTTTTTTTTTTCCTGGGAAAACATGTGGTAAATATGGTATTTTAAAGGGAAAATTCACGGAAAGATAGTTCTGACTTCTCTTGACTGTTTCCCAGGGCTTGACTAATGCTTGCCTTAGAAAGCAATTTTAATTTTTATTTTTTTTTATTAACAGGACTTGCAGAGATTAGAACCTTTAGTTAGTCTTCAGGGTTGATACCAACAGTATTTTTGGCTGTGTGCTGGTTATACAGCCTCCAGGAGATGACTGCAGTTACGACTGCTGGGTTTGAGCACAATCCAAATGTATTTTGGTGTTTAGGACTCTTAAAGCTGGGCAAATCAGCATGGTCACCAAAGTCTCATTTGCCAGAAGGGATTTGCAGCTCGTACCACAGGCTCTATTTTTAATTGTTATCTATCGGTGATCTTGCCATGCAACAGGAGCAGATGTTTCATTATATCCCCTTACATTCAGCACCAGCAATAACTTTCACCCTTAACCAACCCTCACGTTCACATTGTTCTCTCTTGTAGGAGTGCATACTTGCAGCTCACAGTGCAAAATGTCCTTTGAAATAGTCTGCTGAGTCTTGAAGCTGTGTTTTTTTCACAAATGTGGGGTCTCGGACCCTTCTTGTGCTGGAGTATTGGCTTATACTGTTCTTGCCAGGGGTTTAGTTCTGAAACCATGTCTTGGCTGTGTGTGAAGGATTCTCTCAAAAAGGAACACAGTAGCAGAAGGCTGATGGTAATTTAGCTTCTGCAGTGCTCTTCAAGCTCAGTGGTTTCCATGAGGCCTTCATTTCTTCCTCTCAACAAGCTAAATTTTGCATCCGTGTCTCCTGCCTTGTGCTACCAAGCTACATAAAACAGTTGCAGAGATCCAATTAACTCCCCCTGCAGAGACAGCTTAGGGGTGGCTGAAGCAAGTACAGGCTTTCTTTGCCCTCCAGAAAGGGAAACAGCAAGCAAAACTATTAACTATAAATCTATAGGGGTTTTTAGCATATTGACTGGCAAAAAGAAAAAATGAAATTAAAAATAAACAAAGGCCAAAACCTGGTCTGAAATGAAGGGAATCAAGTAGTTTACATCTCAGAATAACATGATTTTAGTGACTTCATCTCAGGCTTTGTTTTGATCTTTTGAAGCTGGTTTGGCAACCATAAGGGATAAAGAATAAATTTGGCAGAGCACAGAGCTTCCCAGGTTGTAATGCATTAACTGTTTTGTTTGTTTTCCTTCTCAAATTTGGATTAATGCCATGCAAATGCTGTTCAGATGGGAGCATTGGTAGTGAGGGGGAAAGTAAATACTGCAGTACACTGAACATCACTGCAATTTAACTGTGGTGTTAAATATTAAAAAATTGCTTTTTGGGCTCCCCTCTCCAGTGGTCCTGCCTTAAATTAATATAAAGTAAATGGTTGAGAGACTAGTGTGTTACTTTGAAATTACCTGAGGAGAGGGAATATCTGAATGTAAAAAATATGTGTTTAGGCAACATGGTGTCACTTAACAGGGAAGGTTTGCTTCATGTTTTTAAAATAAGAATTTTGGTGCACAAATCACAATGTAAAATCCTTTTTAAATACCTTAATACACATTTGACTGAAGGCTTTCTTCTTTGAACTCTGACAGAGTCCCCTGAAGACGCAGCTCCAACAGTTGGTTTTTCAAAGGTTGACCTCAAACAGGGACGTTTTGAAGTCACCATCTTTGATTTAGGAGGTGGAAAACAAATTCGAAATATCTGGCGAAATTACTACGCCGAGTCCTATGGCGTAATATTTGTTGTGGATTCCAGTGACGTTGCAAGAATGGAAGAAACAAAGCAAGCCATGATAGAAGTTTTAAACAGCCCTAAGATATCAGGAAAACCCGTGTTAGTGTAAGTAATGTTAATAAATGTTCTCCTAGTAATCTGAAATTTTGTAAATTTTTACCTTTGATATACCTCAGGAAGAATTTATGTATAGTATAAACACAAGTATCAAGTACCTTAATTCTACTGTAATTTTAGTACAAAACAGTGTTACAATTCTGAAGTATTTGTTTCTGCCAATCAAAATACCATCCTAGTGAACAAAGCCTTTTCAGTGTGTTTTTGCTTGTCTTTCCCTCTTGAGCTGTAGATGGTGGTATATTTAATCTGTTCACTGAACCTGACATTAGATCCAACTTAGTCCTTTTCAAGGATATTTATTTATCTTCTCTTTCATTAGCAATGGAAAAAACAGTATGTTGGGTTTTTTAACTCTTTAAAAATTTAATATTACTTGAAATGGTATGATAGGCTAAAAGCTTGGCAAGTTTGGCATGGCACTATAGTGTAAAAATATTGTTACTATTTAGGCCTACATCAGCTACTTTAAATTATAAATGACTATATTCTGCAATACAAATAATCTCTTCAGCAATAAATGTCTTGCTTGCTTAACACATGGTGGTGCTGCTGATGCATGGTCAGGAAAATCTCATTAAAAAAGGCTTACTATAATAGTATTTGGCACGTGCTCTTGTTTCAGTGCATATGTTTAAATTTAAAAAAAGAATTTAGGTTTCAAAAGGTCTAGAGGCATTCTTTCACAGAACAGACTCGTGAATCTTTCTGCTTATAAACCAGGATTTGTAAAATATTGGAAATAACATTTTATTGAATTCAGCCACATAGAAGGTCTTTGAGGACGACTACCCTTTTGAAGGTACAAAACAAACTATCAAAGTTTAAACAGTTTGTTAGGATGATGTTTTTGTATCTGGTTGGCATAAGACTTCCATAATGCAGTAATTAGACAACATTTCTGTGATATCATAAAATCTGAAAAGTTAAGAGAAGCCTCTTAAGAAGTAGTGATGCTCTGGTGGTTTGAGGGTGAAACTGGATAATCTATTTTAATCAAATGGAGTGTAGTTCAGTAACTTAGTAGTGTATATGTTGAAAAAATACTAGGTTTTAACTTCTGTTGCTATCTGAATGTTATTGGTTACAGGCAAAGTAATAACAATAAAATTAACTCAATGCAGCTAGTTTAACTCAAAACTGTTCTGAGAATGCAACCATGACCGTTGGCAACTGTGCAGTGTTTCTAAATAACTACAACTTTAGGGGTTTGTGGTTTTGTTTTATTTCATAGAAGTGTCTGTGCCCTAATCCCCTAATCAAGTTTATTTGGGTGGCTGGCTGTACCTGCAGAGAGCCCTCTCACTTCCCTAGACTTCATCCTGCTTTTTGATCCATGTCAGTAGCTAATCAGAAGGCAGAGTGTAATAACTGAGTCTAACAGTGACTAAGGTTTGTTGTCGCCTTCTAATTGACTGAGCCTCTAGCCTTTAAAACAGAATTTGAATTCTTCCTTGTATTGCCTTTGTTTTGTTTGGTGTCCGTGTTCATGGCGTAGCTGTGCTTCTCTTGACATGCTCAAATCACATAAACTCTAGACACTTGTCCCTGTTTTTGAAGCACTGCTTACATTGTGGAGCAGGAAGGCTTGCTCAGTAGGTGCTAGCGTTTGCGGCACAGAAATGGAGTGCTTAGCAAATGAGATTAAACTGGTCCTGTGCACCTTGCCTTCCCTGAAGATGCCTTTGTTTGGATATGCAACTCCCCGTCGCTCATAATTAGAAAAACTTTTTTCCCTTAAGTCCCTAAAACTGGAAAATGAAAAGAGTAGAATAAAGGAAACAGCAGATTTCCACATTCCTTGTGAAAGTTAGCCCTTTTTAGAATGTTTTCCTCTTGTAAGGGATATTCAGCTTTTGTATTTCGTTACTTTTGTTTCTTGTTTTGTTATAAATAATGAGACACTTGGTATCCATGTAGCAAAAAGTTCCCTAATATCTTAGTAAGTTTCAAATTAGTGTCATTTAGTCTGTGTAGGTGGGAAGACCAGTATTTACTGAAAACAATACAGAGACTTCTGAATATTAAATGCAGGGAAGTTGAAATTTACTTTAAGTAATTCCCTTCTTTCCCATGCTTTTGTAGTGCAGAGAACAATCTTTTTCCTGGGTGCCTCCAGGATAGTCTGAGTGCAGCTGGGGTATCAGGTTGGTCCTTGCCACTCTGTAATCATGGGTTTGGTAAGGCACTGTGTTATCACTGGATGTGAGTGTAATTGGCTGTTCTTGTTCCCGTTTCATGGTGCTTTTGTTAGTAAACTGTCCTTATCCCAGATAATGTGGTTTATAACTACAGAGTCCAGGTCATTACAGTAAAACCACCTCTGGTAAATAGTAACATATAAATAAAAGTATTCTCCAGTTGTTTGTTGTTATGTGATAGCAGGATTGTCTATGGCTCTATTCTTTCAGTGTTCTGGGGTTTCATTTAGTTTCAAGACACACAGGAAAAACCCAAGAATGGGAACAGAATTCAGCAGTGATCCACTTTGACACACAATCTTAATGAAAGTAGACAAACTTTTTTTTTCCCCCATATGAATTATGTGGTTTGTCTACACTGAAAGATATAGTCATTCACTCTCTCCCTTCTTTTTGTTATTGTTCTTTGGGTGCTGGCACCACAATGAGCCATACTGTGTATGTGGTAGCTGCTTCACATTACTTCTTGGGGAGAATAAGTTGCTTGTCCTCCCTCTTCTCAGGAGGATGTGTCAGTAAAACACTGGAGTTTGGTTAGATGGTAAGGGTGTAGATCATACCAATTTCATCTCTTACTAGTCAAAAACAGGTCCTCAACACTGCATCAGCAGGTTTTGCATGCTACATGCCCTCATGCTCTGTCCCAAATGAACAATTCTTTCATTAGATGCATTGCACCAATCATTATTTTGGGTGTGTTGAATTCAAAATAGCATAGTTTCATATATGTAAGTCCCAAGGCCAGAGTGGGATGTCACATGCAGTCAAAAAGAGTTTGGGGTTAAGTGCTGTAGTGTAGATGTGACCAGCCTTCTCCAGATGGTGATCTCCAAAAACTTTACTGTGAACAGCGTACACTGGTGCCAGTCCTCACCTACCATTTTATTCAGGTAGCAGAACTTGCTTTCTGACACTGTCTACAGAGACAGTGGAGATTATAATTTATCACCTAGGTGAACAGCTAAGTTAATATGTGTATTTGGAAGAAGGTGGGGTGGAGAGGTGGTAGAACAATTTTGGATATGTTGTCCCATTAGGACTGTGATATGTGTAGTAAAAGTGTTTTAGCCCTAATCTATAGGGAGGTGTGCAAATGAGGCCCTCAGTTCTTTCATTAATTATGTGGAAAAAGTATATCCACAAAAGGTACTTTAAAATCTTCCCAGTAGAAGAGCAGGTCCTTGAAAAATGTCTGTATTTCATTCTGGAAAAAGTACCTTTTTTCTTAAAGTTTAGAATTGGAGGAGGGGGTTTAAATGCTAGTTTTTCCCAGTAAAGATACTATTTGTATTATTTCTTTGAATAATAGAGCATTTCCCAGAAGATTTTTCCCATTTTGTTTTACATCTGCCAATTTTCTGAAAAGCACTGGCAATTGATGTCAATTTATGTCACTGCATATCTTAGATGTCTTTTATTCATAATCAACTTCATGCCATAAATAGTGCCAGCAAGATACTGCTGTGATTTGTCATGGGTAGATGCATCTTATTTCACAATGAAGAAGCAGGATCCATCACTAAGGATTTTGAGATGCAGTCCTTGTTATAGAGCAAAGCAGACCTGGAATCACTGGCCCAATCTTCCTTTTGCCATCTTTTCTTCCATCCCAATCCATTGTATTAGGGGATGCCCTAATCCCATAGTGCTCCTATGTATGTGGCATGTTTTGGTAAGAAGATACACCACTGGCAGCAGAAAAGTACATGAGGAGCAACGCTTGCTCCTCATGCTGCCTGCTAAAGGAATCGATAGTGAGCCTGAGCATGATTCACGTTGAAGTGGAGGTCCAGTAGCCTGGAAGGAGAATGGGCTGAATTGTGCAATGTGGGCATGAGATTGATACAAGACACAGTACAGTAATATGGGATTATAAGAGTTCTGATGTTATTCTCTGTGATTCTTGCTTCAAATTGAATTGGTACTGTGGTGTCTTATTATCTACCACCACCTGTGGGAGGTGTTGCAGTATCATTTTAATACAATTTTCCTGCAGTGCCAATGGCATTGGCTGTTACTGACTCTTAGTACAAATTACTTAAAGCCACTAAACTTTATATTTGGCATTGTTTTTACTGTTCAGTGTTACATTTAACACTCAAAGTGCTTAAGTAGTTAGTCTGTTTTGTATGGGGAAATTGAGTTGTAGAGAGTTAAGAGTTCTTACATTCACAGGTGAATTCTGTCACCTTTTTCAAGATTTACATAGGTATGCAAGTCTTAGATTTTGTTTTCTTTCCTTGTTAGACTTAATAGACTCAATGTTATGTAGGGAATTGTTAGACTTAATATTATGTATGGAAATTGTGGTTTTGTTTGGGTTTGAGAGGCGGGAGTGTTTGGTTTCCTTTTTTATATTTTGACATTAAACACATGCAAAAGGAAATACACATCCATATGCTGTGGCTGGTATTTCTACTCTACAGAGATGGCTGGGCAGGGTTTTTTTTTTTCAGCAGAAAGCTACTTCCTACTTGTTTTGGTGATGAAGGATTATAGTTATTGAAATTTCACATGTCTTAATAGAACACTAGCAGCTCTGCTTTAATTTGCTGTTCTGTACAACTATGTAGCTAAAAAACCCCACTGGAAAGTAATTGTAATGATTACTGCAAAATTTCTCCTCTTAATCGTTTTGAATGCTCAACATCAAATTCTCATGATGTCAATGCAAGTTGTAGTTAGAAATAATTACTTTGCGTTAATAGCACCTCATATTAAGAAAAAGCTTTCCACAAGTCTGTTTTCTTCTGAGTTCTTGTGCAGTATGTTATGTACATCTCTATTTTGCCATTTTCTAACCAATATAAGGCTGAAAACTACTTGAGTTATTTACTTATGTATGGGTAGGCACCTGTCTTTCTGACTATTAGTGAAACTTGGGTTTTCTTCTAGGATTAAAATACAACTCTTCTTTTCACACCACCATGTTTACTTCAAAGAAACATATCTGTTGTGTGAAGAGGAAGGGCTATCCCAGGAATGCGTTTCTCTCTCAGTTAAGGATGCTTGTGTGAACACTACTGCATGGGGGATGCTGTGTGAACAGGTGGTGTTTGTTGTATTCTGGTTTTCTCTTCTATTAATGCTGGCTGCAGTAATCCTTCACAGAAGTACCCAGTGGCTTTCTTTTTAAGGGCCCAGGAGAGAAGGAAAGGGCTATCTGTTATGTACCTTTGTTTTTTTTCTAAAAGTAAAAACCAGAAATGAAGACGGGGTGGTGTTTCTGTGCAGTGCGTATTTCTGTGTGTATTATATACCTTTATCTACATAGGTATATATGAAAAAGCACGTTGGCCATAGCAACTTTTTTCTCTGTGTTGCTTGTTGGCTAGTTTCTGCTCTGCCTTGTAATTCAAAGGTGGCTTCCATGTATGAAGAGTTGAGGGAGGCTATTTAATGGAATAGTATCAGTGGTGTCATTAACTTCATTTTTTGTTGCTACTGTCTAAACAAACTTTTTCACTTTAAAGTTGAGACCTCTGATTGTACTTTGATAACAGTTAATTTCAGTTGCAATTTTAAGCTGGGATGGAAGGGATCCAATTATTTATAAATACGGCAATATGAAAATAATTTGTTAATTCCTTTTGAAAGTAGATTAATCCCATCTAGTGGAAAAATAAATCAAAGGCATACATCTTAATGTCTTGCAAAACTGCAGTGCAATTTGCTCTGACTTCTCTGATTGTATCCAGATATAGTGGTATTGATTGTGTCATTGCAGAGCATACAGGAGTTCAGAAATACGTTCCTGGTTTGGTGTTTGGTTCTGATGTTTTCCATTTCTTTTGGGGAATAACTTCTTTCTCAGTTGCATGTTTATTTTCTGTTAAATTATGTTTCTCATTCAGTTCCAAAAGGATTTGGGTACGGGGCAGAAGCCAACTGTTGAGTCTATGCACTTCACTCTGCATCTGCTTGCTTCTCTTCACTGCAGAAGTTACTGCTGCTGCAGCAAAATAAAGCAGTGGTATAGTTCCTGTTTTGCTAATTCAGCTGTCTTGTAAAGAACATCTAAGTTATCTTCTGGGACAGGTTGAGTCAATGGCTAGCTGCTCTGGTTTAGCTACTCATGGGGAGGTATTCATATACTCATACTTTTGGCATCTGTCACGCATACCTACCTGATGAGGATCCTTGGTTTCTACAATTAGCAGAATTTCATGGAACCATGTAGAGGTTTAGAAACCCTCAACTGGTTCTTCTGACCACTCCTGTAGTAGTACAAATAAATGCACGTCCTGTACCATGTCTGGTTCTGGATTTCCTGCTACAAAAAGGCTGTGAAAACGATTGTAGTGAGTCTACACTGCTCAGGTACTGGAGCGTGTGACATGTGAGGAAAGTCAGAGACCTGTTTATTTGGACTTCAGATGAAGAAACTAAGGGAGAGATCTTCCTGATGCCTATTGGTAAGGTGTGAAGGTGAAAGAACAAAGCATTTCTTAGAGTCATGATGGTAGGATGAGAAGTGGGGGACAAAAGCTGTAACCGGGGAATTTTCTGCCTTGATTTGAGCAATAGGTTGGTCTTGAAGTCCCCCAAAAATTCCTTCCAACCTAGATCATTCTTTGGTTCTAGATTACATTTGTTTTTATAATGATGCAGTTCCATTTTTTAAAAAAACTTACATTTTGTCCCCTTTATTTTTGTACTAGTTAAGGTGAGACTGCAGAGGCAGCTGTGTATTTAGATAGGCTAGGCAGCAGTAAGAACATGCCTTATCACTGTGTAATAAAGTGTTGTATTCCCTTATCCTTCCCTGGTAGGGGTTTGCCCATGTAGTTGAATAATATAAATATCTTTATGTCAGTTTATTAATGGAGGCTGGCTTCTTAGCAGGCTGCTAACAAATGTCCCTATAGGTTTGGTGATGTAGCCTTCTGCTCAACACCTAGTTGTAAGAAATACAGCATGGTGATACTAAAATAAATAACCCAGTGTCTGTTTTGCATTCGATAAGATAATGAACACTGGCCTACTGTAACATGAGCATTATTTCATGGTGTCAAGTAGGTAAGTAAGCCTGTAAGTAACTTTTCCTATAGAGGCAGTATTGAACCCCTCCTGATAACACTTTTCTGACGTCTTGTTTGGATTAAGTGTCACATCCTGGAGTGTTACTAATGAAGTCTGCTTTACGTGTAGGTTTTTTTCTAGAATTTCAGATTCCTGGGGAAGAAAAACAACTTAGAATTTGAACTAAGTAAATACGAGCGCTAAAAAAAACCCACAAGGCAATTAAAAATACTAAATATAAATATAATTATAAATAAAAAGTAGCCAAACCAGTCTTAATAGTCCTGTCTTTGAGGTTACACTATTGTCAATGCTTCCCACAAGCACAGGTAGTTTCTCTCCACGTTGTTTTAGCTTGAGTGGAAGAACAAAAATGTGTCATTTGTGCCCTTTGATTCTTTTCCCTTAGTTCATGTGTCTCCGTGAAAACTCTTTCCATAAAATTCTTTGCATTCTTCTAATTTGGTTTGGAAAAACAGGTGCAGCTTTTCCTGAGAGCTCTATGGAAGAGGAAATGGGAAGAAAAAATGAAGCCATAGAGAGATCCTGGGACTGCCTAACAAGATCAGTTTACTAAATAGGAACCTTTGGTATTTCAGGCAGTTTATTTCTTTTGTCATTTGCAGCATAGACAACACCAGCAGCATATTGCCTTGCAAGGGTTTCTTTTTCGGTACTTGACCGCAAGCCCAAATTTTTCTTTAGATACTTGAGTATATTCTTGAGTGTTGTTCATACTCATTTCAATGTTGTTGATCATCTCCCCTTGCTCCTCTACCAGAACTGATATCTGCATAAAAAGTTCCTTTAAGTCTTTGATCTGGCTCTCCAGATTGACTAATTCTTTATGTCTCTGTTCAATCTCTGAAAGCTGAGCTTTGGTAATTTTGACTTCAGTGAGCAGATTTTCATTGAAAATCTCCCATTTTCCTTGTTGGAGCATGTCATTGACTTCTTCCTCAGATACCTCTTTACCAGCTACTTCAAGCTGACGGACAATAAATCTTCTGCATTTCTCTTGCTTAGCAGTTATAGCATCGTTGTATGAGAGCATAGCATTTAGGTAACGCTGGGATAAGAAAGAGTACTGATAAGCTAGAATTCTTACTGTGGCACGTGATGGCCCATGTTCATTTTCAGCTTTTTTCACTGTTCTTGACAGTTCATCCAAACATTTTCGTATGTGCTCTGCTTGAATTTTTATTTCTCTTGCTATGTTAGATTCCTTCTTAAGAACACTGAATCTTCTCATTGAAGATACCAGGCTTTTTTGTTGTTGGCTGAATTTATGAACTTCCTCCACCAAATTATTAATTTCATTCTGAAGCTTCTGGATTTCATGCAAGTGCCTTTCAGTTATGGGCTCTTTTTCATAAATAATGGCCTGCTGTTCAAACTCTTCCTCCTCTTCTTTTACTGTTGAACCGTTGTTTTCTCCAGCTACCTGTAGCTCCTTAGCTTTCAGTTTTAGTTCTTGGAGACGGTCTCTCATGGTTTTTGTGTTCAGATTTGTTTCAGGGTTTGTCACCTCTGGCAACACAGGGAGTTAACAGCAGTATCTTCTTTTCTCTTGTTTCACTGTAATCAAAGCATAACAACAATCAGTGTTAGCAGTTATCTGTATACCTGAGGTTTTGGAGATTAGAGCTACTTTCCTCTGCACAAAAGTAAAGTAAAAGTAGCAGTAAATTGGAAATGGTAGGTATTTTGAACAAATATATAAATGATAGGTGGTATTTAATCCAGTTTCTGTAGGGCTTAAATTGAAAGCTTTAGGTTATGATTATCTTTGGATGGGTACGGTTAGCAGCCTTCCCTTGACTTCTTCACTCTAGTATTTTTTCTCTTTTTCGTATACAATAATTTATAGACCAAGCTCACTTCTGTGGTGGATTTGTCATATAGAATCCAGACTTTAGAACAATGAGGAACCACACAACTCAGGCTGTACCACCCAGAGCTGTCCCGGAACCCGACCGTCCCCCCAAGAAGCACGCGTCCCGCCACCGCCCCTCTTCTTCCTCCCCTCAGCCCCCCGTTATCCTGGGCAGGACGTAATTGGCATGGAATACTCTCTTTGGCCCATCTGGGTCACCTGTCCTGGCTTCACCCCTCCTTTCTCAAGAATAGAGAAATACGAAGAAGCTGAGAAAGTCCTTGACTGTCTGACTGCAACTAAGAACATCAGGGTGTTCTCAGCACTGCTTTCATTGTAACTCCCAAACACAGCATTCCATCAGCTGCTACAAATGAAGTTAACTCTATCCTGACTGAAACCAGGACAATGACATGTGCAGAGGACTTTGATTTGGGGGGGAGGAGAGAAATAACTCAAATTCTTATCACAACTCTTTATTTGCTGAAAAATAATCCATTTAAAATCTTTTGGAAATAGAAGTGAATCTGCTGCTCCATTTTTGGATTCTCAGTGGGAAACACACACTTCTGCTTTTGAGCTTATGAGATACACCATCTAATGAATCAGAATTCTGTCATGAATAAGCTAATTGATGCTTTTAGTTTAGTCTTGCTGAAATATCTATCTCCATTTTCCTTCAGCAAAGCAAAACAGAACTTTAATGATTTAGCATGAAAAAACCATTATTTTTGATGTCCGTGTTTTCATAGAGGTGGATCCATATCGCTAATTTTGCAACTTGAAGATTTTTCTAAGCTTTTTTTGATTACTGTTATCTCTTATGTTGTCATTTTCAGGCTTCATAAAATTTAAGCAAATGTACTTTGTACACCATAGTGAGATACAATGCAGTAAATTTTCTTATTTAATAAAAGACTAGATTTCGTTCTGTGTTCTTCCCTAGCTGTTGTGCAAGGTTTACTGGAGGTGTAATTAAGATAAAGTATTTATTGTGAATGTTTTAGAAAATATATTAGTTCAACTATTTCAATTATAGGGAAGGAAGTGTTTTCTTCAAACTGTTTTCCTTGGACTATGACCAAGAATGGAAAATTTCAGTAAAAAGTAAAATGTTCAGGACTAGAAGACTATGGGATTTTTACTTGGGGACTTCTGGTTAAGTCAAATGTGTGTCATCAAAGGGCTGTTTGAGCATAAATGTTAAACAGCACAGTAGAATCTTTTGGCTGTTTTCAGGGGTTTAAGGGCAGTATTCTGAAATATTAGTGTTTTATAAATGTGTTTCTTCTTAAAACCAAATTCTAAAGATTTTTTTGAATTTTTTTTTTTGTAAGGCAGTGCAGTATTTTTCTTTAGTATCCAAAAGGATGCATATTTAATAATGGCTAAGGTTTTTATTACATTTGAACACATGTAACACGTGTTACATATCAACTATACTGCTGTGGTATCTCTGCTCCCTGATGCATATTTAAAATTCCTAAATAGAATTTTGCATAACATAAATCAAGGATTTAAACAGTGTGAACGTGCCTTCCACAGACTTAAAACTGTCTGTCTGCGGGAGGATTAGCTGAAAAATAAACCATGCAATGCTACAGAGATCAATCATGAGAGAGAATGGTAATATTCTTACCCTAGTGTGGATTTCCCTTGCAGCTGCTTTTTTTTTTTCCCTTAATGCCTTAATATCTGAATTTAGTGTTTGTTGATTCACATCAAGAGAATCCAAAAAAGCCTGGCAGTCATTAGAAGTTACAGTAATGTACTGAGATTTGTGATCTGGCAAGCTTGCAAGTAATTTATTGGAAGACACTACCTTGGGGTTGGGAGAATGCAACATGTATTTATTTTGTTACAGTAATTCCTTTTCATTGCCAAACCTGGTGTGTTTCTCTCTTCAGCGTAAGTTGGCAATTTCTTCAAGATGGCATTCTTTAGGAGTGTTTCAGAGGTGCTCGGCTTCACCGAGACTGCTGCAGGGAAAGTTCAGTCTGGGGCATGTGAAAGGAACCAGGAGTGCTAAACAAGGCTTCAGAGAAGTGACCTGAAAATCTGTTTTAGTATAGCCTAACACATCTGTTGACCCATGCTAATTTAGCATGGCTTGACAAGCCTGGGATTCAAAGCAAGTTCTAAGGGCAGCATTAATACTCATGATGTGAGGTGGCAAGATTTTCTTGTATCTAAGAGAATGCACATAATCACTGAAAAGCTCTGAAATAGGTTGTTCCTTCAGAACACGGTGCAATTACTCATATTAATCATATGAAAAACTCGTAACTGCCCTCATGCAGAAGTTAAACATGGGAGCATAAGAACTACGCTGGGCTTCATCTTCAGTTTGTGTATCCATTAACAATTGATGCCTGCTTTTCGTTGTTTTGGGTGCATTGGTCTTGAAATAGCTGTATTCCTTGGGAAGAAGAAAAGCAGCAGAATTGCAAATCTGCAGATATCCTCAAGTGTCAGACTTGCAAAGAAGTAAGCAAAAAACATTTAAGGTTGCTTTTAAAGATTTTTTTTTCTCTTGTTTAAACAACAGTCTCACTGAAGAGTAGAATGTAAGCAATTGAACCCCTTTCATACCTTATATCCTATTGGGCTTGCCTTCAAAACCTGCCACTCAGTATGCTTGCCAATAATGGGGTTGCTTATACTGGCAACTGAAGCATATGCTGGTTTGAAGTAAATAAGGATGCCTTCGTGACAAAGATAACCTTGGAAATTGTTGGCTTGACTTCTTGAGCGTTCCACAACAAGCTTTGTTCATGTACTAAGTCCTTGTGGGTGTCCTACATGTTTGTGTGTATCTATAGGGGCACATCCTGTTTTCTTCAGTTGAGATGAAAGATTTACTTTGTTGAAGTTTTTGTCAATAGAGGGAGAATATGCCTATTCTTTTAGATTTGAGTAAAGGGAATATGTGGACTGAAAGCACTCCAGTGACTTACTGTGTCCTCTACGTTAAAAAAAAGATTTTAAAGCATGAGCCTTCTAAAGTGATAAAGTAGCACAACCTAGCACATCCTCATCAGGCTTTTTTTTTTAATGGAAGGTTGGAAAATTTGAGTTAAGAGAGTGACTGCAGTAAAGATGAAGCAAATCAGTAGATAGGAAAGCATTAGCGTGTTAAACTGTAGCTTCAAACGGACTAAGTTTAGAAATGGCCCTAGATGCTCTTACATATAAATCTACAGAATGTTGCTGAGGTCTGCCTGTGTTTCTGGCCATTCCTCAGTCGTAAATTTTGCTGTGTTGTCTTTTATCTGAACTGTTACTGATGCTGGAACCATATGTTGGGACATGGAATTACAAGCCTCTAGCTAAAGATAATCTTTAGATATTGAGTTGCTCTAATCATATGGCTGCAATAATTTAGTCAAACTGATGTGATGGCACTGTGCCTTCTCTGTTCACACTTAGAAGCAATGTAAGAGAAACCATAAGCCAAAGAACAGAGAAGGCTACAGGAGGGAGGAGCTAGAAGGGATAAGGAAGGGAAAGGAGGAAGAATCGCACCTAGTTTTTCCCAGAACCTAAGTTGTACTTGGAGTTCAAGGATTACTGACGTGCTTTCATAAACATATTTGGGGAGGAAAAGTAGGAATGAACATGTAGCATTTTAGTTTGGTCACTCTCGCATACTTTATCTTCTAGAGAGGCTTCTCTACCCAGCCTTCTGCAAGTGCTTTTATCATCCAGATCCACTGGTGATTAAGTTTATATTTTTTGTTTTGGTAGGCTTCTCTATCTATTGCTGACAGGTTCAGGAACATCATCTTCTCATCCTTGTCAAGTACACTTTAAAAGTGTTGCAAGAGTCTTTGCCTTCTGGTAACTTTATTGTGTTGCTCACCAGGGTTATGAATCCCTCCAGTCAAACTGATGACATAGGTGGCTGGGAAACTCTTTATAATGACAGTTACCTCACCACACTGGCTAGGGGAATAATAGATCCTGATGACTGGACCACCATTATTAATCTGACATGATAATAAAGTATGTCCTAATTTCAAAGATAGTGAATTTCATTTAAATGAAAGTATGTTTGTATTATCTCATTCATTTTTTAAGGGGCAAAACCCAGGGAAGTAGAAAGGTCCTTTGGCTTAATTGCAAAGCACCTATATAGAAAATTCTTCCACCTATCTAATGCATTGCTAGACCCAGTGAACAAAGACCCTACACCCAAAAATGAGATTAGGGCTGCATTAAGTTAAAGGGGATAAATGGATATGTGAAGTAGATAAGTTGATCGTATGGTACTCTTACTACTGGTTGTAATCAGACTGAATGGATTCTTTTTTGGCTTTGATGCATTGTTTTTCCTCCCCAACCTCTGATTTACCAAAACCTTCTGGTTACATTTCAATTTCCATAATTTTTGTTACAATTTCTTGGTTCATTAAAATGTCTGTGAACACAAGGCTGTATTCATATTTCATGTTTGATGCAATTTTCAAGTCACCTTATATTCATTTTAACATACTGCAGTCCACCAGGAGAAGAGGACTTGCAGACAATCAAGGGACAGAATTCTGTCTTTAGCATCTCTTGCAGATATATGATCACACTCCTTTCTTTACCTCTGTTAAAATAGCTACTTTTGGATTGGTGGTTTTGGGGTTTTTTCCCTACAACAAAAATAAGGGTCAGGTTTGGTTTTTTTTCCCTGTTCCTTAGTTAGGAGGCAATTAAGGGCACTGGGTCGAGGACATGTCCAGGCAACATGTCCCAAAGGAATTTCAGGTTACTAACAATCATATATTTTTTTTAATCCATTTCCAGTCCTCAGTGAAGTTATACTGTAGCATTGTTATGTAGTGCATAATAACTGAGTAATGTTTGAAATCATACTCTCATCTGAAACTTGATTACTCCTTTAAGTGTCGTAAGTTTAGCAACAAAAAATAGTGAGACAATATGGTATGCCACTTAAATGCCTACAGTTTAAGGTACTCATAGTAGTCTGTGGGGAAAATTGAGGGTTTGAGTTAATTTCAGCTTGCTCCAAAGTCTGTGCTCTGGTATGTTCTCTCAAGAACAGAAGGAACTTGTTTGATGGTGTTTTGGAATCTGGCCCTGTTACCTGGAGATGTATCTTAAGTAACTAATGCAAGTAATCTTGCTACAGGTTACATTTTTCTCCTTTGTTTAAAAAGTTTCCTTTACCTTAAATATCTTGTAAACAAACGTGCTTAAACCAAGGATTATCACACAGCAGGGTGGTTGGAGGAAAATATCCTCTTAAAGCATTGCTGTCTTAAGATGATAAGTCTTTGGACAAACGTATTTAAAAATAGTTCTGAGTTCAAGTTTCTGTTTGTGGGAAGCGTGGGAGTGGTTGAACAGGAAAATACCAAAGGCAGAAAGCTTGCCTTGGTTATGAGCCTAAAAATGATGTGATTATATGTGGAAGGTAGCTGAATTTTATCAGAATAAGCACATTGTACTTAAGTTTAATGAGAACCTCAACATAAAAAATAAACATTTGTATTTGTCAGTCTTTGTGTCTGGGAAATAACCTGTAGTGCAGCGGTTCTGACATGGCCAACGACGTAACATTAAGGAACTGCAGTCTGGTTGCTTGATCCCTTGAGACAAGTGTTACTCACTGAAACTGCCACAAGAGCACCCAGGAAACCCAAAATGGTAACTATGCTGGAGCATGGAAGTGGTGCATTTGAAGCAAAGTAGCTCAGGATTTCTCTAATAGGTGTGAAACAGATCACGGGAGGTGGAACAATGCTGAAACTGAGTTAAACACACGATTCAAATGGAATAAAACAGGTCTGAGTATTCAAGGAGTTCCTTAGATGGGTGAAAATGGGTCCAAGAGAGGTAGAGGGGTAAAATAGACCTTAGTTATTAACGTAATCAGATGTTCTTGGGTGTTTGGCCAGAAATCTCTAACACAGTCATGTTGCAGAAGGTGTAATTGTCTTGTGTTGATTGTGTGGTGATGCATGACATGGGAAAGAATTCTGAGAGGGAAGGGAATAATACAAGTACAATAATATAATAATACAACTTAGTGCAGTGGGAGAATACAGCTATTTGTGAATCATCTGTATTACAAGCTTTTATACTTCCAAAATCTTTACAACCATCAGTACTACTTCTCTTACATTCCAATGAGAAAAATGGGGGGGGGTGCGGTGTGCCAGCGTATGAAGTATTAGGTTGAAAGATGCACAGGGAATTGGTGGTAAATCTGAGATTGGAGTTTTAGAGCCTTTGTTATGAATGTGTAGCTGCAGGCAGAAGACTTGAGGGAAAGCATCTACCACTATTTTCACGTCTATAGATAGCAATTCTCCTGTTCTCTACTGATACTTTGGGTAACAGAAGGTGATGACTTCATGCTGTTGTACCGATATAAGTCATAGTTGCGGTGACACATACTACACCTACTGGTGCTGACTGACAAAACAATGATCTCAGTCTGCAAATCGGTTAGTTGGAAAATTATTCTCTGTAATTGGTAAGGGGATGGAGTATCCCTTGATTAAAAGCAACACTGAAGAACTTATTTAACGTTTTGATGAGGGTTTTTTTCTGCTATTAAACCGGAGATGTACTGTCAGTAGGGCTCTTAAAGAGATGTTAGAAATGCACAGTAAGGAGTAAATGTATACATTGAAGACACCTAGTTTTGTTTATTTCCAGCATGAATAATACTAGAAACCAGAACCTTTGCTTAATTAGCTGGTGCAAATATGATGGGCACCTAGAGGTCATAGAAATCCAAAAGGAAAATCATAATCTCCTATGCCAAAAAAATCATCTAATTAAGGTCTAGATATTGATGTGCTTTAAAGCAGTATTTGAAAATTAATTAGCAGCAAGAGAAAGGGCTGCTAAAGGGCAGAGGACAGGTAGAATTCTTTCCATTCAGCAAGATACATACTTTGAATTCCTAGTTAGCAACTTTGTATTGCTAGAAATCAGTTTCAAGATTTTTGTCTTCCTGACAGTAGAAGTGCAGGGTCAGAATTTTAACTATGCAACTTCCCACTTACTTTGCATTCCCATTTCATCTGTCAGACCATGTATCTACCTATCACAGCCTTGGAACTCACCTGTAATAAATTTCCAGGCACCTTGTTTAAAAACATATGTTCCAGAGAACTCTGACTAAATAACTTTAATGTTTGCCTAGGTTTTGATATATCAAGGTGAAATAGAGTGTAAGTCATTCATCTTTGTAATTTTTCATATATCTCACACAAAAATATGTGGCAATATCACTTATTGTCACTGCTTTTGGAATTCTACATCTGGAAGCTGAACGTAATGCTCTTGATGTGAGCTCAGACATCTCTTTAGATGCAGCCTATTAAATCCAAGGCATGATTCAACTGACAGCAGAGCAGAGTGCATCAGAGAAGTATGTTTTTGGTAAATAGGAGACCTGAGGTGAGAATGAGGCCACTTAACAAATTCTAATTGTTGACATTCTTGTCATGGCTTAAAAAGGTAATATGAGAATGAAGTTGCTCTAGGGTGGCTCTAGAGGTATTACAAACAGGATCAGTGTAGAATCTTACTTCTAACTATTCTCTTATTTAAATGTGACCTAGAGGAACTGTTTAGGGAGCAGGTTGAATGTCTCATATCTCCCTGGAACTGCGGGAAAGCAATCTCTTAATTGATGTTTGCAGGCAGATACCCTTGTAGCACTATATTCGCCAGTTCTTCATTATAGTTTACTGTAGTATTCCAAGAATTGTTTTGCATAAGAATTGAAGGCATGGAAAGTAAACTAGAGAAATGAAATAAACAGGCTTATTTGAGAAATAGCCTACCTCTATTAGTAGAAAGTTCATGTGGGGTTTGTAATTGTTTTCAACAATCCAGAAGACTCAGGGGTTTAGAGTGCTAAAGGAGAATGTAGTTCAAAATCAGTTAACACTCTCCTTTGGGATTAATTCAGTGTGGCTAAAAGCTTTTAAAAGGCAATTAACAAAAAGTTTGGGGAAAGAGGGGCCTGCGACCTTAATCCCAGAGTGCTTTATGGTCTCCATGAGAGGCCTGAAACTGTTGGCTAGTTCTGCTTCTCTGTTAAAAATATCAAGAATTTTGTTTCTGTGACTTCCTCAAAAAGCTAATGAATTGTCAGTAACTGAAGAGGAAAGAACAAACAAAACAATCTGACAAACTGTTATCTCTATGCCCCTTTGTAGATCAGGAATTTGACTTTCATGGATGTTAACATCAGCAAACCATAAAAAGACTAGCAAACCTTTCCTTGCTGTATCTGCTGAGGCTTGGCTTTTCTAGGATAAACATATTACTTATTACTGTCCACAGGATTGCCCAAGAAAAAAGTTAATAGAGGAGAGATGAAATTTCTGAAGGACAAAATGTAGAATAGCATTTTTACATAGAAGGATCAACCATAGACTGAAGAATACAGCATTGTTCTTTCCCTTGTGTAGGCTGCTATTAAATTAAAAGGTTTTCTCTCTTTGTTTTACCAGGAATGCTAATTCAATCACTGAAAGAAAGATATGGTGTCTTGAAGTAGCCTTAAAGACTAATATTCTTGGTCTTAGATAAAGCATTCTCATAAAGATAGATTTTCCTCAAGTTGTTTTTAATCATGTTGATAGTTCTGATACTGTAATTCTTGACCTCAGGGATGCTTTGCTCTTTATTAATTTTGATGGCCAGGTTTGACTCACAATTTTGGGTTTCTGGTAACAAACACTGATTAAATTTAACCCCAGGAGCAGCATCTCTTAAACATTTACTTCCCTCCCTGTACCCTCTACAGCACTCAGCTTTCAGTGGTATAGTACTGCATGAGAAGCTCACATAAGTGGAGAGAAAAAGAGTAAGTTGGAAAATAACTTTAAAAAAACCCACCCTCTTATTCTGAAAAACAAGAAAACAATCACATGGGCACACACATACCTTCACACAAAATATCCTGTTCCCAAGTAAAACCCTTCTGTAACACTTCTTGGGATTTTTGTGAAAGCTGAGATACAAATGTGTCTTTTTCATACTAAATGGTTTTGTGGGGTTGCTTTATTGTAAAGTAAACCTTAGTACTGCTTATTTATTTTATTTTTCTCCTTTGCTTAGCAATTTACATTTTAGAAGCAAGTCAAGAAACATGCATAGTTTGGATTCAGATTTTGTTTTTCTATGGCATGTCTTCTGGTTTCTAAGAGAAATATTGTTGTTGAACTGTAGATGTCAGTTGTGCCAATGCACACATACACTCCCTTTCCACATTGTTTCCCATGACTCTTAAAATAAAGTTCAAAAGCAACTCTCTAGTTGCTTTAAAAATCCTACTTGAAATAAAAGCAGTTGACTCTGTTTATTGCATAAAGTAAGTTTGTTACACTAAGAAGATTCAAATATGCTTTATGTGAAATTGAAATAAGCCAAGCATGATTTTATATATGAAAGCTTCTCACTCAGCAAACGATGTGATAAAGCAACAGACACTCTCCTGTGCTTTCAAGTGTGTTTTGATATATATACCTCCTACAGTTTTTTAAACATGAAAAATTGCTCTATATGAAGTTCTACTGATTTGGAAAATTAAAATCAAGGCTTATCCTTTGAGGTAACTCCAACGTATTCCCTAAAGTAGGAAGTTTTATGCATAAAAGTTGCCTCGATGCCTAGCACTTCTCTGCATGAGCAGCAGAGCTCTGAGGCTATATTCACCCAGCGAAATACCCAATTCTTTGCAGAGTAGACATCCATTACTTGTATGTCTTGACACTTAGGCATGCTTCTATTCTAAACCACACTACACAGCCTTTTTTTCCTAATATTTGCAACTTTATAAACATGAAGGTAAAAGAAAAGTCTTTACCTTTTAATCCTGTGCTGGTGGCTTTCTGCTTTATCCTTTACAGAGGAACTCCTGAGGGTAAGCTTCAGTATAATATGAAAAACATTGTTTTGAATATTTGCCTGAGTATTGTGTCTTGAGTGGCATTCCATTAAGTATTTTCTGCATGCCTTCCGATTCTCCTTCTTATGTAGTTGCCCAGAGGTTCATCTTCAGGGGTGGTGTTGTGAGAGAGAAACTGACTTCTGCAACTGCAGTAGACAGGCAAATTGATTGCTTTCTACTTGGGGAATCTGGTTCTGCCTGTTTGAAACCCAGCCTTGCTGGGAGGCGGATCACTGCTGGAGCTGCCCAGTAGCAGGAAGTGTCTGGAGCAGGTCTCTGGTAGATAGAGGCCTCCTAAACTGGAAGTGGAGCAGAAGCATAAATGCAGGGATTGCTTTCTTCCACATTGAAGCATAAAAGAAAAAGCAAGGCTAGGTCATTCATAAGGTTACTTGAAAAGAAGAAAAAGCATTTAGCATAATAATAACCCTATATCACAGTCAGTAGCTTAACAATATTTAAACTCCATTTTTAAGTTTGACCTAAAGGCTGAAGCAGACAGGGGTGTACAACAGGAAATCTGTGACCCATGAAAAACCCCTTCAGTTCTTGGGGAGCATGAGGTGGAGACATCTATGTAGATATGTTCCTTTTCCAGATACAGCGCCTCAGCTGTTTTGGTTTTTGTTTTGTTTTTAATACAGTCAGTATTGCAATAGGAGTGCTGCAGAGAAAATGGAAACTAATTGACCCAAAAGACAAATTTTACACCTTTCAAAGTATTGGAGGCTAAAAATCAGCAGCTACTTCAAGTTATAAGAGGTCAGAGTCACACTCACACTGAGCTATGCAGCTTACCAACATTGCATTCTGCTTCAGCTGTGCTTTGTAGAATGTACGGTCCAAAAACACAGTAAATAATGCAGTTATTTAATCTTCAGGTGAGAGGTAAGAAAGGAGTAGGCTGTGGCAACAAACCCAGTGTTCAGAAGTATTTTCTTCAATTAGATCTTGATGGATTGACAGCACTGCTGAGGAATGCTTTTTGAAACTAAGGGGCAGTGCAGTAGGATTTTTAGACTGTAACAAAGTTAGGCTTTGTGGGGGGAAAAAGTTGAGATAACAGTTTCCAATCTTTTAATTGTTTTCCATAGATTTCTTGAATTTTGTTTTGATTTTTCCCTAGTTTAGCTTTGGCCCTATTTCGTAGCTAAGTAACAGCCAACCATTACTTGTTCGAGCTGGTTGGTGAGAAGGAATATTGTCAGACTATCCTAAGTGTGCGAAAATGTTGTAAGCTCTGTATATGCCAGTAGGTTCTGTAGGTTTTGTATTAAACACCAGTTAGAGAATCTCTGCACCAAGTTACATAAAGTACTGTAAAAGTACTTTTTTGGTTGTGAAGTGGGAATGTCATGAGGTGCACTTTCTACCTCTGCAGTGTTTTGATTATCAGGAGGATGTAGGGGGTTTTATCCCCAAAGTGATGATAAATAAGTGAACCTTTTGAACCACAAAAGGTTAAGACTAATTGAGCTTGAGTGAGAATGGACGTTTGAGAGGCTGCCTTTCTACGGTCTTCTCATAAACTCACCTCGAAAAGACAGATTAGATAACAAATCATTGTGCATGAGGTTAATGGAGGCAAGGAATTTTTGTTGACCTGTAAATACAAGGTAGCTTTTTCTTTTTATTTTTTTTAACATCTCTTTGAAGCAAAACACTCTCTTGAGAGCAAAATAATTAACAATCTAGGTGCTTATACTATGATTCTGGAAAAGAGGAAGGAATAAGATCAAACTGAAGTGCTGACAAGTTCTGCTAACTATAGAGTGGAATTCTTACCATTGTTCCTTCCCAGCAAGGAGTATGATAAATCCTAAGTATAAGGTTTGGCCTATCTTTCCCTAAAAGCCATTTGAGTTAGTGATGATCACTTGAAATTTCAGAAGAAGGGCTATGATACCTGGTTCCAAAACCATCTGCTGCTGTGTTCGTGGAAATGAAATAATTATAATTTTATTCAGGAAGTTGAATCTGAGTTCTTATGTAGTTGAAGGGTTGCTAAATTTCAGAACATTATTTTAGTGTAAATCCTTCGTTAGAAAGAAGCAAGTGCAGTTTTCAGTCTCCCTAATGATACGCAATGCTCCTCTGGGCAGCTTTTTCACTTGACCCCTAGCTGTTGTAAAAAGTAGAAAATAAGATTGCATCATATGCTTATATTCCAAAATGGTCCACACTGGTTCATAGCAAACAGTACCACTTTTCATGCTTGAAAAATAGTAGCATGTAACAGGACTAGTCTATTGCTTGTAAAATATTATTGAATCTAGTTTCATAGTTCCTCGAGTTTTACCATACTAGGTTTTAATTGAAAGCAGGTTATGGGAGAGAAAAGACTTTTCATGTTGTCATGAAAAGTTTTTATGGATGATGGGAACAGCTCTTTCTTTGACTTAACATCCTCTATGAAGTTTTGCATATTCCTTAAAAAGCGGTTTTCCTACGTGTTTATTTTTTGTCCTTTTGTTTTAAAATACATGTTTTTTATTTCTATGTAATTTCTCCATTTGTTACTAAGATTTGCTTGTAATTGAACTCAGAAAATCATTAACCAACTTAATTGCAAGTTTACTTTTTAAAGTTTCTTCTCAGGGAATGCATCTGCTTGGCTAACGTATACCTAAATACTTAAACAAGCTTACCATGTTAATCCATCCCACCTCCTTGGGTGTTGATCAGTTAAAATCCATTTTAATCAAGAAATTGAAATCTTGAGGGTAGTCAAGTCCTGTGAGTTTCATTAGTTGGATACCCGAGAGGAAGCCCCATAAGGGAAAAGATTTTTGCCTTTCTGTAAGAGGTGGTTCCATGCAGGTTTTGGTGGTTACCCTTGCTTTTTGTTACATGTGGTTTGTCACGTACTTTTTGGGGCTTTGCACTGGAAGCTTTTCCAGTTTTGTTTCATATATAGAGGTGTTTTCAATGAAACATTAACAAAAATCAATCTTGATAAAAGGAAGTTACTATCATTTCTGTGGTTAGAATGCAGTATCACCAGGAGTTTGTTGAGGTGAAAAACCTAAGCATTTGGGATGTTTATAATGTGGACAGCTCTCTTATCTTTGTAGCAGTTATCGATAGCAGTGTTGAAAGAAACATAACAGCCTCCCCTTCCATATTAAAGTGTGAAATAATAAATAACATTATTTGCGTGGTAAAACAGGGCTAGTTTCTGACTTTTAAAAAATACACATTATTGACTGTAGTGTTGGATGCTATTGCAAAGTATATCTAAGACAAATCTGATTAAAAACAACAGTTCCCAGAAGACTTAAGTTGTTTATCTTCTGGAGTCCTCTATGCTTCCTTATCTCTAAGAAGTAAGGCAACGATGGCACTTCATCATAGAGTGTGCTATGTGTTTCATAATATTTTTTTAACTTGTCTCTATTTAATAACAACATATGTTCTTAAGACCATTCATGCAAGTTCGTCCAAACCTTTTTAGTTAGGAAGAGCAGGTTCAGTACATTGCTATCAATTGTTTTGGTGTCAGAGAGAAATTCTGGATCGTAGGCAGACCTGAGATGATCACAAAGCAGTATTATGCAGGGAAATGCTCATGGTTGGGGAAGTTGTAACGTTCTGAACTTCTAACCATAGATTCCAACAGACTATACTGTGTAGCTTTAGATGCAGAATGGTACTGTCTTTTACATTCATCTTAGCTGTAAAATATCCTGGGGTGCATCAGGAGGAGTGTGTCCAGCAGGTCAAAGGAGGTGATCCTCCCCTTCTACTCTGCCCTGGTCAGGCCCCACCTGGAGTATTGTGTCCAGTTCTGGGCTCCCTGGTATAAAAAGGACAGGGATCTCCTGGAGAGAGTCCAAAGAAGGGCTACGAAGATGATAAAGGCCCTGGAGCATCTCCCCTATGAGGAAAGGCTGAGCAGATTGGGACTGTTCAGCCTTGAGAAGAGAAGACTAAGGGGGGACCTAGTTAATGTTTATAAATATCTTAAGCATGGGATGCAGGGGGAATTGGCCAGCCCCTTTTCAGTGGTCTGTGGAGACAGGACAAGGGGCAGTGGCTGCAAGTTGGAGCAGAGGAAGTTCCGCACCAACATGCAGAAGAACTTTTACACAGTGAAGGTGACAGAGCCCTGGGACAGGCTGCCCAGGGAGGTGGTGGAGTCTCCTTCTCTGGAGATATTCAAGACCCGTCTGGACGCCTACCTGTGCAATATGAGCTAGGGAGCAGCTCTGGCAGGGGGTTGGACCCGATGATCTCTCAAGGTCCCTTCCAACCCCTATGATTCTATGAAATAATTGCCAAGCACCTGTGTAATTATTTAATGTTAGTATCTGCTGAAAATAGTGCATAGACTAACACATTTGTTAAGTGAAAAGAACAATAAGGATTTTTTTAAGGCAATTTAAGGCATTTTTTTGCTTTAATTTTTCCTTCTTCCCCCTCCTACTTTTGTGAAAAACTTTTTAGACACCTGAGAGTCTTGTGTCAGGGAGCTTAGTGTTTCTTTTGATCTTTTCTTTAGGCTGGCAAATAAGCAGGACAGAGAAGGAGCTCTGTCAGAAGCAGATGTAATCGAGTGTTTATCTCTGGAAAAGCTTGTCAATGAACACAAGTGTCCATGTCAGATTGTAAGTATGCTTTGGAATGCTTCATTTTTCTAATATATATCTAAAGGTTTCCCTAAGGTAGGAGATTGTGTACAAAGCTGAAACTAAAACCCTGCAGTCCCAGCAAAGATACAGTACATATACCTGTTCTACAGGCAATTCTACTGTTCACCTTGACATTCTGCTTCTGGATCTGTTGAAGAGGTCTTTATAACAAGACCAACTCAAAGAGTACTTGCTGGTCCATTTTGAAACCATGTTAGAATATTTACTTACTGATGTGGTTTAAAACCTGTTTAATTGGACAGCAAGATTCCACTTTTTTTAAAAGAAGCAGGAAATAGAATTTGCCTACATTGACATTCAGGAAGGATCACTGTTTGGGTATGTTATTTGTCTCATTTCTGTTCATAGCTAAAACCATCATTTATTCTGAGTGACCATCTGGCAAACAGTAAGAACTTAATCTAATTCCTAGCACATCTAATTCCCAGCACAGCAGTCACCAAAGAACAGTATTAGAGCTTGCTCCTAGTTAATATTTGTCCTAAAAGAACCACATTTACGATGCAGTTCTCAAAGTAATGTTTAATAAATAAATAAAAGGTGAGGCAAAGCCAAAATCAGAAATGTGTATGAAAGCTACTTAATATTGGTCAATATTTCAGATAGTTTATCCAAATCAGTAGTCCCTGAAGTTTTCTTTAAGCCTTTGTTTTAATCAACCAGCTTGCTAGTTAATTATTTGTGGGCATAACTTTATAATCTTTTTCTAATGGCAATAAGAAACATTTCAAAAGGTAATGAGAGTTATGCCATTATTAACCAAAATTAGAAAGCAGCTTTGCAAAATTATTCCGGCTGGTATTTGAGTCTTAAAATTTTTTAAAAGGCTATTAATTCATTAGGGAGAGTTGCAAAATGCACAGGGCAATACATACTGCCACTATTAGCTCAGAAGTTAAGTTATAGCAGGACGTAGCCATGTCATGACTCTGCTTTTCTTCAGTCAGTGGACTTTTCATTATGCATATGCAGCAATCATAAAAATAAAAGCAGCTAGTTTATCCTTTTTTTCTAAGGGACTTCTGTGAAAAAACATTTTTCTTGCAAAGCATTATCTGTATAAAAGACCTGAAAGATTCTAGTGTATTTTTTCCAGTACTTCAGAATTACTGAATTTGTGATATGTTTAGCAGTGGGTTTGGCACCCATCTTCCAAAAGATTTGCCTAGATCATGTTTCTCTTGCTTGTTGATGGGAATATCATAACAGAAGTTTTACTCCAATCAAGATGCATAATAGTTTTTATCACCCCTATCTATGATACCTACTCTGATCCAAAAAAACTGAATTGGTTTGACAGTTTTTCTGACAAATTCACACTGGTGAATTTCCTTTAGGTGCTTATGAACAAATCAGATTTCTTTCATCAATGGAAGCTAAACTGACTTTCTTACATCTCGTTTTTTCCATTTGACTAAATAAACATGGACTCTTTCTAAACCTGCAGTAAAACACAACATACGTATTTGGGGTTGATAAATTATGTTTCTAGAGATGCATGAATATGGATATGTATAGAAGCAGGTGTGTAAATGTGTATATATACACAAACCAG
Source organism: Hypotaenidia okinawae (assembly GCA_027925045.1). NCBI lineage: Eukaryota > Metazoa > Chordata > Aves > Gruiformes > Rallidae > Hypotaenidia > Hypotaenidia okinawae. The sequence continues at coordinate 98,960,421 of BSDF01000001.1, forward strand.
GTGTACAAATGAAATGTACAAGCTGTGTATATATACGTGTAAAGATAGGTATGAAAAAATGTTTTTCTGTGCATAATTGTGTTTGTTGTTGGTTTGGTTTTTTTTTTAAATGGGACTGGAAATAATGGAATTTGGTAGAAGTAATGTGATTTCTATCTTGGCAAAAAAGCACCTAAAGTTATAGCATACCTAAATGCAAATTTATTTCCTATACTTCTCAGTGTTTTTCAAGCTTCACAGTAAACAGTAATTGGCTGATTTTGTGTTTTTAGTCAAGGAACATCATCTGAACTGCAAATAGTTTTCCCTTCTCCTTGTATTTACAGGAACCTTGCTCAGCTATCATGGGCTGTGGGAAAAAAAATGATAAATCAATAAAAAAGGGTTTATATTGGCTTCTACATATCATAGCAAAAGATTTTGATACCTTAAATGAACGTATCCAAAGAGACACTACAGAACAGAAAGCATATGAAGAACAAAAGAAACTAGAACGAGCTGAGCGAGTGAGAAGGATACGAGAAGAAAGGTATTGTCTCTGTAATTTCTCTTACCTCCCCTTCCTCCCTTTCTCCAAGATACTTGATTCATTCCTGTACCTTATGGGAACCAAGCTATCAAGGATTTAAAGCTTGTGAGCTAAGTGTCTCCATATTAAAAGCAGGGACCTGAATGCTAGAGACTTTCTTTAAGAAACCTACAAGGTTTTTCCTGGTTTGTCCCCTTTATTTTATTTTTTCTATGCTGGAAATGTACCATGAATGAGAATTAAAATGTAGTTATGAAATAAACTTTGGCCTTGCTAATATAACTTCACAGGAGGCTAACAAAAAAAAAAAAAATCCTGTCATTTAAACTTGTTACCTTCAAGTGTGTTCTAAAATAAACTTGTATTAAATTAAGTTAGTTTTTGTAACAGCTTTGTGAATATCAAAGACTAGATGTGAAATTTCATTCAGGACTATGCTTAAGGAACTTCAGTACATCCAGGAGGTGAGGCATGGAGAGACTTAGGATGGTGCAGGGAGGGAAAGCAGCACAAATAATTTATTACTTCTCTTCAAAATCCCTTCTGGTCATGAGCAGCCCTCCATGGTTCATATTAGAGACTGATGTGAATCGTTTTACTGGGGCATTCTTAAGAAATTCACTGAGCACCCCTGGCCAAAATCTGTCCTATATATGCAGATATTTGTGAGTCTCTGTTACAGTGAGAAGGTAACTGTGAGGGTACTGTGTCTTGGCTTGTAGTCTTGCTGCTTTGGTTTACTTCAGCAGGTAAATTACTTAAGCACATTGGAATCTGACACAGTACATATTTGACAAACTTAGGAAAAAATGGATACGCTGTTAGTCTGACAGATGTCTCTACATAGACAAAACCTTCTGACCATATTGGATTTTGTGGGTTTACGCCATGCTGAGAGGTATAGTGAGGAGGACTGATTTTGAGATATGTTTCAAAGAGATTGTCAGATGATACAGGCATTTTCCATGTATTCTGTTCCTGCTCAGTGTGATCTAGACTATATTTGTTCACTGGAAGAATTGGTTGGGTCTGAATTGTATTAAAGGCCTAAAAGTTTTACTAAGTTTCCTGTGTCTTAGAGGAAAGCTAACTACTAACTTTTGCTAGTTTTACCTGTAGCTGAGGGCTTGTCTCAGATTCAAGTTATGGCATTGACTCTTACTTTGCTTATTGATTTCTTAACTGTAAGAAACAGGTTAATCCTGGCTCAGGTGCAATTCTGTTTCATTGCTTTAGTAATTCCCCAGATTTGCTTGCCTGAATGTTCTCTAAAAGTGCATTTCCTCCACAATACATTAGTTGTTGTTGTTACAAATGGAAAACCAGAGAGAGTAGTGCCGATAAGTTTTAATGAAGCCTTGGCCACTCCTTTCAAGTAATAGGATTTCACAGGCCAACTGGTGACCTCCTTTTCAGTCCTACCCGTGCCTCTGGACATTGGGGAAGTTCCTCTCTCAGTACTTGCAGCTGTAAAGTGCGTGTAAAGTGATTCCCTTTGGGCAAGTGCCACACTGGTGAAAAATATTTGATGAATGATATATTATTTAATACATAGAATTTAATCTTTCTGCATAGAGATCTGATACATAACAAATAATTAGCAGTAGTGCAACTACAGTATAGTGAGGATTGTGTCTTTCTGAACTTTTCTGAGTTTACTTGAAATAAAGACAATTCCCTAACTATGACTACATAAACTAAAGAGTCTGGTACTGGTTCTCCCTTATGGATATTAAGAAGAATCTAGAATTGGAGGTGTATTAAAACTAGAATAATAGGTTTTAGATAGTCTAGTTTCCCACCACATAGGGTGTTTTTTTAGCTATTGAACACCTTGAAACAGTTGGCCAATGTGAAAATTTTCACATGAAAATTTCAGCAAACTGGTGAACAAACCAAACCTTCCAGTTACAACGTAATGTGTCACAAATCCTGTCCTCAGAAACTGCTTCTCCTTCCTGAAGTGCTGACTGAACACTCAGGCACCTGGCAGTGTGTTTTTCTATCTCTGCCCTAATGTATATTTGTGCTTTTTTGATGTTATCCTGTCATTGTGATTTCTGTAGAATGTTAATAGAACATATGTAGAAGCGTATTGTAAAAATTAGCTGGCTTGAATTGGAGAATGAGTTAGATGACCTAATAAGTGTTCTTTATTATGTAAAATTCATGGCTTGGCTTCTTCATAATTCCTTGTTCATCCCCACCTCTTTCTCCTCTACCCCTTCAAACCAAAATAAAATAAAATAAAAAAACAACAAATGCCCAAAACATGAAAACAACATAATCTCAACAACAAAGGGACAGAGAAGAAGGGAGAAGTGTACCTGATGAGGAAGACCCTGAGCCTGGGAACTCTGAAAACCCCTTCCAGCCTATATCTGCTGTAATCTCTGAGGTATGAGAAAATGTGGAAATCTGGATCATTTTAGACCTACTACTAACAAATATCTGAGAGGTAATGAGTAAAAACGTCTGTGTGCACAGAATTATTTTATGGTTTGGTTGTTTGGGATTTTTTTTTAATCTTGGCAATCTTGTTTTGTGTGCATTGAATCAATGCTTTCATGTTAAGAAAATCCTCTATTATTGATTCAGGGACAAAAATCTTTGTAGACAAAGTGAGATAAAAGTAATAAATACAATTGGTAAACTATTGGATAATCAGGAGTTTAAAATATTCAAGGTCTAGTAGTTTGTTGTAAAGTGCTTTTAGTGATGGAGGGAGCCATATGAAATCTTCTGACTACTTCAGCTATTTAGATTTCTGAGCATAATCTATTCTCTGTTTGAGACAACTGAGAAGTTTTCATAGCTTTGAAATATGAGATGCATATTAATATACAGAGCTTCCTTAACCTGTGTTTCTGAGCTCAAGTAGTTAGTTATTGTACCATGGGCTTTCTTTTTAATTCAGTTGACTTGAGATAACATAATTTCAAGCAACAACCATAAACTCTCAGAGACTTTTCTAGTAAGTAATTCAAACATTTGCTTCTCTCCAGGACAAAAGTGCCCATATCCGTATATCTTGTAAAGTTAGCTATGTGGACAATAATACATACAGAGTAAGAAGAGAAGGGTATAGCTGAGTATTGCAGAGATGGTGACTTAGTGATACAGAACTTATGAAACCGCATATTATTGTGTCTGTGTTTTGACCAAATCATGGTAATGCTTTTTGGATACTTAAACTCTGTGCGTGTGTAATTTAACTAAAACATTCTGAAAAAGATTAAGAAGAAGAAATATTAACGGTTGGACTTGATGATCTTAAAGGTCTTTTCCAACCTTGTGATTCTGTGATTAGGAGTTTTCTAACCTTTTGCTCAGGGCTGTCAATGTTTTACAGCTAACATTTTTTTTGTCATATAACAAAGAAGAAAGAAAAGAAAGTATATAAAGTTAAAAAGAATTTATTTTGCTGCTAATCCCCCTTTTAAAATTCTTTTTTCTTCCCTTTCTCTGGACAGAATATTGGAAATCTAGTTTCTTCACTTGTTTAAAAATTATTTTCTATGTAGATGTGGTACAGAAAAATATTTAGGAATATTCTGATTTTTAGAATAACCTTCCTGTCTCATGAGTCATTTTACAGTAGTAGAAGTTGTTAAACAAATCTTGTCATTTTTGCTAGAATGAAAAACAAATTGAAAAGGAAAAGAAGAGGCAAAGGTTGGAGACTGAAAAGGCTACGATTGTCTCGAAATCACAAACGGAGCAGGAACAAATGGATGCCCAGCATTTATCAAGTAGCAGTAGTCAAAATACAAATCATAGTAGACTAGAAATGTGCAATTCTACAACTTCACAGCTTTTGCAGTATGCAGAAGAGAATGAGCAGCAAGCCTCAGAATGCCTTGACTCAGGTAAAACTGCTTCCTTTTAATGTGTCATTTAATGTTTTTCACGTAGTTCTTCCCCTTGCCTGTATTATTTTTCATGATGCTAAACATCAAGTTAATCTGTTGAAAACATAAAAATGCATCATTAGGTTATTGTACTGGAAAATCTACTTTGAGAAAGTGCAAGGTTTGTTGGTGTGACTGATACTGTAGCTGAAACTAGGTTCGTTTTTACCATAATCAAATATGTGGTCCACTTTGATTAGTTCTGAGCAAAGTTGAATTTCTTGATTAAGACATGGAGTTTGCATATATTTTATGCACACAGTTTATTTTCTATAGGAAATGTCAATTACATTTTACATTTCTTGTAACTTACATCAGCATTTTCTGTCCAAACCTTTTAAATATCTCACCCTAAGAACTGTATTTTTAAAAATTATTTAAAATATGCTATGAACACAACTGTATGGTATGTAATGCTTTGTTTCTTTTTGGTATAGATAACAATAAGAAAAAGAATAAGAAACCAAAATTAAAAAGGGGCCACAGAGTGGAACCTGTTAATACAGAGGACAGTGTTCCCAAAAATCCTACTCCACCAGCAGCTCTTCCACCAGGTACGTGTACTGACACACAATAATCAATGTCTCAATTTGTGGTTATTTATCCTTTAAAACACTAGTTTGTGGATGATGAAACTGGAATGATCTTCATCCAGGGATATGCTGCTAAGCCTTCCTCTCTAGGATATCATTGGTGCAGTTCCCCACCTCATGGTATGAACTTTCAGCAGTACTGATTTGGTCTGTTCCTTGGGGGAAGATAATCTTTTCACAAAAAAGTCAGAAACTTAACTACTCAGTTGTGAAAGACTGCTTTTAAGATATTAATATTTTTAAAGGTAAATCAGTTTATTTTTAAAGTACTTCATCATTATTTGCTATATACAGATTATCTTAGGTACTTCTGACATTTTTAAGTGCCTTGATTTCTCCCAAAGAGAGCTGGCTTCTGTACATTTCATCAGAAGTGAGTCGTGTTTTTTGACTGTCTTTGTTTTCATTTAGTTGGCTGGGGAACTCCCAAACTTAATAGACTTCGAAAACTTGAGCCTCTTGGTGAAACACATCATGCTGGTAATTGAACATATTTTGGGTTTTGTACTTTTTTAAAGCATTCTCCATTGTTCATTCACTTCTACATTCATTTCATTCTTTGTCTTTTTCTTAATCTCTTAATGCCAATTCTCATTGATCAAAAGCTAATCCTTTTGCTTAGTAGAAAGCATCTTTTTGATTTTTCAAGTCTTTTGCTTAGTAGAAAGCATCTTTTTGATTTTTCAAGTCTTATTTCTTTTTTTTACCAATAAGACTAAGTTCTCTCAGTTTCCTTTATAAAGTTTAAAGTGGTGCAGGGTACCAGAAGCTGTTGATAATCTGAAGTTATTTGCACAGAAGCACACACCTAAATATTCTGAAGTGCTATATAACAAAGACAAGTTTCTTGAAGAGTATAAACATGTGCTGCATTTGAGATAAAAGTTTGGAAGTATATTTCCATTGTCCTTATTTAGTCAGTTCATCATTATCTGATACAATGGGGAAAGGAGTTAGGTTACCTGGATACTAGAAATATGAGGTACTGAGCAGAGATGATACCACAAAGACACCTAAATCAGGAATGGACACATCTAGCACAGTTTATTAATTTGGGATCCATGGTGGCTTTTCCACACCCAGGCTGGTTCAGTGCTAAGCTGCCTGTTCATTTCCACGCTGATCTTGTGATGTGATCTGGAAATGCACATTGCTTCAGAATACTGAACTCAGATGGACCCTATGTATCTCTGTAGTTCTGTGAACCATAGCCCACATCCAGAAGAATTTACTGTGCATATGCGGGGTCCTCCTGTTGCCTTTTGAGATAGTGTACAGTTTCTTCTATCCAGTGCTCCTGTTTCCACATGTTCTGTACAAATTTTGTCAGTGTTTTATTGTGAGAGGACACATGGGCACCTCTGAATAAATTTGATTGCACAAGTAGTGAGACTTCCAACTGAAAACTAGGTTGTTGACCTGCAAGGAGAGGTGTCAGTGATAAAGCTTGGGATCTCTGCTTTACCTGAAGAGCCAGTGTCCCTGAAGTTCACAAACTGATAGGAGAAATAAGTTTAATAACTGGCAATATCAAGGAGTAGTAGGCAGATTCTTGATTAGTCTATTTGGTAATGATTAATTTCTATTTTTGGAAGACCACAGAAGATTATTTTGTTATATGCTCATGTTGCATCTTTTTCTCAGTTTTAGATGATAACTTCTTCCTTTTTTTATCAAATTTTGAAAAGTCAAGCAAGTATGGAGACATCTGGAGTAATGTGAGGAGAACCAAACTAAGACAGTGGGAACACATACATAAAATGAACAAAGAACATTAACAGAAAAACTCAGAGAAAGAAACAATCCTTGAGCTTAACCCTGACTTGAATAGATCATACTACCATCAGGTAGTGGTAGTACGATCTGTGGACATACCTGCTGAAGTTCTGAAGCATCAGGACATGGACCTTGTCTGCCAAAGAAGCAAAAGATGCCTAAAGGGGAACTAAGATCTCTGAAAATTAGTCATTCATTTTTCCCAAGTGTGTAACTCGTATGCATAAAATGTAAATTTGTAGTTTTAATCATAAAACCATCTTGCTCTTTTTCTTAAGGCATATAGAGAGAAGGCGGCAAGAAAGAAAAGCCAGATGAAGAGGTAGGGCAAGGGGAAGAAAGGGAAGGGAGATACTCGATTTTTATTTGTGCCTAAGGGAGGTGGTGTGTTTTGTAACAAGAGCGTGGGTGGGACAGAGAGGGAAGACAAAAGCTGAAGCTGAGTTCCCTACTCACAGGTGTGTAGGTCAGTAGCCTGAGGCCTGTGTTAATTTATTCCATTCGTACAATAAGGATAATAAAATATTTTGAAATCTAATGATGAAAAACATGTTGGTAGGGGAAGGACCTCCTGAGCACGGAGGTGTAATGGAGACCAGAGGAAACAGAGTGCTGAGAACTTTGCAACTGAATTCAAGATGTCACCTGCTCTTAGCAGAGATTTCATTTTTTCAGGAATTTTGAGACACTCATTAGATTCACACAGATACAGAGAATCCAGAGAAAGCAAAAAGACATCTATTAGGAAAGCACCGTTTATAAATGAAAAAAGCTCTTCAAGCCCATGTTGCGGCATTGTCAAACCTTTAGTTGGGTCCTGATACCTTTCTGAAGAGCAACTTCTTTTTGGCTGTTCTGTCAGCAGAGAAATAAATCAATTTTGATTTCCACTCCCTACCCCCAACCCCAGCTTTGCTCAAAATTCACTTTAAAGGTGGTTTTAAAAGTGTCTCAGGCATTCAATCTTTGTGAAATGAAAATGCCTGCTTTCTGTATTAGTCTCATGATTAATTGATACCAATGTCTTGAAGGCACAACTTGCAGTGAAAGCTTAAAGTTTTTTGGTTTGTTTTTGTTGTATTTCCTTTAGCTGGGAATTCAGTAAGGCTTTTTTTTTCCTGTAGATTTTTGGGATTCTTTGAGGTGCACTGTTTTTAATAGCAATACTGCATTCTGCTGAACAATTTGCTATGACAAAATGTTATTGGCTAAGTGGGTAAAAAGACTTCATGTAGGGCACCTTCATTGAGACTAGGCGAAAAAACCTCAATTCCAGTAGGATGCCCGCTAGATGTTTTTGTCAGGAGTCCAAGTAAAATTGTGAGTGTCCATGAGAGCAAGGAAAGAAAAAAATATTTAACAGTGTGCTTTTAGAAGTTTAAGGAGATTCAGTTTTGTGTGTAGAGTATTTTCAGGAGCACTTTCAAAGTCTATGTCCGAGACTCTATCAGCAAAACATTCGCAACCTCCTGAATGTAAGTTGACCTCTTTAGGCTTCAAAACAGATACAGCTTTTTGTAGTGTTGATTTCTGGTAGCCCACAGAAAAACACAGGGATGGGTGTTTCTCAGTATTCCCGTGCATTCTAGTACAGGTCTTTGTCAGTTAGGATAGCAGTTAGTCTGTTTGGTTTTGTCTTTAAAAATGATGTTTTGGGAAGAGTCACAGGTATGTTGTAGACCTTGCTGCTGAAATATGTAAAATTAGTGTAGTTTGAGGCTGAAACAACCTCCAAAGTTCTAGATTTAATGCTAGGGCGTTCTCAGAGACATAAAGCTGTCCTAATGGTTTAATGTGCACGCTGAAAAATTTAGGTGTTGGTGAGCAGGCTATTTAGTATATATATAGAGAGAGTCATTTTTGTGTCATTCTTATCAGAGAATATAATGTTGGATATTTAGGCAGAGTTATCAGGCAGTTGAGTCAATTGTATAAATCTTTAATTATACACTTATTTTCAGTAAAGACTGCATTTTTTCCAGTCATGCTAATGATTCTAGCACAACACTAGGTAATGAGTGTCTATTTATTGCCACTGGAGGATACATTTGCCAGAATGATAAACCTCTGTCATTACAGGAGGTAAAATTGTCTGCCAGTCTTAAAAGTGGTCTGCCAGACCTCAGGAATCTGACTAATAAAAGCATTAGTTGTCCAGGTTTTCATTTATCATTGTCGCAGTTTTGGGTAGCTGGGTGCTGCTAGAGAAGGGGGGCTGCAAAGATGGCTGCTGCAAAAAGCAGCTAGAAGGTCTCTGCAGGCCCTGAAGAGTAAACATTGGCCAATTCAAGGCCAGAGTTGCTCCTGACCAAGGCCAAGCCCATCAGCGACGGTCACAGCACCTCTGGGAATCACATTTAGGAGAAAAAAAAATGCAAGCAGCATCATTTTGCCACCAGAGAAGGGAGTGAGAAGATGTAAGAAACCGTGCAGACACCGAGGCCGGGAGGTGGGGGGAGGGGGCACGCTCCAGGTGCCAGACAGAAAGATGCCCCAGCAGCCTCTGGAGAAACCCATGGTGGAGTGGGTGTCCCCCCACAGCCCATGGAAAAGGCCAAGACCCCACCTGCAGCGCATGGAGAGGCCCCATGCTGGATGGAGCAGGTGGAGACATACAGGAGATGCTGTAACCCACACTGGAGCAAACCTCTGCCAGCACTTGCAGCCCATACAGAGAGAAACACAAAGATGAGCGAGGGAGAAATTTGCACTGGAACAGGTTTGCTGGGGGGAGGCTTGTGACCCTGTGGAGGACTGGGACTGAGAGGCATTGTGATTTATTACTGCCTGCCATAGCAGTGACCCACGGCGGGGCAGCTGGTGAAGAGCTGAACCCCTGTGGGAAAGGACTCACGTTGGAGAAGTTTGTGGAGGACTGTCTCCTGTGTGTGGGATCCCACAGGGCAGCAGGGGAAGGGTGTGTGGAATGGATGCCTCCCCAGCCAAGAAGGAAACCAACTTGCAAGGAACTGATCAAAGCCCCAGTTTTCCCAGTCCCTGCCCCTCGCTGTGCCAAAATGGGGGGAAGAAGGGAGTGAAATCATGACTAGAGTGAAGTCTGCTAAGAAGGGAGGAGTGAGAGGGGAGGTAGAGCTGTTTTAAGATCCAGAAAAGGAAAACAGCTAATGAAGAAGTGACAAAGAACCCCATTTTCACAGTGTCTGCCCTCCCCCCTCGTGCCACAATGAGGGGGAAGAAGGGAGCAAAATTATGACTAAAGTCTGCTAAGAAGGGAGGGGTAGGGTGGGTGCTTTGAGATCTGGTCATGCTTCTCATTACCCAACTCTGGTGTCACTGGGTGTGCAGTGCAGTGTCATCAATTAGAGAGTTTCTTTCACTCTGTGTTGAGTTGGTTTTGCCTGTGTCATTGATTATGGGATGATCTCTCCCTGTCCTTATTTTGACTCCTGAGCCTCTCAATTATATATTTTCTCCCCTGTCCATCTTTAAAGGGGAGGGATAGAGTGACTTTGGTGGGCATCTGGCCTCCAGCCAGGCCTAAACCACCACAACTGTATAATCATTCATTGCTTTTCACATACTGCTATAACCCCAAAATAGCTCTATTAAATCAGAAAATTTAGAACAACAATATGAAAGTGTTATTTTACTGATTAAATGTAAGGCTAGCTAAAACCTTGATACTACAGATCTATACGCATATTCGTATAGTAATGTAATCCAACTTGCTTGCTTTGATAATTTGTAATTTTAACACAAGTTGTTGTCTATGTAGAACAAATAGCATATCTTTTTCTTGGAAAATTGTGGTTTATTAAAGTCAAATTTTGTGTTGGCAGGACATCAGGGCTTTGTTGAGAAGGAAAAAATGGAGATTTGAATGATTCAAAAAGTTGCTTTTATTTTTTTCTTAATTTCTACCTGTTTCCTCTTACCATCTTTCATATTAGTTTTCTTGTGAAATGCTTTGCATGTACCCATCTGCATGTTGGGGTGTTTTCCCCTTTTATATATCAGTCACAAATGATTGAGAATACCTGATTCTCTCTTTTGTTGTACTTAATTATGTCGTGAACAATTTTACTACTTTAAAATCCTTCATTGGCAAAAGGAAGTGTTGTACTTTAATCCAAAAATTCTTAATATGTATAGTTCTTTTGGAAAGTTAGTATAGCTTTCAGGATAGGTGCCATGCTTAAATGGTCCCAAAATTTTCAATGCTGCTTAGCTTTATTGTCAATTAAACTTGATTGAAATGCAGACTTGACTACAGCAACATTGAAATTTTGATACTTCATTTTTTCAGTTGTTATTTGTGCACTCTGGATGTTTCATGTCTATTTTTAGGGATGTTTACAGATTACCTTTGGGCCTGATCCTGCAAATCCTGATACATGTATAACAAGATGTCATTAACCTCTATTTTGGACAATGCACCTCCAGACACTAATTAGCTGAAGTTGCTTGTAGAAATTAGCTCGAAACTTCTGGGCTGCCTAGCTTTCATTAAGGAAGCAAGAATCAGCTTTGTTTAAACATTCTTTAAGCAACAGAGATGGTAAATGACAGATTAATGTGTTTTTCTTCTCTGGCATCTCTACACAGATTTCTATGGAAAACCTTTGCCTCCTCTGACTATGCGCCAAAGACCCAACAGTGATACCCATGATGTCATTGCTTAACTGGATTACAAACAGCATTTAAAAAACAGTCAAAGAAATCATATCAGAAATGATTTTTGCCTTTGAAGAAGTTACTTTTTAAAGACACTCTGTCAGCTTGTTGCAAAATAACCTGGTGGCGATTACACCTGGAGTTCATTCTGGCATACTTTCTTGATCAGACTTTCACTTTTCACATCACCAGCTGTTCTTCAGGATTTAGCATGAAATCAAGAAAGGTCGGTGTATCCATGGATGCTCATATGAACATGGCATTGAATATTTATTGGGTTGAATTGTGAAAATACATAGTTGTAAACCTGAAGAAAAATACCTTCAAGAGTACATAATACTAGATTGTATATTCTCACCAAGACCTTTCTGCAGGTGCTGTGCAGTGGTTGGTATTTTTGCAGCTAATAAATGATTCTAAGGCATTTTGTAAGATTCATGTATGATAGGGTCAATATAGGACCATTATGCAACAAATATTTTTCTAACTTTTTATAAAATTATTTTAAAGTTTGAGTGGAAACATATACTTACTACCAATAAAATGATACCTAGAAAGCATTAGAAAGCTGATAGTCAAACGCACACAAATAGAGTATGTTTGACATCTCTTACAGTAGCAATACCTCTTGTTAGGGATTACATTATCAGACACATAATTCATATTTCTGGAAATCTGAATGGGGGCGGGGGAAGATAGAAAGGAAACGTTAAGATAAATACATTTTATACAGAACTAATGTAATTTGAATTGTCTGAAAGTTTTCTTATGTGTTGTTTTCTTTCTTTTGTTAACTGAGTTTGGCATAGGTAATAAATTCAGTTGAAAGAATACAGATGAATATTGTATTGTCTTCTACACCATACAAGAAAATTGCACAGAGTGAAAGTCTTGCACTAATTCAGTCATCAATTCTGGTGCAAAACAGAATCAACCAGTATGCAGATAAGCACCAGAAGTTTTTAATCTCCATAATACTAAAATGCTAACTTGAAAAGTAAAGAAACCCCAGACTTTTAAGGACATGTATAATACTTCCATGTAATGTGGTTTATTTACTGCAAAATTAACACACACAAGGGATACATAAACAATGAGGGTTACAACTGGATATATTCCTATGTAAATGTTTTTCCTCTTACATCAGAGACAGCCATTGGCACATTGTGTAATGATGTATCATAATGCCACTTAGTTACAGCAAGGATGCAACCCCCATTCAAAGGTTTTTTTGAAGAATCAGCACTTGATGATTCTTATATTATGCTCCCAGTCTTCCACAACATGATACATTACCAAGTGATATTAGAAGGCATTAAAACAATGCAATGTCTTTATTCAGCACTTTGACAGCAGAAAACTTTGCCCTATACCCCTTATGGCAATGAGTTGCACAAATAAAGATCTACCATATTAATCAAAATGACATTATTGATTAAGATTTCTAAAGAGTATGTTGAAGGGGAGGGGATCAGTCTTAGGAATATTAAGTTTGGAATGGGTGGAGAGGAATAGAGAAATATTCCAAATTTGCTTGTTAAGTGTAAGGATGAAATAATTTGTATGTGACTGTCAGCATGAGAATACTTCTGTTGTATTCTAATAGTGTAACATGGTTTGGATTGATTATTCTCAGGATTTAGTCATTTTCAATCCAGACAAACACAATGTTAAGTGGAGGGGAAGTTAGGTATGAGTGTGTGTGCAATCACAATCTTACTGTCTTTAGCTATGTTACCAATTACATTTTTTGGCTTAAAAGTTCTACTTTCACAGGTAATTTTTTTTTTTCAGCTTCAGTTTCTAGAAATGTGTTACTCTTTTATTTAAACACTTCTCCAAAATAAATTAATGAAAGTATTAAAAATAAAGCTAAATACTGCTGTAATAACAAAAATTGAGAAACTCAAATGTAAAATGTTAATTATTTTATGTGAGATGTGTGTTATGCGTGTTGTGTGTGTGGACACATGCATCAATTTTGTTTCTGCTTTTTAAAATAAATTTTACCAATAAGTGACCAAAGTCCTCAAAAGTGTCTCGTACAGCTTTGTTTATATGCTCTGTAGTTATTTACTAAAGCATTTTTTTTAGTAATTTATACTACCCTGACTTTTTTTTGCTCAAGATGACATTTACATCTAGAATAAAACTCATGCACAGCGTCAACATGTTTCCCATATTATCATAAATTTTCAATTTTTTGGAAGGAAGTATAGTCATAAATGGTTAATGGCTGCAAGTTTCATTTGCATTGCTAAAATGTACAGAAGAGACTTTATAGATGGAATCTTTGCATATTTTTACAACTGCAATATGGTCAAATTTAGAATATATTGATAGGCATTAAGTTATGTGTACATTTATATATATGAAGTGCACTTAATATTTGAGAGGTAATAAGTTGCACAATTTTAAATTGAGAGGCAGTAATTATTGTGCAAATTAAAAGATTTCATCAGGTTCTGATGTTTTTCAGTCAGTAACATCACTTTAAAAATGTAAGTGAATATTTGGGCTGACACTGGTGGTAAAAACAGAACTGCACTACCTAAGCAGAGTATTTTGTATTATCTACATGCAACATTTTAAATATATTTTAGACAAAACATTTTTAAGGTAAGTTAAATGTATCTTCTGAGACAAGGAGTAGTAATTTTCATGAGATGAATTTATGTAAAAGGGAATCTGTACCTCAAAATAAGTCATTCTTATCATTGTTTTCCTTTTTAGCCAAAACTCTGAGGAGGGACCTCAGAGATTTAAAGGTTTTAATAGAAAATAACAACCATAATTGTATTATTAAAAGTAGCTATATTTCCCTTATTATAGCTATATTAAAAGCTACTTTTATATATAACTATATTAAAAGTAGCTATATATCCCTTAGGTTTAGTTTCATATCTGTGACATGAAGTCTCTCCATGTAGATAGCACACAGTGAGTGAGGGGTCTCATATTGAGGTGAGACAAAAGCACTGTTGACTTTTGAGGAAGCAGTTTGATAATCTCGTGAGATCTCTGTTTCAGTCCCGGTCCTGACAGAGAGAGGAACCTTTACAAGAGTTACCGGGCGCAGACAGCTGATGCCAGCTTCCTGATGGCCCTCTTGTGAGCCTGGGCTGTGAGGATCAGGATGGAAGCAGCAAGGCAGCAGCTGAGACCTGTGAGGCAAGTGAAAGGGGCGATCCTGGGGCACCTGCCCACCCCACTGGCAACGGGCTTTTGGCTGGTGTTACCTCTCACTTTCTGGGATGTGAATTCTGTGTGAGTTTTATAAAGGCCGCGGTGATTATCCTTTCCTTGAAACTCAAGAGTTAATTCTAGCCTCTGGAGGCCCATCTGCCACTGGGTTTCTCAGTTTGCTTATCGTAGGTGACTTTTAAAATAAGGTTGCCAGGAGTCACCTTGTGACAATGTTCTTCTCCAGTAGAACCAGTATATTTCCTGAGAAGGGTTATTTTTTGGGCATCATGATGTCACATCAGAAAAGGTGGATGGACAGTAACAATGCAAGCAGCTTAGGCAGGGGAGGTTTTTCACTTTAAGTAACATTCAAGTAGTACTTTTTTCCACTCAGATATTCCAGTATTTTAATTGAAAGCTTAGTACTGTAACTTCAGGATGCTACCCACTAACTTTGCCATACTGTCTGTTAGCTTCCTAGCTTCTAGGATTAATTCAACTTAAAGTACTTCACTGTTTTGAAGAGAATATATATACATCCCACGGTATTTCAATAGATGTATCTGTAAATGGAGTGATGAACTATATTTTAAAAGTGTTATTTGTGTCAAGTTTATGTTAGGAGAGAAACATACTTTTTCTTTCTCGTTTGCTTGGTTTTGTGAGGGGTTTTTGGGTGTGTGGGTTTGGGTTTTTTTTTCTATTTTCTGCCCCTACAGTTCACATAAGCTGTATTTTCTTAGGATTGCTCTGGTAACTGCTCTATGGTAACAAAATCTGTGCTATCCAGGAGATTTTAGAAAAGTGGGCTGTGGGATGGTTAGCAATCTCTCTATACTCCCCAATAAATATGACTTTAATATCACTTCAAATTATCTTCCAGCTAGGCTAGTGGAAAGATTTAAAGAGAGGGAAAAGTTGAGTGACAATGAGTAACAAGAAGTCCTTACATCAAGTAAAGTGTATGAGTTAAACTCATGAAGACCAATAAAGGCAGGTGAGCCTGAATAAGGTAGCCTAGTCATGCTATTGAAACACTGGCTTGACTGATAAGCAAACAGATAATAGAATGAAGGACTGTAGAAGAATAGGAGACTCAGGATTGTGAAGTGTTCACATACACTTAAAAATTTTCTTCAGAATGCAGTAGATTTTGCAGACCTCAAAGTGATGCTTAGTCAGTCTTCCCACCGTGTTTACCTCTGATACTGCTGTATCCTAAAAAGCTGTGTCCTAAAATTTATTATGCAGAAAAATAATCTTAAAGTTTCTCAAAGAGTACTATATCCCAATAGCATTAATGTACACAATCTTCTACCTATTTTTTATCCTAGAAGCCATGCTATCCATGGCACTGATCTCCATAAAACCTAGCAAACTTTTGCTAAGTCTGTCCTATATATAGCGAATAAGAATATTTTTTGCTTATTTCTAAATCACTATCTAATAATGGTGAAGCCTCAAATTGTGCTTCCTCCAGGAAGCAGTGAAAGTCACAGTAATGGCCTGTCTCTTCTTTTCACTGGGCCTGGAGGATGTTGATGTGTTGGTGATGGTGGTATTTCTGAATAATGACTTGTTAATATTAAGACATTTCATCCATCCTCCAACTTTGTGAAGGTATCTTCGGGCAATAGGACACTAGGTCCTCTTCATTGGCTTTCCCCAGTGTAAGGCCATGCTTAGAAAATCTAAGTTTGAAACAAGGTAACAAAATTTGACGGAGATGCATTAGCTTAAGAGAATTGTGGACCGAAGTTACAGTGGAGTTGTGGAGATACAATGGAATTTGCAGATGAGATACAGATTGTGGTTTAGCAGGGCACCCAGACATGCACAAGGGTCACTTTGAGTGGTAAGCGTAGTTGCTTAGGTGACAGAAATCACATAGATTTAGATTGCTTTTTATTAAAAGGAACAGTATCCCACTTTTCAAAATGTAGTGAAGTTAGTTCCCCCAGAGTCAATCCACCTCTTCAGTAGGACCAGAGAGAGGTAACAGGTTGCAGTAGCACTTTTACTGTTTCATTGGCAGTTTGTGATGGTGGTGTTGCTAGTGCACAAACTGTTCAGTTGTGGTCCATCCTTTACTTCTGATGTGCTGCAAATCTTACTATTTTCAGACATATTAAATGACATTGACAGCACCATCAACAAGGGGAATACAATACAGTGCTACATTTAGGGGCTGCTTATGCTTATTAGGCAATTTTTTTTGTTTTACCGGTACAGTAAAATTCAATTATTGCATGTATTTTCTTGATTGTTACTGGTCTTGGCAGAATTAGAACTGTATTCCTTACAGTTTTGTTCTGTATTTGTTGGTAAAACTCATTTATTTTAAAGCCTTTCTGGTTTCCTTTCACATTTGTTATCTAGGAGGTCTCCATTTTGTCTATGGGCTCATTGTCAGGATCCTGATTGAAACATTTCAAATAACCTCTCAAGTGTGATGGCAATTTGCATGAGTTTTGCCTAAGTGTTCTTAGTCTTCATTAGCCTGTGCCTGAAACTCAAATATTTATCTATATGATAACACTCCTGCCTTTACCTTTGCACCCCTTTCCAGCCTGGACTTCAGAGGCCAGTGTCGGCATGCAGTAGCTGCGTAGGCAGCCATTAGCCAAAACTACTGTTAAACAAAACAAGCTCCTTGTCCCCACAGGGGCTGCACTTACTGAAGGAGCTGGCAGACGCTGATGGAGAAGCAAGCTGGAGAGAGAGAATGAGCAAATGTGGAGACTTTGTCTTGCCACACGGACTGCAGCAAGAGATGGCCAACAAAGCAAGACGCCTTTTCTTGTAAGAGCAGTCTGCAGGCCTCCTTGGCTCTGTTTTGGATGCAGTGCTCAGAATTGCCTGAGCATTTAATCAACCTCAGGTTTTAGTGCTGCTAAACCAATGACAGCTGGCAAATGGCAGTCCGGTGGTTCTCCTGGCTACCCTTCCCAGAGAGTGGGCTCAGCCTGAAATTGTGCCTAAGAGCTTTGTGTGAGTAATTCCCAAGTTTCTGTGGATGCTTCCCTGCAGCTGTGGCAGGTTCTGCTACAGCTGACGTCTGGTCTGGTTTAGAGGTGGACGTTGAGCAGCTGGGCCAGGCGGGAGCCCGTGGCCGCTGAAAAGCCATGATGAGCAAGGGTCTGCTGGCCGCGGCATGGATGGCAGTGGCGGCAGCCTGAGCCGGCTCTGGACCGAGGACCGGCTTAGTAAGTTGATTAATGGAGGGCCCAGTCGCTGCACGCTGCTGGCTCCTTTCCCGCAGTGGCCAGGAGACCGGAGGGCGGCGCGGCCTCCCTCGGGAAAACAGAAGCAAACCAAACGAAACGCACGAACCAACCCCTGTGCCGCCGAGGGCGGACGGGACCGAACGGGGCGACGGGGCAGGACGGGCGGAGCTGACTCTCCTCGGTCGCCGGGGGGCGCCCCGGTCCCACCGCCCCGCCTGGTTCTGGCCATGCGGCTGCTACTGCCGCCACCCCTCCGCGCCGTGGCCGCCCTCCTGCCGCGGAGAGCAGCAGCCCGGGACTCGGAGCAGGTGAGGCGCGGGCGGCGGGGAGCGGTACGGCGCGAGCTCAGCAGCCGGAAGCGGGGCGGGAGGGGCGCTCGGCCCCTTCCTGCGCGTCCCAGGGCGGGCGGCCCTTCCGCCGGCTCGGGCCCGTACACCCAGCGGGGAGTCGTGCGGTCCGCCGCTGCTCGGCCCTACCTCTGCGGGCGGGTGCGGCCGTAGGGTGGCGGCGGGACGGGCCGTCTGTTGAGAGCGAAGCTTCCGAGCCTGAAACGGCGGGTTGGGCCGTTGCAGAGCTGCTGGGGGCTTTAGTAGCTGTCAGAAAGTGGCCCGGTGCTGGCTCCTGTCGCAGGTCGGGGCCTCCGTCCTCAGCGGGCAAACCCGGCTTGTACCCCCTTTTTCCTTTTGCAAGGTGGGGACGCTGTGCTGGAAGGCTCTCATAGGCGGCTGCTGTGCCTTCAGCGCCGTGCCTGGCCGCGGCGGCTGCCTCTGTGAGGTGGGGCGGCCCTCAAGGCAACGCTTACTTGTTAGACACGGGGATCGGGCCCGCAAAGGCGCTGTGTCGGCTCCTCGGGAAATGAGGGGACGACAGCAGTGCCTCGGAGTTCAGCAGGGCCGGCAGGTCCTACCTCCTGCCGGGTGTTCCTGCTCCGAGCGGGCCGGTGCTCGGCAGAGAGGGGAAGCAGGAGGAGGGGTGGGATTCTGGTCGTCTTTAGCGGGGGGCACCCAGCAAAGCGTGGTGTTTTCCTTCCGAATAGCACACGTCTGCTTAGAAACCGAAAGTTCTTCCCCTAAATATAGAGTTGTCACAGTTCAAAAAAGCCAGCATGCCCGAATTTGGGTGGGTTTTTTTCCTTATTCCTGGGATAAATTAGTTACTGCGATGCCTCCTGGCTCAACGCTAGCTGACTTCAACAGCGATTCAAATTAATTTCCTTCGGTTAGTCACATGGGTGCATCTTGGCAGAGGTGATAATGATGCATTGCTTACTTTGCTCCTGGTAGATCAGAGTCCCAGGATCCACTGTGTTAATAGCACGGTGGTTATTGTGAAGTTTTGTCAACAGCCTTTGAATAACCTCTTCACAGGTAGGGAAGAAGAAAGTGCTCTAGCTTAACTTGTTTGTCCCATGGAATTTAGGCTATTTCTTGATTGCATGTGTGATGTCACCTTGAAATTTGAGCATCTCAATAGCACTGATACTAAGTTCATTTAAACTTACAAAATGTTCTTTTAATAATTCTAGTGAGAACTAGGGAGGGGTTTATTTGTTTGGTTTTACCACTTTTTTTTTTTCTCCTTTCTCTGAAGCTGGGAAGTAGAACGAAAGGGAAACTTCAAAAGCAGATCTGCCAAGTTGTTCTGGATCATTTTGAGAAGCAGTACGCTGTGGAACTGGGAGATGTATGGACCAGTGTCAGGTCTGTTGTTTTGGGGAGATGTGAGGATGAATGGAGAGTTTCTGTTGGTTTTTTAAGGTGGCTCATAAAATAGCTTCAGGAAAGTCATGGAACGTAACCACTGCTTGAGTATATTTTCCTTTTAGAGCTAGCATAAATGTGTGAAATAACAGAAGAGTAAAACTCGAAGAATTTTAAGCATTTCCTTGATGTGATTATTTCATGAATGATGAAGTTTCTGTTCCATATGCATGGCAAAGAGACTGTCATCTTATGTGTTTGTTGATTGTTTTGAAAAAAAATGCTCCAAAAAGCAGCTCTTTGTACTTAACAGCTGCTGTTAAGGGTAGGTTTTTTTCCTGCAGCTTTATAGTATCTTGAGAAGCTAGGACAAAGATGTTAGGAGTACTTCTTCTGACTTATTTTGATATGAGAAATTGAATATTAATAACGTGTAGAAGAGGGTATCACTTAATTTGGGCCTTCACCTTACAGCTGCTAAAGCAATGGCTATGGGACTGAGAGAAGACATCTTCCCTGCTAACTGGTGGTTGTTGCTTGTAGGAAGCCAGCAGAAGAGCCCTTCTGGAGAAGTTCACTGCTTAACTTGCATAGTTTTCAACAGGAATTTGAACAATAGCAGTTGATTTTGACTTGAAGTGCACGAGGAATGCTCCCATGATCGGTGCCACATTACTTTGAAGGGAAAAGCACCTTACATGGTTGGGAGTTTTAAAAACCATGTGATTCCTCTGAGTGCCCTCTGCTTTAGCCTGTTTGGATTGTAAGTAGTTTAATAGAAGTGTCTCCATTGTTTTTAAATAAACCAAAACTAGGTACACAGTATTAGTTTAAGTGAATCAGCTTAAAAACTGTCTGGCTTGGATCAGGCATTGGCTGTTCCCGAGGAGTATTTTTTGAGGCTAAATGAAAAAAGACTGAGAGGAATTCAGATAGAAAAGGGGGAAAACCCATGTGAGAAAGTGAAAAAGAAATACCAACAAACTTGTTCATACCATGTAGCGTCTGCTTTTTGATTGTCTTTTAGCAGTACCTATTGTTTTAAGGGTTTTTTCTGGCCCAATGTTTGCAGAATTCAAAAGGAAATTTATAGAAGAACACTTGGAAAAACTGCATTTTATGGTGTTGACTGGAATAACCATTAGAAAGCCAATGTGATTTTTTTTGTTGTTGTTGTTGTGATATTTATAACTAATATTACAGTTGTTCTTTGTCTCTAGGGAAGTACTTTATAGTCAGGAAGAGCATTATGCTTCATAATTTAGAACTTCTACAGTTATTTGTTAAAGAATTAGGAAAAATAAAGAGCGTTTTGTATCAGAAGTAGTTAGTGGTTTGCATGTGACAATTAGAGAAAACAGTGGCTTGATTTCCTATTTAAAATTATTTTCCTGCATAATGTTCTTAGTTATATCTAATCAAAATGATTCCCTTTTGATTATACAAGAATCGTCTAGTGGTGCAGTTGTTACCCTGATACAAGAAAAGGCTTCCTACACTACAGAAAGCTCATTTTATTTGCTAAGTTATTTAATAGCTTTCCTTTTTTCTTTTTTTTTTCCCCTTTCCAATCTAGAGATGTGCTCACTCACCCCTTTTGCTGGCAGTACGCTGTGCTGCTTAACAAATTCAGCCAGTCTGCTGAACTGGAGAGCACCTTGCGTGCGAAGGGGTATCATCCTGCCTTTCAGGGACCTTTGCCCTATCTTCCTGCATCGCTGAAGTGTTACATCAGGAGAAATCCTGGGAGATTCCCTGCACAGAAACACCAGGCTGGTAAACTGAAAGGGTATTACCTGCTGAACGCTGCTTCGCTGTTGCCGGTGTTGGCGTTAGAAGTGGAAGATGGGGAAGACGTTTTGGATCTCTGTGCTGCCCCCGGGGGTAAATCGGTTGCTATGCTGCAGTGTGCCTACCCAGGTAAGGTATGGAGGTGCTGTTAGGAGCTGATCCCAGGCTCTGAGCCTGGGCTGTGTCAGGTGTACAAGGTTTATACTGGAGGGAAAATAACAAACGATTTATATTCCCAGTAGTTTCACGCTGCTTAGTAAGATTCTTATGAAGTCTGTTTACCTAGAGGAGAATGAAAGCACAGTAGTCATATAAATAGGGATTACTGTGGATGTACAGGCAAGAGTGAAGTAGCTCCGTTTGCCTTCCTCCGCTCGTTCCCTTCCTGGTACTTCTCAAGAAGTCACTTAAAACGATGTGGATTTGTTGGCACAGGCTGGTACGCAACCTTCAGTCCTAGAACACTTCTTGTTCTCTGCTACCTCTCTGGCCAGTGCTGTGCAAATAGCCTGAGGAAATGCATCTGTGCTGATGTAAACCAGAGCTTAATGAGCAAGATTGAGGCAGAGGGAGAAGGCTTACGCTGAGGGATTGGTCTGTGTCAGTATTCAATGAGCTCTGTGTCTCAGTCCACGTAGGCGGTGCAGAAGGGCACTAAGATAATCGTGGTGTTTAGGAGGCAGCAGCAAGCAGCAGCAGCTCAGCTCTTCTGGGCCAGGGAGTTAAAGCAAGCGGTGATTGCCATTTCCAGGTTTGTTATTTGGAGTAATAATTGTCTCGGCAGGTTCACAGCGCCTTATGTTGTTACCAGTGGGACCATTACTGCCACCACCAGCACCTTTTGGTTACCGATGGTTCTCCCTCCCTCTTCCAGAGGAATGAGGTGATGCCAGTGAGCTAAATTAAATGTGGATTTACCTTTAAAAAGGTTTGGAAAAAACAAAAAACAAAAAAATCCCAAACAACTCACTTTTATCCCATGGCTGCTTCTGGAGGGACCAAATTGTTGCTGGGAATATAAGATGCAGGGAAGTTGATTCTTAATGTGTCTCGGTGGATGGTGACGTACGATACTGTGTGTGGCAAGCACGGTGTATTACAACCTGTGGAGATGTGAAAATAGGAATTTTATTAAATTAGAGAACAGGAGTAAGAGGAAAACGATCATGCAGCATTTCTGCTGCATGTACAAGCAACAGCATTATTTCTTCTGAAGGGGTGACTACTCTGGCTACTTCTTAAAAGTACAGCCAAAACACTTCCGTTAAAATGCTTCTAGCTTAAATTTCAAATAAATAAGGGGCTGCACTGCTCTGCTGAGGATATGTAAAATTCATGTTTGTTTTATTTAAAGGGCAGTCAGTTAATAAGGGGTATGTACTTCATTTAGATGATGGCTGAAAGAACCCAGAAGGGCAATCACTTAGCACTGGTCTTTGTATATGGCTCATGTTTTAAGTTTGTTTTACTGTGGAAGTCTATTGCTACACTAAGTATTCACTAGTAAATATTTATGGGTTGGTCTGCAGGAGCGTGTTGAAATTTACACAGGTTTATTCAAATTCACCAGAGTTGCTAAATGTGCTATAACATAAGCATCTAAGTTGTAAACTGTATGGCACCCATGGAAAAACAGTAGAACTTCTGAAATAGGTGTAACTCCTTATATTTGTAAAGAAACAAGCCAAAAGAAAAAAAAAACATAAAGTCTGCTTTTAGGGTGTTTACTTTTTTCTTTTTTCCTTAATTTTCCAAGGTCAGTTTCACTGTAACGAATATGATGATTTGAGGTCAAGATGGTTGAAGCAGACAATAGAATCCTTCATCCCAGATCCTTTGATTAACCTAATAACAGTCTCTAAAATGGATGGTAGGCAGATTGGAGACCTGAAGCCTGGATTCTATGACAAGGTAATGTTACTACTTACTAGCAAATGGTATTTCTATGTTCTTCTTTTTATTCCTATGCTGCTCTCTTTCGTTGGTGTTGGTTTGGTTTTTTTTTTAGCCCCCACAAAAATATCTGCCCTATCAAGGGGAACCAAGGTCCTGTACAGGATTTGCAGAGCCTCAGGAATCACTGTGAAACCTATTGTGCATTTATTCATGTTAGGTGCAGTTCCCCATTTTAGCCTTGGTAGTAAATTCTGAAGACCTTGTCACTAAATTCTTTGCATGATGTGTAATTAGAAAGGGATAGAGGGGAACAAATGAGAGCTATTTGGGTTGAGGGTACCTTTGAGGCAGTCCTTTCTTATCTCCCCACCCCAGACAAGTCCATAAAAAAAAAAATCTCAAAATAGTAATTAGATGATTTCTGCCACAAAAATGGAAAATAAAAAGGGTGTTCTCAGTGTCTGCAAAAGCAGGTTGAGTAGGTTTTTGGCATGCAGTGTTCAGAAAATGAATGTATTTATTGTGAATTACCTTATTTGCTCTTATATAGGTACTGGTTGATGCTCCTTGTTCAAATGACAGAAGTTGGCTATTCTCTTCTGATGTTCAGCAAGCTACAGTTAGGCTGATACAAAGGAAAGAGTTATCATCTCTACAGTTCCAGCTGCTGAGGTGAGAAGTGCAAAGGAAAGCGATTAAAGGAGCTTCTCCTCATTAGTAAAAGTGACAGGTGGGCAAGATTTGTCATGTTTAATAACCAGAACCTGTTTTCACCCTGTGAAAAGAATGTGAAGAATATGTTGTTGCAAACACTCTTAAGAAAAAGCAGTTGTTCTAGGTTGATGTGAATATGGAAATGTCTGTGGGGTAATAAAGGCAGTGAGACCTGGGTCCTCTAACTGCTGTGCTGCTGTACAGTCATCTTAACTTGTTTGTTCATGTGCCTGTCTGTTTTCAGGTGACTCAGAACAGTCTGGTACCATATCATAGTATTTTTGCCTGACACAGCTAAAATGGTTTCAGATGTATTCCTCAGCTGAAGCAAAAAAAAGTGCATACAATTTTTAGTAGTGTTTTGGGTTTTTTTTTAAACTGTGAAAGTCATCTGTCAACCTGCCAAACCAGGCATTCTTCCTTACACTCCTTTTGCTGCTGTTCTTTCACAGAATCATTCCCTGTGGTTCTTTATTACAGTATTTTTGATAACTGAGCTGTAAGTTGGGGCTGGTTACCAACCATCACTTAAGTCACTAATTAATGCTGTTTCAGGATTTACTTTCTGGGCTCTCGGTATGAAGAAGTTTTGTCTGTTGCTGCACACTCTGACGTACTGCTTGAATTTAATACCCATTTGACTGTTTGTGGCACAGAAATACCATAACTGGCAGGGTTAAAAAACAAAAATAATGTGGTGTTTGGTGGGGGAAAGAGAATCGTTGGTTTATACTTAAAGAACAATAATCCTAATCAAGGTTGTCATGTATTACACTTGCTGATGATACCAGCCACAGGCTAGCATTTGGGAGGCATTTCAAACTCTGCAGCCTTTCTCACTGGGCAAAAAGAACATGTGACTTCCCAGTAATACCTTCTAGACTTGGTTTTTTTGCAAGGTAACAGTCATGCTTGAAGTCCATCTTTCAAAGCAAATTGAGGGGAAAAAATAACATATTATAAAAAAGAAAAAGAAAGTTTTTATGGGAAGTTCCCATTGCAGCAGTTTAAGATAGTTTTGTGTGAGTTCCAGTTGAAAAAGGCTAGCAGAAGCCTATGATTTATAACAGAAATATGAGTATCTTATTGCAGTAATGCATCATGTCATCCATTTCCTTTGAAGAAATCAATCATATTTAAAACACTGACCTGTTTCAGTATTCCCTTTTCAATATTTGACATAGAAAATCCAATTTGTGAACCCTTACCAAAAGAAAGCATATATCATGCAGAGAAATTTTGAGAATTTGCATAAATCACTCCATATTGTAACCCTGAAGTGAAGAACTCATGACAGCAGGAGCCTTGGTTGTTTTTTTTTAAAAAGGAGACATCCCTGTCAACCTGAATCAATTCAATTAAATCTATTCCTAAATGAAGAAGAGAACTTAAGTTCTGTTGAAAGTGTACTTTGCTATAGTAACAGCAATAAGAATTGGATTTGTAAGGACAAAATACTTTTGATATGTAAATTGAAGTAAAAGGATGGTAATTTCAATTTCATTGCTCAACATAGGTCTGAGAAGTTCTGTAGATTGACCAATCTATTGTTATGTGCACTGGAATTATTTTTTTTTTTTTGTCTTTTAAAAGGCTTTAGAGCATATGAAGTAAATGGTTAGGTTCAGGAGTTAGAGGTTACAGGTGTTACAAGGTAAAATATTTGACATCTTCTTAGTGGATGGTGTAGCAGTTTATTGTTCCCTTTATCTGATCACTTGAGAATGCATTTCCAATACCACAGACATCTTAGATCCTATGTGAAAGGGAAAAAGGAAAGGATAAAATGAGTCTGGAAAAGGCTAAGTGATTGATGTAAGCATGTTAGAAGTTTGGCAACACTAAAATTGTGAAACATTACCCTATTCAAGCCTTTGTTTTATTGCTATAGTGCATAATTATAAATTAAATTTAAAAAAAAAAAATCCCATCTCTGCTACTTCCAGTCATATTCAGGAAGGCTGAACCTAGGTTAATCCAGCTGTGCTGCATCTTACATGCTTTATGCTCCAGGGAGATACTCACCTCAGTTCCTGTATCTGTAAACCAAAAATAAGTATTAAGCTGGCTATCAGCAATTTTGTTGAGCATCGTGTAGGAAATACTCTGTGATGTGAAGATGAAGCTTAACGAATAAGGACCAAGCATTATTTCAGTTGAGCAGTAGCATTAAGTGTAAGGCAAGGAAGAACGAAATGCAAAGGGAAGATCTCGTTTCATTTCTTTCAAGTGATGCTCACCCCAAAGTTCAGATTCACTCTTTCTTAGGGAAATAGTTTGCTTGTTCATCTTGTAATGTGGGTTTGTTGGGTTTGGTCATCTTGTGCTTTTTAGCTTGGGTTTTTTGCTGGGTTTCTTTTTGGGGGTTCTGGTGGATATTTTTAGCAGATCAAGTTGGGGGAGTAGCTAAAGGTATTGGAGAAGTGGTGAAAGGAAAGTGGGTTTTTTGCAATACTGTGTAATTTATTAAGTACGTGGAGGCTTCAGAGAAGAAAGCACTGAAAGAAGTGTTGAAACTGATGCAGTGATCTTCCTGCTTCAGCCTGAATAAAATCTGAAATGTAAATAAATGTCACAAATGCTGAACAGCGAAGTTTAAAAGCAGTGAGGGCACCACTGATTTGGAGGAAATTGAGATTGTAATGATTTTTAATACCAAAACCACAGCATCCCTACTGAGTGCTGTAATCCAAGAACACGCTGCAAATCTTGTTATTATTTGGACTGTTCATGCAGAAAACAAATTGCCAAGTAAGGAAGGAACGTTCATTTCCTGGTACCAAATGCCAGCACAAAATGCAGTGGTTCCTGTAAATGAATTTAGCAATGTTATCAGTTCTCAGATAGAAATTAAATTTTGGGTTAAGCTCAAGTGGGTAATAACTTAGTGGGGAAACAGTTACGGATGTTGTAATTATTCCTGGGCCAGTTACTGCAGCTGAAAGAAAGCGTGTTAGGGTGTAGCTGGAAATAAATCCAGCAGGATACCATTTAGGAGACGCAGCGATGGCATTCCAACTGCTGTAACTCTTCCATACACAACTTCTCTCAGTAATTAAACAGCTCTAATTGGTGTTTAATAGAGTTCTGGTCCATGAGAGCTCAGACCAACTTCAAAAGGTACGTATTGTCTGACTTGCCTTTTTCACCTCTCTTTTTTTCCTCCCTAGCACTTACTGAAAGCAATTTCTCTTGTAGCTGCCTCAGACGTGCACGTACAAAGGAAAGAGATTGAGGGGGATCCAAGGTGCGTGAGAAGTGTGAAGGATCGTGAATGTTCCGTGCTTTGGTTTACTGGTGGCAAAATAAGCCATACAAAATGGTCATTTTTCTAGTTGATCTCTTTCAATTTGCGTGCATCCTCATTTTTCAAAACTCAGGATAAAGCATTGAACTTGGATGGAGAAATACAGAAAGCTCTTTATTCTTCCTAGCTAATGGAATGTTTTGGTCCCTGTTTTGCTTATAAATATGATATTATGTCTGGTTCTGTATAATGTACATATCTCCTCTTACAAACCTTGTGCAAGTGGAGTGTGATACTGAGATAAGATTGAACGTTTCCCTCTACAAAGAACTTTTTTCCTTTGCATATCAATTGTAACACGGTATTTGAAATTGCTGATCTCTTTCAAGAAAAGCTTACCAGAAGTTTTGGGCCTCTTTGTTTTATTTTTCTTTCTCATTTAATAGTTTGGGAGGTAGGAGAGTTACGCACATGCTTTTAATTCAAAAGAGAATTATAAAATCTCAACCCAAATATTCTGAACCTGTTCTTCTAAACTAAGGGGTACTTGAACCATTAGTTAATGCCGTATGTAAGTAATCGGGCACTGTGCAAACAGCTTCATAAAGCTTTTCATCTGTGTTTGTCTTGCTGCTTCAGTCCTGGGCTTCACCAAAGCAGAGGCTGCTGATAGTGCAGCCATGCTATTTGCTGGTTTACCAGTCTGTACCAGAATGCTTTAGGTTGGAAGGGACCTTTAAAGATTTTATAGTGCAACCCCTCTGCACTAAGCAGGGACATCTTCACTAGATCAGGTTGCCCAGAGCCCCATCAAACCTGAAGTTGAATGTCTCCTGGGATGGAGCCGTTCCTTTAACCATTATCCCTGTCACAAGAGCTGAACAGTTTCTGTAGACTGCTGGCCCCAGACTCCAAATTGAACTGTTTAGGGTGTCTTGCTGTGCAAACTGTGTTCCCTCCCTAGGCATCCTTGCACCTCCAGATGAAAATAAATAGCTGCTGACTGGACTGGGAGCCTTTATTTTGTGTTCTATTTTCTTATGCTTAAATGTGGCATGTTTCTGCTGTGCCATTCCTGAAAACATTGTTGGTTGTATTGCTGGAGGTGTGAGTCATTTTACTGAGTCCTTCATGCTTGTGGCTGGTCTGAATTTCTTTTCCAACTGTGAGTGCTGCAGCCATTGTCTTGGCTCCACGGTGCCCTCAAATACATGGCTTCTGTTTAAGTACTGCCTGGTTCCTGAAGCCTTTGGTAGTGCCCTGAGTAACTTAAGCGCCAAGTCCCTTTTGATGTGTGGCAGAAGAAAGTTTATCGAACCAATAACTAACTGCACAAATAAGTAAGTTGCCCAGCAGCCAAGTAGTCATTTTGGGATCACAGATTTAAATTCAGACACAAATTTTGCTTTAATTCCACCTTCAGTTCTTCCTGTGTATTTATGTGTTTTGTAAGCAGTAAGGAAAAAATGCTGTGACAAAGTCTGCAGTGAGCTTCAAAGATCTCTTTGTTCTCCCTTCTCTAGCTCAGAAGGTTCTGCTTGGGCTATGTATGTTTTTCTTCTTTTGATACTTTTAGGTTGGGAAGAGGGATGGACAGACCTCTGTGAGTGTATGAGTCATTCTAGGATGACTGAAATGGTGGCAGGATTGAAGGTTTGTCGCAGCAGAAGTGGATTGCTTCTGGCTGCTGCAGGCTGCCCAGCTAGAAACAGCGTTGCTGCTGGTGGGTCTGAGCGTGCTGAGACCCCACGTGTGAGTGTTCGGGGCAGCTGCCGCACGGAGCGCGGAAACGAGATTCTTGAGTGTTGCACTGGTGCTTGTGGCTCTCAGATCTGGGAAATAAACCAGTCTGCTGCCATCACAAGGGTCTGCAGTTCCAGCATTGTGATAGACATCTCATAGCCTGTGTTAACAGGATGAGTATTTCAGAGGTTATCATGCGTTAGAGGAGACAGCTTAATATGGTTAAACTGAAGGTTCAGTCCTTGCTTTAGAATAATTTAAATTTCTTTCTTTTAGAAATACTATTTATCAGAATTTTCAGGACAAAATTTGGCTAGAGCCGAACAGGGTAGGATTTTTGCATTTGTGGGGTTTAGTTGTTGGGGTCTTCTTGTGGGTTGTTTTTTTTTTTGGTGGCTGTGTCAGATTTATAGTTCCATCTAAGGGTGAAAAAACCCAGTTCACTTTGCGTTTCTCCTGTTGGTACTATGTTGAGCTGCAGTGTCTCTCCAGAGTAGCAGAGCTTTCTTCAAAGTAGAGGGAGTATGTCCTTGGGGTATAGAGAGAATACTAGAACTAGTGTCTCTGTCTTTTATGGACCTCTCAACCTGTCCTGGTGCGGCCTCACCTCCAGTACTGGGCGCAGTTTTGGGCACCACAGCACAAGAGGGACACAAAAGTACTGGAGAATATCAAGAGGAGGGCAACAAGGATGATGAAGGGTCTGGAGCGGAAGACTTAAGAGGAGAGGCTGAAGTCCCTTGGTTTGTTCAGCCTGGAGAAGAGGAGGCTGAGGGGAGACCTCATCACAGTCTATGGTTTCCTAACAAGGGGGAGTGAAGGGGTAGGTGCCGATCTCCTCTCTTTGATGCACAGCAATAGAACCCAAGGGACCAGTATGAAACTGCAACAGGGAAGGTTTAGGCTGGATATTAGGAAGAGGTTCTTTACTGAGAGGGTGGTCAGGCACTGGAACAGGCTCCCCAAGGAAGTGGTCACAGCACCCAGCCTGGCTGAGCTCAGGAAGCATCTGGATGAAGCACTCAGTCCCATGCTCTGAGTTGTCTGGCCCTGTGAGGAGCCAGGAGCTGGACTTGATGATCCTTATGGGTCCCTTCTAACTCAGGAGACTGTGATTCTATGTCACTGCCTGTCATTAAGTATTAAAAAAAAATCAATATTTTGACACAGGAGGAGTTTCCTTATCATTTTGACTTGGTCTGGAGAAAAGAGAAAAAAGCAAGACTTGTAACACACTGGCCATATTACCATGATATATTTGGACTCTTGTAAGAATAAGGAAGAAATGTGTGATATCTTTAGTCAATATAAAGAATAAGATTGAGAATAAAAGCAAATGCCCTTGGGATGCTTTCTTTCTCTACTAGCTTACAAAAGGTACGATGGTTTTTATTCTGATCAGACATTATCTTGCATATTGAGCAGAAATACATCCCAGTAGCCAAAAGATGGCACTGTTGAAGTGTTATATTATTTTAAAATTGCCCTAAAGTATATTTAATCTTTTTACTTTAATACTGAAAATGGTTGAATGGTTAACATAATTAATGCTGACCCTCCCAATGGCACGCAACGTAAACCCAACCACAGGAGGAGTAGGCTGGACATGCAAGTGCTACTTACAGTATGAAATATATATTTATTGCCTGCCTGTTTTTAAAAGTATGTTGCAGCCATTGAGGCTTTTGGAATGAGCAAAATGTTGGCCTGTCATGTTTAATTTTCTGTAAGCATGAAAAATCTTCTTTTTTGGGTTGTGTCTAACTACATTTTAGTTGCATGTAAGTTTTTTAGGTTTAGAGTGAGTTTAGGTTTAGTGTAGCTCTAGAGTGGTCTTCTTTTCCCAGACATACGAAATAATACTGCTGCTCTGTTTTCCCTCATTGTTAGCATCTTCTCCATTATTAGATGTAAAGTAAATCTCCAGAAATAAGCTGACTAGAACAGCTTTAAAATAATACATTTCTTTTAAAAAATCCTACCCAGTACTGCTGTAATACAAGGAGTTTGGATACACTTCTCTAATGCACCTCTGACTTCTATAGTAAAAAACATGCCATTGAATGTGTGTCCAAAGGCATACCCTGACAAAGTATGAAGTCTTGCTAATACTTTTCTTTAAACTTATTTAGAATGAGGAGAGCAATCTGCATGGGCAGTAAGAAACCAGATGAGGTTTAACAAAAGCAAGTGTAAAGTCTTGCACCTGGGAAGGAACAACCGTTTCTATCAGTACAGGCTGGGGGATGACCTGCTGGAGAAGAGCTCAGTGGAGAAGGACCTGGGGGTCCTGGTGGATGACAGGTTGGCCATGAGCCAGCAGTGTGCCTCGGTGGCTAAGAGAGCCAATGGGATCCTGGGGTGCATCCGGAGGAGTGTAGCCAGCAGGTCAAGGGAGGTGATCCTCCCGCTCTACTCTGCCCTGGTCAGGCCCCACCTGGAGTATTGTGTCCAGTTCTGGGCTCCCTGGTATAGAAAGGACAGGGATCTCCTGGAGAGAGTCCAGAGAAGGGCTACGAAGATGATAAAGGGCCTGGAGCATCTCCCCTATGAGGAAAGGCTGAGAAGATTGGGACTGTTCAGCCTTGAGAAGAGAAGACTAAGGGGGACCTAATTAATGTTTACAATTATCTTAAGCAAGGGATGCAGGGGGAATCAGCCAGCCCCTTTTCAGTGGTCTGTGGAGACAGGACAAGGGGCAATGGCTGCAAGTTGGAGCACAGGAAGTTCCGCACCAACATGCGGAGAAACTTTTTCACAGTGAGGGTGACAGAGCACTGGAATAGGCTGCCCAGGGGGGTGGTGGAGTCTCCTTCTCTGGAGATATTCAAGACCCATCTGGACGCCTATCTCAGTGAAATGTCCTAGGGAGCTGCTTTGGCAGGGGGTTGGACCCGATGATCTCTCGAGGTCCCTTCCAACCCCTACAATTCTATGATTCTATGTGTGAAATGGTTTAGATTAGTTCTTAAATGTATCAACCACCCTTTTAGTTTGTGTTACACATGTGTTTTGTGTGCTGGAAAGATTTAAGTGTGGATTTGGTGGCTATAAAGTGATACTGTCAGTAGTTTAAAGCAGGTGTGGAGAAGCATCAGGCAAGTCCCTACAGAACGGTGTGCCAGTGAATCTCCTCCAGTTTTCCAGCTGTTGTAATTCCAACCTATTGATGATTTGCAAATATCATTAAAATTTTGGACTATCACTTGAAGTCTGCTAAATTCTGATATGCTGATACATACAAAAGTTGTGTTCAGAACCCCAGAAAAGTGCTGTCTTTTTCTATCTAGTTTAGCATGCCTGTCATCTTCTAACAAACATGCAGTAGTACTTGCAGTTCTGTAATGTAATATTACTTATTTGGCATACTGCTTTGTATCATCTCCTGGAAGGGCTGTGCCTTACTTGGTAAAATAGGGGCTGGAGTTGCACATCAGCTGCCAGTGGTGGAGCGGATTCTTTAAGGTTCTCATTGCAAGCACCAAGGGGCTGTCATGTTACTAAACCAAAAACATTGTAAGGAAAGGTGAACAAGTCATGATGTTCCAGGAAAAGTTTCCTGTGCTTTTAGTGTGTATTCTTAATTTTTTTTGTACAAAGCTTGAAACTTTGCAGTATTAATGTCTGTAACATGTAAAATACATCATGGTAAATGGATATACTTGAATTTAAAATTATGAAATTAAGTGTAACTAGATCTATACTTCAACTGAAACTTTTAATACCTTAATAAACATTAAGGTTATCTGTAGCACTGAGTGAAAAATAACTGCAGAATAGTTACCATTAATGTATTTTATTTTTAAGCAATGTATTATAATAAGAGGAAGTTGAAAAAAATATTTTAGGGTCTTCTACCCTAGCATTCTTCTAGACTTGGAGCCCGTTTTTGGAAGTTGCAAAGTGCCTTATAACTGGCACAAAATTCCTTCAGCTAAGAGTTGGACTTTAAGTAAGAGGAATCTTACATTCTTAGATGGTGGAGTCATAGTAGCCTTGGTGGATTCAGATGTCTGCAAGTTAGGCTCCAGCTCTGACCTGTCCCCTGGATAAGCTGCTTTCTCTCCTTTGTTTATAGAGGAGGACTGGCTTCTTAAATTTATGTGAAGAAACTCTCATACGAATGAGTTCTCTGTCACGCTGATGACAAGGAACCCCGACTCCCTGAGTCTGCTTAGCCTGGCGCAGCATCACCCTCTGACTTTGAGCCCAGCACTTCTTCACTTTGAATTTTGCAGCTCAGTGCAGGTTTATCAGAAGCCTAGCACGGCTTAATCGGGGGTGGCGGTCGGTTGACTTTGAGCACAGCCGCTGAAACAACTGTTGCTGAACTTGACAAGATGGATAGATACATTGATTAAGCTTGCAGCGTAAAGTAATCCTCCTTAGATCTTTTAATTCATGACTTAGGTTCAGAATAAAGATAACCGCAGTGAGCAGCCTGACCTTTTTTGGGTTGTGGACCAGTGAAGATTCCCATGTTAAGGAGGCTTAGAGTTAGGGGGGTTTAACATGAGATCTTCAGGATTTCATTCAGAAGCCTGTGCTGCTCTTTGCTTTAAATCACTGCCCCAGTGACTCCGTTATAGGAGCAGTGCCTTTCAAAGTGTTGTCTTGAATGGTGGCTACTTTATATATGGTAAGAAAAGGACATTTAGCAAGTGTCCAAGTTTTTCACTCTGTAAGCATTAACGTACCTAATTTTTTGGTATTTACCTTTTCCACCTTTACACGGTAAAAATACTTCCTTGCTTGTTTAAATGTTGGGGTAGCATCCATCTTAC
Organism: Hypotaenidia okinawae; assembly: GCA_027925045.1. Classification (NCBI taxonomy): domain Eukaryota; kingdom Metazoa; phylum Chordata; class Aves; order Gruiformes; family Rallidae; genus Hypotaenidia; species Hypotaenidia okinawae. The sequence continues at coordinate 98,994,153 of BSDF01000001.1, forward strand.
AGGAAGGAGGGCAGTTACTGTTACCTGCTCCTGTGAGTGAAGTTATCAGGTATGCTAAAAGTGGTCTCAGTTGTCATCCACAAGTGCTTCCACATTCCCAAGCACATCAGCTGCTCTCTCATGGCGTGGCATTTTGGTAAACATAGAAAAGGGGTAGTTGGAAGGGTCAATGCTGTGAAAATTAGTAAAGTACATGGGTTTTCATAGTACTGTAAAGATCAGCTCGGCTTTGAGAGCCTATTTTGACTTCAGCCCTGTTCTCTTTGAGTTCTAAATGGAAAGTTAGAAAGCAAGCAGTCATTACACAAGGGTAGTGGGAGGGAAATGCTTTTATGTTTTCCATGACTGGTATGGGGCCAACGAGACAGTGGATCAGCATGCAGTTCTCTTGCTGGCTTGGTGGTGCTGGGAAGGGAAGGTTGTATGTTCCTGTGCTGCTTTTCGGTGGTTACCTTCCCTACATCTGGTTGCTTGGAGCAGCAGCGTAAGCCCTGCCCCTCTAATGCAGGGCTGCAACCAGGGAAGGGAGCTGGAGGGACAGAGGAGGCAGCTCAGGGCCTGGGGTCCAGTGGTGGTGCTCTTGCAGCCTGCTGAGGAGTGTGTCTGTGGATGCAGAGGGGTAGAAGGATGACTGGAGCCCACAGTACAAACACATGCTGGGTAACAGCAGCATTGCAGGAAGTAAGGCCTGGACGGGATGTTAGGATGACACCTGCTCTGTTTTACTGCCTCAGAGTGGTGCTGTAAATGTTATCACTTACCAACCTGTCTCTTAAAACATTCTTAAATATTTTGCACTCTCAAAAGCTACTGGGAGGTCTGAGATAAGCCTGTGGTTCTGTGATCGCTGTGGCTCATTTTGGAAGTATCCTAGAATGAGTCCATCAGGCCCTGTTAAATGGAAAGTATTCAGACTACCTAAGTACTCTGTAACCTGTTCTTTACCTAAAACAGGTTGAACTTGAACTGCTCACTCAGGCTAAATGTGCAAGCCATCTGTTCGCTCTCCAGCTTTTTACTGAAAAGTGATACAATGAAAACATTAAACACTGATTTTATTTTTTTTTCTTGAGCATCATCAGTGGAGAGAGCTGTTCTTTTATGCTAACTAAAATTGGAGCAGTGCAGACTCCAATAAAATATGTACTTGGCTTGCTCATTAATGTAACCAAGACTCATAAAAGAGATGAGCAAGATAATGTGTACACTCCCCAGAGAAAGAGATGTGGTATAATTTGCAGGAATTTTCACCTGGGAGGGTGAACAGAGTTGTATTATCTACATCTGAACCAGTCATTTGTCCCAGTGTTTCTTTATTATTTCGGACAGGACTTCCAGGGTAGCTTTGATCTGTGATCTGCTTTGATCCTGCTTGTGATGAGGCTTTTCTTTATTGATTCCTTTCCTGAAAAGACCCAACTTGTCTTTTTCCCCTTGTATTTTCCTCTTTCCTTTTTCAACTGTTTTTGTTCAGATACCACCATTAGCAAATCCTCAGCTTGTCTGATTGGGTGGAATTTTTGTGGGTTTTTTACCTGGGCATGGAATCAGGCTTGCTGCATTTGGGGGCTGCTCACCTCATCTGGTTTGAGGATATAGGGTTTTACTTGGGTTTTTTTTTTCCTTCCTTTTATTTTTCACTCTTGATTTTTATTTTTTTTTTGGGGGGGGGGGGGAGGGAGGATCACAGCAGTATATTCAGTAATATCTACCAATCTAAGATTATTCAGTGTCTTTCCATGCAGCATGACTGCATGTGTCATTGTGCTCTACAAGTCCATGCTTCCAGTGTCTGACCTGCCCTTGTGCACCTGCTAAATTCCTAGTGACACACTTGGAGCCCCTGAGCCCCTACCTGGTTGTCTCTCTGATACTCACAAGCTGAGTAACAGCATTCACCTGTTCAGATTCTCTTGTTTTTAAAGGGAAAAAGCTTTGTTTAGAGCACAACTGTATTTTAATGCGGTATTTGCTTCAGCCTGGTCCTGTCTGTTTTCCAGAAGCACTGAGGTGATGTATTTTAATGCTAGCTTGCAACTCGGTCTTTGAGTCACTGTGTCCTTGAAGGCTCTGAAGAGGGTGGTTAATAGGCATTACCTTAAGAGAGCATTTTAATAACAGATTAGCTATAGCTTCCTCTTTCAGTTACGTGGTGGCACTGGATGGGAAGAACGCAAAATCTGGGAGTTTCCTCCTTACTCTTTTAAATTGCAGTAGATGAGCAGAGATTGCCTATCTCATTCCTATGCTCTGGTAGGTTCTGCTTTATCTTCCTGGAAAAGGACTTTGCAGATTTGCTTTAATGGAAATCAAACAGTCTGTTTAAACTCATTTTTGGTGGGGAAGTGAAAAAAAACCTCTGTTCTGTCCATCCACCAGGAGTCATGAAGCTTGCAGGATACTTGAAATTTTTAAACACCTATTTTGCCTTCGTTGAGTCAAAATTTATCGACAGGTTAAAGGTGAAGGGCACGTAAGCAGAGCGGGATGATCCAATCAGTGGGATTTCCTTAGGAAGTCAGGCTGACAAGTAGTGGCTCAGTGAAACCCTGGAGTCCTCTTACCCGCTGAGTAAGTGGCAGAATTTGCAGAAACATTTGTGAAGTGGCGGCCCAGCAGTTAGTGGAGGCTGTTAGTGCAACTGTACGCTTTGATACTTGGCCACGCGGGCAGCAGGCTGAGGATCTCGCCGCCACTCCTGACGTGCCGCGGCCCGTCCTGTGCGCACAGTCGCAGCATTTCCGTCGTTGCGCTGCGCGTACCGATGTTTGACGTACGCTCTGCAGCCCTGAAGGGAGGCTGCTTTCTGCTTGTCACTGTTGTAGGAAAAATACCTTCCGTTAACTGAAAATGCATTAATAAATGGCAAAGCAAAACAGTGTTGCAGGTACTTTCCTGAGCTCCCAACTGTATATGTGCTGTTAAGACGTTTTCATGCTATTATTTTTCTTATGTGTATGATGTATACCTATTTATAATTCCAGCTTTATAAGCCTTTATGTGTTCCCACGCCCCCAGTACGTCACTCCTTGTGCTGATTTTTGGCTTGTTTTTATTTCCAGGTCCGCTGTTAGAGCGCTGCGTCCTGGTGGTTCGTTGGTGTATTCTACGTGCACGCTCTCCAAGGCAGAAAACAGTGATGTAGTAAACCTCGTTCTGAACTCCTGCAGTGACCTTGTGCCCGTGGACATAAGGGAAATGGCCAAAGCTGTTTCTCAGGAGTTCACCTTTCTCGGTGGTACGCAACAGCATGAACTTCTGGTTCTCCCAGAGAAAGGGAGAGCGTGGGGTCCCATGTACTTAGCGAAATTAAAGAAAGTGTCGTCCACCTGATGCCAGTTAGCTTATTTTAGTTGAGGGATCTGTGAGAAATACTGATTTCTCATACAGTATGTGTATGTGAACACATCCAGGGCAGCTGAGCTTAGAGCACGGCAGTGGTGTCTCAGCTGCTGCCTGATGAACAGGAAGCCGGATGCTTCGTTCAGCTTGAAATACGGAATGTGTCTTCTCCCGAGGGCTCGTGGGGCTCTGTGAAGTCCTTACCAAGTCGGGGAAGCTTTGTATTAAATGGATTGGTAGCCTAGAACAGAGGCCTACCCTGGTGGGGTATTGCACTGTTTTGAGTTTTTTATTTTACTAATTTGATTTTAATATGGTGTATTTTTAAATAAATGGTTTCAGTGGCCTGAATTCTCTCTCAAAGATGTCTAGAAATCCGTTTCCCTGTAAGAACTGATTTGTATGCATAGTCTGTCATCTGTAGTGCTGACTCTTCCAGGCACTGGCAAAACAGGTTTCATATTTGCAAAGTTGTTTACTGGTTTAAAAACTGTCTTTTGCTTACAGTTGCAAAGGTCAGCCATATCAACATCAGCTCTTTCTTCTTTTAATGTATTTTTATTTTGTTGAGCTTACAAAAATATAACTTGAAAGAGTTAATTATGTTGAAATGTCCTTAAACCAGCAGATTTAGATGTGTTCTAGCTTTGGTACTTGATGCAATATATCCCACAGGCTCTAGAATGCATAATTGAAACAGAAGCAGAATGATTAATAACGGCAGTAATGGCACAGTGTTCAGAGAGTTTTGTTACATAATTACAGTCACGATGAGCAAAACAGACAATCTGGAGAAGCAGCTTATCCACAGTTAAGAAGAGCTGTGTGGATTCGTGATGTCCTGTGGGTTAGTGGTGTGTAAGAAGGAGTCCCAGTGAGAACACATGCTGATGTTGCTTTTGGGTTCCCTTGACTGCGCTGCACAGCACTATGGATAAATACATAGACGTAGGTGCAGGTATTCATGCGTATGCACGTGCGAGCTGTCTTCCTCTGTACTGCTGATCTGGCAGGGCTTGAATCTGCCTATGAGTGGGTCATGTAACTGTGTATATGTATTAGGTCAATTGCCTGACTTGAAGCAGCCCTTTCATCCCTTTCTGAGCAAGGAGCAGCCCTTTCCCTGATTGAAGCTTGTAATAATTGCTTTTAAGGAACAGTGTTTTAAAGAACTGAGGGGTGTTTTTTGTTCATAAATGAGTTCCTCATGAGGGAGTGTGTGTTTGAGAGACTATGTTTATGTATTTCATGTTTTCTGTGTCACCTCTGTATAAATGTTATTGTAAGTTTTTTGCAATCACAAACATGACTTGTTTGTAAATACTGGAGAAAAGCTCCCAAATTGGTGGTTTTGCACCTTGCTAACAAAGGGAGGAATACCACTGGCTGCCGGAGGCCTTCTGTGAAGAGCTGCATGTAACCACCCTCGAGATGCAGCAGTTCTGCATGAGACTCCTCAGTGATTCTGTATCTGTGAGCTCAGAAATGCTTGTTGCAACTGTGACTTCACTGCCTTTTGTGTCAGTGATGTTTCAGTTGATGTTTCACTGCCTTTGTTTTCTGCTGACCTTGTTTGCTGATGAGCCTTGACTCTGCATTCACACCGATTCTCTGTTGATATCAGTACACCCCTGGCTGCAGAGCACCCCACATCTGTCCTGCTTCCAAGGGTAAGGTCCTGTCCATAGTAACTAGAGCAGCAAGAGGACAGTGTTCTGAACGATGGCACCTGAACTGAAGAAATCTCAGCTGCCTAAATTCAGATGCTGGTCGTGAGCAGTAGCTTTGGTTTTTCAGGTTTCTGTGACTAGGAGGCAGGTGGGTCGAGCAGAGGGTGGCCTTGGAACCATGTCTTGCTACTGCACACTTAGTGAGGGAAGTAAATGCATAGGGTACTCTGCCTCTGGTGCGTAAACTTCTGCAGTTATCCTCTTGCCTGCTTAGTGATGAAAAATGTTTAAAGTGCCCCTGTAGTATTAAATCGTCAGCAGTGCCTCTGAAAACTTAAGAGGATATAAAGCGTATGCAACTTGAGGCACAGAAGTTACTAATGTATGCAGATGATATTGTGTTCCTGTGAAAAGACCTAACAGCATCTGTCCCAGAAACATTAAATGTAATATCCAGATTTGGAGTCATCTCAGGCTACTGGATGAAATAACAATACCCTTGTCAAAACGCTTTCCATCAGTTTTATTTGCCCTGTGGAAATTGAAATGGAAAGCCAAGAATGTAATTTACTCAGGGATGGAATTAAAATCTGTGGTTAAACTGAATGGTTGAGGAGGACGTGGGTAATCACAGAAAGAACAAAGGGATCCTTGAAAACTGAACTTCGCTCAGGCTCAGCATATGGACGAGTCCCTGTGAACTGCATTGCATTACACCTAAATTATGCAGCAGGGCGTCCTGATAGATGTATGTAAAAGCTGCACTGAGTTCTGCATAGCCCTGTACTGATCTCCTGGGATTTCATGGCAACTAGTCCAAAAATGCCCCAAAAAGGGAGCAAAAACCAATGCTAATTAGTAAGTGATAATTTATTTCATTTTTCGGCAGATGAAAGCTAGTCCAGAATGCTGCAGAGTTTTGGGGGGAGTGGTGTGTGTGTGTGTGTGTTGTTCTGTTCTAGTCTGTTCTGGCTGGTGGCAGGGTAAGCATGCCTGTGAGTCAGCACACCAGGAGGGAGAAGACGCGAGATGGGAAAATCGGAAAGGATGGGAGGCGTGCTGGTAGAGGGCTTGCACGCATGGGGAAGCACCTTCCACTCCAGGCTTCATGACCATTCAGGTACCCTTTGGATGCTTCTGATGGCCTAAGAGGACTTCGATCGCCTTCCGGGTAAGGCTGCAGCATTTTGGTTTTTAACCCCTTTCTCCCAGAGGGCTGTGATTTCATTCCTCGGCCGTGTCCTACCGCCTTCCACAAGCAGCACCGCTGGAAATGGGGTAGCCGACAAGTCAGCCTCTCTAACTCTGGGGAAAGAGGCGTGTGAGCAAGATGAGGGCAAGAACATGATGGGTTTTGTTGTGTGGTGGAGCAGCCAGAGAAATCCGGGTGATCTCTAATGCGGGCAGGTCAGAGCGTGCTCGTACAGCTGCTCACAATCGTGCTACACATGGCACGCGTCGGTGCCCGTGCCCCTCGGGGGCAGCAGGGAGACCTGGAGCTCAAATACTGTCACGCTTTTCCACTGTTCCCTTTTCAAAGATACAAAAAGACATTCCAGTTAGCTTCAGAGGGGCTGGGACAATGAGAAATGAAGGCCTTATACAAAGGCAACCTCAGTGTTTGCCCAATTTTATCCTTTACTCAGTGACATCTGACACAACTCAATTACTGCTTGTCAAAAGCATTCTCCACTGTGGAATAGAGTGGAAAAAGAGATTAAACACAAATGGCTGCGGACTGCTGCTCTCAGCTAACGAACTCCTGGCTTTCTTACTAAGATGGGCAAGGAGAAGGTGAAGCACACTGAAGGAGGAGCGAAATGAAAAGATCTAGACTACAGCAGCAGGAGAAAAATGTGAAATACCAGAGGAGAGGTGCCATGGCTTTTAGCATGGAAGATGCTGTACCCTGCGCAGGAAAAGGTCTCTGAGTGCGTGGGCAGTGGGGAGAGGACAGTTCCTTTGGGGGGACGAGGGAAGTGCCATAGTTACCTGTGCTGGGGCAGAAGGAATCCCCTTTGTTGATCTGGCTGTCTTGGAAGAAAAATGTCTTTTGAGGCCATAAGTCATTAAAACTGCAGGGAGGGGCTTGCTGTAAATTTGCAGGGTATGTAAATAGAGCATGCGTTCCTATTCCCTGCAAAATGAATGACAGGCCAGCGTGCCTTTCAGAAAAATTGATTTGGTGGGAGCACATCTTGAGAATCTGGGCTGGGGTAGCCTGCTCGGTTGTAGAATATGGCCTGCTGACAAGCCTATTTAACTTTATGGCTGTAAACGAGACTCGCTCTTCCAGGGGAAGCTTGAGTGGTGTGTGTTGGTGTGGTTCCTTACCTTCTGGGTAAGAAGTCCTGGTAAAAGTGAAACTTCAAGTTGTCAGTTTTCAGTTTGTCAAACTTGGATCAGAGAGTGCAGGTCACACACAGTCACCAGTCTTGGCTTTTAGATAGCGTGATTTTTGACAAAAAGAGAAGTTTCTGTAAGGCAGATCACAGCAATTGTGAAATGTTTGTCAGAAAAGGCTTTCACGGGTTGATCTTCCTAGCTGCCTCCTAACATTTGAGGTCAAGGTCTAATGGCCTTGGGAAGTTTTATTTTCTTAGTAGTTGTGCCTAGTTTTCAACAAGGGCAAGCACTGTAGAGCTCCCATGGCTCAGTTTAAAGAGTGTGTTTCAGGTGGTACCAAAATAAAATGCCCCGATCAAAAAGTCACAAATACTCTTGAGAGGAAGGGAGAGAACACAAACTGGGGTTTCATGCCAGGCTTCGTATTTGGCTGAAGAACTCCCACTCCTTACAGCTGTGTTGAAGGTGGCCATGTATATAAACGCTTCCGTGCCGTCTCACTTGGCAGTGGCCCTGTGAGCACGGCAGTACTGTGCTCACTTCCCAGCGTGTCACGGTGATGCAACCCTTCACGGTCACAGAGGAAGAGGAAACATACCTGCTGCCCTAAAACCACAGGTAATAATTCTGTAGTAAAGAAGTGCTCCAGAAGTTGTTGGAGAACTGTGTATTTTGTTAAAGAAGACAGAAGCACTAGAAGGCAGGACAGCTACCCAAAATGGAACGAGGCTTGTACTTCAGCTGGTGAGTGACATTCTTACTGTGTCCTTTCCAAAATTACGCTTCTCTGATGTGTGCCTTTCACCTTTAATGGCCATAACTGCTTGGCAGGGGAGGTTGGACTCTATGATCTCTTGAGGTCCCTTCCGATTCCTACAATTCTGTGAATCTCTGAACAACAGTTTGGCCTGACCTTACTTATGACCAGGCAAATCAAGTAAAGCAGCCAGAGTAGGCAAGAGGCTTGTTTACATGCAGTGTCAGAGTAGCGTGCTCAGGGAAAAGAGATTTGGGTTACCTGCTGCTGTGTCCGGATCATCCGCACTGTTCTGGTGTCACAGTTGCAAGGCAGCACCTGTGTGTGGGGATGGGCCCCGGCAGGACCCCTCCTGGTTCTCCCTTTGTCTCCATAACTCTCTCTGCCTCCATGGGGCTCTGCTCTCTGTTGATGTTAGCACAGCACAGGCTAAGAAGGCCAAACTCCTGTTCTTGTAGCAGCATAACCTGCTTGAGGAACCTTGATTCAAAGGCACATAAACACATAGTCTGTTTTTAATGTACTCAGTTACAGTCTTATTAATTATCCTGCTCTAACAGAGGAAGGAGGCTGGTACTCTCTGCCCTAACCAAAAGGGGGATAAGTCCAGAAACCTGATAAGGCAGTAGGGGGTGGGGATGGGCAAGGATGGACATCAAAGTAACAACAGATTGATAGATGCATTTTTTAGAATTATTTCAGCCTTATTGAGAACTGTAAGACAGGCATGTGTGTATTGCTGAGAGTTAAATGGTGTTTTTTAGAGCTAACATCTAATTAGATTTTGCACAGAAATATCTGTGGCCCCGAAGTCCTCATTCAGTTGGGCAGACAAAATAAGGACTGCCTGAATCAGTGGGTTTGGCGTTGTGTGGGGGCCTTATGGAAGAAGGTCTGCCTTATCACCAGTTCTAGTTCCCTGCATTGCTGAGTCTCCAATATGCCCACCACGAACTGCTAAAACTTTACCTCCAGGATTTCAGGTTTTGTGTCTCACCGAAGCACAGTTCTGGAATGATGTTACTCAACATGGAGGGAACTAGATGATCAGGTCATCTCCCTGCCTGCTTCTGGTGTTCACCATCACACCAGTAACAAAACAGGCAGCTGCTGCTGCCTGCATTTGGGTGTGGTGGGCTATGAAAAGCAGGGAAATAGGTAACTGATAGAGTTCTTGGAAAGTATTTTTCTAATTGTCCTGAAGTGAAATAAGATCATAGAATTATAGAATGTGTAAGGCTGGAAGGGACCTTTAGAGGTCACCTAGTCCAACCTCCCTGCAGTAAACAGGGACATCTTCACTAGTCAAGCCTGATCTTGAATATCTCCAGGGATGGGGGCTCCACTACCTCTCTGGTCAGCCTGTTCCAGTGTCTCACCACCCACAGTTATTGAAGAACTTTTTTCTTAATATCCAAGCCAAATCTCCCCTTTTTGAGTTTAAAACCATTACCCCTTGTCCTACTGCTACATGGCCTCATGATCAGCTCTTGCCCAGCTTTCTTATAGGCACCTTTCAGGTACTGGAAGGCCACTATAAGCCCTCCCTGGAGCCTTCTCTTCACCAAGATGAACAAGCCCAACCGTCTCAGCCTGCCTTCACAATAGAGGTGCTCCAGCCCTTTGATCATTTTTGTGGCCCTCCTCTGGATGTGCTCCAACAGGTCCATGTCCTTCTTGTGTTGAGGCCTCCAAAGCTGGACACAGTTCTCCAGATGAGGTCTCAGCAGAGCAGAGGGGCAGAATCACCTCTCTCAATCTGCTGGCCACACTTCTTATGATGCAGCCCAGGATGCAGTTGGCCCTCTGGGCTGCAGACGCACATTGGTGGCTTGTGTCCAGCTTTTCATCCCTGAGTACTTCCAAGTCCTCATGGATCCAAGATGGTAAGAGGAAATTCAGAACAGTAAATCATGGGGGTTTTGATATGGTTTTGGTTTTTTTTTTTGCTTTGTTGATTTATTTTCTAGGAAAAATCTAGCTTGGCCAAGTGTGTGATTAAGTAGCTGATGGAATAATTCTTTACAGAGAGGAGGGGACGCCAGAACGTTTGAGTGGTGTAAAACTAGGCTGCACAGGGGATTAGAAAAGGTGCAGGGAGGAATAATTTTGTGTTGGCAGGAAGTAGACTTAATAGTACTTTTTTATCTGTAATTTTTATGATTCTATGGCTAACCAGGGAAATGTTTAATGTTCCTGATACAGCAACTGAAGGTAGAAGAAAGAAGATTGACATACCCAGGCCTGTTATAATTCATTTCATTACTTCACACAGGGCTTTTATATTGTCACGCCCATAAAGCGCCAGTGTGTGCGCTTATAGCCAATTCATCTTTATATACTGCTGCTGATCCCATTGAAGTGAACGGCAAAGCTCCCATCAATTTTAATGGCAGTGGGATATGGCCCATTTTGTAGATATACAATGTATATTTCCTGCACACGCTATTTTTCGTGTATAATGTGTGTCTCTTCTGAGGCTTGGAGGATGTTTTATAAAGCGGCTAAGTCACAACCACTGATGTCATCAGTCTCCAGCTGACGAGATAACGTGATCTGTCTTCAAAACAAGAGGTGGAGGTTGACACTTGCCTAACTACTTATTTATTTATTTAGTTTAGGCAGGTAGGCCTGAAGACAGAAGGTCTCCCTGTGTAAAGAAATGTCTTTGGAAATTTTGCCCAAATAAATTACAGGAGGCAACTCTATCAGAAATAGATGTTACGCTTGCAAGGTTAACATTATGCTTCAGCGTTTGAAAAATAGGAAGCATCAAAGAAAATTGAAGGCAGCATGGATCAGTGGGTTAGTACATTACACAGCAGTCTGCAGCACCCGAGGCTAAGAAAGGTCCCTTTTGGAAAGCAGCTGTTTGGATAGCGACTCGCTCAATTAGCAAAGTAGAAACAAACAAACAATTTAATTATTCTTTGGATGTTTTAGCTAGTGTTCTTATTGAGAAACATTTAAAGAGTGGTAAGGTGTCTGTCCGCTCCTTGACCCTATTTAGAGGAAATGTGCCATTTGTGAGCCATATTTTAGTAGGTGTTAGTAGCTTTCCATGCTGCTTATGCATGGAAAGATCTGGATTCATAGCAGCATTCAGCATGTGCATACTGGAGATGGAATCGCTCCACAGGCTGATGTTTTCACTTGAGAAGCTTCCTTTCCTCACAGCAATGTATGCTGGAGAGCAGTCACAGTCCCAGCTGAAGGAGAGAATGGGGTTTGCAGAGGGTTCACGTAGGAAGTTTGCAGTTTAACTAAAACTCTTGAAGTGTGGTTGAGAGTTATGTACCAGCAGAGACTATGTAATCCAGCACACAGCACTGCAGGTGACGGATCACCATGCCCTACTGCCTTACTGTGCAGTAGTCTCCCACTCAGTGCTTGCTGCAGTCACAGGTCCTGGAACTGGATTATGCAAAGATGTATGAATTCTTCCCTTGCCTGGATGTGCGCAAGAGTGTATCCAGTGTGTTGAAGTATGCTTGCCTTGAGTGTTCGTGCCGTGACATTGAAGAGTACCTCTATGTGAGTGTGTTAAGTAGCTGTGCTGTGTTGGGGTGACACAGTAATTGAACAGACAAACACCACCTTTCTCAAGGACGTTAGCATCATCTATACGTACAAGCAGTCCACCGCACCCAGTCATGGAAAACAGTAGTTATCTAAGATGCGTGTGAATTAACTGGTTTGGGTTGGCTGGTTTTCACTATCCTGGTATTTTCAGAGATTTGTTTGGCATTTTTTTTTTTTCAAAATATGTAAGTGGTCTTTTTTTTTTTTTTTTAAATTACAAATACAAAGTTGACTTGAACTGTTAGGCTGGCGTTATATTCCTATGTGGTTTTCAAGAGCATGCAGACCTTGAACTGTGCGCTGTAGCACCATTCATTGTAAAGCACCTGTAAACCCCCACTGTGGCTTTCTGGAGAGGATGGCGTTGTGGCTATAGCATTAGCCTAAAGTCCAGGAGGTCAGAGTTCAGTTCCTAGTATTTCTGTTGATTTCCTTTGGGCAATTTGCTTCTGATGTGATTCTTAGAAGCACTTAGTACAGGCCTAACTCAGCTATCAAAATAAAAAAAATTCCTATTGACTTAATCTGAAAACAGAACTACAACTTATTGAAGCACATTTGGTGTTTTGTCCTCGATGTCTCCAGGTCTCATTTTTCTATCAGTCTAATGAGAATTGTGTGTTCTGCTCATAGAGATGATGTGAGGCTAAATTAATGGATACGTGAGAGCCACGCTAGTCTTACAGCAACAAAAGCCAAGCTCAGCCCAGTAGCACTTGTTTACTTTGTAAAGGTCTGACTGACTCCCTTGATTCCCAGAAGCTGACTAATCTGGGAATTCATGTTTTTTTAAAACTCTGGTACTACTTCTTAATGAGAGGATTCATTATTTTTTGCTGAGAAAGTACAATGCTTTAGTAGCAGAGGGTGGGGATGAGGAAAGCTTTTTGCAACAAAATTTCTTCCCATGTCCCCTCTTAAAGGAAAAAAATCTGGCAACCCACAGCAGCTGTCAGAAGCTTGCAAATTATTTCTGCCCTCCCTAGCAGATGTCACAGTGGCAGTTGGCAGTATACTGTGAACCAAAGACATGTCAAAGAGTAAAATAAGTGGAAGTTGTTAAAAACAGATATAAAATGTTTTTTCTTAGGCGAAAAACATAAATGTCTTTGGCTTCTGATAAAAACCTGTCTCCCTTACGTTTCCTTTTTGCAGAATACAAGATGCTCTAACTTCTAAACACAGCTTCGCTTTAGTCTGAGAGATGATGCTGCTTTTTGGTTTTTTTTAATTATTGATGCTTGACCCAAGAAACACAGAGGGCATGTTTTATTTTTCCTGAAGTTGCATCATACAAATTGGCTCCCAGTGCAGAAGAGAAAGGGATTTGGAAAAGCATTTATGCTTGTGGGGGTTGCAGAGGCCGGGGATGCTAAAAGGGGACATCATCAAAGTTTAGTCTCTGAAGGCTATGCCATTGCTTAAAGGAACATGGCATGAAGTGCCTTGCAGCAGAAGTGTGGTGTTTTTTCAGGAGGGGAAATAGACACTAGTTTTGACAAGATGGGATGTCTGAGGAGGAACAGGAGAAGTTGTGTTGAGGTAAAGTGAAAAATAAAATGACCAGACTTTATGCTAGATTCACTTACTATAGTTACAGAAATGCACAGGGGCAATGATTGGAATGAGTATTACACATACTGGTAAATAGAAGAAAATATACATGAGATGGAATTTGAGTCCCAAATTTCCCATGCTGGAACCAAAATGCTGTAGAGTGCACCAACTATTGGGGAAAAACAAGTAAAAAGAGAATTAATTATTGTAATGACTGGAATACCAATCTGTGAGTTACTTCCAGTGACAGGAAACTTTAATCATAGGCTTAAAGTGGAAAAAAAAGTCCTAGAACTCTGAACTGTGGTGCTTGTCCCCTTCCTATGGTGCGATTGGCATAAATTTGTACATATGGGGCTTCTCATACTATGCAAGCAGCAAGGTCCTTATCATTAAAACCTGTGAAACTCCGAGGTCAGGAAGCTGAAATGCAATGCCTGCGGTTCAACTGGAAGCTCATTCTTCACAAGATCTTTCTGAGAGTGAGAGTGTAATAAGCTGTGACTCGGAGTAGGCAGAATTATTGTTACTGGTGACCAATTTTGGATGAGTTGCTTTAACCTCATGCACTGGGCGATCGATGGGAGACCTACGCGGGAGAAGACGTGACACGGGGCAGAGCTGCTCTTTGCTGGCTCTACTGAATGGCCCCGTGCTTTCCCCTGGAGTGTCTGACAGAGACTCTTTCCAGAGATTCACCATTTGAGCTACGGAGGCTTGCTTTGGTACCAGAGGGAAACATCTGTGTTTCTGTGGAAACTGCTCCAAAGAATATTTAAAAAGTTGCCCACTATGTGTGTACACACACACACAACCCTCTTTTGGTTTGGACTCTCCTGCCTGAGAGATACTTACAGATAGCTTGAGTGTGATTAGGTTCCTGGGATCAAAGATAAGGTGATGAAAAGCTGATTCAGTGCATTGGGGTGTGTTTTCCTTTATTTGGTTTATTGAACCTGATGGATTACTGATTTCTTTTATATGTTTTGAATAAGCAGAACTTTTGGAAGGAAAATGAGCTGGCAATGTGTGCTAGCAGCTCAGAAGGCCAACCAAGTCCTGGGCTGCATCAAGAACTGTGTGGCCAGCAGGTCAAGGAAGGTGATTCTGCCCCTCTGCTCTTGTGAGACCCCACCTGGAATACTGCGTCCAGATCTGGGCTCCCCAGTACAGGAAAGACATGGAGCTGTTGAATTGAATCCAGAAGAGGGACACAAAGATGATCAGGGTCTGGAGCACCTCTCCTGTGAAGAAAGGCTGTGAGAATTGGACTTGTTCTGCCTGGAGAAGACTCCAGATAGACCTATTTATGGCCTACCAATACTTGAAGAGGTCATACAGGAAAGTTGGAGAGGGAATGTTCACCAGGGAGTGTAGTGATAGGACAAGGGGCAATGGCTTCAAGCAGAAAGAGGGCAGGGTTAGGTTAGACATTAGAAAGAAATTCTTTACTATGAGGGTGGTGAGGCCCTGGCACAGGTTGGCCAGAAAAGTTGTGGAAGCCCCATCCCCAGAAGCATTTAAGGCCTGGTTGGATGGGGCTTTAGGCAAATGTGGCAGAAGGGCTGGAACTAGATGACCTTTGAGGTCCCTTCCAACCCATACCATTCTATGATTCTATGAAACAAAAACCCAAAACGACCCACACCTATGCTAGGGAGAAACATCTTAAGAATCTAAAGCCTTCCACTGTGTGAGGGTGGGTTTGGTTGTTTTCTGTTTTTTAAAAGAAGAGGTAGAAAATTTTTTATTTCTGAAAGAGGCTATAAAACAGGGAGCTGTCTAAGAGAAAGCACATCCTCTGTTGAATCCTACAATAAAAGCAAAACAAGAACTCTCTCTTTCACTCTTTACACGACAACCTGTAAGTCTGTCTGCAATGGAGTGAGGTTAACAGTGGCTAAGTGACCTGTGTGTCAAAGTCACATTCACTTCCTTGGAGACTCAGGCTTTCAAAATCATTTCAGCACTTTGAAAACATTAACTTAAAGCTCAAAATGGCCTGAGTTTCATTTAGTTCTATAGGGCAGCTCTCCCTCCTGGCATCTGGGTTACTTCAGTCATGCAACTGCTGTTTCCCATGGTGAATGGGAAGGTGCGTCTGATCTGCCACGGGGGATTTTACTGAAAGCATTGTGTTCTTTTGGAAAAGAAAAGGTAAAGGTTTTTTTGGAATACCTGCAACTGGTTTACAGTATATAGTGGATCACCGTTGCGATGAACAGAGCAGGACCAGACGTGGATGGGTGTGAAATTTTGCAGTTGCCATGGTGGTGCAGGCAGAAGTTAGAAATGACATCGTACCGGTTCATCTCTGATGGCCTGCGTGTCCATGTTCAACTCGGAGTGAGTGAGAGGCCCTTGCAAAGAAGATACCATTACAGAGAGAGGACAGCATGCCAACATCTGATGTTGGTGTAACAAAGGTATGTCAGGCTGCAAACTGTTGCTTGGGCTACGTGTGTTTCGAAGAGCCCAGCTGATGCCTGCATTCAGCCCCCAGGATGTATTTGGACTCTAGCCGCCCACTCCCCAGGAAGATGCAAGTTTGTGCCTGCATACAGCTGAGCCCATGTGAGTGTGCAAATAGGTTTCGTTTTCAAAAGAAATCAGGATCCGTAAAAAAGCCCCATCCCTTTGGACAGCAGCTTTCTCTTCCTGCTGGGCTGCAAAGTGCAGCCCAGGAGAGCAGCCACTCACTCTGCTGGAGCCTCTCCGCTGCTCTCCCTGGAGCCAGCAGCCAGGGAAGCTCAGCCATCCCCAGTCACCTTGCTCCCCTTGCTGCTGCTCTGCGCTGCCCGGCAGCACGTTGCGCTTGTGCAGGATCCATGTAAAGAGAATGTTTCTGTTTCTTTCTACCCAGAGTTTTAGGTGAGGTAAAAACAAAACCTGTGGCAGCTTGTAGGAGAAGCAAATGCAACTCTGGATAGAGATGAGCAGGTTGGTCTTGTTGGAGAGGGAAGTGAATGAGTGTTCAAAGTACTTAGATTACCATCCATAAGAAGTTCATTTCAGAAGCACTGGCAAGGGTTACTCCCATGATTTTAGGGAGTCTGGAAAGCACAGCACATTAGGTGGTGTGCTCATGCATTTTCTCTCCCTGCTGTCTTTGTTTTCTGTACTTTGGGTGCAAGGTGTTGGGCTAGCTATGTGTCTGGTCACAGACATAGGGGCTGGTTTTAGGAGTTCTCACAGTGTGATGTCTCACTTTACAACGTAGTCCCTTAAAAAAAAAAAAAAAGTATTTAAGGGAAATTAAATGATTGTCCTGGTTCTGGCCAGGCCAGGTAAGCTGAGTTAGCCCAGGCTATTTCCACACCACCTGGCATCACTCCCCCATAAAAGGGGCTGGTTGGGGAGGGGTGCTCCTGGGTGCCTCCAGAGCAGTCCGAGCATGAGTGGGGTGGTCCTCATGTCATGCAGCACTCTGTGTTATTGTTAGGTCAGTAAATTAAGTTACTCTGTGTTATCATCAGCTGTGAGTGAAATTTACCTGGGCTGTTCTTGTTGCCCTTTCATGGTGCTTTTGTCAGTAAACTGTCCTTGTCACAATCCACAGAGGCTCTGTCAGCTTCTCCTCTGGGAGTGAGCAGTGTGTGGTACTCTGCTGCTGCTTGGGGCTGAACCCCCACAATAATCTTTAAAAACTAATTTTGATATAGACTATATAGTGATCTCTTGATCCCAGGTTGTTGTTGGTTTTCAAATTTCTTTGGGTAAGTAGTAAATGTGAAGATTTTCACTCAAAATGGCAACGGTACTTCCAAATCAGCAAAATGCATACCAAATCTTTGTTCTCCTTTCTTTGTTGTACTCTCTTTTTTGAAATAATTGGTTTAGAGCATTGATAAACCTGGAAAAACCAGCCCTAAGCACAGCCAGCTTGGCAGTAGCCTGTCCTGAAGGAGGAAGTTAGCAAAAGTAGCAAGTCATACTAGAATATCACTGGTTTGATGCCCCCTTAAGTTGTGTGCAGATTGTTTGTTCAGCAAGCCTAATGACATGGCAGTGGGAGCCAGGTCTTTCCCCTTTCTGCCTCTAACTCGTATTTTGTAAGGGCAAGTTTATGGTGACATTTTTTGAGCACGTCTTCCCGCAGGACAGGCATAACCAACATCAATGTTTTGTTTCTCACAGGATTCAGCCGGAAGTGTTTTTCTGTTCAATGATATCTGTATCCTATTCAGTTGAATACCTGATTTTCTCACCTCTCCGAAAAGGCATGATTAAGCTAACACTAAAGTGTAAAGTCTATTTTTAGTGCCAACCTTGAAAGTTCAGCAGAGGATGGGAAAACAGTAACTAAAGGGTTGTTTTCTTTCAAGAATCCATGGAAACGGGAGGAAAAGTCAAGTTTGGCGTCAGTTCATTGGCTTAATTTATATTGGATCTGAGCTACTGCAACCTCTACTGTCTCAGCTATTATCATATTTGGATATAGAGTCGCTTCTAATCTCACTTAGATTCACTTGTGTGTTTCCAGGAGGGCCGAGTCTGTCAAGCCTTGCCTGTCAGTTCATTTCAACTCCTAGCTATTTCCCAGGACCAATATTATAACACATTTATCTCACAAACATACTCCATTAAATGATGTCAATACATGTGTTAGACTTAAAGACTTCATAACTGATCTTACCTCATAGCAGTCCCTGCTGTTGTGAGTCTACACGCTGAAAACATTATCTCCTGTCTATTTCAGGAGGTGCTTTGCTCTGTAGTCTTTCCCTGTAGACCTTCAGCACTTCGCGTGCCATGTTTCCCCTATCAAGGTTGGCAGGTATGCTCACAGGCTTGTAAAGGATTTGTTAAGAAATTATCTTGAGGCCCTCGTGTCTGATGCAAATATAAACAACTCAGCTGCAGTTTTCCTGTTACCGAGAAGGTGGCATAAAGGCAGTGCTTGAAAAATGGAGGGCGTTACATAGCTCGTTCGTATGCTTTAAGTGAGACAAGCCTTCCTAGGACTGCAGCCACCGGGACAGTGACAGCAAAGCTCTGGAGCAAATTTTTAATTAGGTGTAAATTCTTTCTGGGGACTGATACTTTGCTGGCATAAATGCTCACAGCTTCAGCAGAGCAGTGTTAGCTGATACCAACCCGCCCCATCCTTGGAGAGGGAAAAGCTTTCTGGAACTTTACACTTGCAAGAACAAGGCTTTCACATTGGCTTAGCAGTCATTTTAGGGCTATAATCCCTAGATGGTGTGGGGGTACAAGCTTAATCATGTGTTAAGTTGTGTGTTTTGAGGAAATAAAACTCCCAGACCTCTGAAGGTTGCTTCCCTCTTGGAGGAAAGGGAGGGAAATGGGGTCCCTGTTTTCCCCCACAAATGTGAAGTTCTAGAAGACATGAAGGAAATTTTGACTCCTAGGGATTTGCCTAGCTATTCAAAAAGTTCCTGAAGAGGTAGTATATAAAAGGTTAAGAGCCTCTATAACAGGGCTCAAAGGAGGAAAGAGAGACCTAAGACCACGATTAAGAAGCTACTGACTTGCTTCTCTTTTTGACCATAGAGTTCTCCCTAAATTACACTCTAGGCTTGTCCACTCCTACCTAAATTTTTTGCCTTAGTTCTCAGAATAGAAAAGACTTGCACACTATCTGCTTGGCAAAAAATACTGTTCGTAGTTTACACAGTCCTTGCAAACAAAAGTGAAAATTTTCTGTCTAGTCCTATTTGAATTCCTGGAGTTGGAAATGAGACTTAACTTTTAAGTGTCTGGAATGGTAAGAAGTTGCATATGTATATATATACACTCACATATATATGTATGTATATAGATATATATGTATACTGGTATGTTTATTCACAAATAGACTGTATTAAAACCTAGTGGCATAGAAGTAATTTTCACTTCAGTTTCAGCAAATCCATCTTCCATCAGTTATACTTCTCTCACGTTGTCTGCCTTGGAGAATAGGATTTGAATGGTTCAAATGAAATTAGGATGTTGTGGCCTTGAACTGCATAGAAACAAGAATAAAAAATTATTTATCTCCAAGATGCCTGTGTAATCAATGGGGCCTCTAGGACTGTTAAATTGGGAGCATTGTTAATTCAGTAGCAATAACCTTGTATATTAGTGTAGCTGATTGTCAATATTAACACATGGTATTATATGCATTAAATATGCTCCGTTTGCCTTTTTTTTTTCCTCCCCTCCTAACATGCATGATCGGTTTCAGGTATAACACTGTAAAATTTGTATTATATTCAGCTAATCCAGATCTCATTACATTAGACAAACACTGTACAGGAAGAAAGTGGATCACATAAATGCTACTAATATTATTCATGACTTTTCCTACTGCATTAGGTTGGAAATATGCTACAAATATTCTCTTACAAATGACTTTGTTTAAGTTCTGGCATTGTATTTCTGTGTTTTTCATTGCTATTTCATTTCCTCAGCTAAAAATTCAATGCTTTACTGTTGCTGTTTGCTCTTTGTCATTGATGGTGATCTTACCTCCTTTTCACCTTACTGCTAGTCTCTGGGTGTCAGTCTTCATCACAGGCTGGACCTGTGCTGTAGCTTTTCATAGAATAGGGATTCCCTTCTTTCTTCTTTGTAGGGTTTTTGGTGGTTTGTCAGGGGGGTTATGTGCTTTACATCAGCCAAAATTATGATTGCTCAATACTGTTTCAGGTGCTGTAGGTGATAGTTTAGTTACCTGTTGTCTTCCCATGTAAAGTTATTTGCATACAGGTAGTTGCTGTTGGATGTAATGTTGTAAGAGTCCAAAATATGGGACTATAAATATTTACATTACTTGATGCACTTATATATACAACTATAATATATATTACATTTGCAAAATAGGTAAGTAGGAAGTATATATAATATTGTATGTGGCATGCATGTTGTCTAGGACAACTGCAGCTAGGTCTTCTAGACTACACATGGAATAAAAGGAAGAAAACTCTCTTATGGACACCCATGTGACACCAGAGTTGGGTCATAAGAAGTGCGACCAGACCTCCCCCCGCCCCTCCCTTCTTAGCAGGCTTCACTTCAGTCATGATTTCGCTCCCTCATTCCCCCCCACATTGTGACACAGGGAAGGGTGAGGAATGGGGCTTTTGGTCAGTTCCTCATAAGCTATTTTCCTCCTTAGTTGGTGACAGATATTCCTCACACCCTTCTACTACTGCACTGTGGGGTCCTACCCATGGGAGGCAGTCCTCCATGAACTTCTCCAACATGAGCCCTTTCTATCAGGGCTTCAGCTCTTTACCAGCTGCCCTGGCATGGGTCGCTTCTGTGGGGTGCAGTCATGAATTGTAGAATGTCTCAGTCTCTCAGGCCCAGACTGCTCCAGCATAGTCCTCCATGGGGTCACTTCTGCGCCAGCGAACTTGCTCTAGTGTGGGTATCTCGCTCTCTTGCTCATCTCTGTGGCTCTGTCTCTCTCCACAGGCTGCAAGTGCTGGCAGAGGCTTGCTTCAATGTCACAGCATCTCCTGTATGTCTCCACCTGCTCCAGTGTGGGGCCTCTCCACGGGCTGCAGGTGGGGTCTTGACCTTTTCCATGGTTTGTGGGGGGACACCCACTCCACCATGGGTTTCTCCAGAGGCTGAGGGCATCTTTCTTTCCAGCACTTGGGGTGCCTCCTCCCCACTCTTCCCTGGCCTTGGTGTCTGCACAGTTTCTTACATCTTCTCACTCCCGTCTCTGGTGGCAAAATGCAGCTGCTTGTGAGTTTTTTTTTCTCCTAACTGTGATTCCCAGAGGAGCTGTGACTGTCGCTGATGGGCTCGGCCTTGGTCAGCAGCGACTCTGACCTTGAGCTGGCTGGTGTTTGCTGTCGGGCTGCAGAGAGCTTCTGGCTGCTGCTTGCAGAAGCCACCCCTGCAGCCCAACCTTCTCCACCAGAACCCAGCCACACAAAACTACAACATCTTGACAAGAGCACATCTTTGTTTAGTGAGCATTGTTGATTACCTGGAAAGATCACTTGTGCATATTCATTCAAGAAAGCTCTTCTGCTAGTTACAGTATGTGTATGTTGAGTGCCTTTTCTGGTCTGTCACTGAAAACATCAAGAGGGTAGTGATGTACAGCCTACTGGTGGGTATGAACTTCCAAAAAACCCCAGTGATGGGGAAAGTTATGAATGCTGTGAGGACTTCTTAGCGAGACTACTTTGCAGCTAATTACCAATCCTTTTTGCCTCCTCTCACTCCACTTGGTTTGTAGAGAAGCAGGGCCCAGTAGGAGAGTTGGAAGATCTTGGGGCATTGTGTTATCTCTGCTTTGTTTCACACTCCATTTCTGTTCTCGCTAGTCTGCGGCCCTTCTGGTATGCTTCATCATTCACAGGGCCACAAGGTCCTGAGGGGTTTCCCAGTGATGGTGACATTAGTCACTGCATTACACCTGTGAATACTGGCTCCAGAAGTTATTGGCAAGAGAGCAATTTTTCTGGAGAGCTGACCTCTTGCTTGATGTGAAGTTTCAACACCATTTCTTGGTTGGTTTTTTTTTTTTTTCTTCCTTCTACCTGCTGTGGAAGGAAAGGTAAGTTACAGGCTCTGGAGAGGACTTCAGGTCGGATGAGTTGCTGTTGGCTCTGTTATTTGTTGAGCACAATGTTTGTTTGTTGACCAGGTCAATTTTTTTAATATTCATTTGTTTATTTCAAACAGGTGAAATGATGCTTGATTCTAGTTCACTTGGCCAAACCACATCTCTGGGACTGACAGCATGCTTTTAATAGATTTCTCCAGTACCAATTAGGCCTGTGTAATATAAGCAGTGCTTGAATTGGTACTTACGCTTGTATATAAATATTCAGTGTATTTCTGGTGGCACAAGTTGTTTTCTGTAATGAGTAGACCTGCTTGTTGGAAAATACTAATATACTGAATGGTACAAAATTACATTAGCTAGAGAAATCTGAAAGGTCTGGAGTGTCAAAGATGTGTTGCTTATTCTTGGTGTTTATTTCTTTTGACTAGGCAGAGATGTGTGAACTGGATTTTTTCCTAACTCGGTGGTTTAAGAATCAGTTTTATTACAAAATTGCTACCGGGGCTGAATTTTGTAGTGTCTCTCCTTTCCTCTTACTTTGCGACTCCAGCTCACTAAAGTTATTATAACTCTTGTGTATTCTGGATATGAATAAAAACATGAAAATCGTTAACAGTCCATTCACTCTCTACTGCCAGAAATCGGCATTTTCCTATTCACAACAGATTGCTGAGCGGAATATTTTGAGTTACAGCTTTATTTACTTTCATCTAAGAATTTTGCAGCCACGGGGCTGTTAGTATATCCAAGCCAAAAGGAAAACGCCAACCAAAATATGGAAACTTGTTCAGCCTCAGTCCCAGATAAGGTCATTTCAGGCTTAATGCAAGCGTTCTGATGTACGGACACGTAACAGGCGTGGAGGAGAGCTGAAGGTGGTGGGTAAAACCCAATCACCCGGCTACAGCTATCTGCCTTGTTACCTTATTTTCCCTATCTGCTGTATGTCGCTGCTATTCTTTTGCTGTGCTGCCTGACCACAGAATGGCTGTGGGTTTCCCTCTTACATCCTGTCTGAGGTTCCTCTGGCAAGCAATCCAAGCAGGGTAGGGGAGAGGCATTCTGTAGCCTAGGTTCTGGCGTCCAAGGTTGCACAGGACAAAGCTGCAGGGCACGATGTGAAGCCAGTGCAGCCCTGTAAGATGGTCCAGATGGGCTGCAGTGTTGAGGAAAACCATCCTGCTTCCTCCCCATGAAAAGGCAGCTGCCTTTCCATTCCCATGGCAGGCTATGGCACCTGATAAACCTTCATCCTACTAAAATTGCATACTCTGTGTAGAAGTGAGCATGTTTGAGGTCAGACTATTTACTGTGTCTATACAGAGGGCTTTCTAGGGCAATAACTCTGTTGTCTCCCCTTTTCCTGTGTTTGTGAAAGGTCTGACACCTGGTTCTGGTCCGCATCTATGCTCCTAAATATATATTGTGAAATATACATGTATGGAAATACAATTGTAGATTTGTTATAATGTGGAGCTGGGTGAGTACTGCTGTAATCAGCTTTTTGTTTGTTTGTTTGTTTCTGCACTTAATCACATTGCTCAGAGGAATTAGTGTAGAAAAAAATGTTTATGCTTTTAGTTATGAATGCAACGTAACGAATCCTGTTACCCAAGTTATTTGAATTGGATTTCAGTTAGACAAGGCAATTTTTCATGCCATGACAACTATCAGCCTAACAGAAGTTTTCCCTTTCCTTTCAAAGGTGATGCTATTATTTTTGCTAAAGGAAAGTAGAGCCTTCCAAGATCTTAAATGCTGAATATACAAAATAAGTTTTGAATCTCAAAGCAAAGTGTGATTTCACAAAGTTATTTTTTGATAACATCATTTTGTGTTGTGGCTTAAAATCCTGTTTTCTCCCAGGCACAACTCTGAATTCAGCACAGCCAGGAACTCAGCCTCTCTTGAACATCAGGCCCTCTATATGTATAAGCTACTGATGGATGCTTAGCTGCTTAATTAGATGGGTGAGTAGAAACAACCATGAGTTTTCTGATATATTCAAAGGCCTGAGAGAGACTTCCCACACAAGAAAGACCATTTGCCAGCATTTGAAGTAACTTTTTCATGAGTATTGGATTTTTTGGTTTCCATTGTAAATATTTTATTGATGTCAAACAAGTGCAAGAGGCTTTAGAAAGGAACTCCTGCAAGTAGTAAAAAAAAAAAGAAGAATTTGGAGTCCAGCTGTTAGGATTGAGACAAGAAAGAGATGACCTTGCAGTTAAGTGCTACTGTGAGAGGTAGGGAAGAGTTTTGAGGAGTGAGAGGATAAACAAGGAGAGATGAGAATTTCCATTAAAAAGAGCAGAGACCAAGTAAAATTTTAATCTTGAGAGAACAATCTAATACAGACCATGACTCCAAAACCAGAGAAATACAGACTTAAGGAGTTTAATTTGTCATGCTAGAGAAATATTTTTCTGCAAGACTGTCCATTCTGCCTTTTAAAGGGAAAAAACCTTCTTCCATGTCCAGTTCTGCACATTTATGGCTTTGATTATATAGCCTTGTCCTTTGTACAGCTGTTAGCCACAAGCCAAACCTGTTGTATAATAGTCTGACACATTGTGTTTGAGTTTGCTGCTGATTATCTAAACCTTAACAGAAATAGACAGGCTTCAAACTGGTGTTTCCAGATTATTCCTGGAAGTATTCCTAGGCACATTTTTCTCCACATTTACCTCACCTTCCCCACCATTTTTATGCAAGTGGCCTGTCTTATTATAAGTCAAGACCGTAAGATAAAACCTTTTTGAGAAGGGGACACTGTTTTAGGAGACACTTGCACAAATGGCTTCACTCTGTGTTCCCTTGAGGTAGGATCATGTCATAGGCTCTTGTGTCATAGGGCAAGACCCTTCTACTGGTCTCGTGACAGCAAGCCAGATGGTCCTGCGCTGTAACATGATGCAGCACAGCATTTCTGTGCGTCAGGGAAAAGGGAACCTGAAGGGTTCTAGGAAGCTAGAGGTCTCTGCTGATGCACACGCTTTGAACCTTTGGCCTTGTAAATATGATTGGGTAAGTGATGGATTCCAATCCCCTGCGGAGCTGCAGCAGTGTTGAGTGATTGCATTAGCAGCGTGCTGTTGCGTTGGAGGGTTGAAATAGCGGTGCACAGTTGTAGTTGGGAAAGGCTTGCCCAAAAGACATCGACCACAGAAAGCATCGAGGTCTCAGTGAAGCGGAGTTCACAGCTGTGTCCGTATCACTAAGTAGCAATGATTAGCAGAAGCATGTGTGTGCAGCAGAAGAGTTGAGTCTGAGGGCCCAGCACTGTGTATTCCAGCAGTTTACTCTGGGTCATCTGTACCTTGGTGCTGTGAACTTGGTGGCCATTAGTGGCTGAAGAATTTTAGGTAGACTCTTAGAGCGCACAATCTAAGTTGAGTTTCATCCAAAAGGAATCCAATTTTCACAGTCTAAAAGCACCCCACATTGTGAACCAAAAGTGTGGTGAGACAGAGCTGCTCCAAAGGCACAATCCTGATCCAAAGCAAAATACTAATGTATGTGCATTTCAGACCTACCCCGTGGATATGCAGGGAACCGAGTGACTAAGCTATTGTGTGATTCTTCCTCCATTTAATAGAAATCCATCTATGCTGGATGAGTTTAGCTGTGCTAAACTCTGCTAGGTGGCAGGGAGAGCAAATGGTCCTCCCAAATACACAATCAGGATTCACTTCTGCCTGCCATTTGCTCCCACCCTTAGCTTCAAGCTGCCAGCATTTTGTGTTCGTTGGACTTCAAAAGGAAAAGAGTGAGTTAAGCTGTCTCACATGTTTTTTAAAAAGTGCTTGAATGCTGGTTTCTTCGTATATTTTCAGATCTTCAAAGTTCATGCTTTCAAGCTTTACACTGCACATGTTCTAATAACAAATTCCACTAACATTTTCTGTGGATCTCTGATCCTTCAAGTTTAAGATGGTGAAAGTAATTATCTAGATGGCTGTTCTCTAAATTTAGGGAAGCCTTTTTAGTCAGGGCATAAAAAAAATTAACCTTTTTTCCCTCCCCCCACACCTCCTAGAAATTTGAACAATTGATTCTACATAGGTAACAAATTAAAGTTTAATAGCACTATGATTAATATATTTCAGTTCTGCAGCTTATTTCACGTGCTCCTGAAAACCAGTGCACATTATCAACAAAGGATGGGTGACATTTCTAGTAACTGGCATAAGCATGGAGTCTGTGTTTTACTCCTTTAACTGCCTTTTTTCTTTTTTTTTTTTTTTTTAGAAGAACAGACATAGAAACCCAAGGGCAACTATGAAATTGAAGCATACATAAATAAATATACAGTCCCTTTTAAAGAACATTTCCAGCAAGAAGCCCATCCTCTTCCTGTGGCTGCCAGGTGCTTTGAGCCGCCAGTGTCTGTCAGGTTGTTATGTCTACCAGTAATTAAAGAATATGGAGATACTGCAAAATTCATTGCAACTACTAAACCTCATGTGTCTTGGTAACTGATTTTGAAGACATTTAGTGCTGCGTAGCGATTAAAGTCCCTTGGCTCAGCTCACCTTTTCCACTAATTCTGTGTCAAGGCAATGCAACAGTTTATAGTGCATTCATTGCATCTGATCCACCCTGATGTAAGGGAGAATACAAAGAAGCCTCCTGGTCTATATTTTGTAACAAAAAACATGGAAAACAGTGTTCTGTGTGATCACTTAGAATAGCTGGCACTTTTCTCTGAGGCTTCAATTTTGCAAGCTGTCCACGAAAGCTTACAAACCCAGATTTTGAGTATAGTGTCCGTGGCATGAAATGGGGAGAACACGGATATGCACAGCTATTCTCCACATCAGGATCTATTTTCACATAATCTTCTACTGCATGCTGAGCTAAAGATGAAAAACTGAATCAGGAAACAGGATAATCAATT
This sequence comes from Hypotaenidia okinawae, assembly GCA_027925045.1. Classification (NCBI taxonomy): domain Eukaryota; kingdom Metazoa; phylum Chordata; class Aves; order Gruiformes; family Rallidae; genus Hypotaenidia; species Hypotaenidia okinawae. The sequence continues at coordinate 99,020,843 of BSDF01000001.1, forward strand.
TGAGGAAGAGTTCCTTACAGGTTTTTAGGTATTTTTTAATCTCAGTCTGCTGTACCCAAGTGTGATAATAGATAATTCACTTGCTAAACTAGAGTAAGATTTTACTACTAAAACTTGTCAGAAAATTTGTAAATGGAAGCCAAGAAGTCAAAAGACAATGAGAGCAGTCATGTACTTCTAACAAAAGATATGTATGCACATCCTGCTTTTAAAATTCATGAGCATAAATTTGTAAAGGGAAGCATTCTAAATGGTAGAAAAGTCCATCAGTGAAGGAATCACCCTGTAATATAGAAATTTGCCATACAAGTTATGGAATCTTACTTCATGAATCCTTACTAGTTGTTCTGTATAATTTACTACATTTTGAATAAGTTGCATTGGATATACAGATCAGAACTTGAGATATGCTTTCCATCTCAGCTGAAGCTCTTCTTTTTTTTTATACACATATGTATATGCTTCATATACAGTCTGTGATTCAACATATGTGCTTTGCCTCTTGGAAAATCAAACACATGATGTGTGATCCAGAAATTGCTGAATCATGGAAACAACTACTTTGACTTTAGGCATCTAATGTAATGTAGAAATACAGGATGTGGTGCTTTGGAAAAGAAAAGCTTGCCCCTCACCTGTTGATACTCTAAGATTTTTCACTCCCTCAGAGAAGTGAGTGCTTGCTAGTTTGCAGCAGTGAATAACAAAACGTGTACATCAATGAATTTAGTGCACCAGCAAGTATTGCTTCAGTAAACATATTCTGTTTTGGTTTTTTGTCAGCTTTAGTGTATCTTTAATTATTTATGATGCTTTATAGTCTACCAATGTTCTGTCCTATGTCTGCAGAAATAATGAAACAATAATAAGAATCTTGACTGCAGCAGATGCCCCATCTTTGAAAGGTGAGAACAGCCCACAAATGCTGCTTTCTTCAAATAATAAGTGGTGCTATTTAGGAAAGTGCTTATAAACAAATGTCTTACAGGGCTCTTAAGGCAGCACCATTTTAAAGGTTCTGCTTTTGTCAGAGATTAAGCTAAAACCCATCTGCTTTCTGTCTTAGAAACATTGAACTAAATCCAAATCGGAATATAGTAGCCTCACTTGTAATGAACTAGATTCACTTTAATACTAATTGGACTACCAATTGGAATACTAATTGGACTATTGGAACCCTTGAGAATGGAGCAATACGATGTCCTCCTCTCTTCCCCCCTGCTTACAGCTCTGCTCTGAAAGTGATGCCCAAGGGCAAGAGAGAGAGTAGAGGAATTACCACTGGCTCTGTGCCCCACACAGCCTAGAAATCTTCCCAGTGCTCTTCCTTCTCTTGTCTGCACACCCCCACCCACCCTCACCTCCCGCAACCTTGTTTTCTCTTATGGTCACCTGTGGAAAATTCACCTTCTCCTCCTTCCAGATCATGTGGCTCCAACCCTCACCAACACTTACAATGTTTTTTCTCAAACTAGTCATTGCTCCTTTCATAAACCTCATGCATCCTGCCACCCTTATTTAACCCTTTCTTCCTGTTCACATCTGCTGGCTTTCCATGCTCCTTCACTTTTCCTGTAAAAAGTCTTTGTGTAATGTGAGACTGCACACTGCTGCTCAAAGCAGTACCACAGAACAGCTGCTTGTTTCAAGCCCACAGGACAATGTCACCCCAGTGGTGACATGAGCTCCCTATACTGTTTTCAAAGGCAGAGAAGGGAAATTGCTTCTGCAAGGAACACAAGACAGATGGCTGTTAAGTACAGCAAGTACTTTCTTGCTGGAGGGAAATAAAACCTGTGCCTATTGCACTCTGGCAGATTGGTTTGAAAGGGTTCCATGCAGTTTATGGTCTCCAACCTGGTAAAAAGAAACTTATTTAGCATCGGTGACTCTCCCCCATTTGATCCTAACTCTTTCAGCAGGAAGAAACAGCACAAGATTATAAGTAGTAGCTGTAAGCATCTGCTTTAGGCATCTTAAATCAGTGTATCTATGCGCTACGTGAAAGTTACAGGATGAGGAAATACTGAGTATGAGAGACAGTTGCACCTTTCCTTGGGCAAAAAGGTCAGAAGAAAGAGCTTGTCAGCCAGGTAGCCAATAAACGTAAATTTTGCCTTGTGTGGATCAATGTAAGGTCATGTGTTCATATCCGATTACCTTGGATGGATTAAGATATTGGAAATTATTAAGGTAATAAAAGACAGTTTGGCATCGTGATGGTGGTACTTTGTCCTTGAAACTCCGTGGCTGGAGCAGTTCCCATTTACAGATGCCAGAAGGTTCTTGAAACCTAGTTACTGAAAGGAGGGAAGGTTCCTAGCCTAACAAGTAATTCTCCTATTAGGATTTATACTACTCCTGGTGTTTATATATCTATCTTCTTTTGTATTGTTTTCATTTTCAGTCTGTACCTACTGTCGCTCCTCATGTTTTGTTAATGACCAATTACCAGCACAGTAGAAATAAAGCTTCCCTTGCTTGGTTCTAAAATATTTTTGATTTTACCATCCAGAACACCTGGGCATCTTCAGAGCTATTGATATTTTTTCAGTAATCTCCTTGGAATTGGGAACATGAAAGTGGGAAGGCGGATTTTGCTGAACATTCGCTCTCCCTATTCACATACCTGCTTTGTGGAAGCGAAAAACGTCCCCAACGTTCTGTTCCCTCATTAAAATGAACCTTTAGCTTAGTAGTTTTCCTGCTCTTTTCACCCTTACAACAAGGGATCCATTAGGCTCTCATCCCCCCTTCCCACTGTTCTCTTACAATGGAGGGCTTCCAAGACATGGGACTTCCTCCTTTCCGCGGCACCTGGAAAGAACTCCCGCTCTGCCGGGCCTAGCCTTCGCCTCCGTTTGCATGAGGGCAAGTGCAGAACAGCCGTGAAGGGGTCAGGCTCGTCCCTCGTAATCTGTACTGGTGGATAAAGCCCACGTTTGCCATTGAGTACTTTGGGGTATATCCCCTGGGAAAGCGTCATTGTCAGGACATGATTCTCCTGGATGATCTTCCTTAGCCAGTTATTTCAGGCTACAGCTGTTATAATTGATCTTGCTTTATAATTTGTCTGTCCCATGCTTTTTTCATTCTTTTTTTTTTATAGATTGTTGTTGTGGGGATGTCTTGAGGGTAAATTATTTTAATTTCTTTGTTTATTTTGGATTATACTTAGCTGTTGTTTTTTTCTGTCTATATATATTCTCTATTTTGAGGGGTTTTGTTTGGTTGTTTTGGTTTTTTTTTTGCTTTACATGGTATCTACCAATGTCTTGTAGCAATAAAGGTATTTAGTTTGAGCTTGTCCCCTTCTGAATTCCTGCTGTAGTAACTGGTGCATTTCATATATCTCTTCTCAGCACTAGGCCTGCATTTTCATAATACATATTTACCATTAAAATATTAACATTAATTATTGATTAAAACACACCACTGTCTGAAGCGTGTATGTCCTGGCACAGCAATTTTCTACTGGCTGCACGTAAGTACATCTGTCTTTTTCTTTGTCATCTTCTGCAAAAGAATCCTGATGGTCACTTATGATGAATGATTTTAATTGCACCATGAGTTGTAACACAGCATTGCTTTAAATCCCACACGCAAATTGAGGTCTCTTGCTCTGTGGAGTCTCTGATAGAAACATAGGCATTGACTAACAGGGCAAGATCAAAATATCCAGCACAAATCAATATTAGATATAGTCCGATATCACCTGTAGATATGCTCTGAACTAGAAAAGTCAATGTGAAATAAGTCACACTTTCTATGGAGTTTTATTTCCCCTTGTGTATTGGATGAGCTCTGACCTCAGACACTCAGGTGGTGTTTGCTTGTTTGTTTGCCTTTGTTTTATCTTTGTTTAGTGACAAGTGCCGTTCCTCAGGGGTTGCTGTTGGCACCGGCACTGTTTAACATCTTTGTCAGCGACAGTGAGATAGAGTGCACTTGCAGCAAGTCTGACAACACCACCAAACTGTGTGGTGCAGTCAGCATGCTGGGGGGAAGGAATGACATCCAGAGGGACCTTGACAGGCTGGAGAGGTGGGCCTATGAGAATATCATGAAGTTCAACAAAGGCTGGGTGCAAGGTTCTGCATGTGGACCAGGCAATCCCAAACCCAACTGCAGGCTGGGCAGAGAATTGATTGAGAGCAGCCCTCAGGAGAAGGACTGGGGGGTAGTTGTTGACAAGCTCAACATGACCCAGAGATGTGCTCTTGCAGCCCAGAAAGCCAACAGTAAACTGGGCTGTATTAGAAGAAATGTGACCAGCAGGTCATGGGAGGTGAGTCTCCCCCTCTGCTCTGGTGAGACCCCACCTGCAGAGCTGCATCCAGCTTTGGGGTCTCCAGTACAAGACAAGCGTGGAGCTGTTGGAGCAAGTCCAGAGGAGGGCAACTATGACAGCGGTGAGGCCCTGGCACAGGTTGCCCAGAGAAGCTGTGGCTGCCCCCTCCCTGGCAGTGTTCAAAGCCAGGTTGGATGGGGCTTTGGGCACCCTGGGCTAGTGGAAGGTGTCTCTGCCCATGGGGGGACCCATGAGGATTGGAACTAGTTTATTTTGAGGTCTCTTCCAACCCAAACCATTCTGTGATTTTATGAAGATAGAACTTACATCATAAGCCCTAAACATCTAACGATGGGCAACCCCTCAGGGTAGAATTTAGCACGATTACAGTGCCCGATGGATGTAACCAGTAACAATGGTTTTTTATGTAGTTAAGAAATAAGTATTCGTATCAGTCAATATTCAAAATGGCCTGAATCTGCTTTCATGTAACTTCCATCTTGTTTTGCTGCAGGCAGACCCTGTGAAATTTTTCTAGTTCTCAGTACCAGTGGAGAACACATACATGTCTCACTTCTCCTGGAAAACAAGAGGTCAGGACAGGAGGCTGACATAAAAACTCCTCTGTGCCACTAATCTCCAGGCGGCAGTCCGATATTCTTCTTTTGTTTATCATACGCCACAGGGAATTACAGCTTAAGGGGTTTTTTTTTGCTATGTATTTTTTTGTTTGCTTTTTCAATAGCCTCTGCCTCGTGATTTGCCAGAATCTAATAATTTGTAAGGCAATAGCTATTGTAATACATAGACAGAATGCAATCAACAGAGTGTTGCTGTTAGAGCAGAGATGAATCCTGGTATTTCTGTAAGCATCTCTCCTTTGTTACCTCAGGCTACAAAATGTGTGTAGGAATTAATATACAAGTTTACATTAGCATTTTCAGATTCTGCTATTCTGTCTCCTTACTCTCCCTTGACCCTGGAAGCTTCTTAGACACTCTATAAAGTACCTGTGTCCTGGTAAACTGATGTGAAAAGTGAAGTGGGTTTGTTTTGGGGTTTTGTTTTGTTTTATTTTGTTTTGTTTTCAGGGTAGATGGGAATTTGGTTTTTTTGGTTTTTTGTTTTCTTCTCCTAACTTCAGTGATGGAGGTTGACTAATTATGTGAAAAGTGATGGTCTATGGTCCTTCAAACTTCTGTAGATTTAGCTTTTGTTTCCTTATTTTCAGCACATATTTGGATGTTCTTGAGAACCACATGAGGGAGATCTGCTTTTAACACCCTCATTAGGGAGGAGGAAATATTTTGCTTTCAGAAGCCTGTGTTCTGTTGTTTGTTACTGCAAGTTTAAAAATAACAAGCTTAGAAATATTTCAAAGGTCTCTAGAGAATGGACCCTGGTTCTGGAGGCTGATGACCAGTTTCTGTTGCCAGGTATGATATAAATCAAGAATAACTCACTTGATTGCAGGGCCATTACTCTGGCATAACCATGAGCAGAATGTGATCCTCAGTTTAATTTCTGAAATGGCTTCTGAATTTATTGTAGTTAGGCATCTCTGCAGGACCTTTCATGGCTTTGCTGCAGTAGTAGCCTGATGTAAATCAGATTTCCTTGCAGCTGAGAACAGTGCTTATTATATATGAAGCTCTAATAATGTTTGCTGGAGTTCTGTGTTCCTAGGACCATCTCAGGCATTCAAACAGCTTACCCTTCTGCCTGTGACCTGAAGAAAGAGGAAAGTGTTTTACAGTAGTAATAAAGAGATTACATTAGATGAAGTTATTTTCAGTAGCTATATCAGGAAGATTGAGAGTCAATTATCCCGTTCAGGTTCATCTTTAGGACACAAGCAGGGAAGAGGGTTGAGACATCTATACTGTATTAGCAAAAAAAGATTTAAAGATGCTGTGTTTGCACTGCGTACTTGGGCCTTATCAGTGGGAACAGCTAGTGAGGTCACTGATCATATTTTGGGAGCTGGAGGGTATTGCTTAAGTCTCTTTTGGGGTGCTCCTTGACCTCTTGGACTCTTTTAGTCAGCAGGGGAAGCAGACTGTATGCCTTTCATCACCCACAGCAGTGAATATTTGATAAGGAGAATGGTGCTGAGGCTCCTGATAGTATTTCTGGGTTCTGCTTTGTGAATTTCTCCTCTGTTGCAAAACCTGCCCTCTGATTTCAGAAAGCTTTCCAACCTTGTTCCCTGCTGATCCTGCCTGCAATCTTGCCATTGTATGTAAGTTATATATACACATAATTCCCTATAATAAGAGGCTAGCCACTTTTTTCTTTTTCTTTCTTTTTTATTTTAAGTACTACTTAGGAGGTGGAGAAAACTAGATTTACAAAATTAGCTTTGCTATTTAAGAGCCTGAGCTTTTTCTTACAGTGAAGCTGAATCAGTGATGTAGCTTAAGAGGCAATTAATTAATATAGCTTTAATATAGGGAGAATTTGCATGTTTTGAGAATAGAAAGTATTTGTATATAGAATAGAAAGTTTTGATTCTGGCTTTTCAAGGCTTCAGAGGACAACAATCCTGTAAGACAAAAGATATTGCTGTTTCTCTTGTGTTTCATCTGCAGAGGGAAATGCTGCTTGAAGAAAGGCCATACAGGAGGGTATGTCATTCTGCTGCCTGGGTTTAGGTATTCACATGCCCCCTGCTTACTGGAAAGGAAGATGTCTCTTCTGAGAATGTGGCAGCCGAATCAGGAACCTCTGCCTTTCACGGTTACCAGGAACTGAGGATCAGCAGATGGGGCTGTGCGGCTGGAAGGTAAGGCTGGTGGAGCTATGCTGACATAAATCTGCTGAAGAGCTTACTCAGTATGTGCCCCGACTACTCTGTCTGCAAGACTTTCTCCATGTTTTGGCACCCTTTAGTTATCTTGTCAAGCAGCTGCTTCTTTTCCCACATTTATCTGTGTTTTTACTGTGGGTTTTTTTATATATTAACGTTTTTCCTATTGGAGTACTGACCTGTATTTTTACTCAAAACAAGGTGTTTTGATTCCTGTTTGACTGGCAGATAGAAATACCAGTTCTTTCCAGGGTACAGCAGTATCAAAGAAGTGTTACTGTGTTTTTAACTGGTTTTGGTGTGTCTGGAGACATGCATAATTTTGCCTTCCTAGCCCTTTTCTTTCCTTTTTGGGGACTGTTATGCACCTATGAACTTTATGCTGTCATGAGGGGATTTCAGTCAGATTTCACTTCCCCTCCACTTTGAGTTAATTCTGGCAGGTGAATGCCCTCATATGCTCACTCCAGGTGCAACTTGAGATGGTCTGACTATCAAAAGAAATGAACCTAAAGAGGCTATGATTGCTTGATCATCCAGTCTGAAGCAAAACTGTCTAGTAACAACTCAGTTTTTGCTATTGGTAGCATTGATTCACCGGAATTACTTGTGTTTTGGTGAGCAGTACGCCTATTTCTTCTTCAGTCTCTACTCAACCACCACTTCATCTTAGCAGTAGTGGTTGAACTGCAAAGGTAGCTGCTGCTGCAAAAAAAACCCCAGGGAGACACAAGTAGCAAATGTGGGATGGGGGGAGTTGGGGAGCAACATCCCGCAAAGAATTGTCATTACATTTATGTGAAACGGCACACTGCTGAGTATCCATGGCATTCATCAACATTTATGCTCAATGGGGAGAAGACATGGAGCAGAGCAGGATGCTTTTCTATTGAGATCCAGAACTTGACTATGATTTATCCCCGCTTTGCTTCTGTACAGCCAGGCTGCTCTGTTAGCTGCACTTAGTGGTCTGTGGGGCATCCTGTAAATATGTTTTCCTGGTTCTGTTCCCAGCTGCTGTAAATCAGAAGGTGTTTCACTGAACCTGTTACTTGAGTTGTGTAATAGGGGAGAGGATGAGGAACAAATTCTGACCATTACACAGATCTTTTGGCTGTCAGCAACAAATTCTTATTTCTGGATGAATTTCTGCTCCCACACTTATAATCAATGAGAGGGGTTAGATGCTGTTTTAGGTAAAGCCCAGAGAAGTGTCCAGGTAAAATGACTGAGGGAAACAAATCTTCTATTGTTCCCGGAGTTCTGTCATAAAAGTCCCCGGAATCAATCTGGGACCTGAGCACAGATTTCATTCAATACCTTTTGTAATTAACAAGTTTTGATGAGAAAGAGTAAAGATCACCTCAAACTTTTGGAGTTTTTCTTGAAGATACTGTGTGGGGGGTGGGAGGGAAGGAATAGTTTCTCCTGCTTTGGAGAGGGCTCTGGTGCACCTAGGGAAACAGGTTGCTGGTGACTGGATCACAGTCCTCACCACTGCCAGGTAATTGTGAAAGCTGGGTGCCTTGGCATGCTCATTTCTGGCAAGAGTAAAACCAGTCACATTATTCTAAACCCCTGTCCCGTTATTCACAGCTGATTCAAAAGGCTGCCCACTGGTCTGTCCAGTCTCTCCCTCTGCTGAAGTGTGGGATCTTGCCAAGGGAGTCTTCTCCCTCTCTTCACCAGCAAGCTCTCTTCACCACCTCAGCTCAAGATGAATTGAAGTAAACTGACAAAATTAGGAGATGGCAGTCTGTCATTCAGGGGTTGGCAGAGAGCTTCAGATGTCTGCATGACTATGCAGGGTTAAAAGACCTCAAACTTTAAAACAGCTTACTCTTTAAAACAAGGGAATTTACATGCATCAGAGGTTTCCTATCTCCTTATCTTGTCCGTGAGGAATTAATAAGTTAAAGGCATTCAGCTCAGAGTGGTGGCTTGGTTGCATGCCTTTTATTAAGTAGGTGAGGCGTGAGGAGACTGTACCTTGATATATTTACGTAGACTGCAGCTTATGGACATGAAGACTTTTCTTTTAATGCACTTTCTTTAATCCTCTGCACTCCGACTCATCCAGCAGGTGATAAAATATACCTGTCTGTTGCAATAAAAATATTATGCTTCTGTGTGTTGGCTTGTCCCCTGAGATCCCCAAATACTTTGTAAACCTCTTGACTAAGCTATTGTGAAGGGAGAGTCTTTTTTCCTATTTCCTGCTTAAACAAATTGAGGAAGAAAGGAATGAAGTGATTTGGTCAAGGTCTAAAGCTGTATCTCTCATCCATTTCCAAATATATATATAGCAGTAATTCTTCCAAAATATTTTAGGGTGGGGGACGGGGTGTTCCCCCTTTAAATTAAAAGAGATTATCACTGACTTGATTTTATCCCTTTTTTTTTTTTTGTAAAGAAGATGGTAGGGTCTTTTTCAAAGAACTGGTTCCTGATCTTAAAAATTTTGATTTCTGGACAGAGCCGGTTTTGTGTGATGCTAAATGTTATGCTTGTGAGCAATGGCTTCATTGCTGTGTTTCCATAGAGTGCTTTGTTTGAGATCAAGCAAAATCTAATTTTACATTTTCAGAGTCTACTCTAGGAGCTAAGCAAGATATCTCAAAAAACTATAACTTCACATGCTATTAAAAAGCATTTCTTGAGACTATGGAAAGACATATAGGGTTGTTAGACACAAAAGTCTGAAATTCCTTTCATTGTTTTATGCAACACTGCTTGATTTTCCTCTTTTTTTGCCCTGTTCAGTGGCTCTGATTCTCCTGGGGACTGAGAGCAACACGTTATTGGGCAACAAGAGAAGTGTTCTGCAGATACTCCCAAGGAGATATCTGATCCTTCAGGTCGTCTGAATTTTTTCGTAGGTGTGTTTGTGGTAGCCCTACCAGTTTTCTGGAATGTTGCAGGTGTCTCTTCCATTAACTAGTGGTGCAACTAATTCCATTGGCTGTTGGGGGACGGGGCGGGTGTGGGGTTGTCAGCATGGTACCTTTATTTCTCTCAAAGCAAGGTTAGGATTTAATCAATAGAAATTTAGATTGTTCTACTGAAATTGCTCACTTGGGATCAAGGCAGAGGAAACGCAGAACTTCTAACATGACAAGAATGGTTATGTAGTCTGCAACATTTGGAAAAATACTTATGGAAGCAATACATGGAAAAATTGTGGGTCCTGGGCAGCTCCAGGCAAGCTATACTGACCAGAGCCACAGCAGCTGAGTTATTTTTTAAATATATATGTATTCGAATGTTCATCAAAGCCTATAGTGCTGTCCTTCATGCACTCCCCAAATGAACAGGTCTGCTACCAGTGTTTTCCATCTTTTGGGAGCATTTTCTGTCAGAGGCTCCTTTTCCATTTTTTTCCCCAGTATATACATAGATGAGATGATGTCCCTGTTTTCTCTATGTCACTCAGGAAAAGGAGTAATAAAAGGACCATAACATTCATTTGTGCTGCCAGTTCATTTGTTTTTTTCCTCACTGGTAAATGAGAAACTTGAGGAATTCCCCATAATACCAAAAAAGGCAGTGATTACCAATCAGCAGTCCACTTTGGCTTGTTCATGGATGCATCTTTAACAAGAATTTATAGATTTACAGAAAGTTGGTAATTCTGTGTGCTTTCACATGTTGTGGCATTTAAGGGTGATCACTGATCTTTGGGTTTTTTTTTTCCCCTGGCGCTTTTTCTTCGGACTGATTGATCTATAATAAATTAAGTAATGATATGGAGAATCTCCACGCTCTTAATAGTTCCTTGATTCTTCTTCAGTTATTTCTTGATTCTATTCTTAAATATTTAGGCTTCCCATCTTTCCCCATCTCTTTCCCTGTAGTCCTGGATTTTGACAACTCCTACTATCCAGGCTGCGTCCTGTCCCTCTGTGCTTCACAGAAAGCAGAAGCAGCAGGATTGGAGGATTAATTTGCAACTGCAATGTTTTTATGCTTGTCCTTTCTTGGCTGTCTTGGGTTTCCTCTGGGGACTACCTACTGAGTGTGAAAAAGAGGAAGGGGCAGGGGAGGAGAGCTTCTCCTGCCAACTGAGCCCAGTGACTTTGGATGCTTGGAAGCTGATAACTGTGAATTCTCTTTTGGTTTGCCAAAGTATTTTGCCTGAGTTCAAACACGTGTATCGACTTTCCAGTCCCAAATTAGCATAGCAGATTTAAGGAATCCACGTATTAAAAAAAAATTAAAAAATCACTGGTCATACAGAGATAATTCATGAAGGTAATTTCAAAGTGCCATTGGCTTCTGCATTGATTATGGTCAATTCTGTAGCTGATGTTTCGTGAGTATTTTAGTTGAATATTGATAGTTTTCAACTGTAGAAGCAACTTGATTAAAATTATATTTTAAATTACCATCAGCATACACATTAAGTAACAAAATAAAGAAGATTTTGGCGTGTATATAAGAGGGAAGTACTGTGTTTGTCCAGCCTGGAATACCTACCGTTTATGGTAGAGTTTTTGCTGCTCATGTCAAAAGCAGAAACATAGAATCATAAGGCAGAAGGGAGTAGCGCCCTCAAAATGAAGGCTACCTACGTACCATGGGTTCAAGAAACTGCCCAAGGAATTGGTAGGTGTGGGATATTTTATGGCAGCAGTTTTGTGGTGTGCCTGGAGCGAGAAATGCAAACATTTTAAACTCGAAGGTAATGTTGCTTAAATAATTTGTGTGCTTCTGTATATACATTTGCACAGCAGCAGCAGCAGCAGTTATTGGAACCGATGCTAGATATTTCTGGTATTTTCATTCTGTGTAGGGTTTTGCTACTTGTAATTCTGAGATGCGATGGCACTAGACATTTCTCAAACACGTGCCAAAACAAGCATCCTGATAATTGCTTTTTTGCTTTCCCATTGTTCTCTGCTATGGCAACTGCTTTAATGCTTTGTGTTTGCACTGACTTATTGTTATCCGTAGTGGTTTTTAAAAGCACAAAAGATACAAAAAACTGATAGAGCACACTTGCATCATCCAGCAAAGTTTTTTGCACTAGTTTTCCTTGTGTAGCTTTTCTGAATCAGTCTTGTTTATATTGCTCTGATTGTCTCAAGTAAGTTTCTGTAACTATGTATTTTTGCTCAATGTGATACTAGAACAACAGTCTTTTACTTCAGAAAAAAACCCCACAACTTGGCTTTCCTGGAAGTAAAATATTTGCAGAGAAAAAGTAGGTGTGAAATCCACTGGCAATTCTTAGGGCAGAGAATGAAACACAAAGCAAATGAGTTCCACTGCCACCTTGGGATGCCGCTCATGGGTTCGTGGCAGGCAGCAGGAGTACTTCAAGTGCTCATAGCCACCTTCTGCAAGAGAGGGTAAGAGCTACCCACACTCTGTTTGGTCTGCATTCATAGATGGTTCAAGGTCCTCAAACCCGTTTTCCGGCAGAGACCTTGTGTACAGCTGGGCTCTTCTTTGAGAACTGGAACTTCTAGCTGCAAGGCTCAGTGCTGCTGCATGTTTCAGCCCTTTGTGTCCCCAGGACAGGGTCACAGGTGAGCAGACTGTCTGCCTCTGCCCTCAGGGAACCATGAAAGGCAGAGAGGTGGTGGTGCCTGCTACACACATGAAGCACAGTGACAGGAAGGTGTGAGGTGCTGCCCTGAGCACTGCTTTTCTTACTTGAAATAACAAGCTGGAAGGAGCCTCAGCTCTTGCCTCCTTACCCAGATATCTGGTAAAGGCCAAATTTTGGTCTAGTTAAATTCAGGTCACTTCACTGGCACAGAGATACTTATGCAGATCGGTACCAGAAGGGGATCTTGCATATACAGCCGTATCATGTTAAATATTAGATACACAGTATCTATTACAGTATACTCCAAAGTTAATTCCCATCTGATTGATGATCTAGAAAATGCCAGATTTTGAATTTTCTGTGATGGATATAATAGCACTTTATCATCAAATGTCTGTCAAATGCTAATGAAGACAGAAGAAACAGTGAAGCAAATATCTCTTCAAATTAATCTAAATTTAAAAATCTGTTCAATTAATAAAGCTGGCAGAGAATCTAGGAGTGTGGGATGAATGCAGAAGAATGTCAGGTTTTTTCCCCTCAGCATCCCTGGTTCATATGTTGCTAAAGTTAGGGAGAAAGTGGTTGTTGGGTGAGATGGAGACTTTGCTAGATTTTTCCCTGCTCTTTCTTTGTTCTGTGGAGAGATCAGCATTAGAAGAGATTAGGATCAGCTCTGCTTATGAGGGAAGAAAAGGGAAAATGGTGAAAACACCAAAGGCAGTCTGCAAGTGTGGCAGATCTTCATCGTTTCTCTCCTCTGACGACCAAAGCTAGTCCACCTGACACAGGAGAGAAAAAGAGTAACAGCCTGTAAGGTTCAGCTCATTAGGTGGTGAGGAGTCCTCGTGCAGGAGGTTTGGAGAGCATCCGCCAAGGCTCCAGCCTCCCCGTCAGAGAGCTGAAAGGATCTCTCTGATCTGCAGGTGGCTTGAGAGTTGAGGAGGGAAGATCAACCCCTCCAGCCTCTGCTCTTGGCACAGAATCTTCTTTGGGACAGGCTTTGCATTTATACAGGTCGTTTGCAGGTTTCCCTTGGAGAGAGCAGATCGATTTTAAAAATCCACCCGGAAACAGAAAATAGGCGGCACTGAGCTCCCGTCTGCTCCCGTGCACAGAAGTGTGCTGCTCTGCGGCGACGTGCTGTAATGCTGTGTTAACACAGCTGAAAACTGTAATGGATGGGCCAACGACTGCAGGATGGTGGTAGCTGGTTTTAATAGGCCCTTACATGCTTAACACAATGTAATTGTTAACATAGGATTTCTACACAGAAATAAATCTGCTTATGAATAAATCCTCTGGGAGAACTAACGAAAAAAAAAAAGAAATGGTGATGATTTTCAACAAAGTATGGTGGTTTTGTGGGATTTTTTTAAAGGCAGAAGGCAAAGGATCTGCTGTTTAGTAGACTCCAGTTTCCTGTACAGACAGCTTAAAAAACTAAATGCTCTCTCCATATAGATAGAAACGAGTCTGCTACAATGCACTGATTGAAGTAGTATCTGAGGGACATATATTTGATACATATTTCTTTCTTTGTCATGTAAGAGAGTCTCTTTCACTCTTACAAGGGATAGCTTATACAGAAACTATTCTGATCTTGTTTTCCAGCTCTATCAGTTAGGATGTAACAGGGAGCTCAGGCTAGCAGTGCTTGCAGGAAGGGAAGTACAAGATTTGAAGATCATATTGCTGTCACATTACAGTTCTTGGAGAGGCTGGCCATTTATACAAATTAATCAGGTGCTTCTTTCAAGATATATTTACTGTATCATACAAAACTGGGCTATGTAGTTATTGCTCAGAACAAGATTAGAAGATTATGTATATTTTTCCCTGGGACAGTAAAAAAAAAAATAAATCCTATTGGCAAGCAGAAGACTTTTTTCTGGATTTATTGCAATTTAAACAAAAAAAGCTATGTATAGAAAGAATAAAAATATTGCTATTTGATGAAATAGTGCTAGCTAATTCAGAAGAAAATTTCACTGCTGCTTATTTCAGTCCTGGGTTTCATCGCTTAGTTGCGATGAAAAAATCATGCATGAAAATGGACAATAAGTACTTATCATGGCTTTTAGTTTGCTGGACTGCATAAATAACACAGCAGTAAATATAGTAGAAAACATGATGAAAATGGACACCTGTATCTGCATTAAATTGTTTGGTTTTCAGCTGAAGAACTGTCATAGATTAAATTTCTTCCTTTGATCTTAAGATGAGGTCTTTAATCTTGAGCCAGAATTTCAGCTGTGCGATTTGCATATAATGAAGAATTACACCTCACTGGAAGAAGTCATCCCACTCATCTGGCTAAAGGTCCCAGTGGAAGGAATCAGTATCACTGTGATGAGAAGTAGTGATGGCACTGTGCCTGCGTCCAGGTATAAGTGGCTTCTGGAGAAATTCAAAAGTATGTTGTTGAATATGGGTGAAATGTTGGCTGAGTCAAACAAGTCCAACATGGATTTCAAAAGCAGCACGACAACAGGAAACATGCTAGGAAACCCCATCCCAAAGATGTGATGACCAAGAAAAAGTCATGGGTTTAGCAATTCCTGTTAAATGTGATGTTCCTTATTTGCAGTGGGTCCCGTTTTACTGGACTAGTGCTCCCGTCCCCTCTTTCTTTCAACCAAACCCCATTATTCTGAGTATTAGCCTGTGCTGTTTGTGCAAACGATCTCACCATATTTATTAAAATCAGAGTGTAGCAGACCCTGTTACAAACCTTATTAAAATTCTGACCATTGTCATCACTTGGTAATTCGTAATATGATGTGTTAAAAAAACATAACCTGTGGTCTGTTCTGCCAAGTGTTCCCCTGTTAGATCCATGCGGTTTCAGTCCAGCTTATTCTTTTGTCTGTTTGTATGCAGGTATAACTCTTAACAAGTGATAATGTGTAAACAGGAGCATGCATTGTGCAGATAAATAGGCTCCCACTATTGAACAAGTCCTTAGCTGTTTGCATTAAAAATAAATACAGATGTAAACTGGAATGCAGTATTTATTTTAACAGCAGGACTTTATCACTGGTAACATTCCCTGATGTTTCCAGGATTAAATAAGTGGCTTTTAAAAGAGGTTCACTAGTCCAGAAGTATGAAACGGTTTAAACCTCTCGTTAATAGTACCAAGGGAAAGATAATAACAATTAGCAGTTCTTCACAATATCAAGAAATAACATTTGCATTAACTGATGAGAATTGCTGGTACTGTGTAACCAGGAGTCTCTTTACCCACTGACAAGTATAGTCATAAGAGGTGAAAGAAAGCAATCACACAGATTTCCACTCTTCTCAGCATATTAATACTCAAGAAGTTTTTAGTCAAGACACAAAATGGACCTGGATTCCATACTCCATTGAAAATTCAGAGGAAAGAAGTATAATTATCACTAGACTGATAAATATTTCCAGTATATGTTTCTCAGTAATTCCAAAGGTGCTTTTAAAAAACCTTGTCAGAAATTTAAAAAGAAAAAGAAGCTTCCTTTATTTTCCTGAAAGCATCATATCCCTAAGCTTGCCTTCAGCAACTCTTCTTAAATGCTAGACTCAGTCCTGTTTCCCTCATCCCCCTCTCCCATTGTTTTGGATGTGGTTTAGGTCAGAGACATAAATACAAGGTTCCAAGGGGTCAATACTGGAGAACAAAACAGTGTTAACTTCAAGTCCAGCTCAGATCCCTAGAAGTGGCCTGGTGAAGAGCTAGCAAATAATAATGAGCAAAGCAAGGGGAACTCAGCAGGAAATGTTCATAAATACCCCTTTGAATAGAATTATAGATTTACTTTCCTGTCTGATTCACTTCTGCATTTAAAGAGTTACAGCAAAAAGGTAAGAAAAATAAAAGCACTGGAAAGACCTGGACAAGAATTAGTTTGACTGTGTCCAGTGTTCATTATGGATTCGATTGTACATTTTGTCAGGCCACTTATTTAAGGATGTTTTCCCTTGCACATTCATCCAATTAGGACATCCCGTGATTTGGGTTAGTAGTCTTACAATGAGAATATAAAATACCTTAATGAACAGCTAAGAAATAGTTCTGAGGGAGGTCATGCATTGTGATGGGATTTTGAAACAGGTGTGATCTGTAATGCTGAGTGGAGTCAAAATTCATCAGGAGTCACTCTGAACAACAAAAATATCAAAGCAGTAAATCCATTGGATAAGTTCCCCATTGCTCATGATCCACTAGAGCATTAAGAAGCTGGAGTCTGTTTCTTTGAGAATGAATGTCCAAATCACATGGAATAACATCACAGTTGTATGAAAGATAAACTTGTGAAAGCAGATATGGGATTCGTGGGTTCAAAGGTAATTTTTCTCCTCATTTTTCAAAACAACTGTGTGACTTCTGGCAAGTTTTTTTAAATTTCTTGCTGTTTCACTGTCCCATCCCCCCACCCTAATCAAAAATACAATATCACCACTGTGTGCAATCAGTTAAGTTTGTACAACACTTTATATGCATATGGCTTTCTTCTATCACCGTATCTCAGGGAAAAGTTTTATTCTTTTAATTGGCACAAAGGCAAAGAAGAAATTTAGTGCAGTAGCAAGTTAATGTGTCCTGTAGCTCTTTCAAAGTAGGGTAGCAAAACTATGTGTAGGTATAAGCTAATGTTTGCACTGCAAATTGTAAATGACCCTTATAAGAACCTATCTCGAATACAGAAGTTACTAAAGTTCATGTTCTTTTGAACAAAACTTTGCCATACAACACAAAGGTGTATTTTACCATCAGGAGACCTAATTTACTATAGAAATTAAGAACTGTCCTAAAGAAGTCTCCAAGGCTTCCCAGTTGAGAACTATTCTACAGCATCAGAATCACTCCAGAGGGATTACAGTTGATATTTTTCAGGCAGCAGTTGTCTAGTAGGAAAGGAATGACTCAAGATACATTAGAACTGCTGGCTGAAATGCTTATTGCTGCAAATTTTCTTACTGTGAAGTGAGCACTGTAAGTGACGACACTGGAAGTATTGGATTTGTCATATCTCATTTGTATACAATTCTCCAGATTATTAGTTTGTCATGTATATGTGCTGCTAAAGAATTTTATAATATACTTGCCTCAGAGTTACAAAGTCCCTGTGATGGTGAAGGCAGACTTCCCATTCATCTTTTTATCTCCAGTTCACACTAAACATTCAGGGTAGTAACTTCAAGCTTAACAAAATAGTTGACTAAACCAAGGAACATTCTCTCCAAAGGCCTGCCCAGAAGACTTTGTTCTGGAAGGTTGATAGTGAAGCATGGTGGAGGATGTTGATCACTGAAGGAGGCTGATCAGGAGCTGGTTCGTTGAGAACACTGGGCAGGAAGGGAGTGGACACAGCTGAGGTGGCTGGAAAGAGAAACTGAGAAGCGCAGTGTGGAAGAGGGAATGGTGCTCAGGTGTTTGGTAGTCCTACCTGAATGTGGCTATTTCATGACATTTATGAAGGGAAAGTAGTTGAACCATGCTCAGGTGTGAAGAGTTGAAAGAAAGATGGAAGAGGCATTGTAAGGGGCTTCCTGTACTTGCTGTGAGATGCTCATGCCCTTGTCTCAGCTACATTATGTCTGTGTCCAGCCATGTGCTTTGCTTATCCCAACCTTGCATTGTTGACTTGACTTTCCAGCTACACCTTGGGCTTGCCTTATCACTACAGACTTGCCTATTAATTACTGGACTCAGCTGATCTTGGTTACAGTTGCTGGACTTGCTCTGGTCTTCTTGTTTGGCTGCTGCTGGACAAGGAACTTACTGGTTTGGTCTTAGCAACTGACTCCACTTTCCTGCTAAAGCAGTGGCCTCACTTGAGCTTGATGAGGTAAAACACAGTAACTCTAAGTTTGGGAAAGAGTGTGCTCAGCTTTTCAGGGGTCAGAAGTCGCTGAAGCACAAAGCTCTTTTGTGAACAAACAGTATCTCTGTGCCCAAGGAACTTGCTGGTGAGGGTGATGAAAATTATGGTATCAATATGAAGCCTTGTGGGCTGGCAGAACTGTAAAAGAACAAGAATCCATGGAGTCTGAACCATTGTGATTGGGTGAGCTTAGACAGGAAGCTGTGACTTGGGTCATGACAAGTCCAGGGCCACATCTAAAAAAACAGTGGAAATATTTCCTGTAACGTAAGCCAGAGTAGGACCTTACCCTGCAACTCAGCAGATGCACATGTTGTTAGAAGGCTTTCCGTTTTGTTCTCTCTGTTCCCTTAGTGAAGTGCAACATATGGTTAACTTTTCTGTTGGATTGTGGTCTGTTAATGAAGCAGACACTTGGGATAATTATACTTCCTTCTCCAAAGTCCCTGATTTGGCAAGCTAATCTATCAGTATTCTGGAGGATTGCAAAGGTTTATTTTTTGTTTCCATAATGCTCATGCACAAGAAGCAGCATATTTTGATTGGTTGGCAGTTGAAAGTGCAATTAAACATTTCAAAATCTGGAAGAACTTTTGAAGACATTCCTTTTTTTGTTGTTTTTATTGTTCTCGGGTTTTGGTGGCTTTTTATTTACTTAATGACAGCACAAGCAAGTTTAATGTTTCGTTTAGATGATGCCAGCTGTCCATTGTGAATGTAAATGATGAGCCAGTGGAACTGCATGGTGGCTCTGAACAAATATGTGAAATAGAGGCATGTTGTCACACATCCTGCAGGTGCCTCTGCTGTGGGAAACTATTCACTCAGAGGACGTTCTGCTGATACATTGTACAGCTGGTCAAAGAATGCCTTTAGGCTATCTGAAAGTTTCCACTGGAAAAGAAATGCTTTGGAATTTGCTGCAAAACATTCTTTTATAGAATTAGGCTAATTTTGACATTCGTCGTCTTAGACTGCTAATTTCAGATCTCTGCCTCTTCTACTCAATTTGCCTCTTTCATTCTATTTTAATGAACTATATACAGTAAACTACTGAGGTGTGGGTTTTTAAAGGGGTGGATATTTTCTTGCATCCTGGGACGCATACATACAGTATCTTTCAGTCTGTAGGAGGAAGCAAAAAAGATACTAGGAAAAGGCTATACTGACTCTATTAAAGCAGAGAGTGTGAGGGCAAAAATAGTGCCACCAAATCTGCTTAATTCCCTGATTGAGGTGGACTCGATGATCCTTATGGGTCCCTTCCAACTCAGGATATTCTATAATTCTGTGACTTTTGACTATGCTGCATTCCAGGAAGCTTTCCAACTAATTGCTGCTCTTCACTGAAGTATGGTTCTTTTTCTCCTCGATTCTTTGTGATTACCTTTCAGCCTAGTCACCACCTTGCTGCAGGCCTGGTGCTATCTGCAGCATATTTGGTTTAGTCTAGTACAGATGCAAGAAGGTGCAAGTCAGCTTGAAGATAGCTGTCTCTGTGAACCCTATTCTTCCGGCCTGCTCCTCCCTAGAGGAAATCATATGTTAGCCTACTGTTCTTCTGACCAAAGGTTAATGCCCTTGGCCATTGCACGTGTTCTCATTTGTGCTCTTCTGTCTCCATTCCCAGCTACCTCACTCCTGCTGGTGTCTTGATCACTGTTCTGCTTCCTAGATGCTAGCTGTCCATCTTTTCCTCTATAGCCAACTCATCAGCAGTAACCTTTTGTTGGGAAGTGGAAGTGATTATTTATCACTATAAGACAATATTACTGCCTGTCTAAGGAAAAGGTTGGCCTACTCCACAAAGCATAAAATTGGGACTCATCCAATCTGCAACTTCATCTGTGATTTTCTGTCTGAACATCAGTACCTTAGTCACCCATTGACTGAAGAGACAGGTGAGATCTTTGTCTTTATCTCAGGGCAATACTGTGAGAATAAATTGTTAATTTGGAACTATGACATCCCAGGGGTTTTGTAGGTACCCATTAAGTAGACAAAACTTGGGCCCTTAATTTGATTGGTATGTGCAATTTTCTTCTGCTGTCAGCCCCCATTGTTCTCTGTCATTATTCTCAGAAAGACTGGAAATAATTTTCTCAAGCTTTATGAAAATGCCAGTCTTTCAGCACAGTGTAGTCTTATCAAGAAAACATAAATTTGCAGTAAGTTGTAAGTGACCAAATAAGCACTTTTAACATGGTGTCACTTTGTGACTCTTGACTATAGGCATTGACAGTAGCTAAGCAATAATGAAAATGAATTGTTTGCACTCTGACCCATCGTGTCTTTGCCAAGTGGATGCTACTTCTTGCCTTAACGTTCTGTAATGTGCAGAATTTTTTTTTGCATTCTAAAAACCATTTCTAGATTCCTGTTCTAGTCTAAAAGACACTCTAATAACAAGTTCTGCTGCTTTTTCTGTGCCTCTCACGGAAAATGTACGCTCTGCTAACTGTAAATGCACTCAGAGCACTACAGATTAAAGTAACGTAGTATGTTCTTTCCAGCTCCAATTTCATCAGACTAGGTAAATATGCCTTCAAATCCTTTTGTATTCAATAAAGTACATATGTTCTTAAGAGCCATCGAGCTTCCTGCAAGTTAAATGCATGCCTCGAGTTAAACAGGTTCTTAAAATCTTTGAATGGAAAGAAATTTTAAATAAGTGCCTGAGTTCCTCCTAGTCAAAGCTCTCCTGCAGCTTAATTGAGAGCAAGCTGATTAATGAGAATGGCACAGAGCATGAACACTTGGAGAACACACCGAAGAAAAGAATTACAAAACCAACCAGCACTATCAAAACTTCAAATACTAGAAAACTTTCTTTCCTTAGCCTAGTCCTGTGGGCAAGCTACCAAACATCTTCAGGGACTGGAAGTTGAGAAAATGCTGTTGTGAGAAAGCGGCTATAACAGCATTAGATTGCTTTACTTCTGATGTGAGGAAGCACAGGACTATACAGTGAGGGTGTTTTTTACCATCATCATCCAATGTTGGATGTGATGGCACATGTTTCGTGTCGGTGTTCATTGACTGAAGCCTAATGATTATGATCAAAATAGACCAGTCTTCAAAAGGTCACAAAATTAATATTCAAATTAAATGTAAAAACATTGAGGAAAGCAATTAAATAATATAGATGACTTCCCACATGACATCAAATTTTGGATACAGTATTTTTCTGCTGATGGTTAAAAAAATTACAGTGAAAAGAAAAATCCCTACACTTGCGAGGATTCTAAGGGACTCTGACTAATATTAGTGAGGTAATCTGGGGAGACAGTTAGGGATTTGGGGAGCTGCACTTAATTCTCAGGGGAATTAAGGAAGGGAGGAGAGGGAACATCAGTATCTTTCTCTGAAATGATTCCAGTTCACTAGGAAAGCCCAGCTTGACCTTGCCTAAATGTGGAGACAGAAGATGACATAAGGAAGATCTTCAGTATCTTATTAGGCACTTGGATACTTGTAGAAGGGAAAGGTTATGCAAATGAGTTCCTTTATTTCCTGGACTGCTGACACACAACACTGATGAGATTTGGGGGAGACGTTTTAAATTAGAAACTTGGGAAGAGTTGACAGTTGCAGAAGGGTACTGAGGTCACACAAAGACATCTGGTAGGACTGCCAGTCAGTAACAGGGAGGCAGTTTTGCCAAGTATAGGGTAGGACAGAAAATTCAGCTGCAATGGAGAAGAATAGATGGAGGTCAGAGTTGAGTTCTTGAAAAGTAACAAGGTTACAGATGTGAATTATATCAAATTAGGCATAGGGCCAAAAGTACATGTTAGAAATGCTGGTATGCACAAAAGCTTATGAAAGTTTGTATAATTTCTGAATTTAAGCATGTGCCAAGTCAGCAAAATTTACAGGAGAAGAAAGAAAAAAAAAAGGTACATAGACATGGCTATGTTTAGGGGTCTTCAAAATGAATATAGTCGCTTCTGTTTATTGGAGCCTCTCTTTTCAGGACTGTCCAGTTTAATCCCTCTTCCCAATCCTGCACCCCTCCTTTCCCTCCCAGTTTTTTCTATTCAGGAATATTCAGTCCTTGGGTATGATTTCTTTGGTTTCTCACTGTTTTGTCACCTCTTTTCCTGTCTGCTAGCGCAGACTTTTCTCAGAGCTTCCTGCTTAATTTTGGTAATTTATTTAATATTGGGAAAGCACCTAGGGATTGCTTATGTATTAAAAAATACAAGGTGTATTCTTACCTTTTCTGTTGCTACACTGACTTCAATGTGTGGTAATATTTTCTTATACCTGCTGAAGACCTGCCTGCCTAAGAACAGATGGTTTGCAAAATGGGCCAGAAAGTGTTTCAGGAAAAGACCTTTATGGAACATTGAATGGACAAACAAATAAACCAACCTGCTCCCTGATACCATGTGGCACAGAAAATTAAATCTGAAGAGGTAAGAGAAAAACAAAGCTATAATGTAAATGCTGGAGTATTGAGCAAAACTACAGGGTTTTTTATGAGTTTGGGTTTGGGGTTTTTCCCTCCTTGTCTCAGTCCTCAGATTATGTTTTAAATAGTCTTTAAAACTAAACCAGCATGATTTGAAATGCTCCTCCTGATGATGTGGTCAGATTTTAACGCACTGCAATTCATCACTTCAGAAACGTATGAAGCTAGAGATGGGTCTGACCCAAAACCCAGGTCTGAGCATCTGCACATTTTGGGGAAGCAAGGTAGATGGCACAGCCTTCAGAACTGAACACTCTCTTTATTGTGAGCTTGAGGTAAACCTCAGATCCAAATACAAGCAGAATCTGGGCTGTTATGCCTTCAAAATTTTCTATTAGAAATTCTGGGTTGTGGCAGCAGAGAATGAATTGGATAAGGAAACCATGCTGACAACAGAGCACTTCGCTTGAATACTCGGACCCCTTGGAAATTCAATCTAGCTGAAACCTTTGACATAGCTACAATCATATTTATACAAAGACTCCTTGCTGAGCGATCGTGCGTGGCCACATCTTAAGGATGCGAAGTTTTGGTACATTGGGAACTTTGCTACTCAACAGCGATAATGCAAAAAAATATAGAATATAATGTGGATGCAGAATAGCTATAGAAGACATGAATAAGATTGTAAGAGAGCTTTGTGTGGAATATCAGTTTGTTAGGACTAGATACTTCTAGAGGAATGGTATTCCTTTTGGTGTATGAAAGCAAGGTTTTCCGGAGTACTGGCATGTTATTCTGGAGATGGCTATGATGGATGAACCAAGAACTGCTCTTGACCAGTACTGTTTAGAATTGAGCAAATCTGCAGCAAATCAGGTACTTAGTGAAATTTTCATATATGTAGATAGTGACCTGCCGGTCTTCCCACTCCATGGATCTTTACCCCTTCTCCTTTCCTGGGCTGCAGTTCAACAGCAGTAGCATTTGAGAACAATTGCAAGTCTTGTTCTCCTGTCAGGTATCCTGTTGTAGACAGTTCCACTGGTCCTCTTGCCCTGTTCCCCAAGCCTGTCCTGTCTCCAGTTTTCCTTCTGGTTTTGAGTAAGCTCAAAAACAGGGTTGTACGCAAATCAGATGGACCATGTTTGCACTTTTATCTTATGTGTGAGTTGGGCCTGAGTTCCTGACGTTACTCGACAGGGTTGTATTGTGATTTTTGTCCTCACTTACAGAGCTCTCACTCCTTCTTCTTTAGGGAGCTGATAGCATTCAAAAGGTGAGGATTCCTTATACATGATGTGGGAGTTAAGTCTGTGGAAGCAGGGATATTGCAAGTGGGCAGATGCAAAATCACAAGGAAAGAAGATGACAGCAAACAGGTTTCTCCCCAGGTAACTGGGCTCCTCTGGCTTGCACTAGCATCTGCAGCACTTGGGGCTTCCAGTCCTTTGTGCTGAGCGCTGGGCTGCAGTGCTGCCTGGTGAAGATTAAAGAAGTGTGTGTTAAACTTGATGGACTAGGAACACAGGTATGTCTTCCAGTAGCTATGTATGGTATGACTATTAATACTCCTATTTTCTACTTCTTACACAAAATGTGTGCATGAAGGGAGGTACAGGTTCTTTTTCCTGCTGCTGCACGAAGGTGTTGTTTTGCACGTTGGGCCTGGTTGCGGTGTAACTGAGACACAAGCCACCTGAGATTTGCCATTTGTCTGGTGCTCTAACACGGCAATGGTATAAAAGGTCTAAAAGCTCATGAGCTGCAGGAGCATTCAGATCTGTTGAGACCAAACTTCATTAATCCTCTTTTCTGACTTGTTCCTGTAGTCCAGTGATTTGTGATCCCCCAAGAAGTGTGCAGACCAAATGGCTCTATTTACAGGAAAAGGCCTGTAAAAGAGAGAAGCCTGGACCTGAGGCTGCAAGGTTGTATAGTTTAGGGAGGAAAAGGTGGGGGAGGCTGGTCCTGTTGCTGTTTTGCTCAACACAAAGGTTCAATTTCCTTGACAAATGATGGACACTGCCTCCAAAATTGGAACTCTGATCCCAAAGGGGCCCTGTGTTATTATAACATAAAGAATGGTTATTAAACTGTCAGAGGGTTAATAGTTTCATCTTAATAATCTTGATAGATGGTGCACATTTCACTAGTGCTCCAAAAGCCCACAATGAGCTTTAAAATATTTTACTATTGGCTTGTCCTTCGTTTCCCAAGGAAGTCTGAGGGGAACTCTTCTTGCTAATAAATTCTTTATCATAACTTAGCTGGTTTTCCCCTTATAGAAGGGAAATATATCCTTTGCTGTGCTGTCTGATTAATGGGTCTAATTTTATCAGGAAAATTAAATTCTCTTCTTTATCTAGGAAGTTATTTAAAGAGGTCTGAGCAAATTCCCAGCCTATAAGCCTGATGACTACTCTGCATAAGTGCGTCTACGCTTTATTAACTTATTACTTTTTAAGTGATTTCTGTCTGAAGGATTCCCTTCAACTTTGAGGGCCATTAGTCTTCTGTTCTCAGGATTTCAGAATGAAAAATGGGATGTCAGATATGACTTACTGTAAGACCTTAAGGGATTCATATGCGGTAGATCTTCCCCTTACCTCAAAATGCTCTGTATGAGGTAACCTGTAAAGCTGGCCAATCTTGATGACCAAAACAAGTAACTCAACAGCTTTATAACAGGCAAAGTAGCTAAACTCTTAATTAAAGTAGTTCTTAAGATATCATTGTTCATTCAATGAGAATGAGATAAAATATATGTTTATGTAAATCTGCATGGGAGTAGATCCCAGTCATGGAAATTTTAGTAGACAAGTAAGGATTAACAATACAAAGGAATCTTGACAATTTCAAAACAGCACAAGCCAATGCTTCTCTTCTCTTCTCTTCTCTTAGAGTTGTGCCAGAAAAGGAACACATCCCCAGACATGCAGAGCTGACATCTCCCTACATATACCTTTTGTATTTTCCAAAACTAATGCATGCTGAATCCAGCAGCCAGGTGGAGGGACTCTGCTAATGTACCTGCTCTGTTCCAGCCTCATCATTGATAGAAAGGGAAGTAGTTTGCAGTGAGGTAGGACTCTGAAGGCTTATGATCTACTACTCATGCTGTAGATCATAAGCTAACTCAGAATAGTCTGTGCTTAGGAGAAAATTTCCCCACGTGTTTATAGTATTGTGAAATCCTGTTTGTTACTTGTGCCTTTTGGGAGTGACTGTCTTCAGGGATGAGGTGTGGGTCTGCTACTAGAGCAATACTTTTAGCCTGATAATTGTTCCTGCACACAGCTGCTAAACAAGGTGGGAGATTATAGCGACATGCATGGTGAGGTGAACCAAATATTGTTCTTCCTGGTTTAGTTACAAAAGGGCTTGTTGATACCTCCTTGGATCTCTAGGGTTGTGTTGCTATTGTTTCAACTAGAAGTTCAACATCCACAGCCTACTGATCTTTACAAGACAGTTACAAGGGTTAGCACCTTTTATACAAAGCTTTTATACAAATTCTCTGCAGAATTTCAAATAATTCAGCAGTAAGAGAACATTAGCTCAGAATAGTTGAAGTTGGAAGGGACCTCTGAAAGTCACCTGGTTCAATGCCCCTGCTCAACCAGGACCACCTACAGTGGGCTGTCCAGGACCATGTCCAGATGGCTTTTGAATGTCTCCAAGGTGGTACAATTCACAGCCTCTTTGAGCAACCCGTGCTAGTGCTTGGTCATCCTCACAGTAAAAAGGTGTTTCCTAGTGTTCAGACATTTTAGTTTGTGCCCATTGTCTCTGCCTCTGTCACTGGATGCCACTGAAAAGAACCTGGCTTTGTCTTCTTTACACCCTACCTTTAGATATTCATATACATTGATAAGACCTCCCCTGAGCTTTCTCTTATTCAGGCTGGACAGTCCCAGATCTCTGAGCTTTTTCTCAGAATGCTTGAGATGCTCCAATCCTTTGATCACCTTCACTGGACTGTCTGCAGTAGCTCTGTATGTCTCTTGTACTGAAGAATCCAGAAGTGGACAAAGTACTCCAGGGTACAGCCTCACCGGTGTTGAGTAGAAGGGAAGGATCGCTTTCTGCATCCTGCTGACAACACTCTTCCTAGTGCAGCCCAGGATATAATTATCCTTCTGTGCTGCAAGGATACATTTCTGGCTCATGCTCAATTTACTCTTCACCAGGGTCCCCAGGTCCCTTTCTACAAAGCTTCTCTCTAGCCAGTTGGCCCACCTCATATGCTGGTGCCATGGGGTTAGTCCTCCTCAGGTACAGGAGAGGTGCTCATTGGTCATTAATCAGTTATTTCAGTTCTTCACACGAGGCATTGAGGATAATCCGCCATCTACTAAAGTAAAGTTATGACGATAATGCAGACAATGCCATACTGTAAGAAAATGCAGGCTATAAAGTTTGGAGGAAGATGTTAAAACATATGTGAAAGCCTTTTATCGATTGCCTAGAAAGAATCTAGAGATAAAAAATAGCTACAGGAAAGGAAAACAGAAAATACAAATGCTACAGAGTTCTGTTCTTTGAGACTCCTCTTTTATGGTTCACTGCTCTCTTTTAAGTTTTAATGCTTTACAATAAATCAGATTAAACACTCAATATTTGTACATAACAGTTTGAAATATGTGGCTCTGTAAGATTAAATATATACCTGAGGATGGAGAAGGGTGTCCATTATTTTTATGAATAACTTTGGTATAGATTCAGCAGTCAGGCATCGCTGTATATGATGTAAACTTGACGAAAATATGGTGTGGGAATTGCCATCGTGCCACCTCCCTTATCTGGAAGAAAAGTACACTGAAATATCCTAAACCTCAGGAAGCACAAAGTCTGGAGAAGTATCTTATGGTAAAAGATGAAACGAACCAACATGTATTCTGTCCTTCACTATCAACGTGATGACATGTAAGTGTTCTTTCTCTCTACATCTTCCTCCTATTATTATCATCATCCTGTCTGAGCCAAATGACCTGTAACAGATGACAAGTATAGGATAGTTCATGGACAAAAATAACACTCAGAATTGGATATATTGTGAGGATCTTGTAACCTGCTATGCTGAAGCCTAACAGAAATGCAAAAACATTTTTCTTCACTCTAGGACAAGTTTCAAGGTAGTTGGTTCAATTAAAGTGCAAGATGAGTCTTCATTGTGTTGGACTTTTCTGATTGAAAGATTGGTTTCTGTGACTTTGTGTGGCAGATCAGACTCAATACTGCAGTAAACACAATATGATCTTTTGTGTTTCACTTCCTGAGGTCTTGGAGATATTTCAGGTTTTGATCTTCAGTGTGGTATTTGGATGCTTCAGCCCAGGTTGCAACATCATCCTCATTTAGGACAGGACTTAAATCCTGCAGTGTCACAGGATGGTGCTAAGTTTCTTTACCTTAAAGAAAGAGAAGTGAAGAAGAAAGTGTGGGGCTACATTAACTTTTCAAATATATAAAAAGCATCTGTGAAAAGGAAAGAAATAGTCTGTTCTTTGTGTTCATGGTGGATAGTGCATGAAGTAATGGGATTGATGATGCATCAAGAAAGATTGATATACACACTAGGCCAAACCTTGTTTGTGTGAATGGTTTGGTTTTTTTGGTTTGTTTTTTTTTTTGTTGGGGGGGAGGCTGTCATAATTATTTTTTAAATTGTGAGGTTTATGGAGCTAATTATATAAGAAGAGTTTTGCTCTTCCATCATAGGAGGTTTGGGAAGCCTGTCATGAAAGGCCTCAATGTATTGGGACAGCGGGGGATGAAGTCAATGACTTCTTAAGGTCCCTTCTAGCCATATGATTCTCCATACCTCTGCCATCCTCTGAGCTGGGCACATACAAGTATTGTTGCCAGTTGCATTTTTCTCCTTGTAAGGTAACATTTTTCTCCTCCACAGATATGATATCAAGCCCTTCCTTGTAAGGCCACCTTTTATTCTTTTGCAGTACGTTAATCTTGTGGCAGCCTAACATTTTTTTAGGAGCACTTGAATAAAATGAAGGTACTACACGTGAATTGTAGTTCCTGAGTTTTGTAATGCTTTCTCCACGGTTGAAGGGTTACTTATGGTTGCAGCATATTTCTTGGTTAGTGAGTTCTTATTTTTATGTGGTACTTTCAGACTGCATATGAGTTATGCAGATTTATTCTGTAAACTGATGCTATTCTCTCCATGTAAATCCAGCATTCTTTTTTATTTCTGATGTCCCACATGGCTCTGGGGTAGGTGCCTCTGATGCTACATTATAATTCTTTCTGTCAGACTGTTGGAACAACAATGACATCCATTCATTTCTGTTCCCTTCTTACTGTTCTACTTATGTGTTATTTAAATTTAGAGGCCGGTGAGTGGTTTGAAGTTAATGATAACAGAATGAAAGGATAAGGTAGCTTAAGTAGAAAGTTGAAGCAATTTTACTGATCTTGTGCAAAGACCTTGTGACTGAAATATGATGTCTGCTTCTCCAGTGACACCTTCAAATATGGTTTTGTTCACATTATCCCTATTTATTGTGTTTCTTTTTTTTTAATTCTGCATCTGATAAATCAATGGCTATTGCTGATTATTTATTTATTTATTTATTTGAACTCGGAATTGTTATTCTCCCCTCTTGAAGTATTTTTCTTGAAAATAATGTAAGTTCTGCACTTTCTGCCAATTTTCAGCAGCTTACTAATGCTAATTCCAAGGATCATATTGTATCTTGTCTCTGACAACAGCATCACAAACTGCAAATCACTTTTACAAGAAATTTAAGATAGCAAGTCAATATTTTACAAAACAACTTGGATTTTCACTGAGCAGAAGCAGTTTACCTCGCTGTGCACTACTGCTACAGCTGACCTCAGTTGAGGTTTCCATGAATTTTCACAGGGAAGATAAAGGTCTCTAGCTCTGGTAATTCATTTTCTCTGCATCTCACTTCCTTTTGACTGGGCCTGTATCTGATGGCCCGTGCTGTGTAGCTCTGTTGGTCAGTGGTTTGTGTAAATTTTATTTTTTGTATGTGAGAAAAAGGGGTTTATATGCTAGGGGAGATAAATTCTGTCATGTTGGCGCGGTCTCTATCCTCCAGTGGTTACCTATGCTTCAGACGTGCGAGGAGGCTGTAAAGGCTGGAAACTTGGAGGAAACTTCCGGCATTAGAATCCATGCAGCTGTCATACAGATGGTAGTTAAATTTTGCTGGAATTTCTGAAACACTAGAATTTTAAATTTTCCTATATCATATGTGTTCCCCTCAGGATGCAGTAACTGCATTTTTGTACTTCAGGGTGATACATTAAGAAGTTCTAAGCTTTAGCCTGTTAGATGGCAAATACTTAGGCACTACCTATGATTACCAATGGAAGCTAAGGAAGGAAAGAGAAGCTGTTTGAATGGTAACATCTGCCCTGGCCTTGAAAGGAAAATGTAATAGAAAATGGATTCAATGCTTGCTGTTAAAAAGACTTCGTTAAACAGTTAAGATCCCTCAGTTCTACAATAAAATATAATTAAGGCAAAACCCATTCAAGAATAAGAGGAAGTACTAAGGTACAACAGATGGAAGAAGGAGAGACTGCGCTCAGAGGGAGCAAAGACATTAGGAA
Organism: Hypotaenidia okinawae; assembly: GCA_027925045.1. Lineage (NCBI taxonomy): Eukaryota > Metazoa > Chordata > Aves > Gruiformes > Rallidae > Hypotaenidia > Hypotaenidia okinawae. Next base: position 99,051,395 of record BSDF01000001.1, read on the forward strand.
ATGGAGAAGCCGGGAAGTGCTTCCCAGAAGAAATCCATGCTGTGACAGTAGTGTTTTACAGGTTAATGTCTAAAGAAATTTTAGAGATTTGTTAGAAATAGAATTAGAGAAATGGTGGAGACCGGTTTTAAGGGGTACAGGTATCCAGGGGCTGGCTGGGGGCTGCGTGGCAGCCTCAGCGTAGAGTGGTGGGTGCTACCCTGTGCTAGGCACAGCTGATTTCAGTGGACTCCAGCCATCCTGCCACAACCAAAGTGGTAATTTTGGGGAGATTGTTGACTAGTGTCTCTGAGAAATTAACATCTATGCTTGCCGGTTTAAGGTGCCTTTTAACAAGGATTGCAAAACCGTTCCATGAAATCATATTTTCTAGTCTCTATACATTTTGGATTACTGGGGAAATTGCAGAATTCCTCTTTCAAGATGAATTTGGTGATATGAACAGTAAAATTCATGTTAGTGTATGTTGATCTCCAAATCAGTATTGGGCAAACAAAGCAGACTGGTGACAAATAATTGACAGAATTAAATAAAAGTAAATTCTCATAGAGGTGAGGTTTTGAATAATGTCAGAGTTAGGGGGTTTTGATTAAGGATTTTATTGTTATCCATGAAAATAGAAGAGACTTAGATGTTGACACAGACCTTGATATAATATCATGGTTGCTAAAGATGTAGCACCCTTTGGGTTTGCCAGCGTGCCTTTAATTTATGGGAACTTGCCAGATGTGGAAGTAGTTGTCAATGAGAAGCCATTACACAAAAATGGAGTAGCACAGCTGTGCTTCCTAAGGGCCCATACCAGGTCCATGGTGTTCAACATCCCTGTCCATCATCTGAAAGCAAATGCACTCTTAAGGCTCCTAAAACTTGCAGCTGACACAGAGGTCCTCAAAACAGTAAATAACATTGAATACACATGGCAGTCTTGCAGATCTAGATCACTGACAATCTGGGCTCTATTCACACAATCACACAGTATCACAGATTTAGAAACTGTAGATGGAGGTTGTTGCTTTGAAATGGGGAACTGTATACTCAGAAGTTGGAAAAGGCTTAGGTGTTGGCATTAGACTAGAATCTTAAGCCTTCAATGCAAGGTTGTGTCAAACAGACTTGCTGAGATCTGGAACTGTTGATAAGGAATTAAGAAGGAGGAGGAAAAGGATTTAATCTCTGTGTAGTATATTGGCAAAAACACTGTTGAAGCACTTTCTGTAGTACTATAAAAAGTGTATTTTTTGATCCAGTGTTAGAAATTATTGCCAGTGTAGAAAACAAGCTCCAAAGCCATCCAGAGACTGGAGAAGATTTTTAGCAATGAGAAATGCAGTCAATTCAGTCTGTGTAGGTATCAAAAAAATTACTTTGAGATGACTTAATTGCAAAATGTACAGGCCTTTGAGGAGAAAAAAAACACTGGGTAGAGATGGACTCTTCTAACTACTAATGCAGAAAGACACCACAAATCAGTGACTGGAAGCTGATGCTGGTGAAACTCCAATGTAGTCATGATACACAGTTTTAACTGCATGTGATGATGTCACTGGTACAGACTCCCAAGGAAAATATTTGGGCTCCGATTTGCTGGAGTTTTGAAATCAAGATTGAATGCCTCTCTGGAAGACATCCTTTACTTGAACAAAAGTTATCAGGGTTGTTTCATTGGTAACTGGGTAAAATGTAATGATGTGGTACGCGGGAGGTGATTCAAAATTATTGTAACTCTCTTGTCTGCCTTTAAGCTCTATGAATGAAAGTTTAAGTTAAGCTCAGCTCCTTCATTCTGTAGAGTATGATAGGCTGTTCGTATTTTAATTTATATTCTCATGTGGTCCTTACTTTACTGCCTCTGATATTTATATACATGAATTGAGGGGAGGTGACTCCACAGTTGCTCATCCCTGAACCATGGTACAGTTTGTGTTTATTACTGGGCCAGCTTGCCCTGTGACTGATTATTCAAGGACTGGCTCGTGCCCATCAGTTTTTGGTAACAGCCAGTGCTGTGCCTTTAAGCACCAGGCAGCCCAAACCCCCTGTGTTTGGGGCCGGTCAGCTCTGCCAGCATTAATCACTCACCTGAGCCTTGCCCAGAGAAAGGAGGCGAAAATGCTGCTCAGCAAGGCCTTGAGGCCTTGAAATTGCGTTAGGCAACGCTCACAAAAATGACTGGATTTACTATTTTAGTGTAAGTGTCTAAATGTTTTTGGAATTGTAATTTGCTTGTGCTGTTATGTGTAAAGGTGACCGCTCTGTGTTGGGCCCTGGGCAGTTTGCTTCAGACAGCTCATCAGCTTGATTCATTTGGCGGGGTGGTCAGTCAGCACCTTCTCTGTGACGGCAAAGCAGGATTGAGCTCTTCTCTGATTTGCAAGGGTATAACGGCGTCTACTAGAAATGCAGAACTCTCTGAAGACACATTAGGGTTTGATTTTTTGTGGCAGCAGTGCCCTTATCAGGGTGCAAAGATCATAACCCTTATTCAGCTTGACAGCAGCCATGCGGGAATAGGAAGGGCGATGTCATGCGAGAAATCCTGAGCTCCTGCTGGAGGGACAATCCCGAAGAATTGACTTTCTGAGGTCAGCTCTCTTTCCAGCTCACTTTCATCCTTAAAAATGCAGAACCGAGCTAGGGTTGGTGATGTTTGGATGTTCCTGCGTTTGGCCGCATGATGGCACACATCAGTCAAATGAACATTATAATAATATCCGAGGAACTTGTGTGAATGGAGAGGAAATAACTGTCCTGTTCAGGGCTGTGGTGGTCAGGGTTTATCCTCCCCAGCTGCTCTTCTGACCCGCAATTTACCATGATCACAGTGAGGGACAGTGGTGGTGTTTCAGCCACGAGCTGAAAAAAACACCCCAAACGAACAAAAACCTGCAGAAGAATAATAAAAACAGTCTGAAGCAAGAGCAAAAAGCATGTTTGGCTCAAAAATGTCAGCCTTTGAAAGGGGCTGCTACCCAGAAAACTAGTGTTATTCTGATTGTGATGTTTTGCCTTGTTTTGGATTTCTCATCAAAGGATCACTAAACACCTGGGTATAAGGAAAGCCTATTTATTTTTCCAGGATATAGAAGAGAAATAGTGTGCTGTACAGCTCCTTTGTGAGATGTGAGGTGGGGGACGTGGTTTGGGTTTTTTTTTTTTATAATCTATTAAATAGCACTCTTTTCCTCCCTGGTGATACAAAAATGGCTGGCGAAAGCATCTAAGTGTACCATAGGATCAAAATGGTCTACAATGTTATCAGGAAGTCAAATAGCATTTAATGAAGATCAGCCTCAGAAGTTACTGTGAAATTTTTACTTAGTTTATTATGGCTTCAGTCATGTCCATTCCTGCCTCCTACATTTATTTCTACTATCTATAATTACTAATAAAACAGCAAAAGCTTGTTGGTATAGTAGCTGTAACCAGTTAATATCCTTTTTTTATTTTTTTTAAGCATAATTTGCTTGCGGGAGAACTCCCAGATGAATGGGAAATGTGGAAGTGTATTTCATATTAATTCTAATGGTAGCAGCTAAAGACCAGTAGCCCATGTAGCAATGCTGCATAAACATATGCAGCTTTTGAATTAAAGATCAAATGTCCGTGGGGATGTAGGAGATAAATGCAGGGACTGTAGAAAGTTCTGCGGGCTTTTGCATTTTACTGGGATGCAAATACTAAGGACAATTAGAGGAGTATAGAAAATAGTTGTCAAGATATTTGGAGCAGCAAATCCAAGGTAGCACTTCTTTTTCCACACAGAGGTTCTATGTGGTACATGGCACCTGGCTAAAAAAAAGATAAGGAAGGACACATGAATCTGAAGAAGGATTTAGACAGATTTTCAAGGGTTAGGCTAACTCCTAGGAGTTATCTTTGCCTCCCTTTGTCACAAAATAGCTTTAAAACCCTGCCCTAAATGCTTCCCTCAGTGAAAAGATTGAACCACTTCACTTCCAGTTCACTTCTTGCAATGGGGAAGGAGGGTGACATTCCAGCCCCTCTGCCTGCCTTTTGTGGGCTTGTTTTCTGCCTTGGTATCAGAAACCTGCAGAGATCATCCACAGCTGTCAGGAGAAGTCTCCCTTGAACAATACTGTGCGTTTAACATCAATTTTGTGGATGTACTTCTGGTTTTAATGTAAGTCAGCAAAATGAAAGATATAAACAGAAAAACCCAAACAAACAAAACCAAAAAACCAAAACAAACACCCCCTCCTTCCCCCCCTAAAAAAAGGAAAACCCCAGACCGTTAAGCCCTCAGCAAGCTTCTCTCTCATAATAGGAAACAGTCAGATCCCTGAAGTGAATATGAAAATTTCAAGGCAACAAACAAGGATTTGACATCACAAACAAATGCAGCGCGGTTTCATTCCTTGTGACTCTGAGTTGTGGTACAGTGTGTTCTGCCTCCCTCCTTCTCCCTTTCCGTGTGATTTTCTCTCTTTTCCTCCAGCCCCATAACTGGCAAGCTGCTTCCAGAGGTCAAGAACACCACCCATGCCTCTTTCAAGTTGAGTGCGTTTGTTAAGCATCTGAGAGGGTTGCTTTCCTGCCCTTGGGTACCCTGGCACGCAATGTGAAAGATGCAGGAGTTCATGGACCACTGAGTGCTTAGCTGCTGCACTTTGCTAAGTGAAGGCAACTGGTGAGCAAGTGCAGCAATTAGAAATAAAATATTTTTTCTGTAGGGAATGTTTGTTGACCCCACAGCTGTTAGGTTTTTTTAAAGACACAAAGCTTTTACATCAAATTCATTGTATCATGCAGAGAAAACACCCCATTTTGAACTCATGTTTTTAAATGTACATTTTCTGACTTTCTCTTTTAGAGCAAATTATCATTAAAAACTCAACTTTGAAAATGACATCCTGATTCCTACTGGTATCTCAAACTATATTTATCATGCCTTTCCTTGTGAAGAACTTAGTAAACCAGCCTTTGCATTGTTATTTTTTAGTCTGGAATACAGTCAACACTGTTTTCCAAATGAGAAGTACAGTGCAAATCTGATGCTCAGAATTCCATCTGATTTGGAATTTAAAGAAAACACAGGTTAAGTGCTCAAACTTGAGAAAATCCCTGAGTTTGTCACTGAACATAGATGGTCAAGACCTTGGTTTTGTATCTTACCCAATCAAATTGTCTTGTGCCCCTGACTGCCATACATAAGGTACTCTGCTAATCTGTATCCAAAGAGCAGATATATTCCTAATTTTCTTCTCCCTGGTACCCCTTTTTGAAGTACACCATCAAGAAGAGGAACTAAATTTTATTGTGGTACTTGTCATTGGGTAATAGATTCTGAACTTTACCTTGTGGTGCTTGCATGCCATGATGGATCTACAGGTAAGAGGCCTTGAATGAAATAATTGGAGCCAGATCAGGTTCTGTGCTCTTCCTTCAGATTACCTATAAACTATAATTCAGTTTTAGGTCTGGTGGTTGTGTTAGAGCGTGATGCATTAGATTTTGATGGTAGGCTTACCACTTCAGATCTAAGTATGATGACTGGACAAAGCAGAGGGAACTTTCAGCAGGAAGACTGAAAGACTGACTTGGAAATAATAGAAAGAACCTCCCCTTGCAGGGGAGGAAATGGAGTGCTGAGGTCAGAAAAGCACAGAAGCGTTACTGTGAGTATAGAAAGGACATCTGCACACCAAAGAAAGGCTTTGGTCTCTAGGAAGTGTGTGCTCTATGAAATCTTTCAGTCTTAATCTGCTGGATGGCTGAGGAATCAGGGAGTCCACCATAGAGCACTCAATATTTTGTTTCTCAGACAAATATGCTTGAATTAGATGATATCTTCTGATGTCCTCTCTGACAAGGCAATACTTTTGTTGCAGTGCTGGGCCCGCTGGCTGTTGCTGAGTCACAAAGCAGGAAGATCTCAGGACCATACTATGAAGAATCCAAAATCCTGATTTTTCCAAGTGCCAACTGCCTAAAAAAACCTCACTGATGGCTGTGGTAAGAAGCAATGTCCCTTATGGAACGACTCTCATCTATTCTGCCTCGAACCAGCCTGTGGCATCACAATTTAGGCACCTGGCAGTAGGTCCAGGAGAGCACAGGGTGCTCTGTCCCCAGTGCTGCACTCCTGGAAATGTCAGACACGTGCCCTGCACTAGTTTCAGGATGGTCCTGAAAATATCTCGTGGAGCCACAGACTGACCCACAGACACAGCCAATAAGGTACAGTAATAGGGATTAAATTGTTGAGCTCCAGTTTGACTTAAATTATTAAGTGAACTTCCTTCATTTCAAATTTTTCCCAAGACTCCTTTTCCCTTCATGCCCTTAAAAAGTGATCACATTATTCTTAGGTTGTTGCATATAGGCTCGAATGGAATTTAAACTGCCTGCCTGACAATGATGAATGAATCAACTCCAAATCCCTTGATGTGGATCAGCTATATAGCATAACAATAATATTGTTGTTTAACATTTATACTGAAGTAATACCAGGAGGAATCTCAGCCATTCAGGGACCTATTTTGTTAGGAACTGAATAAAGCACATAGCAAAATAACAAGTCTTGTTCTGAAGACAAGACTGTCTAAAAGACAAGCTGTACAAGTCAGAGACAAACAAAAAAGACAAGGAGCAGGATGATATAAATGACAGTTGCATCTTTATAGAGCTTTACAAACCCTGCATCCTGCTTAATTTTCTTGCATGGTTGATCTGCCATGTTGATTCTGGATCTTGCTCAGCCCTTTTCACTTTCATCTTCTTTACATGTGCTGTCAAACAAACTCTTAAACCTCAGGTTTGCTGGCAAAGTTTAGAAAACATTGAAAAATGAAGCTGTCCAGGAAATTCCCCATGACACTTTATTATTGCCTTTGGCCCCTACCCTTTTAGTTGGCTTTCTGTACCTCAGCATCCAAATTCAAGCTTACTTGAATGAGTTCTAGCCAAGATGTTTGTGAAGCCGTATGTCAGGCTCTTTACTTGGATCCAACTGTATTGGATCTGTTCTGTTCTCTTCCATTCCTTGCTTTGCGATGTTTTCAAAATTGTAATTGGACTTGCCTGGAAATATCTTCCTTTTCTTTTTCCTTCTTTGTTTTTTTTTTCATTTCAACTTAGTCATCCATGCCACTCTTCATAGTTTCCTGTGTCCTGCAGGAGAGGTATTTTAAATCACTTGGCTAATTGGTCTAACTATTTTCTCTGGGAGACCAGTGCCACAAATTTTAGAAAAAACAAACCCAGACCTCCTGTTTCAAGAGCAGAAGAGTATTCCGTGACTGCTCTTGAAAGTCCTGCCCTAGATGGACAGTGTTATATGTATGTTAAAAAACCAAAGCAAAACAAAATTCCCCACATCTTAATAAGATATTTAAAATAATAGCAATAATTACTTTTTATCATATGGATAAAAACTTCGTGCATAGATGACCCCATGTGCATGTATGGAGATGGAGATACTAACAAACCCATTAAAAAAGCTCTGGGGGCTCTAAGGCCACACTCCTGCAAGATCCCTACATCAGGGTCCTGTATAAAAGCTTAGTTTGTTTCCCTGTACCCTGTCTATATTACAATGCAATGTGCAGTTACATGGTCCCATGACATTGTTTGCTGCAGTATCTCTGCCTAGGGAATCTTGAACTCCACCAGCACATACTCTGCTCCTTACTCTGGCAGTGTTTGACCTACCTATCACATCGCCTTCGCATTGTTCATGTCCAGTCTTGACTGCCTTGGAAGAGGCAGTGAGAACATGCAGTGTCCAGACACTGAGGAGAACCTCAACAGAGCTGGAAATTGAAGTGCCCACAGTCAAAGCAATCCCTCTACATATTTATCCCTTTTCAAGGCAGGCTGACTAGACTAACAGTTGTGCACAACTTGTCTGGATGGCACAGACAAACCCCCAGATGGACTAGACCAAAATACAGCCTCCTACTGATCAGGGAACAGGCAATTTATTTCACTGGTATGAATTGGACTCTGCCTTTGTATAGCTGCTTATCCGTGAAGTAGTTAGACTTCATCCAGTCAAAGGATATAAACACACAAATGTTCCTATTTGGAAAGTGTTCTTCTAACCTGGATGACTTGTACCATATTATTTAACTTAATTTCTGTTACTTTAGAAGCCTGTAGTAAGCGGGAAGCGTTACATGATTATTGTCAAATGGAAACAGGGCCATGTACTAAATTTAAATGCCATGGGAAACTGAGTGAAGCATATATACTTAAAATTTTAAGTTGTGATAATACAATCATGAATAATTCCAAATGATAAATCACTTTTCATTTTTTCATGTAAAGAGGACAAAACAAGACTGTACCTTGCCCTGAAATGAGACAGCAGTTGGGGTTAGGTGCAGGATTACCACGTTTGTCCTGACTTGATCTTATATTAAGATTAGCTAGAATTACTTTAAGTCAAGGTAACAGTTGTCAAAGGCCTCGGACTAGCTGCCTTGGACCACACTGCCCTCTGCTTAGCTGCAGGATAGGTACAGGCTTGGCCATTTTGACATCTGCCTGCAGTGAGGCTGCTGCAATCCACATTTAACCGTGCTTTGGATGTTGATCATTCTATGGAGTCAGAGTGCTTTCTGGATTAGCTGGGGAAGAGTGGTGTGCCTCTGGCAGGTAACTGTAGGACTGATCAGCCAGTTGGATTCCTGGGCAGTTCAAACTAAAATGGAAAGAAGGCTGTTGAGGGGCTGGATTATTTTAAAGGAAAAACCAAAAATTCATGTATGAAAGTGAGCAGGCTATAAGCCTAAGAATAGTGAGAAAAATAAATACATGTGCCAGCAAATTGCTAAAACTAGTTGTTGTGATTACTTGAGCAGTATGTCAGAAAACATTTTGAAAAATGATGATGTGCCATTCTTGTGAAGACTGTGGCATTGAAGAAAAAATGAAATAATGGGAGAAGGGGATAAACTCCAAACACAATCTTGTCTATTAAAGTACATACCGTGTCCTGTATGGCCAAGTTTGACAGCGTAGTTTTCTCAGAGATGCCTTTTGGCCACCATAAACGTTAGTCAGGGAAACATGCAGAGGTGTTTGACAAAATGTGCAGGAAGGAGAAATTTTGTTATAGTTTATTGAATGATTGATGGTAATTTAAATCTAGTTCAGAAGAGTGGTTATGTTCTTGAATCATTTCTTGGCTAGCGTGCTAATAAAAATGCATTGTATAGTGCTATTGCTGAATTTCAAACAATTTAATAACAAAAAGTTGCTTACTGAGGAGCAAGAGGGTTCCTCCAGAAGACGGATATATGATAGTAATTATGATGGCAATGGACTGGGCCTTGCTTATATTAGCTAAACAGAAGAAAACATTCCAAAAGCTTTGCTGATTTCAGGGCCGAGTTAAGCAATTACCTCTTGACTTAGAGTGACGTTTAGATATGGAGAGTATTTAACTGTATTACTAGGCCTAATACCAAGAGGAAAGTATGAAAACAGACCTTAGCAATGGAGACATTTCAGTCTCCTAAATGAAAATTTATAATCAATGGAAATGTAACCTCCAAAGTTACTGGTATCTCAGGAAGTTCAGCCACATGTGCCAAAGCATGGGCCCACCAGAGAGAAAACAGATTTGGAGAAAAAGGCCAATGGAAAGCACATTGGCACATTAGCAATGTGTCCTTGCTGCAAGAAACAACCACTGCATCTTGGGCTGTTAGCAGTAACACAGCCACCAGGCTGATGGCAATGAACCTTCCCCTCTGTTTGGCACTGGAGATGCTACAGCTGGAGCACCATGTCCAGTGTGGGGCTCCCTAGCATGAGATAAAGGTTGAGGTACTGGTCCAAGAGGTAGGCCAGTGTTCTGGTCAGGGCTGGAGCATAGGGCATTCGAGGGGAGGCTGCCAGAGCTGGGCTTGGCCAGCCTGGAGAAGGGAGGGACAGAGGCCTTATTGCTACCTGCAGCTGCCTGATGGGAGGCTGTCGGAGAGTGAAAGCCTTAGACTCTCTTCAGAGGGGCATGGTGACAGGATGAGAGATAATAGACAGAAGTTGGACAATTCAAAGTTGATATTAAGGTTGGTTTTTTTTTTTTCACCATGAAGAAGGAAAAACACTGGAACAAGTTTCCCAGAGAGGTTGTTTTCTCCATATCGTGATTGTTATATACTCCAAGGCTTGTTCTAATGTACCCTTTGTCCTTGCAGGATACTTCAACTTAATCTTTCTGAAATGTCTATAGGGAACAGAGTGTTTTGTTGTCATTAGCAGCACTATGAGTATGATGGGCTCTGAACAGAAAGCGCAGTACAATGGACAGGCAGGGAATGAGGCTGAACAGTTTAATATAAGGATTTTCAAATAAACTGCCTAAAATGCTTTGCAACTCTGGTGAAGCAAGCCCCTAAAGATACAAGCCACTCCTTGGGGAGCAGAACTCGTCTGGAAAATAGTTTTAAAATGCTTTTATTGCACAGAATTCCCCCTGTTCTCTCTGCCCACAATGGTTATTCTTTCTATTCAGAGTTAGCTATGTGGGTGTAAAATCCTGAATTCATCTAAGCTGCTTTTGGTATCACTGTATTGAGAACTTCACTCTGGCTTTTGGGACCCTTTGAAATACTTTACGAAATGAGTTGAAGTTATTGCCCATCAGAACATACCATAAATATAACTATTTTCCTGTTAATGTCTTCATGGCAAAGGGGCTTTGAGCCTAAAGAGTGATGAAGAAGTGGGTATGTGTGCATGTGCTGTGTGTGCAAGCCCGCGTGCACGGGCATATACACACACATGTTGAAAAAGGCAACCCTAAAAGAGCGGAGTCACGGTTTAGTGAACCCTCTGGTTAGGCTAGAGTCCTAAATAGGAGGAACTACAAGGGAATATCCTGGATACTCGGGTAGTGTTCACCGAGCCACTTTTCATCATTTGTCAGCAGCCCTGGCTAACTGGGAAGGTCCCGGTTGACTGGAGGTTAGACAAGGTGATGCTTGTCTACAAGAAGGGCCATAAAGAGGAATTGGGGAACTGCAGGCCTGTCAATCTGACCTAGGTGCCAGGAAAGGTTATGGAGCAGATCATTCTGAGTGCCATCAACCAGCACATACAGGACAGCAAGGCGATCAGGCCCAGTCAACATGGGTTTATGAAAGGAGGGTCCTTCTTGACCTGATCTCCCTCTACAACTTGGTGACCTGCTAAACCAATGAGGGAAAACCTGTGGATGTTGTCTAACTGGACTTTACTAAAGCCTTTGACGCTGTTTTCTACAGCATTCTTCTGGAGAAGCTGTCTGCTCATGCCTTGGAAGCTGGCTGCTCATGCATACACCTTGCTGATTAGAACACTGGCTGGATGGCTGGGCCCAAAGAGTTGTGGTGAGTGGATTTAAATCCAGTTTGTGGCAGGTTACAAGTGGTCTTCCCCAGGGCTCAGTATTGGGGACAGTTCTTTTTAATCTTTACCAATGATCTGGATGAGGAGATCAAGTGCACCCTCAGTAAGCTTGCAGATAACACCAAGTTGTGCAGGAAGGTAGGAAGGCTCTGCAGAGGGATCTGGGTGGGTTGGTTTGGTGGGCTGATGCCAACTATGTGAGGTTCAACAAGGGTCAGTGCTGAGCCTTCCACTTGGGTCACAACAACCCTATGTAATGCTACACACTTGGGGAAGAGTGGTTGGAAAGCTTCCTGGTGAGAAAGGCCCTGGGGGTGTTGGTTGACAGATGGCTGAATATGAACCAGCAGTGTGCTCAGGTGGCCAAGGCAGCCATGAGCATCCTGGTCTTCAACAGAAACCGTGTGACATGCAGGAGCAATATTTTCCCCCTGTGCTTGGCTCCAGTGAGGCTGCATCCTGAACTCTGCATTTGATTCAGGGCTGCTCCACTACAAGAAAGACACTGAGGTGTTGTACTGTGTTCAAAGACAGGCAGAAAAGCTGGTGAAGAGTCTAGAGCACAAGTCTTATGAGGAGCAGCTGATGAATCTGGGCTTGTTTAGCACCTCGAGAAAAGGAGGCTGAAGAGACTCGATGGATCTCTATAGCTCCCTGAAAAGAAGATGTAGCCTGGTGGATGTTGGTCTCTTCTCCCAGGTAGCAAGCAGTACAACAAAAGGAAATGCCCTCAGGTTGTACAAGGGGAGGTTTATAATGGGTATTAGGGAAAATGTCTTTGTCAAAAGGGTTGTCAAGCACTGGAACAGGGTGCCTGGAGATGTGGTTGAGTCACCAGCCCCAGAGGTGTTGAAAAGACTCTTTGATGTGGTATAGTGATGGGCTTGGCACTGTTAGGTTCATGGTTGGGCTCCATGAACTTACAGATCTTTTCCACCAGAACCAATTCCATGATTATAATATCATTTACTTGGTTTTGGTGGGTGTGTTTTTAAGGGCACTACTGTGCATATGATAATTTTTGGTTGTGGTTTTTTTTTTCCTCTGACAATGAATTTGTAAAACATGAATCTATCACCTCTGTCTTTCATCTGCCTAATTTTACAGATGTGCTGAAATACCCAAAATAAATAAAAGCAATCAGAGAACCACAGGATCTGCAAGATAAAGTGTATGCTTATGTATTTGGTTTGCCATCTGCTTTATTTTGGACCAAATACCTGTGTATTCAGTCCAAAAGAACAGTGTGCATTTCTTTTATTATCCATGCTGCCTGCCTCATATTTAATCATATTTTTGTTATTTTATTACGACTCTTTACAGATATGAATTAGGTAATTAAAAGTCCTCTGAAAAAAATTTAACACCTGTTCTGTGCCTTAAATATTGCTTACAAAATTCAGAACTTTTTTATTGAACAGATCATTATTATTTTAAAGTGCTACTCTTTCTTTGCACTTCCATTTTGTGAGGAAGCTGGTGAAGTCAAAGAGAAAGCTGGCTGCTACTGACTCTAATTATTACAAATTATGTGACAGCTATTGCAGCAACAGACAGGATTTTTTTCCCCATGAAAATGATGCTCCCATGTTGATACAAAGAGCTGCTAGTGGCTAGTTTTTAAACTGATAACTTTAATTGGCTTTACTCCATCGACCACAAGGAAAACACCTGGCAAGCTGCTTGATCCCAGCCAACTCTTGTTAACCTCCCAGCCTTCACAGTAACTATCAGCAGGCACCAAGTCGGTGCTACTAATAAACTAGCATTAGAACTTCCACCTGCTAATAACATCTTATTGCTTTTCAGTATTAAATAAAAGGAAATGATCTGTTTAATTACAGTCAAAGAAATTTTGCAATGCTACACTGCCTTGGATGGTGATAATAATAATGAAATGTGTTTAAGGACATGACTACAAGAAGTGATTGCTACTGAGGTAAGCGAGAATGGCAGTAGCTATTGTATGTTAACTTGCTGCATGTATGCTTTTTTTGCCTGTAATAAATGTGACTCATCTTTTTCTTAAGTGCAGGTAAGATAAACTGGGGATAGTCTTTCCAAAAATATGTGTAGGTGCTTATTTTATAAGCTTGCTTGTAAGCAAGCTTATATATAAGGATTTGTTATTATTATCGTTATTATTATTGCTGCTGCTGCTCCCTTAACAATTTCACTTTACCAGTGATTCTTTGCTTAAGGTTTTTGGTTTGTATTGTGTGTTCCCCATTATTGTTAATGAAAAGGCGGTGTATGCATCACTTATTCTTTCCTAAATGAAGTTGCAGCAGCCCAGTTAAGACTTTGATAAACATTACAAAGCCAGAGTAGGCTTAGCTGAAACTTTCTTGAATTAGTAAGATGTTCAGCTCCTTTTTCAGAGTGTCATTCTGCCCTTTCTCTTGCTGTTTGAGCAGGCTGGTTGGTCCTCTGCAGCCCACGTACCCCACCTGCTCTTGCTTACCACCTAGCTCCTGCTGACCAAAGCCTTTCTTTATGTTGTTTGTAATATATCATTGCACTTCTGTGCTGTAGGGTGAAGCAGGTATAAGAGGGCTTGCTACCATACTGTTTACTTCTAGGAAGATGACACATCTGGGAAAAGCACTGGTGAACCCCCCAAAACCTATGGGGTCAAAAGAAGAAGAGATGATGTTGAGCTGCTTGTGCTGGCATGTTAATATTTATTCTTCATGCCCCATAGCTCCCTCACAAGTCATTATACCACTGCTTTTTCCTGTACCTGTGCAGTATACTTTTTTGCAATGGTTACTGTGCAAATACTATTGACTCTAACACTGGCCTAAACAACTGTTCATCTGGAGTTTTTCTTACATGAAAGGACTTTTATTCCAGAGATTTCCAGAAAGCCTTAAAAAAATTGCTTCATTCAGCTTCAAATATCTTTCATGTCATACGTGTATAAGATGTTTGTTTCCCTCACCTTCTTGTGTGTCCTCCCCCCACACCTTTTTTTTTTTCTTTTCTTCTGATCAAAATGTAGGCAGATCACAGGGGACTGCTTTAAAAGTGACTTGTCAACATATGGACAGAGGAATAAAAGGCCACATTAAGCTACATTTTATTTTACATTAAATAATTTGTATGGCAACAATTTCTAGTGAGGCAGATTCAAAGCAAAATCATTCTCTGGTGCACATTTGCCTTGCTAGAAGATCATCAGGTTATGACAGATGAGCTAATGAAACAATATGATTTGCCAAATATCTGCAAGTCTTCTAAATTATTTGTCTCAGATTTGCAGGATTAGCTGTGTGCCTATAGCTCAATGAAGGTTTTAATTGTTCTGGTCAATATTAGTGAACTAGAAATGCTACCCTAAAAAAGTGCTCTTGTGTGTGATCTCTTAGGCTGCTGGTTGTGGTGCCAGCAGTTACAGACCTACAAGTTTGCACATTTTTGATAGGACTTATGTTAGGAAATCAGTCATGCAGCTGGTAATTTGCATGACACCTTCTCTCACAAATTAATGTTTCATTTGTGGGCAAATTTCTAGTTTGCCTTCATGGCCACGTGCCCTCCTTCCTGATTCTGGAAACAGCTTATAGCACACAGCAAAACCTGAAGTCAGTCTTCCTGAGAATGTACTTGTTGGGCTTGACTTCTCTCCTTACCTTACTCTTTGGGTCTTGCATGCCTTCATCCCAGCTGGGGCATAAATCCTTTAAGAGAGATTCAAGGAGAGACAGCTTGTCTGTTCTCTTTGCATGCTTTTGCCCTGCTGTTACCAAAAGTAGGGCAAGACATTGGAGAAAACAGTATAGTACAAATCCAGGTGGAGATGAAAGGGAATGAAGTGGCTGCCTGTCGCTGCTGGTGACAAAATTCCTAGAGGTGTAACTTTGGAGCATGCAGAAAATAAAGGCGTGGTATTTCATGTATTGCTGACATCTCCTGTGTTGCTGACATCCCCTTTGTGTTCTTTATGGCACAACTTAGGACATCGGTACTGACATTGTTCTTCTCAGAAAAGGCTAAGATGTTTCTATTCAGTGTCAGTAACAGGTAGGTTAAAAATAACTGGCATGGAGGAAAAAAACCCAAAGAGGCCTCTTAAAATTTTTTTTTTGTTTTTGCCACAATTTCTCTTTTTCACTCTAAGAACAACTCCTGTGACACGATATAATACTTGTGCTAGAGCTCACAACTTGACATGCTTTGTGGGTTTTCTGTCAGTAATTTAAATGTTCAGCTGATATATGTGGATTCAGCTGCTGCAGAGGGCAACAGCACACCAAGAAAGACCAGTGATCATCGGCACTAGTGGTCCAGCCAGTCATGAAGACTTTATCAATACTAGCTGCTTAGCAGAACGCTAGTACCACTCAGAAGAGGTGCTAACATGGCAACTTGGTCAGGTTGGCAAGCAGTACAGCGGTGTGTTGCTCTCCACTTTGATGTACTTAAACCAATGTTTCCAGGAGAGAAGATCATCCCCAGTATAAAGTTTGCTGATCAGCTAATAGAGGTTTTTTTCCGAAGATTTTTCTTTTCCATTTGTCAGTTTGCAATCGGGTTTAATAATGTATTTAAATAAAAGTAACTACAACAATATTTATATCCAGGAGACACAGAAAAGAAAACTGTTTCGGTGCTGATATGAAGGCTTGACTTAGAGGGTCACTGAAATCAGAATAGGTGTCAAATCTCAGAAAAGGGCAGTATTTTTGAACCAAATGTTACACTGCTGTTAGAATGACATTTAGCAACAAACCTTCCCAAAGGAGAACTGTCTGCTGTGAGAGACTTGATTGTTTGGGAGACAATAGATCTAATAACGCGTTCATAAAGGGTTGCTTTCCTTTCTGAAAAGGAGAGGGTAAGAGCAGCACACTTGATGGACCAGGAAATGGGAAACGGCATTTTGAGCCCCTGTGGGAGTTGTTTGGGTTTGGAGGGGTTTTGTTTGGTTTTTGATTGTTAGGATTTTTTAGGGGTTTGTTGGGGTTTTTTTTCCTAACACTTCATGATGAGAAGGCAGAGAGAAAGAATGCTGAAAGTGAACTTAACCGTTGAGCTGGAAATGTAATAATATCCTGGGTAAAGCAGATTGCTCCTTTGATGTGGCTGGGTACAGAACGAGTCTTGTGAGAGAGCTGGTTTTTGGAAACACAGCCAAAGGTAGGAATATGGTGATATGGCAGTGTGGTAGGGCAGAATAACAGACTGTAGGTGGAATAATAACTGGGTGGTCAAGGGCCTTCAGTGCTTGAGGTGTGTAGTCCGAAGCATTTATGGAGCACCTTAGTTAAGTGCCTGTAGATGCAGCATCCAGGTGATCAAACAAAACTTCACCTGTACAAAAAATTGCACAAAGCACCATTTCAAACAGCTGTACCACTCAAAGTGCTTCTGCCATTGGGGTGTTTACACGTCATGTTTTTTACAGATACCATCACAGGATCTTCTAGCTGGTGTGGTGTGGCTGTTGCTTCTTCAGTTCAGAGTGATCCAAACTTCAACACTAGCTATTGTTTAGCTGGTATCTTAATGCTGCTCATGTTTTATGGTTTTGTTTGTTGATTCTGCTTCTAATTGACCTTTAGAAAAGGTTCGTTAAATTGTATAGAATCCTCTCTTCTTTCTGTGTTCTGCTCTGAAACGTGGATGATGTGAGAGCTGCTTACTTTGTCAGCCTCTGCCACAGTAATGGTGGGAAGTTGTCCTCCCCAGGTTCCCTGGAAGCAGGATCCAGGGAAACAGACAAAAGCTGCACTGAGCTGCTGCCAATTTCAAGTTGAGAGTTTCCCACTTTTGTTTTTCTGTAAGAAAGACAGTAATATCTGGGTGGGATGCTAGGATTCAAACACATTGTTTGGTGGGAGGCATACATCTTATCAAGCTAACACTTGGTTTGACACACAAATCCCACAAAAGTTCTGGGTAGTGGGCCACCCTCCCACAGCCTGGAGGCTCATCAGGCATCCTCTGCATTGTTCAAACCCTCCAACCAGAAGGCTTCTTTTTGAAAAGCTGAGTGGAAACCTTTCCTTATAAGCTTTTCTCTAATGTGTATTTTTCTCACAACAATTAGAAATAAAGACTGTTGGTGAAGGAAACTGGCTCTCTGTAGGATCCACACTTTAACAGCAGCTCCTTTACCACAGAGGTGTACTGACAGTGTTGTGTTGTGTTCCTCTCTGTGTGTGAAGGGAGAAGCAAATGGCCTGTCATGACATGGATCTTGATATCCTCAGAAGTGCTCCTGTTTTGACAGCTGTTGAGGAGACTAACCTTATTTCAGGGGTCAGTGGACAGCATAAAGAAGAAAAAATGAATGAATGAGGGAATATTTCTGGTTTCTGTCAGGAACCTTGGGTGTAACTGCTGTGCCACTGTGTGCTCTAGCTACCATTTGCCCTACACATAAAATAATACAATAAAAAAAAAAAAAAATTAGTATATTTACCCAGTCACCTGAAAGAGCCCACTGTCAGAGCAGTCCTTAGTTCTGACTGCTGTCACTAGCTTCCATGCCCATCTTGCTTTCTGGTAGACTTTCCAGTATTGGCAGTCTTTTGCCAATCTGATCTTATCTTCTGTTGGTTCACAACTTACAGATTTCTCCCTGCTTATCTAAACCAGACTTCTCAATGCACAGTTAGTATAGTGGGCTATGCAGAGCAGGGGTTGTTGTATCAAATGGTAGGTATCAAATTTAAAAGCTGTGATGCCTGGGACTTTAGAAATGCTGAAGAACAATTTTCATTGTCTGTGCCTAGAAGGCAAATACAGTTACACTTTCTGTGTATTCTTTTGTTCCCAGCCCTGGTGAAGAGACATACATAAGGCAGGAAGGCTACCAAGAGTCTGAAGTGAACCTGTGCAGGCATGCTAGTGCATTAATATGTATGACAGACATCTGGTTTCTTTTGCAAATGGAAACACCTCCTCTGCAAAGAGTGATAAGCCTTAGTTGTTCCTTGGTGGGTTTTGGGTTTTTTTGTTTTGTTTTGTGTTTGTATGTGGGGGTTCTTTTTTTCTTCTTTTTTCTTTTTTTTTTCTTTTTTCTTTTTTTTCTTTTCTGTGACATTGCCTGTAATTGCTTGGAAAAGAATAGGCTTAAATGGAAAGTTCCTAGAGCACTGTTCAGAGCCCACAGAGTGGATTTTTGACTCTATTTTTAGCCTTTTGCTTGCTGGGTCAGAATGCAAATAGCTGTGTGCACTCTGAAACTGCAGAAGTCCATAAAGACAGAAAATAGTCACACTCCAGCGAGGGAATTGTGCCATCCCTCTGGTGCCTGTCTTCACTGAAGGGTTTTATAAATTTTCCCCTTCATTACTGCCCCATGTTTAACCTACTTGAAGTTAACAATATTTGGGGCACACAGGATTCAGGCTACTGCTCATATTTTTAATGCAACCTCCTTATAAATACTGTCCCATCCAAATTAGAACTAATGGGACTGGTGCTACTGTTTGCCAACAGACAGATCATCCCTCCAGTAAAGATCAGTCTTCAGTAGTGGGGTAAAAATGTCACACTTATTCATAATGGAATAACACATTAATGGCTGGAGAGCAGATCTGAAGTGAAATGCTGTCCTAAATTGTCTTTTGCGGAACAGCTCATTTTTACTTTAGTAATCTTGAGGAGCTGCAGCCATGTAAGATTCTGTGACCCTTCAGATGAGGTATCAGTGTGGCACTCTTTCATTCCCATTGAACTTGCTCAGAACTTAGGTAGCACCAAAAGCTTCCTTTTTTACGTATTGCCTCTTAAATTTGTTTTCCTCCTGCATTGGTTACAGCCCCCTTATTGCAAACAAGCCCTTAAATTTCCTAGACTGAAATAATGCTGGGGAGATCAACTGGGAGTCAGTGAAATTTAGAGGTGGCAGTAGGGCACTGTATAAAGGCTCTGTTGAGATCCTTAAAAAAGGTGAGGCCTTAAGATACAGAGGAAGTGGCAGCATTAAATCCCGTATGCTGAATTGCATGGAAACACAGCTGCTCCATGATTTAAACTTCCTTCCATTAACCAGCTGGTTCAGTTCTGGCATGACTATTTTGGGTGTATTTCCTGCTGCAGACCCAGTGGGACAGACTGTCTCAAGGGAACCTGGGCTTACCTTGGGATGGGTAGAGGGCAGTGTGAGGAGAACAGTTGCGGATCATATGGGGTACTTCAGTCGTATCACTGATTGTAGAAGGAGCCCATCAACATGTTCCCTATTTGGTCCTGAAGCATGAATCACTTCTGGGTTTTGCAGCAGATTTCATTTCCATTGTGACTGAAGCGTAAGCATCATCTGACAGGAAACAATTATCTTTTTTTTTTTTTTTAAATGTTTCAGTTATGAGAGTCACTTTATATACAAAATTCCAAATCTTTCAGAATTATTGAGTGGGTGACAAGTCAGTCTTGGGGAGGGAAAAGAATTATGCTCTAAAATGTACAGTAGTGATTCTAGGACATGGTGTCACAGACTTCAGCAGTATTGTGCACTATTTCACAGCCTTTAGAGTATTGCTTGGCTTTGTAACGTGCAGGGCATTTTCATGTTTGCCAGGAGCCTAATTCCAAATACTTTTGCTCTCTTTGTGCTTCAAGTTTTTGCAAGCTCATTCTTTAGAGAACGCTGCTCCACCACGACCTCTCCCTCTGTGTGTGTGTTTTGGCCTCTGCACATATCTAGGTAATAAAACTCTTTTGAATAAGAGTTTCAAAGTTTCCTGACTGCTTTAAGAAACTTCCCACCTTTTAGAACTCGTGGACTGGATGAAATAAGAAAGAACAAATCTTTGACAAGTTATAATAGTCAAGGTTAATTTTGAAGCAGTGTGTATGTTTACTGCCTCTTAAGGGAGTATCTCGCTGCTTTGCATGCTACTTAGTTGTTTCTGGAGCTGAAGAAACACTGCTTAAAAGGATTAATTTGGCAGGCACTCCTGAGACTTTAGAAGGTAAACAACTGTTTCTTTTTTGTCAATACGGCAATTAAGGTCTGGGAGATTAAAGAAAAGAAAGTAAATGCAGTTTTGGCTCCTACTGTAGACTGATGGCTTAGTGATCCTTTGAATATTTAATAAGCTGTTTTAATGGTTCTGGAGCAGCAAAATCCAGATCAGATGTGAAAAAAAAAAATAATAGTGAACTTCGGAGTGAGTTATGTGATGCCCAGAATTAGGCAGGTAGGGGCTTATTAAGCTCAGGATTGATGTCAGACTGACTTGGCAAACATGTCCTTCAAATGCAAGGGGTGTGCTGAAGGTGTCCAGATGCCTGGAAAGTTCCTCATTTCTGACCTCAGTCCTGAGGAAGATCATGGAGAGGGTCATCTTGGGAGCTATCATGCAGCACATGCATGATGGCCAGGGGATCAGGCCTAGTCAACATGGGTATACAAAAGGTAGATCTTGTCAAGCTAACCTGATTGCCTTCTATGACAAAGTGACATGCTTAATGGACGAGGGGAAGGCTATGGATGTGGTCTACCTGGAATTCAGTAAAGCCTTTGACACGGTTTCTCACACCATTCTGATTGAGAAACTGGCTGCCACTGGCCTGGACAGGTGCAGCCTCTGCTGGGTTAAAAACTGGCTGGATGGCCGGGCCCAAAGGGTGGTGGTAAATGGAACAAAATCCAGCTGGAGGCTGGTCACGAGTGGCATCCCCCAGGGCTCAGTCTCGGGTCCAGTTTTGTTCAACATCTTTATCAATGACCTGGATGAAGGGATTGAATGTTCCCTCAGTAAGTTTGCAGATGACACTAAGCTGGGAGGAAGTGTTGATCTGCCTGAGGGTAGGGAGAATC
Organism: Hypotaenidia okinawae; assembly: GCA_027925045.1. Taxonomy (NCBI): domain Eukaryota; kingdom Metazoa; phylum Chordata; class Aves; order Gruiformes; family Rallidae; genus Hypotaenidia; species Hypotaenidia okinawae. Next base: position 99,072,537 of record BSDF01000001.1, read on the forward strand.
TTCGGAAGGTTCTGAACAGACTGGGCCAATGGGCTGAGACCAGTGGGATGAAGTTTAACAAGGCCAAGTGTAGAGTGCTGCACATGGGACATAGCAACCCCATGCAGCGCTACAGGCTTGGGGGAGACTGGCTGGAGAGCTGTCAGGCAGAGAAGGACCTGGGGTTGTTGGTTGACTGAAGGCTGAATATGAGTCAGCAGTGTGCCCAGGTGTCTGGGAAGACCAATGGCATCCTGACTTGTATGAGAAATAGTGTGGCCAGTAGGTCTAGGGAAGTGATTGTGCCCCTGTACTAAGCATTGGTGAGGCTGCACCTTGAGTTCTGTGCCCAGTTCTGGGCTCCTCACCATAAGAAGGACATTGAGGTCCTGGAGTGAGTCCAGAGAAGGGCAACCAGGCTGGGGAAGGGGCTGGAGGGCAAATCCTATGGGGAGCGGCTGAGGGAGCTGGGGGTGTTGAGCCTGGAGAAGAGGAGGCTGAGGGGAGACCTTATCACTGCCTACAACTACCTGAAAGGAGGTTGTAGAGAGGTGGGTGATGGTCTCTTCAGCCAGGTGACAGGTTATAGGACAAGGGGAAATGGCACAAAGCTGTGCCAGGGCAGGTTTAGATTAGCTATTAGAAAAAAATTTTTACTGAAAGAGCTGTCAGGGCCTGGAACAGGCTGCCTGGGGAAGTGGTTGAGTCACCTTCCCTGGATGTGTTTAAAAAGAGTAGATGAGGTACTGAGGGATATGGTTTAGCATAGGATGGGAATGGTTGGACTTGGTGATCTTTGAAAGTCTTTTCCAACCTAGTGGTTCTGACCTCTTGTAATACCATCTTTACCAAAGCTTGTGTCTAGTTAAAGACACAAGTTCTTTCTAGCTAAAGAAAATCAGAAGTCTTCCCTGTAAAGGTAACAAAATTAGTAAAAATACCATTAGTATGAACAGAATTGTGAATTTCAGAGACATTGGGGCAGTCAGGAGTGATAGTAAAAGAGAATTCAAATATGGTAATCCCTTCACATCCATTAAAGTTCATGAGATAGTTTCATTCTTAGCTGCTTTGTTCACCTCAAATGACACAAAGTAACCACAAATTAGGCTTTAACATACCCACCAGTCTCCTCTTTTGCACAGCACACTTACTACCTGCCCTTAAGGGGGTGGCAGTCACGTCTCTTCAAATATAACTTCAGGGAATTAATTATCTTTCCTAAAGCGGGTGGGCATTAATAGGAAGTTTAATTTGAAAACAGAAATTCAAAAGGTCTGAAGTTAATTCTGAATGCTGTTTATATGACGTTATAGATGGAGAAGCCAGCAGAGTGTTACCTGTGTGTAGTGAAAGGAAAGCTCTATTTTCATAATTTTCTTCCCCATCTTTTCCCCTGCCCCAGTGCTGATACCACTGTTTTCAATCCCAGATCAGTTGCTCTCATTGGAGATTGGAGTCAGAAAGACATGATCTTTGGAAGAAACAAAGATATACAGGTTTTGAACAAGACCCCAAGATACTCCTTAGGGAGCTCTTCATACCTTTCTTTTGCTACACTGATGTTTCTAAAGTGACAGCATTGGCTTCAAGCCCTCTGGATTTTCCTTATGACAAATTCAGGGAGAAATAAATGTGGTTGCTTTTCTGGTGAAGTGAAGAATTTAATCCATTCTACATTCTCTCCCTTTACCTGCCCTGCTCTATCAATTGAACAGATTGAAGAGCAAGCTAAAGAAAGATGGCCATGCTTCACTTCCAGAACAGCTCAGTTGTTTTCCAGAATGGCCAGCTCATATTGCAGAGCCTTCTTCCTCTGGAGGTGTTATCTACTGTCCTAACAGTGATACCCTATGAGGAGAATATTGGCCGCACGCAAGTCACGGGGAACAAAAAGGATGTATTCAGGTTGCTGAGGGAGCTGCCCAATGTTATTGTGAAGGTGCTGTTTGTTATTTTGGGAAGGTCACAGTGACTGGGAGTTGGCTGGAGGAGAGCAAACTTCACATCTCTTGTCAGGAAGGGCAAGAAGAAGGAGGATCTGCGGAGCTGCAGACTGGTCACCCACTCTTCAGGCACTGGGAAGATTATGGAGCAAATCTTGGAAGCCATTTCCAAACAGGGCAGGTTTACTTACTTTATGTTTGCCCCAAGTACCTCTTGTGACGGTCTCTCATAGTACCATTGTAGCTAAATTGGTTAGATACAGGCTGGACAGGTGGATAGTGAAGTGGGTGAAAGGTGGCTGTGCCAAGAGGCGTACTTGAAATGGTTGCTTATATGAGTGGTCTCCCTGAGGGACCAATACCGAGTACTGTTAACCTCTGTATTTAAAAACTGGATGATGAGATACGGTTGACTTGGCAAATCAATGTATGATACTAAACTAGTGGACTGTCTGATATGGAGGATGGCAGGGCAGCATTTTGGAGGGGCCTGAACAAGCTGGAATGGGGTGACAGGAGCCTCCTGGAGCTCAGCAAGGGCAAGCATGACTGTCTCACATACTGGGCTGTCAGCAATAGAGCCAGCAGGCTGTGACCTTCCCCTCTGGTACTGGTGAGACCAAATCTGGACCACTGTTCCCAGTTTGGAACTTTCCAGTACCGAAGAGCCACTGAGGTACTGGATGGAGACCAGTGGTGGGTCACAGCGCTGGTGAGGTCTGGCATACAGGGCATACAAGGAGCTGTATGAACAAGCCTGCATGAGCTGGGCTTGTTCTGCCTGGAGGGAGGGAGCCCTTACTGCTGCCTGCAGCTGACTGATGAAGTGTGAGAGGGACAGAGCCAGGCAGCTCTACAGTGACAGCACAAGAGGCAATTGCACAAGTTGTAACATTGGAAATTTCAGTTGGATATTAGGAAAAAAGCCTGGCTGTAGCAGAATCATGTGCTTATCCCCGATCCTGGCTCTTCTTTTGCTTTTGTTTCTGCTTGACAGAGCCAACAACTGGGTTACAAATGCATTTCTCTTCATTAAGGTTGATTTAGACCTCTATTTTCCCTTCATGTCCCCTCATGTTGTTCCCCCACACACCTCCTTTCAAATATATGACATTTGTTTTGTATCACTTTATTCTCTAAAAGACTGCATTGATTGTGCAGGGCATTCTTTGAACCTGGTCTTTTATGAAGGTTGGGGTTTTTTGCTTGCATTTTGGAAAACATTCCCTGGGACAAGTGTTTCAGTTTGGGATCTTAATCAGAACCTATGTATGTGTTTTCTACTGGTATTGCTATTTCTGTGAGGAGCATGAGCACCTTTTCTCTTACCTGTTCAACTTATAAAACCAGTTCAAGTGTTCTGCTATAATAATCCCTACTGGAGAGATAACATAGCTTGTACCGATGTTTTGCCTTTCCTGTGTGTGAGGAATCCTTTGCAGGCAGGTTTGCATGCTGTAACTGCACTGATCCTTTTGTGGATCCACCTTTATATTTTAGATGCACTGATTGCTTGTGCTCTTCAGCTGTCATTTGAAGATGAGTCCCAAGATGGGAATGGTTTGGGGTATTTTTTAGAATAATGAAAGTGCATATGAAACAGCAGCTTACAGTAAATCTCAAAGTATAAGAATGAAATGGCCACTCACCACCTTCCCTATTGCCATCCATAGTTTTTGGGGTTTTTTTTCTTTCTTCCGTTTTTCTTTTTTCCTTTTTTTTTTCCACCTGGAAAGTAAAAGATTTGAAGCCAAAGTTACATTCATATTCTTACTGCTGGCTACATAAAAATGTATTTGTCCTGGAAAAATGCTCTTGAGCTTTTAGTGGCCATTGGGAAAAGTGACTGAGGTTTACAGCCCTGCTTATTAAGATGTCACTCTAATGTCCACAAACTCAGTTATGTAAAATGAGAAGGACAAGCAGATAATGTAAGAGGTTACACCAAGTATGAAGTTTCTTTCTCTGACCAAAAGATGCTTACATGAATAGTGCTTGGAGTGCTCTGAAAAGAAATATGAATGGTTTTATAACAAAGTTATTGCAAAGCTTGTGTGCATGAAATTGTTGTTGTTCTTTTTCCTCAGCTGGAGATTCCTGGTTCACTTAGTCCTGGTTCTTCAACCTAGTTGCTCTTCCCAGTGCATAAAGTCGTGGTTTGCAATTAGTACTCACGACCCATGCAAAAATACAACATTCCTCATTTCCCCAAGTGATCCCTGCACTTTGTCTGTGCAAGAGCAACTGTGTCGGTGCTCTGAAATAACACAGAAGGGAAAAAAAAAACCACTGACAGTGCAGGAAGGAAAAAGACAAGTCCACATTTGCCTCTGGTGAAGTGTTCAGAGCACTTTTCTCCTGTCCTCGTGGTGTTGATATGCTTTGCTCTAACTACCTTTTTTGCGCTAGTGTTTTCTGCATTCCCTGTTGGGAAACCACAGCAAAGAGAGTCTTTCACATCGTGTGTGAAGAACCAGAAACTCATTATGGTCGCAGCCCTGCAAGGCTGTGCTGGGAATCAAACTGTGAAATTGCAATTCCTGAAGGGCAGTATACAGGGCGACATGTTACTGTAGTTTTCCAATGGACTGAGCCACCCAGTCATCGCAACAAATGATGCTAAATCCCTGCAGCTACCCTGTATTTATTCTGTAATTTATGCTCCAGGGGATATAATCACAGAAAAAAATTCCTTAAGTTTCCTTGCAAAGTTCAGACTTAACAGAGCAACAACCTTTATTTCTATGAGCAGTTAATACAGAGGTGTAGAAGGAATTGGGTTTTTTTCCTTATGGTTTCCTTGTTCCCCCTTTCTTTTCCCCCACATCCTTAGGAGGTTTTCAGACCAATAAAGTAATTTAAGTATGTTGCAGTTCAGGAAAGTGTTACTTGACATGAATGCCTACAGGAACAAAAGATTGAGAATTGGCTGTTGGACCAAGCCCAGAGGGTCCTGATCGGTGGAGCAGAATCTGACTGGAGGCCTGTGACTAGCGGTGTTCCCCAGGGCTCGGTGTTGGGTCCAGTCCTGTTTAATATCTTCATTGACGACCTTGATGAGGGAATAGCATCCACCCTCAGCAAGTATCTGATGATACAAAGCTGGGAGGGGTGGCTGACACGCAGGAACACTGCGCTGCCATTCAGAGAGACCTGGACAGGCTGGAGAGCTGGGCAGGGAGAAACCTAATGAAGTTCAATAAAAGCAAGTGTAGAGTCTTGCACCTGGGAAGGAACAACCGTTTCTATCAGTACAGGCTGAGGGATGACCTGCTGGAGAAGAGCTCAGTGGAGAAGGACCTGGGGGTCCTGGTGGATGACAGGTTGACCATGAGCCAGCAGTGTGCTCTGGTGGCTAAGAGAGCCAATGGGATCCTGGGGTGCATCTGGAGGAGTGTGGCCAGCAGATCAAAGGAGGTGATCCTCCCCCTCTACTCTGCCCTGGTCAGGCTCCACCTGGAGTATTGTGTCCAGTTCTGGGCTCCCTGCTATAGAAAGGACAGGGATCTCCTGGAGAGAGTCCAAAGAAGGGCTACAAAGATGATTGAAGGCCTGGAGCATCTCCCCTATGAGAAGAAGCTGAATAAGCTGGGGCTGTTCAGCCTTGAGAAGAGAAGGCTAAGGGGGGACCTAATTAATGGTTATAAATATCTTAAGCATGGAATGCAGGGGGAATTGTCCAGCCCCTTTTCAGTGGTCTGTGGGGACAGGACAAGGGGCAGTGGCTGCAAGTTGGAGCACAGGAAGTTCCGCACCAACATGCAGAAGAACTTTTTCACAGTGAGGGTGACAGAGCCCTGGGACAGGCTGCCCAGGGGGTGTGGAGTCTCCTTCTCTGGAGATATTCAAGACCTGTGTGGATGTCTATCTGTGCAATATGAGCTAGGGAGCTGCTCTGGCAGGGGGGTTGGACCCGATGATCTCTCGAGGTCCTTTCCAATCCCTACAATTCTGTGATTCTGTGAACAGATCCTGCTAGTAAATATACAGAGTTCAGGGGATTTCACAGTTACATATCATGTGGAAGTCAAGGCAGGGTCATATAAAATATTGCAGTTGTGTGGAGATGAATTGTGAGCAGAACATGTAGTGCACATATTTCAAATTAATTTATTCATAAATTTTAAAACATGTGATTTATTTATATATATATATACACATACAGTTCAGAAAATGCTAACTTCCAGTTCATCCTACTGTGGCTTAATCTTAGATCTGCACCTTGCTTAGGAATGGATCTGCTGATTTCAGTGGTGCTGTCATGGAAAACAAGGTTCAGTGTTGATTTCTGGTACTATGTGGAGAATATTACTCTAATTCTACCTTCAGATGGTTTTTCTGAAGCCCTTGTAAACAGTCTCCTATTTTTGCTTTATTTCTGATGTTATTTCATTCCAAATGTCTCTAAGAAAAGTTTTTAGGTAGTGGATAATCTTATTCATATATTTGTGTCCTTTTCCTATCAATAAAATGTCACAAATTAGAAAAAAAAGTCCATCACAGGAGGCTTTAAACATCATCTCAGGAAAAATGCTGAAGAATGAACATAGAATATGAATTGTTTTGGAATATCCATGTTTGTGTTATTATTTTGAGTAACCATGTATTTTTTGCTCAAGTTGGGTAAGTGACCCAAATTACCTCTGTCATATAAGCATGTGTCAAAAAATTCTTCCTTTTTTCATTAATCCCACTCCCCTAGGAAATCTCAAATATATGCTGTACAGTTATTTTCTAAGGCATCTGATGCTGCATTTGGAGTTGTGTTCCTGAAGCAAAGGATATTGGAATATTTTTAATTGATAATTCCTCCCAACTTGCAACAAGATTCACAAACTATTTGTCCAAACAGATTTTTAAACAAAGATAGGAGGCAGTCAGGGTAAGGGAATCAGTCTAATTTGTCTGTGTAATTGTGAATGTATTTGACAAAGTATTAATTGAATAATTGTTATTCACTATACATGGAACAAAATCAACATACAAAATAGTGGAAAGGGAGCTAAAGCTTCCAGAGCCACCGTACCTTCAAAAATATTAAGGTCTCAGAGGGTTTCATTTCCCGTTGACAACATTTTCATTGAAATTATTTTCAGGGAAGAAAGAGGAAGCTAAGTTGATGGGGCTATAAAAAGAAGCTGCCATCCTGTGGAGGCCCGTTGAATGACAGAGAGGGTATAGGATTCTAGCAATCCAATTAGAACACTTACAAAATCAAAATTAGGAACAGACTTTTAATTGTGAACGTAACTAACTGCTGGAGCTACCTCTCTAGAGGTGTTCCAGAACTGTTGTCATTTGTGGGCTTGAAATATAGCCACCTTGTGCAGAAAGTAAAACCAAAGTTTGTAATGAACATCTGCAAACCCTAGCTTAATACCTTTGAAACACACTGTGAAGGCGACGGGACACACCTGAAAGACTGTGGTCAAAGCAGAATTTTAACCACTGAAGCTTTAATAGAGAAAAAGCCTTTAAATGGAGTGCATATTAGAGACCATGTATTAAAAAGAAAACTGCAAAGTATTTTAATTTACTTTAAGTGCTACTGCTTCCATGTATTCAACTTTATCTTGCAGATAGTTTAAACGTGGAAATTGTATAGCTATTAGTTTCCGTACCATGGGATATAATTGGATGTACTATATGTTTCACTGCTAATTGGTAAGCATTATTTAGGATATGTTGCTAGGGAATAATTTATAGGCTTTTGTGACAAAACTGAGTTTGTAAGACCAGCAGCAAAGTTAACTGTTTTGGGAAAAGGCTGTTCTGTGAGTACGCCTGTAAGATGCAGGTATTTTGTTGCTGTTGTTTTTTCCAGCTGGAAATGAAACAGTTTGAAAGATTAATTAGAATTGAAGAAGATAAGGGGTTCTCTGCAGGAAATACATGGCAGGCTTCCTTTTGGATATCAGGTGCTTTTTGAAGATCTTGATCAGAAGTAGATTTAAGCTTGTAATTGCTGAGCTTTTGAGGAGTTTGTTGGCTCAAGATTTCCTGCATTTGGAGAGTTGTGGTATGAAGATATTTTAACCTCAGTTATTAGCACAGTTAGACTCTGTGTTTAGCAGTGACTGCTGGAGGTCCTCATCTTTTGGAATATGCACTGCAAGTACCAAATAGTTAGGTTGCCTATGGTGTATCATATAATTATGATCTTGTAGTACTGATGGCATTTAAAGTAACAAGAATAGTGAGATAAAAATATGGTAAGCTTTGCTATTGTAGTTTGATTCTTGTGAAACTTCTATCACCATGCTTCAAAAAACTTTCAAAATTCTGATGGGTTTATAAGGATACCTAGGTAAAAGATATCACCACCACAGAAGGAAGGAATTAAACCTTTGAATAGTGCTTTTTGTATTTTCCATCAATTTCTCCTCCCATAAGTTCAAGTTTAAAATGGTAGGGTTCCAACTGGCTGTGATGAAAACTGTCTGCATGAAGAACGGAACAGAATGAATGTTAAGGTATGAAGTCAATTGTTCTATTTTTTCCTTTTTTTTTTTAGGGTGGGTTGTTGGTTATTTTTTGGCCTGTAAGGCCAAAACCTCTTATTTGGTGTCAGTAATATTCCCATGGAAGCCTGAAAAGGTAGAAGAAAAAGGGTAGCAAAACAAAAACAAGCAGCCGGCCCCTTGGACTGCCAGTGGTGTTGGGTGGCCTGCCTTTGCCCACAGCACTGTGTGTTCAGTCAAACTAGCAGGTTGAGTTTTAGTCTTTTACTTGTTTGCTTGCACTGTTATGTTGAACTCAAAATGAAATAATTTATTTTATGCAAGTCTTGAATTAGTATCAGAAATAATGTGGCCAGTAGGTCTAGGGAAGTGATTGTGCCCCTGTACTTGGCATTGGTGAGGCTGCACCTCGAGTTCTGTGCCCAGTTCTGGGCTCCTTGCCATAAGAAGGACATTGAGGTCCTGGAGCGAGTCCAGAGAAGGGCAGCCAGGCTGGGGAAGGGGCTGGAGGGCAAATCCTATGAGGAACGGCTGAGGGAGCTGGGGATGTTTAGTCTGGAGAAGAGGAAGCTGAGGGGAGACCTTACCACCACCTACAACTACCTGAAGGGAGATTGTAGAGAGATGGGTGATGGTCTCTTCAGCCAGGTGACAGGAGATAGAACAAGGGGAAATGGCACAAAGCTGTGCCAGGGCAAGGTCAGATTAGATGTTAGGAAAAAAATTTCACTGAAAGAGCTGTCAGGGCCTGGAACAGGCTGCCTGGGGAAGTGGTTGAGTCACCTTCCCTGGATATGTTTAAAAAAAGGGCAGATCAGTTACTAAGGATATGGTTTAGCATAGGACAGGAACGGTTCAACTTGATGATCTTTAAAGTCTTTTCTAACCTAGTGATTCAGGGATTCTGTGTAAGAAACAATTTTTCAAATTTCTTTGTTAAAATACTGTGAATTTTGTATTTTTTTTTAAAAAGGGAAGAGAGTAACGAATTCAAGGCACAGATGTTTTGTTATTCACATTTCAGAAGTGTGTACTGTCTAAGTGCTCATTCCCTGTACCATCCTTATGGCCAGTGGTATATCCTATGTGGATACGTACTTTCTAGGCTCCTCTCTTAGCTGGCAAAAGGTTTTCAGCCCCCTTACCCCACCTCTGTCCTCCTGGGAGATGCCTGGGAGAAAAGGAGAGCTCACTGCTTCATGCTGCTTCCTGGGAATATGCAGACACTCTGCTGCAAATGTTGCTTTAACCTTATAAATGCATATGCTGTGAATTTGGGTCTTGCCTGTCCAATGTCCAACACATACGGTAAGGATCCTCTCTGGGAAAGAGTAGAATGAATGTGCAAAGTCACCTGAGCTCTGGGGTTTATCTATAAAAAGGGACGGGGCATTGGAGAGCTGCTTTCATCAGTACAGAATGCCTGAAGGTGAAAGCACTAGCCTTTAAATAAAATGAAGGGGCCTTCGTGCCTAAAGGGACTGAAGAAATCACACTGGTTGCCTGACAGTCCTAAATGTGATGGAAATCATCCACTGCAGGGGATATTACTGTAAATCTTTGTCTACCTGACAGATTTACATCTACTAGCTTCCATAAAATTCTCTGTTAATGGCACAACACCTATTAAGCTGAGGTATTTCTAGGTATACTATATCATTGTACTTTACTGTAGAGTTTACATTATTCCTAGCATTTCAGTGCTTATAAGGTGATTCAGACTGAAAATACAGTAACTTTTTCTCACTTCTCAAGGACAAGCTTTTATTTCTGAGAGACCATTCAGAAATATTAATGCTGGAAAATACTGTACTCCAGAATGGATGAGATTTATTGGGACATGCGTTTGGCTACTTGAAGGAGGCAATAATAAGGTGCCAGCAGATTCTGGTGGTTTGTTAGTTGCTTTTCTGCCACCTCTTCTGTTTTCCCCCTTCCCCTCCTTTTGCTGGTCCAGATAATCAATTGAATGCATTGAGAAGGTTATATATGGAACACATGATGAATATTGACATCAAACTAATGTTAGCAGTGATTAGCTCATAGGAGCAAGAATCCCTGCCTCTACCTAAAAGCATTAGGCGAAGTAACCGAAAGCATCTGCTGCCAACCACTGTCATGTGCTGCAAATTGCTGGGGCTGGATACTGGAGGACCCTGGGAGAGTTACAGTTTCTCCCCCTTCCCTTAGCTTCAGGATGATGATTAAGGCACCCACATTATAAGTGAAGAGAAGCTGTGGCTTCAGTTATGTATGGAATTGGTGGTTAGATTCAGTCAACGTTCACCTGAATCTAGCAGAGAAAATGCCAGAAATGAAGGGAGAACCCTGTAAGGAGTAAGCTTGGTGACCTGCAAGCTGCTTACCTGGTACTTGGGTGATGAAACGTCAGTGCTCCTGAGAGCTATGTGCCATTCTCTCCCTTTAGAAGTTTCTAAACCCCATCTGATATTGTGGAGTTTTGGAAAAGCTTTTCTGTGTCTTCAGTAGCAGACTTTTCTAACGCAGCTTTCTGAGACTGCCAATATGTTCCTAGATTTTCTTGTGAAACTAATCCCGCATCCTCTGCCATACAGTCCTACTTTACTGGAAAATTGTATTACACAGGAATGGATGAAAGACACTCAAGCCTTTGAAGGGATAAAATATGACACCTCTCCCCACCTACCCCCAGCCAACAAACAACAGCAAAACATGTAACTCACAAACAGATGGATTTTTACAAGTTTGCTTCATGTTGCAAACAAGTAAGATACATTTGGCATGAAAGGTAGTGCTGGCAAGATTTTCTACCCTCCTTCTGCAAAAATAAGTGATTTCAAAGCAATGTTTTTGCCTAGTCAAATTTCCAACAAAGAGGTTTCAGTAGCTAGTTCTTGACAAGGCTCTGCTGAGTGGTTTTCAGCTCTGGAGCTGTGGTTTACTCCTGACAGTGACCCACCTGTGCAACAGTGATCGCCTTTCTGTGAGGTCTCTGCTGGTGGGGCCTCTCCTGTATTCTGTTGACTGACTGCTGAGCTTCCTCTTCCCCAGTCAAGCTTGGTCATTCCTGTCTCTTTAAATGGAGTGTTATTCTATGCATTAGCTTAAAATGGAATGTAACTATCTGATTTTTCATCTGGGTCACTGTTTGTTGTAGGAAAGCTACTATGACCCAGCATCTATTTTGTTCTCCCTTTTTTTCCCCTCAAATGTACTTTGTCCATAATTTTGATTTTTATGAGTTAGATCACAAGGCATTTATTATTGCTTGCTCTTTCAATTTATTTACATTCTCTTCAGGCTTAGGAAGAAAAGTTCTTCTGTACCAGTTTAGCTAATTAACTGTTCTTCTTATTAAGCAGGATTTGCTACTCCTTCTTGGTTTTTTGTCTTTTGGGTTTGGGTTGGTTTTGGTTTTTTTTTTAGGCAAACACTGTTCAGTTATCCTTCCAGCAGGATCTGGAAAGTAACCCCATAAGAAAATGACTGCATGTTGGAGAGGAGCAACAGCAATTTTGGACAAAAGGAATTTTGTATTTAAAGAGTGTGACAGCTGTTTCCCAAGTGCCTTGCTCCAATACAAAAAGTAAATGTTATGTTTTCCTTTCACAAAAGCTGACATACATAAGCAACCTCTCTCATAAGGTTTCACCTCTTGATTCAAAAGAAAAGCTCAGTGAGCATAAAGAGTATGCATACTGTAACAAGAGAAGCTTAAAGGTCAGCACAAAGATGAATGCAATAATAACTGTAGTATTCTCACCTACCTGTAAGCTGGCTTCTGTACAATTTAAGGCAAAAAAAAAAATCACATCCCACGGTGCTATGCAACAGCAGGGTGGTCTCCTGCTGGCCCCAGAGGGAAGTCTGCTGGCAAAAAGCAATGAAGAAGTATTGACACCAAGATGTCATGTCAGGGGAAAAGATTTGCCAAATTTGGGTCTGAATCGCTCACCTGCCAAAGTTGCATAAATCTGCAGACAGTTTGAAAATTGGAGCATATGGAGACAGGGAGAACATTCCACGGTGCCAGCTAATGAAAATATGCAGTGTGAAATGAGCTAACAAGGATATCCCATATACTGGAGAGATTTATATGCTTCCCTTGGGGAGTTTAATCATTCTTACAAATTGCAAGTTTAGTTTGTAGCAATGACCTTGGGAAAGATTATTTGCTCCACTCATCTAATAAAGCTAATCTAGATACTCTGTGTGTGTATGTGCGCACATTTTAGGATTTCTTGATTTTTAAGTCTGTTATTTATGGATTCCTCAGTTCTGTGAGCTATTTCAAAGCCATTCACAAAAGTGTAGCAAATCGGGCAGAGCTGTTTTTTAAACATAAAGTTGAAATGGAATATTCTGGTTTCATGCCTCCACTGGAAAATTTTTGGAAGCTTGGAATTCAAAAAGCCTTCATTGTTACCATCCAAGATTATACGGTGGGGTGGGACGATACCTCTGTTTTATATGCTTTTAGCTGGCCTGCAGTGCACAGTTATGTCCAGAATGTTGCCCATTCTTGTCCATATGAAGATGAAGCATTTGTAGGCCCTACTTATGTAAGGGATGCTACTGAGATCAGAAGAGCTGGTAGCGGAGATTTGTGTGATTGCACTAAAAGTGATTAGGCATTGAAAAATGACTAAAGACAACTGACTGCAGCTGTCACAGGTGGATTGTCACTGGGTAAGGTACTCCTAAACTACAGAAGATAATTTGATATTTAGAATATCATAGTAAAAACATTAAAAATGTCAGTCCTTTTTCCTAATGTTGCTAAACCAAGAGTTCTCCGTTTTGAATGAATCAGGCAATTTCGTATATGATTTTGTATCACAGCAGTCTGAAATGGCTTCAGAAAAATGACACTCTACCCAGTAAGTTACAATTTTCCATTGCATCCTGACCGCTGTTGGGGAAGCGAGAGACCAGGCCGCAGCTTTCTGACCCTGTGGCCAATTCTTTGACCAGTTGTCTTATCGACTGAAATGCTGAGGAGTAGCATCTGCAACTTGTCCTGAAGAGGCCATTTGTCAAAAGGCAGTTGGCTGACTGAACTCGGGTTGTTGCTGCAGCCTTGCCAGTTTATGACAAGCTTGGGCTGAAGCAGGGATCTCAAGCTGGTTTTCAAGCTGCACCTGCCCAGCCATGGGAACAGCGCTCACAGATCTCCCTTCCTAGTGAGGGTCTGGGTAAAACCAACATCTGGTGCTGCAGTGAGAGCACACTGATATTGTGGTGTTGGGATGTGCATGGTGCTTAGAGAGCAGGAATGCTAAGTGTGCAAAATTGGAGGGGGAGTCACTGGCTTTCCTGTTTTTTAACTGATTTGGTTTTTTTCCCTCTGCTATTAGTGTGAAATTTAGGATGCCTAGAGATATTCCTTTGTAAGTAATAATATTTAGGTTTTTTGCTGGCAGAAATCCAAGTGCTCCACAGCCATGCCATCATTATTATTTTGTGACTGCATTGATAATAATAGTGCTGGATTTCACAGGTAGGAAAACTGAAGGTTGGGAGGGAAATAATGTGGTCAGAATACCTTAATGGTGTTTGCCTCATCGGCAAACTAGCATATAGTTTCTAGCTCCTCAGTTCAAATTGTTGCTTCACATCTCCTCTTTGCCCTCCACACTCCCTTTGCAGCCATTTTTGTACAAGTTGCCAATTCTTTATGGGGGTTATCATGCAAATTATTTGCTTGGCAATGTGTGCTTCTCTCCATATCTACAAGCACACTGAGAACCAAAGTCTGATTCTGTTCTGACCTTTCAGTAAATTAACTTACCTCTGCACGCGTTTGCCTTCCCGGAGATATGTACCTGGTTACCTTTTCAATTACCTTCTTTGCTATTCACATTATTTTTCGTAAAATGTGTAATTCAAGTGTCTCCCAGAACCCTCCCTTGAGTCCACACTAGTTTGTGAACAGAGATCCTTCTGAAGACAGGTTAGCTCTGAGCAGAGCGTGTCCCAGCAGCTCTAGAGCCAGGCTTACCTACTTGAACATGAAGTATTTTTAGTCTGAGCTGCATCATCCTTAGGGAAATGGTAAAAACACCTTTACTAGCAATTAACTGGGAAACAGGTGTCTGTAACTTCATTGCTATGACTTATCTTCCTTAATGAAAGGAAGAGGAGAAGCAAGGAAAGGGAAGATGAAATATGCATGAATAAAAAAAAAGGAAAGGGAGGAAATACTTTTTCTTCAGCGTGCGAGGCATGCTGTGTTTTATCTCCTTGTTTATGCTGCACTACTGTCATCAGGAAGTTTATATGTTGAAAGAAGAAAATACTGCCTTTATGAAGTAGAGAAGTGATTTCTTTTCATTTTTGTTTGTATTTAGAGTCCTATGTAGAGTATTTCAGGTGAGATTCTTTTGCTGAGTTTCTTTTTGATTCCAGCCATTTGCCTAATTTGTTTTGACTACAAATAAATAGTTCAGGGCAATTTTAAGGAAAATACTATTTGTCCTTTCATGAAGAATCTCTAGTACCAGTAAGCAGATGACGCAGGCAGGTAGTCCTGGTGGATTGTGCTGTCAGAGGACTCAGCAAATCTGGGATTTAGTGCTTATGCTGAAACCGACTTCTCTGTGACCTTGAGTAGGTCATTTAGTTTCTCTGTGCTTCAGATCCCCACTTGTCAAACAGCCATAATAGTGTTCTCCCCCTCACAAAGCTGTTGTGAGGATAAAAGCAATTAAATAATGCAGGATGCCTGGATGCTCTCAAAATGATGCTGCTAAAGAAAGTAAGCTAAATTAAACTCGGGATTAATTCTTCTTACAGTTGTATATGTTTAAATTGAGAGTTGCCTTTCTGAATTTATTAAGATTAATACTGTGTGATAGAAAAAAAAATTCAACACTTCCCAGACCTCTTGGCCCCAAACTCACTTGGGGGGAAGCTGCCTTGCCTACCCCTCCTCTGTTTAACCACAGATATGATGCTGTATGTGATGTTTCTTCAGGAGCAGGGATGAATTTTCACCATGCAGTTGAGGAAAGCCAGCCTGGACAGAGCCCACTGCAGGGTTTTTAAGCTGCAATGCACAATGTCAGTGATTCCCTGCGCACGTCCCCGCAGAGTATTATGAGCATACACACAGCTCACCAGGCCCGCTGCTCCCTGAGTGCTTTCTCTTTTCCCTGTTCTTTCCCCCTGCAGCAAGCTATGGTAGCCAGCTAATAGGAAGTTACAGCTTGCCAGTTTTGTATGACTTGACCATTGCTGGCTGGCAGATCATTGGTATTAACAGAACAATTTACTGGGTTTTGGGAAAAGGATTTTTTTTTTTTTGAGTGGGACAGATGATTTATTTCTATTAGAGAATGTTTATTTGCATAGTGTAGAAAATAAGATTTATTTGCAGAGTTGAAATCCCTCAGGTAGAGTATAAATATAATTACAATAGCATATACATATATTTACGCTCTGCTATCGGGATTTTGGCACCACAAATCTTATTTCCTTGACTGTGGAAATAAATTTTTTGGAAGAGAAATAAAGTATTAATTTATGGTTTTGGCTTAAGAGTAAAAAATATGTAGACTGTTGGCCTAAAAGACAACTGATCCACTGTCCTTTGTCGTGCCAATGAAATGGGCTATTTCAAACATTTTCAGACTCTGATATTATCAGACTGATCTAGTCCCTGCAAAGGGTGGAGATAAGACTTTTGACAGTTTAGGATTATAGGTAAAAAGATACTTCTAAAACAGTACTTAATGTTCAATTAATTCTACTTTTAAAGTACTGGACATAGATTTTCCAAAATGAGGCTCAAATGTTGTAGAGCTCTGTTAAAAGCTATATATAGTTTGTCAGGGGTATTTTTGTGTTTTTAATTGTCCAGGCAGTGAAGTGGATGCATGTAGCATATTTTGACATTGTCAGATGAATTCTGAGAAAGTTCCTGGAAAGTGATGTCTGGAAATGATAGCTGCTTCAAAACGAGCATTTGGGGTGTGGGGGGAAATAATCTATTTACACCACATACACCAAAAATCTGGGTTGAAGGAAATTATTCCTCTGTGTGTGCTCTATGTAGCATGTGTTGATTCTTTAATTTGCCCTACAGCTAAGACGTTGATACTAAAGGGACTTTGAAGGTTCTGCTGTCCTTGCACAGCATTGATTCAGTCAACCACAACCTAAGGTTGCCTAATTAGCTTTGATAAAATAAGAGTTAATACGACACCAGTGTTAACAGTGAATTGATTCATATTTTGGGGCAGACTGTGTCTTTGGGAAAGCTGGGACTCACCTTGATCAAAGTCATCTCTTGTCTTAGTGCATCTTCCTTCCTACAACATGAAGCCTATTTTATCTGTTGAGGTTGTAAGTTGTTTGAGACAGGGACTTTCTTTCCAGATAACCAGGTGTGGCCCTGGTCTTGCCTGGGGTTCTGTCACCTTAAACAGAATACACAGCCAGCGGATTGGGAGGATTAAAAATTTTAGGTTTCCCAAAACCAGCTGGTCTGACTTTCTGCGTACCTTAACAACTGATGCCATAGAAGTCTTGTGGCCTGCTTTGAGCCTAGAAACTGTGGGTAAATCAGGTGGTCCTTAAAAACAAGCCAAAAAACCCCAACAAAAGTGAACAGAACCTCCTCAAAATCTGAAAACCCTGTTATTGATTCAAAGATTTGCAATGAAAGAGAAGCTGCTTTAAGCAGTAACTTGTGATTGATGGAATTTGCAGCTTGAGATTTGAGCCTTAGTTCTCACCTACATTTGTCTGGTTTGAACACAAAGCCTTGGACATCATTCATCCTTTTGTCTTTCAGACTGAAAAGGACTGTACTATCAGATTTGATAATAGCAATACAAAAGTTACCTGAATAATCTCCGCTTTTAACTTTCTCTTTGAAAAGGAAATTAAATTAAATTAACCTATCTTCACCTTTTTAATGTATGTTTCTCTTCATGGCTCTCTGAACCACCTCCAATTTTTCATTATCTTTCTTGAAGTCTTGATGCTAATGGACCTTCCATTTAATCCCAACTTTTCCAGAGTATTTGTAGGATCATATAGGAAGTAGTGCATGAGAGCCATCAAGTACAGGATGCAAAGATGAGTAATTATTTAACACATAGGTGTAACCCAACAGCAGCTTAGGTCAATTTAGCTTCAGGTAAGCTGAGCAGCTCTTCAGAATCCTCCTCTGTGGAAGTATCTTCCTCTGCTAGAAGTAAAGCATGCACCAGTCTCTGAAGCTAAAGGTAGCCTTGTGAAAGGCTTCCTCTTAGCACCCAGATACTTAACCTGACTTTTTGCTGCACATGCCCTTTTGGTTGTGTCTCACTTTACAAAGCAATCGCAGTTACTGTAAATCCTGTCTTCACCTTCTCACTATCTACTCCCGATCTTTCTCCTTTGGCAGCTTTATTATCAGTGATCCAGAAGAAAATAAAGTCACTACTGGTAAAGTTAATTAGCATTAGAACAGTCCTTACAGGGATTTCTCTGGAAACATGGCAGTTCAGTGTTGTTTCTACACTTATATAGAGAGTTTTGTCCTATCAAACAACTGGCAGCCAGGTTCAAATGTGCTTTTTTTTTCCTGTTTATTTTTGTTTCAGTCTAGCCAGTTCTCATGTGAGAACAGCATACTGGAACCTGTTGTATTGCTTTCTTTTCAGATGCTGTTAGCCTTGGCTTCACTGGAACCAGAGTGGACTGGTTAGAGTTTGCTGCAAGCCAGAAAAATCACTTTGTGACTGAAAACAGTTGTAAAAAGAAGGACCTGTCTGCACGGATGCAAGCATGTAAGGAGAGAGCTGGGCTTAAATTATCTCTATGTTGCTCACTGTTTTCTATATTTAAACTGTAAACATTCTGCTTGATAGTGTAAAGAAACCTCGCTGTCGTCTTTGGGAGTCAGTTTCTGCAGCTTTGAAACTTGCACTGCTTCAGCATCCCACAAGTACCCTCAAATCCACTGGCCACTCCATCCCTATTTTTTCCCTGCTGCTTTCTCTTCATTTTTGTATTTTGTAAGGCTGGGATTTGAGCAGACAATTTCGGAAAGAAGTGGTAGTATACTCTATTATATAGGCCTCTGAACATCTTGAGGCCAAATAAGCACTAGTAAGATTTCCAGAATTCTTTGCATCTAGAGGTACAAAGCCTGGTTCCTTTTATTTAACATATTTAATTGGTGATTGCTTATTGGATGCAGTATTTTCCTTACCTGAGAAACTTTTGTCATAAATGTATTTGTCAACTCTTATATTTTCTTCCTTGTTTGCCTAAATAATGTTACAAAAGCAGAAACATACAGCTCAGTTGCAAGTGGCTACAGCTTTTTTTTTTTTTTTAATGTGAAGTGGTTTCTGAAACAGTTTCTAGACAATTACAGCCTGACACTCAGCTGTAATCAATGATAAGCTAATGCTGAATTTTCACAACTGATACCAGTTCATGCAGAATGATGTCAATAGCACTTCTGCCCTGAGGTGGCGTAGGCCATAAAGGCAGTGAAATTACATAAGAACATATGGATAACATACCCAGAAGATAACAAGACATAAATGTGCATAGTCTATGAGTGATGAACACATCCTATTTCAGAGTGAATATTTGCTTTTGTGTGCAGAGTAGCTTTATCCAAAGCGGTCAGCGATTCCCTTAGTTTCCAGCCCTGTGTGGACAGATCTGAAGAGGGTCTGAGTGTCAGTACCCTGCCAAAACTGAAAAAACCCCCTGTATCCGGGTCTCTCAGGCACACAGAACAAGTTACTAAAGTTGCAGGTACAGAGTTTGCCTCTTCTTAAGAACTAGTTCATGCAGCTTTGGTGCCTACAGCATAGTCTGAAGTCTTTGCACACTGGTGCTTTCAAGTACAGCTGGTTTAATGAACTGGGTGAAGCGAGGACTGGTCCGTCTATCCCTAGTAAGTTTTGTGGAAGTTAGAAAATGTTTGATCATAATAATTCAAATGTTATGTGCTTATTTGGGTATTACAACCTAGCAACAGGATTGATACAAGAGTAGATGCTTGTTTAATTTTCAGGAGTGTGATTTCTTATTGCCCAGTTCTTGTTTTACATTTATGTAGATACAACAGCAGAAAATTAACTGCTTAATATCACTATTATTGGTATGTAACAATAATAACAGCATCCTGTTCAGCAAAACATACAACTAATTCCTTCTTGTTCAAATGATCAGTTGATTAAAGCAGGTCCTTAAATCTCACTGATTTAAGAAATTTCAGTGGGTTCTCAACATTTGGTAAACATTCTTCTCAACAGGAACACTTCCAAAAATCCATTTTAAGTGTACAGTCATGTTTTCTGTACATGCCACAGCCCAATTTGTCTGATGATGTAAATGAGTGAAAATTGCTAGGTTAAGCCCACTTATACCGGCAGGAAATCTGGTCTGGGATTTGTCGTGATGAGGAAACATGGGTATATGCTGGAGTTCATTTCATAGCGCTGGCCTAGCACGGCTGCCCAAGGATGGGAAAGTGTAAATACCGCAGTGGGGTACAGCTGAAATGTTATTTCACCATGCTTGATCTTTTAAAAAAAGCCTCAAGAGTGTAAGGCAGAAATTGAACAAATCTCGGTATTTTTATACGGTGTACTTATTTTAGCAGGCAGATTAGTCATATAACTTATTTTGAGGCTTGCTTGTCAAGTACTAAATGCCACTGCTCGATACCTTGTGCATAGTCAACAGATTGGGCTGCTTGCTTGTCATTATCTTTACGTGTTTTGAGAAGATGTGCAAATAATGAGGCTGGTCTGTGAATGTTTCACAACACAAAAGCATCCCCAAACTTACCAGGATCAGTATTTGGAGAAAACTATTTGACCAGCCCTAAAATTCAACGCTACTGTTAGTCTAACAAAAGTGTAGTTTTCAGAAAAGATACACTGTATCAATAAGCAGGCATTTAGAGTTTGTGCACATTCAGAATTACACGTACTGTGTAGTTTTCCAGTTATGCAGCTCTGGCTGGAATATTCCTTTTTTTAAGTTGATTGCTTCAAAATACATGCCGCCAAGCATGCCTTTTTGGTTCTGGCTCATCTGCCGATAAGCTCATTGAACTATTTCCAAAATAAAGAATAAGGATAAACAGTAGCCCACTGATAGCCACCTAATTGCAGTATCAGCTGCGAACACTCAGAAGCATGACTTTTGCTGGATATCTTTCTAGGAGATCCGTGTGGCCGTATCGTGTTAGGTTTTGGCTAGTTTCCTAGCAATTCAACATGTCTACGTTTTAAACCATTTTAAGCCATCGTTGGGTATGTCTGGTGCATGTATGAAAGAGAAATGCTTATGTCTTTGGTAGCATTTAACTTTTTACTTATACGCTGTAAAATTTTATGAACCAGAGCTGTAATACAACACTGCAGTGCACAGCCCATTGATACTGCTGCAATCATTCAATTGAGAGACCTGTATGGGCATGATTCAATAGGTAATGGACTGTATCAGTTCAGGCTGACGGTTGGGATTTTATTGCTCTACCCACCTTGGTGACAGCTGCTTATTAGTGTGCTTTAGGAAAGTCAGTACAGGAAAGGAGCACTCCAATCTTTCCCTCATTGTGCTGTGTGTCAGATAGGGGAGGTCTTCACTCACTTTCCTTACCCCTTCCCGCTCTGTGGAGTTCCAGCTCCCAGATTTATGCAGGTTTTCAGATTTGTGCAGACCAAACATGTTAGAAAGCCCAATGTCTTCCTTTGATTAATGGTAATGGGATTTGTGACTGTGAAGTACCATGCAGTGAGTTGAGAGTCTATGCCAATGGGATTGTTCTTCTTTCTTGTGTTGTTTTGTATATTATCTTTCATCAGCAGGCAACAGAATTCTTTCTGCATAGTTGAAAGAATCAACATCAGCTGGGGGTAAGAAGGTGTCTTAATCAAATTAAAGTCATTTACATGCCTAAGTAACTATTTCCCTGCACCATGAAATATGTTAATGGACACAGAGTCTGTCAGCTCTAGGACACCAACTTAAATCAGGCCCAAGCTGGTAAAGATCAATAGTCTTCACTCTCTGTTGTTTGTACAGGGCATGTTGAGGAACTGAGTTGGCAAGTTCAGCCCACTACCTGTTGGACTGTGGCACATGCCATTGAAGTAAATGCATCAGTTCAGTTTGCTTCCCGCACGTGTTGCCTTAATTGAGATGGAGGTCTAATCCCAAAGCCAGTGAAGTCACGTGAAGGATCATTTCTTTCAGTGGACTTCAAAGCAGGTGTAAGAAATGCATGCAGTCTGAGTAATCCTGTGAGTTGTACCTAGAAGGTGTCTCAGTCCTGACATTAGAGAGTGCTGATGTTGATGAAATAATGTTTTTCTGTCACTGAGGCAAATCTGAGCAGAAGGTTATACCAACTTCAGAGCTCTGCTTTGCTGAGAACAAGTATAAAGCTTTTGTCCAGTACTGTCTTCTTCACTGATAACAAGTTACGTACTTTTGAAGCAAAATATTACTCAAGATTTTTAAAAAAGTTTAATTTGCTGTAGACATCAGCTTAAGTAAAAATGATGTATCATTTAGTGCTAGAAAACCAAAAGTTCCAATAAATTATCAGAACTTCCAGAATTTCCTGCCGACATTGAACTAACCTTAAGTTGTCTTTACAATGCAGGAAGGATAAGTTGAAGCGAACAAATATCCCTCAGCCTTGTTTTCATTTCAAAGACTGGTCTTCCATGTCATGTGTGATGAGCTGCTATTATTACAAGAGGCAGATTAGGTAATCATCTTAATGAAATGCGAATAAGATGAATGCAGAAATATCAGATGCTGCTGAGGCATACTCCGCTAAGCAAAGTATTTGTGATACTTATTAAGCAGGATGTAAGCCAATAGAGTACCTGAACAGAAGGTGCTGTATATTGTTATTCTTAGAAAATCTGGGGTAATTGCCTTTATTATTAAAATGGATGGCTTCTTCTATATCTGAATGCTCACTTCTACTCTGCCTTTCTCATTCCCAGTAGGAAATGCGTTCTGATTTATGGTTGTGTACAAACACTGCAAATTCATGTGGCCATCCATGATGTAGTTACTATGAAGAGATGTAAACTGTAGTAATGCAGGAGGAAATTTGTTCCGTGATTATTTTTTTTTAAATTAATTTAGTTTAATGTTTGACATTGACTTATTTCCATATATACCTAATAATTGGGGATAGTATGGTAGGGACTGGGATTTCCATTACCCTGCATCTTACAACAACTTAGGACATAAATACATTAAATAGCTCTTCAGGACCAAAGTCACTGGTACTTTACAACTGTTAGTAGCTGTTGTGGTGATGTAAGGCAGCCATAAATTCAGCATCCCCAGCTCTCACAGGGACTGTGATACCTGGCTTCTGGCCTGAAATTTACTTTGGAGTCTTCAAGCTAAGAGACATAAGACTCATGGTTCCTTATGTCCTTAGAGAGATCGGTTCTTTTTAAGTGTAATACGCTGTCTCGCATGTGCACAGCGTCCTCAAGCTGGATGCTCTGCCATCCATGACTTTGCTAACAAGCATGGGAAGTAAGACAGCAGTGCACTTAAAACGCCTTCAAGCTCAGTGTGTGTTCTGTACGTATCTGCAGCTAACAGCCAGATAGGGTGTCATCTTTAGCAATGTCATCAGTCCCCAGAATGACAGCAGTCAGGCAGGCAATGGCCTGCTTCATGTCTGTTTTGTTCAGAGATATAGTTCCGTGAAGCCAAAGGATTTTATTTTTTCCTCTCCCTTTCTCCATTTTAAGTTAGTAGAAAACGGATGTTAAAAGAAGCGTTCGACTCTCCTTTTCTGTCAGTTTTCCTAAGACACATTGCTTTTAGCTTCAATATAATGTTTAAAAATGCAGCCTGTCAGTGCAACTGTTGTAACTGAACACTGCTGTGTCAGAACAGGCCTGGCAGCTCTGCCTTAGCTGTACGGCTCCTGTGCCGCTGACCTATTTTTGGCTGCTGGACAGGGCTCTGCTCCTGTCTCCACCTTCCCCTTAGCTTACTCTAATTCCACTTTGGAGTAATCACCTACTAACTCCTGCTCAAGATCATAGGGAATTTTGCACAAACACAGTGGGTTTAGGCCCTTTGGTGACAAGCCCTGACCTGAATAGTTCACAGTGTACTCCTGGAATGCACCAGATCCATACCCTGCATGCACCAGACGAGAAATATTTCATTATCAAAAATACGGTCATTTTTCCACATGATCATTCCTAATATAACACATGTTTAGCATGATTCTTGAAACTTTTAGTAAATCTACAGGCAAGTTCCTTCTCTTCGGTGTTGTTGGGATAGCCTGGTTTGGAGGTTTATGTGTGCTTAGCATCACATTTCTGACGGTGAAGCTGACCTGGCTTTCTGTGCAGCCTCTCACAGGGTAGGCGTGAAAAAGGCAGCAGAAAAAATAGCCACCCCTTGTTTTGTTTGCAATTAGCAAAGCAGCAATCTCTCCCCTTTTTCTCTTTTCTCCTCTGCTGAATCAGTCTGCAACTTATATTTTTACTAAAGGGAAACTTACCTAAGAAAATTCAGTCAACCAGTAAAAAGTCTGTGTCCTCTCAGAGCTTAAACAGTTGCAAATCTAAGGACAAGAGGGGTTTTCTTTGTTTGTTTGGGGTTTGGTTTTGTTTTTAAGCAGCAAAAGGTTTATCAATGGTAAACAGAGTGTAACCCCATCGTTAAGGGGTTACGCTGTTACATTGCTTTTCTGTTCTCAAAAAGGTGTGAAGTGGTAGGCTATTTACAGAGCCTTCGGCAATGATACTTCTTTAAGTTGTTCTGTCTTCCACTGTTTAACTTCTGCTTGTTTTGCTTTGTTTATGCTCCTTCCTGCGCCTTCCTGAACCTTTCAGCCGTTAGCAGCCTTTGGAGTTACGGAGTGTCACAAGGGAGCCTGACTACCTTTTGTTCCTGGCAGTAAATGAATTGAAAGCCAAGAGAGACAGATTCCTTTTCTTCAGACTAATTGTAAAATAGTATTTTAAAGGACAGCGACAAATCTATCCCTGGTTCACGCTGTTTTGAATTAACTGTTTTCTTAATCTGAGGGGTATAGGATTTACGAAGAAAAGGTTCTGATTTCATTTGTGCTCTCTAAGGACTTTCAGTTGCTCTTTTTTTTTATATATATATATATATGCCAGTACAAAAATAGGATCCAAGGTTTACCAAAATGCTGCATATTTGTCCTGCTGTGACATAGCTGTTTAGTTTGTGGTGTTTGTTTTGTTTTTAATTCAGGTGAAACATGGAAAACATACTAATTCTGCTGTCTGGATAGTTTCAGCTGTACACAATATAAGGTACCCTGCCATGGGGTGATGGACTGGGTGTGCCTAAACTGCAGCTGAGTAGTGGCAGGTGCTGCCCCACCCTGTATAAATAGAAGAGAAAGGCTCACAGAAGTTGGTGGACTGTGAGCAGGAGGCGAGCTTGTGAGGGTTCTCCGTGGAAGCAGGAGGCTGTTTGTCTTCCAGAACTGAGGAGAGACAGAGCGGTGCCAGGTCCAAGGTGAGACTAAAGATGTAGCTGGCAGAGGGTCAGATGTTTGCTCTGCCTGGGGCTGCTGTGGGGGCCTCTGTCGTACCTGGGGTTTTGCTGCTTCTGTCTAGTACAGGGAAGCTGTTCCATGCCTGTGTGATACCAGTCCTGAAGGAATCTCTGATTGGCTATGTGAAGAGCTGCTGGTGCAGAAAGGATGTGGTGACTGAGTCTTAGGGGTAGCTGTTGGAGTGAAGCAGGATTCTGGGCAGGTTAAGTGAAGAAGAAAAACAAATGAGGACCCTGAGGAAAAGCAAATGATTGGAGAGGTACTCCAGATGTGGTCTCTTATTTAGCTAAAAGCATTTCTCTACTGTGGGTTGTGTGTTTTGGATTAATGCTAAATTGTGCTGGCTAAAGACCTCTTACCAAATGACCTGAACAGTGCTTTCTATTTGATCATCTATGGTGGTCTCTGGAGAAAAATGTAGTCTATATAATTTGTTTAACTGTATTGCTCTGAAGTGCATGAATTTTCATCCACTCTTTTTTGACTAAGTTGTCCTTTTTGCTTTCTGATATCCATTCAGATAACCCCTTAATTTAAAATCAAGCCTGGAAAAGCCTCAATATTTGACTTGTATACTAGATTTTAGATTAATTGAATGCACTTATGTTTTTCTTTCACTCCTACTTGGTTTAAAAATCTCTGATCACAGCAATAAATGGTGACTTGGCGAACTCAGTAGGGAGTCACTTTCAAGAAGGGACATGAAGGGGAAAATATAGTGGAAAATGTTTTTAGCATGCTGTGCTATCTCGGGAAGAAAGTCAGCTGGAGGGTCTGTAGGATACTCTGGATGCTGCTCTTGAGGGTTTTAAGGATTTCCTTTGGGAATTGCGTGTAATTAGAAAACTTGCATCTGCATTGCTGAATTACCAGGGCCCTTTGCAGGCACTACCAGTATACGAGGGTTACAGAAAAAGCTCCCTTTAACACCACCAGTCAGGAAGTGAGCCCTGTGCTACTTTATAAAGCTCTGGAAAGCTGGTTTGAAAACTGATAAACGTTTAAGTATTGGATGCATTCTTCAATCCATAATAGTGGTTTTCTGTACATACTTACTTTTGAAAAGCTCAGTGTAGGAGAAAATACTTTGTGTTGTTCATTCATCCACTTCTGTAACAAAGTTGGCAACTGGAATCCTGCTGCTGATATGCCAGATAGTCTATGTAAATTTCTTGCCATCTCTTGCTCTGTGCTTAAATGTTAAGATTTTTATTCTCTGTGTATACTTACAGGAATTCAAATAGGAAAACTTAGCAAAGAAACCTGGTTACCTGTATCTTTCACTTACAGAATTATGTTTAATATATTGATTTTTATTAGAATTAGTTTACTAAATATTAATGAATTTTATAGATAATTCTGAGTATCTTAATTGTGCTTCAAGTCAGCAGCTTTTAAGCCAACTCCTATAGTTGCATATGGAGGATATTATGTACTTTTGGTTTCTGAGTAAAGCTGTTACTGAACCATAAAAACTGTCTTTTAGAGTTTAAAAAGATATTGATACACCTTGCTAATGCTGTCCCATTTTTAGTTAATTCATGTTCTAAATTAGTTCTAGCGTTAGCTTTAGCATTGAAAAATTTGCCATGTATGTGATAAAAGGACTATACAGTGGCTATATTTCAGTTAATGTTACAGAAAGTAGAACCTAAATTATGAACTTGAAAACTCAGTACATGTAAAATCTAGATTTGAACCAAAAGAAGAGGGGTACCAAATCAGAAATGAGTTGAGCGTGTTTGAGACTAATGAAAGCCTGTCAGGTTTCCCACCCCTAATAGGAAACGAATAGTAAAAGGGAACCCTGGTAAAAATTCTACTTCTTTTGGAATCCAAAGGGAAAAGGTGCATACTACTTGTAATACCTATGAAGAGGCAATTCATAGACCTACGTAATCTTCTCGGGATGGGTGATGCTAAGGATAAAGGGTAAGTTAGAATTAATAGCTTCTTGAGGCACAGGAGGGCATTGGTGTTTACAGAGATGCTCCTGTTTCTCTTTAAGGTATCCAGGGCAGCATTTTAGGATGCGTCAGACAGTTTTCTTTGCACAAGGAAAACAGATGGTCACGTGCTTCTCCTTCCCCCCGCCCCGCCTGCTTTTGCCCCCTGTTTTTATTTGTGTTACAAGTAGGAGATGGCATAGGCAATGTGTTACTCCTTATATAGTAGCTTTTTAAAATCAGACAGGGGAAATTTAATGTATTGAAAGTTCTCAAATAATTCTGTTCCACTGAAGTTAATGTGTATTGGTACCCATTTCTTGATTTTTTTCTACAGTAAAGGAAATTTCCTACAGTGGTAGGCTCACACCTTTGGAGGTGCAGGCTATTGTCCAAGTATGAAATTTTCAAATACAGTTGTACTTTCTTCACTCCTGCAACTATTGTAGGCGCATGGCATACTGGGCAGCTAGAATGTATCACATTCTAGTGATACAACATCTGATTAAAAAATGGTTTTACTTTTAAGTGTAGAAGATAGGCCATATAATGCCAGCAAATATGCTATGTGATGTGTTAAAGAGGGTGGTAGCAGGGAGAAGTGCAAGGAACTTGGGATAAACTTTTCTGTTGTTTTACAATCAGGCAGAGACCAAATGAGGAAATCGTAGCCTCTGAAACCTTTCCATAGCCTTTTTATAAGTACATGCTTAGGGCCCTTCTCTTGCAGTGAGTGCTTGGGTAAAGAGGAAAGACAATAAGCCACAGGTCAAATAGTTCTAATATCTTCCTGCTGCTTGTCAGAAGAAGGATCATAAATAACTGCTCTTCTAGCCTATAGTCTGAAAGTTAGTTATGGCCATGTCTTAAATCTCTGCTTGCTGGGAAACAATGATGTTTTTTATTAGCTCCTACACAGCTCAACCCACCCTCCTACCATGACTGCCTAGTTATTCATGACTTGCATGTAATGTCTGAGACTGAATTGCAGCATCTGATTCCTCTTTAAGAAAAAATAGTATAGCTGGACTGAATATACCTTCACTTCTTTCTACACATGCTTTTTAAATCTGCTCATAATTTTCTTACTGTGCAATAGGTTAAGCATCACAAAGGTGGTAGGAAACAGGTTCCAATTTAGGGGACCTTGGCTGCACAGTCTGAAAAAACTGAGCAGTAGTGGGAGCATCACATAATAAATCATCACTGAAGGAAGAGGTTATGGCTCGTTGGAGCTGCAATTACTGCATGGTGGACTGCTGTTTGGAACCAAAGAAAATCTTATACATTCTGTGAAGGCAAGTGAACTTTTCAAGGTGCTTGGAAGAGGAGCTTCCACTAGTGATCTAGCAAGCAGTTAACTTCTTGAAGGTGATAATTTGGCTTAATAAAAGCAGCTGCATGTTAGCATTTCTTCAGGGATAGACCACAAGTACTGTACTGAGCAATGTACTCTTCCTTTATAACTTGTTCCATGCAGAGCATAGTAATAATTAGTTTATGCATACCAGAAAACAGGGAAAACTTTCTCCAAAGTAGTATGGCTTTCTGAGTTCCGTGAGATGTGTGTTATGAGAGTAACAAAAAGGAAAATATTTTGGAATGAGAAATTAAAGGATTCTTACCGCCCCACTAGAAAATGCATACGACTGTTTCTGTACTCTGAAGTTACTGGAACTGTGTGGAAAAAGAAATTCCTTTCAGCTCTTCAATGACAAAGAGGTGGTGTGATCTGGCAAAATGCTTTGCTTGCGTAGACTCATGACCTAGTTGCATGAATTCTGGATGTTATTCTCCCCACTGCGCAGGTAGGGATGTCCTGCAGCAAGCACGCTGCCTTGCACCTTTTGGATAGGTAAGCACCATTTCCAAGTGGCTCCTGGCTGGAAGCGAGAATAAGAAGCTAGGGTGGAAAGGTGAAGGCGAGAAAGGGGAAATAGGTGGAACGTAAAGGAGACACAAGCCAGATTGCTAAAAGCTATTTAGGAGGGACAAAACAGGCTCCAGATTTTAAAGGTGTCATTTATTTTCTGCCTCTTCCTACCTTAAAATGTGGATCTTTGAAATCTGAATGCTTTCTCATCTCTGTGGCTTAGCTTTGCAGAGAGAGCTTGGGTAGCTGCAGAGGTGTGGGCTTCTCTTTGACAAGCACAGGGGCAGGAGATGTAGTGTGTGCTGTAGAACTCATAGCTATTATAATATCTTTGCTGCATATGTGCAAACAGTCATTCCACGAGAAAAAACACTTTTATTAGCTATTATAAAATGGACAAAATAATTTTATAATAAAACAGCCCTGTTTGTTCCCTCTAGTCAAGCTTAAGTTAGCAGATGGCCTCTGAACTTTTCAGTTGCCTTTCAGCAACTCTGTCTTGTTGTTTTGTGTTCGTGTACATGTGTTTTGTCCTACATATTTAAGTTTGCCTTTAGAACAAATAAAACTTCCTTTTGCATGAAGTCTTCCTGAACACAAACTGAACTGAAGAATGGAAACTGTCTGCATTCAAACTTGCTATATTAAAGCTAAGAAAGAACATCCCGTTATGATCTGTAGTTACTGCCTATCATGATTTTTTCCCCTTTTTTCCTTTAAAAAGAACAATTTAAAATTTTTTTTCCTCCATTTTTTTGGATACTTACACCTCTCAGTAGTCGTTGCTGTTATGCTAGGGAGGAAATGGAATCATCATGTGATATTTCAACTGCTACAGGGATCATTTTTTAAACTTACTGCTTGTTAAATTTTACATTTAATGCATAGTATACTTCCATAAGGCTACTACATTCATGCTAGTATAAGGGCATACTTTATCTATAGATAGCTGTTGACTGGCTCATTCAGTGTTGATGAAACTGTTATGGAATGTATATGTGAGCAAAAATTACCTTCTTGGAACAGAAGTAATGTAAGAAGTGATTAGGGACTAAGAATCCTTATACTCATCCCTCCTTCGTTTCACTGTTTCCAGCACTCTTCAGATCAAAGTCTGAGCTTGCATAGTTAGGCCAAGCTCATCTTGAACCAACTACCTAAGTTTTTGGCATTTAGAATATATTTCACTTGTAGTTATACCAAGCTGCACCCAAACAGACTTATTAAATGACTTTTACTTGCAGAAATGCAGTATTACTCAAGGTTTTACTATGAGGCTGATGTTTCATTGCCCAGTGTAGAAATAGTCTGCTGGTTTGGATTCCTGTAGCCTGAAACAAGGCCTCCCTTCCCTCTCTCCCCACCTCTCCATGACTATAGCAGGTGGATCTATCTACTGATAAAGATGCTCATCTTCAAGATTTTTCAAATGATTATTTTTTTTTAAAGGTTGTTACCTACTTTCTGCTGTATGTTGTTCTGAAGATCAGTGACTTGGCGAATCCAGCTGCCTGTGCCACAGGAGACAGCACAACTAAGTAGATTTTTCCTGGATTAGCTGAGTAGTTACAGGTCATTCTAAGAAACATTAACAGGTGAAAGCCTTCTTTCAGATAATCAAAGAAATATGGAGCACAACATTCAGAGCCCTGAGAATGTTGTGATAGGTCACTGAATGCAATAATATTACATGGTAGTCCAATATCAATCAACATCACCTTTGTTCTTTAGCCACAGTGTACATTGCTGATAGGATAGCACTCACTCTCTTCCTTCCCTTTGCATCTTCCCTCCATCCTACCTCATGTGAGATGAAGGAATAATAAGAAATGTGTTACCGTATGTCATCTTTGAAATCTGATCGTGAAATGTCTTAAACGACTGGCATAGAACAAGGTGATGAAACTTTCCTTGTAATTTCATTTTATTTGTGTGTGTGAAATCTCTGAAGTGGTCCCAATCTACCTAAACTCAAGTGTCTCAAGTTGAAATACTTTTCCACAGCTTTATGCAGAATTGTAATTCAACTACTGGAATGCGTTCAGCAGACAGCCACCAAAATGGCTGGAGCACTTCTGTAGAAGAGGGGGAAATGGGCTTGTTAAGCATGGAGTAGAGATGTCTTTGAAGTTTGTATAGTTGTAGCCTCCCTCTGCCTCTGTGAAGGCTGTGGACAAGATAGAGCCAGACTTCACAGCAGTGCATTGTGCGAAGGCAAGAGGCAATAGACACAACTTAAAACAAGAGGTTCAGACAGTATATGAGAAGCAACTTTTTCCTCATGAGGACAGTGAGGTGCTGGAGCAGTTGTCCAGAGCAGTTATGCAGCCTCCAGCATTGGAGGATTTCAAGATCAAGGCAAATCAAGCCCTGAGCCAGCTGTTCTGATTCTATGGCTGACCATGGTCTCCATGGGAGGTTGGACTAGAGATCTCCAAGCCCAATTATCAATCACTTCCTACTAACAGAAAATAGAAGCAGATTTTTTTCTGTCAGCCTTGATTAGAAGAATGAATTCTTGAATTAGTAGATAGATGTTAAATAGCTTTCTTATTTACATTGTTTTTCTGATACTGTTTGGACAATTCACAATTGCAACAAGCAATTATGATGGTGGTGAAAAAGACTAAACTCCTGTAGGAAGCATCTCCTTGAAAGACTTAAGGAGCACCTTTCTTTTCTTTGCCTGTAGTCCCTACAAATGTTCTGTGTCACTTACAGCATCTCCACCAGTGCTTCTGTTTTCACCTTGTGCACCTTGCTCTGCACCTTTGACACTTGAAGAATGGTATTCGCTTGTTTGAGCTTAATGCAGTCTAGCCACAGCCGCTTCTCTGCCACACGTGAGTTACGGAGGGTTGCAGAGGGGTAGCAAGGATACAGCACAACAGTGGGTGGCACAAGTTTGATAGATTTTCACCTTTGAGGAGCTTGCTCATTAATATTTTTTCTTTTCAATTGCTGACAAGACCAGTTAAAATTATATTAATCAAGTGCAGAGGAGAGAACCATGTTAATCTCATGTAATCCTCAATCCACCTCCTTGAGGGGAGATGAGGAGAGATCTTGTCTGAATGGTGAATGCTTTAGGTTAGGAGTCAGTTATGAGTGAAGTTTGTAGATAAAACTCTTTCAGACTGGGAAATGCTCAGAGAGTTGTGTGTGCTCCTGTTGGAAACCCAGCCTTCCTTGGCTTAACTAGCAAGCTATAGTAGCACAGTGCTACGAAGCTCAATATTAAAATGGTATCACAATTTTAATGATAAATCAATAGAGAACATTTACTACTTAGAAAATCTAATGGATCTTGTGCCAGTAAATGTTACTAATGACTCTTAGCAATTCAAAGAAGAAAAGAAATGCTGTTTGACAAATGGTATCCAATGATCAAAATAAAACAGGGAAGAAATCATTGTTAAGGAAAACAGTGTAGTATTTTCCATGAAAAAAATCCCTTGGCTGAAATGCACCTAGATACAGGTGTTAAAGGCTCTTTTTATCCTTGGGAGGATCGATCCTTGAATTTATATACAATGTCTGATTTGGATTACTGATACAGAATATGGTTTTGGTTTAGCTCTTTAGTAGCATGAAGGAATATATTCAATTAGAAAAGAAAAAGGCATGTACAGGAGAGAAAGGAAATACCCAAGCAAGGTCATCTGTAGTTGTGTTTAATGCATCATGACAAGAGATATTTAACTTTTATGAGTACTTTTAATAGAATTTTTCTTGCCTCACAACCTGAATGTGTCGAAAAAGACTGTTGAAAGAGAAGTCGCCATAGCAGTGTTTTTCTAAAGAGTTTAACAACAGTTGTTGTGTTCAGCAGGAGGGAGCAGCACATTCTTATTATCTTTGTTTAATGACAGTTTCATTCAGGCCTGAGGTTTCTAAGTGCTCCCACGTAACAAACAATAAATAATAGGACCAAAGGAGATACTAATATGAGTAAGATTACAGTCAGTATCATCTTTTTGTGGTAGAAATATATGCTTGTTTTTTGTTGTAGTCTTCTGGATGATTTGACTCCTTGGCTTGTTTTGAAATAGTTCTTCCTGTTCATTGGTTACCAAAGAACTGTTTAATATCTTGTTTTACTGTCCAATTATAAATCTTCTGAAAGGAGATCTCATTGCAACAGTGGTTGAAATGATTCTGGATCAACCTCTTCCTAAATCAACATTGGTTTCTGATGCTTCTATTTTTTTTCCTATGGGAACGTTTTCGGAGATTTCTTTTTATGAAGACAACGTGCATGACGTATACACAGCAGCACACCTCTGTTAATGGTAACTATCAGAGTTGTGCTTTCACTTCCTTCACACTAGGATGGCTTTGCTTAAGCCTCACTGATGTTGTCTCACATTGGGACAGATGATGTCAGAATTATTCTCTTTACCCTCACAGGTGGCAGACATGACTGGTCTCAGACACATAACCTGTATAAACCACACAGGATGCTAAATTTCTTGATGTGCACCCTGGTTCTCATTGATGGTAGTATCTTCCAGAGGCAAGCTGTTGTGATATGATGTCCATAGACATGGTTATGAAAGCAACCATAGCTGAGTCACATTGCTGAAAAAGGAACTGCCTTTTCCTAAATGCCTTCAATTTAAAAGGCTTAAGGAAGAAGGATGTATCCATATCCTGGCCTTTCCATCTATGAAGAAGAGTTTGGGACAACCTGGTTTTAAGAAACACAACCCAGAGTTAAAATATAGACTCTGAAAAGCACATCTGGCCCCTTTGCCTGTTTTCCTAGATATCCTTGAGTTAGAAGTGATAAAATTCTAGCTGTGGCTTAAATTCATATATTTAAAACAAATGAGCTAAAAACCCACCCACCCTCTCCAGCAAACAGAAACCAAAGCCGGATGATGTATTGGAGGCAGAACAACTTTTACAGCTATGAACTGCTGTTTCATGTCATGGTGTTAACCTGGTGACACATCCTACTGTAGGATCTAATGGGATTCTGCACCTCTGGAGTGAGGTCCTGCCCTTCATAGGGTGTGGTATTACTCTGATAGAAAAACTAAAAACGAGATAAACCTGTAAATCCGCCAACCTAAGCATAATGTGGTGTACTTCCGATACTAATTCTGCACATGAAGGGCTTAGAGTTTGCTGCACTCTTTTGCTGTACCAGAATTGGGGTTTTTTTGGTCAGGTTTTCACTTTAATTTTAAGGGTTCTTTGGGGATTCAGGGTCAGAAGACAGTTGTCTTTGTCTTCCAGGCCAGAGAAAAGTAATGAGCACCACTGAAAGGGTGTCAGCAATGTCTTTAATTTTCCCAGCACCTATAAACTTTGAAACAGATGTTAATTACTAACTAGTACAGCACACAAGTTGAAAAAGGCTTCATCACTGCTTTGGGTTTTGCTGGTTGCCTGACAGTGACTTTTTTTGCTGCTGTTTTGATGTCTGAATATTAAACTTGCAATGAGAGGCACACACAGTGTCTTACTGACTTAGCCATTCCTGAATGCTGATCTTAGTATTTGTAATGGAAGGAAGCCAAAACTTTCAGATTTGATTTGGTCTCTGCTTTCTACTGCAGCAAACAGTGAGTGATTCTGATGAGGTGTCATGTTTTTAGAACTTGAGTAAGCAGTCAAAGGATCAGGTCCTGTGCATCTGAATATAGAGGTATATATGAATAAAATTCAACCTGTTGTCCTCTTTGTGAGGTAAAGTCAACTGAGGCGACTTGAAGACACAACTTGGAAATGGAAGACAGTGTATTAGAGCTATGCTAGTCCAGTGTCATTTAATACTGGCTATTTCTGTAAGCTTCTAGAAAAGCTGTAAGATTCCTGCCTAAGGCAAGGGCCAGTTATACTGATGAGCTTAACATGTCTGAGCACCCAGTAGATTACTTGCATTGGAAATGAGGGTTGAACTTGAGGTCCATCACTCTCCCTGCTGGCTGCTGCCCTCCATGCAAAAAGCAGAACTGGAACAGGGATAGGATTTTGCATGGATTGCACAAACATGTGCATGTCACAGATTCAAGAACAAAGCCTGAACCTTTGTCTTTTCTGTATAGGGCCAGTTTATCAGATTTGGCTCATGCAGAAATCCCTGTTCAGTAGGATGAAAGAAGCAATATAGTGTCTGTGCCTGCTGCTTATGTTTCAACAAGGACCTAGTATTTTAAGAATCTGCTGGCTTTTAATTTATATTTTTATAAATAACTTCCCTGTGTAATTTCCTTCCTTTTGCCCCATATTCCCCCTGACCCACTCCCACCAAGGGATAGATTTTGTGGTGCTCTTCTAGAAATCCAGCAAAAGATCACTATGCTGCTCAGTGAGCATGTAAAGCTTTGTTATAAATTCCAGCTGTGGCCACCTCAGCAAAATGTGTTTTAAAACACTTCATTAATAATAGCTGATGTCTTTAAACCTTGGGTTAGTCAATTACGCCTGACATAACAGTTTGAATATCATTAAATGATTTCATGGAATCAATCTTGTAAGAAAAGGGAGAGAGAGATCAGTTTAATTTTGCAGAAGTAATTATCCCGTCAAAGTTACAAAAAAGGAGGGGTGTGGTAGATCAAGAGTTCTCTATGATGCTGTGAGTCTCTGGTTGCTTTGAAGTAGCTGGAGTTGCAGCGTTTCAGCTATAACTTGCAAGCTAGTTTCTGCTCTCAAAGTCCACTTCAGCATTGTGACTACTTCTGTTTCCATGCAAGAGTAAAACTTATTTTGGTGCCCTGCAGTTGATCTCAGCTCTCTGATGGATCTTCGGTGTGCATTTCTGTGGTGTGACTAACCTTGTGTCTTTTCCTGTGGAAGCCATGTAAACTCTGACCTGATGATATCAGAGATAAGACAAAAAAAAGAAGTTTGCTTTTCTGGAGTACTGGGGAGTCTGATAGTCTTAAATAAGAACTGATTATGGCATGGGGGACCTTGAGTTGGCAACAAGGGTTTCAGTGCTCAGTAACATTAACTTAAAATTTATTTCCTAATAAAGGCAGGTGTAGTGAGTGGAGAACAATATCTATGTTGTGAGACACAGAATCACAAGTTTGGAAAAGACCTTTAAGATCGAGTGCAACTGTTCCTGTCCTCTACTAAACCATATCTTTACCTCATCTACCTGTCTTTTAAACACATCCAGGGATGGCGACTCAATCACCTCTCTGTGCAGCCACATCGCACACTTGTTATCAGTGTAGGCTCTTGCCCTCCTATCTGGTTTAGATGAAGGCTGGGAGCCTGGGAAATGAGGCACTTGCTCCGTTTGCCCAGCTGATGTGCAGGGTCACAGCTGCCAACCTGGCCCCTACATCTTTGTAAGGTACAGCCTTTGTACAGTGTCAGGCGCCTGGGTTAAGCATTGCCAAGCAAACACTGTCTCTACTGCTGCCCTCTGGTCTCCCACATCAGATATGATACAAAATGTTCCTGGCAACAGACAGATATGTTAATCTATTGCTTTCTTGCTTTCCGGTATATGTACTGTATTATCAGAGCCAGGCAGATGCAGCCAGGATCTCACTCATTTGGGTAGTGCTTTTGAGTAGGCTTTACATTATGACACTTGTCTCCACAAAAATCCGAACACCACAATGTGTGGTGGTATTTTTCTTTTCGTTTGCTGACATTCCAGGCACAGGTTTTGGCAGAGGGTGCTGCAGAAAAGCTTTCAGAGCAGGCAGGCCATCTGTAGGAGTGGGAATCAGCTGCTGAGACAAGAGTGGGCAGAGAGATTTGAATACGATGCTCATTTTCTCAGGACTAAATCAACAGCTGTCTCTACTTTTGAAGCCTGTCTGATGACTCTGAGAATCAAGCTTCCTCCCGCTGCACCGTGGATGTTTGCAAAGATGTGCACACGGAAGCTGTTCTGCATCTGTAGTAGGATGAATTTGTGTCTCTGTAAAGGCTGGCTTTCCTTTGTGAGGCCCCAAGGATAACACAATGGTACAAAGATGCTGAGGTTCTCAAAATAAACCAAAAACAAATTCAAGCCATATAAAATCAGTGGTGGGTGTGGTATTTGCAGGTGGGAAATGTGCATGTATCTGTGGTCTTTCTCATATTTAAACATTATAAATGTTTTCAAGAGTGATAAGAATGAACACTGATGTTAAAAATAGGATTTTTGTTTAACTGCATCTTCTTTCTACTTCAGATTCTGATCTTCTCTGAGTTTTTCAGGTCCTGCTGACCCCCGCTGGCATCTTCTTTTTAAGATTTTTAGTGGACTACTGGGCTTTGGGCAAGGGAATTTTTCATTCTACATTTAGATTGTGATGGATGCTTTTTTTCGTGTCCTTTTTAAATTTTTAAAATTTTTCACTTAACTCCCATCCTTCCTTCCCTGGTAGTTGCTGATTTTGATATTTAGCCTTGTAGATTTTTCATCTTGTAGCAGTCATTTGTCTTACAGCGTTGAATATCTGTGCTGGAAACCATGCTGGGGAAAGAGATGGTATACTGACACTTCTGTTTTGATCCCTGTAGTGCTGCGTGATGGAAGGGCAAGCATGCTGCTTAGATTGGAAGAGTGCCCGAAGCAGAATGTCCCTTCTGTATATTGATTAGCAAAGGGAATAGTTAGTCAGATAACAGGTCTGTTTTAAACACTTGCTTCTTTTTCTTTATTGCTGCAGATGGGATTTCTTTTACATAATGAAGTGATTTGAAATCTACAAGAGACATCAAATTTTATCACCTGTTAGACTTTAGGTGTACTTTTGCCTTGCATGTATGAACTCTAAAAGAGCTTGGACTGATTTCTGACTCTGGGACCCTCACTTTGTGTTATGTTTATAAACGAAGGTTAAGATCTTTGGTCTATAAAGCCTTCTCGGGTGAGACGAGTTAACTGCATCTCTGTGAAGTCTTAAAAATTCACTTGGCGGTGCATTTTCTGCCCAGGTCATCCAGAGGAGAGGAGGCTATTTAGAATGTACTGCCACCCACCCTGGGATTTCGCTGGGATGCTAACCATGCTTTATAGAGCTTGCCTTTGAACCACAGGTGTTTGGTATGTGGCCTGTGTTATGGCAGGTCAGAGCCAGAGGGATTTCTGAGTCTTCTGTTGCTGAGAATTAATGACATAATCCTTACTTTTTAAGTGAGTGGAATTTACAGTCTTGTCAAGGCAGGAAATGTGGAAGACAACTGCCTCTAAGTGTGTGGTGTGCCAAAGATGGGAT
This sequence comes from Hypotaenidia okinawae, assembly GCA_027925045.1. Taxonomy (NCBI): domain Eukaryota; kingdom Metazoa; phylum Chordata; class Aves; order Gruiformes; family Rallidae; genus Hypotaenidia; species Hypotaenidia okinawae. The sequence goes on from BSDF01000001.1 coordinate 99,110,467, forward strand.
AAAAGGGAACTCATGCATGACTGTTTTCTGTAGTGCTCATACATGGGCTTGATGAGACCTTGGAGTCTTTCACTTCTGAGAGGCACCAGGCCCTTGTTGAAGGAGAAAGTAGCATTTTGTGCTTTTAGAGGTCACTATTACTTTCTTCTGCTATTTTTTTGCTCTACTATATGATTGCTGTTCATAGAAGACTTGCTCAACCATGTTACCCTCAAGGTCTGATCAGACTTTCCGAAAATGACTAGACTAAGACTGCCTTTCTGTAACACCCTGCAGACCAATACTGCTACTTCCCCTCTATAACTCACTCCAGGGTGGCAGGTAGATTCCCCATGCCTTCTCAGCTTTGGGAGAGTGTCCATCTTAAAGAGCATCTAAGTATATTTTGGTTTTTTTAAATGCAGATTTCTATTGAAATATTGTCTGTTCAGAGGGCATCTAGAGATCAGAGGTGGTGGTAGATTAGGGCCTACTGCTCTCTTAAAAGTTAGCCAACTTTATTTTTGATTGCTCAGTGGGACTTGACTGTACTATTAGTAGGATTTCCTTTGCTGACTGACAGTGGAAGTCCTCTATTCTGTAATCTTGTTGCTACCATTTTAACTTGTTAAGCCACTGGAAAGTCTGTATTCTTTGATTCTGGGAGAAACACTTCAGTTTATCTTGCAGAACATGTTTATCTCTAGATAACCTTGGTGGTTGTGGCTGTTTCTCACAGCACTATGAACGGCAGCCTTAGTACAGTAGAATATTCTGGCAGCGTTGCTTCCTGCACCACTGGCTTTGTGTGTTGCTGTCAGTGTTTCAGAAGAACATTTTTTTTGAGAATTGTGAAAGGAACTCAAGGAAAAGGTATCCTAGTACCTACAGTGTCAAGGAAAAGTGGACTGTGTCCGTGGTGGCTTAACAAGATTGATGTCTGGGCTCTTTCAACCTTGAGAAGAAACGGCCTCAGGAGGACCTGAAAGCAGCCTGTTCATTTCATTAGGGAGGTTATGAAGCAGATGGAGCAAGGCCCATCACAGCAGTGCATGGCAGGAGGATGAGAGATGGGCAGAATTTGCAATAAGTGGTTCAGACTCCACAGAAGGAAGATGTTTCCCCCTTGAGGACTGTGAGCTGGAACAGTTATCCAGACTGTTAGTGCAGTCTCCAGCTTTGAAGGGTTGAGACCTGACTGTGTCAAGCCCTGAGCAACCTGGTCTGACCCTATGGCTGAATGTGCTCTGTGCAGTAAGGTTGGGCTTGAGGTCCCTTATAAATTAGATTGCAACTTATTAGTCACAGACATTCGGAAGTCAGCATGAGGCAGGCACTTTGTTTCCTAGCCTGCAGGGTTGAAGGGGTTGTTTTTGATGACTTGTGAGGGAGTCCACATCAACTTCTCCTGGTAAGTAGTCTCTGCCTGGGCCAGAGAGGATGGCCTCCCCACAGCATGTGGTGCCCAGCCTGCACCCATCAAAGGGACAGCAGTAGTAGGGGTGCTGTGCTGCTGCCACTCTCCACTGTGCCAGGAGGGAACCTGTGCACCCTGGGGAGCAGAGCTGCACCTGTATGGCCCCTGTGGATGGTGTCTGTGAATCCAGGTGATTACGGTTTTATGGGACTGTTTACAGAAGGGCATGTAGGCATTTAAACATGTTCATTAACATTTTGTAAGTATCTAGTGCTGTGCTTTATCTGTTGTATTGTTGATATAGATTCTGTATATATAGTTCTCTGCTTCTCAGTTAATTACCTGTTGCTAATAAATCAATAAGCCCCTTTGATCCTGATTTGACTTAAGTCACGTGAGCTGAACATTCTTTTTTCCCCTGTAACAGTCGCCTTCATCTTCTCTGCTGCATTTTTACAGAATGGAAGGACTCAAGATTGCTCAGTGCTCTTCTGTGCACACAGTTTTATTCAGTGAACATCCCCAAAACAGTAAGAGGATGTTAAATTTTGGGCGATAAACTAGACTATTGATCTGTTAATGACAGGAGCGCTTCCAACGGATAGGAACAGTAGGCATCTACAAACAAATCCAGTTTGCTCTCCATTTTGCCCTCATGGGAGGGGTGGGCCTTTCTGCCAGCTTACTCTCAATTTGATTACCTGGTAGTGGCTCTCGAGCACTGCAAACACTTCAGTGTGAGGATGCAAAGGGACTGAATTTTCTTCCTGCTCTTCACCGTTCTCAACCTGAAAAAAATGGTGCTGTAGGATTCGCCTGTCTCTCTCTCCTTTCTGCCTGCATCATCTCTGCCCTGGGAAAGTTTAACACATCCCTTTAACTGATTCAATCTGCAAGTAAAGAGGAGAGCTTTTTGCTCTAGTAATCAGCTGTGCCTTTCTTAAAAGGAGTATGACACAGTAAATAAAACCGTATAAATTATATACTATCTATCATATCAGTGTTTCAATTTTCCTGTCCAAAATATCTTTTTCTGAGGTTATTTTGTTTGTTTTGGGTTTTTCTTGGAGTAAGAATGAGAAAAGAAACTGGCCTACTCTTATTTTTAAATGCATTTTAAAATGAACAAACTTGTTCAAGAAAATACCTCCCACAGCAAATCTCTAAAAGTTGAGTTTGCTGTTGTTGCCCTAAATTACAGGTTTTAACAAACTGTATTTAACTCTTCCACTAATTCTTTGTGTAGCATTGTTTCTATTGATTAGTGCAATGTGGTTTTTATAGCTTCCAAGGTAACCAGACCCTTGCTACAGTCTAAAACTCCTGCTGTAAACTAAATTTATGACCCCATTCCATTAATGGATATGATTTCATTTTATACTTTGTATCACAAAGACTTTGCAATGTTGCAGAAGGAGCATTTATCTTCCATGAGCTGTATTTTCACAGAGATACTTCTCTATACTTATATTCGAGGCAGTTCTTCAGTGTATCAAAACTAACCTAACATTTGGAGTGGTGTGTCTAGGCATTTGCAGTAGTTACAATGTTTACAAAATACTCAGGTTCCAAAGTAACAAATACTGTAACTTCCTATTAAACGAACTTTTCTAACATTTCATATCTGAGTTAAGAAGCTTGCATAACTGTCACCTACTTAGAGTAGTATATAGTTCTACTTTTATGCTTTCCTATTTTTAGTAAGTTTTTCAGTCTTTGGTTTCATCTACTGAATTTTTAATGGTGGTTATATTAAAGGCTTGCAAAACACAACTCCAGGCAGGGGGGATGGAAGACAAGCCTCAGATTTGTTATTGGCATGCTTTCTGATTTTTGAGCCTTTAGGGGTTTTGTCTTTTCAAGCTGTCTATAACTTGGGGCTAAAAACATTTTCATAGTGAAACTGAGACTCCTACATCGATAGCTACATGAGTCTGCACACGAGGAGGAAGCAAAATGCCAAATTTTGCAAGTTTTTCAATGAATACCTGAGTTGGAGCATTCTATCTGTGCCAGCCTACTTAGCCTGAGGGTCGAACATACTGTTTCAAAAAGGACACAGGGCATGCAATCAATAACTCGTGGCCAACTGGCTGCCCTGCTATGCTCCCTGGGCTTGATCTCCCTCCCGTTCAAGTCACTGAGAAAATTTCCAGTGACTTGGAGATGTGTGAGATGAAACCCTTTATGTGCAGTTCTTTCTCACTCTTGTGCAGAATTCAGTGGGAATAGATGGCCGTTATCAAGCCTTTTTGAAAACTGAAAAGGGTTTTTGTTGTGGAATTTATTGGGGTGTGGGTGGGGTTTTTTTGTTAATTTGTTTTTTGGTGGTGTTTTTTTACTCCAGCAAACATGGGGAAGCAGGAAATCTTAGATCCAAATGCATCAAAAGGGATTAATTTCCTTTCTGAGATCTAAAAGATCTGCTCTGAATGCACAAAGAATTATCACTTGTCATGGGAGGGATAAAACTGCAGCGTAGACCACAGCTTTAGAGTAAGAATATTTCATACCCACTCTCATAAAACGTCCCTGGAGAAACCATAGCACGCAGTCCATCCTGGTGTCATGGTACACAAATCTGCATGTCAGTTATGGGAGGCCATCAGTGATGGCAGGACTAGTACATTATGGGAGTTATTTTCTGTCCTACATTAGTCGTAATTCAGTCTAATAGTAAGAGGGAAATGTTTTACTACCATGAGATGATTTGCTTGGTACTTTGTGAGAAGGTACTGACATGAGAATCGCATGAGGAGATACAACCTTAATGATCATACACATGTAGAAGACGGTGCAGCCCCAAAACAACAGTGCTTGCTAACAGTTGTTGATATGGACTGCCTTGGAAGCTTACTGCCATCTAAATAAAGCTGGCACGTATGTGCCAGATTCTGCTGCTCTGACCTTGGATTCAGCTGAACTTTCTTGTTTCTGTTTGAAGCTCTTATGAATTACGTAAAGAAGAAAGCTCAGCTTTTGGTAAGTGACAGAAGATCCAATACTATAACTGCTTTTGTGATAAATTTGGTATCCTCTGCCTGTCTATGTGAAGACCACAGTAATTTTATTCTTGCGTTTCAATTAAATTTGCAACTGGCAAGACTTTGTGCCCGTAACTGCCTCCACATTCATCAATTCCCTGGCAATATTTGTGTTTCTTGGAGTATTTCTCAAAAACTCTTCTGTAACATTTGTCTGGTTTTGAGAGAATAAAATACTTAATAGAATAAAATTCCTTTAATTCTCAGGTTAATTTAATCACTGGCCAATAGTTCTGCATGACAATGAATGAGAAGTCCTTACATCATAGCTTTCAAATGCCAGTGCTTGCTGCTGTGGCTTATATATCCAAACAATTTCTTGATATGTAAAAAGCCTTCTGGGATGCAGTGAACTTTGCAGCTTTAAATTGAAAAGCTTTTACATTTGCATAAAAAACTATTTATAAGACGTCCTATTCAAAAAGTGTTTGGAGATTAAAATGGTGAAAAGCATCTGTGCTCAGTTAACTTAAGCTGGACCAAATGCCTTCATTGCTTTATTTAGGACTTTGCTGAAAGAAAGAATGTGTTCTTTGATATACACATAATATTCAGAAGTATCTTGTTTATGGAAGGAGAAAAACTAGGTCAAATTGACTTTCCATACTAGCTTGTGGATTGCCATCAGAGAACTCTGTACTGCATTTCTTTCATCTATAAACAAATGGAGGAGCTGAAAACATATCTAAATAGGGTTTAGGAATGTAGGTTACCAGCAAAAATATACAGATAAAATCCAAGAGATGTATTCCTTGATTGCACAGCATGCACTCTGGTTGCCTAGGCAGTTTGCTAGGGATGCAGATTCAAGCTGGTGTACCTGAGTGTATTGTGCTCCCATCTAAACTTAGTCTCCCTGCATCATCTAAGGAGGAGCACTGGCTAAGCTTACGGGGCCTGTTTTGTTTTCCTGAGCTAAGCTGCTACTTGCTTTTGGCTGTGGAGCTTTTAGTATGGAGGTGCTATGGTCATGGTTAACAGGGTGAGAGTTTTCCACTGGCAGTTTGACAATTCTCTGTGTCCCTGCCTTCTCATAACTTTACACAACTACCCTTCCCTCCTCCGTACGTTCTGCTTAGAAGTATTTTTATTATTTTTCTCAATCCTTCGCTGTTCCTGCACATTGGTGTAGGCTGCCAAGACCTAGCATGCTGCCAAATGAGCTAGCTGCAAAGAAAAGCATATGGAAAGTCTTATGAAAACAGAGGGGATAATCTCAAGACCACAGTTATAGCAATAGTACCAACAGTATGTACCGCTATGGAGATTTTTTGTGAAGAAGCTGTTTTCACTGGGGAGTGATCAGCCTTGGCTCTCCTGTTTAGGAACAAATGAAATTCTTTGAGTGGTGACCAGCGTCTTAGCATGCAGATGCGTTGTTTTGCTCCAATGTTTAGCTGAACTCAGCAAAAACCCTTCCTACAGCTTACAACTCAGAAAGCCTTTTGCATTATGGAAATTAAGGAAGGAATTAAAAGAATTTCCAAGTTCTCTTAAAATTGTGGCCCTATGTACTTAGCAATGTGTTTCACTAAATGCTCTTGGAACATTCACGTGATGTAGCTTGAGATAGAACCCAGGTGATAGCTGTAAATGCAGGAGTTAGTATTGTAGACCACTTTAAGTTTTCTGATATCCATATTTACTTTTTTTGAGATTGGTAAAATAATAAATACCTGACCCATGGCAATCATGGTTTTAGAAAGTCATGCGTTCTGTAGAGTGTAGTAGGCTGTTTAAATCAAAATCAATCTCTTTGTACTTGAACGTAGTGAGTTCCAGATCTCCTTGGTTGGTTGTTTTCCTCCAGCTGCTATGGTCATATAGAGATACCCAGAAAATTACGAGACTGTGAATCATTCCAGCTGCTAGCTGGGTTTTATTAGGTTTTTTCCTTGTTTGTCAGTCTGTGTTTTGGGTTTTTATGACTTTTCAATTGGAGCTACGACTATTGGGATGTGACTTCCCATAATAGGTTCAAAAATGTTTTTTCTATGAGTACAGCAAAATAAATTATTGCTTGTAGGTATTTATGCCTCATTTTTTTGCTACAATTTGATAAATCAGAAATAGAATTTCTAATGTTATCTCCAACTGCTAGACTTATTTAAGTCAGTGTTTCCTAGGGATACATTTACCTGCTATGGGTACTGTGTCTGCAACGTCAGTTTTAGTGGAAACTACCTATGTCTGAATGGTCATTGTTTTGCAAGGGATTTAGTAATCTTTCTTTTTTTTTTTTTTCTTCTTTTTACATTGATAGACAGATGGTAGAAAAAGCCTCAACTTGCAGTGCTACATTATAATTTATGTAGAGTGAAATGGTGGTTGATCAATGATCATCTTGTAACTGAAGTTATCTGGGTTTGCTCCATAAGCTTACAGAAGGTGATGACCATAAACTTTTTTCATGAAGGAAAATTTTGGTTGGAAAATTTAGTGGGTAAGATTATTTTTTTTTTTTTCTTCCAAATCCATCTTCAGCTAGACCTTCATAAATGAATGGCATGTTGTGGACTTTTAACTATCTTTCCTGTCATTTGTGTAATGCCTCTGTTTTGCTTTGGAATTTCAGAGTGAAAAGCACTTGTCTCTGACCAACTTACTTAAGATTTAATGCTTTAGCAAAGGTTCTCTTAGGAATCAAGACCAAACCAATCTATAACTTAGTGTTCCTTTAGCTGTCAATTTAAATAGAAGGTAAGGTACTTGACAAAAAACATGGAAATCATGAGACTGCTCTTAAGCTTTGTACCTGCAGAAACACAGTGGGGGGCTGAAAAATGTAAAAATAGTGTGATGCCAAAAGGTAGCAAAAGAAACTATCTAATGTGCCAGTCATGATGGGAACATTTGTCTTTTGACTGTTAGCGTAGGAGGCCATCATCTGAAAGAAGAGGGTTTCTTATGGAGCTGCCATGCTTGTTCTGGAGGGGGTGGGGATGGGTCTTGTCATTCACATAGCTTTTATGTGTAGCTGTCGTACATTGTCTTAGAGCTCTGTCTTTTCGTTCTGCCTTTCAGTTGTGTACTTCTCTAGTAGCCTGTAAATGTAGTGTGTAGATCTCTAAGTGGTAAATAAGCTGGCAAAGGTGTTAAGTGGTTTTAGTGAAGATGGCACCAGACGTTTCTTGGAGGTGTGCAGTGGCAGGATGTATGGCAGAAGACACAAATTGGAATATGAGAAGTTCCAGCTTGGTAGAAGAAAAAATATTTTTTGCCATGGGGGGAGAGGTCAGACATCAGAGTAGGTAGCAAAATGAGTTTGAAACATCAGTCTCTGGAGATACTCAAAACTTGACTGAACAAAACCCTGAACAACCCCTTCTAACTAAACTTGCTTGTAACTGGGATAGATGACTTCTAGAGGACCCTTCTAACCTGAGTTAATTTGTGACTTCCTGTCATCTGAGAGCCAGTGTAAGACTTCATAAGCTATAGCAGAAAGGGTAGCAAAAGTCCTTTAAAATTAGAGCAATGTTCTTGAATCTAACTTCATGTAGTAGTCAGCTCTCACTCCCACAGATCTCTCTACTTTTCTGGTACCAAAACCTTGCAATATACTAATTAGAAATAAATCCTGTATCTAGTTTGCTTTGTTCTCTTTTTCTTCCTTCAGGGTCTAGTAAATATGAATAGCAATAACTTTGACTTTCATGAACTTTTATTCTTGGCAGCTTAAAAAAAGACAGCTTCAGTTGGCAAGTTGTTGTTCAATGCGTGTGAATTTCAGACATTAGGGATAGCTGATAAAAATGAGTAAAACCCAGTTACACAACAGAAAATGGAGAAGGCATATTTAGCTGACAGTGAGAGTTCTATGGAGGTCAGTACTCTGGCCTCTTCTGTTCCCAGCCAGCATCAGTGACCTAGATGTGGGGAAAACTAATTGAATTTGCTGATGCCACAAAATAAAAAATTGAGGTCACTGCTGAACAGCAGGTAAAATTCAAAATGGATTGAGATCTGCTATTTAAGTGGTCTCAAAGAGAGCAAATGAAATCATATGTCTACAAGTGGAAAGTAATGCACATTTGGCTTAAAAATAAATTCATGAATGCAAATTAATAGGATTGAACTAGAGCGGGAGAAAATTGAAAATTAAGTTGAAGTAATAGCTCACACACAGTCCTATCAAGCCATGTGACAAGATGATGGTATGCCTTTGAATGTCAAAGAGAAGATAACTTGAAGTTCCTTAGTGCTTAAAGCTTACTCACATTCTTGATGTATTTAGCAATGCAATGATGAGTACAGTGCCATGAAAGACTCTATGTTACCATTAGTCAACGGGCTGACCATAACAACATAAAGAATAAGGGTGGGGTGGGGGGAAAGCCCACATATATATAACTGGAGAGAAAGAAAACCTTGTCAGGGAGGTATGTTGAGGACAGCTCACCCTAGAGTCACTGTTGGAGGTGCTTGTGGAGGGATGGAGCAAAGCTTATTCTTACTTTTAAAAAGGTCTTAAACTGTGGAAACTGCTTTAATTTAAGCTATCATCCTCCTGCTCATAGATAAGTCACAGATTTCTATAAACTCACGAGGAACAATCATCTTCGCATCTCTGAAAACTAGTCTGTTTCTTGGAGACACAAATTCCCAGCGTAACTGCTTTTGTGTTTAATACCTCTTTTTTCTGCATTTTGGTGTACAGTACCAAAGCACAGCTGAGCTCTTGGGATGAGTTCTGTTCTAGACAAGAAAAAAACAATGTGTTTCTCAAGAGTTCTGCTTTTGCTGCACTCTGACAGCAACCTGTTTATGTCAGAGCGTGGCAGGGCACTGGTACTTCCTAATAGGTAGCTGGTGTTGCAGTCTCTGTCAGTGGTCAATAGCTGGTGAAAACTTTGGTGCTCCTGAAGTGTCCCTGTACATTGAATATTTTTTGGTAATTTTTTTCCCCCGTTTGTGTTTTGGGGGGTTATTTGAAGTTGCATTCTACAGGCTCTACAATTTGGGCAGCTTCCTGGTTCGCTCAGCACTATGCCTTGCTCTGTGAACCACAGCAACACAATTACCTTTGGTATTGAATGAGTTTTCACATTAAAAGTAATCTAGGTTTTTGCCCCTTCTGCTTCAGTTAGAAAGTTATACAAGAATAAAATTGCTTTAGGAAGCAGAAACTGCCTTCAAGTACCCGTGTAATTCTGATGGTTTATGGAATTGTTACAAATGCTTCGACCTACTCTATTAAGTTAAATATTTATTTCCTATTTTCCTTTGCTTGCCCAGTGATGTTTACTAAACTGTCTGTACAAACATAGCAGCGATGAACTGTTCCTTTTAACCTTCATGATGAGAGGTTAAATAAATGAGGGATTAAATCTCCTTTCTATTCTACTTCTTTTCGCCTTTCTGGTCTCTTCTGTGAACGTTAGTGGTAGGGTGGCTGCAACTTCAGGTTCTTCTCCAGGTGAGATTTACCAGCACATTGTGCAGTAGGTTGTTTCTCTTCCTCTCTCTGTTAGCTATGAGAGTGTTGACAAGATAGTGTTTGATCACTGCAACAGATCGAACACTATTGGAAAATATGTGTGCTGGTTTTGGCTGGGACATAGTTGATGTTCTTCTGAGTGGCTAGCATGGGGCTGTGTTTTGGTTTTGTGCTGATAACATGGGATGTTGTCGTTACTGCTGAGCAGCACTCACAGAGCGCTGAGGCCTTTGCTGCTCCTCACACTGCCCCACCAGCCAGTGGGCTGGGGGTGCACATGGAGTTGAGAGGGGGCACAGTCGGGACAGCTGACCTCAACTGACCAAAGGAATGTTTCATACCATACCACATCATGCTCAGCATAGAAAGCTGGGAGAAGAAGCGGGGGTGGGGGTGTGGGGTGGGGGGGATGTTTAGAGTGATCGCATTCTTTTCTCAGTAACCATTGTGTGTGACAGAGCCTGGCTTTCCTGGGGATGGCTGAGCACCTGCCTGCCCATGGGAAATGAGAAATGCATCCCTTGTGTTGATTTGTTTGTGCATGTGACTCTTGCTTTACCCACAAAATTGTCTTTATCTCAACTCATGAGTCCCCTTGTTTTTAACCTTCTGATTCTTAACCCCATCCCACTGAGGGTGAGCGAGCGACTGGCTGTGTGATACTTAGTTGCTGTATGGGCTTAAACCACAGCACTATGAAAGGCAGTTTTTTCTGCTTGATGTATGAAAGCAAATTCTGTTCCAGTCCTTGTGACCATCTTCTCTGTGTGTTCTGTTCTCCCCATCCTCTTCCATCTTCATATCCCTAAATGGTTTTTGTTTTGGTGCTCAAATCATATTCTAGTGGAGATATTAAAAAAACACTATCTCTACATTTCTCTCTTTGATTACCAGCTCACCCTGGTCTGGTATTTCTGTTTAGCATGCAGGGTTTCAGAGTTCCCTGTTGTTCTGGGGCAAATTTGCATCTATGATATAAGGTTACAGAAGACTGCTATTCTGCGTGATCAGCAAAGCCTAAGAGCACGTTTCAAACTGCCTCTTGCTATTGTATTAGAGAGAAGGATGCAGGTAAAATTCAAATGCCCAGCGAGCTTTAAGAAAGGCAGGAATCGATATCCATCATATTGCATAGTATTTGCTGCTATAATAAAAGCCTTACACTTTGTGAGCTGTCGGGCACTTCATCAAAGATTATATGGTGTTGTGGAGGTTAGTAGCAAATATTAAGTATTTTTTTTTCCTGTGCAAAGCTTCGGAAACATATATTTCAATTGAATCTTTCAGCAGTGAAAACACTGTGAACCATACATCGTGATCCTCGTGTGCCCAAATTATCTTCATCTGAATAGTTCAGGTTTAGATTATATATGCAATTTTCATCTCCTGTCATTGTGAAGAGAATGAAATGTTTGTGTTGCTGATGATCATCTCAGGCATGTCTGTTTAGAAATAAATTCTGCAGATCAAGAACACACATAGAATAAGTAATTGGCTCTTAAATTATGGTATTTCATTAGCACTTTGGGATATGATAGGGCTGTCAGTAATTACCTGTGGAAGGTACAAATGATTGTAGCTGTTGCTCTGACGTCTAACAGTTGAACCTTGGCTTTAGTTCATGGTTCAGGATTTTCTGTTTAACACGCATCAGATTAATACATTAGACTTCTGAAGACTTTGCAGAATTTCCTTTCCAGCTCTTAATTGCTGTTCTATTTTAACCTCTGCTACGGAAAGGGTTTCATCCCTATTTCCTGAAACTAGCTTAGGTTTCATCACTGTTTATATGATAGTTTTAGCTTTTAGTTTAATTTTAAATACCAGTGGCTCCATCTGACCTGATCTCTAGTAATATGTTGCAATCTTTAAAGTATAATCCAATCTCACAGATGTATGATAAAATTATTATTTTAATCTGAACAAGTGTCTTTTTTCTCATAAAGGAGAATGAAACCCTGTTATGTAGAGGAGGTAATGAAACTCAAAGCACAGCTAGTTGCTCTCTGTTCAATTTTGGCCAAAAATCTTTCTCTAAGTAAAGTTTGCGTGCTGCTTCTGCTCTGTCTCCAGGAGTTCCTTCTTAGATAGGCAAACGCAGAGGCTAACTAGCTTTCCATCTCCATCATCTTAACCAAGTTTGTGTGTGTAACTTGATAAAAACAATTCACTATCTCTCTGAATCATAATTTGTAAAGCTATAACTGTTCAGTCATATCTTATAAATTCATGCTTTGGGCATACATCATGTTTGTGGATAATAACAGAATAATGGCATGGAAGACCTATCTTTTCACATTTCCTTCTCTTCCCTCTTTGTGTTCATTTTCAGTAGAGGTCTGGGGAAACCTCCTTTTGGAGAAAGGAGGAAGAGTTGCAGCAGGGCATTTAAAGTGACATGCCACTTATCAAACCAGAAACATTTTGTTCCTTTTAAAAAAATGAAAAAATAAATATTCAGATCTACCTTGGAAATGTGGAATAGGCTGAAAACCCTAGCATGCTAGCTGAAGGATTAGAGACTTCAGGACTTTTCCTGTTGAATCAGTAGTACATGGCATAACCACATGATTATATAACAAGCTAAAGTCACTTTGATTTGAAATAGACTCTGTGACTATTTCACACATGGCTTTCAAATACTACGTCCTCTGTTGCTTCAGTAAGTGCATTCATTGTGTTGAGATAGTCAACTGGACCAGGAGTGATCTGGGTAACACAGCCAGTTCCTACCTGTGCAGCCTCTTTTGTGCCCCAGGGCATGGTACTGGCACATGAAGAATAAGTGTGTAGGGGTGTTTATGTTCTTTATGATAGCTTGGGAGTTTGAAATGGACTGCTGGTGGGACAGCAAAATGTGGGCATGCAATAGCATTTCCATGCAGAAGAGTATTAGCTTTTCCAGGAATCGAAGAGCTGGTCTTCTTTCATTAAAAAGTACCCAGTTTGCGCTCTGATTGCTGACACTGCTGTATTTACCATATCCACTAAGTATGAGAGGAAGCTCAGCAGGTGAGTCTGCTAACATAATAAAGGAAAATAGTGCAACTATCCCTACTCATCACTCCTCCTTCTAAGAGTGATCCACTGTCCATGAGTTAGAGTGATTGTTCATATCTTTCAGATAATTATACTCTGAAGCACTGGTCATGTGCAACTTTCTGTAGCTTTGTCTGAATTATTATTTGTTTTATTACAATGAAGTGTATCATGCCCAGAGATATGGCATATACAATTTGAAAGCAAATTAATAAAGCAGCACGTTAAGATTAATGTGCCTCTTGCATTACAAAGTGTTTTTTAATTCCCCTTGGAATAGCTGCTAATGCAGTTTGTACACAAATGCATAAGTTTCTGCTGTAGAGCCAGTAAGAGTAATTTTATTCCAAAAAGGAAATTCTGCCTGCAAAGAATACTTTGAAGTACCAATAACATAGATGAGAGATGATAGTTTAAAGGGTGAGATTGTGTTGTGTGTGTGTATAGGTATTAATTCAGATTCAGCGCAGCGTATAAATGACTCACTAACCTTGTGAGAACAGCATAAATTCCCCTTAAAATACACTGGTGATGTTAGATGAAAGATGTATGCTGTTCAATATTTCCTTCTGGAATTGGGCTCAGAACCTTTACACTAAAAAGCTGAGTTTCTCAGGACTGTAACCTGTGCCTGCACGTAAGCAGGATCCCCTTGGAACCAGCAAAAAATGTGCATCTGTATCATCTGTATTTCTTTTGACTTATTGAACTCTGAGATTCTAGACTGACATCTTTGGAAACAAATCTCTCCTTTTATCTACATAAAAGGATCAAGAATAACCCAACCAAAAAACAAGGCTTGTTCTACACTCAGTTACACTGCATCTGTCACCTAAACAGAGGCTCTGCAGATGCAGAAGCTGGTCTCAAGTCTGTGAGTTTACTCCCTGCTGCCCTGAGATAATTGCTAATAAGTGATTGAAATAACTATATGTGTGCAGTTCATGAGGAACTGTGGAGGAGGGGGAACACATGTAAGCTTATTTTATACTGGCTTTTAGTTTTAACAGTTCAGTGACTTCAGTCCACTCAGTGATCTGGAGAATTTTGTAACGTATGCATCTCACTGAATTATTTCAGCCTGCACCCACTGGGAAGGAGGAGGTTGTCTTACCACACTGCTAGTTCTTTTTTTTTTTTTTTTTTTTTTTCCAGCTTTGGTTCCTCGCTTCCTTCCCCCCAGCCTCTGCAGCTCTATCCTGCCGCTAACGAGTTGGATCTAATATTGTGGTTCAGGTGTAAACAAAGTTCATTTTCCTATGTCAAATATAAACCATGGGAAGCTTTGGGCTTTTTGGTCTTTTGGTATCCATTTGTAATGCCAGCTAATTCTGCATTTTCATTAAAGCAATAGATCAAGGCGAACTTTTTTTGGATCGCAGGGGTACATTTTTCTTAAAACTGTTGTAATAAATCTGCATATCACAGCCAAAGAAAAAACTGCATTTCCATCTTGTTGAAGCCCAGGAAAGTTCTGTATTTCAGGAGTCAAAGACAAGTTAACACTGGGTCTCTATAAGTATTGACCCTTTTTCCTTTTTTACCCTCTTACTTTCATTTTTATTGTGCTGTAAACTGGCATCTAAGCGCTCTTGAGCTCTTCAAAATGTTACACTTTAGCTATTGCTTGCAGAACCACTCCCCTCAGAAGGAATCATCCTCTTGCTGCTCCTCTGTTTCAGAGTTTACTTAAAGGAGGCATTTTAGGTGTGTGTGGAGGAGCCCCCTGATCCAGTGTTAGGTTTGTAATGATAGGTGTCTGGTAGCTGTAGATCTCTTCAGTAGCAGGCAATATGCGGTGGAACAGTAACAGGTAGTATGTATGGACCATGCTTTTGGGTTTTAATTTCTAGGTTGCAGTTCAGAATACTACTTAAGATGCTTAACTATTTCCTGATTATAAATAAGCACTCTTGCAAGAAACTGGAGGTATCCAAAAGCGACATGTTTCAACTCTTAGCATAAATAAGCCAAGGTGTCTCTGTATTTTTGTGAAACTTCCTCTTTCCATGATGCTTTCTTTGATCTGAAAGTAGGTTGCAACTTCATTACATTAATGATTTTGGGGGTTAAGTATGAAGAGAGATATTTTAAACTGATATATTCTGATTTACTAATCACTTAATGCTTACAAATGCCGTCTTTCCTGAGAAGAGAGAGTCTTTGATTCTCTGAGTCTTCGGAAGTCAATGGATGTTGCAAGTGCCAAGTATCTTTTGAGACAAGTCCTGCAAAAAATTGAACTTTGAAGATGATTATTTTTAATTTTTTAATTTTTGAATAATTTTAGGATGGCATGTTTCTCCCCTTTATTAGTTCAGCATTCTTCCTTTAAAAAACAACAATAACAAAACCCCAATAAACAAAACAATGATTGGTGGCATGTTGATTTGTAGCACAATTGATTTGAAATTTACCAACCTCGTCCATAGTACAGTTCCTGTGAAAGCTTCAGGTTGCTGCTTTACTGGCACAGCCCAGGGCCTTGGTGGTTTTGCTTTCTACTGCAATAACAGCATCACAAGTACTGCCTACTTACATGTTCTCTGGCTCTCTCCTCAAGTTTCTCAGTGTGTTTGTCCTGCTGATGATTTCAGTGTTAACTTATGGCCATGTTAATATGCTTGAGTCTGTAGTAAATCTCTGAAAGCTTTCAAGAGAGTTTTAGCATTGGAATATATGAAGTTTTAGTAGACTCAGTTTTAGCTATGTTTGAACTGCAGATTTTAAAATGCCCAATCCATGTGATCACATTAACAGAAAAATGTGTTCCTGTGTGTGCCTGAAACACCTCCAAAGTACGATGGCAGCTGTTTGAAAGTATTTATTCAATTTGCAGGAAATATGCTGTAAAACATTCTTGATTGCTGTGTTGGTTTTATACGATACTTTGACTCTTCCATCTTCCTGTTTTAGTTACTGGATATATTTATCTCAGAGCAGATACTTGCTGCACAGGAAGGAGTTCAGCAATTTTTTTTCCCTGGATTTTTTTCAGGTTCTTAAATTAGTTGGTCCAAACCTGGTGGTCAGGAATTGTTCCTGTTCATTTTAAGCTTTATCAGATTAGATCCTTACTCTTCATTGCTTTACACATCCACCCCTTATCCCCACCTCCCCCCATTCCTCCCACTCAGTGCGCGCACACACACATGCACCCACCCACCCATCTCCTTTTTCTACTTTTTCTTCCCCCCATCTTTCTCTTGGGAGGTTTATTTGCAGCCCTTTGCTTTAAAGTGGAATCCCTGAGCTTTCAGAATCTGTTACAAGACAGACAGGTGTAATTTAGAAATTTGAGCCAAAAATAGCTATGAATAGTTAATGGGAAATTCAATTCAGCTGTTAGAAACTGTATTAACAACTTGAATGGAAAAACTGGAAACTATCTTCAACTGTTTTCTCTTGTTTCTCTTCCCCTTTTAAATAGTCACATTGCTCTTACATATTTTATATTTTCATGTATACACACTGTGTATATCACTCTATGCACATACATATATGCATGTGTTTGTAATGTATTCCATGTACATATATTCACACTACAGGAGAGCTGGGGAAGGGGTTTTGCTTGGTTTGGATTTTTTTATGTTGGCAACTTCCTCCTTCTGACACTTTGTTCTGTATCTGCTTTATACAGCAATTTTTATCAACAAATTTCCACATTCTTTGTCCAGCTTCTGAAGGCAAATGTGTCCTATTGAAATGATACTTAGTCTCTTGTGGATGAGCTAAAGAATTTAACAAACCTATAATGATTTCAAGAACAGTGACACCTGTTGACCCCATACCCTCCAAAAGGCAAAGAGGTCTTGCAGAAAGCAGCAATTTTCCCTTTATATACTTCAAATACAAGAGAAAGAAAACTCAGCTTTAGTAGAAATTGTGTTTCTGAGGTCCAAGCAGACCTGCTAAAACTGTGGGCAATGGTGGCAACTGTTATTTTTGTCTAATGTAGCTTTGTGCTATGCCTTATAGCTTATTCTGCAAGAGCTTCATTATTGCTAGGAGTTTCAAAGAAAACTTCTGTATTTTAGTCCCTGCTATTTTTACCACCAATGATTGCATAACTGGCTACCACTGACAGCTGCTTCTTGATTTTTACTTTTTAAATTTTTTTTTAAAGAATGCCAGTGATTGTTATCCACCAAAAATGCTACAGGTGAGTCTTCCTTTGTTTCAAGCCCTATACGTCCTATCTTTTATTTCAAATGCAGCTGAGCATGGTATTTTATTCTGAATCTGGTCCGAGAAACAACTTAGTTTTCGCAGCTCTAGCAAAGAAAGTGATGAGGCATTCATTCAAGAAGCACAATATAAAATAAACCTATACTTCAAGCCATTCCTTTTCAAGTCTAGTGTCAAAGTTGAAACAGTGGGTTCTCCTACAACAAACGATGTTTTCTTTTGCAGTCATAAATACCAGTGCTTTGTAACCTTTTCAGTTCTCCAACTCCATAAAAATTATTAAAGTTGACAAGAGAATATTTTTTCCATTTTAACTGGTGTTGTATTGGTAAACCAAACACAAATTGTAATGCTCCTGTGTTATCTTATCAGCAATGTTTCTATTTGACACAGTACAAAGACTTGAAATCTTTTAACTCTGTTCGGATAGATGCAAACAGTTTTCGGATAAATACAAAGACTAATGTCCTACAGGTTGTAAATAAAAATGGGTGAAAAACAATATCTGCAATCAATTGTTTGTAAACTTTCCTTGTCAGCCTGGTCAAGCAAGGACTGGCAGAGCAGTCCCAAAGATCAGGCTGAGGCTGAAGGCAGAGCAGTCATGCTTAATTCCTTGCATGTGTATGAATCTTTGTGGAAAAATTAGTGTTTTCTTCCAAGTTGCTGGTTGTTACAATCTGCTAATATACTTCATTCCCCAGTCCCTGCCCTGCCGTTAATTAGAATATGTATCAAAAGATTGATTTGATTGTTTGAGGCTAGTAACATCAGGTAAAAATGTTTTAGTAGGAAGAATTGGACTTCCAAGTATGACGCTAGTTAGTGGAAGAGAGAGGATTTTAGATGTGCTACTAAAAGGGGCTGGGGAATAGGAGTCTGGATAGGGAGGCACTGAACATCCATCCTTTCTGCTTCACACCAAGGAAGAAGTGAAGATGTGGACAGAAGACTCAGTTACAGTTACTGACCCTGGGGGTGTTCAAGGAAAGACTGGATGTTGTATTGAGGGATATGGTTTAGTGGGAGCTAGTAGTAATAGGTGAATGGTTGGACTGGATGATCTTTTAGGTCTTTTCCAGCCTTGATAATTCTGTGATTCTGTGGATAGGGAGGCACTGAACATCCATCCTTTCTGCTTCACACCAAGGAAGAAGTGAAGATGTGGACAGAAGACTCAGTTACTTATGTCATCATACTAGCTCAACACAAAATTATGTGAAACATCTGATCCCTTGCATGGTATTATTGAATGTGCTCTTACAAAGAGTATCAGTGTTCCCATTTTACTGAAGAGGAACTGATGAAGAAATCCTAGAAATAAAGAAATCTGGCCAAGATCATCCAGGAGGCCGTTGATAAATCTGGCAGTAGACTTGGGCCTTCAGAATTACAGTGTGCTGCTCTTAGAGCAAATACCAAGAAAAAGTAGAAGTTCTTACCAGAGAAAAGACATTTGACTCAATTGAAGCCACTAAAACTTCACGGTATATTTCTCATACCAATTATTCGAATAACTAGGATATGTGCATTTTTTAGAGAAATGGAGTGGGAGAGGTTTTTGAGTATTTGGATATTAGCAGTTCAGGTGAAAAGGAACTGGTCAGTCTAGAGTAGAGATTTACCAAGCCTTTATAGGCCTCAACTACAATTATCTGACTATCTATCAAATAAATGGAAGGGAGGAGGGGAAGAGATGGCAATATTATCTTGCCCCGGTAGAATATTCTAAGCTAGGTAACCATATGTGACATTTATCATGTGTGTCGAATTTAGTAGCTCTAAATTTGCTTTGTTCCCAAAAAACATAAACCTGATAAAGAAGGTACATAGAAGAGAATGTCTGCCTTGTTTTTTCTGTGGTATTATGAGTAGAATTATCCAGCTATAATTTTAGAAATGAATTAATTACACCAATTTTTAGTTCGGCAGTCTAACTCTCTTTGCAACATGAAGGCAGTTTTTCTAAGTGAGCCCAACTGAGAAGATGAGAGTGGCTAACGGTGTGCAACATTTCACTTCAGAATCTTTAAGAATGTTTCCTCAAACTCTTATATCAAACTAATGCATCTTTGCCTCTTTAGTTGTAAGATCATTCTTTTGATAAGGGGTATCTGTAGGATTTTTTAAAGAGGAGTTTTGTTTTGAGAAGCTGCAGTTTAACCAATTTGCCTTGGTTTAGGTCCTCCAGAGACATAGACAATAGAAAACACCTCCACACCTTGAGGGAGGTAGTGAATTTTTCTTCCTATAAAATTATTTTAATTTTTAGATATAACTTCAGTAGCTGTCTAAAGTTTTCTAGGCAGTGAACATGCTAAAAAGTTGTTCTTCTTCAATCTATATTAATTTTAACCCACTCTCAATTGACTTCTGAAAAATCAACATAACTAAAAAAGCTGAGAAGGCACATATTTAAGTGTGGGCTAGTGACCTAATACCTCCTACTGTGCTTTGTTCTTTACTGGGATTATAGGAAGTTGCTGTTTAATTAGGTTTCTGGCTAAACAGTGCATCATAAATTAATCTAATTGATTTCAGCAATAGTTTAAATCTCATGGAGTTTGAGGTTTTGCAAACCTTGCAGGCTGTTTTCAGATCTGAGAATTCATTAAAGCAGACTTTAAGCTTGTGTTTTGTTGTTAGGGTTTTTTTTTAAATCTTATTATCTTTGGGTTGTTTTCTGTAACTCTTTCTTGGTAGGAAAAATAAGGAGAGAGAAGAGCTCTGTGGAGAAGGACCTGGGGGTCCTGGTGGATGACAGGTTGGCCATGAGACAACAGTGTGCTCTGGTGGCTAAGAGAGCCAATGGGATCCTGGGGTGCATCAGGAGGAGTGTGGCCAGCAGGTCAAAGGAGGTGATCCTCCCCCTCTATTCTGCCTTGGTCAGGCTCCACCTGGAGTATTGTGTCCAGTTCTGGGCTCCCTGGTATAGAAAGGACAGGGATCTCCTGGAGAGAGTCCAAAGAAGGGCTACAAAGATGATTAAGGGCCCGGAGCATCTCCCCTATGAGAAGCTGAATAAGCTGGGGCTGTTCAGCCTTGAGAAGAGAAGACTAAGGGGGGACCTAATTAATGGTTATAATTATCTTAAGCAAGGAATGCAGGGGGAATCAGCCAGCCCCTTTTCAGTGGTCTGTGGAGACAGGACAAGGGGCAGTGGCTGCAAGTTGAAGCACAGGAAGTTCTGCACCAACAGACAAAAGAACTTTTACACAGTGAGGGTGACAGAGCCCTGGGACAGGCTGCCCAGGGGGTGTGGAGTCTCCTTCTCTGGAGATATTCAAGACCTGTGTGGATGTCTATCTGTGCAATATGAGCTAGGGAGCTGCTCTGGCAGGGGGTTGGACCCGATGATCTCTCGAAGTCCCTTCCAACCCCTACAATTCTATGATTCTATGATGGATTAATATGCAGGAAATGAGAATGATGTGCATGAGTAAGCCTCTATACATGAGAGGTACTGTGGCTCATAATGTTGCTCATCCAAATGGACCGTAGATAAATTGCTGGGAACTCTGTTTCTAAACTGCAAATCTGTGGTCTGGTGATACTTCTACTCCCAACATAATATGCCTGCCCTGCTGGGATGGGAGTGTGCTTTGGTGATCCTGTCGTGTCCTGCAAGTACAAGGGATTTGTTATGAAAAGCAGCTTGATTTAAGTGGTGCTGCCCAATTGAGATGGAGTTCATTCTAATCTTTTCCACTATGCTATGATTACAACAGTTCTTACTGTTAATTCATCTGTATAATGGCTGAAAATATGTGGTTTTGGGTGGTGAGCAGACTTGCTTATTTCTAATGAAAATATTAACTGAAGTCTTTCTGATAATACTGTCCCTTACCACACCTCGGATCTGCTAAACTGGCATTCTAGCTGTTAGCTCTGCTTTTAGTAGAAGACTTCCTAGAAGGAGGATCTAGGCAACTCGGTAACCCGACACTAGATGAAGTGTGGACCTAGGCTATTTGAGTGATGTGACTGTGACTGTCACATCCCTGTCAGCCCATTCAAAACAGTTTAGAAGGAGGAAACTCTTTCCTGCCAGCACAAATTTTCCCATAGTGAAAATCTTTGTCTCTGGTTTTCCCCCTCCCCTTCTAAGAGTAAGGGTCTTTTGCAATATTGCATATTGTTCAAAGTATTAACCTTGCTCTGTTATTAATCTACCAGGAATTGAACTTCAAATTCTGATCTGTGATGTACTTTTCCTAGCACTTGCTCAAAAAACTGATAATCTGATGTTTCTTAACTTTTTTTCCCCTCTGGTACTTTATATGTACATATATATATATGTACGAACTGTTGGGGTAAGTCCAGAGAAGGGACACAAAGATGATCAGGGGACCAAAGCACCTCTTCTTTGAAGACAGGCTGACTTGGGCTTGTTCAGGTAACACGAGAGTTACCTGACTGGTAGGTAATTATCACAGCTAAACAGGTGAAAGGCTTTTCAGGCCAAAAAAAGTCCCGACCATTTCTAAGACCAAGCATATTGGTAAGGAGCCTCTGAATTTTAAGCAGCAGTAGCAGGAAACTAAGATTCACTGTTGCAACTTTTAAATTTTCTTGCGTAGAGAAAACCAGGGAGAACTCCAAGCTTGGAAAAAAATGTGCTATAGATGTGTTGTTGGAGATAGAAAACATTATAATTTTCTACCTTTGAATCCTTCCAAAAACTTTAATTGTAGTAATACACTGTGTAGGTGTTCATGATATGTGTTTCTTTACCTTGTTGCTTTTGGGGACGTAATAAATAACCAGATTAATATGGAGCCACAACTGTAAACCTCATATTTCATTGCACACACTTCCAGCTAAATGTAATCTTCTTATCGCACTGTCTGCATAGTTACAGAATGTTAAATAGGAATTGGCCTTCAAGGATGCATTTGACATCAACTTTTAATTTGAAGGGTTCTTAGATCTGAAAAAGTGAGCAGTTTGAAATTGATTTGGATGAACTGGCTCTAAGTTGATAGTTAGTAAATATTTATTTAATAGTTTGGGCACTTTAGCATCACATGCAATTTCATTTCTTGTTCCGTCTTGTGGTGTTCCAGCTGCCTGCTTCACCCATTCAGCTGCTACTGAAACATTCAGAAGACTGGTTTTAACTGGAGCTTGGTATTTCTTGCTATATGAATTTCGGTTTGTGTTCTATGACCCTTAATATTTTAAATATTTATTTTACATTTTATATTCTATTGAAAATCATGATTTTCTTCCCTTCTGTGGTATAATCACAGATACATTTAAGATTATGCTTTAAAACATAGCTATTTTTTGAGCAGAGGTACTCCCTCCTGTCACTGGATATAAGCTTGTTCAGTGATTAAAAGGGTTAGTGTAAAATGTTTAAGAAATGCATACTGCATGAGGCAGTAAGACTGTAATTTTTATTACTGTCTTTATGTTAAGAAGGATACTTAATTTTCAAAATACACACTTCTGCTTTCATGTCAAATTTTAGAGTTTATTATTGCTTAAACATTTTGGTTCTGTGGGTTTAGATCTGCACAAAGTTTAGGAATTGTGTGAAACATTAACTTTTTTTTAAATTAAAAATTTCAGAAAAAGGATGGCTTTTACTACTATTTTTCTCATAATATTTGTTTTGCTTTTCTTGCTAATGAGGCAGAAAATGATTTGTATTAGTCGTGGGGAATATTTTGTCCATGTATTGGCCAAATATAACAGTTCAAATCACTTGTAGGTGAGGCCTATATGGTTGATTAAAATAGAGTTTTAAACTCCGAAAAGGAGCACCAAGTAAACAAGGGGATTTGTAACAACTGCTTGCTGACCATGAATGCAGGTGCTTGTAGAGTACTTTAGTACGGACTAGAGCAGAGCTTTCGCTTTGCTCTGCTCTGACAGAATGTACTTTCTAGGACAGACTGAGCCCGTGGTCTGTGGCTTACTTGCAGAGGCTTGGGGGAAGTATTAGGAATCACATATGACTAGGGTCGAAGTAATGTTACAGATTTTTTTTCATTTTTTATTTAGTATTTTTCCCAAAAATCTCCTGGAGGCTTCTTTCTGTGTAGTGGGATAACCTTGTCTGGTCTTGTAGCAAGTAACTTAGGGGTTTTTTTGTTATTTGTATGGAAGTTTTTCTGTGACAAGTACCTGACATTCTCCTGGGTGGTTTCCTCCTGCTGTCTTCTTTAGTTATAGAGTAACTAGGTTTGTCTGTCTTATCAAGATAATAAAACATCTCAAGATTCAAAGTGATGCACAAGCTCCCAGCAGGTGACCAGCTTTCACCACTCTCACTTGATTTTTGTACAATTGCATAAAGACTAACATTTTTGAAAAAGAGAACATACGTGGCTTGGTTTGCTGTAGCTCTCTCCTGAATGAATTATGTAGCATCTAGCAATGACATTGAGCATAATGCTATTGGCTGCTTCTCTATGAGCACTTAGTTTAGTTTTAGTTTTCCTCTACTTGCAGTCTGTTTCTATAAATCTTTTAAAAACAGTTTTTATAATCTTTGCAATGACTTTTCCAAATTTAGTTAAAATGTACAAGGATTTCCAAAGCCTTTTAAGACAAAGGGATGAATATCAAAAGATATGATGATTATATAAACCTCTCTTACACTGCAAAACAAACCTGGGAGAATACTTTTGATATATTTTGTTGGTTGCTTAGTTTCGGTTACCTGCCCAGATGTATTAAAGATTTCTTTATCCCGCTCTTTAGAAGGCCATTACATGCTTGAAACAAGTTCAAAGTTTGATTACTAGCTTTCTGTGGATAATGTTGTCATTGGTTTGTCATCTTGAGAGGTAAATCCACCTATATTTCAGGGTTTTGAGTTTTTGTGAACTGAAAGGATGGTGAAGGCTTCAAGCAGTGTTAATCTGCCATTTTAGGGCTGTCATTGTTCATCAAGATTAGGAAACCTGCAGGCACGCTATCATATAATACAGTATATTGGTACATAAATAAGAAGCAAAATAGGCAGACACTGTTTTCTGCCCAAACAAATATAACAGAAGCTTTTTTGGTCCGTTATATCCAAGCATAATTGTTAATGTTCTTTCTTTACCAAACTGCAAGTGAAAATTTGGGTAAAATTCCTTTTTTGTCAGAAGTCCAAAGATGGACATTTGGAATATATATGTTGAAGTAGCTTTGTATAGACTGTAGCAAGACAGATGGTACTGAATAAAAAGATATTTAAATGTATTTACATATTTGGATATTGGACACCATGTATGATCAGGTTTTTCAGGAACAAAACAAAAAATTATATTCTAGGTGATAGAACTTACTTTCCTTTCCAAATTCTCTATTTCAGATTTCTTGGCTTGATTCTTTATAAGATATGAAGAAGGAAATGGATTGGTGTGGTGAGCTGGAGAAACTTTGCAAAATCACATCAAACTTCTAACAAAACATGAGAGTGGGGACATATGTTTCCAGCAGAATGACAAACTAGAAAAATGCATTTTGACTTAGAAAAGATATTGTTATTTTTTAATTTTCAGCATCTTGTCTATTTTCTTTTCAATTAATTTATTCTGAGAGCAGCAAATAATTCATTTCTATCATCCATCTGCAAGTGGCACTTTGGAAGATGGTTGAATTGCTCCTGTCTTGTAAAGAACAAGCTGGTTTTTGTCGCTTGTACTATAAACACTATATGCTTCCTCCAGCCCTATTTTCTTTCTAGCCTTATTACTATTTACAAGCATCCATCTGCACAGCTGTCACTTAAGGCAAATGAAGTGACTGAGGACTTATTTGCTAGGGGACACATCAAGAAGAATCAGTCATAGCTTGTATGTGTCTAATATACTGCATACACTCTACCCCTTTTCTCTCCCCTTATTATTCTATTGGGTGATTGGGGTTGCAGTGGTAAAGTTATTTGAGGTTTGAAAGGTTAAAGAAGTTTATCCTGACTAAAGAACCATTTATTTTGACTAAAAGCTAACAGTCTGTGATTGTTTCTGATTCCCCATTTCTGCACTAAGGTAACACTGAGTGTGTCCCTCCTATAGCCTCCAGCAAGAGTTATGTCCCCATGCTGTCACCTTACTGTCACTTCTCAGAAGTGTGGCAGTTAGCAAGCTACTTAGTATCCATCATTCCCAGGGATGCATACCTGGCTTTAACAAATACAGGTAGATTACAAACAATTTTTCTTCCCTTATCCAGGAACACTGTAACCTCATTGATCCTGCGGACTGCAGGGGGTTGGACTAGCTGACCTTTAAAGGCTCCTTCCAGCCTAACACATTCAATGATCATAGAAGGCCACCAAATTTGTCAGGTAAAATTTGCCCTTAATAAATCCATGTTGGTTGTTGCCAGTCACCTCCTCACTTTTCACATGCCTGAGCATAGCTTCCAGGAGGGATCTGCTCCATGATCATCTAAGACACAGAGGTGAAACTGGCCTGTAGTTCCTAGGGTCTTCCTTTTTTCCTTTTTAAAAATGGAGGTTGCTTCCCCTTTTCCAGTGAGTGGTAACTTAACTGGACTACTGTGACTTCTAAAATATGATGGAGAGTGGCTTAGCAACTTCACTAGTTCTCTTGGGTCCTGTGGATGCCTCTCATCATGTCCCATGGATCTGTGCACCTTCAGGTTCCTTAGATGGTTTCAAACCTGATCATCTATAGTGTGTGGTTCTTAATTTTCCCAGTCCCTGCCTTTGCCTCTGCAACATGCATGGCGTAGCTAGAGCACTTGCCAGTAAATACTGGGGCACAAGAGTTGAGTACCTCAGCCTCATCCATACAGTGGATAACCAGGTCTCCCATATTATTCTGAAGGGGGCCTGCTTTTCCCCTCTTCTTCTTTCTACCACCAACATACCTATAGAAGCTTTTATTGCTCTTGACATCCCTGGCCACATTTATTTCTACTGGAGCTTTAGCTTTCCTAACCTGGTCCTTGGCTGCTCAAATAATCTCTCTATTCTTCCCGCACTATGTGCTCTTGCTTCCACCCTCTGCAGGCTTCCTTTTTGTGTTTTAGTTTGTCCAGGAGCTCTTTATTAATCCATGCAGACCTCCTGGTATTTTAGCTGGACTTTGTCTTTGTGGGGATGCATTGCTCCTGAGCCTGGAGGAGGTGATCCCTGACTAGATTTCTTGGGCCCCTCTTCCTTCCAGGGCTTTGTCCCATGTTTCTCTACCAAGCCCTGAAGAGGCCAAAGACTGTTTTCATGCTGTCTACAGTAGTGAGCTTGCTGTGCACCATCCTCACTGCCCTAAAGATCTTGAACTTCAACATTTCATAATCACTGCAGCCAAGGCTGCTCTCAAGCCTCACGTTCCCCACCAGCCCCTTACTGGTGAGAACAAAGCCTATCACTTAGAGGAGGAAGTTATCATCAATGCATTCCAGGAATGTCCTGGACTGCCTGAGCTGTTGTGCTGTCCCTCCAACAGATATCTCAGTGATTGAAGTCCCTCAAGAGGAGCAGGGCTTGTAAACCCGACGTTGCTCCTATCTGTCTATAGAGGGCGTCATTTGCTTAGTCTTCCTGTCTGAGTAGCCAGTAGCAGGCCCCCACTATAATGTCCCCTATTCCTACCTTCCCTTTAATCCTGACCCATAAATTCTTGGTCAGCTTCTCACCCATCCCCAGGTGGACATCCATGTACTCCAGCTGGTCATTAACATAAAGGGCAACACCCCTTCGCACCTGCCTGTCCTTCCTAAAGAGCCTGTATCCTTCCATTCCAACACTTCAGTCATAGGAGCCATCCCATCATGTTTCTATGATGCTGATAAATTTATAGCCCTGCAGGCATGCATGTGCATTCAACTCCCCTTGATTTTTCTTCATGTTATATTTGTCTGCATAAAGGCATTTAAGTTGAGCACACAATGAAACTGACTTACTGGCTTTGAGTATCCCCACAGATTAGACTCCCCAGTCTCTTTGGGTGATATGTTGCAATGCTTAACTACCTTCAGAATAAATAAGTGTTTCCTTACATTTTTATGAAGTTTCCTGTGTTCTAGTTTGTACCATTGAGTCCCATTCAGTCACCAGATGCCACTAAGTCTGGCTCCCTCTCGTCATTCTTGCCTGCCAAGTATTTGTTTATAAGAGCTTTCCTGAACCTTTTCTCTTCTAAGATGAACAACCCAGTTCTCTCAACCTTTCATCATATGAGAGATGCTCCAGAACCCTTATTCATTTTTTGAGGCCCTCTGCTGGACTCGTTTCAGTAAGCTCACAATTTCCTTGTCTTGAGGAGCTTAGTATTCTAGTTGTGGCCTCATCAGTGCTGAGCAGAAGGGAAGGATCACCTGCATCGACTTGCTGGCAGTAGTCTGCCTCATACAGCCCTGACTTGACTGACTTTGCTATGAGGACACAGTGCTGCTTCCCTGTCAACCTGGTGTCTGCCAGAACCCTGTGTCCTACTCCGCAGGGCTGCTTTTCCACCTGGTCAGCATGTACTGGGGTGCTATTCCTTCCCAGGTGCCAGACTACATGTTTCTCTTTTAATGTCATGAGACTCCTTTCAACTGAATTCTCCAGCCTGGTGAGGTCCCTCTGAATGGCAGGACAATCCTCTGGTGTATCAACAGCTCCACCCAGTTTTGTGTGATCTCTGAACTGTCTGAGGGTGCAGTCTATCCCAATGTCTAAGTTGTCACTGAAGATCCTAAACAGTATAGGCTGGAGTCCTGGCCCAGGCTACTACTGACCAGCCCGCAGCTGGTGTCACTGATCACAACCACCATACCAGGACCATTCGTCCAGCTTTCAATCCATGTCACTGTGCTTTAACACACACTTTGTCAGCTTGTCTATGATTCTTGTACTGGGGACAGTATCAAAAGCTTTAGTAAAGTCTGAGGTAAACCACCTCCACTGCTCCTACTTCATCCACCAAGCTAGTCACCTCATTGCAGAAGGCTATCAGGCTGGTCAAGAATGATTTCCTGTTCATATCTGTGCTGACTATTCCTAATTACCTTCCTGTCCTTTCTGTGTTTGGACAGAGTTTCCAGGACTAGTTGCTCTATCATTCATTCTGAAATTCATCCAATAAGTGCTTATTTTTCTTGTAGGGCTAAAAAGACCGTCTCAGGTAAGTTAGCTACAATGTAAGCATGTGTGAGGTGAGATTGGTAGTCTTTAAACATGAGATGCAAGCATAGAGTATAGAAATAAAATTCTGGCAGTATTTTGAAACCTGAATAGACTGATCTATATGTAGAATAACAGAAGTAACTGGTTATTTTCAGATACTTTGCAAAGTTTGCAATCAAGTTAATGTGTAGACTGTCTTATTGTAAAGTTAGTAACTGAGAAACATCCCCAAGAAACATTGCATTTGTAGAAGAATCTTGGAGGCATCTCCCTAGGGTAAGAAGTCGGTTCTTTTTTGGTTTGAGTTTGGGGTTTTTTGGCACTTTGCTGCCTTAGAGTGATGAATAAAGGTGCTTTATACTAATGGAAGATGTATGTTAATTTAACAGTAAGAGGAGCAAATTAAATAATTTGGAAAAGAAAGTAAAATTTCACAAGTGGTTCATCAGGAAGTCAATGTAAGCTGACTATCATGTATGGTGCAAACTATGCAAACTGATCATATGCCTTCATGGGTGAAATTCATTAGTTAGAGCAGTAAAACAAGCACACCCATAAGGTTGAGGGCATTGAATGTCAGTCAGTTAGTAGCTCTCTAATTACCAGAATTTTTACTGAGAAAAACAACCTTGTACTTCTCTAAGTTTATTCTGCCTTTTGTAAGGATAATAAATGTGGTCAAATTACAACATCCTTAATTTACAGAACTAAGAATTGGAGTACAAGGAGGTTAGCTTACTTGCCAAAAGTTATTCAGATGGAAGTGGTAGAGGCATTTATGGAACTACTTGCTGATATTAACTCAGCCTTTGTGTAGCTTTATATTTCAGGCCACCTTTATGGTATGAAACTTGGAAGCTCTCAATAATCTAAGTAGTCCCCTGGCTGAACAAGATTCTGCTCTTTTTTTTTTTTTTTTTGGAACAACAACAAAAATACACAAAAAACCCTTCCCAAACAAACAAAATCTCGTTCAGAAAGGATGTGCAAAACCACATCTGACCGGCATCTGTGAGCCTGTCTGACAAGCCTAAGTTCAGAGAAGACATGAATGTAGTCTTTAACTGTTAAGTGAAGTTCAAAGCAAAACTACAAATGGTTTTATAAAAAGGAACTGTTCATACTTTTTCAAAAACTTATGTTTCTAGTTATAAAAGTGTTAGATGTATACATATATGGCAGCAGAAATCATCTATGTTCTGAGAAGTCCCTGGGCCTGCAGCTTCAAGTAACCACGAGTTCTGGGACCGTTTCACACTGAAAGGAGCAGCTTTGCTATTGAATTCAAAACTTTTGACTCAGCTTGAGTGTAGGGTAAAACCAGTTTACTAAGCCCTATTTATTTTATTAGAGTGTGTGCTGTTTCTCAACTATTAAGTGAGATAGAAAGAATTATATTCAAGGGAAAGTGGTTGCTTATAAGTACTTGCCATGTTGATCATAGACATTAATGTTAGCTCAAATTGGGATCAAAACAGGGAAGTAGTCATCTCTTCAAAGACTGTTTTTGCCTGCAGCATTCACTCCTGCAAGAGTTCACACAGAGACAAGTGCCTTCATTTTTAAAGATCAGCAGTCGCTGCTACTGCTTCTTGTTAGGTGAAATAAAAGTAAGTTTTTACGCTCTGGGATAAACTGATTTTGAAATTCATTCCTGATAAGCAGAGAGTTTGCTGTGTGGGAGTAACTGTGGGATGTTCAGACGTAGGGTGTTTTTTCTCTAGCTGTGGTGCTTGTATTTGTTATTCTCTACAAGGACTGGCAGCTCTGAGTGCTGTGCCACTTGTACCTCTGGCTTTTATTTGCAATGTGTATTAACTGTTAGTGACTCATATACTTAATCTCTAGCATACATTATCATGGATATACTTGTCAGTCAACCTTATAAGTGATTGATTGTTCACGTACAAGTCATCCCCCCTTTTAAGTTAACTTAGTTTGCTGTGCATACCAACAACCATGTCTCAAAATGTTCTTAATTTTCAACAAACCTTAATGCTTTTGAGAAATAAGGGGTTGAAAGAAAGTGATGTGCAACACAGAGTTTGAGAATAGGGACTTTTATTACCCTTTGTTTTATGAAATAAACTTTAATTAGGGTGACAACAAAAACCTGAGAATTTTTTATTTTATTGTTTTTATTTTATTATTTTAGATTTTAGCTTTTTATTAATCAAGATGAAAATGAGACTTTAAAGTCTCTGTGGGAATTTGGGGAAGGAGAGGGATACAGAGGGAGGAACAAGCTCAGGAAGCCACCCTGAACTAATTTGCATATTTGTCTTCCCCATAGTTCATGGCTACTTCTGACAATGTTTGACTTAAAAAAATCTACATTGAAATTTCAGAAGATGTCAAAAAATTGGTCTGCTTATTAAGAAAAAAAACCCTCTGTTTTGAAAGAATAAGTATTTTGAACTTCTTTCTTGATTAATCTTGCCATCAAAATTTTACTCCAGTCAGGCTTAGTGCCCTGTGCAACGAAACATTCACGCTCTCTGCCACCCACTTATACGATGCCAGAACTACATCAATAAATTGTATCAAATCATGACAAGTCACTATCTGAATACAGAATATTTTTTATGTCAGAATTATTTCAGGTATATAGTTCAATTATGCATTTGGGGCTCTCTAAGTCATTATTGACAGTATTTTCTGATTGAGAGTTGCTTTGAGGTTTGTTGATTAGCTGTGATGGGTTAAACAAGTCACATGAGAAACTTTGTCTGGTCCTTGATCAGGTGACTGCTTGAGTACCTCTGGCATGAATACTCACTCATAAGACTTTAAAATGAGCCTTCACAGATTTGTGCCAGGAGACAAACATTTATTATGGGGTCCAAAAAAAAAGCTGATTTCTCCCATTAACACTTTAGAGAGGTAGGGACTCTCATCACGTTGTAATTCATGTTGCAGCTTCTACTCTTTATCAGAAAAGCATAGTTGCCCACACGCTATTACAAAGTAAGCAGAAACCCATGTTGAGAGTCATCATGATGATTTAGTGACAAAAGTTAAATGATTATTAACAGCAGTGGTTGTTCTAGCTTTGCTGATAGTATGAATGTGAAGCATGCTTCTCATATTTATAATATACGGGCTTTCATTTAATTTTTAGATATAAATAAATAGGGTGACTTGGATATGTAATGCTTTATAGACTCTTAAGTTCTGACTGCCTGATATAGGCCTATTCGTTAATGCACTGTCTATATAGATGTGATCAATGTGGAGAGTCTCCTAGGAATCCTGAAAGCAGAATGGATGACAGGAGAGCCAGAGTTGTCAGGTTTATCAACTACAGCTTTATTTCTTGTCTTTTGTTATTTTAAAATATTTTTGAGAAGATGTCTGTGCTTTCTTTCCCCTTGACCCCTTTGAATGCATGGGCAAAATAAGGCTTAGTGTAAGGTGTGTAGAGACATATGTTGTGTTTCTTAAAATATAAAGTTGGTTCCCTGTGAATTTAAGCAGTCAGCAAACACTGGCTCTTGCCTGTTCTCACTAATGGTATTTATTTAATCTGTGGAACTTCTTGTCCCAGAATAGTGTTGGTGCTAAAACTTAACATGAGTTTAAGGAAAGACTGGACAAAGTCATAATAGAAAACCTCTGAAGTCGATGAAAAATGACTAAACGCAAATTAGTAGACGAGTATTTTAAAGAAATGTTGATATGTACCTTGCCCTTTCCTTATACATCCACTTTTGGCTACTGTCAAAGGTAGGCTACTGGAATAAATTGGTCTTTGACACAATAGCGCTGCTCTAGTAATGTCTCACAACTTCAGCCTGCTTGTTTTGTAGGCTATATTAAAAATAGTGTGGTCTTATAACCAGAAACTTTAATTGGCAGGGAGGGTGGAAGTAGAGCTTCATTCTGTAAGCATGCCTATACTGGTTTTGTTTGTGTGTTTTTATTTTCTTAGCTATCTTATTCTATAATAAACACATTTTAATATATTCCTTGTAGATAGCATGATGGTGACGTTACAAAAGGACTATTTTCAGTTGTCTCCAATTGCCTATAAATCAAAGACATGTTTTGCTATTATTTATCAAGTTTTCACAGCATAATAGGAAATGTAAGATAGGCCTTGTAAGCTTATTTTCTCTCTGTGGTAATATGGAAAGAGTCTAAAAAGGATTTGGGATTTTTTTTTTCTGCCCCGAATGAAGTGAGCTACATTGTTTTATGGGACTTGTGCCCACAAAAATTGGTGTGTAACTTGCTACTTAGCTCACACCTTCTGAGCACCTCTTCAAATTTGTTCCTCGCTGGATAAATGGGATGAGTTATGCATAAGTGGTAACATTTTCTTTCTTAGCTGTCTGTGAGCTTGTCATGGCCTAAGCATGATATGTTTAGCCAGTTCTTTTGCTTTTAAAGGTTTTCTGACAGGCATTACCCAGAAATCTAAATGTAGAAGCAAATAATGAAGAATGTGGGCTTCCCCTAGGAATAGTTTGCTAAACAGAAGCATTCCTACTATTAAGGCAGTCAGCATGGTGTATTTAAGTAGCAGCTCAACACAAGTGAAAATTGGACTTTTAAAGCAGCTTATTTTCAGCTAAACCACAGTATTTCTCTGCAGTTTTATTGGAAACACTTAGCCCCTTTCAACACCGCCCTTCACCGGCCCTCTTTCTATCTTTGTAACTGGAAGGTACTGCAGTGTGGGAACTTTGTTCCCTCTCTGCCCTGAGTCTGGCCATAAGCATCAATCTCCAGTGGGTGAGGTGTCTGCTTTTAGCTCTGGTAAACTTAAAAATAGGCCTCTCTGCTGAAGACTCGGATGTTTTGCTAAGTTACAGGAATCTCTCTCCTCTGAAAGATTAAGGGAGAAAAAAACCTCAGCGTGGTTTTTCCCTTGCTTGTGCCCCCTTGTATGCCTGATGCTCTTGGGCACGGATGTTTGGGTTGTAGTGTTTGGGTTTTTTAAACAAGGGTCTGTGGAGCAGCAAGTAACCCTATAAGAGGAGTTGGGTGGTGACACTTGCCTCCTTGGTTGTCTGGTTATGACTGAGTGCAGTGGGGAGGAGATCATGCTTCAACAGACTGGCATGGGCTTGT
Source organism: Hypotaenidia okinawae (assembly GCA_027925045.1). Taxonomy (NCBI): domain Eukaryota; kingdom Metazoa; phylum Chordata; class Aves; order Gruiformes; family Rallidae; genus Hypotaenidia; species Hypotaenidia okinawae. The sequence goes on from BSDF01000001.1 coordinate 99,143,733, forward strand.
CTCACCCTGAACATTACCTATTCACCCTGTCAGTGCAAGACAATCCTTTGCAATCCTGTGTGGGGGTGGGGGGAATCCGCTTGGGCAGGTATTTACATCAGTCTACCTATCTCGAGAGAAGTCACTGCTTGGTGCAGTTTGTTTCCATGTACTTGCATGCTATTCCACTCTGCTTTTGGCTGCTTTGCTCTCCTTGCAGTCCCTCGTAATCACTCTGGTGTGCCCTACATCCTCTGGCTAGGTAGCTAAATACGATATTTTCTTTGCATTTGCTTCAGAGATGTAAAGTTTTATCACATAAATAATGCATTAGTTTAGCTCAATTATTTGCCATATCGGTGCCTGCATATTTAAGGAGAAACTATCTATCTATATATATTAAAATAAGGTTTTGAAAAGTTGAGTTTCAGCGTATTCTGTTGGCATGAGCAGTTGGAGGATTTATATCAGAAGCTGCAACTCATGTCTTATAAAAACTGACTTTAGAACTTTCAATGGTATTTCTCTGTCCTGGGAAGTGCATAGTACAACTTATCTGGAGAGAATAGCAGAATCTAGTTTAACTTCACAAAAGGTATGAACAATAGAAAAAGGGTATAAATTTTTTCTGATGTAGTGGCTGGCAAAACAACTGCCATCAGATGTGGAAATGTCACAGTGAATGCTCTAGAGGGAATAAAAATACTTTTTTTTTGAGATGATCTTACAAAACCCATCTCTGAATTAGGATGCTTAAAAAAACCCTGTGTGACCCAGAATGAGTGAATACAAGTCTGATGCCCCTGGCTGATTTAAGCAGATACGAGAAATTTTAACCTGTTTGGTGATAGGTAAATTCCCCTTTTCATGGGACAAGTTGCTCCATGGAGCTTAAGGAACAGGGGTTAAAATGCTACTATGTCCAACGTCATTCACCTGTGTTACAAAGACCTTATCACCTGACAAACGAAATGTGAAGGTCACTAGAAGCAAAGTGGTGGCTGAAGCAGCTTTTGAACTGTGAGGCTTCTGGGGCTTCGGGTTGGCATCTGCAGTGAGCCATACTTGCAGGTGGCAAGAAAACAGGTGTTCCTTCTAAGCAGAGTTGTTCACAGGCAACTTTCTTCTCATGTAAAGAGAATATTGGGTGAATTTGGAAAAACCTGGAAATTTGTGATAAAGTTGGGTTTTTTTTCCTGTTGCAGATTTTTCTTCCAAGTTATTTCCGATCCGAGACAGATCACGGTATTTATTACCTCTCATTTTATTTTGCAAGGCAAAAAAAAAGTACTTTTAAAGAGAAATAATTTTCTATCTTCATATTTTAAAGTTTAAAATTTCAAAATTGTTAAACGTTTTGAAGAATCTTTTCTGTTTCAGCCTTTTTTGAGAAAAGCAGAGCTTTGCACAAGGCCTTTGTAAGACTACTCTTACAGTTCCTCAAACAAAGTAAAGGTAAACTAAAAATCAAGCTTAACTTTCTAAATCTAGATTTTGGCATCAAAACAAATAGTTTAATTCATTACATTCCTTAGAGCAAAAGAAATTGGAGTTTCTGAAAAATCTAGCTGTTTTTTCTTCAGCTGTCAGAAAATAAAGACAGTGAGTTTCTATCACTAAACCTCACAAATTTGTGTTTTTCTTCAGTGTAGTCCCGTACTCAAAGATAATAGTATAAAAGAGAAGGGTAATTTACTGTATTGTCCAAGTTGTTCTCTGAGGATTTAAAATATTCTCAAACTTTTCCCCATCTATTCATATGATGCTATTTTAATTGCATGTCAGTGTCTTGGAAAAGGGTTGGTGACGAATTGCGCCCACAGGAATGTTTGGCACATAATTTTTTTTGGACTTTCAATTTGATGCAGCTCACTCGAGGCAATAAACATGACATTCCTGCAAAAGGAGTGTATTACAGTCAGCTTGATGTCACGATTATTAATCCCCAATCAATCACAGGACTTTCTGTGACAAACTAAATTAAAAAAAGCCCAAACAAACCAAGCCCAAAATAAAATCCCAAGCGAGCAAATGGCCTCCCCACTCTTCTCCCACCCAGCCACAAATCTTAAAACAGTACATTGCATTTTCAAGTGTTAATCTGGACAAAGACATTACAGGTATAATTATGATTTATTGATCTCTTAAGGAGAATATGCTGTAAAATATAGTATTTTTCTGAGAAATATTTTTTTCAAGAAAGGGAGAGTGGAACATCATTACTGAACTGGCAGAAATGGTTTCCCTGAACACAGAGAACAGTCAAAGAGGTATAGCAAAGGCTACAGAATCCAGAATTTTTTCCTGTCCTCACTCCCGTAACAGATTCATTATATTTTACAAATATATCGTGCAAGTCGTGTAAACTACTGACTATAAAACTTGTTCACTGGCTTCTCTTCATATAGACATTTTATTTGCCTTAGATCATTTTAATGTCCTTCATAGTGATGAAGTAAGAACTTCTCACCTTCACAATGAACTCTAGAAGCTTATCAAATTGTCTTGCTCTGGGGTTTGTAACCAAAATCTTGTACTACATGTGTTCAAAGGATTTGCTCATTTCCTAGTGCAAAACTCAACCATGCGCCTCTGCTGATGAAACTATAAGCAACTTTTGGCAGTTAGGGGTGTTGAATCTTTTGCACAGTTAGTTTATTCACTGGCTTTACTCAGTCATATAAAGTTTCTTCTCTACAAATACACAAAGGATGGTTTTTTTTTTTCTAGGGCTTTCTATTCCTGTCTCTATTTGAAATTGCTTAGGCTGATGTACCTGCAGTCTGACCAGGCCTTAGCTTAAATTGAGCAAATCTTCACTGGCAGTTCCAGTTGGTGAAACAGAAGTTATTTATTTTTTATGAGTATCCGTAACTTCAGGCGTTTTGTGAGTTTTTGGTTGTGTTGGGGTTTGTTTTCATCTTTTTCTGCTAAAAAAATTGTCATGAGATATGCATGCGAGCATGCTGGTCTTCTAGCACTTCTAATTTAATTTGTAAAATCATTAGATAAAAAACCTGATGTTGCTCATGGTGGTTTTTTTTTTTAAAGGTGCATTTTCTTTCTAGCTCCTGTGTACATATCAACATTTTAATCAGTGCTCTTGGAGATAAAAATATTGCCAACACTGCTGATTCAAGACCTCTACTATTTCATATAAAATCCCAGCTTCTGGTTGCTGATCTGTATCTTAACTCCTTTTGATGGCTGGTCTTCATTTATAACCTCTCCTTAGAGGGGAAAGCAAGATAGGAGACTTCCCCTTCTGGAATGACTGAAGCCCAGATCAGTCAGTGACCTCTTATGTTTTTTAGGCAGAAGCCTTGGATCTTGAATTTCTTAGAAACTCTAAATCTGTTGATAAGGTTGTAAGCCTGTTCATCACAGAAGTGCCATTGCGCAGCCCAGTATAGCTGCCCCAGCAGGTTACTGGTTTCCTTGACAAGGCAAACCAAGTGGCATTATAATAATTTCCCTACAAGTAACCCACAGCAGTCAGCTTTGAAGCGCAATAAAATAAATCAAATGCTCTGCTTCCTGCTTCTTTGGATAGCAGGAAGATGGGGCAGATGAATCTTGTTCTGTCTTTGTGAGGAGTGATCTCAGGAAAGGTAATTAAATCTTTTCTGATTCAATTATTAAATACCTGGTCAAAACTGCCTGATAAACAAGCTCTAGATATACAGAGTTTGTTTATTATACAGCAACGTGCTGAAATCAAAGTTTTTCAGTTAGAGTCCAAGGGTACTGTGTGGATTGATAACTGTACACTTAGTTCAAAAAGGTTAGCTTTGGTTAAGTGCTAAAAAAAAATCCTTGCTGAGTATATTTTGAGACAAAACCATCAGACAGTCCCCACCTTGCACTGAATTGGTGGGATGTGCAGAAAGTCCAAGAGATGGGGGCATAAGTTTAAGGAAAGAGGACATTTTACACTTAGTGGGTTGTCGTGGTTCAGCTCCAGGCAGTGGCTGAGCACCATATGCGGCTCCTTCACCCCTCCCCAGAGGGGAAACAGCCCCATGGGTTGGGGTAAGGACAGTTACTGACCAAGCACCTAGAGAGCTTGGGGCAGAACACACTACGCACACTGGTAACATGGAGCACTTTACAGACCTGATGAGACAGTAACACAGAGCACAGCACTGACATGATGACTGACTCCACATCCAACTGCACTTTGACTGCCCCAGAACTGCAGGGAAGCCTCTCCCAACCAGCCCCTCTTATGGGGAGTGATGCCAGGTGGTGTGGAAACAGCCTGGGGGCTCAGCTCACTTGTGCTGGCTGCCTGGGGAGGTTAACTCTGTCCTGGCCAGAACCAGAACATGTATTTAACATGTATACTGCTGTTGTTGATGTTCAGGCATGAGCTTCAGAAGAAACAAGGCTTTAGGAAGCCTTGTGCAAGGATGGTAATTTCCCAGGCTATGCTGGAACAGCCAGGCTGAAGGAGCAGAGACACTGTAGCTGCATTCATAGAAGAATAAAGGCAGTAAGCAGGGTGTGTTAGGCAATGTGGGCAAAGGCTTCGGCCAGCATGGCTGTTAGGGTACCTCCCCTGCCGAAGTTGGAGATGTAAAGCCTGATATGGCAGAGTCAGACTAATTCATGTGTATTTGCCTGCTGAGGGAGCCCTGGTTGTGTTGTAGCAGCTTTTTTTTTCCTTAATCATATGAATTTGTACTTTGGTCAGTGATAAGTTTCAGGATCAATAGAGTGGTAAGAAAGAGAACTTATTTCTGTATCTTTACTGTTTCAGACATCTTCTTTGGGAGAGATCTGCTATTTATTCAGGGTTATGTTTGTGGTTTAACATTGTTGACTTGCAGCCACGTTATTGACAATAAAGGAATTACATTTCAAAGCGAGGATTTACTAGAAGATATTTAATAGGTCTTAAAAGTACCACTGTCAGGAGGTATGACCTGGAAAAGGAAATTGTCTTTTTCTTCTAGTGGTGGGAGTTTCTGAGGACTAAAGTGTTTAGTTTAAGAAGGCAAAGCACAATTCAGAAATTGAGCTGTCATTTCCCACTACTGCAATGGAAGAGATGACAAAAGTCACAGTACAAAGATAACTAGTTTCACTCTTACCCTTGGCAAGGTTGATGACTGAAAGTCGAACTTGACTTTTAGGTGAAGAGCTGATATAATGCAGAAGCATGCACTCTGAAATTAAGCACATGAGACAATGAGGCTGAAAGGAGAGGGAAGGAAGGAAGAAGCAAGCCAGGAATCCTGTCACCCACTTATGTTTTTTTTTTCTTTCCTTTTTCCTTCTCTTTGCTGTATTTTAGTAGGTAAATGCTATTGTAAAAAAATAACAATCTCAAACCAAACAATGGCAAAATAAACCATGAGCATCCCTCCCATAAAAAACCCCAATAAAACAAAAAACTACAAAATGACCCCAAACCCCTCTCAAAACAAACTAACTACTGCCACCCTCTCTTCTCCACCCCCGTGAGGCAAAGGTTCTGGTGCTGTGACCCTGCCAGGTTCTCCTGTGCAAGGAGTCTACTTAAGTGATTCCTAGCAGCTGGGGTGGTCCTTTGTTTATTGCTTTTGGAAATGAAAAATATGGCCTGACTTTTCTCTAACTGCTGTCAGATATTAAGCTGTCAGCCTCCCAGTGCTCATTCAGCACACGTTTGCAGTGAGGCACAGAATGTCACAACTAACTGATGATCGATCCAGAATACCACAAGTGCCTTGACCAAATAACACCCTTAACGGTAAATGTGGAGGGTCTTAATCTGACGTTCCTTACATTGATTTTATAGCTCTATTGCCTTCTGTGGAGCCTCTTCTCTCTCACACCGTGAGATCAGAATCAGATCAGACACTTCTGCTTAGAAGGTGAATGCTGTCAGTTTGGCAGCTTTTTTGGGGGAAGTAAAATTAGCAAATTAACACTTTTATATATATTTTTCTCCTTTAGGTAAAATTTAGTCTACACAGGTAAACCTACTTTATGACTGCATTAGACGTGATTAAATTGAATATTCATGTGAGTCTTACAGGTCAGTGTTCGGATTTTCTTGCTCACACCTTGTAGTAAATCTGGGGACAAGATTCATGCTGTATCCTCTGATACACCATATATCTTTACCAGTTAAATCATTGGTCTCATTCGTGTACTTACACAAGTGTTCCTCACTTGCCTGGGATTTAAATGTATGCCAGTAATGTATTATCTTCTTTTGATTATACCTTGCACCCTACCAAAAATTAGTCCCAGAAGCCCTGTTAGGAAAGCACCTTCAAGAGGTGATTCCTATTCCAAAGACTTCATGTATCAAACTTGTTTGTACATATTGATCCATGTAAATCTAGGCAGAAAGTGATTGAACAGTGTACTCTGTGGGCACAGAGCCTAGGAAAAGTGTTATTTATGATAACATTTAGTCCTTTGAATTTGAAAGTTGAGGTGGGAAAATGTTTCAAGCAAAAAAACATAGTAGCCTTTCATGAGGGAGGAAATCGTGAGAGTCAAATCTTATCTGTTCACATGTGTTTCTGTGGGGGAAAAAGCCCAAACAACTCTACAGAGATAAACAGGGCCAATTTTTATGGCTTCCTATACTGACTGCTATCTTGATCTTGCCGGTCCTCTGCATGCCCTGTATTGGGAGTTCTACGCAATCCTCAATTTTCTTTTACGATACAAATGCTGCTGGAGAATACCTGATATATTACTCTTGCCATATACTGGTCTTAAAACAATTTTCCCCTCCCTGTGTGAATCCTTTCTTGTAATGTTTTATTCCATAAAGGCTTTACTTACCAGCAAAAAATTGGCTATGTAATCTCCCCTCTCACACATGCAAAGCTTTTCTTCCTGCTGTTTTTTTATAACAAATCCATTATTTGCGTGTCAGTTTGTAAATTGATAACAGCAATGTCTTTGTCTGAAAACAGTATCCAGGAGATATTAATTTCCACTAAGTATTCTAACTACTTTTGCACAGAGCAGAATTTTTTTCCTGGCCTTAGAAAGCTTCTCTGATCTTCAGAATGATCTAAATCACTGTAATCTAAATACTTTATTAATTTAAGCATATTCTTTGTGGGGGGTGGCTTTTAAAATCTTTTTTTTTACTAAAATTCTTCAACTCCTATGAGTTCTGAAAACTGTAGGTCTCCTCAATTACTATGTGGATGATGCTCTCAGATTGGACTGAGCTGCTTATTTCATTATCGTTGGCTAGCATTGGTACCTAATATGAAGGACCTACTGCTGTCCACAGTTCACAAAATGCTGTCTCCTTCATCCCTATGAACACATTTGTTTCTGCTAAGACAAGCAGGTCTCAAAAATACTGCATTTTAATAAAAGCAACAGCTTTTAGAATTGGGACCAGTCAAACCAGATACATCTAAAAGCCATGGGGATTTTAAGTTTTGTGATTATCATATCTGTAGTTAACAATGGATATTAATTTATTTATGGATGACAAAGTTACTTGAATATGTTGAAGGGAGGAAAAAAGTAGTAGACTTTGGAATACTTTGTGGTGTTTTTCTCAGGAGCAACTGTTCTATGTTTTATAGCAGTACCCTAACCTCTGTGGACTCTGGGGGGAAAAGAGTCGTCTTGATGGTCTGTTCATGTGCTTCTGTAGCATGTGCTTAACTCTACAATACCTTAAGGGAGGCATTGATTAAGCATTATTGCAAGTCTTCCATGGACTGCAAAGGAACCAGAATTTCATCTGCAAAGCTTAATGAAAGTTATAAACCACTTTCTCTCTCTAAGACAGAGAGATTTCTTTTCTCTTCCATGAGAAAACCCTTCATTACCACAGAATCAAGGTTGCGACTTCCCACTTCCATTCCTTCCAAACTTCAGCTTCAGCAAAAATCAATTACCTGCCAAGTCTCTAGCTCTGGCCTCCAACTGAACTTGGTTTTCAGTTCAGTTTACTGTATGAGGTGCATCTGCATTGCATGAATTGAGGGATTAAGTGGTGTAAAGGCTCAGTTGGGTAAAACCTGCTGTTTGTGGTGTCCAGAACTGCCAAATGATGGAGACTGCTTGGAGCACAATCAGAAAGTTCATTACTACTCTAGCATTTTGTAGGATGATAAAGTTTGGATAGAATTAAGCATGGTTTGTCAGCAGGTAAGGTCAGGGATGTGTGTCTTTGGAATGTATAAATGAAAGTGTTAGAGGATATATTGCCTTAGCTGTGAAATTAACGACCTTCTATAGCAGCTTCTCTCTGTGTGTTTGGGGTTTTTTTGGCAGGGAAAGACTAGATAATCATTGATGGATATGGTTCTAGATAGTGATGTGCGTATGGTTATATATTCACTGGAATATTGCTCAAACGAATGCTGTGTTTTGATCTGGGACAGCTGGATCAGTTAATTCAGAAATCGGTTATGACACTGTTGGTCTTCTTCTGCAGAGTAACTAAGACCTCTGGTTAAAGTAGTCATCTTTCCTTTATTTAGTTGCAATTTCTTGCAGGCTTGCAGTTGTTGGACTATTATGTATGAGTAAGGAATTTCTTCTGATTTCCAAGTGATTTTCTCCCATCCTATTCATATTGTGAAAGTTGAATGCAGAAATTACAGTCATTCACTGAATGGGAGCTATAAGAGTAAGAAAATCTCAGATATACTCTGCTTTTCAAAGCATGGCTATTTGAATATGTGGCCATTTTGGTAGTTTTCAGCATGAGAAAGAAATGTTTTATTCTTCACTATCGACCTTATGCCTTGCAATGCTTTCAACTTCCTTTTTAGTAAGAGTGAACTCTTAATTGGCTAGGAAAGTCTCTCATGTGCAAAGACTCCTTGCTGTGGGGAAAAGTGCCTGTTTGCTGAAAAGGGGCATGGACTTGAAGCTATGATTTCCAAGTTTTCAGGCAAACTCTACAGAGCTCCACAAGGTCCTCATCTGCATGTTGAGGCAATGGCAGGGATGACATTCAGATATGCCCCATGCAAAGGCTTCTATTAGGTAGGTCTCCATCAACAACAAGAAAAAGCGCTCAAGTTTTCCTACATCCCACATTCAATTTGTTTTCCGGACATTAGAGGAGAGGGCATTATGCACCTACACAGACAAGGCCCTACTGGGCGCTGATCATTAGCTTTGTATTTGCCACAGCGTTCCTGGTTTTCATGTTATGACAGACTGCTGTGCTGCAGGACTGTTTGTTGTGGCCAATGCAGAATGAAGGAGACTGCCTGCCCTCTCCTGCCTGCCTGCCTGCCCTCTCCTGCTTGCCTGTCCCTGCAGCTTTTTGCTTATCCAGATAGTTGGGAAATAACTTGTATTGTTGTGTAGGTAGCCAGAAGGGAAGACAAGCTACCACTAACTAGAGGAATGAAGAAATCAAACACTGGCCATACTGAAAAAAGCAGATTTTAGCAGATTAGAAGGAAAACTCTGCCTGAAACAAAGCCTACCGGTAGAAAGAAATGTTGATCTGGAAAGGACTTACTGTGATTCTGCACTTGAAAAGTTTCTTAAATTATTCTTGAAATAAAGCCAGTAGCAACTCTTCTGAAAAAAATAACTGTCTTTTTAGATCAACCAGCTCCATTTAAGTCAGTACACTGAAGGTAGGAACCTTTTCTAGTTATCACATATTTGTACTTAAAAATCTGTACCCATTCAAAAGAAGGGGAAAAAATAGGAATGAAAAAAGCTGTGCTATGCATACTTGCAGACTTACCAATGACTCAAGACCTTGTGCATACAACATTATTTCGATGAGGGAATAACTATGTGGTACTTCTTGATAGTCAATGTCTCTTGCCTTTGACAGTGAGTATATATCCTATTTTTCTGTATAGTTCTGGAGTTGCTAGATGAATAAGCGGAGCACTGATGTTTCTAGAGTGACTTTACGTGGTTGAGGGTGCATTTATAGACTAAGGGTGCAACATATGTATGAGATTTTGTATCTGATGTGTCTCTGAACTTTAGTTTTAGGTATCTTGGAACAGTATGACACAAATTAACCTACACTTAGAAGATCACTTTTTGCTTTCCTGAAACTTCTGAGTTGCTCCTGACTCCTGCATCAGATGTGACACACTGATGGTGTTTTGTACCAGTTTCTCTTAATTGACCTGTTCCTCCCAAACACATACTAATTAAAGCTAGAAAGCTGACACTTGCTGAAACGTGAAGAAAAGGCAATAGTAAGAGCAAATCTTTGTACATCTGTGATCTTTGGATTTTGCCTTATCTTAAGGGGGAGTGGCAAAAAAAAAAAACCAACCCAAGAAACAAATCCTCAGCATTCTAAAGCAAATATATCCTATGACCTGATAGGTTTAGAGTTTAGAGTTGAGAAATTGAGACACACTTTGTGGGCTCTGAAAAGAGCAGGATACTTCGTTTCTCTCTATAACATTTCCTATTCATTTCCTACCTCCCTCTTTATCCAAAAAGGCTGTCCATGGTTGTATGACCATTAGGTGTAAACAAGGTGAAGTTATCAAAAGCTTCCAAATAGCAAAAATAAATGTCAAACCTAGAATTAAGGCTTTCCTCTTCAGGTAAAATGTAAACATGTTATATTAATTATCATTGCTTTGAACACATGATTTGGAGCTTTGCAAGCACCATATCCCCCAAGCTGTGACTGGAGTCCTAATGAAGGAGAGCAATACCATATGCTCTGGTAGAAAACCCACCACCCTCTGACCTCCTGCATGTTGGTGATGCTTAGCCACCAGCTCCTCAAGGGATATAAGCAAATTTCCACATACTGTAGATCTGTTGTTAGCAGATGCTCCCTCTGTTGGTTAACCCAGAACTCAACTCTGGTTTTAAGCATTGTTCAAAAACTCCAATATCCGTATCATATGGTTACTACACACTAAAGTTGGCAAACCACATCAGCTTTCTGAAATGGCTTTTGAAGCCATCCCAAACTCTACTGTGCATTATCAAATCCATTTTAATTAAAGCTCAGTTTCAGTTGATAGCCTCAAGCCATAAGCTCCATAACTCAATTCTTCTGTCGACCATGTTGAACAGACTCCTGCTGAATTTTGAGTTTAATATAAATCTGCACAGAGATTTTTCTGTAGCTGTTCAAAGAGTGTTTCTTTGCAGTACTACGTCTTGCTAGAGCGATGTAGAAGTGGCAGGTCTAATCACATGCTTTTATATGTCTGAAACAAACTTTGCTAAAAAAGGTGGTTTCCTCTGATCTACCAAATGTATTTGTGGCCCCATCAACATTATTCTTTTTCACAGAGAAAAGCACATAATACTCTGTCAGTGAATAGATGGGACTGTGTTATTATTCGTTGTCAGTTCAGGATGCAGCAGCCATGCCTACCTATAGCTCTATTCATTATGTAGAATTTAAAATGAAAAAGCCTGTGTCTCGCTAGAAAACAAAAAGCTAGAAGTTAAAGAAGTGCAATATGTGCTGGTTTTTTAATAGCAAAGAAGCAGTAGATAAACATTTCAAGGAACACGAAGGAAAAGGTGTTTGGAACAAACCAGTCTGGGTTTATCAAGGGCATATAATGCCTGACCAACTTTGTTTTCTTCTATAATGAGATGAACGGTGGTGTTGACAAGGGGAGAACAATGTATGTTGTTTACCTCACCTTTAGCAAGGCCTTTGGCATAGTTTCCCACATTACTCTTGTAGCCAAATTGGTGAGATATGGATTTGATAAGTGGATAGAAACTGGCTGGACTGTTACACTTTAAAGGCTGTGGTCAGTGACACAAACTGATGGCTGATTGCTAGTGGCACTTCCCCGGGTAGACACTGATGCCAATGCTGTATGATGTCTTTATTAATGGCCTGTGTGATGAGGTAGAGGTGCAGTCACAGCAAATTCACGGTGGCTGCAAAAATGGGGGAATGCATTTGGTGTGCTGGAGGGTGGGACTGCTGTTTGGAGGGACCTGAATGCAGGTGGAGAAAGGGACTGGCTGGTAACTTCAGGACACCATCATAGGAAAATGTCAGGTTGGGTCTCCGGGCTAGGGTCCTTCTGTGTGTCAGCATTGTCTGGGCCCACAGCAGAAAAAACATTTTTGGAGAAAAGAACCTGCAAAGGACCCTGGGGACAGCAGCCTGAACACAAGTCAGTAGCAGTGTGTCCTTGCAGCAATGGCAGCCAACTGCATGCTGGGCCATGTTAGTGTCTTTCCCCTCTCTTTGGCACTTGTGAGGCTGCACCTGGTCTGGCAAATCTGTGCTGGCTGTTCCCAGTTGTCTTCTAGTCTTTCATGTGGCTGGGAAGGTCTTTGAAGAGGATTTGTGCCATTACTATCCCAGGCACAGGAGCTGAGCTTACATGGTCCACTCCACTGAGATAAGGTGGAGCAGCTGTTGTATGATATGCTATTTTGGAAAATTAGTATAAGTAGCTGGGTGAACTCATTAGACTTGAACCATATGATGCTTAATTGTGACACTATGATACAGAACTTCCTTTGCACAGGAATAGTAAGGGAAATTCTCATTCAAGAGGAATGCTGTCAGTATAACACAACCAACCAAATGACCCAACCTCCTCTTCAAAACCCACAACTTGGAAGATCAGCTAAAAATATTGGGGAAAAACATAAAATGTCAACACTTCTTTATGGTCAAACAGAAAATGCTGCTTTGTTAGTAGCTTTTCAAGTTAGCTTTTATAAATATATATATATATTTATATGTGTATGCACACAGTTTTGAGCATTTTAGGTGCATAATTTAAAATTGAGTATTTTTTTAATAGAAGTTTCTATGCAAGTAAACATTTTATAAATGGTTCTAACATGGAAATATCCTCTAGTGGGGCACAGAAGAAGTTTGTAATCTCAGTCAATAAGATAATTTCTTTAAAGTTGCTGAACATCCCTGCTTATGTATCTTAGAAAGGAATGTCTACAAAATCACTTTGGCAGTGTTTGAAGTGTATGTCAAAAAGTTAAGAGGCAAAATATGGAGTTAGGTAGGATGTTTTCCTTTTCAGTCCATGTTTTCTGCAGGGCTTGAGTGTTATCCATGCCATTGTAACTAAAACAGTTACTTTAAGATCTAGTCAATTTTCTAATACTAATTTTCTCTTCCCAGTGATTATTTGCCTACCTTTATTTGTGCTCTTCTAACTCTAATGAAGTTCAACATTTTATTGTGCTTTCAGCAAAAATATTCAGTGTTTTATCATGATGCTGCCTTCATTTTTCTTTTAGCTAACATGGCTGGTTTGTAGCTTTTTCTGGAGTAATTTAAAGCAACACACATTTCAACCATCTTAGAGTACCAGCAGAACAGCATGCTAATTCAGACTGCCATCTTCTCTGTGTAGGGAAAAAAAACCACATTAAAACTCTGCAAAGAAGTGGTAAATTCTCGTGGAAACCCTATTGTTTCATTCTGGGCATCTTTGTGTCTTCAGAGTTTTGGTTTCACTGTTAACCTTTCCAAACACAATTGTAAGGGTAGCGATAGAATCTCAAACACTAGACTCCATCTGAGGGAACAGATTATCGAGATGACAGCCAGTGAAATAGCTGTGCAACAATTCTTTAGTGTGTGGAATGGAGCAAGTTAGATGCTGGAAATAACTGTAAATACATAGCCTATTTCTGTCCAGATTACTCACACACCAGTTACTGTGCTGATTCATTCTAGAGAAGGATTATCCAGCATGCCAGAGCAGAAAAGAAAAACACGTGGCTTTTCTTCTGCAAGTAATAAATTAATAAATTGATGAGAATTGCATTTTTAAATAGTTTTTTTACAGAATACATTCAGGGACTATTTCTGTTAAATAGCTAAAGATTCCCCTCATCACTGCACATGTGTCTTTCTGAGCAGTTTAGGAGTGCTAAAATTCAATGCATGCTGGATAATTCTGATTAAATAGAATTAAGAAAGTTATGAGCTGTTATCTCATTAGGTAATAAAATATCTTAAACCTGATTTTGATGTAAAACATTTGCCTTTGTTATTAAACATGCACCATTTTATTAAGATTTTTAATATTTGAGTTAAATTTGTTAAATTAATACTTGGTGATTAATATTTATTTTATTAGAATGTGTGGAAAATCATTATAAGCAAAACAGCTGAAATAAATTATGCCAGCCCATGTTCACACTTGGAAATGTTTTGTCAGTTCTGCTGTTTATCCTGGGTTGAAAGAGGATCCTGGCCAAACTTACCCCCCTCGTAGTACTTCCTTGCGGCCAGTGAATTTGCAAGAGGTAGGAGTTCTGCAACTTTTGTGTTGCTGTTACTCAAAGACATGGCTGATTCAGGCTTTTGGCACTAGTGATTCAAAATTCCTTGTTAAGCCAGGGGAGGTTAACCCATAAATCTGTAGTCCTGTTCTCTGGCCTGGAAGAGCAGCTTGTGTCCTCTTGGCTCTGGTCAGAACAGAAGTGTTGTGGTTTTTCTCCACACGTGATGAAAGCAGGTGTGGGCTTATTGAACTCAAGATCAGAGACTGGATTGTGCCAGGATGTACCCATTTTGTCACGAGAGATCTGCATTTGCATAAGCTGGTGGGTACATATCTAGGTACATGGCAGAGGAGAGGACTTGTGGTATGAAGCTTTCAGGGGTCTCTGTAAAATATTATGTAGTCAGTCCCATCTGAAGTTGGACATCACTGGTTTAGTACTAAGGCACTGGAACTAATCCTTTCTGACAAGCCTATCTTACCTGTCGCATATGGAAAGCGTTTCACCAAAAAATAGATAGCCTGAAATTTCCATTTGATTACATTTGAATGATTACACTTTCCCTTGGCAGTATTAGTCAGTAAATGCTGCTTTGCTAGAAAAGCATTGTGTGCTCTAAAGCAAGCAATACAAGCAGGTTTATATCTTCAAGTAATGATTTTGTGCTGTGTGAAAATGAACAGTTTCTCTATGGAAACTTGATCAACAAGACCTGCATTTGCATCATGCTGGCAGAAGGGTTTTCTTACCACATCTCTTGCTAAATGTCTAGGTACTAAACCGAAAGGGGTATGTGTGTGGGTAAGGAAGCAAGCCACATGCACCATCTGCTGTGTCATCCTCTGGCCTGTGCTTGATGACTGTGATAATTTTTTCCCTTTTTTTTTTCCTTTCCCTTTTGTTTCAGGTAATAGCTTTCTCCCAGCCTGTCAAGTAACCAGCAATTGCTAAAATTCAGTTAGCATACCCAACACCTGTGTTTCTCGGTGAGCTCTATTCAACATTCATGAAGGCTGAGATGCATCTTTGGGTGCAGTCCAGGTGGTTTATGCCTCTATTTTGTCTATAAATATGCCAGGCTTTAACTATACATTCCTATATTTTCTTCCAGTCCCTTCCATTGGAGTACTTGTAAATATGATTTTTAAACTTGCTTCTGACAGCAAGCAAGAATAATTGGCGAGCTGTTTCACTTTACTCTTCTTGCTCCAGGACACCTCAGTCTGAAATGTGGTTGCAAGCAGATTTCTAAGCAGCAGGACTAAATGGGCCTTTTTGTCTCAGAAGAGCTTCTCTGAACAGGACACACACAGCTTCTGCTGTGAATTTACACTGCTTCAGCATCCTGTGATCAAAGGGGCACTGACATGGCCGAAACAAATGCAGTGGTGGTAGTAGGAGTAGTAACACCTTAGTAGAACCTGCTTGTACATTAGCAGGATTTCTCTTGTGAAGAGGACAGTGAGTAGCAGCCCCTTGTAGCACAGCACAGGGGTGCAACCAATCACTTCCTCCCTAGGAGTGTGGTCGTGCAGCTCGCAGTGTGTGACGTGATTGGTGACCTTCCAGGCTCTAAACAGAAAAGCTTGAAAGAGTTACCAGGAGCTAAAAGTTGTCCCCACCTGGATGGGGATTTAAAAAAAATAAGCAAAACTTGTCTGGAACCCATGTTCTCTGGAAGTAAGGGAGCTGCAGATAACAAACCGATGTGTAGATTAAAAAATAGTTTCATAAACATAACTGTATTTTTCTAGTCTCACATACCTGGTGGTGGTTCTTCAGCAATGAAAATATAAAGGCATCAAGAAGTGGCCAGCAGCGGGTATCTTGGTTGCTGAGGATTAGATGAATCTTTCATTATCGGATTAATGTTCTTAGTATATTTTCATATTTTGTTTCCTGTTACTGTTATCAGATGCTCTTAAAAATGAGCCAAGATACTCCAAATCACAAGGTTTAAAAGAAACAAACAAACCCACAAAGTTTTCTCTACTTTGTTAGCAAGATAACTCTTTTCCAAGAGTTTTATTGCAGTCCTGACACCAAGAAACTTGCTCAGACAGGTATATTGTACAGTCTTTTGGTGGCAGCAGCTGGAGTTAACAGATAGGCAAGCCACCTGAAGCCAACACTGACATTACTGTATTGGTAATCCTGGTCTTCACAGAGCATAGGGAGAAATTGCTGATTCAGCACTGTGATCCTGTTGAAGTTATGCATTGTTAATTATGATGATCCTCATAGATTCTTTCCAGTTCAGGTTATTCTATGATTCTATACCTTCAGCCACACCGATTCTGCTCAAAACTTCAACAGTGAATAAAAATTGAGGATTAACAATGTCCGAGGTTTGGTGGTTTGGATTTTGGGGGTGATGTTTCTTTGGTTTAGATCCTGATTTTAGTGCTTGATTCCTGTAAGGGGAAAAGAAAAAGCCACACTTACTGGCAGGGTTCTTTTTCAGGTTTTAAGTCAAAGACACCACTCTGGTAGGATGAGAATTAATTTTATAGTTAAATAAATAAAACAGAATTCGTTACGCTTTCTTAAAAGATTATCACAGTCTTCCCGAATGTTGGCCATGTCTAAGCAGGGGGACATTCAGGACAGTTTAAAAGTAAGTGTTAAAGAGGATTAAGTCACAACAATTCAAGTGCAATTTGCTTCTAAGTGGAAGCAATGCTTAGAGGTTTTATGCTCTTTAACTAATGCTGCAATTGACTTTACACCTTCAAGTTATTTTCCTTATCTTTCTTTGAGACTCCTCCTGTCTTAAAATAGATCTTTCTGCTTAAGCATATGGTTACAGCTGTTAGGGTGGGATTTTTTGACAGGACTGACCCAGCCTAATCTTCCTGCTACCCACTGACTGCTGGTGGCAACTGGGTTGGTGAAGCCCAGTGAAAGTAAAATGAGCGTACCTATTTCTTGTAGTTTGAATTTTTTGAAATATAAGACTTTTATTATTGTTGGTATTTGAAAAAGTAAGTTTTCTTTATTGTGGGAAACAAAGATGCAAATTGGAGAAAGCCATCGTGTGATATATATTTCTAAGTAAAACCTGGGGAGTATTGTATAAACATAATGTGCCACTTAAGGGATTTCACTGTTGGCCACTGGTTAGTGAAGTGGAACTAGAATTTTCTTTGTTTACTTCAAGTTAATTGTTCAAGGACTGAAATTGTGAATAATTTTCACTGAGTAATCTGAATTATAGCAAGATGCAAATAAGTCTAAAGGTTTGCCAAGTATGATTTATTTTTACATTTGTGGCACTTAATGGTTTTTGTAAATTTCAATTTGTGTTAGATAATTTATATCAGCTTCAATTTACATCAATTTTGCTAGTGCATGGCTGTCTCTTTATGGTTAAGGGAATTAATAATCTGAAATTACCAGACACTCATATTAATCAAATATCTTATTATAAGGAGAATGATTCTTATTATCATACATACAAGACCAAAAGAAGCACTAATTGCCTTGGTTTGCTGCAATTATTCAGTAGTTACCTAGACAATGACTGGCCCTTTCCTGTGTTATACCTTCTTTATCATTCAGGTGATAAACTGCCCTTCTCGTCTGAACTGGGGGTACACCAGTTACTTTTGTACTACAAACATTTTACTGATTTTTAGTAATATCTATCTCTGGCAGTGTGTATCTGCATACAAATGTACAACTTACGTATATAACAGAGAAAATTTTGGCTTGGTAGGTTATAGAAACTCATAGCTCCCTAAAACCCTGCGCAATCCAAATTCAACTTTTGAAGTTAGTTTGAAAAGCAAAACAGATTCCAGTGTATTTTATTTTTCATCTTTATTTTTGTGCTTCTATGACCACAGCACCCACCTGTCATATAGTTCTCCTTTTTCATCAGTAATGGTATACTACAGAAAAGTGAGAAATTACAGTTCAAATTAGATAGCCTACTGTACATTTACACCTCTAGATTAATGTTTTCCATCCCACACAGGCACAGTGATTAATGTTTGCTTGATTTGGTTGTTTTCAGATAAAAAGGCCTTGATTTTGTTGCTACGGATGCAACTTGCATGGGTTCCTCATCTCTTCTAAAGACAGAATAACCCAGTTTTCTATAAAGGATTCTGGTAATGCAGCATAGCAATCATCTTCTGTGTTAAAATTGACTATAAATGGCACCATTTCCAGGGGTTTGCTGCATTAGTTGAAAGAGTCATAATGGAAATACTTTGAGTGTCAGTAGTTACGACATACACATATAGCCATATTATGTGTGCTGGTTGCTAATACCGCGAGCTGTCAGGAACAGCTAGCGTTTATTTCCTTTCCAGTTGCTGGAAGGTTTTCCTTTGGAAAAAATATACTGCATGATGGAAGAGGAAGCTTACTTTGTAACCAATAAAACCCAACCCAAAGTGCAGTCTACTTGTTCTGCTCTAAAGTAAGCCTTTTAAATGTAAATGGTACAGTTTTGTTTTCTTTGCTCTCTCTCTTTTATTCTTCAGAGAGAGGAGAAAAGAAACGGGGAAAGGTACGTTCTTTAACTTACAAAGTTTCTTTCTCTAAACAGAAACTATATCCAACAGATAACAGAACTATATCCAACAGACTGGATATAACTGTAACTATAACAGAAATATATGCAACAGTTTTGATGAACCTAAACAGTAATTTTAGGTGGTTGGTTGAAGCACAACCATGTTCTGTGCTACACTTTAGTATCTTTGAAAAGGTTTTTTTAATAACATTTCAGATATTTCAGTCTAATTTTTCTTAACAATTACCCTACAAAATAGTTTCTATGGTAAATCTGTGTAATTAATTAGTCAACTCTAATATCTGGCAGTAGCTTGAAAGCTTTTAATGTTTGCATGTGTATTTATTCTCATTTCTACTGCCTTGTCCATGGAAGAATCAACTGATTGGGATATTCTCTGTCAGTAGTATCACTCCATTTTCTAACTTTAATCAACAATCTCAAGATTGCAAATTTTCTGTCAGGACAGAAAATAAAATGTTTATACTTCTGCCTTTCTTTTAAAAAATAGTTAATTTCAATATTTTTTCAGTCCAAAAGTCAGTTTCTAAAAGCTTGAATTAGGTTTTGGTAATGTAGTCCTGTTAGAAATCAGGATTTAGGGACATTTCTTTCTCCATTTACCTCCATTCAATATTTTATTTAAAATTGGGTGTTCAATTTGGAGCTCAATATCTAACAAATGTGGTTCATTCTGTCCGCCATTCTATACCTAGCTTTCATTTAGAGCTTTTGTTTGCTAGGTCTTATTTCAGACAAATTGTTCCTATTTTAAAACAAAAATAGTACAGTAAGATTCTTAGTCTTTAATGTGTTTGGGGGTTTATATTTTTGCTTACTTTGGATTAGAATTGAAGTAAAATGCCCTGAAAACTTGAAGTAATCTTGCTACTCATGGAAATGTTAAGTGTAAAATGTAGCTCTTACTGAAACTCTGCTGTGGGCACAAGCAGCTCCTGACTGATGTTTCTCTGGCTCGTCACCAGATCTATCCAATGTCACAGTCTCCCTGAATAACTAATCCCAATATATGGTTGTCCTTTGAAGTTATATGGAGTGTGTATACTTTTTTTCTGAAAATTTAATTCTCAATTTAGCTGTTGTTTTTCAGTCAGTTTGGGGACATCTTTCTTATTACAACTTCTTGAAGATCTGGAGCAGTCTTACTGGTGGTTGCCTCATCCCCCCTCTCCTGAATCTCTTTTTTTGTAGAACAAATAAAATAATGTCTTTCAACATGTAGAGGTCATATTTTTCCAAACTTCTCAAGCTCTTGCTTCACCTCCAAATACTGTCACATTTCTTCTTCTCTGCCTTGAAGCTCTGTTCCCAGTGCTGGATATGGCAAATGTTCCCAGGTGAGGCTAACCAACCTGTCTTATCCTATCATGCCTATCCAGAAGATCAAATGACATTTGTGCTGCATGCTGACGACACCCCAGTTTTATTGCATGTTTTACTTTGTCAGCTGCAGTTCCTGAAAATAGTTTTTCTATAATGTTCTTGATCTAAAATAATATTAAATTTATCTTAGTGATTTTCTTCAAATTTCTCTAGGATACTGACCCACAGAACCAAAATAAAAAAAACCACAACCCTGGTTTCACTGAGGCACTGATGGCTACTTGTGTGCTGTACATGCCTTACAAATGTGTTAACTACTAATTTTCAAACATTGCAAATTTTAGATACCTTAAAAGCAAACAGAGAAAAAAAGAATAAAAAAAGTATTTTGTGAGACATGTCCACTGTGCCCTTCAGGCTTGCATCTCTGGAAAAGCACTCCTCCTTTCCTTTCAGGAACTTTCTGGATCTAACCCGTGCTTCCAGAGAGGCTGCCGGCCACCAGTTAGGTCCTGCAGACCTAGACAATTATGAAAGACAATCAAAGAGTGCTACACAATGGTTGTGTCAGAAGTGTTGCTGAAGTTGTTCCTGCCTTCTAACCTATTAAAAGTTCCTGCTCAAAAGGAGGAGATTGACATGCTGTGATTCTTTCTTTAAATTTGTGTTTTATTTCTTCCTTGAGTGGATAGAAAGCATCCTTCAGTTTTTGTATAGGTTTAGAAGCCAAGCTTTATTTCTCTATTATTTATGTTTTATAATAATAGACCTAATATAACATTATTTATATAGTTCATTATCTACCTAGTAAGTTTTTTTCTTCTCTTTTTTGCTTTGTTTTTCCCCACTTTGTCCTTTTGTGTCACCTAAGAATAGTTGTTTATATTTGAATTCTCTGGGTGCTTACCTTCTTCCTTAACTACTCAGGTTCCAGAGACCGCTTTTACCAGTTTGATCACTTGCCAACTTAGATCCATTTAACTTGCCCAAATAGTCTTTAACCAATGTGTTAATTTGCTTTTTGACTGAATTTCTTGATCCTTCATTTTAATAGTAATTGTCTCTAGCATTTGTTCAAAGCTCAACTTCTTAGTGAAAACTAAAGGAAGAAAGGCATTTAACATTTCAGCCTTCTGTGTCATCCGTTATTTGTTCACCTTGCATGGTAAGTAATGGGCCTGTACTTTCTTCTGTTTTTCTCTTACATTGAGGATATTTATAGAACCTTTTCTGACTGCCTTTTTCCCTTGATAGCTGTGACTCATTTAAAGCCTGAGCCGTCCTCCTTGTGTGTCTATGCCCTTGTACTGTCTTGGGTTTTTTTGTTGTTTTGTTTTTTTTTTTTCACAACATCAGCAACATGTCCTTGTTCCAACTCTTTGTACTATGTCCCTTTCATTTCCAGGTCATTGAAGAGCCCTATTGCAGTGACCATCTGAAACAAAATCTTCTCTGACACATTTGAAGAACTTAAGGGCTGTTCTGGGGCTATATATTCACCTTCTAGCAGTTATATGGGTGTTGTTTTTTCTTGGTGCTTCTTCTTTATGGAGAATTTGGATTATTTCCCCAGTAAGATACTGCCCTGGATTGTTAGACGGAACCTGAAGCATTAGATAGACCTCACTTGGTCACCAAAGGATGGCAGTAGGTTTGTTTTGACTTTTGTGAAGTCCCTAATGGAGATAATTACTGACCATAGTACTTCTTGTAAGGCTTTGGGCTCCCCCTGTCCCCGTGTGAATTAGCATTATGCAAGTTATAAATCATTATACTAAAATCTGTCTCCTCCTTATTTGCTCCCTTATAGAAGCACATCAAAAAACCCCAAACAAACCAAAACTGATGTATTTTTATATAGCTAACATACATAGGTAAAGTTAACCTAAAATAGCCGTGAAAATTCCACTAAGGGAAATCTAGTTTCCTACAAATAATTTGTGATGCTATGCATTCTCCTGATTTTTAGAAGATACAAGTTGGTATTTTCTGAAAATGCAGTTCTTTTAAAATGCTTCAGAATAGGAAACCAAAGTCTTTAAAGAAAATTTTGAATGTCAAACACTGGAAAATTTTTAACTTTTTTTTGTCATGCCCCTTAGAAGTCATGTTTGCACTGTGGTCTTTACTGCAAAGATATGGTCTAAGAAATCTAAGTCATTTACTGATTTTTTTTAGACAAATGAATTGTGATCCAAACAAACTTACATCTGCAAAAAAGTCCATATATTTGGTTTGGGTGGCTCATCGATAAAAAGATTAGGAAAGCTGTGCAAGCCCAAAGTAATTTTATACCAATCTCTGAATGCTTTAAACTTTATATTCATTGTTTTGACTTCTTTTTTAAATGCATCTAATTTAGAATTTTAGAAACTTTTTTGTAAAGTTTTCAGCTGAAAACTTTACTTTGATTTTAAACAGTAAAGGATAAATTATTTTTCACGTGTGTTCATGAAATTGCTGTTGATATTGCTAAGAGACATGTGAGGACTGTGTTGTGCCAACAGGGCTGTGTACGGTGTGGAGTGCAATATGGCCTTGAATCTTTTGGGCATGCCAGTTCAAGGCTGGCTTGGAACAACTCCAGAGAAATCCAAGGATAAGATATTTTTGCTTTTCTATAGTAAATGTCATTTGGAAAAGACTTAAGACCTGCACTAACTGAGCTGTGGCAATTTTCTGTGTATATGATCTTAGCCTGTATGGAAAACATAATTTAGGAGCAGGTTAGGAGAGGTTATACAATCTTGCATTACTGTGTATATATAGATGTGTGAATGATTGAAGTTGAGATGATACAGGTCCATTTAGGAAGTTTTGTGAGCTTATGCAGATGAAATCAAAGCATAAAACATTCCCTAAACCCCTTAGCAGTCTCTAATGTCTTTCAGTTTTTTGTATTTGAAGGGGATAAATTTTGACTATATATATTTCTTTTCCAGCTTTTGAATTTTCTTGTACCTGTATAAATGAACAACCTAGAGTTGCTTTTTCCTCACAGAGAATATTCCCCCCAGATTTTTTGAACTATTTTAAAGTCAACAAACAGGCCTTCAAAGCTTTTATTTTCTGTTCCTGGCGTACTAAAACAGCTGTTGATTGAATTTAGAAGAAAATCATTATTAGAGGAACCCATATCAATATACCCCTTATGGGAAGGGGGAGGGAGAAAGCTTAAATTGGTTAGTGGACAAGAATTGCGCCCTATCAGACAGTGATACATTAGTCAGTAATGCTTGATGATAGACCCACAGTGCACACAGCTAAACTGTCAAACCTTCTTGAAGAGTGGCCACATTTGCCATGCTTCATCTGACAAAATATATTTGGTGTTTAATTTAAAGGTCTGCTCTAGTAATAGAAAAGGGCTCTTAATATTGCATTAGTGAGAAAGCACTGAGCATCCAGTTCAATAGAATAGATTTTTTCCTACTTTACAAATAAGATGAGAAAGCAGATAATGTGCCATTTACAACTTTTCTTATGTGAATAGAAAATCTACCCTAGAAAATGCTTGCTCTGTGTATTCTTTGTTAAATGAATGAAAGAGACCAAGAACTTTTCGTTATTTTAAACATTCTTTCACAAATGTTCACAATGAAAAACTTCAGAATAACTTGGAAGAATTTCAAGTTCTTTTTCCCTCACAAGTGCTGCTAGTAATGAGAGATCATGGGATCAGAATGTAGTTGCAGCTGGCCATTCTTCTTCTGATGCAGTAGGAGGGAATGATTTTGTAGTGCGGGATAATGAGGAAGGAAGGACTTCAGAGTTGAGTATCTGTTTGCTATGAGAGGAAAGCTGTTGAAAACTGAGCTGCTGCCTAAATGCACGTAGTATGTGTTTGCAGTTATATTTTGTCTACTACTGTATCATTGCAGGTTCCACACCCACCACATTTGAGCCAAACTTAAGTTAATAGTACTATTTTCTATTGACATCAACCTGAATTGGTGCAGTTTATTGTGCAAAGAGGTGGCCTATTAAATCAAGAATGAAGCACACAGAAACTTATTTTGGTATCACATTCATATATATATATTTATATAGGGAAAGCTAGTCTCATGAATGAGTTTCTATCACATGACAACACCATGCAAGCACATGCAAGAATCCAAATCCCTACAAAAGACTTGGCAGAATTATTTAAAAATCTGTTTGGACAACCTAATGACAGATCATAACCTCTTCAAATTGTGTCTGAGTCATGAGCAGTTATTATTTTTATAATCTTTATAAATTTACTAGTGGTTAAGTGTTTAAGATACAGTAGTGTTGGTGGGTATCCTCTCAAGGGATGCTTTATTTATAAGGAAAGAGGGGTGTATTTGCTTTGCAAAGCAGTCGCATTCATGTGTTCCATGGAGATTCACTTTGATCAGAGACTTTTTTCTGGTGCAAAGTGGAGAGTTGCTCCTTTCTCTGCCAGGGCTCATAATCACAGAGGAATAATGTCATGTTCTGTGAAGCTTCCTCAGAGAGGAAAAGTAAAAGTCTTCTCACCTTCACAGAAATATACAGCATTCAAATGTTTACAACCCTTATAAGCTCCTTTGTCAAGAACCACTTCTCTGTGAAGTACCTGCTGTGCTGATGTCATCCTGCAACCAGAAGTGAAGGGAACATTCTGCCAGTGCTGTGTAAGCTGTGCAACTAGCAGGAGTGTGTAACTCCAAAACATGTTCTGTTGGTTTCTAACCCTGGGCAGTGCTGTCTGGCTACAGGCATGCTTTAGCATTGTGGCTTGCGCTTTGCAGTCCCAAGCTCCATCTAGGTCTCTCTTGGCTTTGGCCTTCACCTTGTTTTAGTAGGCACCAATTTAAATGGTGGGATCTGCCTAGTTATTGCAAGGCAGAATCCTGTGGTTATTCTGGCCTTAGTCCAGGTCCCCATGATGACCATAATCTGGGTACCAGTAGTTGAAGGTTTTAGTTGATCCTTATAGCTCTAGTCACCTTTGGCCCTTCCTTGGGCAACTTTAACTGTTGACCTGGAACATAATGTAAGAATTCCAAACATTAGGAAAAAAGTCTTGTTTCCACCTTTTGGGCTAATTACTTGGGGTTTAGAATACTTTTTTTTTCTTCCTGGGTTCCCCAGTTTGATAGCTGTGGGGAATTCCAGCGAGCTGTTCCATGGAACTCCTCAACATGTTTTTCCCTTAGTCCTGGGAAATTGTGCTTTTTATTCACCAAATGTTACACGTTTTCTCTCTTGAATTCCATTGTCTGTGTTTACAAGCCAGACGCTGCAGTTTAGAATAGCCTGAGGTGTAATTTCCTAGCAAAAAACCCACCTGTGTTGTCCTTTAAAGGTTGGTAAATGGTGCTATACAAAGCTATTGCCTTTTTTCCTGCCTGAATTAACATCTTGGAATCATAAAGCAAATGCATAAATATCACACAGATGGGACACATAATAGTCATAAAATTATTAGTGTCATACTGAGATTCCTCACAGACTCATTGAGGGAAGCAGTATCCTTTGAATGCTCTCTTGCTCGCTATTTGTGGTGAAGTTGATGTATGGCAGGGTCACGAAGTTGTCCTTTCCAAAACAACTTGCTAGGTACATCGATATGACTATACCTGCTTACATTTTTTTTTCCACACTGTATATTGATTGCAAGCTTTTTCAATTTATGTATAGCATATTTTCAACAAAACATCTTCATAGTTTCTTCCGTGTGTTCATTCCTTTTTTAGTTTCGTATTACGCTGAAGAAATAGTATCTGGAAGAGGTGACTAGGTTTTCTTGTGGGGTTTTTTTTTTCTTCTTTGTTTTATTTCTCACTACTTTTTAAAAAATCTTTCTACTTTTAAAAAAATCTTTCTGTTTGGGTTTTTTTAATAGCAAAAAAAACCCCAATCCGAAACCAAGAGCAAAACGATACGTATATTTTTAAAGTGTTGAGCAGCAAAAAGGAAATAAAAGAATGGAAAGAGTGGGAAAAATGGGCTTAGGCTGTTTTAATCCTAAATGTTTAATTTTAGTTCATGAAGGTTTTTGGCAAGGTGTCATTTTCAAAATTAAATATCCTTCTCAGGAGGTTTCAGCACTAGAGCCAATTATTTTTTTTTAAAAAAATCCTAAATATTTGTAAAGAAAGACTTTAGAATTGTCTTCCTTATGTGTGCGTGAGAGAGAGAATAACCCTATAGTCTGTATTTACACTGCAAAAAATGTCTGGCACAAGTATCAGTGCAGTTTTGGGTATGGGAGAGAAAAGGATTTTTTTGATTGTCCAAACTGTTCATGACTGTCACTAGCAAAACTCTGAGGAGATCATCTTGAGCGAGAGGCTGTGTGATATGGAAAGGCTGTGCCAGGGGCTGCCTGACAAGCTCTGTGCCATGAAGAAAAGCCATGTGCACAGGACAAAATTTGTGGAAGGCACTTCTCACACTGGGAAAATTGGACAATTGTATTACATACTGGTATATGTGTGTGTTTGGAAAAGCAGATATTTTCTATATTTGTGTTTTGATTAGGGATCTACTCTTCAGAGACCTGGTTTCTTGGTACAAAGCAAATGTGCTGGGGATGCAGGCTGTTTCTGGTGACTATTGAGTGTACTGTCACGGGTGAAGAAACCTCACATCCATGGTTTTATCTTGGCAGAGCTCCTTTTGCTGCCCATCCCCTCATTCCTGTCTAAGGGGTGTTGTTAGGACACACTTGGCTCAAGGCTCAACTGCCCCTCCTGCCTTATAGCTGGCACTGCCTGTCCCTCAAGCATGAAGCTGCCTCTCTTGTCTTGTGGCTTGGCCAAAACTATTCCCACTCCATTTCAGCAGCTGTATGAATCCTAGTGGCCAGTGTCCCCATGCCTGGGACCTTGGAGAGCACTGAGTCCATTCTTGTGAGATGTGCAGGAATTCAGACTTTCTTTTGGAGTCTTCCATCATCTCGGTGCACTGCCCTCCCACTATGACCTCAATGTGAAGCAATCAAGTGGCTGACTGTCCTCAAGTAGCACTGGAGTCCCAAAAAACAGTTCAAAGTTTGTAAAGACAAGGTGCTCAACCACAGCATGCTTGAAAAGCAGACTTGAAAGTCCTTCCATTTATTGCAGTGGGACCCTGAATTCCTCATGAATGTTGTGTCTTATGTGGGCTCATGTGAGGGAGGTGGGCCCCTAATGCCTCTCAGCTCAGACAGATGGCCAAAAGAAGGGATTTTTCTGGTCGATTGCTTCTTAATTTCCTCTCCATTATTTCAGACCCAGTTATGTAGTTGCCAGCAGATCCAAGCATGCAGAGCCACTCCAGTTCCTTGGGACACACTTTGCTTTTCTCCTTGAGGGATGATCAGAGAGCGTGCTGAGAACTGCCACACCAAACAACCTTGGACTTCTGAAAAATACAAAGAACATCTGTGACATCACCCACCTCATGTTTTTCTCCCTTTGTTCAAGCGGGGGCTGGAGCATAAATCCTAAAAGATAATATGTCTTTGTTTAACTCTTTGTAGCTATTTCCCAGTATCACTACAGGTGATCTCACTATTTTTGAGCCTGCTTAGCCTTATGAGATGTTGTTATGGAGGGTTAAATCTTATACCACCTGGAAAGAGAAATCAGTGTGTTTTACAAATGCAGTTCAGTCTGATCCAAGTGATCTGATCGTCAAACTCAGGCACTGATGATACCTAGAATGAAGACTTGCCGTTTGGATCCTGGTTTTACATTAGTTTGACTTGTGGGCTTAACAGTAGCGTAAGTGCTCCTGTGACCCCTGATTTTCTCTGATGTTCACAGTCAAAATGGTCTTTGTGAAATTGTGTGTGAGGTTGGGATGAGTCCAGGCAAGTGATCTGTACAGTTGACATTTTGAAGATTATTCTGATTCATGGCTCTTGCGCTCTTGCATTTTTCTAACACTTTTTTAGAGGTCTCTCTTTAAATGCTTCTTTTCCTTGTTTTGAGTGACATTGCGTATAGCATGCTAATTGACTGCATTAAATGATTTGGATGAAGCCAGGGTTCTCTTGCAAGCGTTGCTGTTCTCGTACAGTGTCACCTTGAATGAGGAACTTTTTTCCTTTGTGTTCCTTCCCACAATTTGCCCTTAAAAAATTAACCCACAAGTTGTCTGGGGCTTTGCTGCTGCTGTACTTAGTGCTTTTCAGGGTTCTAGTGTACCAGTTCAGCCAGTAATGTTCTGGTATGTGAATACCGGGGGCTTCTTTTTCTCTCTTTATACTCTGAAACTTTCGTTGGCCGTTTGTTGCAGCACCTAATATAGGATTTGATCAAGGCACTCGGTCACAGAGTACCATTCTTGTTTTTGGGCAATGCTAGAACAGGTGTAGCATGCTGTATCTTTGCTATAGAGTTAGCTGTGGTTATAAAAATTGATTATTTCCCATAACCAGAATCTTTTTTCCTATAGCAAGGCACAAAATAGACTTTTTTCCCATTTGCAGGACAGATTGCTGCTGCAAATATTTTATAGCTGGATTAAAGCACACTGATGCTTTCTAACACTTTTAGATGGGGAGAAGAGTGAGTATTAAGTCCACTGAAACATTTATTCTAGTGGCATGGAAATGCTTTTTTTCTTTCTTTAAACCACAAGTGTTTAAAACAAGCCCTTGACAAACACCCTCTCCTTTCACAAACCATTTATACCAGGAGTGTCAAAATGAAAAATTTTCCATTATGCTGAAATCAGTCTATTGTTACAGTAAGTTTGCTTTTGAAGAACCTGTCTTCCAGCAGAGTAAATGTCTCATAGAATTTTCTTGGGCTCTTAAATACACCTGGATTATATGGTAGCCTTTACTCAGGTTTCCCGTGTGAGCAGGTCCGTCTGCAGTGGGGCAGCCGAACAGGTGAGGCACTCTCTCGGCCGTAGCTGGTCCTCTGTAGCTTTCCCGTGACTGCCACAGGAGCCACAGAGAAGGGACAAGATTTGTCGTGCAGTCTGTGCAGAAATGTTCCAGAGGAACAGGACCTCAAAGTCTCTTACAGTGGATGCATTACACGTGTAAGTGATCAGTTGAAGCATTATGTTACAGCATGGTAACCCTGCCATTGATGTTAAGATGCTTCCAGTTCAAGGAGTCAGGGTTCATAGTGAAGTGTGATGTAATTGTTGTTTTCAGACTGCTGAGAAATATGGTGGTGGGTTTTAAGTGGCAGTGAAAAGCAAGGTCTGTGGCTGGTTTAGCTGAAAGTTAATTCACGGAGATTTCATCTCTCGGGTATTGTGTGTTACTGTTAATTTGTAGAGGCTCCAAGTAAAAGCAAATGGGAGGCTGTGGCTTGAGTGGATTATATTTATCTATGCAGTTGGAGACAGCCTATCACATAATATGGGAATTTTTTGATCTGGACTGTTCAGTTTTCTTTTGAGCAGTAAGAACACTTAGACACATCCAGTCAAAACGAAAGGATGATTATGATTTCGGTAATGAGACTTGCACCAGAGGTAGTCTAAAAGATCTTTATTTTCTCATAGCTTGCAGAACTGGAAGTCTTCAAGAAGCAGGCTGAAGACAAATGAACTGCCAGAAACATAAATATCAGGATAGAGGGGCAGAACCACAACTGATATAAATCTATTTAAGCTTTATTGATTTTTTTACGTGGTTTTTTTTCCTCCCCAGCTAAGGATGTGGACCAATATATTTAACATCCATTAGTGGTAGTTTTAAACAAAACTAAATAAAAGCTCAGAAACATGATTACAGTTTCTAAAATTTCAGACCCCTCAGCACTTTCTTATTTTTATGCATTTGATGTGCCTCTGTTTTATTAATGCCCTTCCTGTGGTATTTTAATACACTTCAGGGTACTGTTGAAGAAGATGACAGCTGCTTTTTTAAAGTATTCAAAAAAATCTGAACAGATGCAAGACTTCACGAATGCCACGTATAACTGTAAATGGTATCCCTGTTGGATAACTCAACAGTTCAGATTTCTCAGTGTGGTGATATTTGTTAACACTCAAATGATTTCAGTTCTTTGTTAAACTAACTAAAGTTCATGTGTCTGCACAGCAATGGCTGAGAGCGAAGGCTGGATGATAGCACTTTCGCTTTAGAAAAGCTTAAATGTTGAATGACAGTGTTTGTGCTATTAGCCATAATACATATGTCTGGCACTGCCATGATCGACAAACTGGTGTGAGCACTAGTGCTGTCACTTCCAGTTCTAGCTGAACTACAGTTTTGTAACTGGTCCATAAATTTAGCTTCTAAATCCATGCTCGAGCACACAAATAAAGGTTGAGTTGACATTAAAAATAGGAAAAGCTGACTGAAAATTAGATTGTTTTTACATATATTGTACAATTTATGAATTTTGGCATTGTGAAGTAACAATATATAAAAGAAGCCTAACATAGGAAAGCTTTGGTATATGTGGAATTGGTCACATACAGTTTGGCATAACTAGTAAGGGTGAGTTATAGTTCTTCCAAGCCAGCCTCATTAAACTCTGGTTTTCATCAAAGGAGATAATATCAGGAAAAATGATCTGGCCGCAGCCTATGAAAAAGCTGAATTTTTTTTCTAGTTTCTAGCATAAGCCTTTGCAGACTGAAAAAAAAATTACAAAAGGAAAAAAGAAACTACTAGGTACAAGTTTGGTAGCTTAAGAAATGGCAAAAGTGAAGAGGGAGCAGAATAAATGGTAATAGTGGGCACATTAAAGAATAAGCAAAGGGAATTCTTTTATAGCTGGAGCGGTAATTTAGCTGCAGGGCCATCTGAGGATGAAGGAACTGTGTGCAGAAAAATCTATGGATCGGAGAAGAAGCCATGCACAGAACAAAGACATGTGGACTACTAAGAGAAGTGTGCTGTAGGTGCAAAAGCCAGTCAGGACTGACAAAGAAATTGAAGCAAAGCACTGAAAGCAGATTTTATTCCCACTATATCCATATATTTCTTGTACTGTGTATAGCAGTGCCTAGATTTTTAGAACCTTTGCAGTCTTTGCATCAGTTTGTGTCAAATATTGTGTGCTTCCAAACAAGAGAACTGTAAACCCAGACTACCAGCAGATCTGTCTGAGGAAAATGTATGCTTAAATAACAGGGTGGATCTAGAGGTCGACAGAGGTCCTGAAGCTTTTGGCAGATGGCATTTCAGGTACAGCTTTCAAACCTTTCAAAAAATAAGAACTTATGAGAGCCAGAGGAATTAAGACTTTAGGAGCACACAGAGCCAGAGGATGACATTCAACTACAGAATGTGTGTTCAGCTGCGTAATGCATCAGAAATCTGTATGGTGGTGTTCAGACATGAATACCAAGGCAAGTGTGGTGGTTTGGTCCTGGCTGGAGGCCAGATACCCACCAAAGTTGCTCTATCACTCCCCTTTTCAGCTGGACTGGGGAGAAAATATACACTGAGAGGCTTAGGAGTTGAGATTAAACTGCACTGCACACCCAGTGACACCAGAGTTGGGTAATGAGAAGTGCGACCAGATCTTAAAGCACGTCCCCCCCATCCCTCCCTTAGCAGAATTCACTTCAGTCACGATTTCACTCCCTTCCTCCTCCTTCCATTGTAGGGTGGGGAGGGGCAGGGAATGGGGAAATGGGAGTTCTGGTCAGTTCAAGAGATGTTTTCCTTCTTAGCGTGTGTGTGTGTGGGCATTCTTCACACTCTTCCCCTGTTCCAGCTTGGGGCCCTACTCATGGGAGAGAGACCTCCACCAACGTATCAAATGTTGACTCCTTCCTGCTGGACTTCAGCTCCTCACCAACTGCCTCAGCATAGATCCCTTCCACAGGGTGCTTACCTTCAGGCCCAGACTGCTCCAGCCCTGTCCTCCATGGAGTCACAGTCCCTCCAGCAAACCTGCTCCAGCATGGGTCAGTCTCTCCATGGGCTGCAGGTTTCACTGCTAGGAGCTTGCTGCAATGTGGGCTTTCCATGGGGGTCACAGTGTCATTCAGGAGTCTCCACCTGTTCTGACACGGGGTACTCCCTGGGCTGTAGATGAGATCCGTTTCCCACCATCTTCCATGGGCTGCAGGGGGGCAGCCTGCTTCACCATGGTTTTTTCCATGAGCTGCAGGAGAATACCTTTCTCTGGCACCTGAAGCACCTCCTCTCCTGCCAGCTCCTTCTTCATTGACCTTGGTGCGTGCACAGTTCCTTACATCTTCTCACTTCCTTCTCTGGTGGCAAAAAGCAGCTGCTTGCAGGGTTTTTTTTCTCCTAAATGTGATTCCCAGAGGCGCTGTGACAGTCGCTG
This sequence comes from Hypotaenidia okinawae, assembly GCA_027925045.1. Lineage (NCBI taxonomy): Eukaryota > Metazoa > Chordata > Aves > Gruiformes > Rallidae > Hypotaenidia > Hypotaenidia okinawae. Next base: position 99,175,974 of record BSDF01000001.1, read on the forward strand.
ATGGGCTCAGCCTTGGTCAGCAATGACTCCGGCCTTGAGCTGGCTGGTGTTTGCTCTGTCGGGCTGCAGAGAGCTTCTGGCTGCTGCTTGCAGAAACCACCCCTTCGTCCCCCTTCTCCACCAGAACCCAGCCACACAAAGCTACAACAGCAAGAATGGTCAATTTCTATGTCAAGTTTGGGTTCTCAAATGTCTTTTTGGCACCTAATACTAATCTATTTGTAACTCTCAAAGTCTTGAGTTCTTCAGATGTTACCAAATTAACATCAACAAAAATTCCTCCCCCATTCAGTTTGTATAAAGTATATAGTAATTCTTAAGGTGACACTTGGCAGATGCTGTGTGTCATGGAAGCTTAAAATAATAAAATCAACTAATTACTGTATACTTTTTTCTGACGACTCTGTTTTGCTTCAAGTGTGTGTTCAGATTTGGGAAATAATGTTATACAAATGAATTTCTTTAAAAGCAATGAGTATGTATATTCCTGTCTGATACGCAAATAACTAAATTTATAATAGTAAGTGCTTTAATTTATTTCAGGCTTCCCATTTTCCTGTTTCCCCCCTTTCCTCTGGCAGAGAAATATCTGTAAATACTTCTTTACTTGTAGAACTGTGACCATCATGACACAGTAAGCCCCCAGAGTAAATTCCTACTTGAATTCCAGTGGATTAATAACATTTTATAGTTGTTGACTCATAAGGCAGTTGTTACCTTGAAATGATGTTTACTTATGAAAATTTTACTCACATGGGTGAAAAGCTGGTATAGCTGAAGTTATTTTGGAAGTGCATCTCCTCTGAGGATAACATGTGTGGAGTATCTGCTTTGTAGTAGTTGCTATAGAAGGCTGCAGTGACCAGGATGGTTTCAAGACAGTATCTTTTGGAAGCAAAGCACCAAATTATCATTGTTTATTTTGTACCATTGTGCAATGAAGAAGAGCATTAGCAGCAATACCATATTACTATTGTTATAGACTGGAAGTCTTGCTCCAGAAAGAAAAAATCTACTTTCTAATGTTTTTATTTTGTCTGTTTACTTACCTACCTACCTCTCTACTTACAATACCTATCTCCCTTGTTAATCTGAAATTTCCAATACCTTGAACCTTTTAACTTTATTGTTAAAAGCTAAATACCCTGATTTTTCAGTGTATGTTGATTTCTCACTTGCTGTGGCAGTGAGGGCAAACAGAATTGGGGGTGTGCTCCAAAACACCATTGGGGAATATTCCACTTTGTTCTGAACAGCACTTCACTTTGAACTTATTTAATAATGGTTTTGTTTCCTTTTATGTACTTAAATGTTTTTTTTGCCTGTAGAGCTATTTGATGGCTTGTCTTCATTCAACTTGTAGAAGGTTACTTGTTCATTCACACAACTGTTCCTCATTGTTCACACACAAACTAGGAACATGCTTTTTATGAAATTTCACTCATTTCCTTGAAGGGTAAAATCAGGATTGCATACTCTTTATAGCGTTTTTAAAAAGTATGTTTTCATGGTTTCTTCATGTTTAGAAAAAAATTCCTATGAAGGTAAGGCCTCACCCCAAATTTAACCCAGGCAACTCTTCATGAGCAACCTTGGGAAATACTGGTCCCTGGGGAAGCCTGAAAACTTGTAGATTGATCAGTGTTTGCAGACACCAGGGCTGCAATTTGCTGAGCTGAGCAGTTTATATCTCTGCTGCCATGTGTTTCATGAAGCCTTTTATGCGATAGCAAACCTGGGTGAAGCATTACTGGGGTGATCTCTCAGTAAATTACTTCACAAAGTTCAGGGCATGGGAGAATCAGTTCCATGCTTTGTATTTGTTTCTCACTAATTGCTTTTGAAACGCACCATTATTTTCAGTTCTCAATTTGTCTCTCCCATTTATGTGGACTAATTTGCCATGTTTCTTTCAGTTCCTCAGTGCAGAAAAGCAGCAAGCTATTCACCAGCACGTAATCCTAGAGGCACCGGTGGCTTGCTGCAAAAACAAAATGTTATGTTAAAACAAGGGATGTCTGTGGTGACTCTCGCTTAGCTTTATCTTTAAAACACATCGCAGACTAAGCGGTGTTGCTGCCACTGCCTGCTATGTTATTAATGCTGCTCTAATTAGGCCAATCAGTTTTAATTAGTATACTGTCATGTAACAATCTCATAAAATACCTTATGTAAGAAAATTGATCTGGCTCTAATGCTAATTAGTTTGCAAGACTCCTTACCTTATAAATGGGAATTGATTGCTTCCCTTCAACCCCTCCTTTCATTTTCAGTAATTCTCCCATAAACTCTGTATTCTTTTCTTTTTTCTGTCATGGTTTTGGTTTTGCTTTTTTTTTTGTGTGTGTGTAATCCTATGTCTCCCTCAATTAATTCTGCCTATAACCCCATCTCTAGTGTAACCTGAAAAGAATGGAGCTTTAGCACTTGTCAGAGAGGGCCTTCCCCAGTTAGATTTTTTTCCTCTCAGGAATTTGCCAGATCAGAGACCTGTAATCCCAAAGACTGGCTCAGAACTAAAGCTGGCAGGGTTAGGCCCAGGTCAGCCTACTCATAAATCAAAGCCAGTGAGGAGCTAAGGCTGTGGCTGGAATCGGAGATTTATAAAGACAGTAGCATTAACATTACAAAAGGAGGATTTTATTGGCTTTCACAGGGGATTTGTTTACTGCTAGTAAAGTGCAGAAGCCTAAAAAAAAAATAAGGTTAATAAATGGGAGAGCAAGCGATATATAAATCAAGTACTCTTTGGTGTTCTTAAAAGCTTTTTAAAATAGGGATTAATTCGGTTAATTGTGAACATAGCAATAGTGCATAAAAAGTCTGAAAACTCTGTCTATGTAAATTTACAACATTGTTCTGCTTCAGTTATGCTGTCTGGCTTTTAATGTAAACTAAATTAGCAGGAAGAGACAAAGCTGACTGCTAAAATTTTGCCTTGTGTTTTTTCTGTCTTTCAATAATAATGAAAATCACCTCTTTGGGCTATTTATAAGGAAAAAAGAAAACAAACAATCCTTTAGATTACTTCGAGACTTTGCCTAAAACTGGTATGGAGTTATATGCCAAAGAGTACCTAGGTATCATAGGTAATAATGGATCTGGACTTGATGCAAGCAGTCTGATGTGTCTTGTTTTTTCACACTGGTGTTCATGCCTGGATGCCTACTCTTGCTATCGGTTGCCTCTACTCTGGGAATGGTATTTGTGACTTAAGGTCTGAAAATTCCACAGCAGGTGCCATCCATATGAGTGCTGGAAAAGATACCTCTGTGGTGTCCCTGGTGCATGTGTGGTGTTCTTCCCTTTTGCTAAAAGTGTGACTACCTTGCAGTTAATATTTGCCTCTGCAAATATCTTAAGCTTGGCTGCATGATTATATCTATGTAAGTCTGTCTCCAAAGGACCTTTTTGGTGCATTAGACACACGCATGCACGATTCATGTCTTGTCTTGGCCAGTTCTGTAACTGTTTCTGCTGTTGCAGTACAGATGATGGGGAATGAAGCAGGGGAAGACTCTCTGATTATTGAGTGATCCATCATTGTCCATTTCTGCCTATAGTGACATTTGTCGTGTTCAAAGGTGAAGTTTTCCTCCTACTTCTTAATGTGAAAAAAAACAACTAAAGGCTGATATAATTTGATGAATGTGTCTGTTTCTGAAAAATACTCAGCCATTATGTATGATGTCAAATTATATTTTTGTGCAATTTATTAATTTAAGGAACAAATACTTTCAAAGTCTTCATCTAATTTCCAGTTCAATAAAAGTATTTTTGTTTCTTATTTTTTTAACCTGCAGCTACCTACTAAAAGATATTGCTGCTTCTTTTTGCTCCTTAAAAGTAATATAAAGTGTAAGTACATGTATGAATGTGTGCTTCCTTACGTAGGTCCCTGTACCACTTTCAGCTATTTAAAAAGAAGGAATTCTTAATTTAATTTTACTGGAGATATTTGTAAAATGTGTACTCACTGACAGCTGAAAATAAAGGAGCTATTTGAACTTGGTTAAAATCAATTTTTTATAATTTGTAACAACAGACTGGGCCGTTTCAGTATGTCTTTAATAATTACTGTCTCATCAGCATTACATTGGTTTTCAAGTTTCAGCAAAGTTGCTGAAGGAGCAATCTGGGAAAACCCCTTGTTAGCACAAAATGTCCAAAGCAGTTGTTAATACGTTGATTTGACTATATCAAGATCTTGATTTCCCCTCCATCAGGACACCTCTGCGTTTCCTACAGGATCTGAGGGGTGATTATCAGTTCCCAGTGTACTCCTCCCTTGGATATTCAAATCCCTTTAAGGAAGATGCTGAGAATAGACCAGTGTTTATCAATTTGCAAATTATATGCTGATATTAGAGACAGAGATAATGTCTCTAATTCTAAAAGGGCAGGACCATTCCCTATTCATTGCAGTCCGTAATTAAATTTTCTCACACCCAGTTTGTCCAGCAGGAAAAGTTTGATTTCTTTAACCAAAGGCTGACCAGAAATCTCCGAGTACTTGAAAATTTACCAAAATACATAGACACGTATATGAAACATTGAAGCAGTTGACTCCATCTTGCAATTTTAACCTTGTCTATATTTTGACATAGATCAGGTCTTGGCCCTTTAAAAAAAAAAAAAGTATTTTTAAGCCTTTGGAAATCATTTATGTTAAGGTCATCATGCTTTTTGTGAGTCTTAGACTGTTGTATCATGAAGTATAGATGCCAGTGGTCTCTCACAAGGTACCAACTGCACGTCCTCTCCCCACCTGTTTACATGTTCAGTGCTTCCCATCCTGAACCCCATAGCGCAGGCTTCCTCCATGATGTCCAACACCTGATGTGTTTTGTCTTGGAGGTGTATCAGTGCTGTGAGATATGACCAAGAAAGTTCTGGCTTTGGTAGCTATTGTTCAGCATAACACTTTAATCTGTATGAAAAAAAATGTGCAAATCTTGGGCACCACTGTGAAGTAACTGTCAGTAAATTTTGATTATGACCAGAGGATATTGTTAAAAATATTTTCCCTGCTATGCCATACAACACTTAAACTGTTTGAGCATATATTTGATTAAGTTTTACCAAAAGAAAGGATGTAGTAGGAATATATGAGTAAAATTTGGATACATAAACCTCTGAAAATCTCCAGTAGTCAGGAGTAGAAATTTGGCCTTTGAAGGCATTTTAATCAGGGCCTGCACTGAGATCACAGATGCCACCAGAGCAGTCCTGGATTACATGGAAGTTGTAATAAGTGTGTGCTCTCTATTCCTGACAAATTTTTCTTTACTGGTTTTGCACACAGACTAACCTTTGGGCAACTTTTGAATTCTATTTCAGAGCTCTGCTCCATGTTGTGGGCTCATCTCCCATGACAGGGGAAGAAAAATGTTCTCTTAATGGCCTTGTGCTCCATGTAATCTTCCAGCCAGGTTTCTTTGTGTGATCTTGTACTGTCACTAACAATATTGTTTCCCTAAATAAGTTGGTGAACCTGTGAGATCCATCTAGCACAGGAGCGAAGCCATGGATTTCTGTCATCTCTCATGCAAGTAAAAAGAGCAGTTTTAGAGGAAGGAAAGGGTAGCCTCCAGATGCATATATATAAATAAACATATGCTCACACACACTTTTTAAATGAAAGAAGATAAGGAGGGGGCAGGAATTATTTATATATATATATATATAAATAGAAAAACACTGTGCTGCTATTCTGAATTTTAAAGTGCTCAGAGCTGGTGAAGTTTTTTGTTAGTGGCTGAGTATTCTAATTTGCACAAGTGATTTTTCACAAATATTTGAAAATGCGTCTCATAGCAAAACAAGCTAACTTAGAATAATGTATATATTTGTTCTGTGTTTTTCCTCTCTAAAATATCTTCCTAAGACCCTTTTAAAATACGAAATGAACTCATGATGAAGTGAAATGGAGATTGTATTGATCTAAAGCATGTTTGCCCAGAACAGGGTAGACACAGGAGAAAACAATACCCAGCAAGGGGAACAAGAAAACCCAACGGCAAACCAAAAGATGAAAATACTTGGGCTAATGTTCTACAGTACTGATGTTGTGACAAAGATATGGTGACTGACTCTCTGAATACAGATGTTAGACTGAGGAGGTTGCTAAATTCCATTAGATCTCTTTAGCTTCAGATTGACTGCTGATATATATCCTCTCCGATATCTATCTAATCTTTCTACCTAAGTGATATAGCAAAAATTCCACTGCCAGCTGGCAAAAAAGTCATCGCTCTTGATGGCAATGTCGTTAAAGGGTTATATTTAGAGTTATGATATAGCTGTGAACTATGACTTTATCAAAATGTGAAAGGGCTTGTGCAGAATCTTAAACAACAGAACAGTGAAGCAAAAATGAATTTCCTGCCTTTGTGATGTCTGGCTGGGTCACTGCTGATGTCATAATTCTACCGTTCAATGAAATGTTTATAAGTTTTGAGATCAAACAGGGGACCAGAGTGGAACAATCCACCATTGGGGATTCAGATTAGTCCTCAGATACATAAATGTTGGGGAGAAAGGGGCAGAGGGTCTTCTGTGTGGTAGAGCTGATGCACCGCCCGAGGGCTGAATCCATCAGCTGCTCCTCAGTCAGAATTCCTCTGCTGCCTGCACCCAGACACTGAATGTGCCCAGAAAAGGGATATGAATGTCAATTTTATAAAAGAAAGAGGAGACAAAAGAAAATTGGTTTTAAAACTAGCATCTGAACAAATGGGAATAAGATGACTACTTCATCTTGAAAAGAAGTGGGTGTCTGTTTCTCCAACTGCAGGAGGGAGCAGAGTCACTCAAAATGGAGGAGAGCAGTTTACAGAAGAAAGGGGCAAATGGGATTGAATTGCTGCTTTGGAAAGCACGAAGCATTTGTATTGTTACTGCAGTGGGGAGGCCGGGGAGTGAGCACGTTGCTCTGCTCTGTTGCTGATTTTATTTCATCCCTTCTACAATAAGGAAGAATTGCTGTTAGGAGCAGTATCGGTAGTTGCTTTAGCTGGCACACAAAAGTCTCTACTTTTTTCAGTTCAGGATGAGCTGGGTTAGAGGTAATACTGATAAGGGCCTTGAGAAAAGGAAACTGGAAACTTTTCAGGCAGTTAAAGTCTGTATCTTGCTGGGAACTGACCTCCAGGCTTTGGGGCAGTTGCACTCCACAGATGGCATTTCCCATCTGAAATCACCTACTGCAGAGGCAAGGATCTGGAGACGAGTTCTGTAGCTTCCAGCTTGTGCCTGAAATAAGTTTTTCTCATTTCTTGTTTTCCCAGAGCATGGAGAATTTATATTTAGTAAGTTTAGACAGACAGTGATTTAACGAATGAGAGAATCTTGGGCTGTAACACGGCACTGCAGAATATTATTCTCATGGTTTTGGTGTAAGTTCTTTCATTCCCCTGGCTGCCTATTCTGGTCACTAGGATGGATTGTGCCCCCATGTCAGTTGAGTTAACTTCTTGTGGGCTGTCCTATTAAATATGTCAAGAAAATTATATTTGATCCAAACAAAAAAAAAAAAATTTCCTTCCTAGAGCTGTTTTTCAGTCTGAGTCATTTAATTAACCTGATTTAAAACAGGTTGTAGCAGCACAACTCAAGGGGTGATACAGTGCTGAATAGGGCCAGGAATGAGTAGCCAGGGAAAATAATTCTTAATTAAGGCTTATAACTAGTCTTATTACTAGAGCTCCTATGTCATGAAAGTTTAGTCTCAAAGGTCACATTTCTCAACAGCTGAAAAAGGTCTAGTGTAACAATGGAGGTTAGCATAGGTAATTGCATTGCTTCATAAAGATGTAAAACTGTTGTTTGAAGAGGTAATTCAGAAATGATCATTACAGCAAAGGGAAACTATGAAGATACTGTAGCTTGCTTAGGTCACCCGCAATTTAACACAAGCTGATTCAACTGACAGATATTCTTGACTGATAACTAGCAGCAAAGTATATTTTCGCTTTCAGCATAGGGTCCATTAAACCAGGGTTGTATGATAGTGGCAGTGGAGCATGGAAAATGGGTTGCTGGAAGTTTCCGTAACTCTGACCGTGAGCTTGACTAAAGGAGACTTCACTCTCAGGCCCTCTATGTCCAGCATCCTCCACAAATACTCAGCTCACTCAATGTAAGGAAAGAGGAATCTCACTGGCACAGCTCAGTGTACGTTGGACCAACAGCTGCTTCTTAGTGTGTTCAAAATTCCCTCCAGGTCTCTAATGAGATTAAAAAAAAAGTGAAAAGTGACCATTTTCATCCATGGTTGCATGATTTATTCTAATTAAGCATGCTTCTTTTGAATTGACCCCTTTCATTGTTTCCATTCCTGTTTTATTCAGTTCAATTTTTTAAGCAGGTACGTTAATCCTTTAATAATCCATAATTCTTTTTTTATACTGAGGTAATTTCATGTTGCAATCCACGTTATTGAATTTGGCATCTGTCAAATATTTAAAAAGTTTACTATGAGCTTAATAATTATTTAATATTTTAGCTAAAAATTCAGGTATAATTTTTGCCATTATACTTAGGGCATGGATTTGTAACCAATAGTTAACTGGATTCTTGTATGTTTGTCTTTCACTGTATGGAAAAAATAACAGAAGTTCTGCAGTTGTTCAATAGACATTGTGCAGAAACCTTTAGATGTTTGTATGCAGGCGTTTTGACTGCCATTTGCCCTGAAAATGGTAGATACCAAGAGAATTGGCAATGCAGTGCCAAAGTTATAAACCACATTATTATTATGGAAACATGTATTTGGAAGAGTAGAAAAAAAAAAGTGTGGTTGTGATTGGAAAAAGAGACTGCATTTATTGCTATTTAAAAATAACATCTCTGTCTTAATATTTGCTTGACAATCTGGGTTTTTGCTGCCTAGTAGGACAGAAAATGAAAAGCGGTTCTATTATCAGAGTGAAGTTGTTTCATACTAGTTTATATGTTTGATTGCTCAATGCCAGAACTTTAGATACATGTACAAAAACATGCCTACCTACTATGACATTCATATAGAAAGAGGAAAGGAGAGAGCTCTCAGTCTAAAATGTATGGGACCCAGAGGGTCACATTCCCTTCAGCTGCATTTGGATGTGGGTTGCAGCCCTTTTGACATGGCCTCACAACTTTTCTAACATCTAAATGTGGCACTGCTTCCCTGCTGTATATATGGCCATCATTAGACATGGAAGAAGTTCCATGTACTTCACTGGTATCGTCCTCTCACCCCCTTCATTTCTATCTGTTGTGGTAAGCCCTTCACCAAAATACAAGCATATGCACTTTAGTTTCTTTTAAATAGTCCTTTCTAGGTCAATCTTGTAAAGATGACTCTCAAAGCCATGCTATGCCTAGGAAGGGATCCCACTGCAGATGGTTGGTATCTAAGGCCAGAGAGAAATGGGGCCTAAGCCAGGGAGATGGCTCCAGCTTTTACAATGAACTTGATATGCATGAACATCCAAGCGTAGCTTGTGCTTCTCCCCAGCTTCAGTGCAGTGGCAGCAGGGAATGATCTGGCCCCTTTCGTTGCAAACCAGTTGTTAATATGGATCTTCTCAACAGATCAGATAAAACTGGTAGCTGCTTCTTTCAACTCTCTCATGTCTGAGCAAAAGGTTAAACATTCCGTTGTTTGGTACTACCCAGTAACACTTAGGTCTTTTACTCACACGAGGGAGAGCCCCTATTATTGAAGCATTTGCTTTATTTCTGTCTGCTTTTTTTCCCCAGTTTTAGATTTATGAGCTATTGTAAGCTTTTCTGACTGCTTCTGAAAAGGATTCATGTCTGATTGTGCTCACAGCATCCAACAAATTACTCATTTCACAGTGTTCATTTCTTTCACTAGATGGGTATTCTTCATTATTTTTGTACATCCCTTGCACTACACTGCAGTAACTTGGAGGATTTTGTGTACCAGTCTCAAACAAGAATATATTTTATTTGCTGTTGTTTTGAAATGTGGATTCAATCACATTTGGTCTACTTTTTCTTTGACTCCACAGCATGAAAAACAGGGAAAGACACCTGCACATTAAAATAAAGGCTAACTTTCAGGTTCTATTTTTGGAATAGTTGATTTTTGCCTGGAGAAAGACGGTTGGACTGACTGACCTAATGATGTCTCTTCCAGCTCTGTTTTCTATGCTTCTGCGATTAGCTGAATGTTTGTGGAGAAACATACATTATATTTTTATATCAGATGCCTGGCGTTCAGATTTCTTTAAAATTATTTGCAGTTTAGCCAAATTACATTTTGTTTCATGGTGAAGATCTTCCTTTGAATGTAGCTCGTTGTGAGGTATTGGTGTTTCAGCAATGCCAGATGATAGTGACAATCAGATGCATTTAAAATATCTATTATGTAGAGAAAATCTGCACCAACTGGATTTAACTTCACTCACAGCTCTTTGGGCCTGGTCATTCAGCCCACTTCCTAAGTCCCAACCGAAGCGCTCTGTTGAGCAAGATACAGTCTTCTTCCATCCTGGCTCATCTTTCAGCACATGGGGATGGCTTGCTCCTGCACTCTTAAAGTTTTCTTCTTGAAGGATGTCCAGCCTTCCTGGACTCCTTTGCCCTACAGAACTGAGAGACTCCTAAACAGACCAACATCTGCCCCCCAGAAGTCCAAGGTAACATTTCTGCTGACCTTGCCTCTCTACTTCTCCAAGAATTGACAACTATTGATCCATGATCATTATGCCCAAGACAGCCTCCAATTGTCATGCCACACACAAGTTCTTGGTTCATGGGCAACAGGCTCAGTGGGACACCTTCCCTAATTGGCTCGCTCCCCAGCTGTCTCAGGAAGTTATTTCCCCACATGTCAGGAGCCTCCTGGCCTGTTTCCTCTTTGCTGTGTTGTATTTTTAGCAGAAGCCTGGTAAGCTGAGACACTCCGAGATTCTCGAGGGGGTCTACAGCATTACTATTGACAGACTTTTCTACAATTCAGTGTTAGAAATTACTTGATGCTGATCTTATTTTTTTTTCCTAGCTTTGATTTCATCTAATTGATCTTCATTTCCTTTTTCAGTGCTTAATGGTAAACAGGTGCTGTGTAACCCAACAGGCAATCAGACCAGTTCACTTATTCTTTTGTTTTCTCCTAAATCATCTTTTCAAGCTCTTGTTAATTTCACATTGGGCTTCTGATTTTTTTTTACCTGCTTTAGGTGTCCTGTGCTGAAGAACACAGGATTCAATGTAGTCTCTTATACCGGGGTTCACCAGTGTCCCCTAAAGAGCCCAGGAATGCTGTGCATTCACAAACAGAACTGGGTGGCTCTGGTCTGGTCCAAAGAGTGCAAGTGTCTTCCTAAGCATGGGAGTTGTGGGGGGCAGGAAGTTGCTAGTTCTTTTTCTCTTTTTTTTAATGACTGATTAATTGCAAACTTATTTAAAATTTGTTCTCTACTACTGCCCTAGGATTAGTTTTAAGCAAATCCATACTTTCTTTTTGTTTCAAATTTAGCTTCTAAATAGGCATACTGATATATTCTACAAACTATATTTTTTCAAGATGCATACAGTATATTATTTTTTCAGCTACAACTGCTGCCCTCGTTTCCAGTATCACCTGCAAATGTGATTAATGTGATTTTTGCATTCTTTCCATGTCCTTCAAGTGACATTATAAAGCTGTTTCTGCAGGGAGAGAGCCAGTGAATACATTCTTGCAGCTTGATTTCTTACTGTTTTACAGGGTTTTTTTCCATGTATGGTTCTTAGGACAGCCTTCAGTTTTGGACTTTCATTGGCTTGAAATAGCCTTTCAGAAAAGGCTTTGTGATGCATTAGTGAGGGGGAGGGCAATTATATTCTCTTTGCTTCATTTCCAGCTAGTTTTGTCATTCCCTTCACCAGGTCCTGCCTACTGTGTTCAGATGAACTGCCTCTCTGGTCTTCAAAGCTTATCCACAGCTTAGTCCCTACATCTCTGATCGGTGCAGATCTTGGTATGTACATCTGTGATCCAGTGTAAGGCAAAATAAAAAGAGGGAGAACAGAAATAGCTGTCTAAGATACAACAGTTCTTAGTTCTGTCATATCAATGAGGGTAGTGACCTTGTGAAGGTTGCCTCTTTTTTTATTTGGGACTGGGTGATGTGGATTGGTAATTATTTGATACTAAATGAGCCAGTAAGGTACCTTTCTTTCAGTGAGACTTTGTAAGCTCTATTAATCCTTCTTTTAGAGACAGAAATTTCTAATTCTTCTAGGCCATATGTTAAGCTTGCAACCTCATTTGTTATCACTCAGAACAGGTCTACTTAGTATTCTTTTACTACATGGTAAATATGTGAAACCTGCTATTGTTGGAAAGGTGAGATGGCATTATATGCCAACAGTGATTCACTTGATTTAAATCAGAGATCTCTAACTGCTGTGTTGCATGAGGAAACTTGCCCTTGCAGTCGTGGATTCATGAAGTATAAAGAATTTTCCTCTGTGTGTGAATTTACCAGGAGGGAATTTATTTTGTTTTGTGGGCACTGAAGCTGCTGACTTAAACATTTCTGAGAATTTTATAATTTGATTAAGCTTAGGCCGTAATTAAAGAAATTTGCCATTTTTTTCCCCAGCTATTTCACTAACGTTTGTGAGATGTGTTTCCCCAATCTGTTACTGAATTGCTTTCTTACACAAATATAACTCCCAGGTGTGCTGCTACACTGGTGCTTTTAATTGCATTTTATTTACTGTGCTCCAGAATTATCATTTTGCTTTCATCAACACTTATGGGTAATTTAATACGTGCAAACATAAGATCAGAGCACTAACCGTGGTGCGTGTTCCATGCCTTCAGTTCTATGGTGGTTAAAACCTTTAGGTTAAACATATGTTCATATACTTTGAGGGTACTTTCTAGAGGAAAAGGAGGTCTTTCCGTTATTTTGGTAGGTTTGCAAGCTATTTCATTTCTCAAGATCAAGCAGTGAGATCTCCATATCTGTTCAGTAAAAAAACTAAGACAATGGTATTTAGTATTAGTGGAGTGTAAAGATCATATGAAGTGATTTAGGGAGCAATTATGGAAAAGAATCCTTCCCCTTTACTAAATGGTCTGAAAATGTGCTTGTACTGAATGCGATACATAGAGTTCACCAGCTGTGAGTGGTCCCCTTGGAACCAATGATGCCACTTAAGATAGAAAACACTAGAAAGCAGAAAATGATGCAAAATTGGCTAGCTGACACACTGATAAAAGTAAGATGGGATGCCCCAAAGATCACTGATCTTACACCAGTGCTAAAATGTTTGGTATTATAAGTGACTCTAATCTGTCCTCCTACCTAACATTTACTTGTGAATGAAAGCGAGTTAAAATCTACTGCATGTAAGTGGTTCCTACTTCCCAGCTATTTGTCACATGCTTGGTTCAGTTCTAAAGCAGTGGCTACTTAAAGGAGATGTTGGATTTCACTGCTGAGACTAATCCAGGTGTTTGAAAATCGGCAGTTTGGGATATGTGCACACCAATGGATACTTGAGAGTCTGCAGGCATATTGAAAGCTACATGTTTTTGGATGTGCTGGAAAATAATTTAGTGAATGACAGGTCCAGAGCAATGGCGCTGTGTATGAGCAGTCATCTGGGAAAAAGAAAGCCTGGTTACAGGAATTATAAATGAGAATAGCTGTTTGACTTGAGAACAAAATGAGTTGAAATGACAGCCCAGAAATACGTGGTCAGAAATAAAGGGATCTAGGTTGGACTTACTAATAGTTTTGTCTTCAGCAAACACCTTCAAGCTCATACTCCCAAAGGAGAGAAAAGACCAAAAAAAAGTAAAATCTAAACTAGGAGAGCCACTGATCCTTTCTGGAAGGCAAGCAGAATGCTATAGCCGTCTGGGAATGGGAGAAGATAAAAACAGGCACTGGGGAGGTTTAGTATTATGGCTGCCAAAAGCAAAACAGAACTAGCTGCTCTGTTGGTACAGCAGAGGAGATTTCTGTTGCACACAGAGAAAATGAACCTAACAAAGACACAGGCCTGTAGATAAGAGGGAAGGCTGCCAGGACAATGAAAGGAGGTAGCTATTTGGCTGCAATACAGATTTTCTTTTGACTGTCACTGCAAAACATACCCTGGCTGACGTGGAACATAAGTCCTTTCTGTGAAGACATTAACATGACATTTGCTGGAAAACTTGGAGGGTTGAATGGTATCCACACCTACCAGCTGTGTTGCAAAGGGAGCAATGCCATTTCTTTTACCTAAGGCTACTCAGTGCCCGGTTTGCCATTAAGAGGGGAAATAGTTTGTCTTTGCCTGGTACTGAACAAGGTTTCACAGGCTTTGGACTAATTGAACATTATTTGAAACCATGCGTTTATCTGCTGGTGTTCCATGTGCCTGCTCCTCTTATGTTCATCAAAGTCCTTCTTGGAGACTTCTTGCCAGTGGTCTTGGCTTGTGCTTTCCTTTTTGGGGTTGGTTGCTCTATCAGATTGGAGCATTTGAATGCTTGTTGTGAAGTTTTCCAAATTCTGCAGTTCAGCTATGAGAGTATGCGAACTCCTGCACAGTGAATTTTAACACAATTTCATTGGATTAGCAGTATAAGTACAAAGCAGTAGATAATTTTCTGGATTTAATGGAGTACTAATTTGCTGTTCATCAAATTCCCAGGGTCCTCTTGTGGTTCTCGCTGCTGATTTATCCTTTGGTCCTGAGCCTGTAGTCATATTCCTATATAGGACATCCTACTCAGCTTGGATTTATTGGAAAGGAGCAGGCAGTCCTTGTGGCCATTGAATGAGAGATGTATTTGTGTTCCTGTTACATTCTTCATGCATTTCAAAACAGCTTTTTTCTTTTCATTTTTTTTTCTAAAGAAGTTGGTGGGGAGAGAAAAGGCGAAGTGCAAAAGCTGTACTGTGTAAAAAAAAAAACCACACAGAAAAACCCCAAAAAACCCACCATGGGGGGCATTTCAGTCTCTCCACTAATCTCCACTCAGTAGTGCAGAGCATGTAGCTCTGTTAATGGCATGACTCTGATTGCTAAGTACTGCAAAAGATCTGCTCCATTCTTATCTATTGAGGGCTTGGATTTATTGGGAAGCTGATTGCTTAGCTTCTGCAGCACAAGATACAGCTAATGTTGCTCTGAAGTGAAGATGTTTAGTTCTCTGGAACTAGGCAATATTCATATTGGTGCAGACCTGCCTCCTCAGCACAAGCCAGCATCAACTCTTCATTGCAGCCTAAGCTTGACATGGAAAGATGGTAGTGTCTTTGAAGGGTAAGATCACAACAGTACCACCAAAACCAGAGCTTTGTAGTTGCGAGGACAAACTAGAAAACTTTTGAATATTTGAAGTGTTGGAACATCATTAGAGCTCACTTTTTTTTAGGACTTCACTCACCTTTCCAGCCTCATGAATGGGAAGTTTTAGGAACTATGTCAGTTGGAAGAGTTTAAATTATTTTTGTAATGGGTTTTTACTGATGCAGTTAAAACCTACATATAGCTGCAGTGAAAACAATAACAAACATGCATTAGAGTGTAATATCTCATGTCACTTGCTCTATCAACTTGTGTTGTTGTAGGAGTATTTACATCCATCTGAGTTTCCCTTCTTGGAATGCAGGAGAAGAGGAAAGCAGAAATATTGCTTTAACTCTGAAGGGTTAAAGTCAACCCTTCCTCCTTATTCCTCAAACTATCTCATTTTCCTAAAAGCAATATGGCAAGTGTTGAATTAGAAACTCATTAATGTATCAGCCACATTAAAAAACAAACCCAAACAGCCAGGCAATTGATTATTCTTTGGGGCATCTACCAGCAAGTCAGGCAGCTCCCATAACTCATCCTGCTGACAGGTCTCATTGACTTTATTTAGTAAATATAAACCAATTTCACCCAAGCACTTTGCCAAAGAACCTAGCAGTCTAAACTGCTAATAATGTCTGTCTGGATTTAAATATAGGTGTAAAGCCAGAAAAGCTGTACAAATGGTACAAAAGCTTTGATGGCAAAACCAGTATAAAGCTTTTGAGTAATTACTTCTGTGCTAGGCCTTTGTCGTATTCAAGATGTTGAGCACACATGCTCGCAGCTACACACATACTCACAACCTTGTCCAGTACAATGATATGAATACAAAAGATGAGCATAAACTGAGCTCCCACATGAGTGCAGAGCAGGTGAAGCTCATAACAGCCCAAATTGCCTGTGCTGCTTTCCTTTATGAAGAGCACAAAGGCAATTTGTTCATTTGGGCTGCTGGTGGACACCAGCAGAGGGAAAGGGTAACAACATAATCTGTTAGGGTGTTGGTTTGGCAGACGGTGGGTTGTGTTTTCATCTGGAGGCTGCCAAGTCCTGACTGAGTCCAGATTTCAGACTTCGGTCTCCGCCATTGGCAGCAAACAAGGATTCCTGTGAAGGGATGTTTGCAAAGGGCCAAATGCTGTGCCAAGAGAATCTCTTATATTTCTGTCATTATACCTTCTCTGTGGTACGAGACATATATTGTATGACAAATACTGAAAGGAATATAGACACCTTTATAAATCATAGCTTAGTGTTTAAAATAATTGCTTCTCCTACTCTTCAGAAAAAATCCCCCAAACCTGGGAAGCTTCCTGAAGAAGTGTAGTTGCCAAACGACAGCAAGAATGTAGGTGACCCTGCTTGGCTGGAAATGAGTTGCTTTCTTGGACTAGAAGGACGAGCAAGGGAAGAAAGTGAGGCAATTCTATAGAGTTGTACCTCCCTTTGAAAAGGTGATGTAGATGTTGTATCACCCTGATAACTTGCTCTAGGAGTTGGATCTATTCTTGATGGCTGATATTTGTGCACTGGCTATAGTCTGCGGTGTCCCTTGTGCCTGTGAAGAGACCCAGCATCGTGCAATGGAAGTCTTGGCTTTAATAGCATTCCAGCAAACTGGAATTTTCATGGAGGTTGTCTGTCTCCTATAAAGTCACGTCTTTTATAAAGTAGACCTTACATAGGATTAAGACCCTGTTTGAGAGTAGGCAGAGTAGCTGATGATATGGCTCAAAATTTTGCAAATATTGTGTTAATGTGATACTTAATACCATTTCTTACTGATTTGGGGGGTGTTTTTATTCTTGCCACAATAAACGACTGCTAAAACATCACCATAAAGATTTAATTTCAATGAGTAGAGTCTTGGTTGCTTTCCCCATCTCAATGGCTATATAAACTGGAATAAAGCAATCACCCTTTTAAGAAAATCTACCACCAAAAAAACCAAATAAAAAATGTAAAGTCATTATGAAGCAAGTGTGCACATCCCCCATCACCCCACCCCAGACCTTGGTGTTGATGAGTGTTAATTCTACTCACAAATCAGAGAAAACTGTTTGCCAGTTCGCCCAAAATAAAAGAAATACATGCCTGGCCTTTTAAGCAGTAGCGTTTAGCTCTGTCACTCACCCTAAAAATGATACACCTCATTCCAGACTGGTTGGGACAAAAGGCATTAAAACCTTCTTGCTTCGTTTATCTTGCTTTAATGACTTTGTACACTCAGTATGCAGTTGGGTTTTATATTGCTGGTCCAATTTGGATTTGTGGCAGTGGGGATGGGAACACAGACTGTGCCACAAGGATGAAAGCACTGGCTGGAGTTAAGTGGAAAGAAGTAGCAGCTATCATGCTTGCCTGGAATTTTAGTGGAAACCAGAGAGGGGACAGCTGTATTTCTGAATTCAGGAGAGCGTCCCAGCCACTGGGCTACAATAAGACTGGAATAATGAGCAGGGTGGATGATGCGAGTGGGCTTGCAACTTGCTGCTCATCTTGTTGAGACTGGGCTGTTAAATAGAGAGGCATTTTGATCAAAAGAGAAAAAGTGTTGCGAGTAAACAAGCAACAACAACAAAAAGTACACAGCCTGGATACTGTATAAAAATCTCTTCTTTGGTCCCTTGCCATAAGAATGAAGGTTTCATGGCCAGTATAGAAGTACTGTAAGGATGTATCTCTGTCCTCAGAACAAATGGTGGATTCTGTCACTTTAGAAAGCAGTGCTAGAGTTAATCCTTTGGAGATGTCTGCCTCCTATTTTTCAGGCAGTGAATGCTTGTTGATCCACTTCTGGCGCACTGTTTTAGCGGTCTGTAGGGTGGTAGAAAAATAGCTTTCTGTAACTTGCATTTCAGTATAGAGTTGAAAGGAAAGAGTCATTTTCTTTTTGTCAAGATAATGCTTTGAATATTATTTTACGGGGCCTGAGCAAAAAAATAGAAGTGACCAGGTAATTTTGGAACAGTGAAACACTGTCTTGAGAGAGATCAGTACAGGAATGTACTTGAGAAATGTCCCTTACAGCTGGGAGAAGCCTCAATGAAGTAGCAAGCAGATGGCTCAGCTCTGTCAACATCAGAAAGTCTCCTAAAGCACCAGATTATTGAGGCAATGAAGTTCTGACTAGCTAACTACATCTGAGGTGTTCATGGACATGACTCTCTTTCAGCCTTAGCCGTTCCACAAGACAAAAGAGCATTTTAATCCTTAAAAGAAAATTTTATAAAGGAAGTATGGCAAAAGGAGGACTGTAACATAGATTCATGTTTGCTAATAACAGTAGAAGACTGAATTTGGCAATGTAGGAGAGCTCTTCCACTTTTACAGTCTCACAGTAATTGCAAAATTGCTTTCTCAAAAAATTGATGGGTGTTATGCAGTGGCTATGCAAAACATGAATAATTAAAAAGAGTGAATAATTAAAGCCTGTCTGGGAACAGTTATGTAGGTAATTTAAATCTCAGGTAGGCACAAAAGAAAAGGAAATGTGAGCATATTGCCATTTAGGATTGCATATTAGATTTGCCTTGTTCACGTGAGTCCAAATCTAAACTATAAGTGCTGTGCTCTATGCCACCCAGTGCAGCAGATCTCCAAGCAATATCTACACGTGCACTGCTCTTGGACTTAATGGACTTTCTCTTCAAAGGTGACAGTGTTTTTAGAATGGGAAGAACAAGTATGCAAGTCCTAGGAGAATGACTCTGGCTTTCTCTTCATGTAAAGGTTGTTGCAAATTGGGAAGTTTAATTCACGTCCTGCGTGTTTTATGCCACCTGTTGTGTTCCCCAACTGATAAATAGGAAAGGTGAATTTGGTCCTGAAGAGAGGAGGTATACAGGTGAGCAGTATAAACCTCCCCAGGCATTTCCCTGGTGGAGGGTTTAGCCACACCTTTGGCTACTGTAAAATTTATCTATTTTGCAGTTCTAAGCTATTCACTACTTTAGTACAAAGAATTGACAAATATCGTATTCACTTGAGGGATCATAGGGATGACACCAGAAAAAAGAGTCTAGGTACAGGATTATCATTTCTGGGTTGATGGATGACCTAAAAATGTAGACTGCTAAATTTGGAAGGAATAAAGTCATGCTTGGCCAAAAAAAGAATGAATTGGGCCTGATCTGTTTTGACAATTCAAACATAATAGTACCAGGTTTTGCATTAAAAAGTCAATAACAGATTAAATTACTATAAAAGATCTGTATTTGTAAGTTTGAAAGTCATCAATTGGGAAAAAAAGAAAAGAGGGAGAGACAGTATGTCATTGCAAAGAAAAAGGCTTTCAGAAATATCCACTGTACATGAAGAACAGACTTTTTTTCAGAAACTCTAGTCCTGCATACATAGTCCTGGGGTTTTTTTGTGGGGGTTTTTTTGGTGGTGGTGGTGTTGCAAGGAGAGGATCCAAGAAGGTGGTACAATGTCTGTATGCCAGAGAGCAGCAAATGAACATTTAATTTCTTTTTTAGTAGGGCTGTTTGTTTGCTAGGGTAGAACGTGCATTTTATCTGTGCGGGCTTTTACCCTCCCTGTTGTGTGAACTCCATAAATATTATACATAGGAACATGCATGAGTGAGAGGGTGAGTGAAGAGAAGTAAGAATTGACTTGTATGATGAAGTTCGGGTATGAAAAACTACTTTTACTGTAAAATGGATTAAGATATTTGTTGGGGTTTATTCTTGTCTTTTTTTTTTTTTTTTATGAGTGATAGCAGTTATCCTTCCTTCTAACCCGAATAAAAACCATCAGTTCAGGGCAGTGTATCACCCCTTTCTGAACATAGCAGCACATCAGCTCTATTACATTTGTTAACTGCAGTGTTGTTTTGGGATGTGTTTCTGGGATACAGCTCAGTTATATTTGCCCTATAGGAGTAGTCTCAATGAGGTAGCATACTGCTTTTTTGCTCTCCTTTGTTTCAGCTACAGAGATCAAAAGGTTTACTGGAGTTTATGTTGCTATTCCCGTGCCTTCTTTTTCTTAGCGTCTTGCAAACAGGGAAGGAGCGTGGGAAGGGTCTTTGTGCCTTACAGAGAACTATGGTAGACTGAGGGAGAAGCTGAGTTAATGCTAGAATAACTAGAACACCAGGAAAAAAATGAGAATAATTTGTTTCCTATTCCCTGCTTTTTAATTTCTTGGTATTAAGCGGATGTCCCTCCAGGTAGACTTACCTTATCTCACAACTAGGAATTATAGATGGACTCTCATGCCTCTCCATCTTTCTGAAGCAGTGTCAGTATTTCTTGACTTTCTATTCTGGAATAGCAGGTCAGGAATGTAGAAGAATGGGATTTTGACTAGAAATTTGAATGAAGCTGAATGGAAAAGTTCTGAAGAAACAATATTTGTGTTTAGGTCTTTTGTTTTCTACTAGTTTATTTTCTTTATTAACTTCTACTACTTAAAAGAAGTTAGGGGTCAACCTTAGAATAGAAAGGGATGCAGTCTATATAAAACCTATATTCCTTCAGTATTTCTTCCATTTGTCTTATGGTGCCAACGGTTCAGGTAGTTTTGGTGGGTTTTTGTTGTTTTTTTTTTTTAGTGATTATTTCCCAGAATGACAACAGCTCCCTGGCCACACTTTTCCCTGTGGTGGGAGAAGGGCAGTGACAGGGTGCTTTACAGCCCCCTACCTTCTCCCTACACCCACCAGACATAGCAGTTCAAATACGTTCTCAAATTTGAGATGCTGTTTAGAGGAGTTTGGTGCTATACAGTTTCAATAAGAGACAGCTTGCTTTGACTTGGTAAGTTTTAGGTGTCTTTTTGAGAGTCTCCTCCAGACAGATCTTTCATTGTGGTATCAACCTGTGAGAACAGATTTGTGAGCCCACCCCTTCATCACTAATTAAAACGGAAGTAATTTAGCACAAAAAGGCCTTGCAGGATCAAGTCCAGAAGCTTTCGTGCACCTTTACACTCAAGTGGAGGTACTACCTACCTAAGCATAAAAAGTCCATAAAACATCCACTTCTATCCCTCACTTTGATGAACTGCAGTTCCCATGACTGCATTCAGTACACAGCAGAAATCAGATTTCTGGACAAGAGGGTCTGTGTTCCCACTGTGCTTGGTTATATGGCAGGAATTCATTTTCCATTAATTTTCACACAGATTATGCTTTCTTGAATATTAACAAGAAGGGGGTTAGAATCAAAACCTAATCCAGAATTTACAGCAAATAGAAATAACAGCTTTTTGTCTTTCTTAGTGTTATTGATCTTTTGAGTCAATACTATTCAAAAAAATAACTGTGTGGCAGAACGAATTTCGCATAACTTCAGGCACCTACAGCAGATGTAGCTCCACACCTGGTTTTCTCACCTCTTGCCACTATGTTAATGACAAGAGTTGGGCATTATGGAATGACTCACCTGAACCTCTTTGGGCAACTACGTAGTCTGTAATTTAGGGTGGCAGCAATGGTCACACAAATGCTGCCTTCTTCCCATGGGGAATTGTGACAGCCCAATTGGACATCCTCAGGCAGAAGCAGTCATTCAGAAAAATGCTTTTCCAGACGTGATTTCTCCTGTGCAATGTGATGCATACAGCTGTGCTGGCATCACCACAGCCCTGAAAGTCATTGCCTGGACAGGAGAGGGAACCAAATATGTATCCCTGCTGATGGATCTTTTACTTTACTGACAACAATTTTTTAGCCTTTGAATTTGGTGTTTTTCTCTGAGCAATGTCACAAATAGTGATTTAGGATCCTGCAATTTATTGCAAATTGATTTTGCACAATTTTGAGTTAGTGGGAATTTAAGATTTAACAGCATTGTTATGGTGAGTCACAGAATTGGGTTACATAATATTAAATGACAGTTATCAGCTGATTAAAAAAATCAGTTTTTTGTATTCAAACTGTTGTGACTTAAAGATTTGAAAATACCAAGGTTCATATGAGACTTAAAACAGAGTTTTCTAAATCAAATCATATACACGTAAGCCTATGCAAAGACAAAAATACAGATATAGAGGTTAACTTATGATGGTTTTTCTCTCTGAAAAATGTAATGAATTAATCAGTTCTTCCTTCACTGGCATTTGCCACCAGATTAACTTTGAATCCTCACAAAATCTACCTTAAAAGATGTCCCAGCTTGGGGAGATACCCGCTCAGATCCTGCTGGGATCCCAGATTGCTCAAAGGGACTCATGCAGGATCACTATTTATAGGATTGTGAAGTGAATGTCTATGGTCAGTGGTTTTTTCCCTTTGGGCCATAATTCTTGTCAGGTAATTCTGGTACCTTCCTGGTATTTTCCAGATGGGCTACAATTCAGGCAGCACAAATTTCAGGTACAGATAGGGAGCTCCTGATTGTTCCAACTCACCTCACTTTATCTGGTAACCAAAACAAGAGCATAATGTTGGGATTGTGAAGGAGCCTGGGGGTGGGGGTGATTTCACCATCACAAGTGGTTGAAGATAAATAGATACTAGCAAAAGGCTAAAAATGTGGGGTTTTTACATGCTATCGTTTCTATAACAGGAATAAGACTGGGTAATATTTGCTAATTATGTTTTGTTTAAACAAACCCCAAACAACCCCAAAAAGTCCTTGAAGGGCAATAGATTTTTTAAAAACATTTCATTCAGGCATGTTGCATACAATTCCTCAGGGAATGTGTTTTATTTTCCAAAAGTCCTGAAATTCAAGGAAAGACTTTTTTCCTCAAATAATGATTTCATTTTCTTTTTTTCCCAACCAGACTTCAAAATATTTCCCTCAGAAGGACAAACAACTTTCCAGTTGTAAGAGTCCTGTCCAAGACCCATTATGTCAGGTTAAGTTAGTGTATAATTTTTCCCAATGTGAGCGCCATAGTATGCTGCTCACACTCTTCCTTACTCAATTCCTTCTATGTGCAACTGGGTATTTTGGTCATGATTAATAACCCTTCATTGTTTCAATGTAATTTTTAAGCCAACATCAAGTGTGAAAAAAGCACTGCATAAATTCCAAACCCACCTGACTAGCTCAGGCCTTAGGGTCCTGCCTCACAAGACAAAAGCATTACCAGTCCAGAGACCTCCATGTTGCAGCAGTGCTGTGCTGCTGCACAAGTGCTCCAAGTGCAGCAGCTGCAGAGATGTCTTGGTTGAGGCTTTTGTTCCTAAATGCTCTTATTAGATGAGAATCTAGGTACTTTTGTAGTTTAGAATATATGAAAGATGGGATAGACACCCTGACTTTTCTCATTGAGCAAAAATTGTGCAACAGCAGCATTGGCCAGGTACCCACTGCAGAGTGTCTTCAGATATGCTGAACTGCACAGACTCAGGGTGCTTTGCTGAAGCATTTATAGACTCTTCAAGCCCTTGCCTTCAGATTTCAGTCCCTTGAAGCTCTCTGGGACTGAAAGTTAAGTCCTGTATTCAGCAGAGCAGGAGCTCCTTTGCAGCTCTGCTCAGGTAGGGGTTTGCAGGCAAGAGAGGGTGTATTTATTCCATAGCAAATTGAAGCTGATGTTGCAACTGGTTTGAAGTGACAGAGGTGTGTGTTTTTGCTCTGTGCCAACTATGGTGTTTCATGTATCATGGATGATACTGTGTATCAGCAAAGCCTGAACTCTTAATTTAATGTGCTTTTTCAATAGGACATCATTAAGTTAATTCAACCAGAGAAAAATTACATTTTCAGTAGTTCTGTGAAAAGTGGAATAGGTTGAAAAATCAGCTCTAAAATCTGCACCTCAGGACAGTTACAACAGGTTAGGTGCGTTCTGTGGGCTGGCAGAGGTGCAGGTTCAGGTTGTCTTAGGAAAAAGAGAGGAGTTGAACTGACATCTTTGCTATTCTAAACCACTGTGCAAAAGGGCTGAGATCAAAAATGGCATTACAAGTTGTGTTTATGGGGAGAGAGGGGTGAATTCGAATCTCAGCTTTGACACTAAAAGCAAGAAACCCCTTGCAGCCAAGGTGCTGGGTGACCCCTGGAGAGAGGTAAATCCTTTTAAAAGCTTTGACCAAGTGAGGATTCCCTTACAGAGACGGTGTGTAAGTGTGCACACACACACAAAAATCAAAGATCATCATTGTTTTAGGAGCTTCTACACTAAAATAAACTAGTAATAAAAATGTGAATCCTTTAAAATGAACATTCAAGTCTATCAGTAGAACTTGGGCTTCAAACAGACTGAACAAGACAAAGAGAAAATGTACTTTGGCATCAAGGTTACTTTCATTCGGGAAGTTTGCTAGGTCACTGGGGAAATAATTACAGGCAGTGGAAAGGAAAAAACAAAGAAGGGAGTGCTTGCAAGCCCAGATGGGCAGGCAACAAATGGCAGTGTAGGGGCAAATAGCAGCAAGGTGTTTGCCAATAACGTAATGCAAAGCTTGTATCATGCTGAACAAAGGTTGGGATTATTGGCATTTGAAACACATTCATCACCAGTATCCATTTGGGGAAAGACTCCATCAATAGTACTTGCCCTTGCTTGATTTCCAGTCTTTGGTGACTTGAGCTTGGCTGCTGAGCTCCACAGTGACTACTTTCTCTCCTGGCTGAATTTAGCCTATGTGCAGCTCAGTTATGAGATTCTGTGCAGCCTCTCCAACTTTATGAGGATCCTGCCTCGATTTGGAAAAAAAGGTCTCTTTGGGACATGCTATATTATCACAACTGCACAGTTGAACATTTCTATTGTTCCTCTGAATGCAGCAGTGTTCATCAAAATGTAGCCGCTTTTTTATTGCTTAGATTTGAACACACATTTTCTTACTGTCTTTTCGTTTATTGAAAGATGGCTCTGTAGGAAAAAGTTCATACTCTTTTTTTTCTTTTCTTTTTTTTGTCAAGATATACAGACCTGAAGGAATTAATTTCTTCTGTCATATGGGAAAGCTGTCTGCTGCCTTATATCTCTGCTGTGCAGTGGAATTCACCCACAATTTCTAGCCCAGAGGGTAAGTGAAGTTGAAAGGCTAGACCTGTTCATTATGTATTTTGCCATTGTGCTTTGTAAAAAATAAGTTGAAGTCTTGAAAGCAGATGGGAGTCACAAGCTCGTTGATTTAGTGTTAATGGGATTTGTGTATCTAAGTTGCCCAGGCTATTTTAAAACTACTTGCAAATGTGTTTTGTATTATTGCAGGTCTGGGAGGGAGACTCTGAGGGCAATGCTCATTGCCTTCCCTGGGCACCCAGCACAGTGCTGAAACAGCACCTGCTGCTTTCCAGTTTTTAACAGAAACTGTGGAGTTTGCAGGTCCTCACCTGTGAGGCATCAGTGTTACCACCGCTGTAGTCACAAAGTCCTGCCCAACACCAAATGCGTTCAGGTGTCACACGTCCGACTGCTACGCGCGAGATGGGAGACGTGGGGACAGGCTTCCTGTGTGCAGGGGGGAAGTGCTCGTGAATGGGTCTGTGCAGCTTCTGCCTGTGCACGTTGAGTCCTGTTGAAATCCTGCAGCAGGTCCTGGGATACCTCCCCTTTACCACCCCGGGTGCCGACTGGATTGGGCCTGTGCTGAGCAATCCTGACCAGCTATGTCGGTGTTCACCTCCTACGTACCCCTGTCCACCCATTATAATATCAAGCAATCTAATGACAGCAATTGTGTGGTTCTCTGCATCCCTCAAACATCTGCTGAGCATTTCTAGCACAGCATGGAAGAGCATTATCTTGGTTTACAACTTATCTTGTTCTAACAGCATCAGAAATACCAGCCATCAGTATGCACCCTCTTGAGAGCAAGCCAATCGCAGGTCTGTCACCTGGCTACAATTATATTCAGAGGCTTGTACTTGTCCCATGTCAGTTTATCATGACTGCAAATCTGCGCAGTTTTAAAATTATTTATTGCCATGCAATGAACCAGATGACCTAATAAGTCCGGGTTTTATGACTCATATGAAGAACAGCAACCAGTGTTTGTCAGGAAAGAAACATCTGAGGCTTTGAACAAATTTGCATTAAAATATGTTTTTCATATTATGACATTTATTTCATGAAACATTAACTCCATTTTCTGCAGACTATTTTAATATTTAGAGTTAAAGGTTTTTTCTCTCACTTTCGCATTACTAGATAACTATAATAACGTAGAATATATCATAAAGTTTACAGAGAGCTTTAAGTCTGAAATAATGTTACACCTCAAAAAATAGAAATGGAAAAAAGTGCAAAGAGAAAACCGTCAATGAAAATTGGTAGAAACTGGATACATATGTAAATTACAAAAACTAATCTACTGAGATTCATAGGGCAAATAACTCTAGCTACTCTTACTTGGCACCAAATAGAAACATTTCATTGAAAGTGCTGCTGCTAGAGAAATGAACTGATGAACATAAATTGAACATAAATGGCTGCAGGCAAACTGGAGTACCAAACAGAAAAGAATAGGGGGAAAAAATGGTGTTTGTATACACGTGTGTGGCTGTGCACACAGTGTTATATACAAGCAAACGTTTGCTAGTCTTGGAAATGGCTTTTATTGCCCACGTTTCCGAGCCTAGCAACGTTCCCAGTTGTAAAACCCTCAGCTGCCCTCTCTGGTGATGAAGCCAGTGCTGGGCAGAAAAGACTCTCCAGAACAGGGTCCTAATGCTGGCCAGGAGGGGATATCAACTGCAGTCAGAGATAAAAGCAATGGAAGGATGAAATTGGGCTCTGAATTTCATTCCCTGGTGAATTAATTTAGTATATTAAGTTGGTATATACATTCTTTTGTAATGTCTTGGGCCAAAATCTGATATCATTTTTATTACTTTAAATCTGGAGTGACTCCATTTTTTGTAATAGTAAAGGTGAAAACTGAGGTTTTACCTTATCCTTCCTCCCCTCCCATTTTTGCTCAGAGTCCCAGCTGTATCGCTAAGTACTTCTTTGAATGAAATCCTTTCCCTAAGGACACCCATTAGTAAACACTAAAAATACACATAAAAATATGTATATACATATGCATATATAAACAGCCTTCCTCCTCCCACGTACACGGATGACATAAATCGCTCTCTGCAGTTTCCTAGAAACCATACTACAGATGTGGTATTTAAGAGTGAATCTGGCTAACGTTTATTAGACTTGAACTGTATTGTGGGTAATTGTCCAGTAATAACCTTTGGTAAATTATATGAAACCTTTACTTTACTTAACAGGGAACTCAGGCTCCCCAAACTCTAATATTGTCATCATTCAAGATAATGAGCAACACAAACCATTCTATTACCAATCTAAAAGCAATAAATGTCAAAGTAAAGAACTATGCAATATTCTGGCCTGGAAGAACAAAGGACAAAAGTAATGATAATGCCTTTTTATATTTGCAGTCTATTACATCATGCATAACAAATGACCCTGTAATTGTAGACAGTGTTATTTTAACAGGTTGTAAAGAGAAGATGGTGGGGGTGGGAAGGGAACGTTGTGAACACTGCCCTGACAAATGCCGTAGGGGTGGTAAATCAAAATACCTGAATTTTATTTGAATTTCATCCTGGTGAGTGTGCTGAATTATTCTGAAGAGCTTTTGTTTATCACCATAATCACCTAGAGCTCCGCAGTGTGATGCCAAGATGCTGCTTTGCCACACTGATGGTTTTAGTAATAACTTGGTGATCGCCTTGGTTCTCCTCTGACACAAGTATAAGCAAGGACAAAAATACATTTTAAAACAAAGGTTATTGATTTATGGAGATTCCTAATTTGGTTGTTTATAGACCACTTGGAGGTCACAAAGTATTTGGGCATTAGTTCATTATGAGCCCAAGGGTTACAGCATGTAACAGGCCCTCTGTCGACTGTGCATACAGTGGTATAGATTCAGCTACTCACAGATTTGTAGGGTGACTCCACTTTGAACTGTCTTTGTTTATTTTTTTCTAATAAACAAAAGCAAAAGCTAGTCACCTATTTCACCATCATTTAGAGGAATTTTGTTGAAGTTAGGGGTGAAGAAAATTTCCTGAAACTCAGGAAACCAATGCCTCAGCTATTCCTTTCTATAAGTATGATAATTCTTACTTTCTTGCACCTTACACTCATTGCCTATTTTGAGAAAAAAATATGCTGAACAAGGGCTATCCCTTAGTTTACATGTGCTTCATGTCAACATGAGGTCTGCAAGGCATGGCATTTACTTAAACAAATACTTAAAGGGTGCTGTCTTCTGTGTGGTTGAAAATATTAATTCTTGCATCTCTGATGGGCTGAACCCATTGCTGAAATTATATTGACTTATCACTCATGTGATTCTTTATGCCTCCCCTAATGTGGCCATTGTATACCCTTCCTCATCCAACACAAAAGATTCAGTTGGATTGAGGACCCTGTAGGGTCAAGCCCCGTGTGGTTTCATTAGGTGAAATTCTATTTTTGACTTGCTTTGGTGCTTTGTTATCAGCTGGCACATAGAGCAAAAATGACAAATATTGTATTAAACTGCACTAACCTTACCTGTATTATCTTTATTAAGCTGATTTAATAAGTTGCCTTTGGTGTACATTTGCTGTTCATAAGGTCGTGTTATTTCGCTCCCTCCAAAAATGCACCCACAGGAGTATTTATCAAAGAGAAAACAGGCCCTCAGAATGAATCTGTGAAATTTGGGCTTGTACTTGTACCACTGCCTAACAGAAGTGACAGAAAAAAATAGCAAGTCATTATTTTACATACATCTTTCCTTCTCAGGGAAAACAAATGATTAAACTTCTCAATATTTGCATTTTCCCCATCAGCATACATCCTAAACCTGTCAAGTGGATGGCAGGGGGTGGCAGTGCCTGTCGCATCTCTGCTTTTGAAAAAGATCAGAACCCAAGTTTCCTGATGGCACAGCCATACTGCAGTTTCCATAGCAGATCTCAGAAAAGATGTTCCCCATGCAAGCTATTTATTCAATTATTTTCAGGTAAGTTCCAGAATAATGAATACAGCTTGTGTTGTGTTTTATTTTTGCTCCTTCTTCCTCATATCTAAATGTGTGTTACACGTTTATCTATATGCTCATCTGTTTCTGTTTGTCTGTAATTTTATATGGTAGCATCTGTGAGTGGTAGCTTTGTATAATAACATGTATATAAGTGAAATCAACAGTTGGGTTTAAGGATTGCGTTCAACAAGAGAGGAGTCTTGGATGTTACTTACTAGTTACTGTGGATTGACTGCTACATAGCTGAGATGTGAAGAGGGATTTAGTTAAACGCTTTGTTTAGGTGTCAAGACTATTGTCCTCTTTTCTCAGGCTACTACAGAAAATAAATCTAGTTCCTTTCAGTCTGGGGCAAAATATAATTGTATATAGAACAGAATTTGTCTTTTGGCTCACTGACTCCCCATCCCAAATGACATTTGGTTGCTCATCAGAATTTGTCAGGCTCAGAAATAGTTTCGGGAAGAACATATGTGGATACATCCTCAGGCAAAAGTGTAAATGTTAATACTGGCATCAAGTTGGGAACAAGATAAATGACGGTGTCCAAGGTAGGCGGAGAAAATGTTTATACGTATCGAGTTTTAATTTCCAGTATACTGTTGAAACTGAGTGGGAAGCCCCAAGTATGTTCCAAGTATCAGTTTGAAGGCAGTAGTTTAAGACTTCAAATGGTGCATCTGAGGTACAGGAAGTTTCAAAAAGTGGAAATCCCAAAAGTCTTTCTATGGGGAAAAAAAACCCCAAAACAAACAAAAAATGCAAGTGTAGGCTATTGCTAATCCAGCTTTCAGCCTGTTTGACACTGCACAAATGAAATTTGGCACCTCAGTAATAAAACTATAATGTAAGACTTTGCAGAAATTAATTTAGAAATGTGGTTTACCCTTCTTGAACTACCTCTGCAAAGCTTAAGGGTTAGAGATTACTTCCAAGCCACCAAACAAATTAATAGTAACATTATTACTGCCCAGGCGAATTTTCCTTTTTTTCAGTCCTGTTCTGCGTAACAATGCTTACTCTCAGTCTTATTGTGCCGCTCTTCATTATGACTAGGGAAGTCATCAAATCTGAAATAGAATATCCATTTCCCCAGTTATGTTGTCAATAGCCTGATAAATCCATCTGTCCCTTATCTTGTCAGTCTCCCACTATCCCGTGCCGGTTTGGGTCAATGGTCCTGGCCATGTCCTCTCCCAGCTTCTCATGCTCCCCCCACCTTCTCACTGGCAGGGCAGTACGAGAAGCTGAAAAGTCCTTGACTTGGTGCAAACATTGCCTAGCAACCACCAAAACATCAGTGTGTTATCAGCATTATTCTCAATCTAAATCCGAATCACAGAACTAAAAGAAGAAAATAATCTCAGCCAAAACTTAGTACTTACCTTCTCACAATGTAGTGTGTATCTCATCACCAGAGAAAGTATTTCTCTTAAGCATGTTTCTGCAATTTACTCAGTTTTGAAAATCAATATGTAAGCATCTCTTACACATGTTTGTTTCATATATTAGAATACAGCTTTTACTTACTAAGAAAATTACTTTTGTCATGCTGAAAAGTACCACAGCTTTTTTTTTTTTTACTGTGAGGCAAAAAGAGGGTTAGGTTAAGTCTTTTGAATAACAGGATACTCCTGTATATGGATATGCTATAGTTGCCAAGCAAACTTCCTAAGCTTACTTTTTCACTACCTGTGTTTTCTATAAAGATTAAAAACCCTCAGCAGAGTCAGCAGCTATATAATAAATTGTTGCATCTAATGCGTAATTATGATGAATGGAACTTGAAGATGACAAATTCCACTTAATTGACTATATCTCTCTCTAAACATTTCTAGTTATCATCTAACACTAATAAGAAGATGGTGTCGGGGGAAAAAAAGATCTTTCCTTCCACCATCAACAGTACTAAGCAATAGAACCAGTCTTTTACTTAGCATTTACTCTTCTTTTCTTTTTCTATAGGGTAACATTCATAAAGTTGGGGTTTTTTTGGTTTAGGTCAGAGGGTTTTTTTAGGTGTTTTCCTAAAAAAGTTATTGTTAGAATTCAATTCTGAATTGTTTACAAGAGAATAAAGCAAACTCAAAAAAATTGTGATGGAAGTAGTATAAACAGACAATATTGTACGCTGTATTGGATAATGGTTAAGTGAAGATGGAACTGCAGGAAAATAGCTGCTACTGGAGTGGTGCACACCACCAAGAGCAGGTTTCCATCTCTGCCTATAGCACATCCTAGTGAACCTTAGGAAAAGTATGAGAAACATTGGCGAGGGCAATTATACAGTTATCTGACCACATTTTTTTTTTACTTTTTTTTTTTTTGGGGGGGGGGGTTGGGTTGGGTTTTTTTGGGGGGGTGGGGGGCGTTGGGTCTTTTTTGTTTTGTTTGAGGTTTTTTGGTACAGCTAGTCAGGAAACCAAGTCTTAAGTACAGGGAGATTGTTGTATTTTAAAAATAAGATGTTCTGGCCTAGAATTCTCATTTATTTACTTCATCTTCCAAAATACCCAGTAAATGAAATTTCAGGATTGAAAACAGTTGAACCATTTTGATATGAAGAAGTTTTACAATTATAGCAAAGCAATATGCTTGTGTGATGTTTTGTACCACATGCACCGGTAAGAGCCACGGAAATACATGAAAGGTTAATATTTCATTCTATATTGAAATAAACATGCTGCCACACAATGCTTGCTTTTCAAATAAATGTGGGGTTTTGGATTAAAGATAGCCTATTTGATCTGTTTTTCAAGTATGTGTCCCAAGCACAGGACCAAAGTAGGAGATGCAGACCTACTAGACTTGATTATTTTTATTGACAATAGCCAGCAAATTCTTATCTAATCCCCTTCTGTTATAGAAAAGGTAAAATACTACACACTCTGTTTACCTAAAGGTTTTTAACTATTTAATCATTAGTCTAATAATTAAATTTAAGGGACTTAATGGTAAGTGCTAGTAAATTGTATGTGCTAACAAGAACTGGTGCAAAGAAGAATCAGAAATGTATTTCACACCTGTTTTCCACACCTGAAAACACTGTTCTTCCCTACACAAACTCAAAAGTAAGGTTTATGACATCACACTCAGCAGGAGTTCTGCAGTTCCAAGCTTCCCTGTGGGTTTGACTCCAGAAAAACTGGGGCAAAGTTAGGGATTCAACACAATTAAACAAAAGTTTGCTTGTGTCAGGTAACCCAAATGATCCTAAATGCAGAGCAAATGCTTTCATATGTATTGAGTGTATTAGATTTTTTTGGTTTTGTTTCTCATCTAGGAGGAATCCCACTGTAGTACTTAAACCACACAAAGCAGCCCTCTTTTAGCATCAGTCAAGGTGGTAGCTTAGACGAAGATCTTTCATGGCGTTATTTCTCTGAGACCAGTCTGTAATGTAATTGCAAAGACTTATTACAAATTGAAGTAAGCTGGCATGGTTGAGAAGTCACGTCCATCTAAACTAGTCTAGAGGCAGCCTGGCTAGCACACACATACCAAATCTAGCATCTGTGAGCCCAGCATGTGCTATGATATGATCAGTGCTGCTCTGTAAGCAATACTAGTTGAAAAGGCTTTAAGAAATCCTAGGCAAGCTGCCCGAAGACCTGTTCTGCCTATCTTGTTCTTGTGCAACTGGCAGCATATTTTACACATTAGTGGAGGATTCCCAAGGTCATTAATGCATCTTGGAGACAGAGAACTGTTGTTAATGGGGAATTGCATGGAATGATACAGTGCAGGGTCTCGTGGGACTTCCACACTTTCAAATATTCCCATCACATATACTTTGGAAGGAAGTGCTAATTAAAAGTATAAAAGAGCATATGTGGTATTTGTGAAGCTGTTATCCAAAGTTGTATTGGTGCATCTGTTATGCACTGCAATTAGTCATAGTTTAATGAGAAAATAAAATATCTGAGGTCTGTACTTCTAAACCTACAATCCCCTCCCTGCACTCCTTCCTCTCCGTAAAAAGCAGTCACAGCACACCTTTTAATGCAGTAGTGTAAAAGGTATTTATCATTTCAGCAGGTGTGTAACCTGCTTGAAGACTTCACTGTTGCAGCTTTGCTTTGATCCAGATACATCATCAAACTGCTTTTCAAGCTTTTGAAACTGGTAACTGCAATAGAGTATTTCCCGTAGAACAGAGGGGAAGAGGGGATCAGATGTATGTTTGTATGGCCCACATTAATATATGTCTTCATATGACATATTTCCATAGTTGCCTATTCTACTGGGATTTTTTTTCTTCCATAATATTGAAGAAAAAATATGAAAGGGGCATCTTGTGAATGCAATGTCACGATAATTGATCCTGCTGTGATAAAGAGATAATTCACTGAAATTTTTCTAGATTTAACAAAAAAAATATTTCTCCTTTATAACAGCCTTATTTTTCCTAATATGCTGTGTATGCCCCAGAGGTTAACATGTCTGTTTTGTTAAAAATGATCTTATAGCTGTTATGACTCTGACTTCACACTGTAATGAGTGCTGTAGGTTTTGATGTGCCATTCATGTCTCTCTCCTCCAGTATATGTAGGATTTAAGTAGGTTAATAAACATGTGAAGTTAATTACAATAGATACAATTGCAAATTTTATTGTGAGCCTTCATCCAAATTAAGATTTCGTCTGTAACATTTCATACTGCTGCTATCTGCAGTTTGGAGCCATGATTAGACTAGATCAACAAAGGACTTTTAGCCATTAACAGAATGCAGGAGTTCTCTTTCATGTTACCAAAAAATATTTTGAGAAGTTACTAAAAAAAAAGTAACATTATTAGCGGAAATATATTGTTAATATAAGGAAAAAATAAAATTAAATATAGAGCATTTTTTCTGTATTTCTATATAGCCTATTTTAGGACTTAAAGTATAATTTATGGAGGTGCAGTGATTTTTAGCAACATCCAAAATCAGGACTCTCTACTAATCACAGTAGTAGAAAAGTGACAGTAGTACAGCATTTTCTTTACAGCTGTTGCACAGCTTTGAAAAATAAAAGGTCAGCACACATGGAAGGAAAATCCTGTGGTTTATAACAACTTACCTTCTTTTTCTTTCTTGGATCCCTTCTTTCTACATGATTCCCTCTTTCTGTTATGAAATATTATCCTTCCTAAGAAAGTGAACCAGGAAATTCTATCACAAATGGGGACTCAGGCCTCAGGGAAAACAGGTGACCTTCCCAGAAAGTGTCTGAATTTTCTATATCCCAGTACATTGTATTACCAGGCAGTCTTCCAGTTCCACATGTATAAAATGCATTGTAGAGCTCTTAGATAGATGGGAAAGCATCTATATTATATTGTTTTTCTTAATGTAGGATTTAGCACTAGATACATCAGATATTATTTTCTTTTTCAGCTGTTTATCGGAGGCTTATGGGATGTTGTTCATGAACAGTGTTTCAGAGCGCTATAGTCTTAATTAGAGCTGGGTGAATTATTCATCCCAAATGATACTTACTCTGAAGTTATGCTCCCTATTTCCTACAGAGCCCTAGTGATTTTTATGCTTATCGAATCGGACAGTATCCTGCTCTCCAAGGTTTATTTCTGGTTACAAGGTGGACCTATGAATTTTGTATCCTGAGTCTCTTGTGTTCCCTTCAGACATGATGGGGGATGCTTTTCCCTTGGGAGCAGCAGGGAGAGATTACTCCTGATTGTTTGCCTGGTAACACTGTATGTCCAGCTGAAGCAGAGGAGTTTCTGATGGTGCGACCTGTTCCTACTGGCCAATATCTTCTAATAGAATAGTTCACAACTGATCAATT
The DNA here is from genome assembly GCA_027925045.1 of Hypotaenidia okinawae. NCBI lineage: Eukaryota > Metazoa > Chordata > Aves > Gruiformes > Rallidae > Hypotaenidia > Hypotaenidia okinawae. The sequence goes on from BSDF01000001.1 coordinate 99,210,981, forward strand.
TGTTGTTTGTGCTCTTCGGTGGTTTGCTGGTACTGGTTTGATCTCGGCCAACTCAACTTCATGAATATTATTCATTGTGATCTTAGCTATTCACTTTGAGGTAAGCAAAGCTGGTTTTGGCTCTAGCTTCCAAAATGTTTGTTAGTGACCACCAGAGCTGGAGGTGTTAATGTGGCCTAGCAGCTTGTCTGCTCAGTCCTGTGGGAGGGTAACGGTAGCTTTTTTGTGGCTCATGTATTTGGGTACTGGGCTACAGCATGTATCATGGTTTACCCCTAGCAGGCAGCTCAGTCCCAACCAGAGGGATGAGGGAGAGAATCAGAAAGGCAACAGTGAGGAAACTCATGATTTGAGGTCAGGACAGTGCAATAGGTGTAGCAAAATCTGAGCACACAAGAAAAGCAAACTAAGGAATTAATTCACTGCTTCATGTCAGCAGGCAGGTGTTCAGCAATCTCCAGGAAAAAAGGCCTCCATAATGGTGACTAGCAATGACAAATGGCGTGACTCTAAATGTGCTCTTTTCCCCCTTCTCCCTCCAGCTTTTATTGCCAAGCATGATGCCATATTTTCTGGGATATCCCCTGTGATCAGCTGGGCTCAGCTGTTCCAGCTGTGCCCCCTTCCAACTCCTTGTACACCCCCAGCCTGGGCACTGACCGGGTAGTGTGAGAAGCAGGCGAGAGGTCTTGGTGCTGTGTAAGCAAAAACTGAAACACCCCTGTGCTATCAACACTGTTGTATTCACAAATCCAAAACATAGAACAAATTCTATCCCAGCCAACACCAGTACAGCACATTACCTATTGCACAGGTATTGAATCACATGCCTAAGCCTTTGAGTCGCCACTTTCTGTGACTGCATAGAAGAAGGGCTGGTGCCAGAGACAGCCCACCATGTAAACTGGCAAAATGCCGTTGCTTCTTCTGATAGCCTCCAGTGGAGTCCTTGACCAGCCAGATATGAATGCTGCAGCATCACTACTGTGCACAGAAAATGCTCTTCTCTAATACTTAATTTATTAAGTAATACTGTTGAATTTATTAGTAATACTGTTGGAGCTGTTGAAGTTTTTTATTGGTTTTTCTTCTTTTTGGAATGGCAGGTGTTTTAAGTTGTTGATATTGGCTTTAAGGTGGTGGCAGGAAAGCTACCCTTGTGCTCAAACTCTGAATCTCAAGCTCTCTCAGGTGTGAGGAAAATGAGTTTTCTTAAAGAAAAGATAAAAAGTTCCCAGCTTTCAAGTTTGCAGACTAGTAAGTTTACAGTAGGAAGGGTATAAAATCTAAAGAGTTGAAATTCAAAAAAAATTACAAAAATAGAAGGAACCATGTCATTAAGAAAATTATTATATTGTGGGCTGGGATTCTATTGATAGGATTTGTAAAATATTTTTCTTTTAACTATTTTAACAGAATTTCACAAAATAGGTCTGAAATATTTTTGGGTGCTAATGCAGTGATGGTTATTCTCTAATTTTTTTGTTGTTGTTGTTCTTAAATTCCTACTTTTAAATGTAGGTGTGCAAAATCCATGTAAGTTTGTGGACTTGAACATCTTTACTAATCATTCATTTCTTCTATCCATATTCTCAAATGCCAACCATAAAAAGCAAACCTGATGGTTATATTTATGTAGAAATTGTATTTATTCAATCAGATAAAATTTTGTAGTAAATATTTTCTATTAAATTTAAAGGTCTGGGGTTTGTTTGGCTGGATTTTGTTCTATTTTCCCCCCTTATCATTCCTTGATCTAGCAAAGATCAAAGACATTAAATTAATAATAAATAGATCTTTAATATTAAAAAAAGAGACAAATTTATTTTATTTAGAGGAATGCTGTACTCCTTGTATTTTGAGTAAGACTGATAAAACGAGTACTGATTGTCAGCAAAGATGGGAAAACTACTCTGTGCTTAAAATTTGCATTCTTTAAGGAATGGAATCCATGTCATACCATTACTTGTTATCCACATGATGCAAAAATTCATATTGTCACAGAAAGTTTATGTACCCTTTAAGATTTACTTAGATTCTTCATGCTAAAGATTTTATAACACAACTCTCATATGCCATAGCATCTCTATGCCAGATAGATATGAAGTCTATATTCTCCCAAAGACTATACAAATTTTGTAACTGAAGAGAATTTCCCCTCTGACTGTGACCCACCACAGTGACATTAATACCACACCTGCCACCTCTAGCTAATCTGAATTTACAATTACCATTTCTTGCAAGAACTACAGGAAAAAAAAAGGGAAGGGATGAGAGGAATCCTGAGGGTCAGGATGTGGAATAAAATTTTTCCCCTTCATAAAATCAAGTAATTTTTGAAAACCTGAAAGATAAGGAAACAAGGGGTTTCTGTCAGTTTCAGTGAAAGACTGAAAGTTACAAGGGTGGAGTGATTTGGCCAGCTTCTTGCAAAGGCCTGTAGGTTCTGTTCACCTTCCATTACCAAAAGGTAAAGCTGCAGCATTATAAAATCAAGGTTTGTTTCTTGTTTTATTTTAGTGGAGATGATGGTGATGTGTAATGCAGGAGAGCTGAATGATAGTTCTGACTTCTTCCGCTGACCTACTGCTGAGAGATCTTAGGTGACTTCTTTCTCCACTTTACCAGTGGAGAAATTAATAACCAGGAAATTCAATTAATAACCAGGAAAATGGTATCTCCTACCATCTTTAATACAACATCAGCTAACAAAGAGATTCTTATTTCAGCTTGTGCCTCTACACATTGGTCTAATATAAACGACAAAGAAAATAATGATAATCCCAAAATCACAAAGTGATCCATCCTCTGGCTCACAATGACTCTGTGGAGCCCAGATTCCCTCAAGGGTTTGGTAAAACTATGGAGGCTGACACAAAGCAAACAATCTGTGGGAAGGATGGGAGGAAAATGACATAATGAAAGCAGGACTAAGTGGCTTCATATCCCTGCAGGTATTTCAAATGAGGTAGAATACTTCAGAAAATAAGCCTCTCCGGTGAAATTACTGCTAAAACTCATGTAATAGGTATAGGACAATATGTCTCTACTTAGGTCATTCAATGGGGTTTTTTGTGTGGTTTGGTTGTGGGGAGAGTTGGTTTTTGTTTGGGTTTTTTTTTGGGTTAGGGTTTTTTTAAAGTTATTTTTTAATTAAAGCAATACCTCTGTGTCTCTACCTGCACTCTGTGAAGTTAAAAAAAAATAATTCCCTTATGTGTCAGAATTCAAGTAAAAACACCTGTCTTCCAAGCTCCTTTTCTTTATCTGTCCTTTCCTTCAGCCTTGTGCCTTCATCTACCTTTAGACAAAATCCTCTCAAGTACAAAATGAGCCATATTTCCTCTGAAATTAAAGATTTTCACCAATTCTTTCTCTGTTTTCCTTATTAAAATACTTCAAATAAATATTTAATTTGAAATGAGGAATAAGAAATGAGGAGGACGTGACCTAGTTTGCTTCTCATTATTGTGAGATATTTTCAGTAATTTTTAAGAGATTTTCCTGAAATGCCCTTTCCAATATTCCTCTTTCTGTCCCAGGATCTCTTTGTTTTTAATATTCATGAAGAACTTGAAGCTGGCTGAGATATAGATATGCCATTTGACTCCATAAAGTGATATGAACTCAGTGTGAGGAAGTGCATACACACAGAAAGCAGAACTAGAGTGTGTGTGTGAGGATTAGATGAGTGTTTCAGAGACAGTAAAAGCTTGCTTTTCTAGGACAAGAAGAAATTAGAAATTATGAATTAGAATACTTAAAGTTCAGACTCCTTCCAGTAGTTTCACCTCCTTGTACCACAGAGGTTGTGGTAGCTATAGATGAGATCAGACTGACCCAGGACAATCTATACAAAACATGCACTTTTTTTGTTGTTGTTTTTGGAGTTAGTACTCTGTTTAAACCTATGAATGAGGATAAAAACAGTTCATACAACAAGGACAGTTTGTTTGATGTTTTCTGGTGCCCCTACCATCTTGGAATTTTACTGAAATAATTCTGAGAATTTAGCTTTTTCTAGTGGGAACTGAAGTTTGAAACAAAGTTCATAAACTTTGAGAGCAGCCCTGAGGAGAAGGACTTGGGAGTGTTGATTGATGTGAAGCCATGAATATGCGCCTGTAGCCCAGAAAGCCAACCATATCCTGGGCAGCATCAAAACCAGTGTGACCAGCAAGTTGATTCCCCTCCTCTAGTCTGCTCTGGTTAGACCCCATCTGGAGTACTCTGTCCAGCTCTGGGGTCCCCAGTATATGAAAGCCATGGAGTGGTTGGAGTGAGTCTAGAGGAGGGCCATGATCAGAGGGCTGGAGCACCTCTCCTATGAAGACAGGCTGAGAGAGTTGGGTTTCTTCAGCCTGGAAAAGAGAAAGCTCTGGGGGAATCTTATAGCAGCCTTCTAGTGCTTGAAGGAAGTCTACAGGAAAGATGGAGAGGGACTGTTTATCAGGGAATGTAGTGATGGGATATGGGGTAATGGGTTTAAACTAAAAGTGGGTAGATGTAGATCAGACATTAGGTAAAAAAAATCTTCCCTGTGAGGGCGGTGAGGTCCTGGCACAGGCTGTGGCTGCCCCCTCCCTGACAGTGTTCAAGGCCAGGCTGGATGGGGCTTTGGGCAGCCTGGTCTAGTGGAGGGTGTCCCTGACCATGACAGGGGAGTTGGAACCAGATGATCTTTGAGGTCTCTTGTAACCCTAACCATTCTACAATTCTATGAAAAGACATTTACCATATTAACTAAGGACTAGTGACTTCAACTATCTCGTAGTTAAAACCAGGCATCCACCTTAGAGCATGCTCTTACATACAGGATTATTGTACTAGTCTAAGGGAAGAAGTTTCAATTTTTTTTCACAAGGATTATTTATTTTTAAATCTTAAAGAAGCAAAATTATCTAGAAAATACAAGATTTTTCATAGGGAACTGTGGTACCATTTATGAATGTAACGATCATAACTTAAATGTCTTTTTATTTCTTTCAAGCTTATTAAAATCTTAAGTATTATATCATAAATTGCCTTATCTGAATCGAAGCCATGAGTTATAAAAGGAGTGAGAGGTCTAAATGTCTGAGTTTGTTTTATCTTTCATGGTAACGAGTACAATAACATTTAAGTGACAGTGACATTTTTAAGTTTGACTGATGACCTAAACCTTTTTTCTTCTCTTTTTTATTTTAAGAATAGTTCCTTTATTAAAGACCCAAAATGTCATCCTTCTCTTTCTCACTTTTTCCCCTTCCCCCTTGCCATTATTTGCTATGAAGCTCATTCTTCCTCCAGTCCCTGTGCCGCCTTCTCCAGCCTTCTCTGTCCTTTTGCTCCCACAGTCTTTTATCCTTTGCAATGGCCAGGTCCTTGCCCCTGACCAATTCCTGGGGAATGGTGATGTTGACACTCACCGTAATGTCCTGCTCATGTCAGCTGCACATAAGGAGTGTCTCTGCTAAAAGAAAGGTTTTCTGCCTCTAGAAGAGCACAGGCGGCTTTATCCCACCCTCTGAAGAAATGGTGTGCAGCTGCAGCTGCCTGCAGCGTAGGGGAAACAAGGGAGAGTCACTTATGGCTGGCAAAGGTGTCCCCTTTGCAGGGGGTGGTTGGTCCAGGAAAATTTCTCTGGGAATATCCTAGGAATTCAGAAGGCCTGATGCCACTTCATAGCTGCTTTGTGAAGGTAGTTCCTGTAGCTGATAATTGTAGGGGATTTTTTTTTGCCAAAATGGGAATGCTTGATAGTTTAGTCTTAAATATAGGTCTCTCTGGAGAAAGGATAATTTTTTCATAAGTCAGAGTAGAGAGAAAATAAGAACCTTGAAGACAGAATTTTTCACAAAGCGTTTCCTATTTTATTTTTTCTTTTCTTGAGTCCATGTGACAGCACAAAACCCTGTAGAACCTGGATCTGAGAAAAGCTAGATTTTTAGCTTAGCAGAAGGCAGACAGTATTTCTGATAAGATGTGAAATTTGTAATTCACTTGATATTTCTGCTTCACAGGATCATTATTGAAAGGAATATATCTATTTGCTAACATAGAGTGTAGCATTGTAAATAATTAGCTTAGCATTATATATAATTAGCTTAGCATTGCCTTGGGAGGTTTACTTTAAAATGCAAGCAAAATGGATGTGATGTAAGGATTTTGTTCCTCTCCTAAAGGTTCTCCACTGTTCAGTGTTTCAACCAGAGAAAGCCTGTTTCTGGCAGGCCTGATGCTTGCATTAAAAATGAGATGTGCTGACAAACAGAGCATCTCTACAGGGTGACAAACTTTCTTTGAAGTCAGAAGTATTTAGGACTTTTTTCTTTTCTATTTTCTTTTAAAGCAAGTTTTGAAATCTACCATGTTGTTGAGGGGAATCTAGGGAATGATAGAAGTGTTGGCACTTCTGCTGTATGAAGGATTTGCTCTTAATCCAGAGTCTCTGCCAGACTATCACTGGTGCAGGGCACTGAGGAGGAATGCGTATGATAGTTATCACGGCTTAGTTTGTCAGAGAGACTGTTTAGCAACGTTCACTTAACAAATGCAACTTCTTGTTAAAGAGGAGATATCTGAGCCTTCTATAAATAAAGCACTTTTGAAACTGCCAGCTGCTGATCACACTCATGTACAGTGAAACCAGTTTATTTTTGAACTTAAGCATCCTCTGGAACCTGATTGATTTTTATATTGTGCTTTGCTGCCTGAACATGGGCTCCATTTTCCCAGATGAAAACCTGATACCCTTTCTTCATGGAGCTCTGGACACACGATGACATTTGGAAAGAAAATGTCATTTTGTGTCTGCTGCAGGTGCGATGAGATGTGCTAGCCTGACAGACCTGAAAGCTGGCTCACAATCAGAGAAATTCACGTTAAACTTCAGCGTAAGGGTTGATTAATTCAGTAATCTCATGGATACTATTTGTTGCAAATGTCATCTTGATTGGGGTTGGTTTTCCTGTAGAGAAAGAGCAGGTGAGCTGTCAGGGACTGCATTATGTCACAGGAAAGTGTCCTGTGTAAATGAAACTAGAAGCGATCAGGGCACTCATGAGCTGCTCACCAGAAATGAAATGGGATGTGGCTATTCCAGGCACATTGCTTCCTGTGTCTTCTAACTGGCGATTAATTATTGAATTATTCAAAGCAAAGGACTCGCACAATGGAGGGTGCAATAACATCTCTCCCTATACATGAAGGACTGAGTGCTTAGTTCTAGGAGCAACAAACCAAAGGCTTGTTTACATTTTAAAAACACAAACTAAAAAGTGCTGACTAGTGTGAGCTAGATTAGGATGAGTTAAATAGAAAAACTTCAGCTCCATCTCACAGAAAGTTTGCACAGTCTGTACTACTCTCATAACCTTGTCACCATGATGTTTTTTTAAACTTCTCTCTATAAAGCCCTTAATGGTATACAAAATAAACACTAGCAATTGTTTCCACTGCATTTTCAAAAGGTTATTTTGTTGTGAACTTTTGTCTGTGTTCTCTTGTGGTACTTGAATTCCTGGGCATTCACAAGGTGGTTTACCAATTATTTGTCTATTTTTTTGTTTCTGCTTGTGTGAGTCACCCCTTTTCCTGCAAATTGCAGGGTCACATTTCTCCTCAGGCCCTGATCTGGAGAAGGAAACTCTGCAGCCTGAGCAAACATTCAGTTGTCTCCGTTCAGGCTGGTGAAGAGCAGCAGAAATCACGGCCTTTCTCAATTTGATATTAGAGGAAACATGTGCATGTATGTTACAGTGTGTGTGCACTTACGTGTGTATATACAAATCTCTCTCTATGAAAGCAAGGAAAAAAAGACACCTGCAAAGGTTTTCCAGATTAAATGCAGACAAATTCTGTATTCCACCTGCACCTGGCCTTGTGCTACAGTTTGGGAGGGCTCAGGCCCTGGCTTTTCAGACCTGGGCCAGCAGCTCAGCCTTTGGCCCTGGGCTGAGAGTCCACCCAAGCCAGCCAGGCAGGGCATGTGCCCTGACCCACCAAGGTAACCTACTGTCTGTGACATCTTTCACCCCTTGGACATAGTTAGGGAGCTGATAAGCAGAAATTTGTGGGGATGTTTTTTGTCTGTGTGGTTAGCTCGTTGCTAAGATCTCAGAGGATCAAACCCCAAAATAAATGCATATCTTAGTCTATTCTCAGTAACTGAACATAATGCGGCTTTTATAATGTTCTGGTGCTTGAAGTATCCAGCCGGCTCTTCTAAATTCAGCTTGTGTCTTGCTGGTCAACAGTTTCACAGAAATACAGCGTTCTAGATGAACCAGGCTGAGTAGAATTATATATATATATATATATAAAAAAAATCACAGAATAACATGGGAACTGTTAAGTTTTGATAGGCTTTTGTATCTGATTTTTTTTTTTTTCCTGAGTTACATTTTGCAAAAATCCTATCAGGTCCCTGGACGTTATAGAATATAAACATGTGAAAAGCAGGTTGGTGCCAAAGTTACATTAACCAAATAAGTCACCATGCCAAAGCCAATCTCCATGGAACCCTCTTCTCATATGAGCACCACCAGGTCTTGCCTACTTCACTAGAGAGATGAAAAGTAAAGAGGAGATTATCAGGAACAGATAACAGCAGAATAAGGGTTATGCTTGTCTTGACCTTGGATTTACATTTAGAAGCATTACTAATAATCAGAGAAGATAACTACAAGGCATAAAATGTTAACAAGTAATTAAAGTGTTAAAAGGTTGAAAATGATCACTAGTTTGTTTTATTCTCTGCTAATAGCATTAGCAGCCATTTTGTTTAATCCTGTGTTTTTTAGCTTTTAATTTGATTTTCTTGTACCCATAAGATTACCAGTGTTTTGCCACAATTTGCATCAACAGGCAGGAAAACAGAGAAGAAAGGAAGAAAGTGTTCCCCTCAGAGTAAGACTGAATCCTTCAGAATATGACTCTGAGGTGAGAAGGCTCTAGAGACCCTATTTTAAAACAAACATAGCATTTTAACCTTACCAACTGTGATAGTTTTGTTCCTCTGAGCACTGAATTTAAGAGATTAAGAAAAAAAAAACCAAACCAGAGAATTTAAAGTAGGAAACATCTCCTATCCAAAACTCTCTGAGTATACAAGAGATGATGCTTTGAGTAGTTGTGCATTTCACTGGGAACGAGAAGGCTCTGAGGGTAACTAGGAATATATTTATTCTTTTAAGGCATGGTTGCCAAAAAGAAATCGAGGTAAGGGGTGCTGGGTCTAGTTATGCTCTGTTGTAAATCAGCTATTTGCACCCAGCTGTAGTGCAGCACATCAAAAGCTGAAACGAAAGCCACTGAATTTGCTGTGTTGCAGCAGGAGAACACAAGGAAACCACCTCCCATAATCTGAGTCTCTACTGGCAGATGGTATCATCTGAAACCTTCTTATTATTCAGATTGACAGAACAGTATGTTACCTAGCCTGACAGACCACTTGGGTTTTTAGGACACACCATGCTCCTACTTTCCCAGAACAACTTTTATGGAGGGGTTGTTATGAGTAAGACTGCTGCTTCCGTATAAAGCCAGATGAGGGAAAAACTCTCTCACAGCTTATATCACAGCATGCCAATAGTAGTGCCATGCTGCTGTGCACCTGTATCTTCCATGTGCGTGCCCAGGCTCTGCTCTGTTCCTTAGCCCCAAGGAAATCGGCACCAGGGCTTCCCACAGAATTTAAGCAATCCTCAGCTACTCTGGTCCCCTTTATATTCACAGATGCTAGCAGTTTTATTGCTTAGATTGAAGAAATTGCTTACAAGGGGAATTTGAAGGCCTCTCACTGTACAGTTAATTCAGTTTCCCAAGGAGACCCATGAGCAACACTGGAAGTCACAGAAGTTCTAATACACATCGTTTGTATTCATGGTGGCATATTGTTTTTGGAGTCTACCTCTCACTGGAACCTGTTCTGTATAACTTGCTACATGTCATGAAAAAAGCTGGCACCTTTTTATCTATTTATTTAGTTCTTGTCAAAATATCAAAAATATCTGGGGGAAGTGGTCTGCTATAGTAAGAATATTGTAAATTTCTATTTTGTTTCACTTACAAAACAAACCCAAACCCATGCATCCTGATTACTTTTTAATATAAAAAGAAGTATGTACACATGGACAAGTGTAAACTTATATACCCTAATCTGTCCCTGTCTATTTAGAATATTTTAATATTATCTTAAAAGAGAAGAGTTTCTTAAACATCTGTCACAGTTCTTCTTTAATATTGCATAGTATTTACCAAATCTGTAAAATGATGAGTTTATTCAGAACAGTTATTTCAAGCCTGTTTATCAATTGAATTCCCTTTGGACTTGTTAAATAATGATTATCATCAGCCTTGTACTCAGCATGAGGTCTGTTGGTTCTTTGCCCAGAGTTCTTCTAGGTTTTAGTTGAGAGAGTAGAAAAGAAGTATTTCAAATGGGCTAATTTCATGTTTCCAGAAGAGCAGCATTTTCTGAGATGTTTTGATTACATGGCAGGAGCAGCCTCTAGAAAGAGCTGTTGGCTGAAGTGGAGCTTCTTTACTCCAAAAAGGGAAAAAAACCAAACAAAGTAACTACTCAACTGAATATAGAAAGAACGAGGAAGATAGTCTTAATGAGTCTTAGGAGACAGACTGTTAGCTGAAATTCCCAAGTCAGTGTATGTTCATGCCACATAACTTCAACATCACTAAGGTGCTGTGCAAGCCCTGTCCCAAAAAGTACTTGTGGTTGGTTGGTCATTTTTTTTCAATTATATAAATATTGCGCTGTACTTATACTACTGTTGAATTGGTGCAGGAGTGTACTTCCCTCCTAAAAAGTGTTACTGTTTTAGCATGATAAAGTAAGTGGCAGCTGTGGAGATGTACAGGGGACACTGTCCTATGTCATGTATTTATACATATTTCTTTGTGTGCTTGCAGTAGTTCCTTGTTTCAGCTTCCATTTCATTAGTGGATGAGAAGCTGGACACGAGCCTCCAATGTGCATCTGCAGCCCAGAGTGCCAGCTGCATCTGCGTCCTGGGCTGCATCAAAAGAACTGTGGCCAGCAGATTGAGAGAGGTGATTCTGCCCCTCTGCTCTGCCCTGGTGAGTCCTCAGTGGGAGAACTGTGTCCGGCTTTGAAGCCCTCAACACAAGAAGGACATGGACCTGTTGGAGGAGGAGAGCCACAAAAATGATCAAAGGGCTCAAGCACCTCTCCTACGAAGACCTGCTAAGAGAGTTGGAGTTGTTCAGCTTGGAGAAGAGAAGGCTCTGGGAGAACCTTATAGCGGCCTTCCAGTACCTGAAAGGTGCCTATAAGAAAGCTGTGGAAGAACTGTTCATGAGGGCATGTAGCAGAAGGACAAGGGTTTTAAACTAGAAAAGGGGATGTTTAGGTTAGATATTAGGCAAACGTTCTTCAATATGAGGGTGGTAGATCACTGGAACAGGCTGACCAGAGAGGTAGTGGAGGCCCCATCCCTGGAGATATTCAAGGTCAGGCTTGATGGGGCTCTGAGTGACCTGATCTAGTCCTTACTGCAGGGGCATTGGTCTAGATGACCTCTAAATGTCCCTTCCAACCTTACACATTCTATGATTCAGTAAATTAGAGGGATACATAGAGTTTGTTACTTGATTCACAGGTTTCTGCAATATCCTCCTCAGAAACTTTAAACTGGTGTGTCTATGTCTAGTCTTTGTTTTCTGTTTTATAAAAGCATTGCTTTCTTGCTAGAGGGTATGTATTTAAGGTGTCAGAATGGGTCAGTAGGTTCAGAGAAAGGGATACAGGGTTGTCTAAATAATTTCCCTTCTCCAAATATTTTAATCCTGCTGGTGAAAGACAGTGGAGAAAGGAGCACTGGTTCGAATGATTTTTTGGAATGTAATTTGAAATCTTGTTTGGGCTTTGATTTACAGTCATCAGCTCAAAATCTTCTGGGGCTCTGTTTTCCATCTCTCAAAATATTCAAAATAGGAAGGAGGGAGAAAGAGCTGGGAGTTGGTGAGGTGAAGGATGAACCTTCAGAAAATTAATTTCCTTTTCCATTTAATCTTTTATCCTCTGTGAGGAATGTCAGTGCTGCACAGTAAAGCAACATTTGGGTCACAGATTGCTTTTTATTTTGTGGATTTCTGCAGTAAGAGAATTCTTACTGCTTGTATCTCTCATGCAGGACAACTACTGTAAAATTTAACTTTGCAAGGATTGTAGGCATTAAAAAAACTCTTCCTGGGATTTTGTTTTGGTTCTTAGAGGTATATTGCTATTTGAGCAGATTTGATTTGGGCCTGCCCCTTGGAAACTGAAGTTCAGGTTTTTGTTTTATTTCTTAGCTGTTTTGTTAGCTTTTTCCTTCCCCATCAGCAAAAATACACCCCTCCCTCAAGATAAAAGCAGAACATAAACTCCATTGGATATTCCAAATGTTATTTCCCGCTTCTCTTTTAGATTAGCTGGTTGGGTTTTTTGTATAATTGGAAAAAGTGATAAAGCATAGGTGCAAAGAATTAATGAGGAAAAACCAGATAGAAGATCATATGCAGAAAGGCTTACACAGCATTCTAGTGTGCACAGCTGTGGACCTATGATCAATAACAATCTCTTTTCAGAGAATCTGGCTGTCCTTTGAAGTTAACATCAGGTCTTATTCCTCAATAGAATACCAAAAGGCTAAAACAAAATGATGTAATAGCCTCCCAGGTGCTGTTTTGATATCCCACTTGTGGGCATCTCCTTGGTAATACCATCCAAATTAGATAGGAACAACACAAATCTATATGAACTTGATAAATGCTGCAATTATGGATTGATTTCTTCAGCAGGCCTTTTACACGTTGTTAATGGCTGTGGTAGAAAGAGGCTTACCTCACAATTTCTGGTTAACTGTAATTCATGCTCCAGCATATCTTTGGAGTTGATTGACTCTTGCCTGTAATTACAATTAGCATCCTTCTTTTACACTCCTGGTTTAACACGTGGCTGCAGGATGTAGTTGCACACAATGCAGGCAAGCTCAGAATCATAAATTCATCCTTTACAGCACTGCAGCCTGATGTGCCTCGTCCATAATTTCCTGAAAGTCTTGAGGTCTGGCGGGGCAGCAGCTGCCTCTCTATGCAACATTTTGCAAAAGATGAGTACTGACTTCTGAACTTGCTTAATGTAGTTCAGATATGAGAGCAGGAACCTGGGAGAGGTGGTAATATCGCATTGTCGTTCAGATTCATTTAACTGACTTGAGCATCCTGAAAATGTTCTGCCTCTGACTTAGCCTAATCTGCGCTTCTTTCTGCTGCACCATGAGGTGACAGTGAAGGTACTTCTCATGCTTTTTCACTGGTGGAGGGATCCTAAATGCACTGCTTTCACCAGACAGACCCCTTCTCAGCTGGTATGGAGAAGACTTTTGCACAAAAATATTGATGGGGAGGAACTGGGAGGCAATGGGATGTGGGGAAATAGGAGAAAGAGAAGCAACTGTGCACAGTACGATGTCCCTTCACTGATTCTCTTTGCACATTGTTATGCTGAAGAGAAGCTTTCCATCAGCATCATGTGGCGAACACCTCAGGTCCCTAAAACTGGCAGGCTTGCTCCCAGCTGTAGACAGAAGAAGGATTTGTTTTTCTTTACATCTGCAGGACTAGAAGTTTTTGCCTCCCTAGCAGAAACTGGAGTATTGAGCTCCTCTCTGACTTCTCTAATATACCTCTGACAAAAGCGAAGCTTGAAGAATTGTTCCAAAACACAACTCAGAATGGGTGTTCACCCCCTCAAAAGGGACTCACACAAGCATAATACAGATGACAACATGCATCTTTTTCACAGGGGAAACATAGCACCGCACAAGGAAGCTGGGAGATTTTTAGTAAATGAGCCCTGAACGTTCCTGACTCCCAATTGACACAGAGCTGACCTTTTTACCAGCACAGGACATGGAGATTTTCAACGTAATATTAGGTTGATCAATAACTTTGTATTTTATAAGAGAGTTGCACAAGGAGAAGTGTTTATGTGCCTTTTAAGATCAGTCGCTTCCTTGAAATAAAATTGCAGTGCACAATGAGAGGCACAGTTAGTATATTTTAAAATAATTTTAAAAGAAAAAAACCACCAGAAATACAGAAGCATTTAGGAACTTGGCTTCTGGGATACTAAGGAATAAAGGAATAAGTGAAACTACAGGAGCTCCAAAATTTCTGGGTCATGCTTGCATTACTTGATAGGATCCTTATGAAGTATGTGAGTCCAACATTCAGTATTCTGTGTGCATTGCTGCAACAGCTGTAATTTCCATGCCAGAAATTAATCAAAAGACTGTGTGAGAACTGCAACGAGCAGGAAAAAAAAGCAATTCAGGATGGAGGAATTAAATGAAATTATAATGCACTTCATATCACTATTTGTTAAACCTTTGTATTTATAAACTCATAGCCTTGTTTTCTATGAAAACTTCACAAAGAGCAACAGATCTGTATCTGCTTGGTAGAGATTTCACCTACTTGGATGTGGGGACAGAAATGGGGACTTCTTCAGCATGGGTCCAGGGTTCTTTCACCAAATAAAATGAACAAGAACACAGTCAAGCTTTGAAACATTTGTAATCTCTTATTTGCAAGGCAGAGTTTTATCAGATAGATGTGATGGTGCTGTGTAGAATTCGGAAACTTATTTATTGATCCAAGACTGGAACTTCTTTGAGATGCATTCTCAAAAACCTGTTTTTTTCATCCCACTTTAAGCGTGTCTACCCTATACAGTTGAGGTCAGAATCTTTTAGGTATGATTTTATTTGTATTGGGATTACTTTCATACCTGCTGTGTCTGTTTCATCTTTGTAAACGACACAGAGCATGTAACTATCCATCTTCTCAACTAAAGGTGAGAATATAACCTTATCAGTTATAGCAGGATACCATAACATAGAGAAGGAATATGAGATCAGGGAATACATGGGGTGACACATAACAGAGAACTGTAGACACTGTATATATACATAACTTTTCTTATTTTCTGTGCTGTTCATATAGTGCATTTCACTCTTGGGTTGAACAGCGACTTTCCTTGGGATCGGTATTTGGTACCTAATTAACAAAAGACTGAAGTACAGCTCTGTCAAAAGCATCATCCAGCTTTGATGTCTCTACAACGAAAGGGTGTTCAGTAAAATATGTATTGATTTCCTTGGAGCAAACCTGCAATTGTCTGAAGTGATAATTCTTTACGAGGAAGCTACTGGGAAACGGCTTGGTTCCTTTTCTGAGTTGTAGGTTCAATACCATCCATCTTATAGCAGGGGCTTGGAACAGCCAAGACTTGACGTTGTAATGCATTGACCCTTCATTCTCTCAGCGATTGCTGCAAACAAATTGCAGGAGGTCTGAAAGGTTTAGCTTGTTGCAGGTTAAAGATCAATGTTCAATGAACAGACAAGGCAGGCAGACTAGCTTCTCCTTTATTCCCATTAATTTTGAAAAAGGGTAGTCTGCAGGATTGTTTGGTTTATGTGAGAATCTATAACAAGAAGGAGCAAAATTTCAGATCTAGCTAAGAGATGCTTTGATAATATGAAGGTCTATCACGAGGGCAGCTTTCCAGTCTTTTTCAGTGTGAGATCAAGAAAGCTCTGTGTAAATGTGATAGCAAATCATGTTCCAGTGGGCTTAATGAGGGACAGAAGAGTTGGCAAGGGGTATTTCTGAGGAAATTAGGCTTTTATTAGGGATAACAGAGGGAACAGAAGACTCTGCACAAGGAGTAGAGAACTCATTTGATAGATTGGGTGGCTTGTTGGTTTTTTGGGTTGTTTTGGTTTGGTTTTTTTAAGTAGTCAAAACCTACTTGAGTTTGTTTCATTCAGTTCTGTCAGCACTACTAGTGCTATCTGTCCCTTCTCCCACTGCCAGCGCTGTCCACAGATCCCATGGGGTGTATGTGTGTCTGAGGTTTGCATGAAATGCTGTGTTCTGCAACACTTGCTTTCTAGCATGTTGCACAATCATCCTGCGATACAGCTAGAAATTGTACGTTTAGTCTACAGAAAGACTAAAAAAATCAGAGCTCTAAGTGAGGAGACACACTTTCACTTGTATCTGAAGTGTATGAATTGAACTGAATTCTCTCTACTATCTGCAACTGTGATTCACCTCGCCATCTTCATAGGTTTGCTTTTTATTCCCATACATGATAACTATCTTGCTCATTTTCAACCCTTTGGAAAGTTAAAAGCTTTATCTTTACTTGGGTTTCTAAACCAATAGTTCCAGTTCCTGAATGTGTCCCCCTTTTTTCTATGATATAATTTTTTTCTGACATTGCTTTTTCATAAAACTTTTTAGATAGATATTATTCAGTTTTTGGTTTTAGCTCAGTTTTAAAACTGATCCAGCGCTTGTTGTTCCAGTGAAGCAAAGCACATATTTCCCCTTAAACACTCTTGAAATGCATTCCACTAATTTTCAAAAGGAAGAAAATGAAGTTTCATTGTTCTGCAGGGGTTTTTCAGATTGATATTTAACATAATCTGGTTCTCCAAGGGTAAATAATAACCCTGTGTTTGTGGTGATTTTACTTTACAGTATTTTCTCTCATATCTAGCTATCTGATTTAGTGCATCTTACATATAAGTGCAAAGTTAGAGGGGTGGTTTGTTTTGTTTTGGTTTTCTACAGCAGCTTTTAATGACAGGTAGGAAAAAAAAATGTGTCAGCCTTATGGTCAGTTTGGGAAAAGAGCCGAGCTACATTTTCTAACTATCATAGTGATGAGAGTTTGGTGATACACAGTACAGTTAGCCAGAAGCAAGAATATTATTACCAAGAGAAACTGAGACAGAAAAGTACAAAATAAAAGGAGAGACGCTGGGATCTCAAGTAAATTATTCAGCTTGCCTCTGGGCCCTTGGAACAAACCCCACTGCCAATTCACAGGCACTGCCCTGAAGTCAGTGAAATAAGTTTTGATCTACAATCATCTTGATGATTTGAGAAATACAGCGCACGAATGGTATTTTAGCTGCCTTTCAGTCCACCAAATAGTTTCCAGCTTGCAGATTTACACTGAAAAGAATTTGGTCCTCCAAGGATATGTCATAGCCTCATGGTCCTGGTGGTTTTATGTTATAACAGTTCTCTCGTTTCTAGCTACCTTCTGTGACAGCTCTTATATTTAATTGTGGAGCTGGTTGGGTGCAGGAGTCTACACACCTCGATACACTCATGGTGTGTCACCTGCCCAAATTTCTCAGGAATTTAACACCTTCTGTTTATCTAGGTTTAAGTGTACTGGTACATCAATAGTTTCATAATTAGCTGACATTAGCCATCAAAAAAAAAGGTTGGTGTTTTTTTATAAGTTGAAAAACTACTAACACTAGGTGCAAGCATTGGGAAAATTGCTTTTATGGAAGGGATCTGTTACACAAATTCCTTTGCAATTCCAACAGGGATCAAAATTGGACAGTAGATTTGTACTCCATTCCACCACCCTTCTCGATCTCTTCCTTCTTTTGATGTGTGTTTTCCTGGTGTTGACGCTGTCTCTCTAGGTTGAGTAGCTTGCTTTGCGGTGTCTGAGGTAACACAGAGAAGAAGATAAAGCACTGTGCTAGTTGGGTGTGCAGTAACGTGGTGATTTACACCTTCCTCTTCAAAGTGTTTCTCATCTGCCAAGATCAGAGAAAGACTGGTTGAATTACTGACATCTAGCGATTTAATAGCCACAGGATAGCAGATGGCTGTCCAAGCCACTCCATGCTTGTGGTTTAGAGAGCTGTAAATGCACATGGCTGTGCTCCTCATCTATTGTAGACTGCCCTTTCTACACACTATGGAGCGATGTCACTGTGTAGCATTGTACCCTGCACCAATTTTACTCTTGGCAAACTCTTCAGTGCTTCCTTAAAATTAATCTGTTCTGGTAGGACAGTTTTCAAAACAGACCCCACAGGAGGTGCCACCTCCTTCAAGGCATTTCTTTTTGCTGGTGAACTCATAATTCCTTATCAAATTAGTTTAATCAGTGCATGAGCTGTATGTGGTAGTGCCTTTACAAGCCGAGCACAAAACGGTAAGATAATTTTTTGAAGGCAGAGCGGCTCTTGCATTGCTTTCTGTCAAATACCATTGTACCAGACACATAAAGAAGTTATGCTGTATTCAGTTTGACAGATTAATATGTGTCATTAACACATGTGTGTACTTATTGTGTCAGTGTGCCGCCTCAACACACCTGTTGATGAATAGCTTAACTCAGTAGCAAAGTGGTCAGTGCTGTTGCATTGCCCAGCTAGCACAAAATTAAACTGGGTGTGTTTTCTTACCAGAGAGCTTTTCTTATTTTTTAACAAACAAAATCATATTTCTGGGCCCATAACACCTCCTTCACTGGCAGATACTGCCTTATTTTCTGAGAAAGCTACAAAAGGAATTCAGTATTATCACATGCTTGCAATAGCCAGCTCTTTTCCTTGTTCTTTCCCCTGGGCAGTGAGAATTCTTGCACCCCAGCCTAGGCTATTAAAGTGAAACCTTCCATGAAAAAGCAGAAAAATCTCTGTGCTGCAGCATGAACCTAACTGAAGTCTACATTATTTTCAAAAGACATTGTCAAAACCGAGCATTTCACCTCAGGTGCAATTTTTCTCCTGTTGGCCCCTGTGGAATGGAAACTACAGAGTGACAAAGCCAAAGATTTGCTGGTTGACAGGTGCTATCTTCAGTTCAGCTTCTACTTCTAATTTCATTTTCTTTACTTCTAATTTCATTTTCTTTGCCCATGTCCCCAGCCTGCTCCTCTAAGACTTCAGCTTGAGGTATTTTTTCACTCCTTATTCATTCCTCCTTTTCTATTAGGTGGGACAGAATGAAAGAGGATCTTTGATTGTCTGTTCTTTCTATACTTATTGCTTGTCTCAAAAGATCAAGAGCAAGTGGCCATCTCCAAAACAAGTATGAAGCTAACTTGATCGAGTTGTAAGACCTTTAAAACAAAAGCTTTGTTTTGACGTGTCCTGTGATTTTTCTTAAAGCTGCTATCTCAGCATGACCATACTCTCAACTGATGGAAAACTGGGCCTTTTGGTGGATAGGATAATCCATTTTTAACTGCTCATCACAGTTGAGCATTGCTTACTTTTTCCTAACTGAACGTTACCATCTCTTTTTCTACTTGCAAATGTCAGTCAGACCCAGGACTTCCCTGTTCATCCCAGTTGCTCTCAGTTTCCCCTACATATCAGCCTACTTGCACAAACCTTGTCTACAATGAGGTACCTCTGTCAGTACGGTTTAACAACGGCCTATAGCATAGAGGTAATATATAGTGAAAAGGGAAAGATTTTACTAGCGTTCATTGAGAACAATATAAGTTATCTCAATAGAGATTCTGGATGACAAAGCCTGACTCAGGGCTTTTATTGACATAGTAATCAATATTCATTTCTTCAGTGAAATGTTGGTGTATGTTTCTGATCTCAGAACTTCAAGCCCTACTGGTCTCCTTCCCATCCCCTTCAAGTGCTATCCATTTCCTTTCCCTTCCTTCTCCCATTATCCCTACCTGTTCCCCAGAAGTGTTTGGGACATTTAGAAACCCACCTTTTACACTGGGAAGGCCCTGCCCAATTTTTACCTTCTCCTATCTCTCCTTATCCCCATGTTTGTTTGTCCTCATCTTTCTATCTTCTAAGTCAAGGATGTGCTGTGACCTCCCTTTCCTATCTAAAGTCATCTTCTCTGCCCAGTCTCCTCCCAAACAGGTCTTGATGGGGACATTTCTTCCTCCTCCAAGTTGCTTCCCAGCATCCCCTCTTTCATGTCACATTTAATATTGTGATTCAAAAGATATTTGGTTAAAGCTCTGTCTACTTTTTGGCATGCAGCGAATCGCGGCCTTCTTTATGGGAGGCAGCTTTGCTTCTATTTTCATCTTAGGCAAAGTAACTTCAGTGATTTTGAGGCTTCCGGTAATATCAGAGGTGGCTGCTTTTCAACCCGATGCAGTGCTGGTTCACTTAACTTTTTTATTCTTTCATTTTTCTAACATTCCCATGTTTTTATTCCTTTTACTCTCTTACTATTTCTTCTTTCCCCTTTAATCTGCCTGCTGGAGCATTGTGTAATCATAATTGAAAAGATAAAGCAACCAAAATGTAGAAGTGTAGATATTGTTCCTAAAAGAAAATTATCAAGGCCTTTGAAACATGCAGATCTTCTGGTTTAATATTTTCTGTTTGTGTTCTTTGTTATTTCAGCAGCTTTTTCATACTAACAGGAAACTCTTAACTGTCACCAAAAAAGGGGGAGGAAAGCACAAACATTTTGCTTGAAAATGAGTTTGTGTGTTTATGCACAAATGCACTTGGTAAACTTTGGGCATAATTTCTGTAATTACAAAGGTGTGTTTTGCAAGAAGACAAAAAAAATCTTTATCCATAAGCTGGATAGTGTATTTATGCCGCTGTACAAATCTCTAAGAGAAAATGGTATTCTAGCATTTTAAAGAATTTTCTCTAAGATATTAAATTAGGTTTTTTTATTTCCTGCAGCAGGCTAATGTAGATTAGAGAGAGAAATAGAGAATAGAGTAAGAAATTGTCTCTAGATACTAAAAGAAAAGGGTACGTTGTGTATTGTAAGGACTTATTTTGTGAATACAGAATATAATTTTTTACAGGGTTTTTTTCCTGACTTTTAGTGCTTTTAGTTGGATTAGTAAACCAATGTTCTGATCCCATCTGCTGTTTTTATCTCTATTGTCTGTTCTCCTGACAGTTAAAACATCCCTCTGAGAGAAATATGCCAAATTATATGTAAGCTTTCGAATGTGGCAGTCTGTATTTGGCTGCTCGCCAAAGATATGCTTATAGTAGTTGAAATATCTTGATGATACCTTTTCTTGTTCTACTTTATTTCTTAAAGTGTTTCAAATACAATTCAGCTCAATGCACCTTTGAAGAAAAAATCTTGACTTTTCCAAAAAGGTGCATTGAGCTGAATATCTTTGTTGGAAAAGTCCTCCTTTTGGGAACACAGAGTTTCTAAATCCTTAGCCCTTTAAGCTCAGCACGTTTCTCATCATTTCATGTAGTTAAATGTCTATGAGGAACTTCCTAGACTTCTAAAAATGACGTTAGTAGAATGTGTATTTTCACAGGGATAATTAGTCCTTACATTTCTTTCCATTGAAGAGCTATCAAGTAAAATTTTTCATAAATAGTAGAATAATGATACAGCTTTATATAAATATTATATGTAATAATGTTGATGACTGTAATACTTCGACCATTTCTCATTTTGTTGTTGCCATGTTGGTTAATTTCATAGTAAACAACATCCATGGTTAGCTGGTGACTGAAGTTCTATAGCAACCCACAGTTGCATCACTCTAGTGATATCCTTTGTGGCCAATTGCCAGGGAGATGTGTTTTACCAGAACTGCAGCGCTCCAGCAATGGGCAATCTTACACTAACTTGCATAGTGGGAAGTCCCTTTTATATGATAGAATTGCAGGAGCCTCGTGTCCTAAGACATTCAGCTTGAAAAGATTTAAAGCTGTGTAACATGCCCTGCTCCATCTGTGGCAGCAAACCAGGCATAATCACGTGAAGGGTACAGGAAGGTCTTCTCTTGGAAGCGCAGCACTGGTGTGAATGTCCCTTATGAAGATCACCCCCGTTTGTCTTTCTCTCAGCACATCCTGAGGCAGGGCAGGAAACCCATGTCTTGAAATGCAAAGGCAAGCCCAGACTCTCCAGTGCCATAACCATTCAGCTACTTTATTCTTGTATCATGTTTCCTAGAACTTAACCTATAAAAATTTTGCTTCAGTCTTTTTTGCATCATGACTGTAGCGACAGTTGTCTTTTAACCAAGGAATAAAAATGCTTTTAGAACACAAACATCATATTCCTATTAGAGCATCTTTCTTATCTCAAAGTATATATGCTTTCCTTCATATACACCCTTGTTTTTTGTAGCAAATAACAGTTATGAGACTATTTGTGTGTACTTACTTTTTACTCATCATACACAATTTAAAACATTATTCTGCTGTCAATCTCACAAAGTCAAATTTTCGTTTTAGAAGGGAATAATAGAGCTAACATGTACTACTCATTCTAGGAGTTTATCACAGACTACATATTTTTCAACTGGATCTCATCTGCTTTTTAATTCAGCTAAAGAGCTTCTTTCCTGTCAAAACCATCTGCCATGCTTTAGATACTCTTGGTTTGTGATTGCACATTAGCCTTAACTTTGATAAAAGTGCATTTTGCTTCATAAACTTCTGTATGGCAGACACACTTGCCAACAAATATTGTCATCCTCAGAGTTTACATCATGTCCAAAGTTAAGTTTTATAAGTTAAAATAATCATAGTGAAATTTTGCCGTCTGGAAAATTCCAGTCCCACAACCTGAATACTGTGGTTTGTAGTTCAGTACTTAATGACAACATTAGAAGTTTTCCTATAAGTAGAACTTTGCAAGTCTGTCTACACAACTTCTCTGGCATATTTTTGAATGTTCAAATTTATGCTATAAATATTTGGATTTAAGGGAGAGGTCAGCAGCGATTAAGGAGTCCTAAAATGTAATATTAAATGATGAGCATATTAATAGTAAAGGTACCCTTTAGATTAAAAGTTCTTTTGTGTGTATTACTAGTTAACAGCTGGTAATCTGTGCAATATGAAGCACAAGTTTCTCCTTAAGATTAATTAGCTTTATCGCGTATTAATCAAACTGGTTGAAGAGCAAAATCAGAATGCATATTCCTGTGTGGTTCTCAGACATCTCATTTGTTTAATGGAGCCATTTGGATAATTAAGATCAGTACAGGTAATTTAGCTAAAGTGCAATCTACAGGAAAGATTATCTAACAATTTACTTGTGTTCATCTCAGGTTTTTGTCTTGTTTTTCTCCCTAGTTATTTATGCACATAGCTCAGTAGTTCAAAAATTTTCCCTTCCATAGCAGAGGAAATATCCCTGTGTATTGATAAAGCTAGGGTAGATTGTTTGCACTCAGGAAAGCCCCACAAAGAAAGTAGTTAAGAAGAGGTCCTATTCACCATCCCTGAAAAATGTTTGATGTTCCTTCTGTATAAAAAAAAAAAAAAAAAGAATGTTTGCTAGTGCTGAACATTTCTTAGGCAAGATCCTACCCTCCTTTGTAATTTTTTCTTTTTGCCTGTTAGAGGAGAGAGAGGTTTCAAACCACAAACAATTACACTGTTGCTATTGTTAATGAGCGTGGAAGAAAGTGGTGCTGACAGATTGTTTGGGGTTGCACCCACACATGTAACAAAAAGGGCTGCTAATGACATGCTGGGCACCCAGCTGGACTATGAGAGGCAATGCAACTCTTCAACATGGCTTAGTTCTGATGGGCTACAGAGCAACTCTTTGACTTATAAACATATATATATACAGACACATGTACGTATATATATATTTCTGTTGGGTGATTTTTAATTGCATGCTACCTTTACCATCCAACACAAACTTTTTGTCTGGCTAGGGTTCATAGATTTTTCTCTAATCAGTGGAGAGATATAAACTCCTTTAGGGGCCTTTTCAGCCTCATTTGATGACTTGAACTACTCTGATGAAAAGCATTGCTTTTCCACCTAGAGGGGATGTAGGCTGGTCCACCATTCTATTTATGTTTTACAGTCCATGGTGTGACTATTTCACTTTGCATCTCATGCCTTTGTTCCTAAGGACAAACCATCTACACAAAGATCATATTCATAGATTTCAGGATTTCAGCAGCATCGGT
The DNA here is from genome assembly GCA_027925045.1 of Hypotaenidia okinawae. Lineage (NCBI taxonomy): Eukaryota > Metazoa > Chordata > Aves > Gruiformes > Rallidae > Hypotaenidia > Hypotaenidia okinawae. The sequence continues at coordinate 99,234,748 of BSDF01000001.1, forward strand.
CATGGACTAAAATACATTTGATTTGCAAGAAATTCCCAGCAGCAAGCTGTTAATTTTTAGAGGTAAACTCAGTAGTGGAATGTACTGTGCATTTTTTGCATTACAAAAAAATACCCCACGCTAGATCACTGAATTCAGTTAGGTGAGTTTATTTTCATTACTTATGGAAATGGAGTTTTGTAAAACTTGCTATTACCAACCAGAAGGCTATCTCTGACTAATATTAGTAGCTTTGAAAACCACATGAAATAATTTTATGTGAATTGGTTGATAAGTTTAAAATTAAATTGAAATGTGTGATTCAACTACTTGCCAAAAAATAAAAATGCATCAATAGTCTTATAATTAATATCTTAGAAATGTTTGCATTAAGCATCTCCGATACTTACATAAGATGATTGAAAAAGTCCTTGCTTTTTTAAATGCAGCACTTTAATAAATTAGAGGAGAGAATAAAAAGATTTGCAGTTCATTTTGTGCACTGCTCAGACAAGCTCCGATATTACATTGCTAAGTTTATTTTCAAAATTAGCAGCAGCACCTTGCAAGGTACAAATTTGAGGCAGTATATGCAAATCTGTTATTCCAGATCAAAAATTCAGCACCTACTCAAGCTAATGGGTCTGTAAATGCTATTAGCTTGGGGCTTGCTGCTGTAATTCTGACTATTCAAACAGAAATATTTTTAGTGTTCTGGTATTAGTTATATTGTACCTAGCTGTTTGTTTGCCTTTCCAAGGTGTGGAAGTTGTTTATGCTGTTGCAAAGAAGAAAAGAAAATTGCTCACACAGTAGTCATGGGCAAATTGTGTTGTTATGTCTGAAGCTAATATTCCTAGAGTTTGTACCTGTTAAATATCTGCCTGTGTAATCTTTATCCCAATACTGCTTAATAATTTAGTGATTTAGTGCTATAAATGATGGCAATGCATCTACTCAGGGGAGATTTCTGTAGGACTATCATTCATGGTAGTCGGTACTTACACATGCAGCAATAAGTGCTGGCAAGATTAGCTCTTTATATTTTAAGCTTAATCGGAGTCAGATGGGGTACCAGGCAACTCTTAATGTTTCCAGAGTGCTGTTCATTTGATGTTTCTGGTAGAGGAGAGCTCAGTTGCCTAGAGCTCATATATCAAGCACTGCAAGCATGAGGCAATAACAAAAAATCCAAGTAGTGGCTAGGGATGTACTTTTGGGCTGTTAAATGAGGAAAAAAACCCATCAAGCTTGGCACTGGGGGTATATCTTTGGGGGCTGCAAAGCATCAGACACTGTAGAAGTAATAAAGATATAACTCACAGCAGTTCACTGTCTCTCCACGAGTGCATGTATGCTTAAGCCTGGACAATGACACAACTGGACTGTTATTACAGCTGTGCCACTTGCGGTGCTTTACTAAAAATGTCAGCACTTCTGCTGGAAACCACTATATTTGCATGGTTTTAGCTCAGCAAGATAAAGTAACTAGGAGCTTTTGAGTAATTTTTTCACCTCTTTAATAAAGCTCAAGTAAGGTTTTATGTAACAGGTATAACTCACTTCCCTCACCCCCAACCATATTGTTCTCTAGAGTGCATTGATTTGGATACCTTGAGATTTACAAAGTTCAGGTCTTAAAACATTTCAGTTAGGTATCTTATGCTTTGAAGGTATCCACCCTTGTTCTTTAAGCAAACGTAAAACTGTAAAGAGGAATAATAATACTACGTTAGAAACCAATATATCCTTTCACTTTATATTATTCATCTAAGAATATGATATCCAATGTTGGAGATGCATGTTTGGTGGAGTTGTGAACTCTTTTTTATTAACCTCTTGCTATTGCAATATGAACTGCATTGCAGTGATGCTACATGATCCAGGATTTAAGCATAGGTCGGACAAAATGCAATGTGATTTCAGATGCTGACCAGCGTGACTGTGAAGTTTGGTTCTTTATCTTTTTCCCTTCATCATCTGATGATATGCCCAACCATCTTTGATTCATTGTTATTTTTCTTTTAGTGCTTAAATATCTAGACTGTTCCTCCCTTTCTCCACTGTTACTCGGGGTTTGACAGGAAATTGTCTTGAATTTTTGTTTTGAGTAGTATATTTTTTTATCACATGTCTGGAAATGTAAGACATTTAAGCAGTATTTGCAAGGTAAGCAATCATAGTCAGAGGGGTGTGGGAAAGCTCAAATTCTCTGCCCAACTGGAGCCAGGCACTATCAAGAAGACAGTAAGAGAATAATTAAAAGGAATAAAGAAGTTGGAAGAATAAAGCAGGGTGGATTTTCTCTGGTCAGTTTAGTAACTCCTATTTTTGTTCTATCATTGGGGCACACTGTTCATCTGTAAGGTGCATGTGTCTTTCTCCAAGAAGTTATCTAGGAGAGGAGGTGATTATGCCCTGTACTTGGAACTAACACTCACCATAGAATCATAGAATCATAGAATTGTAGGGGTTGGAAGGGACCTCAAGAGATCATCGGGTCCAACCCCCCTGCCAAAGCAGCTCCCTAGGACATTTCACTGAGATAGGCGTCCAGGCGGGTCTTGAATATCTCCAGAGAAGGAGACTCCACCACCCCCTGGGCAGCCTATTCCAGGGCTCTGTCACCCTCACTGGGAAAAAGTTTCTCCGCATGTTGGTGCGGAACTTCCTGTGCTCCAACTTGCAGCCATTGCCCCTTGTCCTGTCTCCACAGACCACTGAAAAGGGGCTGGCTGATTCCTCCTGCATCCCCTGCTTAAGATAATTGTAAACATTAATTAGGTCCCCCCTTAGTCTTCTCTTCTCAAGGCTGAACAGTCCCGATCTTCTCAGCCTTTGCTCATAGGGGAGATGCTCCAGGCCCTTTATCATCTTCGTAGCCCTTCTCTGGACTCTCTCCAGGAGATCCCTGTCCTTTTTATACCAGGGAGCCCAGAACTGGACACGATACTCCAGGTGGAGCCTGACCAGGGCAGAATAGAGGAGGAGGATCACCTCCTTTGACCTGCTGGCCACACTCCTCCTGATGCACCCCAGGATCCCATTAGCTCTCTTAGCCACTGAGGCACACTGCTGGCTCATGGCCAACCTGCCATCCACCAGGACCATCTTGGGAAAGGGATTGTAGTGTTACCAGTGGATAGATTTCTGAAAATTTTAGCTTCATGCTGAAAAGCTGAAATGTAACAGTTACTGAAAAATAATTCTGGAAGTGTGTGTGCAGACACAATGTAGTAAGAGTACATGATGTACACAGGAGAGTAGCAGGATGGCTAAAAACTGTGAAGTGGCTTCCACATGGGTAGAGGTTAAGCAGAGTAGGAAGATTTTTTTGACCTGGAAAAGAGACAGTGGTGTCTGCAGTTGTGATAGAAGCATATCAAACCATGAGAAGCACCAAAAACTAGATTATGAAATAATCTTTCATTGTTTCTCCTAGTGCCAGGAGTACAGACATGCCATGGATTTGTCAGCTGAAAGGCTCAAAGTGCACAGCATGCAATACTGCAACAGAAGATGTTTTTTCCCAGGGCGTGGAGGCCCAAAGTCTACACAGGTTCAAATTGTAAGATACCTTCACAGAACAGGAAGGGAGTAATGAGAGCAATTAAACTCAGCCTTACCTCTTCGGGCTTTAGGAATCTCTCTACTGCACGTTATGAGAGGCTGTGAAAGACAGGACAAATATCTTGCATCTTCTCCTGTATGTTATTTCTAAGACACCTGCACCCCCCTGCTTTTCCATGGGTCTGGGGGCAATAAGCAGTGCTCTTAAGTGGAGTCCCAGAAAGGACTGCTGTTTGTTAGATGGTGGTTTGGCTAAGGGAAAGTTAATTTGAACAACATCCCCAGGGAGAGGGATTTCAGTGCACTTTAGCAGAAGTAAAGACACTTGGCTTTAGAAAATACTTAAAATTTCTTCTAATGTAGGTCAGTTGATGGTATATTTCTACTTGGGAGCTAAGTTATGACCCAAATATTCACCTGGGCAAAAATTAGTCAGCACATAAATCATACTGCTAATTACATGCCCTCACAATTTCTCAAATATTTGCCTCTGCTGCCTTCTCACATGTGAGGATTGATGGGACAGAGAGCCACTTGTTTCTGACAATGCAAAGTCTTGTTGATGCTGTGACACACAAAAGCATGTATCTCTTAATTACTTTCTTTGTCATTCATACTTTTTGAAGATTTTCTCCATTTTGGGGAGCAGGGGAGGTCTAGAGATGACATTAATCACTGTGACTTGCAAATGTGTCAGTTGCTGTGACAACTAGACCTTTTTTATTCCATATATATTGATGCAACAATAAGGAGTTTAAAATATACCTTTCTTTATTTTTATTTTACCCTTCTTTCAGAGCAGGCTTAAATTTGATCAATTTAGAAGCCTGGTGTGTGATGGGAATCTGTTTCAGAAAGGAAGAAACATAATAGGCCGAGGGTTTGGGCCATAAAGTGCTACAGACTTGTGAGTTATAGCACAGGCAAAAACAGAAGGCTGAGCCAAGTAGAAATCGTAGTAAAGAAGGTGCTGGGAAATTAGACAAGTCAGATTTATGCTTCAAGAAGCTGAGGACTCCATGTCAGCTTTGAAAATCAATTTCCTATTGTTGTGTGGCCCAGAAAAGATCTCCAAAGGTAGTGGAGATAAGAGGAGACCCACACTGGAGCAGTCTGATCCTGAAGGACTGCACCTCATGGAAGAGACTCACCCTGGGGCAGTACATGAAGAACTGCAGCCTATGGGGAAGGATTCACATTGGAAAAGTTCATGGAGGACTGTCTCCCGTGGGAGGGACCCCAGGCTGGAGCAGGGGAAGAATGTGAGTTGTCCCCCTGAGGAGGAAGGAGCAGCAGACAGTGTTTGATTAACTGACCACAGCCCTCATTCCCTGTCCCTCTGTGTCACTTGTGGGGCAGGGAGGAGGGAGGGAAATCAGGAGTAAACTTGAGCCTGGGAAAAAGGGAGTGGTGGGCAAAGGTGTTTTAAGGTTTTGTTTCTTATTATCCCGCTCTGTTTGGATTGGGTAATAAATGAGATTAATTTCTTTGAAACATTGTTGAATGATCTCTCCCTGTCCTTATCTCGACCCATGAGTCTTTCATTATATCTTCTCTTCCCTGTGCAGCTGAGAAGGGGAATGATAGAATGGCTTTTGTGGGCATCTGGCCTCCAGCCAGGGTCAAACCACCATAGTGGGTTACACCTGTTTTTGTCTCTCCTTGTACTTGCATATTGAATCTGTTGCAGAGTTCAAATGACACCGAGGTGCAACCAAGCAGAACATTTTATTAAGAACAAAAAAATTAAATAAGAACACTGTTCTGTAGGTAAAAACATGGCCTGGAATTTCTCCAAGAGCAGCTCTCTGTCTCAGGTTACTCTTGCGTCTCAAATTATTAAATTAAGCCAAAGCACAAGTGGATTTAGTGCCAAGGAGACTTCAAGGCTGAGAAGGATAATTAGAAAGGATGGACTTTGGTAAGTGAGGCAGGTGTCCCTAGGCTTTTTAATTCAACTGTGGAGGGAGCATTGATTCTCTTGATAAAAGATTCAGAGCAGAAGTTGAAGTTTTAGGGTGCTGAATTCCTGAGGGGAGGAGAGGGGTTGAGAGGTCTCTTTTGGCCACATAGGAGCTTGTAAACTTTCTGACTACTAAGCGTCCTGAAGTATTTCAGTGGCCCTTGTTGCTGTTAACATGCTTGAATGTCTTTGAGAATGATTGAATCTTGGGGACCATCCTGATACCTCTCAGATGAGAGAGAAATTGCATCTATTGAAATTCCGCTTTTAATGGAGTGGAAAACCTGGTTTAGTTGTTAACCAAAGACAAGGTTTCTTTTCAGGTTTCATAAGAATGAAACTCAATATCATTTTCCAATCCTTAATCTATTTCATATTGGAAGCATTTTACTAGGTTAGTTTTGCACAAATCACATTGTGTTTTTAGTAGAGAAGAATTCATGTAGTTACTGTGAGAAAAAGAAATGCAAATAGAGTCTGTATTTTGCTGATGGTTATAAATTCCTCTGCCTTTTAGTGGCATAGCTTGAGAATTGGGTTAAGCTTCTGGGCATGAGCACAGTAGGCTTCTGTATTTATTTTGTATAATCTATTTTTTCCTCTCTTTTTAATCTTTGTTTACTTGCCAGGCTTTCCTTTGTGGCCTCCTTCCTACTACTGCATGCTGGGTTCTGCTCTCTCATGTTGTTTACTGAAGCTGAGACATGAAAGGACAATGAAATGGACATTTTAATCAATTAACTGTAGCCTGATCAAAGTTTAATTCTTCCTTATTGTTGTTGTTGTTTAAAGCGTTTTTATTTACAACAGCATCCAGTTGGGCTTTTGATTCATGTGGTGTGACAAAGTCACTCTTTTGCATAGAATAGCAAGCTGAGAGTCTGAAAACTGCATTTGATCAAGACCTTGCTTTAATCATGGATCATGTCAGAGTTCTGAGCAACAACTCAGCTTTCCTTGTGGCCTAATGCTGATGGCAGAAGAGGAATTCATTGGCATAGAAAAGCACACACTAAGCAGAGAACACAGAGGATGAATGTCTATACACTGGTCCTTTATTCAAGTCCTTTTGCCTTCAGAGGCCACCTGCTCACCTTTCTCCTTTTAAAAGAGAACACCACCTTTAGCCTCTACTCTTGTCAAGTGTTTATTTTATCCTTTCTGATTCATGGGAGGTAGCTATTCCAATCTGTTAGAGGTATGTACAAAATATGGTATCATTCAGGGGAGGTCACTATCATCTGTAGTTGCTTAGACCTTTTGACCTGTTTAAGTGGTGGGGTACCTTTTTTTTTCTTTAAAAAAACCCTTTTATGGGTGATTTTTTCCTTTTGGTACCTTTTCTACATTTGAGTGTTATACACAACAAAGTAAAGAAGGAAGTGCATCCTGTAACCCACCCAAACAATTCTGTTGGCTTTTTTAAAGTTCTCTGTGCTTGTAATTCGCAAAAGGAACATAAGATCGCCACATGAAAAGGCTGGCAGACTGTGTTTCAGAAAAACTACTGTTTGCATGTTACTAGGAGTGCCTTTTGTTTGTAATGCCTGATTCTTATTCAGTTATATTGTCACTGAATATTAATTGTCCACATTTGGGATCAAACAACTGGGAAAATACAGGATTTTAATTGCTGATGGAGGCTGCTGCCAGTCACATCATATTTTTCTACTACCACTTGACTAAAGAGCAACAGTGCTTTCCTGTTGCTACCCTCCTTCCAATACTTTGACTTAGCAAATGCCATGGGAGATAGTTGATTTGACTGCAAGGGTCAAGATTTTACTGCTAGAGTTGGATATGTGTTGAGTTATTTTGAGGAATGAGAAGGTCAGGGGAAAACATAGTGCCTTTTGTCAAGGTGAACTGGAAATTTTGAAGAGGAAAAAAAAAAGAAAATTGGAATCATACCAGATAATCAGTATGTGTTACAGACTGCTCAGCAGGCAATTAGCCCATATGTCTTGTTTAGTTGTGGTGTCATGTGTGTGCGCTTTAAAATTTGAGCTAGAGAACTTGGTCTCTTGAAAGTACTTCCAATATGACTGAAGGCTATGCTCTGAAACAAGAAACAAGTACTGTTCGGGACTGGCTTTGCAATCGAAGTAGTGGAGTCAAAGCTTCTGGCTGCTCTTACACAGCGTGGTCTCAAAGTTCAAGCAGAGTTCAATCAGGCAATCTCCTGCTCAGTTTTAGAAGGTCCCTCTACTCCCCTATTCTAGTGTTATTTAGGAAACTTGACCTGCACATACAGTATTAATAATTACCACATATGCATTTTCATCTCAATATTTGAGATAATCAGTGTTACTTTTCAGATTCTGACATTTATGTAAATACAAGCAAGGAAGAAATGTGTCTGTTTTGTTTCCTGTGCTTTTTTTCCAATCCATCTTCCCTAGTGGCAATGGTTAATGAAGAAGATTATTTTATTAATTAAACATTCAAAACAATGCAGCTTGTTGCTGGCAGCCACTTGTTTGGAATAATCTTCTATGCATCATAACCTTCTATCTTTGTGTTTAATTGCTTTTTTTCCTCCTTCCTTTCCTCTGGAGCACTCTTTCAAAAAATCTCTCCTGACCTTTCATGCTGTTTTTGCATTTCATGTAATTTCAGTTAAGAAATGTTTAATTACTAAAATAATCACTTCTGCTTTTGATCTGTTTATGCTTTTCTGTCTGACTCTTGTCATTCCACTGTAATTCCTGCTGATTGCAATGACGCCTGTGTTAAGGGAAGACTTGATCTCTCCTAGTTCATAGAAGGACTCCTTCATAGTTATAGGTCACCCTTTGGTCTAACAGGAGTTTCAATCAAGCACCTGCCAAGACAAATTCATCTTATCTAAGGGTGGTGTCAGATTTGGGGTCATAAAGGTTTATGTACAGTCAGATACAAAAGAATTTTCCTAACTTCCAGTAAATGGTCCCACTTATAACATCAGTGGAGACTACACCTTGCTGTCAAGAGGTACATTGCATATGGAGGTGGTAAATTTGTGGGGATAGGTGGACAGGCTATTTACACCATGCAGGTTGAAGGATCTAAATAAAATGCCTAGCATAACACATCTCCTAGATTCCCTGTGTCACAGATGGAAAGAGATATCTGGAGAATGGCTGAGACCACCTACCTATGTGGGGCACTCTCCTCATGAAGCAAGCCTAGGGAAAACAGCTACAGCTCTACTAACTTAGCTTTCTAGGTATGTGATGTAAATACTAATTCAGCTCATTTTTGCACCTTGCATTACTGCTTCTGAGACCAGTCACTCACATGAAACCTGTTCAACACCCTCTGCAGAGAATCTTTTTTACTGTATGTGTGGGCCTTGAAGCAGATTGACTGGGACAAATCTTAGATGTCTTTGAACGCATCTCCGATGAACAGACTTAACCTGAAATTTACAACTTTGTCACTGTCAGCAGAAAGTGGCTTCCTGACATTAATGTACTGGTGACAAAAGAGCTCAGAGAGTCAAGTCCATCAGAGTAGTTGGATATGAAAGAGATTAATTATATAGGACAGAGTTGCCATATCTGGAATAAAATAGAGGTAAATTGCACTCCCCTGAATTTACTGTGGCTACGCATCTGAGTGCTACTCAACTTGAACAGTCAAAGTAAATCAAATCAGGTTTTCAATTATGGCAATTTTTTCATCTGCATGAATACTCATATACTGATATTTTGGCTTACAAAAGTAGTTACCTAGATTAGATATCTCTTGCTTCTTGTAAAATAAGAGATCAGTGGCAAAGAAGTTCCTTCGTCAATAATGAAAAATGGTGAGAATAACTGAGTTACTTCCTCTATCTGCTTCTCTGCTGAAGAACTCTGATGGTCCCACCAACACAAGATAGTTATCAAACTTCAGGCCTCAGTTTTCAGCGTAATGCATGTTTTGTGTGCTCATTTGTCGAGGCGAGGAAATAAGATTCCCAGAGCTGGACTGCAATCTTGGAGCAGCCATGGACTTATTAATTTTTTGAATTTTCTCCCCTTCCCTTAGCCTCCTGCTGCTGAGGCAGCACTTGTACAATCTACCTCTCCAGTTCCTTCTCTGTGTTTCTCTCAGCAGGAGGAGGAGGCTGCTGTTCCTCCTCTCAATGTTGAACAGCAAAGATCCATGCTACTCTGGTACAAAGCTTATGACAGAGCTGCCAGGGTTTAAGATAAATATAATTCATGGCCAGTTTTTTTACATTCAAACATGCTTCATTTACTGCTGGCATATATGCTAGTTCTTCCTTTTTTTTTTTTAAAAAGACAGTTTGGTGTTTTCATTGTGAGTTTATTGAGAGACTAGTAAGTTATATTTAGCCAAGCACAGATTTTTTTTTTAGCCCCAAGACCTCTACATTATATAAAAGTTAAAAAGAAGCATATTTAGAAATCTAACCCTGCGTAATCATCAAAACCTTCAAATTCCCAAACAGCAAATAACTTGTGACTCAATTTGTTTTCTGCAGATGTATGTATGTTGTGTTTGCTTTTTTTCCTATTTACTGAGGAAATAAGAGGGATTGGGTGAGTGCCAGCCCGGGAGAGAGGACCTGAATAAATGTAGAAAGAAATGGGGACATAGATTACCACTCACTATTTTTACATTTGTTTCATTCTGAGTTGCCTATAGTTTTCAAAAAAGTCAGACATGGCCCCATTTTCTTAAGAGATTTGCTTAACATCTTGCAACATCAGTCACTGATTTATTGGAGAGAGAGTAAGGGAAGAGCACTGCATGACTGCATCTCCTCCTCTGCATCTCCTCCTCTGGATTGCAGTAGCTGGTCTGCCCCTGGTGTAGAGAAAGTTTTAAAGAAATTTAGCCAATTGATCATCTCTTGAGTAGAACTACAGGACAATGGGAATTTTGGGTCCTTCAGGGAAGATGCTTCTTTACCTTCTTGTTGAAGCTGTGACCACATGTGATTAGTTCTCAGTTTTGCAGCCCATTTACAGTTTTATCTAATTGCAGATCAAATTTTTGAGGAACATTTGTTTACAAGTACTTACAATTTAAATAGCCAGAATTGATTTTAGTGTATTATGCTTCTCAAGGTTATTTTCTTACACACACAAAAATAATGTTTGAAAATAAAGATTTTTTTAGGAAGCAAAATAAGTTGGTTGGCTTCAGAAAAAAAAAATCAAAACAAAACCAGAAAAACCCATGATCACCTCATAAGGTTATTAGCATCCTGTAATGCATTTTTGTAATGTGCATTGCTACTGAGCATTCAAGCGTATCTTTGTTTAACACAAAGGATGGTCTGCATTTTGCTTGAGATTGCAGCTTGGGCACTCTAAAAGTGACTGTGCAGTAGTAATACAGCAGCAGGCAGATGGGAAGAATTATTACTTCCACTCAATGTAGAGTCTTGAGGATCTGGGTTGCACTTGTTTCCCCAAGCAAAGAAAACAAAGACCTGCCTATCTGCAAGCACAGCCTTAATTAAAAAGTTATGTGTTGAAAATTATTTGCAGCAGAGTAAACAGTGAAAGAGTTCTAATGAGGGAAAACCCTCCACATTTGCGAAGTTGCCTGAACTTCAGTGGTAGATGGTCTATAAGGCATCTGCCAAGGAGAGTAAAAAAAGATGACTACTAAGCAGAGGGACCCATACCAGTCTTCTGTGTCCCCAGAGTTTTTCTAAACTGGCTTTAGAAATAAACAAAGTCCAACAGGAAGAATAAAGTTGCGTAAGAGATTCAGTAGAATCCGAGTCTTGACACCAAGCTGAGCTGGGGTATCTTGTACAGCCGCTATAGCAGTGCTCTGTTTTGATTTGAACTGATTTGAAATTACAGTACAGCAAGTGACTGGACCAAGTCTAGTCAAGTACTTAAATTTAGTCCTTTTTATACTTTATGCCAGTACATAAAGCACTGTGCTAAATGTGAGAGTTTTGTTCAGTGGGAGCTGCATTAAATCTGAAGGGTTCTGTTTGTGTGGGATAGGATGGTTGTTTATTGGCCTCTTAACTTGCAGTCATAGTTAATGTAGAACTGGTTTGATCCTTACAAGTTTTTATCTGTTATTCTTGTTGGTATTGGAGGTAAACTGTACAAAGAGAATATCTGCTTTGCTGACATTTCCTTCTGGTTTTGCTTACTCCAGTTTAAACAAACTTGTCCTCTGTCCTGTGTTGTCAAAAAGGAGAACGCTTCCACAAGAAAAAAAGGTCACTATATTATTTAGTGGGATTTCCCAAGCTTCTGCAAATCCAGAACATCCAATTTGTTAGCTAAGTACTCCTGTTCTCTTAAAGATTTACAGTGATTTATTTTCAGTGTCAGTAACAGCATCATCATTACTGGGAGATCCAACTGTACCGAATGTTACATTAATAAATCATCACACCTGAAAATCAATACTCCGATTAATTGAATCAAATGAAACTCTTTCTGGTGCACAGTTTCACTCACAAAGCCGAAAACTGCTGTCCAAGTTCATAAAATTTCCAGCAGCTGGTTAGGCCAAATCCATCAGACACAGTGCTCCAGACTCAATGTCAGACATACATTATCAGTCGATGGGGGTCTATTTATTTATTTATTTTGTGTCACTCCATCAACGTGTCTCTGATGTTATATTATGATATTTGCTTCCTTTAATGTGACGTGATACTCCTTTATTTTGTATCCTGAAAAAAAAGATACCAGAGGTTTGGTCTGACCTGCCTTTTTCTCATTATAGAGTTCTGACTTTCCCTCCTGAGCCACCTGTTTCCCCTGCATCCTTTTAAATGTGCTCTTGCACACTAACAGTTCCATTTCTTTGCACAAGTCTGCTTATTGGTCAAGTAGCAAGCACAATTAAATCCGTATATCTCTATACAGATTAAATCTGAATATTTCGCATCTGTTCCAGGGTGTTTGCATTCTCATGTTTGAATTGTTGGTAAAATACTTTTGTGTTTGCTACATTTCTCTGTTTAGTGTTGCTGTCTGGAAGTCTGGTGGTGCTTCCTTTTCAAGCTGACATTACTCTTACTAGTGATGAGAAATAATCTCTTGTGATGGGGAATTTTACACTGTGCATAGGTACACTTTCTGTCACTAATATAGACAGAAAGTTAGTTATTTATGAAACTTAATGATGGCTAGTCCAAATCCAGAGCTAAGGCTGAATGCACATAAATTATCTATGCAAGAATGAAAGCAGATTCCTTCTCTAGCATGATAACGGAGTCTCATTTCTGCTTTCTGTTGTTCTTGAAAGCAATCTAAATCTGACGGTGTATTTCTGTATATTACTCAAGAAATTCTTACAACAGTAGTAACTGGAATCTCTTAACACAGTAAAATACATCCGGTAATTTTATCCATGTCTTAATGTGAATATGCTGTAAATCTTTATGTTGCATTGGCATCAGTGCAGTGATGCCATGATTTTGGTAATCAAGGTTGTTCTACCTTGTAATGAAAATCAGGCCAGCATTTCTTCCTTCCACTCAGCTATCGTTTCTTGCAACATTTGTAAAGCATAAACTGCTGAAATCTCTGGCATTATGTGAGTGAGCTTACTGCCACTGGGTAGAGGCAGGAGAAATCCTTCGCTCCCAGTACTCTGATGGTGTTAATAATTGTACACAGCATTTTGGGGCTTTCTCCTCCTATGTGTGTTTTGCTACACAAGTTCTCTGTGACAGACTAACTGCAATTGCTTCAAATTTTAAGTTCATCTCCATTTTCTTAATCGTTGTGACATTTCAAATTGAATTGCATCCTTTCATGTCTGAGTCATTATCCTGTTTATATGGAGAAGAGTGAGTAAACTCTTTCTGTCTTGCAGTTAGGTAGTGAGAAGCATGCAAACTTACACCCAAATAAGAATCAGACAGACTGCTTTGTATATGCCCCACAGACCATATCTCTGCTTGCCAGGACAGGGATACCTAGAGCACCTGCAAACTCCACAGGGGCAGGTATGCTCACTCTTCACCAACTGCTCCCCTCTCCAGTGATGAGCCTTCCCATTCGGGTGTAATGAAGTCTTCCTCCATCCACTTGCTCCTACTCGCCTTTTGCCTTCTGGCCATGCTGTGATGGAAAGGACTGCCTTAGGGCTATATGAACTTTAAAGAGATATCATGAGGCTCCAGCCTTGCAGATTTATAGAGCTGTTGCTGGACATCAGAAGTCTGTGAACTTGATAGAGTTTGCCTCAGGGCTGTGTGAGTTTGAGGGCTCTGAAGGATTTTAGGATATAAAAATGCTTTTAATAACTAGGTAACTCACCTTCAGATCTTAAAAAAAAAAATAAAAATCACCCAACTATTAAAAATCTGAATGCCTACCAACTACAGTATCTAACTTTGTGTTAATCTAGGTTTTCCCAAAGCTTTATTTGATAGACAATAAGTCATTCTGAATCACATTTCCTAGCAAAATGTTGCTTTATTCAATGTAATGCATGGGCCAGAGGCAGAAAAAAAGTTGAGTATGAAAGTAGATATATCTATAACAGGCCAGCAGTAAACTATATTAAAAATTATTTTGGGGAAAAATACCTGGGATCCTTACATCTTGAAAATTTATATAGCAGAGAATCCTGAAGGATATATTTTGATTCTGATATTCCTCAGGATGGAAAATGATCACAGCTACTGTCCAGTGACCAGTCAGAAGAGCAATCATTGAATTATCCTTGGTGTTAATTGAATTTACAGGTTTGTTTGACCCAAGCAAAGGTGATAGAGAACATCAATTACTCGTGTCTGAGGACCAGAGTACTCTTGCAAATCAACATTTGACATTTAACGTGTTATGCTACAGTCAGGTGGTCCCGCAAAGTGACCTGATGTGGCCACTGAATTGCAGTAGCACATCACATACCACTGAAATTTTCTTATGAGGAAAGATTTGATTTAGTGATTCATTATTCCAAAATGCCACAAAGTTCAGGTCATGAAGGAACTGAGGTCGTTTAGATGTTATTAGTTACATGATATGTAGATGAAGAGTACTTTGTGCTTACTAGAAATTGAACAGAATAATCCTGACACTTTCTTCTAGATTTTTTGGTCAAGGGAAAGGAATAAAATAAAATAAAATCAACTGTCAGTGATTAATTTTTAGAATTGCATCACAACTGCATTAATGAGGATGGTGCCTGGAAACTCAGTGAAAACAGTGAGCATTGGCATCCTAGACAAATAAATATGGGAAGCACAAGACAGTAACTGGTTCCAAGGTAAAAGGGATCCTGTTTTAATGTCATACAAGAAAAAAAAAAGGTAATATGGAGTTTTAATATCACCCTGAAGATGTTTTTATTTGTTACCTCAGAAATTCCATAGAAAAAATAAAAAATCACAGTTCACAAAATGATGTAGAAAATCCACCCTCAAAACACCCCACGAATAATCTTACCTCAAAGAAACATTTCTTTGTTCTTTTTCACATGTTGAAAAGGAAACTCTGTAGACAATTATGATCAAAGGGATCTCAGATCTTCTCTAGCTTTTTCCAATAAGGTCCTGATTTCATTTACTTGCTCCTCTTCCAGCATAGGCTGTAGTAATAAAATAAAGACAAAGCTATACTTGAGGGATTGTATAACATATAGCCTTAATGTCCTATTTCTTAAGCAGTTATTAATGTATAAGCAGGCTTTCCTTATTATCCCAAGGCAGATTGGTTTCCAGAAGAGCCTCTGATGAGGGACTTTGCCAAAAAGCTTCTGAAATCCAAATACGCTTTTACCTATTATGTTTGGATTTCAGTGGTTTTATACAAAAGAAGCAGTTGCAATACAAGCATTCCTGTAATTTTAAATATGAACTTAAAATTCAGGTTTTCTTTGTGGGGAGAGAAGTAGGGAGAAAGGCAAGAGAAAGGGAGGCCTTGAAGGAGTTTTTTGACAAACCAGGTGCATTAAAACTTTTATTTTTTTAAAATTTTACGAGTACGTGTTAAAGATGTGTTTCTCTTTGTAGGAGACAGAGTTAATTGCTCTCTGAAAAAATGCTGCCAAGGGGTGTCTGCTCTCAACCAATAGTTCTTAAGAGTGCAAATTCTTGAAGCGTTGCACGCAATTAGAAGTAAAAAATATCAGAAAGCAAAGAAATCATGAATATTCAAAAATTTCTAATGTCACATCAGATAAATGGTGTAGGGTATTATAGTAAAATTAGCATTTATACCACTCTGTTCCTCAATCTGCTAATGAAACCTGTAGGTAAGCACTGACTTATGGGAAAGGAGAAAGCCATCTTGCACTGTCAGTGAAGCTCTAGTAGGCGGGTATAAATCTTTGCAAATGAAGGAACCATCGTATTCTCCTTCTGGCCCTCAATTTTAGAGGCGTTTCTCTCTCAGGTCTTTGATCTCAGTCCCTCTGGCTTCCTTTAGACAGCCAAAGTGCAGAAGATAAAAATCCTAAAAGCCCTCCTACTGCACCAAAAAATGTTCCACCAGCATGGACCTGCCTCTGCAGCTACTGTCATCACTAGGACATGTCTGCCCAGTGGTAGAAGGATGTTTGTAAAAGCACTCAGAAATTTAACCTACATCTTTCTGGTGATGCTACTATTGAAATGTTAATGTGTATCTCATGTTTAAAATCCAAGATCATTTCAGGGGATATATTCCTGAAGACAAAACTAAATCATAATCTTGTAAATGGAGAAATACAGCAAAGTAAAATTGAATGTAAGATTCTTAATATACATTTCCCTCTCAAGACAATTCCTTTCATGGCATCTTTTAAGCAAGTAAAATAGCTCCTCTTGTTAAGATTACTCATATTTGGCCATTTGTGAATTCTTTATATTAGCCAGGATTAAAACAGAGTGTTCAATTCAAGAGTCACTGTACTTTCACAACCTTGTATTGGAAAGTTGCAACTTTGCATAGCTGGAGTAACTACTCTTTGCTTGCTAGTTCCTTCTTCTCCCAGCCTAATTTTTTCCTTTCTTTAACAAGGAGTCACACCTGTTATTAATTTTTCCCCCTCGTTTTAATTAGTTTCCTACAGAATTGCCTGCAGCAAAAGTAGGCATGATACCCAAGAAATGTTAAAAAGGATGCAGATCTTCAAAGGTTTAGTTGCACTTTCTTATTTCCTTATGCTGTACATTTAATTTTAGAAATTAGCAGCAGCACCTACTAGATCCCATAGACTCTTTTCCCTATTTGATAGAAAATGAGTATGACATAGCATGTTCCTACTTCTTTTTTAAGGGAATGGGTTTGACTGGTACCGTGAGATGGCAAGAGAAGAAGAGGTAGATACAAGTTGGTATTGACTAAGGGAACGGAAGCAGTTTGGCACATGTGGAAGAAAGAAGTAGAGGGATGAGTTTTTTCTCACAGCACTTCATTTGTTATTACACTGGCATGTTTCTGAAGAGGACAAAGGCATGTTAAATAAACAGATATATCTAGATGGAGATTCCAGGCTACAGACGTGTGCCGATATGGCAGATCCAGATTTTGTGACTTGAGCACTCATTTAGTAACACTGACAAATACTGTATTTGAGGATCAGCACTTGTTACGCAAGAGAAGACTCTTCTGCTTGGAGGTGGGTTTCAGAGCTAGCTGGAAAACAGGTTCCTCTGGATCCTCACTAACCCTGCTCCCCTGCTTCTTTCCTCTTAAAATGATATACATCCAAATGAACATGAAACAATGTAGTTGTGTCATTTGTAGCTTTGTGGAGGTTGTTTTGTTTTGGTTTTTTTTTTCTAATTTTTCTGATGACCCAAAAGAACCCTGGATACTGCAGCTGTTCAATGAAATTACTTGTCAAAATCATTGCTGCTAGCAGCTATGAAACTTCGGCTGTTGGCTGCAATGACTGACCGCAGAGTTTTGTATCTGCAGGGTTACGTGCAAGTGTACAACTGTCCTTGAGTGCCTTGACTTGGCAGTTTTCAGGATTTGGTGCTCTGGAGCAAATCCCTCAGGAATCCTTCCTGTCACTGATTTGAATGAAATGTTTCAGACTCTCAGTGATCTAGCATTTTCTGTCAGATCTTTGTTGTGCCAGGGATTTGCAACTAGCTCTTGCAAATGCATTACCATCAGTCTTGTGAAATAATTGTAATGTTTTTCCAAGATGTTTGTAATGTCTATTCTCTGGAATACAAAGATAAGAAAGGGGGAGGGAGCCATTTTCATTATTTTCTACAGCTACAGCCTTTTTTTTACACTTTCTTTCCCCTTTTCAGAATGACTGACTTCACCTCCCTTATGTTCGAAAGTACGTTCAGAAAAGTTAGAGAAGTTGGGTTCAGAGAACTAGCTTTCAAGAAACTTTATTGAAGGCGCAAAGAAGGGTCAAGAAAGAAAGATGTTGTAGGTGGCTTCTAAGTCAGTACTGCACAAGCTCTCATTCTATGTGGAAAACTGTGGGAGCATATCTTAAAATAGTGACCCACGTGAATGTTTCATTCCCTTTCATGGAAAAATGTGTCAGTTTGGGGTCTTTCACTTTGGAATGAAATAAAAGCAGTTTGATTTCCAAACTTTTTTTTTTACTAACCTAAGCACATTTTACTGTGCCTCAACTTTTCTGCTACCAAGACTGTATGCAATGTCCTACTATTTCCCTCACTAAGGGTACTTCAAGGACCGTTCTCTCCATCTTGGCATATGTATTGATTTTGCTACTGGAAGAAACAAAACCCAACCAACCAAACAGAAAAGCTGTAAGTTTAGGATAACTTATAGCTCATTCTGGGGCTTTTTGAGGGTCCACAAAGAATTCATACTCCTTTGAATTAAGTATTTTCTCTGATTTCAGGAAAAATCAAATAACATCAGCAGTATGACAGTATTTAGCATACAGTATTCCTCTTTTGGGAATCAGGAGGTATTGCACTAGGTTTTTTTCTGCATTAATGTGTAATAGGCTTGAACTGGAAAGCATGTGCTATGGAAGCATGCTTGGACAATTCCTTTTTATAACTCTTGTAGTTGGTAGGAAAGTTAATTTATGAGTTTTGCTATACAGGTTGCAGCTCTTCAAAGTGTAATATTTTTACAGTGACATTTATTCACAAAGCTGTATTTTGTAGACCAAACAGTTATGATTAATTTGGAAAACTTTTCTCTATGCTTTAGACGTATGAGTTCACCCACTATCACCACCTGTCAAACTCTGAGGTTTACTTATCAAGTAGGGAAGTCTCAGGAATAAATGTAGAAACCAATTGGCTTCGTTAGAAAATCAGGCTGATGACAGTGAACAGCGAAAAAATTATTGGCGCAGAAATCTTCAGGAAAGTGGTGTCTGATTTGACACTGCAGGGTACCACAGAAGGTCTTTCTGCTTTTCAGTTTCTGTGTATGGCTCAATACAGCCTCAGTCCTTACAGTTCCTGGGAGACAGGATTAGGAACAATCTTGTGCACAGTGATTCAAAGTGGAGGAGGCTTATGCCACCTCTTCACTTTCTTCTGTGTTTCCATATCGGCACAGGATGTGAGAAATGTAGTACATCTATGCACACATCCTATTCACAGTGAGCAGTAAAATTATACTATCCCTTTTCTACAGAGGCAGAGGAGCCATGACTTGTCAGGACCTTCTATGAGTAATTCCATAGTGAACAAGGAACATAGTCTCCTGCACTTTATCAAATCTTCCTCTCCCCAGTTATGATGTCCAGAGTATCTATGGGAGGTTCTCATAGTTTCATCACATCTCTAAAATATTTTTTAATTGCTTGCACATATGCAGAAACAGCAGTTTAGGTTTTGCAGAACTTAAATTGTTGCACCAGCTTTAGTTACCTTTTTGCAACATTGATATTCCAAATTTATAAATGAGTGAGCTCCGAATCAAATGATTTTTCTGTAGGAAAGAGATTTTGCAAATAGGTAGAAATTTAGTTAACTATGGTAATATTTCATCATAATTTGAAAAAGAATTGGTTTGGGTCTTGCTTGCAGTTTTTATGTCTGAAAATTTACAATGGTTCAAAAGACACTACTTTCAACTGGCCACAACTCACTTTTGACTTTTTGATGCTAAGGATCTGAACAGAAGATGCAATGAATTAGCAAGTCAGGCCTACTAGGCCTCAGAAGTGCACTGTAGCCATAGAATGCATATAGCTAATGTAAGTCTGGTTTAATAATGTTTTAATTATGTGTTAATGACTTATTCATTAAATTGTTTATCCTCATATTTCATCAAAAGTCTCAGGTGTCGCTGCCTAGAAGCCGCAGTTCTTTCAGTAGCAGACGAATTTGGCAATGTAGCACTGCAGTTTATGATTACATTTAAGCCACAGTTGATGAGATGACACTTCTAGCTGGAGGAGGAGGTCTTTGAAATTTCACAGCATCCAAATTTGTGAATTTTGAAGCTTCCTTGACACTGTAACTGTAGAGCCAGTATATTATTAAGGAGCAAGCGCTGAAGTGCGAACATAGCACTTCAGTTGGCTTGATCACATCGTATTTAATTTTAAAGTATTCAAAAAAGAAGAATATCTCTCAGAGATACCTTCTCCCTAGTCATGAAAGAGTCTTCCTATTGAAGGAAGCAATCTTTTAAGAGCTTTTTACCTTAATGTGAACAGAGAACACGCATCCTAAATGTTCTCTGGAATATTAGTAACAAGCTACGTTGTGCCTCAGCACTGCATGAACAAATGTGTCTTCTTCTGAGACACAGCAAATAGCACAATGTTGTAATTTAAGCTTTATAAATTGTGTGCTTAAAACTTGTCTGCAACCTATGAATAGCGCGTGGGTTTTATATTATTGAGCAAATCAAGCTCTGGTCCTTCAGCTGGGCTTTTCTTTTGTTCTCTCTTTTCATGCTTTCTCTTTTAAAAGTATACCATGCAAAAGTTTATGGGACACTAATATAGTAGATTACTTTGCTTTTTTTTGTGCACTCAGCACCTTAACCAGCATATTTTGTAATATTATTAGCCCCCGGTTTTCACAGTTTAATAACTTAATGTTTTTACTTCTTTTATGACTAGCATAGGGTCTTCATGCTTCCTCTTTTATATACAGCTTATTAAAAATAGAGTAATATTTTTGAAGCTGATCTTTATTCAAAAGACTGCTATCCTTGGTTTTCCTTCATTATTGCCTATATTTATTCTCTGCAGTGTCATGTTTATACAAATCAGATGTTCAGAAAATCTTATGCCACATAAAATAATCATAATATACTTTAGGTTATGATCAGCAATTGAAATCCCTGAAAAGAATTTGTTGATTCAAGATTTGTGTGGGGTTTAAAACTTTTTTTAAAGAAAACCCTGGCAATCAGGTCAATTTGTTCTGTTGATTAATTAGCAACCAAGCCTTTTCGCGAACGTGGTGAGTTAATTTCCAGCCTAGCATAGATCTGAAAGATCTTTAAGCAGTCTGTAAAATAGCACCTGTTCTTGCAGAGACCCAGTGGACCTATGGTAAAATTGTGCATTTGTTCTCTACTTGGCCTTCTTATAGATTTAATATTTCTTCTGCTTTACTACCATACTTAACTGCTATTTCCTGTATTTTCTTCTGAAAGTGGCCCAGGAGTGATTGCTTTCATGATACTAAGCAGACAGATCATTATAAATGTAGAAATTGGTGCCAGTGAGATTCTGTCTATGTACATGTTGCATCTCCTCTGCCACACAGTACTGTTGCAGGGACAATTCTGAGTCCTGAGGAAGCTAGGCCATCAATTCTTCCACATCCTTCCTTACCAGTATATGATTGAAGGCATTCTTCTTGTCTGTATTATGAGATAGACAGATGGATATTTATGGAAGGTTTCAGATCTGCAACATTTCCTCTACCTTAAGTTTTATGAATGTGTGCAGAATTTTAATTGTGTGACAAGCAGGATGTAGTAAACAACCCATATTTTATGCATATATGAAATGTAATAATGAGTTTTATGATGTTATTGATTGATGGCCTTGAAAAGTTGAGCAGGGAAGGTTAGAGAAGGCTTGTCAAGAATGAATGGTTTCTTTGTTATATTTGGTATCTTTGCAGAAGTCTTTGTGTCTCAAAAGTAATTTCCAAAAATTAATCAGGTCTGTGGGGCATCCTCAACAACCCTTAAGATGCTGGTGAACATATCGACAGCCTCACCTTTCAAACATAGGCCTCCTAAAACAGTATCAAGCAGCACAAGTTTTCAAGGCTCTTTGCCATGTTTTATCATATGACTGTACCTCTCTCTGGTTTTCTTTAGAAGGCTGCATAGCTATCCAAATTTGGCTGATTGCTGTAGACATGACCCATTTAAGGGACGTCCAAAAAGAACTCCAAAACCTTTTTTCTATACCCTAGAGGATGCTAAGCATTCAGTCCCCAAAAAAGGACTAAGTATATTGAAATCCCATAAAGTGGCAGACATGGGTTAGCATTTGCAGTGACCTCCAGTGTTTTTAAATCACAGAATGGTACTTGATTCTTTTTTATAGGTAACTTACCGACTCTGTATCTGAAAATCTGATCATTGGGGCTGATCACATTAACAACTTTATGGCTGTTTAGAATGAGAGCTGGTTGGAAATACCTTAAAATTCCATTTAATTATTCTTTTAAAAGCTAGGTAAAAAAAAATAATTGCAAACTGTTTCTGCATTAGGATTAATTTTGGCAAGTATAGCTAGAAGAGGAAGTAAATAGGGTATTTTCATCTGCTGTTGAGCAAAAAACATGGACAGTTCCCTGCTCCATCTCTCTCTCATTCCCTCTCTCTTGCTTCTTTCTGATTTCCAGAGAGATGTATTTGTTCTTGCTGAAAACTGAGAACCAAGTCCATCTAAAGTCCACCAAGATCCCTGGTTACTTTGAAAGTATGTTAAGTTCCCAAGCAGGCTTCCTGAGGCTGTGTCACCAGATACACTGAAATACAAGAAGCATGATGGAATCACGTTGCAAACCTCTCAGCCCTTTCTTATTGTTTGCAGGGGGAGGATGGGTGTGTGTTTGTTCTTAAAACCAGGCCTATGTTAGAACTACTTAATTTTGAATAAAGATTGTTTCCCAGGGTCAGTCTATTTTGTAAGCATTAGTGAGAGTGCTACAGGCATTCCAGTTACGTGCCTCTCATGTAAATAGTGTCCTACTGCTCGAGTGACTCTTCATACATGTATTAATGTATTTCAATGCATAGGGAAGCACTGCTGAATTGAGTCACCTCAGGGTAGCTAAGGAGATGTATTTAGGATGGCAGAGTGGGTACAACTAATACAGCAGTTGGATGTCAACATCACATTCTTCTCTCAGCTGAAGTATAACAAAGTTGACATTTTTTTTTCCCTTCCTATATTTCTTCAACATGTAAACCCAGCAATCACTCTTTCAGAAATTCTAGTTTTGCAATGCAGACCCCTTCTAGTGTGCTTTTGTTGGGGAAAAATTCCCCAAGGCTCGAGCTGGTCTACGAGTGTAATTCTTTCCTCTCAAAACACTTTTTTTCTATGGTAAAGTCTATTGTTTTGTCAGATAACGTCACTAACTGCAAAGGAATCTGTGCTGAAATGCAGGTGTTTCTTTCTTTTTATTTGCCATTGTTGAGAACTATCATCTTTGCAAAGGAGGTTTAGTTACTATGAAGTTGCTTTAGTCTTTTATTTATTTATTTATATAGTGCAATTGAAAATAGAGATGAGTACAAGTGTACCTTCAAGATCAGATGAACAAAACCCGTGCTCCCTACTCCACTGAAAAATATCTTTAGTTAAGCACCTATTTGGCAACTTTGGGATGTAAATGATAGCAGATTAAAAACATTGGGTCCTAGTGCCCTTTTCATTCCATTAAGAGCTAACATGTGTATAATTATAAAAGCAAATGTGCAGAAGGCAATCATGTAAATACCAATAAAGGTTTCTTAGTAGCAAAGCTGATTTTATGCAAATAACTCATCTTAATCTGTTTTAATTTAAAAAGTCTAATTAAAAAGAGCAGCTTACATTGATCAGCATGTTCAGATGAACACTGGTATATGTCAGCCAGAAATAAATAAATAAGAGGGAAATAATCTATGTAAAGAAATCCAAAAATAGTGTCAGATAACAAGAGTCGATTTAAAATACTGGCACTGAATATGTGTTGCTGGATTCATCCCAGCCAGTTAGAAAGTGAAGGGCAGCTGAAAATACTTCCAATTAAAAACAGAAAAAGACAGGGAAAAGAAGGAAAAAAATGGCATATTTTAGTGTATAAGAAAGAAGTTCTGAATGTACCTGTGTGACTGATTGGCATCAGCTCACACCATGCATGCCTTATCCTTTGTTTGGGAAAGTTCCCCACCAGGGAGAGAAAGCAGTAAAGCCCTCATTCCCTCCCTCCCTCTCTCACTTCCTCCCAAAAAGGATCCTTCATGTGCTCACAGACCCCTTGCTATTGAGGATGGGGAAGGCTTACTCTGGGTAACACAGATTTTCAGATATTTGAGAGAAATAGTAGTGATCTAGTAATACACAGTCAGTTGATGATTATCTGGAAAATAATGGGAAAAATGCAGTTTCCTGTTACTCAAAGGTGAGGGGAAAAAATGTCTTAAAACAGAATTTCAATGCAGAAATTTCAATACTAACAAAGAGAATTGTCTGATTTCTACTCTTCTTGTAATAATTCAAATATTTTTAAAATACTTTGAAAAATCAAAGATTAACAGAACCATCATCAGTAAGGAAAAATAGTACATAATGACTACATCAAGGCAGGGTTTTTTCCCCACAAGGTAGATTAAAGTCCACTTAAGGACTGACAAGTGTTGCCTTTTTAATTTTAAATGGCATATTTTTTCCTGCTGTCCTTTGAAGATAAGATTTATGTGATCACATTGTTCATCTCCTGCTCCAATAAACTTTCAACCTTTCAAGCAATTTTAAGCCGAATTTGACAAAGGATTAGAGAGATCTCAAAGCCTCTGTCGTATTCTTTAAAAAATACTATTGAACAAGTATGGCAAGGAAGAAGGGAGATGGTGATGGTAGGCTGTGAATTTCATGCCATTGTTAAACATGAGAGAATGGACCAATGCTGACGTGGGACTATTCCCCCTCACCTTTTTTTTTTGGTTGTTGTAAAGGGAAGGTGAAAACAGAACAACCTATTCCAGCCTGTGGAGACCCCTGCAATACAGCAAGTGGATTTTCAAAGGAGGCTGTGAGCATGTGACAAGGCTGGCAGACTCTGTGGCCCCAAGGAGAGAGGAGCCTGGGCTGGAGCAAGTTTGCTGAAGGCACTTGTGACCCTGTGGGGGGCCCATGATGGAGCAGTTTGGTCCTGAAGGTCTGCACTCCATTGAAGGACCCACGCTGGGGCAGTTTGTGAAGAACTGCAGCCTATGGGGAAGGACTCACATTTGAGAAGTTAATGGAGAATTGTCTTCTGTGGGAGGGACCCGAGGCGGGAGCAGGGGAAGAGTGTGAGGAGTCCTCCCCCTGAGAAGGAAAGAACAGAAAAGACAGTGTGTGATGAACTGACCACAACCCCCATTCCCTGTCCCCCTGTGCCTTTCAATTAAGGCCACTTCTCTAGTCACAGGAGATGAAATTGGTTACTATTTTATTTCTTTTCCTCAGATACTGTCTTCTGCCATACAACATCCTTCCATTTTCCCACAATAAACAATTGATTTAAGCATGAATTGGGAGGTAGAAGGATGTTTTCCAGAGTGATTGCTGGTAGAACGGTAGACTGCTCAGGAGCTGTGGAAAAATACAGAACTTGTTAAACATACTACAGATTTACTTTCTTGTGTGGGTATGTCACTATTTGAGGCAATGAGAAGCTCTGGTTTCTTATTTCAGACTGCCTCTTCCTTAAAGACAGCCTGTCTTCTCCTACCCAAATAGGTTCTGGTGCACTAAGATTTGATGTGGTCAAGTGCATGTGTTGCCCACAATACACTTACTTGTATGCCTTCATCCACACGAGGAAAAAGGGAAGCTTTTTTGAGGTACCTGTGAATCGGAGCCAGTTCAGTGGGAGAGATCAGGAGTTCCACTCCACTCTATAGCATGATCAATTGGTTTTCTTTTTGAAAATGAAGTCATACAAAAGCACAGCAGTGTAGTTCTATGCTTCATAGTTTTGCTTTACTTTTGGCAGAATCCTATTTACAGCAAGCAATGGATTGAAAAGAGTATCTAGCTGACATCAGCACTTCCAGTGCTTACTAGCAGACCGGCCTCCTGGTTGATGGATAGAGTACAAGTTTTCCTTAAAGGCTCAATAAGGAGGACTAAAATTGATGTCGTCACCCCTGTGGTACCTGCGGTATGTTCAGCTGAAAAAATAAAATATGGCTTCCTGTTCCAGAAAGCATACAAAAGTATGTACAGCTGCCCCAGACTTCAGTAGCAGCATTTTATTTATGCAGCTTTAAAGGACACTCATGTTTTTATAGGGATCATCTGGAAGAATAAACGCAAATATTTTGAAAATTCTGGGCTTAACAGGCTTTCAATTTTGGGGCAAGGTATCACTCAAGGAGAGAGATGGTAGAATAAGGTTTTTATATTGCTGGCAGATTTTTTTGCATCAATCTTGTCCTGAATTCTTTGCAAGAAATCTCATGTCTTTCTAAAAGTCTTGAGTTAGCAAGTCAGCGTGCTGGAAGCAGAAACGTATTGTGGCTCTCAGTGAAATGAGTCTTTTGACTATGAGTATCAGCTCTTACTTAAAATAACATCATTGTCATTCTCTAGGAAGGAAAAAATAACAGCTGACTCTCAAGGAAAAAAAAAGCCATCAGCATGTTTTGCAAATATAGATGAGAAGTGTCCAATATAATAACCATAAACATCCTGTCCAAATATAGGGTTGCAATACTAGCAAAACAGTGTAAATGCTAAAACCCTAGTACAGAGGAAAAAATCAATCTCAGTTTTTCCCCGTGAGTATATTGCTGTAGTGAGCATTGTCGCTATGTACCTATCACCTTTCAGAGCTAGCTTGAGTGGGGAAAGGTGGATGAGACACACGCTTTGCCACTAAGCAACACATTATAGGGATTTAAAAGCACAGAAGATGGGCTTTAGCTCATTCATCTGAGCTAGCTGTCAGTAAAAAGGCAGTTCTATTTTTTGTGTTTTATAAATCAGGCATTGTAAAAGCTGATAATCATTTACTTGCCTAAAAAACCTTAGGGTATTCAGCTTGTTCTCAAGAGTACACAAACAGCAAACAGTGAACAAAACACAGAGTGTATTTAAGAGGGATGCCAGCACTGACCCTAAAGACACTTCCAAAAAGCATTGCTTCAATCACCAGCACTTTGTTGTAGCACACATATCTGAAACTATAGGAATATATGTATATGTAGCATACACACCTGCAAATATAGGAAATATGTCTAATGATGTAGCACTTTAATGTTCTGCAAAATCAGTATTTCAGCAACTGGAAGACACAAACTGAACACAAAAATACCAATGCACCTCTGACAAGCATTTCTCTACGCAAAGGGCTTTTTATCGATCCCAGGCATTAGAATATGGCGAAGCAGTAAGGGTGAGGCCTGTACTAGCCTCTAAAAGTTTTGCTTGTACCGAGTAAGTTTTCAATAAAATCAGATTTAGTCCCCTACTCTCTCTGCTTGTCTCTCAGCTTTGAAGGTCTGTGCACATCTCTCCTTTGCAGCACATCACAGTCTGCAACTGTCTCCTCCTTGATGCAACAAAGCTGACTCTTTGCTGCAGTGTGTCTTGTGGAACCACTAGATAAATTGATCTTTTTCCAAAATCCTGCTCCCCATTTATTTCCTCCTGTTGGATAACAGTTACATTTATGTCTTAGGATGCACCGGTTTCCCCAAACTCAGGCTGTACCTTTTAGTCACCCTGAAATTGCAGGAAGCCTGTATTACCACCAAACATGAAAATACACACGCTATTCATTTCACCAGCACAGAGCAGCACTGCTTTCCTCTGTTCAGAGGAATGTATTCAGCTGAAGTTTAAGGAGTCTTTAGGCAAGCAGAACAAGACAAACTTGTCATCGGGATGTTCCATGGATGACTTCCAAGTGTACTCGTTGCTCTAACAACCAGAAGTCTGTGTTGACCTTGAGTGCCCATGAGGGAAATGCTTCCAAAGGTACACTCTTATAAAGATGGGCATTTACATTCAAACTAGAAAATGCCACTTATTGAATCATTTATGATACTTCCTACAACTTATTATTATGTCTCATTATTATGTTTGATTGTGTTCGCTCTTAATTTTAACTCTTTGGTTTACAGATTTGAAACTGCTCTGTGTGTGTCCTTCTACAGCTACAATTGGGATTATTTGAACAATGTTTCACATTCTAGGGACCAAAAAAAAAAAGGAAAATACTTCAGAAAATACCATAAAATGTCATGATCTCTTGGAAAAACAACCTATTTCTTGTAATTGTAGTAAAGGGTGACTACAATCCTGGGTTGCTTTTTTGTTTTCTTCACAAGATAAAAGCAAACCAGCCCTAAGACCATGTTCTAGGTGTTGTTGCTGGGATTTAGAGAAAACGATAGTGTTTAGAGAGTAATATTGCCTTTAAATAGCTTATGTAGCGCATTCACTTCAAAATGAGATATATTGAGTATAAGGAAGAAATCATGTTTTTATAAAACCACCTAAGGTGAGTCTAGCTACAGTGCATGTGTGTACATATATATATAAAAATTGTCTTCATTCCCATATGCTTCCTCTATAATGAATATACAGAAACAAGCACTTTTAGAATATGATTCTTTTGATTTATTTTCTATTTCAAGATGAGATGAATCATACATTATAAATGCTGATATCTCCCCATTGGAGAAGTATATAAATATTCTCTATATAACAAAAAACCACCAACAAACCAACAAAGAAACTAACAATCAAAAAAAAACCCCAACAGGATGACATATTAACTGCAGGTGTCTTCATGATTTAAATAAACTCCTGTTTCCACATGCTGGAAAACCTGAAAAAATATATTCCTGTAACCACGAATGCAAATTTATAGTAGCCACAAGTGTTGTGAGGTTTGCTGATCTTTTAGCACAAGTATGAACTCAATTCCAGTGTCAAATCATTTATTTTATGGTCTGAATGGTAACAACACTCTCATGAAAATCTCTCCTTCCCTGGGGATGCTGAACCCGTCAGAAAACTTAATTGAATTTATACATCTGATCCTGCATATCTTGAGAAAAGCACAAAACTGGCCAAAAGTACTGCATAAAAGCTCATTTGATTGGTTACTATTGATTGTTTTTAGATATATCTGAACAATCATCTTCTCTGAAACAAGAAATATTAGCAAATAAATTAAACAAGGATAACTCCAGGAGAACTTTGAATATGATTAAAAAAAAAATAAATAAAAATTGACATGTCTGGAAGAAATGTGTCTCTCCCACAATAGAAAGAAGAACTTTAACAGAAACAGCTGTGTTTGTGAAATACTGGGCTTCCTGTTGATTTTAAAGGGACCAATGATATGTCAGTCAATGTCTTGGCTGAGTTCAATACTAAAAGATCCTTGCATTAACTTGTATGGACAAGATCTGGCACGGTTCAATTTCTCGGTTCATTTTCAAAACTCCATGAGAGTTTCAGCCACATTCTCAATAGATCATTGTTAGGCTATTGAAATCAATGACTTGTCACCAGTTGCCCTCTGGTGATATAGTACTTTTTCCTTCATCTCAGTAAAAAGGTTTAATTTCTTCTTGTTCAAAATCACTTCAGAAAGCTGATATAATTCATCTGGTTTTATCACTTAAGCATTTTTCCTCTTTACTTTGGAAAAGCTGTACTGGAAAAAAAATTTCTCCTCTCAAAGTGATCCTTCACATCCATCTGTAAGTGTGTTCCAGTCTTAGGACACGTTTTATATGGAGGCCTTTTTTAACCGTAGTATATATCGCACACCACAATAAAAATCAAAGAGCATGGGGGAAATCAATGAATAAAATCATAAAAAACTCATCCTAAAACTTATACAGAAAGGTGGGAATATCAACATGATGGTGTTGTGGATCTCAAAGTCAATGACTACTTGAGATTGCTCATTCTTAACCTTTAACATCTATGTCTATTTTTCCTTCTGTTCCTGAAAAACTTCTGCAGCATAACATATCAAAAAGGCATTTTACATTACTTGTGTTATAAATTTAGTCCAGATCGTTCTCTTTCCTCAGGATGCCTGCACTTCATAAAGTGAAACAAATGAAGCATAACCCAGCACCCATCAAATTTGGTCTTGATCTCCAGGCACAGGCTCAATTATTATTAAAATGGTTTTGGTTATTAGAAAACAGCACGTAGTATTTACACTTTTCTTTCTGCTCTTACAGATTTCTCCAATTTATATTGAAGATTAAGGATATGCAAATATCAAAATGTCCCATCAGAAATGCTTTCCGTGTAATTTATTTATATAGCACTGATAAGCTAATACTGAAAGTAATTTGAGCATTCATTAATATTGTATTCTGGGGGGGTTTATTTACTCATTAAAGGAAGTGTGGTGCCAGATCTGTAATTCTGGAAGTAATAGTCTTTTGTCTAGATACATCCACATCACCAGCTGTAGTATTCCGTTTGTCTGTGCCAACAGCTCAGCTGTACGGTGTGTTCATCTGACAAGTCATTTTTTCTCTAATCTCACCCAGAGCTTTCCACAGTTAGAATAGTTGTTTTAAAATTGTCAGTTCACATGAATCTGAATAAAGGCCTCTTAGCCACTCTACTGAGATCAGTCTGTCAATGGGTTTTTTTGAGACATTTCAGCTATTAAACTTGTAAATATTAGGCACTGTTTTCTCTCTGAGTTACTGTGTTTCTCCCAAGTGATCTCTTTTTAAATCTTGGTAATATATGATAGCAGCTGAAAGGCTGTTCTACAACCCTAAAAAATATATATGTCCAAGGAGGAAACCAGTAATTTTATCCTAGTCTAAAGTAATTAAATACTGAAAATCCTTACTCCTCATGAGAAAAATCACAATGTACTAATAAGACTCTAATGGGCAAGAGTCCTCAGCTAAAGCATAGAAATCCTTTCTGTAAATGGTCCCTTCTGCTCACATGTCCCTTTTCCTTTGTAAATTTTTCAGTTTATTGAAATTGGAGATTTTTAAATCAAGTGCAGATAGGGGCAAAACCCCACATGTATTTTCAGTAGTTACCAGAAATATTTCTCTCAATAAATATATATATGTAATTAATAAAACCTTTTGCAGCTTTCTCTAAAAGGCAGGGAACTTTACCTCTCTTTAAGCAGTTCTGCAGAACAACCACAGAATTATCACATAGGTTAAGTATCTGTGATCTTCCTTTTGGTTTATTTAAAGGTGCTACCTGTTATGTGACTGAAAGCAGTGAATATGTCTGTCCTTAGGCTTTACCAGGAGTGAATCAGCCAGGGTGTGTGCCGTGATTGCAAGGCAGATTTTCAGAATACCCCAGCGAGGACAGTGTCCATGTTCCCTCAGAAGCCCAAAGAGGGCTGATGGGAGCACTGTGTCATTCATTACATTTTTGAATAAGACAAAAAATGGCATATACTTCATCAAAATTATTAGATATTCTAATGGTTTCAACAGTAATATACATTGGAAATGCATTTTTCATAAAAAATGTTTTAAAGTACATAAAAGATATGTTATAGAGAGGAGTTACTACCTTAAACTGTATTCAGGTAGTTAAGCACACCCTAAAGTTTGTCAGAGCATCAGTCAGAATCTAGCCATACGTAAAAGTTTAAAGTCATTGCCCTGCATCTTGAGTTCTGTGAGATTTCTAAAGATGTTACATTGGGCTAAGTCACAATTTCACTAAATAATCCCTCTGTATTCACTGCCGACAAGGTTGTTTCAGTATCAAGTTAGAGACTGTGTCCCCACTCACTGCTTTCTTAGGTATTTGCTCCTACCTGTAATTTTTCGTTTTTCTGACTTATTCTTCTTTATTTTAATGTTATGTTCAACAACGATTTTGCCATCAGAAGTTTTCATTTAATGTATGAATTATTTACTTTCATATCCTACTTTTGATGTATGATTTTCCTTTCAACTTACTCATTTTATCTTGTACTAACTCTGAATTTGAGATTGTGCTATGCTAATTTGTCATCTTTTGCTGTGTAAAGTTTTCTCCTTTGCACTTCCCTTTCGTTCAGTGTGAAATACACTGACTACAGACTAAGACTGACTGTCCACTCTTCCAACTAATGACAGCTAATGACACCAGTGAATAGATCTAATGTCTCTGTGTGCAAATAAATCACATTATCGACATACTGGATTAAAACTTACAGGGAATTCCTGAATGGGAAGAAAACACTTTTAATAAGCCACATACTTATTTCAAGGAACATTTGCCAATTTTGCTTGGCTGGAAAAAACACCCCAAATTTCCCAGAAGGATCATGAGAACGGATTCACTCATGATCATGGGAACAATTATTCACAACAAATAATTGTTTTTCTTTTCATGCTTTTAATGTCAAAATGTATTCAGACTGTTTGAAGAGAGTTAAATATTTGGTCATCATGGGAACAATTATTCACAACAAATAATTGTTTTTCTTTTCATACTTTTAATGTCAAAATGTATTCAGACTGTTTGAAGAGAGTTAAATATTTGGTCATCTTAAGGCCTTTTCCTACGTAATTGGGAAAGTAAATTCCTAAAAACTAATGAATAAAAAAATCACTTGTTTTGGATATCATTACTTGAGATCCTATTGGACTGTAGATGTAGTCAAAAGCATGTAGGTAATTATTTCCAATTAAAAGAAACCTAAATCTCGAGGCTGTGATTTAAAATGCAGTTTATATCCTTATGACTGGTTGTAGAGGCCGTTACTTTTCTAAACACAAATTATTTCAAGAGTATCTTTCGTTGGGTTAATCTCCATCTTCAGCAGTCCTAAGCAAATTTATTGTCTGATTTCTTTTTGATTAATTATTAGGACAGCCTTATTATGAGGCTTGCTACTAAGGTAACAGTAAGATACTGAGTTTACTCATAACCATAAATGAAGATAAGATATAATATATCTTATACCTGTAAGATATATCAGCCTAGAGCTAGCTAGATTCATGTTACCTTCAATTAATTTAATTCAGTAAGGTTTTAGAGAAATGCGTTTGGATTAATGTAGGTTTTAGCATAAATGAAATCTGAAATAAACAACTTCTTAGAAGTGCAAAAGCACATTGGGATGCCTTTAGTTTGTCCCAGGAAGGATCTTTGCTCAAGTGTTGACTTCAGAAGTTGAATTATTGTTTGGTTTGTGAACTTAAGTACTCACCAGATATATGTCAGACGAGTGGAAATAGTAGAGGATTGCCAATAAAAAAAATGAACAATGAAAAGTATAAGCTAGTGAGAGAACGTTATGAAGGGAAGTAGAACATGAGAAACTTTCCAGGACAGAATGCAGAAGGAAAAAAGTTATAACAAATAATTTTTTCTATCTATTAAGGATTTTGTGGGAGAAAAAAGTCAACGTAACTGAAAGGTATTCAAATTGAAAAGGCTTTTTAATTACGATGTTCACAAGCAGTTTCATAACCCTAGAAACAAACCTTTCCCAATGGACTATGAACACCTTGCCACAGTTCTGCTTCACGTGAAAACCCTCTTTGGTTGGAAGTAGCAGACCACAGCAGGGTCTGAAAGCAAGATACAGGCAACAAGTTGGTTGGTTGTGCTGCCTCCCTGTCTCAGCTTCAGTGTTTCAAAAGCTTCTACACCTCATGAAGAACTGGAAGAATTGACTAAAAGTTTTTCAAAGTTATTAAGGCTATGCAATAATCTGGAAAACCAAGAGAAAACCAACAAAATAAGGAACCGAAAAGAAATAATATTTCATTCATCTAAAAATTAGGTATAATTATTGATATTTTGTAACTTTATACTGTTCTATGAAACATTTTATAGAAACAGAAGTCCTTGAGAAAGCTTTGTGTGGTAAGCAGATACGCAATTAGGGAAAAACATCTTGTTACCCTAACAGCTTTGTATTGACCCTTTTATTGAACATCAGAATCTCAGAAGTACTGTGTATTTTAATGGCATTTTACAAAGCTATAAAGTGGACAGAGGAAGTGATACATAAAACCACATTTCACATTTAGTTGGAAATACTACATTCAGTTTCTGAAAAGCAGTTTTAAATTTTGCTATACTTAAGTTCGTCTTTGCCCCTTTTAAAAGCTGGAAGATAAAAAAAAAAAAAATAAAAACTGTGTATTTGTTTACTGCTTTCCAGCTCTGTTTCAGATTCCTCCTTCACTTCATGTAGATGATAATCAGGGCTTCCTACTACTGGTCAAATAATATACTGTGAAAGTCACAGTCTTCTTGGTACATTGTTCTTGTTCCTTAACAGGGCTGAAGGGAAGTCTGTTAGTCCAGTTAAAGCCATGGCTGGAATTCTGTAGCCAAGTGCAAATCCAGATCCAAAGCAGAGTTGGAAAACTCCTCGTGGTGGCTTGTTTTTAAAACCACGCTGAGGCCATTCTTGAACAGTCTTGTCAGAACAATGTGGTGTATGCCTTTTAACGTGCACCCCTCATAATGATGTTGATGCAAAATTCTGTACTTGAAAAGCATGAAGCTCTCTGGTTCTGTATTAAATAACCATGCACTGCTGTCCAGTCACTGCTGAAGGAGGAATATTTTTTAAAAAAACAATAAATGTTCTTTCAATTACCAACAGCTACTAGAGATTTCAGTACTTCATGTCTGCCTTCTCTGAAGTGTGGTGAATTGTGTGGGTTTAGTCCCAGGTACCACACATTAGAAAAGTGATATGAAAAGGACTGTTTAATTGGGTTAGGTTTTATTTCAGTCTAACACAGATATGCTGGCCATGTGTTTAGATGAAATAACCATATCAGGTTTTTCAGTTGCACCAGTGAAGCCTCAGGGAAGCAAAAAGACTTGTGTGTGTTTGGGCAGAATTTTCCTCGAGGTAAGGACACAAAGCTGATGGGATCTGACAGTTCCCAGTAGGGACAGGGTAAATTCATGGACAGAAGTAGAATTTGAAGTTTAGTCACAGCATAAACAAAGACTCTGTCTTAAATCATCTATCTTTCACTGTGACAGGTCCCTGGAGATGCTTCCCTTCGCCTTTGTTAATCACATGCAAAGGATCAGAGTTAGACAAGCAGATAACTGATCTTTGTGGGCCGCAGACTAATGCTTTCAAGGTCTGTGCTGCAGTTGCTTCTCCAGAAAATCTGCTAAACTTATTCTCAGATTCCCTTTATTGGTATTTAGTTCATTGCTACTATCTGTTGGAATTTCCCACCTCCCCTCCCGCACACAAACACCCCTCCACCCCCCATGAAAGCAATCATTAAAAGTCTGTGTTGGGTTTGAAGGACATGAAGATATTTTTGCAGCCCATGCATTTTTTATATCTGGACAATGCTAATTTCAAATGGTCTGGGTGCAGATGGGGATTCCTTTATCCTGTTTAATTTTATCCTTTTTTTTTTTTATAAGGGTCATGTGTCTTATGGATGTCTTGTAAATATTATAGGAAGGCTTCCTGCCTGGGCCAGTACTACTGGACTAGGACCCAAGTAAGGGAGGGTGAGGAGTATCTAATCTGCTAACTAGCAGCAAGCCAAAGAGATTCTGACCCTCTTCAAGCATTGGGTGGTCTCTCCGTGGGTTTGGCAACCAGTCTGCCCAGAGCAGATTGCAAGCTCTCTGAGAAAAGACATCAGGAGCTGATCCGGTTTCACCATTACCTAAGCTTTTACTTTAATCATTTATTACGACTAAGAAGAGGAGATAGACACAGAATCTAATTCAGGAGAGAGGAAAGGCTGCAACAGCAGCAGTGCAACAAAAATGCAAGAAAGACTTTCTTACTGAAATCCTTTATCTTTTAAATGTTTCCACTTAGAGTCAGGTTCTATGTATAGACACTATTCTATCCCAGGTTGGATGGGGCCCTAGGCAACCTTGTGTAGATCCAGGCCTGGAGGTTGGTGGTCCTGCCTGTGGCAGGGGTGTTGGAACTCTATGATCCTTGGGGTCCCTTCCAACCCATGCTATTCTATGATTCTGCTGAGAAGTCAAGTGTATCAGGTCTGGTTTTCCCTTCACGAACACATTAGAATGGCACAGGCACATGTACATGCTATAAGAACATTAGGCCAGCATATGAAATAATCTAAACTGTCACACAATACAAACTTTGTGATGGATCCTTAAGATTTTTTTTTTCTATTGGGCTTAGCTCTCTTTTCCTGCACTTTTGTTTCTTGATGGCACAGTTCTAAGATATGTTGAGCTTCTGTTTCCTTTAACTCACTAATAGGTGGCAATTATGGTATCTCCAAGGAAGACCTAATTTAAAGACTGTGTTAGTGTAGTCTTCAGCTCAGTGTAACACTACAATGAACTATAATGAACAATCTTGTAGATGGTAAGGCATGTGCAAGGCTTGTTGCTGGAGCTCCCAGTAGGTGAGCTGTCTATAGACCACCAGCCATAAGAAGGTTTGCCTGAACACCAGCCTGGGCACTGATTCAGTGAAATGTAATAGTGCTGAATAGATTGATGTAGATGTAGTTCAAGACAATTAATATAACTTTAATTTATGTATTTTAAGAATATATTTGGTTTGGATTTTTTAATATGGCTGTAACAATAGAGCTGTTTTGTGAAAGCAGCTACAAAACTTAGCCATAACAGTACAACAGCCTTGAAGCTAAAGAAAGTGAAGATAAGGAAGTCATAAATAATGAGACCAACCACCAATTAAGAGACAGAGTATAACTTGCTTGCAGTTAAAAGGGGTTCCTAACTATTTTGTGCAGGAATGTATTTTGGTAAATATGGAGAAAACGTAAAGAGCATACACTGAGAGCAAGGAAGACGTCCAGCCTTCATCCCTGAAGACCACTGGAAGACCCCCTGAGTGTCACTAAGCATGCTCTATCTGGGAGGAATTAATATAAATAACTTCTTAGAAATAATTTGCATAAACCTGCCTTTTCTTAGAAATGATAATGAATATGTATAATTAATCTGTATAAATATGAGACATTTGGCTTTAATCAGCGCACACATTAGGAGGAGCAATCGATCCCCTGTGTGCCCAGCGCTGCAATAAAGGATACCTGCTTCATAGTCACCAAGGTTACTGAGTTTGGATTCTGGCTTTCAGAGGCATCAGCACCTTTGCTGCTGCATGACCACCCAGCAGTCAGGCAAGCCTGCCTTTGGCAGGTGTCATCAGGCAGCAGGAGGGATGCCAGGAGGCTGAACTGAAAAGGTGGGGGAAGGTGGATGTAGAAGGGCATTGGTGTTGTATATGCAGACCTGGGAAGCTCTGCCTGTGCTTGCAGTTGTTCTGGCTTGGGTTTAGTGGATTTTTGTGAGTTTCAGTGTTCTGTAGCTGTGGAGGAAGTTGCTATCCTCACTGACAAATCTTCTTTAGCCATAACAGCAGTTCTCTCTCCTTGACTTTTATTTCAGAAGATGATTTAAGAAAGCATTTAAGAGTCTTAGGGAGGATAATGTATGATTCCAATGCAACTGATAACCAAATTGTTATTTTTTAATTATTTTTTTTTTCTGTACCTTGCTGAATCAGGTTTTCAAGCCTTATTGCTAACCACAGTGGTAGAACCACAGTTTTCCTACTGCTAACCACTTCCCCCACGAAAGAGATTTCATTTAAGAACAACTAATGCTTTCCCAGCAACGTACAGGGTACTCCAGTCGAACATTTCTGTGCTTAGGAAATATGCTAGTCAGTTGCTCAGAAGAGTAATGAATCCTTAAGTGTACATAAGAATGATTTATGGCATAATGTGAATTTACAGCCCATTACGGGAAATAATTACATTTCACTAATTACAAAATTTAATAGTCACTCCAGCCTAGGAAACAGCAGTATGAGCAAGCAGATTTGCAGCTATGCACTCAGAAGTGTGAACTGCACGAGAAACAGCTGAAAATCAGTTTGCCATTTAACCCCAGCTCAGTTCAGAGATATAATTCATGGGAAAGTTGTTATTCAGTTAGTTTTTTTCCACAGTCAACTTTTCTAAAAACACAGCCAACTTTTCTAAAATCTTGGAAGAAAATCACACCATTAAAGAGACTGCCTAGGAGAATATTAGTAAACTTGCTTCAACAGTCTTCAAATCTAATATGCTTCTGATAGAGTTCTTCAGGAGGAAAACCAAAGCTTTTACGCATGGTGTAGATGGCTTTGTAATGGATATATAATAATATTCTTCATCCTGTGGGGTGCAAAACCGCTCCTCTGTCACACACAGTTGCTCACACTGGGAGAGCAGTGTAGGACTTTGTTCTTTCCTTTGAACTGTATAAATGATTAGTAACTGTCAGAATCAGTTTTGTAAATGTGGAGAATAAAGCCTAACATGTCTGCTTTGAGATTTTCATCTGAAAAGTAGACAGTTTTTATTTTACTTTTTGATACCCGTGTCACCTGTCAGGCACTTGACGAGGCTGCACAGAGTGGTGTGATCTGCACTCTCTACATGTGAGATATGGAACCTAAGAGACAGATTTTTGTACTTCGATCTATTTAGTAATATAGAAAAATTAACAATTTTGGTTTGATAGAATAATATCTAATAGGAAGTGTAGCACTGAAATAAGGAATTAGACCCAGGTTGCATTATATTTAAGGAATGTGATGCAAAAAGAAGAGCCACCCATTATGTGGAGTCTTCTGTTTAACCTTCAGAGTGACTCTTGTGGGTTTTAAGAATAGCTGCTTGAGAGATTATTTGTTCTACATTAGAATCAGGAAAGTAAAACCATCTTTCACAGACCAAAAAAGTTCAAACTTAACAAGATTCAGATGGCAAGAGCAGATTGTAAGCAAATTGTCAGTCAGTGGGCATATAATGGAAGTGTGTGGCAAAACTGTTATTTTTAGGTGTATGCATGTTCCAGAAGACATGATGTTAAATTTTAATACTGTCCAGAGCTGATGGATTTTCTTGGAGAAGGAGATAATTTCAGTTAAACAAGGCCTCATTTAAATATGACTGCAGCTCTTATTTCCATAACTTTACAAATTCACATCAGTGTGAAACTGGAAAAGCAACATTTGAGCCAGTAGCGGATCCTAGTTGCCCTTCTCACATCCACAGGATTGTAAACGATGCTTTTGATCTAATCAAGAAATAGCAGAAAAGTAGTTCAGTCTTTCATAAGCATAGAACACCAAAAACCTTTTTATGTGTTTGAAGTCAAAAGTATTGTGTCAAAACAGAATTTTCTCTACTAGTTTCAATGGTTTTGTAAATAGCTGATCTGTGATTAAGGCTTTTTAATTTTTATTTTTCTTTTTAAACATAGTTTCCCCCCCCAGTTTAAACTGGAAAAGTGAAAACAATCTTATTCCAGAATGAATATGCACGTGCTTAGGTGCTATTGGACCTCACTGCTATAGCTCTAGCCAAGCTGGTTGATCTAAATGTCTTTCATAGAGGCTCATAGCCTGCCATCTCAAGGGCTGATAGGCTGCCCTCAACAAAAACATACTGGCTTTTGGAAAAAAAAGTCAACAAAAACCCCACCTCTATCACAACACTATATTGGGTTTTGAATCTGAAATTCTGAATTTACTTTGCTCCATCTCCATCTGGAATCATGTGATAAGACAAGCTGAAGAAAGGTACAAGTACAGTTACCTTGATTCACTAAGGAAACAGTCAATAGTTTTCCGGATTTTTTTGTTTGTTTTTTTGATGCTGCTTCCTTGAACTGTAAAATGTGGGCAACATATTTTTTCTGCATCAGAAGAAAAGATGCTGTCCTGGTATTTGAGAAAAAAAGCATACATATGAAGAAAGTAAACCAAGTTTTATTTTGTTCGTGTTTAAAAACAGCCTGGATCTAGTGTCAGAGGAATTATGAACAAGAAAACAGCATCAGGTGCACAATATATATGTGTGCTGACCTTCTCTCCACAGCCCAGTTGTCGTCTGAAAGTCAGCATATTTTTTGAAGTTGCTTCAGTGCTCTCTCTCATCTGCTGCTTGCCTAGTTTGCTTGCTATAAAATTACCAGTTATGCAGGAATTCCAAAAATTATCTACCTGTAAATATCTGTTAGTTAATCTGATTCCATTCTGTCCTGTGATTTACAGCTCCTATATGAAATATGCATTAATTTTCTGCCTGCAAATCTCCATGCAGATTGAGGAAGCTGCGCTTCTCCTTCTGTGCAATTTTGGGCTTGGCTCTTTATTTAAAGGAGCCTTTCAAAAAATGGCAGAAGTAAAAAAAAACATGCCTCAAAACCAGGTTTTGGAATTTAAAAGTCTACAGTTATTTTTTTTCTAATATATACAACTTCCATTAATTACAGGCTAAAGTTGTTTGGGTTTACCTCTGTTTACAAACCAACTGCAGCAAATTACAATATGTTTGAATAAATATGTTAATTGTTATTCATTTAAATAAATGCTTGCAAAACAGGGAGGTCAGATTCTGAATGCTTCTATGTAGCCAGAGTACAAATGAGTCCTGGTTTATACCATCTGGCCTGAGATCAGTAGTTCACAACTACTCAACGCTTGATATTCAGACTCCTTGTGAGGATAAGCAGTCTTTGTTTCTGTATCCTAAAGGGTGACCATGTCTTAGATCAAGGGTTTTCACATAAAAGGTTAAATAGGAAGATGATTACCGTTTTAGGTGGTCTTCCCACTGACCTTTTTCAAAACTGAAAAATGGCTTTTACTACAACTCTGGCAAAAACTGCTTACCTTCATGATTGATGCATATAGTCAACAGCTGCTAAATGATACGGTCAAGAACCATTCAAATGAGTTAGCTGATATATGAGCATTGGCCTGAAATTTATGACTGATGGAA
Source organism: Hypotaenidia okinawae (assembly GCA_027925045.1). Taxonomy (NCBI): domain Eukaryota; kingdom Metazoa; phylum Chordata; class Aves; order Gruiformes; family Rallidae; genus Hypotaenidia; species Hypotaenidia okinawae. The sequence continues at coordinate 99,275,086 of BSDF01000001.1, forward strand.
AATGGAGTGACCAGACTCCAAGACAGCCAGGATTTAAGTTCGCAGTCCAGCTGTAATTATCACTGCATGATGCTGTTAATGTGAGGCGACAGTCTTTCCACTCATGTTCTGTAGCCTTGGTACTGCTGGGTATATTTGGGCATGGTGACATCATAACCACTAGAACTGCAGAGATCACATGCCTTAAACATAATCTTATTTTATTATTTAGACTGTTTCTCCTCAGCAAGGAGCTCCTTAGGGCCTCAAACTTAATATTCACTTTAGCTTTACCTAGATTTTTACAGATTAGCAAATATGAAAAACCTAGGAAATGTCTCTGTGAGTTATAAATGCAACGTGTCTGGGAGTGAGCAGTATAAAAGGGTGGCATACTTCGAAAAACTTAAACACTGCTGAATAAAGACTACAGAAGCAATCTTCTTTTTTGGCATGCTAACCTTTGGAGTGCTTGATATTGAACTCTCTGTAGTCCTTTCGGTGCTCTGTGTAATAAACCCGACTTTCTACTTGTGGCAGATTGCACAAAGCCTATTACCACTGTAGACATTTGACAATACCCACAACCACACTTCTAGGAGACAGGTGTTTGCAGCTACTTTGTCAGCAAACAGTAAGAGTTGATAGGATACTAATATTCAGTAATACAGCAACTCACACACATTATTATTAATCAAATATTAATTAATTGCACTTATGAGAATTTCTCTTATCTTTATATGATTTTAATCCTAAACCTCTTCTGCAAATGTAATCATATCGACAGATCTTGAAGTACTACCATAATATTTGCCACCCACACACACTTCTAGTCAAGAATTATTTGACATTAATCCCATAGGTAGAAGTTCTCCATGCTATTTTGTGGAGAGATTCAGGAGCTGTAGTGTCTGAAGAAAATTGCCTACATGTATTTGCACATGCATGCACACACCACAAATAGTACCAGACAAGATATGTGTATATTTGTTTGGGATTATAGAGCTAAATTAAGTTGGGCCACTGATTTAGCTGCTGCAGAGTTCTTACTTTTCATTTGTATTTCTTAGAATGTAAGGGTTTAGTTGTGTAAGCCATCAATATAGTAATTCCTTGTCAATTTGTAATTAATTCCAGATTATTTTTCTACACTTTCAAAGGTAATGGCTCCAGAAAAAAAAAGCCCTTGCATAGCCCGTATTGCTAAGTAATCAGGGGTAGAAATGGAGTGTTGCTGGGATGAAGGGGCAGGCACAATTGGCTGAGAGAAGGATTGTAGAGGGTCTTGAATTTAAGCTCTTTTATTGCCCATAAAGTTACATACCCCAAGAACTATCCTGTATCTTCTGTTTATTAAACATTAAATTATACATTTGAATATATGCTATATCTGCACAACTCAGAAGACTTTCTTTTACCCTTTCCTAAGGTCACAAACTCAACCAGACTGAACGTTCAGCAGATCTGAGAAAATTCATTCTTGGTGCTCATTCAACCTTACTTTAAGAATGGAAGTGAAATTATTAGCTAGTTTCATATATCCTGCCAGGCATGCAGCAGATGGTCAGTATAACTGCACTATGCTGCTAAATAAAACAAGTCCAAGGACTGCTTTCTTGTGGCTAGACTGATCCTGTCAAAAGAACCACAGATCGCCTGACCCATCTGGCCCCCATACAGTGTGTTATATCCCTAAGACAGTATTTGTATCTATCTCTGTGTGCTCTCATTTCTCTTCAGTTCAGAGTGATGTTGTCATACTATGAAACTATGTGTGCATGTGTGTGTAGGGAGATAACATCCTCCACTGCGGCGCAAGAAATTTGGCTTATATCATAAACCAGTTTTATATCATAAACCAGTTTCTATAGGTTCTGTATGCATAAATGATGAGTGCAAAGCTTTTTTTAATTTACTAATGCATGTAGTAGCTAACCGAATAATAAACTACTAGGCCAAACATTAATATGCTGATCACTACCCAATGTAATTCTTGATGGGGCTTTACCAGCCGAGTGCTTGTCAATCAGATGGTGATGGGTCAGTCTCCTTTACTTCTTAGAATGGGCTGATCCTCTTGTGCTGCTGAATTAACATCTGAGTCTCAGCTGTTTTTTTCTTCCAGTTCTGTATGTTTAAATGTAAGTATTTTTCCTCTTGAATTCTTGAGCTGTTCACAGTTCTTTTCTCAAAAATTAGATGACACCTTTGTGGTTTTTCATGTTTTATTTTACATAACCTTACTGCATGTACTCTCTTACACCATAATAATATTTTTCTCACTAAAAGAAGGCCAAGATCATGCAGCTCTCTTGCATGGCACTGGTCCTTGGATCACAGACCCTGAACAACTGACTGAGGCTTACAAAGGTGAGGGTATAAAGTGTGTTGGGATGCTGTTGAAGAACACAGAAAAGAGAGCTAAACCTCATGAAGTGCATCTGTCTGAGTAAGTGCTAACTAGCATAGCCAAAGCTGTGCTGTGGAGCACAACATGGGTTTGGTAGTACAGATGATCAGCTACTGCAGTGTTGGACATTGTCCTTGGCATTGTTTTCATTAGAAGTACAGGAAAGGCTGCTGAAGCAGGGCTTGCTTTAAATGGGCCAGCTAGAGGCTAGAGACTGCTGGATCTAGTCTTCTGGCTTCCTGAGGCCTATGTATTTTGTTGGTCAGGCTTTGTTTTCAATCAGCTGGTGATTTTCTTGCATTACAGGAGGAAATATGACAAAAAGCACCCAAGGTCAGTGTATTGCGGGCCTTTAAAATTGGAAAAGCTGTACATTTCTCTTGTACATAAAGTTTTTATTCTGCAGGATGCGGTATTGGATTGCACTTCCATACTGCAACAGCTGTCCTTTAATCTGTTAAAAAGAAAAACATTTCTTTTGCACTGAGACCGAGTGATATTTACTTATATTTGGGAAACGATAACTTGTGTGCAGTTAAAAATGTGATTGGATTATTACTATAAAACATTTTCACATTATTTCTCTTGTCAGCTGAATCATTCATGTGTCAAACCATTGTTTAGCTGTCCTTTCCCCTTCCTCGGGTATCTTACTCTTGCAACCTGAAATGTATGTATCCAAGCTATTGATTCTCTCAAAAATCCATTATTACTAGGTAGATCTCAACAGCATTATAGCCGAAGTTGACAAGCAGATGATGGATTGTTCTCATTAAACACTGATCTTTTAAAAGGCATCCTAAACTTTCAGGGATTAAAATTAAGGTTCAAAGTTGGAAGACTGAAATACAGGAAAGATTAAAGCTTTCCATGGCCCAGAACTATGGCCCAGGTAATGACTTACTCCTGAATTTTTCACTGATGTTTAGGAAAGTTTGGGGTTCCTTTGACTGCCCTGATAAAGGAAAGCTTCAGGTCACTTTACTGTTCTATGGAGTGTGTTTTTCCACGTACAGCATCATAGAAGAAACTTCTTCTAGTCAGGGCAAATTTGCCTTTTGCAAGGACAAATTAATCAAGTTCCCTGCTCCTGTGTATTAATTGCTCTAAATCTCTTACTAATTGGCTATCTTAATGTTAGAGTTTTAGTGCAAATATATTCTAAATGAATAATAGCGCCTTCTTTGGTGTGGGTCAGGAAACTTAAATCATTATTTCTATAGAAAAGAAAAAGAAGAAGTTTCTAACACTGACTGTAATTTTGAGGAATTAATTGTTATTTCCCAAAATATTTTTCCCAATGGAAAATGAGTTGCAAGTTGTATCCTCATGAATCTGCCCAAACAGGCATAATGCCTTGAAACGCTCTGAGAGCTCATGGGAGATGAAATCTGTCAGGAGATCCCAGCTCCCTGGGGACAGCTTGTACTTGAGGCACTTAATCTGAAACTCTGATGATGCATGGCAGCGCCAAGAATTGGATCATGCTAATGTCAAGTACCCTGGTTTTGACTGAAAAATGTCAGCATTACATCTGGCACCAGATTACGGTTTTTTTCAGCTGATAACCTGAGGGCTTTGAAAGGGCTTAATCATTTTAAATTTTGTTTTATTCTGGTGTTGTAATTTGATAGTACTTCCTTGCATAGTGTTGCTGTACTATTCTTAAGGCATTTTTCTAAACCACTGCAGCTAGGCCACAGACAGAGTAAGCTTTAATAAAAGTTTATTTTAGACATAATGCCAAAAGAGAAAAAAAAAAAAAAAGGGCAATTTTCTCTTGGTCTTTTAAAGGAAATCCACCAACTGGGACTTTTTTTCCTTCCTGATTTACTGCTAAGTTTAGATCTCTGTAAATCATTATAGGCCAGTTCTGTTTCAAAAAACAGACACTCACTGCCACTTCCTAGCTGAAGGGGTAAATAAGGCTACTGATGTGGAACAAGAGAGTCTGTGTGCTCTGTGTGGTATGAACTAAACATTTGCAGTGACACATGCCATGGTCCAGGGTAGAAAAATGACCCTGTAAACGATCCAGTGCTGCCAAGGCACGTGGCATTTCAGTGAATGGATGGCCACCTGCATACAGACAGCTTTCTGTGCTTGAAGAACACCGGGGTCAAGGTGGCGTATAACTAAGCCACACTCAGTACCTTACATTGTTCACAGACTTTCAGATTTGGTCATCGGCTGAAATTTCCCCCAGTTTGGGTGTAAACATGTCCTGGTATTCTGGCTAATGGAGGGACTGACAGATCTGTGTTTAGAACCCAGTAAGCTCTCTTGCTTTATCCTCCTGAATACACCTTGTGAAAGATTCTTCATCTGTGCACCATTACCTGCCAGGCAAGATATTGTGACATTCCCTCTTTTTCCCCTGAGATATGTTTTCCTCTTAAAAGGACAAGGGGGAAGGGGGTTTCAGAGCTGTAGTTAAAATGCCACACTTCATAAAGGCATTATGCTTTGATAATCTTTTCCCCAGCACCCTTTTCAACTGAAAGGTGCATCAGGCTCCTGTCAGAAAGCCCCTCTTCATCACAAGGCGTGCCATCCCTCAGCAGGCAGTCTAGCCCTGACACAGAGGAAATAACAACTTGCCACCTATTTAGAGGTAGAGTCACCTTGGAGGATCTGTACTACCTTTATTTTTCTCCCTTGAAAATACTGTCTAGCGTACATAAGCCTATCATATATATTCTTTTTTTTTCCCCAGAATGACTAGCAAGCTACAATTTGGTTTTGTTACGTTGCCATCAAAAAGGAAATCTTAACCTTAACCCCACTTGAAATAAGATGAAACCATACAAGAGCAGATCAGAAAACAAACCAAAAAAAAAGTTGTTCATTTATTCTTATAAGGTGGCCATCTTAAAGCTGTATGTGATAAAGAATGCCTGCATTTGTTCTGAGAAGTTCTAGATTAGTGAATGCTAATTTATATTTCTTTAGTAGATTATCCCTCTCTAATTGTGATTTACATCAAACTTCATCAGAAATCTTGACTGCAATTGTCAAAGCCTAAAAATAGAATTCTAAATCTGAAATTCAAGATTACAATTTCACAAGTCTGACATTTTTGTTGCCATCATATTGCTAGGGAAAGAGAAAAAAAAATCTGCTTATTCCAAAAAAAGAGAAGTACTATTTTTAATTAATGAGTTATCTTTCTGGGCCCCAAATTATCCTGAATTGTGAGACTGCTACTTCTCACTCCTCATTTACAGCTGTACCATATGAGGAACACAGCTTTCAAATTTTTCAATTCATCAGACAATTCTCAACTTTAAATTACTCTCTGAAATGAAATACTTTGATGAACTGACATGGGAAAAAATATCTACCTTTAAAGCAAATCTGTCTGCAAAGAGGCTGTGGCTGTAAAGAGCTGGTTTAACTCTTCTAACTGTTTAAACTACCTACTCATACCAGAAATTACTGTTTCTAGTACTTCACTGGTTCAAAAATCTTTAAAGGTCAACAGATACTACCTTATTTTAATTTTAAAAAATACAATGAGTAATAGGTGATGTAGGAAAGGATTTATTATTTTCTAAATTATGCGGATACATTTCTCTGAAGTAAAAGGAATAACTTTATGAAAATGAAAATCAACTTAAATATTTTAATATTAAAACTAGCTCTTTCCTTAACAAAGCTTTCTTCAATAAACAAGTCCCACATTGCAGATTGCATATCAATATAGTACTTTTACATGTGCATTGGGTCTGTCTGAGGTGGAGTTAATTTTCTGAATCTGAACATGCACAAGTCCATGGGACCTGATGAGGTGCATCTGCATGTCCTGAAGGAACTGGCAGATGAAGTGGAGAAGCCACTTTCCATCATATTTGAAAGGTCCTGGCAGTCTGGTGAGGTCCCCACTGACTGGAAAAGGGGAAAATATAATCCCCGTTTTTAAAAAGGGGGAAAAAAGGAGCACACAGGGAACTACAGACCAGTCAGTCTTACCTCTGTGCCTGGTAAGATCATGGAGCAGATCCTCCTGGAGACTATGCTCAGGCACATGAAGAATATGGAGGTGATTGGTGACAGCCAACATGGCTTCACTAAGGGCAATTCGTGCCCGACAAATCTGGTGTCTTTTTATGATGGAGTGACAGATATGGTGGACAAGGAAAGGATGACAGGCATCATCTTCCTAGACTTGAGCTGGACAGCACGATATCCTTGGAGAGACATGGATTCGACAGATGGTCCACTCAGTAGACAAGGAACTGGCTGGATGGTCACACCCAAAGAGTTTTGGTCAACGGCTCAATGTCCAGTGGAGGTCTGTGACGAGTGGTGTCCCTCAGGAGTCAGTACTGGGACCAGCACTGTTCAGCATCTTTGTCAGTGACATGGGCAGTGGGATTGAGTGCACCCCCAGCAAGTTTGTCAATGACACCACCAAGCTGTGTGGTGAGGTCGACACACTGGAGGGAAGGGATGCCATCCAGAGGGACCCTAACAGGCTGGAGAGACGAGCCTGTGAGAACTGCCGGAAGTTCGGCAAGGCCAAGTGCAAGGTCCTGCATGTGAGTCAGCACAATCCCAAGCACAACTGCAGGCTGGGTAGAGAATAGATTGAGAGCAGCCCTGACATGACATGACTATCTCAACATGAGCTGGCAGTGTGTGCTAGCAGCTCAGAAGGCCAACTGTGTCCTGGGCTGCATCAAGAACAGTGTGGTCAGCAGGTTGAGGGAGGTGATTCTGCCCCCTGCTCTGCTCTTGTGAGACCCCACCTGGAGTGCTGCAGCCAGCCCTGGGGTCCCCAGTACAGGAAAGACATGAAGCTATTGGAGTGAGTCCAGAAGAGGGACACAAAGATGATCAAGGGGCTGGAGCACCTCTCCTATAAAGACAGGCTACGAGAGTTGGGCTTGTTCTGCCTGAAGAAGAGAAGGCTCATGGGTGACCTAATTCTGGCGTACCAATACTTTGAGGGGTCATACAGGAAAGTGGGAGAGGACATGTTCATCAGGAAATGTAGTGATAGGACAAGGGGCAATGTCTTCAAGCTGAAAGAGGGCAGGTTTAGGTTAGATGTTAGGAAGAAATTTTTTTACTATGAGCGTGCTGAGGCATTGGCACAGGCTGCCCAGAGAGGTTGTGGAAGCCCCATCCTTGGAGGTGTTTAAGGCCAGGTTAGATGAGGCTTTGGGCAACCTGGTCTAGTGAGAAGTGTCCCTGCCCATGGCAGGGTGATTGGAACTAGACGATCTTTGAGGTCCCTTACAACCCAAAGCATTCTGTGATTATATGATTCCCTGCAGCAGCCCTCACAGTGCTGTGCTTGGTGTTGAGAACAATCAAGGTGTTGGTAACACACCAGTGTTTTCGCTACTGCTGAGAAGTGCTGGCATAGCAGCAGGGCTGTCTTGCCAGCATCCAACCCCCTGTCCCACCTCTCCAGTAGGCTGAGGGTGGGCAAGATCTTGGGAGGGTATGTGGCCAAGACAGCTGGCCAGAGCTGACCAAAGGGATATTCCATACCAGATGATGTCTGCTTAGCAGTAAGAAACTGAGAAATAGTTGGAGGAAGTGGGAGCATTCACTATTCCTGGTGTTCGTCTGCTGGAGCAACCACTGTGCATACTGAAGCCCTGCTTCCCAGGAAACGGCCAGACATCACCTGCTGATGGGAAGTAAATCATAAATCTTTGCTTTTTCTTTTTGTCCACAGACAACCTTTGCTTTTCCTTTATTACACTGCCTTTGTCTTGAACAATGAGGGCCTTTTCCCATCTTATTTTCTTCCCCTCCTGTCTCGCTGAGGATGGGAATGATAATGCAGCTTTGATGGACACAAGACATCCAGCCAAGATCAACCACAACAATCCCAGAAACTTCATTATTTGCAGCCCAGAGGCACCTTCTTTTGAAGTACATGGAAAAAACACCTTCCCCGTGAGAAGAAATTAGTTTACTTAAAAAAAATCACAAAAAAACCCAGAAGCCTACCACTCTGTTTAAATTTAGTTTATATGAAGATCAAGGTACACAAACAGCATCTGAGAGGTGCTGAGGCTTTTATTCTAAATTCAGATGAACATTAGTACAGTAATAATAGTAATAATAATAATAAGGGTTTAACATTGGATAACAAAGTAGTAGCATTTTGCAGTGCAACAGTATCGTAGTCTCTATGGTGAACAATTGTTATAGTTACTCAGAATGGTGCGCGCCGTGTGTACGCTGGAGAGGTTATGACAATAAAGCAAGAAGTCATAGGAATTAGCGAGCTCTTCATTATTATTGTAATGGCTCCCTGATGGGCAATGTGCACTTGGAAAAAAACCTCAAACACTCTGTAAAGTAGTTAGCATGAACACGCTGATACCTTTCCCCCAAGGTTAATAATTCATCTGCATACACAGGAAGTACCAGAAGGCCCTAATCTATGCTAAACTAAGGAATTCTGCTTTATATCTTCTTTTCTTTCTAGAAAAGCCTCTTGATGGAAACATACCAGCTAAACTGCAGGCTACATTCTTTTCTCCCTTGAGTCTCCGTGGAGAGACAGAGAAGAAACAAAAGTCCTGGAGGACATCCTTGAAGGAGAAAAATATTTAAAGTGAAAATGACAGTTGGAGAAGCAAAGTTTATGAAAAAAAGAGACAATTTTCTTTTCCTCCCTTACCACACAAATTTTGCTGTTCAGAAGAATAATGTAGGACCTCGCTGAGCTCTTCTGCAAGCTTATTGTTGCAACTCCCTTTCTAAGTATGAAGAAGTCAAAAGAGGTCACAGATTTGATAAGAAAACTCTTTTGCATAAATTCTGCCGTGTTTATCTAGTGACATCCTTTTTGGCATTTTAGTCTCATCATCCTTGAGACCTGCAGGACACAGGACCATGAGTAAGCTCAAAATAAATGGAATAATTCAATACCCTCAGCCTTAAATATTCAAAGAGCATGACTTGTCTCCCTCCCTCTATGCTCTCTGCATACTGGAAATTATTATTATTTTAAAAAAAAATTAATGTAGCCGTATCTATCTATCTATCTATCTATCTATCTAATTTTTAGCTAAATGTGTAGATCCCTGTATTTGCTTTCACAGCAGTGTGGTTCCAAAATGTTTTCAGTTCATTGATCTGGAAACACTTTTTATTAAATAATGCCAGCAGAGATCCTCACAAGCATGTGAGATGCAGTAAATTTCAGGAGACACAGAATAATCTAACTATGAGACTTTGTCACATCATTCCCAGAGTGACTTCTCCATATTCCCTACAATGTCGTGAAATGTCAAAGGATTTGCCTTGCTTTTACTTTTACTTTACATCAGGTTAAATATTCTACTTATACCAAGAAGTTCTAAAATAGGGGGAAGATTTAGCCAGCTAAGCTCAGAAGGGCATGATAATAAAAGTGCAGCTGGTGTTTATTAAAGGATTTATAACAAGGTTTAGTAGCAGTACTGAAGGTGCTTAGCACAAATTCCTGTTTCTCCCTCTTTCATTGGGTTTCCCTAGCCTGGCAACTAACAGGCAGTGGGCAGAGAACTATATCCTTGCAAAAAAAAGAAAATCTCCCAAACCAGGAAAAACATTTAGGGTGTACCAGGGAAAAGAATAAATCTATCTACCAAAAACATTGCTCCTCTTAAAATTAATATTGCACACATTTTTATCCTGCTCTTATTATATTTTGCCAGTACCAATTTCAAGTATATCAGAAATTGAGTGTTTTTTAATCTTTTTTTTTGAGAAACTATTGGTTTAAAAAGCACCCAAATTTTGATTTAAAGCAATCTGAATGGAACAATACCTTTTCAAAGCTAAAGCAGCTCGGGCAGTACACTCTGGCAGAACCTGTTTCTTAGAGTTAGAGCATAGTAAATCAACTAGTAAAACGTACAGAAATAGGTAGTGTGGTGTTGAGAATCAAAAGATGTGTTTTGGAATGTCCTGTAAATCATCAGGGCAGATACTTCAACTTTGTTAGTACTGAAGTTATGAATTATAGTATAATACACCAACAGTGTAATAAAATCCCACACAGAGAGTGGCCTCTTTCAACCCCTATAACCAGAGCGATTCAGTTTTCATAAGCAGATGTTGGAAACTCTATAAAACATTTTGGCTGTGCCTCATAAGGAAGCAGTCAATATTCCCTGGTGCACTCAGTCACTCAGGATGTCTGTCCCAGAAATTAATGTCGGAGTCATATTAAACAAATTATAAAAATCCTGAGATCAGAAATAAGCCATAGGAACAGGAACAGCGTAAATGTCTCTTAAAAAGTTTTTCTTAAAAGATTAGTTTTTCCTTCTCAGAGGTATTCTGCAGTTTATAAAGGTAATAAATTCAGGCTAAGGGACTGACTTAAAGCTGCAAAGTCTTTGTTGGTTTTTTTTTGCTATTACCAAAGCCTAAAGTGCAGTAACTTCTTTTCTAGTTAGGTACTGTCTCTAGTTAGGTACTGTCACTTGTCTGATTTCATATCACTCATTCTGTAATATAATCAGAAAGACACATAACTTTCATGCCTAAGTTGGAAATCAGGGTCAGTCACCTCTGTTCAGCATCTGTTACAAAGTCAAAACTAAAGAATATTTACAATCTACTGGGCAGGACTGAGCACTGCATCACCTCCTTTCATCACCAAAGAAATATTATGACTTTAAGACTCCTGCTCCTGCCTCACTGAAGGTCTCTTCTGAAGATGCAAACCCTGTTGTTTCAGGTACTTCTCTATTGCTAGTAATACCTATTCAAAAGTTTCTGCTTTCCACAAGTTCATCTCTCTTCCAAATCTTAATTTTTGATCAAAGATTAAGAAAAGCATAGAGCTGTGGTGGTTCTTTTAGATTTTGCGATGAGATACTGGTTGATCCATACTACAAAGGATCAGATGCAACACTCCATGCAATGCTTCCTAAGAGACTGGAAGCATGAGGAAAAGAGGCAGCTATGGAACCTCTTGATGAAACCCTATGGAAACCCATTCAGGTTTTTTTAGGTTTGTGTTGCAAATTTTTGGTAGCTCTGTGGGGGAGGTTTAGGGTGGTGTGGTGTGTTTGTGCTGCAGTGGGTGTGTCTGCAAGAAGCTGCTAGTAGTTTCTCCCAGGTCAGATAGAGCCAATAGCATCTGGCTCAAGGACAGACATGCAGCTGGCTATCGGTGGCAGTGGTAGCACCTCTGGGATAACAGTTAAGAAGGGGAAAAAAATGCAAGCAGCCACTTTTTGCCACCAGAGGGAGGAGTGAGATGATGTGAGAAATTTAGCAGACACCAAGGTCAATGAAGAAGGAGGAGGAGCAGAGATTCTGCTGCAGTCACTGGGGAAGACCATGGTGAAGCAGGCTGTCCACATGCAGCCCATGGAAGATGACAGGGACCAGCTACAACCGGTGAAGGACGCCATGCTGTAGAGCCTCCCAGAGAGGCCATGACCCCCTGGGAAACCTGTGCTGTAGCAGGTTCCTGGCAGGAACCAGGAGGGAGGAGCCTGCACTAGAACAGGTTTGCTGGCAGGACTTGTGACCTTATGGGGGACACCACTGGAGCAGTCTGGCCCTGAAGGTCTGCACCCCATGGAAGCGACCAATGCTGAAGAACTGCAGCCAGTGGAAAGGGCTCGCTTTAGAGAAGTTCATGGAGGACTGTCTCCCATGAGAGGGACCCCAGGTTGGAGCGGGGAAAGTGTGAGGAGTTGTCCCCCTGAGGAGGAGGGAGCAGCAGAGACAAGGTGTGATGAACTGACCACAACCCTCATTCCCTGTCCCTCTGTGCAACTTAGGGGGAGGTGGGAGAGAAATCGGGAGTAAAGTTGAGCCTGGGAAGAAGGGAGAGGTGGGGGAAGGTGTTTTTAAGATAAGGTTTTATTTCTTCTTATGCAGTTTAGTAACGTATGAGATTCATTTTTTTCTAAATTGAGTTTGGTTTGCCCATGATGTTAATTGGTGAGTGATCTCTCTGGCCTTACCTCGACCCGTGAGCCTTTCCTTACATTTTCTCTCCCCTGTCCCATTGAGGAGAGGCCAGGGTCAACCCACCACAAGTTTCTGTTGAAAGGTAGTTACCAGACTAATTTCCTTTTACAGCACAGCCGGATTTCAGCCCTCAGTGGAGGCCTACCAAAACAAAACTGCTGCTTGACTCAGTGGGAGACGTGTGGCAAGACAAGGCTGTCTGCTAATATTTAAAGCTTAGCAGTGAAGAGGAGGGCTTTCTTCAGACAGAACAAAAAGCTGTAAATAGAAAAATGGCACGCATTTATAGAAGTATAATATTGCTGAATGCAGGAAAAGATCCATGACAATGAGATTTATTATGCTGTGGTGCAGTCTCCTGGGGCAAGATGTGAAAGCCCCAATCCTTTAGCAGAATTTGAAGCATAGCGAACAAAAGAAGATATATTGCATGGAAATCTCTTGCTCTGATGGGAAGGTAAAACTGATGGACTGATAGATCTTTACCACTGCAAATCCATGGTTCTCTGACTTGGAGGTCCCTGTTGCTTAATTAGTATCATCTGAACCATTATGACGTGTTAGTTATTGTACAAAGCAAAATCAATAGATGTGCATCTGTACCACATGGTAGGCTTCACTGCACGCAGTATAGGATGAAGGAGTAATTCACTAGCAATGTAAAATTGTCATATTAAAAAAAAAAGGGGGAGGGGGAGAACACGACTGCTAAAAGGTAAAATGTAGCAAAAAATATCTCCTGCACAGCAAGTTTATACCACGGAACATAAAACCTTACACTTATGCTATCCAGTATCACTAAGTTCTGGTATCACTCCTTGGAGAGAAATTACAGTTACAATAGTGGATATCATAAATAGGACACCTATAGCTGACCACTAGTTTCCAGGAAGGAAAATGAGGCCTGTGTCTAAACATCTGTGATTTTAATACTATATAGTGTTTCTAATATGTATAAACTAATGTATACGGGTTCAGCTAGTTTATTAGTAAGGCAGTTGTATCACAGTAATCTAAAGTGCAATGGCTCTGTTCAGTCTCTGGTTTACTTTCCAGTAGAAAACTTAAGGAGAACTGAATGATCATGTATCATTATACTGAAGTCTCTCTGAAATCCTGAGTTTCTGTTCAGTTCCAGCTCTTCAGCTTGAGCTAGTGAAGACAGTGCTTTTTTCCTACCTGGCCAATGATAACAGACATGAGCTGTCTCTTTCAGATTACAACTGGAAGGCTGCCATCAGTAGAAGTTCCTTTCCCTGACCTCCCCCTGCTCCTCTTCTTTTCTTTCTTTATTTTTTTTTTCCCCTAGTTGTGTGCAAAATACCAAAACAATCTCAAGCATTTTTAACTCTGAGACTCTTCAGTCAATAGGGATGTGCATCAGGAAAGATGACCATTGGTGGCAACAGTCTCCATATCTGTTCAGTACCAGGTTTCTCAGTTGGGGTGTCTAGAACGGGGTGGGACAATTTTAGTCCTATGAATACCTCAGCAAACTGATAATAGGTCATTTCAACAGAAAGTCAAAGCAACATAGGATAGTAAATATTTACAAGTTTGCTATCAAATAAGAGGAGACTTTATTTATTGGAAGAGGAAACTGATGTTTTCCTTGAATAATGCAGAGTTTACTCCTACAGATTTGGAAATTTCTTTAATATTCTAGACTATCAATTTCATTGTATATACAATACTTCTTTATAAGCACTGACAGAAGAGCTGCATTTTGCTACTTTTAGGGAAAAATAATCAGTGTATCTTGTTTGGGTTAAGAGCTGGTATCTAGTCTTGTTTGCTGAACATTTTTATGGGCCTCTTGGGCAGCCCATGCTTACTCTGATGGTAAAGTGAGTTTAATGGCTGCTGTAGGGTGAGGAGTTTCCAGGACTTGCTGCTTGAAAAATGCCTAGAATGCTTGCATTAAGAAACTTCAGAATATTCTATTTCGTGATCACTTTCAGGCTTAGTCACATCATTTAGACCTTATAGCTCATCTGAATCCTAGGTCAGAGATTCTTATTGTGCTGTGGAATTTGTTTACTGATGCTTGTGTTTAAAAAACTGACTTAGGTAAATAATGCAGTTAAGTAACATGAAAAATAAGAAGGTAAGCTTTCCTCAGATTACCAGTTTACTATCAGTACAATTGCTACTCCTTCTCTTAGAAAACATTTATTTCATTTACCAATTTGTAAATCAGGATAAAGTCTCTATTTAAAAATTTGGATTTTCAGCCTTGCATTCCCATCACATTTAACCTACCATGAGAATTCAAAATATTAAAGGATACAGATCTTTAATGAATGTAAGTTGTTTTTTCTTATAACTTAATTGCCCAGATCATTTTGATGCTTCAAGGCAATGTTTGAGCAGCTGTGAAAAAAATTTGCATGTCCACAGAGTGCAATAATGTAGGAAGTACAGGCATCTGCAGGGAAAGCTAGCATGGCTGAATGTACTTACAGCTCTGCTCAATTAAATAAGGTGTGCATCTATCCTGCAAAATTGCACTGTTCCACAAATAACTTAAACAGCTTTCCAAGATGGATGAGTATGTAAAGAGATGACCTGTTTGCATATCTTTGGGCTTTGTGCCAAACAGATTTGGATATTACAAACCATCTAGTATCTTTACAATACTTGGAAGGTTAGAATGGCATCCAATTTTAGCAGTTGTTTGGAGAAAGATGCCAAATTTTATCTCAGTGACATAAAATACTTTAGCATGAAGAAAGAACAGTAATAAAACTGTAAGAGAAAGAGATAAACTGAGACCTATATCAACAGAAAAAAATGACATCTCTTTCTTTTTTACTGCAGATGCTGTGTTTGACAACTCTTAGCCTCTGGAAAATGTTCTTTTTAAGACAATCTTTTCCTAACCTTAATTAGGTAAGTGGTACATCCTGTTCTGGATACGCATATGTAATGGCATCAGTATGTCAAGCAGAGTCCAGAGACCTTAATATGAGATTGTAGAGAAATATAAAATGAACCCCAGCTTTAGACTCTTAAATCTGCTTCTAACAGGCTGTCCTGAAAAGGGAAGGTGCCCTAGATTAAGCTGCTGAACGGGTTTAAGAATCAGTGCAGGCTTTTTGCCCAGTTCCATTTAGTTGAGGTCATGTATTTGCATCCTTCCCCAGCCACAGATGTGTGTGCTGACAAAGGTGTCATCAGCCCTCTTTCAGTGAGGAACTTATCCCCATTTCTTTCCTCATCATTACCACCACAGCAGACCTCCCAGGCTACATGAGCACTCTCTAGCACGTGTCAATGAATATGAGCAGCATTAGATTAAATGTTTGAATGAGAAAGATTTGCTAATATTGGCTAATTTTCATTCATCACCCTAGAGGAGAAGGGGAAGAAAGGGTGGGAGGAAATCCCCCTTTCTTCCAGAACTGTACCTCCATTATAGGTTGTATTGACCTCCTACAGCTCGGTTGTAATTGGGAATATTCTTGTGTATTCTACATGACCAGATTAAATACTGCTAGCCTGCCTACAGCAGTCATTGCTAGGTTTTCTTGTACTCATCCCTTCTGTACTGTTTATTATAGTAATGGCTGCAAAGCTTTTGAGGAAGGCAAGGATCAATTTTGGAGCCAAACAGTAGTAGAAATAAAGCCAAAAGGGGTAAAATAACCAAAGTGACACAAGACATACAGATAAACATAGATCTAAAAAGCAAATGCCTGGAATCACAGCTTCTAATATCTTAACCATTTTTTTAACCAATTTTGTCACAGCATATTTGATTTTTCCTGAGAGAACATATCCATTCACTAGTGAACTTCTGTGGAGTAAACAAATGTCATTCTCATTTCCATTTGCATCAAACAAAACTGGTGACTAGCCCAAGGAAATACAAATGACTAGACTAAAACTATACCCTGTGTCAGGGACAGAGTTAGAGTAGAAAAGTAGCTATTTCACTTCTTTGTTTATAGTGTTACTGTCAGTGACTCCAAATTTTCTTAGACTCCCGTAAATTGTAATTTTTCCCGAATACTTTCAAGAAAGAAAGAACCATAATTACTTTGAACTACTAACTTTATTTTATTCTTGTAGCTGAAATCGTTGGCTTACATCCACTTGCAGTATTTCCAACTTTGCTCCTTTTATATTACCTTCTGGTTTATATACTTCTGACCATATTTTTCCAAAATTACTAAATGCCAGGCAAATTTATAAAATTAATCTGTAAAACCCTTCATTTTTATTTTGATTTAATGCTACAACTTTGGGCTCTGCTAGTTCTTTAACATTACTTCATTTTTGAAAATGTGATAAAATATTTTAAAGTACTATAGAGACATAATTTCTACTGGTGTTACAGTGAGCATTATACTTTTTAATATTTAATGATGGGCACTGATTTTGATGGCAGGAAACATTTTCTGAAAAATGCCTTTTCTGTATAGCCTTATAACTTTTTGAGAAAACAAACTGAAACCAACATGAAATGAACTGGGTATGTGAGTCCCAAATTTCAGTGTCAATGTTTTTGTGATCTTTTTCTGGTCCATGATAAGAGGGTTAATTAATTCTCTTTCAGAAGATGATTTTGAACAAAAGCATGCCATTACGTATCTGGCTTGTCAAATATCAAAATTGAAAATAATGGCATTACCTTACCTTTACAAATACTATTGTCTTTACAGATCACATTTGCAAAGATACTTGGGTCATGGTGCATTCAGCATGTTCAGCATGTTCAGAAAGTAATTGAATGCGTTTCAATATAATTCTCCTAAATAATTTCAACAGTGGGGGAAAAAAGAAGACATGTTGATTTTGTTACACATTAGTGATTCTGCTGAAGAACTGGATATCTGCCTTTTGGCTTTGAGTAAAGGCGGTAAGTTTTTTGGTTGCAGAAAAAGGACTACAAAGCTAGAAAATACGAATAGCCTAGGAAATAGTGTTAATAAAAATGAGTGAAAGTGTGTCAAAGTAATATTTACAACTATCATCTAAAGCTACATGAAAAAAATAGCATGTTACACTAATTATACTGAAAGTAGCAATAAAAATACTACTTCTGTGAAATATGACCTCTGAAAACTCTTTTTGGAATACTTAGTGAGTCCTGAATACTTTGTGACTCTGAAAACTGCTGGTCAGAGTGTCAGTGAGTCATTTTAGTGTGCAAAGCAGATTGATCAAGCAATTGATCAAGGTTGGAGCTGAACTCTTGCATCCTAAATCATATGTACTTTGTTATGAACAAAATTATTTTGTATAAAGCTGTGTGCTACCATATCCAAAATGCTTTCAACGCTTACCCAATCTTGCACATCTTCATTCTTCTACTCTGCAATTTAAAAGATAGATCATCCTTCTGACTCATCCGAACAGGGTATGTTTATCATCCAGAATTCTGCAAGTTCCAGTCCTTTTTCTGAGACATTTCAATGACAGTACTATAAAGAAAAAAGGAAATAAAGTATGTGCATTCATTAACCAATCGTCAGCTTACAAATGAAATTTCTGCCATTTAGAGTTATGTGAAAAGCAGGATAAAATTCAGGAATGCACAGGAAATGAAGAACTCCATCTCATTTTGGCAAACACATTACTACATGCTCATATGCATTTTTTCATTATTACATAGTGTAACAAAGGAACCATTGGAAAAGTATACTATGCTTACAATTTCAGTCTTTTTTTCCCCCTAACTTTGGAAGTGTCAGAAAGCTTGAGCTATAAATTATAGAGAGCGAGTAAATGATTCTAAGCAGTTCAGGTAATTAATGCTCATGTATCATAGAATAGTAACACACATTATGTTTAGTATTATCATGTATCATAATTGACTAGTTCCTTGTGCTCTTTCCTTTCTCCTTTAAAGAAGATATTGACTTGTGTACTTCCTCATAAAGTCTATCAGCTAATAATTAACATACTACATGTGTACAGACAACTTTTTGCTTTCAAGTTTCATTTCTCATGAAATTTCATTTCTTATTTTTTATAAAGGAAATATAATTGTTGATGTAGTGGGGCATTGCAGTTTTACTCCAGCAAGCATGACACCTTTGATTATAGGAAGTCAAACATACAGCCTCTGCACCAAAAATTAATCGACCCTTCTGTTTCATTTCATGGAGAAATTGTTCTACCTTCAAGTGCATGGGAACCTTGCCTGTTTTTACAAAGCATAAGAAAGGAAGAAAAAAATCTTCTTATCTGGGCAAAATTTATTTCCTAAAGCAAAGCTGCTTGCCTGCCTCTTCAGCATTTGCCTTTAGCCACAACAGGTTGGAAATGTTAGCACTGAAGTAAACAGATGGTGTCAACAATGTCTGATACCCATAACATGTACCCAGTTCTATAAACAAGAGCAGATTCATAGACCGTAAGCAGCCGTAAATCATAGAATGTGTAAGGTTGGAAGGGACCTTTAGAGGTCATCTACTCCAACACCCCTGGAGTAAGCAGGGACATCTTCACTAGATCAGGTCATTCCGAACCCCATCAAGCCTAACTGAATATCTACAGGGATGGGGCTTCCACTGTGTCTCTAGACAACCTGTTCCAGTGATCCACCACCCTTACAGTGAAGAACTCTTGCCTAATATCCAACATAAGTCTCCGTTTTTGGAGTTTAAAACCATTACCCCTCATCCTACTGCTACATCCTAATGCCCTCATGGACAGTTCTTCCACAGCTTTCTCATAGGCACCTTTCAGATACTAGAAGTGACCACAAGGCTACAAGGTGACCCTGGAGCTTTCTCTTCTCCAAGCTGAACAACCCCAACTCTTCTTCACAGATGAGATGCTCCAGCCCTTTGATCATTTTTTGTAGTCCTCCTCTGGATGTGCTCCAACAGGTCCGTGTCCTTCTTGTGTTGAGGCCTCCAAAGCTGGACACAGTACTCCACTTGAGGTCTCACCAGGGCAGAGTAGAGGGGTAGGATCATCTCCCTTGATCTGCTGGCCACAGTTCTTTTAATGCAGCCCAGGATGTGGTTGGCCTTTTGGGCTGCAAATGCACTTTGGTGGCTCATGTCCAGCTTCGCATCCACAAGTATTCCCAAGTGCTTTTCCTCAGGGTTGCTTTCAAGCACATCATCTCTTAACCTGTATGGATAACAGGGATTGACCTGACGCAGGTGCAGGACCTGGCACTTGGCTTTGTTGTGAACTCATGAGGTTCATGTGGGCTCACTTTTCCAGCCCATCCAAGTAATCAAATGATACAAGTTACCTACTGGATAGATGTTACCTACTAGAATAAAAAGTGTAAAGAAGACCAAGACATTTTGGAGTTAAGGTGCCTAAAACTGGTCACTTTGTTACATAGTCTTCTAACGTACCTTGATTTACAGAAATGATGAGGTGAAGGCAACAGAGATTGGTTTCAATGCTTTCAATAACATAATAGAAAGGCCATGTACTAACAAGCCAACTTCTCAGAATATTTCTAAGCCTTTGAAAACTACTACTCTCAAACCAATGTCGTGTCCTCTGATGGACTGTTAGATAAATGGAAATTATGCATTATCATCACTGCTTATGTAATCACACTTGTAAGAAACAGGAAATAGCACTGATGCTGTTTGGCCCAATCTCTTTACAGCTCGTTCACCTCATACTCTAGACGTCAGACTTCCGTACAGAAATCAAGCAGGCTCTTTTCATGGAAACCTTTTAAGACCATGCAATGAGTGAATCCATGGGAAGCTATTCCAGATGATAATAACGCAAAGTTTAGTTCATGTGCGTCACTAGAAAGTGCTATTTAGTGAGGCAGTAGTTATTGAAATTGAACTTTAACTTCAATTATTTGAAAGCAGTTTATGAAGGGCAGCTGCTGCACGGAATTAACTTTAAAATTGATCCACTAGAATGTTTTTTACATATATTGTCTCATGTAGGGTTCTGATACCTTGACTGACGTGACAGGTCTTGATCACTAAATAAGATCTCATCCCCTTTCACAAGTTTATAGAAAGGCTACTTACTATTTTGATACAATTAAGGTAACGATTGCATTAGAGCCTATGAATAAATAGAGCATGCGCTATCATTTCCACAAGTAACACAATTCCGTGAAACTTACATATGCCTAGGTTCCCAGAACCCACCACAACAGTCTTTCTGCTTGCTATTTCAGAAAACTAGCCTATATCAGCAGGCAGACCCATGCCACAGTGCAAGATTATGATATCCTAAGACAGGATTTAGGACAGCTTCTATGTGTGTGTGCATATGCATCTGTTGAAGCTGTACTGCAAACAGGGACGTAACTGAGTTCAGATTTCCTTGCAAGAGGATATATCTGGATAGCACGGTTGAAAATGGAGATGGAAAATTGTTTTCTGATTGGTACCTAATTACTTAAAGTTGAATGTGTTTGATTTAATAAGTGCAGAGACCAAGAACCTATGCACTAAATCCTCCAGTATTCTTTTCTTTATGAAAGTCTGTGAGCCAGTGTAAAATGAAATGCTACAAACACAAAATTCAGTATTTAAGTCTTAGTTCCCATTTTAAAAAGTCATAAATGACTTCACAAGAGAACAGACAATGGGGTATTTGAGACATTTGGATCAATTTACTTTCATAGTGAATAGATGAAGTAGAAGAGATGAATTTGACACTGAGTGCTTTTATTCATATATTTAAATGAATACCATCTCTATTTTGAGTAGTGATTGTGTCTGCTGATTGCCAAAATAATCTGATTTATATTAGAAAATAAGCTTATTTCTAAATACAATTTTGTACAAACCCACAACACCATGCTCCTGTGTTTTCTTTATCAATGGTGTTTTTGAACTTCAGAAATACAATCACCCTCTGCTTCTTGGTTATATACCCTTTTTACTGTATAAATTATTTCTTGGTTTGTTGTTTGGATTTTTTTGACAGTACACAAGGCAGGTTGAAAACTATAAAAGCTTTTGAGCTGCTTGAAAGATATGCTACACTGGAAAACAGTTTGTTCATTAATAATCCAAATACAGAAATGGAATTTGGAAATGATTAGTCCCTTCTCTGTTTTCTTCTCTGCTTCCTCGTAGTATGAATCAGGTTTTATAAAGAAATGGATCTCTCGGGTTTTTTTACATTAATGAATTAAATAGGGGAAATGATGACATGTTAATAAATGATAAGCATTCTCTGTCATATAATTCCTCCAGGTAGTTGAACACTACATCTTTTTTGAGGGTCTTAAATGCTTTTCAACAATTTTCAGCTTTTCCTTTTCTAGAATATTCCTCCAACTTTTTGGGAAGGAAAGGCAAGCTGGGGAAGGAGTCTTAGTGGTATGTATTCACTGATATTTGCATTGCAATTTAAGCTCTGGCCCAAGACCATAAATGCTAAATATTTAGTAAAAAATCCTTGCAGCTAATGAGTTAAACCTTAGCCAGCTGGGCTTTTCTAAGCCCAGATGGCAGAACAGGTACTGGTGAATTAGAAAATGTAGGGTATGAAGCTGAACACAGCCTTGCAACAGACTTTGCTCATTTCAATTTTTTTTCCTTAAATTTGGCTTTATAATTTCCATTTATAATACAGTAAAATATGTCATTTCCTTTTATAATGGAGTAAAAGGTAGTCATTTTCCAGATTTAATGCACTTTCAGTATCAGTGTGGCATTGATTACAACCAATGTCCAATTTTTTCCCTTTGTTTAGAATTATCAGATACTCAAAATTGTCATATGTATTCTGGTTTTCTATTCCAGCTAAATCAATTAGTCAATTAAAAAAAAAAAAAGCAAACAAATATGTATTTTCTTATGTTCTTCTCATGGAGATCACTTAAGATTCAATTTAAACAATACATAAATTTGGTTTAGTATGTATTAGGAAAAGTAAGGATATATTATGCAGTTCTCTTCAGTAATTGAAGAGTCTTTGACATATAAGTAGAATTACAATCTCCCAATCAAAATAACATAGTAGACCGGCCCAGTAACAAACTAAAGGACCAAGCCAAAGAAAACTTATTTGGAGTTCCTGAAGGTATATATAAATACATATACAAGCTACAAATATGGTACATTGATCCATGATACTCTAAAGGCTGACAAGGAATTTAGGCAACAAAGCTCTGCTATTGGGTATCACCTAAATTCAGCCGACAGACTAGAAATCATCTGAAATGGTGGTTTAGCAGTCTGGATAAATTTAGAGCCATTGGTACAAAATTATTTTGGCTCAGAGAGAAATCGATGATGAAGAACTTCCACACTGAGATGCCTGTTTCTATTTGTAGCAAATGTGGTGCATAGGTCAGTGGAAATTTATAAGCACAAGGTTCGTATTGCCTTAAAGCCAATTAAATATTCATTCTGGAAAAGTTTCATTACATTTTGCATGCCTCTGACTGGGCTGGATCCATTCTAAAGTGTTTCTCCCCCTCCCTTTGCTCTCACACAGGTCAACCTGGAATGAATTCATCCATTTGGGTAATGGATCTTTCAACTGACCACTTTATTTTTTTCTCTACTTTTTCTTGTCTCTGAGACTGCCAAATCCAGAGAGGCCAGGACAGCAAATAATAAGCATGCCTCACTGTTATTCTTGCTCTTTCAAGGTTTTGACTGTTCCCTGTCTGTCACCTTCACCCCTGTGAGTGATGATGTAATTTGTAGTTGCCCTCATGCACTGCCATTTCCCTCCTCCCATATCTTTCCTGGTTAACATTTGGGTTTATATATGCCATTGCAAATAAGTTCACTGTGGTTATTAGATTACAGTTAACTTGATGCATAGTAAGTGTTTCTTACAGCTTTCTTCATTTTAATACTAGGATTTATTTTCTTTTATTGTTTTTTTTTTCCTCCAAACATTTCACTGCACACATTATATTATACTCTGCTTGGTCTGGAATTTCGAAGCACAATACTTTCATGCTTCTTAAAAATTTTCCAGAGTTTTGTTTTTAACCTTCTTATTTTGTTAGTTTTTATTCTGTCAGCTATGACTGGAATACGGTCATACTCGAGGGAAAGGGAGGTACATACCACTGCAAAGTCAGTATATTTTCCAAGATCCCTTATGCTGGGGTTATGACTGCCTCTAAATAGACTTGTCTAACCTCACATTCTGTCAATCATTCAAAAGAAAAGATCTGCATTCAGTGTTCATTCAGTCCCTGGGAGAAACCAGACAAGACATCCTAATAAAATAGATGTAGGAAATGGCACTCCATTCTGCCACTTAAGCCTGGAAGGGACTGAAAATTTATAGCTTTGACTTGTTTTAATTCTTTCTGTGTAGAGAAGGTCCTTCTGTAATCAATAGGATTAGAGGCTTCCATTTTTCCCAAAATGCTTTTGGTGAAATTTGTCCTTGGTGCAAGTCCACCAACGACAGGAGACACATCTGGAATTGATGTGACTCACAATTCCTGAGAAAAGATAGAAGGGTGCCATAATGTGAGAATAGTGTTTCTGCAACAAAGGAATCATGAGTAGATGGTAAACACTAAATTGCAAAGATTAGGTTTCATCTCCAAATAGAAGAGGAACTATCATTGCCCCAGAGGACTGCCAGCAAGAGTGGTTTTACCAAAACCACTTCTTTTCATCTTCTCTTCATTAGACACTGACTATAATAGGCACAAGGACTATATTGCATCTAGTCCAACACAGTAGATAGCTGCCACAGCCGAACCAGACACAATGCCAAGATGCTCCATAGCTCACTGCTCCAGAAAACCCAGCAGATCTCAGTACTTACCTCTATGTTGTTTAGCCCTTGATGAATTAGTCATGTTGTGTTGCGTGTGTACACGTGCAGAGCACCCTTTTATTTCTCAAACACTTGTCATAGAGTCACAGGTATCTACTATTAAATAATGCCTTATCAAAATAATATTTTAGCATATTTGTAGCTATTCTCCCATGACAGAAAAAAGGTAGTGTGCCCCAGGTGCCAACAGCTGACTCAAAATCTATCTGCGGATCTTGGTGACTTCATGTTAGCTGTATGCAAGAGCTCCAGCATGCCAAATGCCTGAACTGAGAAAGGCTGAAATAAGGTGAGCAAAGATTTGGGAAAAAAGAATTACCTGAAGGTGAGCGAAGTGAGGGGGAAGGATATGGATAGCTTGGTAAGCTTTTTAAAAGCTGCCTCAAAGTGCCATCGCCATTACAGTAACCAGCAACAAGCACAGCAGAGGATATTACCATCATAATTTTCTATGCACTGAGCAGGTAATACTTTCTTTAAAGTGATATCTGAATGGGCCTGTAGTTGCCAGAGGACACTGGGAAGTTATTGCTTAGCTCATGTTTGACTGAGGCTGTTTTTTCCTTTAGCCTTGCTGGAGAGTCTCATGGGCTTATTCTATAAAATTTTTTCCTGTGTGGCCTTCCAGGGGAGACATGAGTGCCTTCTACTTATTGTCTTTCTGTCTGTATCTCTCCCTTTAAAGGTTTCTCTCAGTGAGTGAAAAGCATATCAATAGCTGTCATATTATTTCTATCTAATTAATTTCTGGCCCATATTTATGAATCCATGCTTTCTCACTAGAAAATGAATTTTGAAATCACTCAGCTAGCAAAACATCCAGGAGCTGAAAGGAGGTGGCAGGGAAAACAAACAAACAAACAAAAAAATCCAAGGCAAAGTTTAATTGAGACAGCAGTGACCTGTGTGTTAAAAAGATAGAAAAAGTAGTATACTAGGAACCAAAGGCTCTGGATTGTCCTGTTGATGTGGTGCTGATCAGCCTATGGCCTCAGCGCATTTATGTGCAAACTTTTGTGTACCAAGCCAAGCCCATCCAACCATGTATTGGCAGTTCAGAGCTCCATCACGTATATACTAGAGTACGAATTACAGCTTCATAGTAAGGCTTCGTATAAACATGATGCAGACAAGATTTCAAAAAGTTGTTTTCCTTCACCTGCTGAAAAGACAGCCAAAGGAATTGGATGATTTATGGGTTCAAACTGCAATAACAGTTATCCTACAGCTTTGCCACTCGTACCTCTGCATGGACGGCTGCACAAGATGCCTGCTGTGCCTACAACTAAGCAAGTTCTTCCTCTTCCCATTTATGTGTACCTGGGCCTTCCCTGCTTGTTGGCTAACACTAGTGAATTAGGAGGCAGCCAGCTTTTGGAAGCTAATGAAAAACAAAGAGAATGGAAAAGAGAGGCTTTAGGCGAATGGATGAAGAAGGAGAAAGGACAGAGAGCTGTTTTATTAAAGAAGAGCAGAAACCCAGAAAGTTATTTTTCAGATGTACAGGTCAATTCTGTTCCTACCTACATTCTCCCATACTGTGTGCAAGGCACTGGCCCTCCCCTCTCTTGGCTGAATGTTCGGAAATTACTTTCTTTGAGCACAGAGGAGCAGCAGGCCAATGAGCAAGGCTCCCAAAGCTTCTAATTGGGAGCTTCCAACAGACAGGTTTATCTGCAATATAGCAGGACTGGGAGGCCTCTACCATGTGCAGGGCAACACTGGACTACACGGTCTGGTACAACTAAGAGACCCACTTTGGAATAGCAACTTGAAGCAAATCATTTAGTCTCTAAACTAAATTGGGGAAAATTCCATTGTCTTATAATGGTCACATTTTGATGACTTCCACCCATTTCCATCTATAAGAGGCTAACCTTGTGTAGTTCAGATTATGCCAAGTATTTCCTGCAACACGTGATGGATGTTTACATGTTAATAGTACTTTTTTTTCAGCCTACATATTGACAAGCCTCAGAACACAAAACAAAGACATATTGTATATTTGTCCACATTTAACAAACACTTGTTTTAGCCCCTGGTTGGCTGTGTGCATTTCACACCACCTCATTTTTCTTAGCTACTCCCTCCTCCAGGACTTCAGGCCTGCTTTAACAATGCTGCTAATCACTGCCTTCTGTAAAGACAACATCTCCCAGAGGAATTTGAATTACGGGAAGAAGAAAATACTGCTACTTGGAAAACTGTGCAGAGAAGCAGAGTGATTTTTAAAATGATTACTGGTGATACCAAGTGTTGAGTAACTGCACCGTTTTTCATCTAAATTACTTTTATCTTGTACTGCAGGTCATTCACGAAATCTAAATCTAATATTGCTTTGTCTTTTATGTCTCAAACATGTGTAACTTAAAGCATGTAGTACTTTAATTTTATTGGTCTAGTCTGCTCTGCCTAGTGAATGAAGTAGCTTTATCAAGGGAAGGAACTTCTTAAAAAGCAAACCAGTAGACATTTTCACCATCTTCAAACTGAAATGTCATGATGCTGTATGTTTGCAATTAGACATTTTTAAACAGTCTAAACTCTGTAATTCTCAAAATTTCACGTTTCAAGACATGACCTTTGTGAAGTTAAATGTGAACTGAACACAGTTTGTGTCTGTGAAATACTCATATCAAATATGCACAAGACTTCTGCTTGATAGAGATATAGCACTCCACATACCTTTCTGTTCCAGTGAAAGTTACTCAATCAGCTGTGTGTGGTGACATTTTGAAGTGAAAGAAGTAAAATTTTTTCAAACAAAAGCTTTCTCTCTAGTATTTAACATTTTGAAATTATCAGTTCCTCTGAGTTTATTATCCTTTTACTATTTATGGTTGTTGTTTATTATCCCCTACCTTTTTGGAACAACCAGAAGAGAACTGTTCCTTTTCTACTCACAGTCAGTGCCTCAACAAACAGCATGAACAAGTTCTCACAGAAGGCACCAACCAGGCATTTTCCCTCTGTTGAAGTTAGTTGTTAGCAGAAGTTTAGTATCTTTTTTTTTTTAAGATAGTGGCTTTAAGCCGCAGTGAAAGACAGAGGGAGCCTGCAAAACAGCCACAGACCATCTTGCCATCAAAAATTACCTTCATGTGTAGAGTATATAGGAAATTCAGCTGCACACTATTGTGAAAACTTCCTGTTGTAATTGGAACATCCATGACTAGAAGGAGAGGCAGAGAGTACATAACCGAAACCTACTTTGAAAATCTTAGATTAACAGTGAAATACCTTTTATTATTTCACACTACTGTAACTTATTGGGAGAGGGCTGAATGGAGGAAACAAGATGGCAGTGAAGCTGAGAACAGATTGCATAGTGGTTTAGAGAAGTTCCCTAAGGAAAATTGCCAGCAAATCTGCAATGTTTTACTGGCGGTATGGATTCATAAACAGATTTGATCCAACAGTGTCATACATGGAGTTTTGCAGGCACTACACAGTGCTGTGCTTCAGTGCAAATAAAAGCTAGTAAAGTTTGTGGGGCTCTGGGCCTGGATGTGGGACCTTATGCTCTGCAGGGTGTTTCCAGGCTGATGCATTCCTTCCCTTACAGTATGGAAATCATGTAGGAAAAAGGAGGAAAATAAAAAGGTGAAAGGGATATTTTAGAGAAGGAGTAGGTGTGACTGAACAGAGCTGTGGGTAAATGGGATCTCCATTATGCAATTATGCAAATCTGACAGAGTAATTTAATCTATGTTCCCAGTGGTATGGTGGGTAGATCCTTTCTGCCTTTCAATTAAACAGGCAGAGTGGCACAGCTGCACAGCCTAAGCCAAGGTGCCCAGTGCTACTGAGACCATTACATCACCATTAGCCATAATGTGTAAAGAAGATAGATTTACTCAATTATGCAACACTTCTGGCACCACTTCAGCAACTTGTGTGTACCATGTGCATAGATTGAAAATGGTTGAATAACTCACCTCTGAGATGATTGTGCTACCTTTGCGCCTACACATAAAGTATAAACCTTGCTTGCATCATGACTCATAAAGGTAGACTATCAATAATTTACTCTAATTAAAGTGTGAAGTGACCCCCTGGCCCCAGCCATTTAAAGTTCCTTTTTTGTAGAATAAGAATTACAGTCACTGATACATATTCCAGCCACACACATAATTCTCTGTCATTTACCCAAACATACTTTTAAAATACCCCCCTTTTTATAAACATGTATGGGTATACAATTTTTAACTCCAGTTGCTATAATTGCATCTAATCTAGTCAAATGCATTTTTATTAAAGTTCACACTGTGAGACTAATGAACCTAAAGCACTGGAATCTTTCTCATTACACACGGTTAGATCTATTTACTGAATCTGCATTGTCTCATGCCCGGAAGGAAAAAAAACCCAACTCATAACAACCTTAAATGCAAAACACATCTTCTCAATCACTTCACTTACAGGAAGTAGTTAATTAACTACCTTTTAACAGATAGGGGGATGTAAGTAATATTTCCCTCACTGAGTACAAACATTGACTGATGAAGAATGGTTTACGGGTTAATGGAGCTAGGAGAAAAATCAGCTGCTGGTGATGGACAGCTAGATGATACAGGTACAGACAGCTGACGTACTTATAAAATTGATGTATCCAGAAGCTTAAGAAAAGATACAGTCATTCTGTCCGACAGACAGCTGTCCTTTCATATTTTTTTTCCCAATGGCCTGTAGGCCAGGAATGATCTAGAATTCATTCACAATGTCACTCTTCCCCAATTCATCAAATTCACCCTTCAAGCATGTAAATAACTGGCCAAGAAGGAACAAGGAGACTGAGTGGACTGTGTAGGTGATGCATATGTAGCAAGGAAAATGTGTGTCTTTCAATCTCTACTCGTCTTCACAGTTTAATGCACCTATCTTTTGAGGGACTGCCAAAGATATTACTAAGTAAAGAACAACAAAACCACAGCTTTTGCCATGCAAAAGGATGCAAAGTGCTATAATTTCCAAGGGAAAGCCCCTCCACAGGTAGTGGAACATATTTTGGCACATAAACAGTGAGAAGTGATCCCTTCCTGTGGTAATGGCATTTCTGCTCCTGGCAGAACAAAGAAAGACCTCTTCTCACTCTGTCCTCTTGGTGCCTCCGATACAATATCAAATTTTTCAATGTCTTTAAACTCATGATAAGAGCTATCAAAATAGGTTATCTCCTCACCTGCCTGAAGGGAATGACTTTTATATCACATTTGGAATTGGGAAAAATACAGAACTATTTTTCCATCAACATTTTCATCGACTTTTCATGGTAGTTTTTTAGTCATTTTTAGCCGCTGCTAATTATGGATAACCAACACAAATGCATCGATAAAGTATTCCAGATAACTCCTCAGTAATGAGAATACATAAATCCCCTGCTCAATAGGCTGTGCAATCAGTTCACCCCCTTCAGAAAAACATTTGAGATACTGCAATCTCTATGACAATTCATTTAAAATGGAATTTGTTAATGTTGGATGAGATCTTCGACTGCAGTAAATCAACACAGCCTCCCTGAATCAATGGCATGATGCTGAATTGTATAAAATGAGAGCCAGTCTGCAGCTTTTTTGCAACTAAGGGCTCGTTTTGATGAGCTTTGCCATTATCGTTACATCTATTTTACGTTTACAGTTTTTTGTAAATAAAAGTTCATTTATATATGTTTATTTAAAATGGAAGAATATTGCATGTTTTCTATCTGCAGAAGAGGAAATAATGAAGGTTTTACTTAGGTGGTAAGCATTATTCAGTTTCTTTCTCATATCTGGCTAGCGATGGATAAGACAATCATGGCTCTGCTAAACTGATCAGGTGATCCTCTGATCTTCTAAAGGGACTCAGTCATCTGGGGGGTTACTTCCAGCATACTCACTGGATTTCCATCTCATGATGGAGGAGAAGAGGCATGTCTATGGAGTCAGGACACTGATTTCAGCTCCAGTGTTAGGAGTGCTCACAGGTCTTGCAGCTTGAGCATAGCCCTTACACTGTATTGGACCTTTCTCCACTGCTGCAAGCTATACTACTTAGTATCACTTGAATTCATAGCATTGTTAGTGTTATCACTTTTGGGAAATATGTGGCAACTTTGCAGTAGACTGCATGTTTCCTGTGTTGCTCACCTTTCAGAGCTGCAAGTATAGGCAAAGACATAATTTCACAAAGTCCTTAAACAGATGCTAGAACTGTGAAACTAAGATACAGTGAAGACCCTTTAATTTCTTATGGTCTGTGATTAAAACTTAGAGAAAGGTTGAACAGTAGAAAAAGCCTGGAGTGTTGTCTCTCAGCTTTCTGCCTTTAACATTTCCGTTTAGTGTGCCAGTGAAGTGCATGTAACAGGAACCTGTACAGGTAAGTAAAAATAGCAGAGAAGGTTTGATTTTTGACATTCGTTATATACAGCCTGATTTTGGATCTAAGATACATACCCCAAAATATATCACAAAATGTCCCATGGCATACAAAATTAATAACATCCTGCTTCTTTTATAGCTGTGTTCAGAGGGCTACAAAATTGCCTTGTGTACTTGTGCTTTCAATTAAAATATCCAATTTCCAGGTCTACTGCTTTGTCTTCACAAGTAGAAAAGACAGCCAAAACCAGGGAGAAATGACTCCATGGACTTGAACCTCTATACTCATTATGAGCTGGTTAGCAAGCACCTGCTATTCACCAGCTTAGAAAATAATTTGAAATTCAAGTAAGTCTCAGCAAGAACCTAACAAAGAACATCAGGAAGCTAGGCAGCTAGCCAGTTTCATATGCCTCATCTCTCAAAATTTTTTTTTGCTCTGATGCTCTCCTCTACCACCATAGGCCAATTTTTTTTTTTTCTAGTTTTCTTTCTATATATATGAAGTGGAAACATGTCACTGTTATAAATGTGCCCTATACATTTTCTAGAATGGAGATTTTAATGCCTTGTAGTGACAGAAATTGTTTAGCAAGACATGCCTTAGGAATAAAGGAACTTATTAATACAGAAAGCCAAGACAGACTTTCTCTTCAAAAGAGCAAACATGTAAGTGTTAATGACGAATTTTCTTGGGCCAAATTAGGTTGAAATTCTGGCACAAGATATAAAGACTCTGAGCACATCATTTCCAGCTTTCCTCAGGTATTCATTGTAGCAATAATGTAAAATTAGCTTCCATTGTGTGGCAATTTGAGAAATGCTTTATGGCGATGATGATACATTCAGCATTTCTGACTCTAGACAATTTTTTGGCTCAACAGAAAGATCAAGTAAATCTCATGTAAATTTATATATTTTGGCCATTACAGTTATGAGCATGTTAGAGGAACAAAGATGTGGTCTGTGAGGTCATGTGGATGAAAGCCACACTCCATACTGTTTTAGAAACAGTCTTGAGGCAGGCTTGGGCCAGGCATTTTGACATCCATGGATATATAAAACCAAATCTTTGCAGCTTTAGCTGAACCTTTCATCATTCCTATGGGTGATGTGCACCAAGTCTCAAACCTTGGGACCTGTCATCCTAAACTAAGTGGCCTAATTATTTAGAGGTGGGCAAGACACATTTCTGCTATCAGTGTTTGGTTTTCACACCTCTAAGTTTGGTGCCCTTGTTGGCTGCGAGAAGTATGGCTTGGATATCCTTGGATTAGTGATGGTCTGATATTTTTAATTTTTATCTCAACTTTCCCCACTATAGAGCTTTGTTTGCTCTAGGGTCCTAAAGAATTAGGAACCATTCAACTTTCCCTATAGTTGCTGATTTATCTAAATGTTGTCCCTCATCTCTGCTTTTGTACAGCTTCTACCATTTTGGCTTTCACCTTCTGCTAATGCTGCAGAACAGAATGCATGGTTCTGTTTTGATGAAATGCAGAAGCCAAATTAAATGACACCAGTAATCACAACTTTGTGAATTTCCGTTAAAAAGGAGGTCTAAAGCGAGCAATATACTGAAAACACATACAAGAAGAAAACCAAATCTGGTACTCTGAGTGTTATGTGTAGATTGAAAGACAGAGTTAGAAGGTTTGACTTCATGATGTGTACTGATGTGGGAAATTAAATTGGTCAGGGTAGCTCCAGGGAGCAAAAAATATTTTTCCTTAAGGGTATATAAAATGTCATATTTTCATCCAAAAATGCTAATATGTTGCTTGCCTGTTAGCATTCTGTATCTAGTATTAACCTGCAATTCATTGCTGGCAAAAAAAAAGTATTTGTTTATTTTAGTGTAAAGAAAGTATACTGTGGTCTAATGTGCCCAGAAAACAGAAACCTGTGTCTGTATCTGAATAAACACAGGACTGAAGCTCCTTATTGACTGAGATATCCCAAATAATCTACATCATTCAGGCCTCACACTCACTTCATTATAACAGCAGAAGACAACAGGAGCTGTAGACACACAATAGGGCTATACTTGCTGTGAGTGTGCATCAACCCTCCTGTGTAGTGGATGGCCTGGTCTGTTTCTCAAGGACATCCAGGGTGGCTTCATTAATGTTCTCTCCCAGAAACACAGGGGCACCATCCTTCCTCTTTTCCTGGGGCACATGGAAGTTGAGACTTCCGTCTTTTAATATGCATTGAATGAGAATTTTGGAAGTGGTCTGTGACTTGCAGCATACCAGTGTATGAAGTCGCTTCTGAATTAGATATATATAGCCAGGTTGTCCATGGCTGCAGGGGACAGGACTCAATGATCCAAGTAATTGTTTCTAGTCCTACGTTCTCCAGCATCCAGAAGTACAAAATAGCTGGAGGATGAAGGATGGTATTTATCTGGCCAAAAGCAGTCATGCACACTGTAGGTGAGTGCCTACATTTTAGCTGATCAGCCTACGATATCTTTATGATGAACCAATACAAGCAGGCACTTCTGAAGCACAATTCAAGTCACCCAAATTATACAGGTAAAATAGATGAGTAATCCCCTACAATCAGGATATTTACTTTAAAGGAGTTTAAGGACACTCAGGTCAGGTGTAGACAGCTACAGTATAAAGTCAGATGAAATTATTTCAGGCTATGATACTTGGTTGGAATATAAATAAGACATGCTGCTCACTGGCAAGATACCAACTGGAAGTTTTTTGACATCACACTTGAAGGAAGGTGTGGGCTGATTGGAGACAGTCTACAGATGAGTGAGAAAGATTAAAGGCTCTAAAACCAAGAACTGCACAGAAAGGCTAAATGAAGGCTAAATACAGATTAAAGGGGGGAAAAAAAGGACAGGGAAAGGAAAATAGGAGAAAATAGACATTAATACTCCTCAAGTGTATGAAAAATTGTTAAAAGAGACTGTATTTTATGTTCCTGGTGGATGTATGTTGCTGCAAGAAAGATGAAAATATGACCATGGCTTTTCCAAGAGAGTTCAGTAATAGGAAGCAACCTCAGAGGAATATTTTTCTTCAAGGCTTCTCCCTGCTCTTGGAGGTGGAGAGCTCAACTGTGCCAAATCACTCCTTGGTGCAGTGTCTGCTGGTGGATATATGTGAGTATCTAAAAGTGTGCCTATCCTCACCCTGTTTTCTTACATCTCCAAGTCCCATTTCGCACCCTGAGTTCTCTCCATGTTGTTGAGATGTCTTTGTTCCCTACTGCTGCAGCAGCAGGTAAAAATTTGCCAACAAATGCAAGCAGAAAATGCATGCAGGACTCTGCTGAGGCCTCAGTCAATGCTTTACCACACCAGGGAAGCAGAAGCATGCATGGCCCATGGGTTAATGGGCAACTAGATTTTTGATAGTTTGCACACATCTGATAGCAATGGCAAGGAATGTTGAAACAACTGACTTCTGCTGATGATTCTCAGGCTTTTCAGGTGCCACAACAACTACTTATGCTGAATATTTAACTACCTTGCTATTATAGTTCCCAATTTACCAATGTTTGCACAACTTTCCTTTATGTCTCACTCTTTCATCACTCAACATGTAAGAGAAAGTGTGTGGAAAAAGTCAGTCATCATGCATTAAGAGCCCACAGAAATGCAGAATGCAAGAGAATGAAAAGTATGCAAATAAGCATGTTTGACTCCCTGCTGCTAACATGCAAGCCAGAGTGAATACAGCCAGGAGCAATCTGAACTGAATGAGGTAATTCATGGGAGGACTGTGGCTGGTTAACTGAGAGGAAGCCCTTTAGTGAGGCCTTCAGCTAGCTAGCCTTATTTTGACGAAGACACCTGCATATGTTTAAAGCATATTTTCAGTCCAGCATTCTGCACTGAACAAATGCTCCCTAGGTGCCTCCCAAGATGTGAACCAGAAGACCAAACAGTTCAAGTATATGTATACCAATGCATACAGCTTGGTAAGCAAACAGGCAGGACAAACTGGAGTTCAGCACCCATTCAGAATGTTATGATATCATAAGAATAACTGAAACGTGGTGGGACACCTCACACATTGTGAAGGATGGCTATAGGCTGTTTCATAAAAACAGGCAGGGAAGAAGTGAAGAAGTTGTGCTCTACGTTAAGGAGAACTTTGTACGTACAGTGGCTGTGGAAGCCCTGTGGAATGCTTCCATGTCAAGATCAGTAGGGACCTCTCCAAGGGGGATCTTGGAAGTAGGCATCTGTTACTAACATCCAAACTAAGACAATCAGGCCTGAGAAGCCTGCCATGTGAGAGAATTGAGTTCGTTCAGCCTTGAGAAAAGAAGGCACAGATAATACATGAGATCCCTTCCAACCTAATATTCCATGGTTCTATGATTCTGAGTGTAGAATTGTTTGGGGTTTGTACGGACTAAGGAAAGTGCTGTTAGAACATGTCTCCTTGAGCCTGACACTAGCATCCTTTAAGACTTCATCCTAGGAGCTTTCTGCCACTCCAAGAAGTGATGTGGAACCTGCCTTCCCATATCACCTCCACATCTCAAAAACAACATACAATCCCTGACACCCTTAAATGGTCCTTTTCCTCCTGCACAGGACCTAGAAATCCCTTCCTGCTCTCTCTTTGGAACTGTGATGCTTTCTCATTACTACTGTGGCCCAGAGAGCAACAGCTCAGAAAATTCTGCTGATGCTACCAGATTTAGCCTGACATATGATGCTGCAGCTGACCTTGTCTAATGTGGGGGACCGCAGATTACAGAAAAGTTATCAGGCTCAAACAAGTCCATCCCAGCCTTCTCAAATGAAGACTCCCAGGCTTGTTATCTGATGGCAGACATACTCTTTAGTTACACAACCATTGCAAGATGGCTATGAAGATCATTCAAGACATGAAAGTCTGATGCATCATGGGGGACTGCATATCTAAATCCTATTAAAAACAGCACTTAAAATTATGTGTGCAATTATATGCAAACACAATTGTGTTTTCACACAAATGTTGGCTAAAGTTTTGCAATGGGTTTCAGCAGACATTGGTTGTTTCCTTGTGATTTTCCTGTTCTTTTATCCTGAAAAATTCTGTCTTTACATTTAGGTTAACAAGCTAGAAATGGAATTTTAAAAACCTTTGCCTCCTCAAAATTCAAAACAGAAAAATCCTTGAAAGAAATTATCCCTTTTTTTATCCATGTACCGGTGGAAAATCTAGGAAAGAGCTGTGCCATCTTACCTAGAGGATAAGCTTAAAGTAGAGGGTTTCCCATGTTTCAGAGAAGTCAGCAATTATATAGGTCAGTCCTGCTTTCTGTGGCTACAGTACAGACATAACTTTCCAACTTCCAAAATCCTCTACTCATTTGTCTCAGGAATGTCTACTCTAGCAATTCCTCCTTGCTTTAAGATTAAATAGGAGAGTTGCATTTCTTAAATGCACATAGAACAATGAATGAGAAAAATGTCTTGTCATTCATTTTAAAGAAGATTGAGATGGCTATAACACACAATTACTAAATTTAATGAAGTAATTACTTTTGAAATCGATTTCTAATTTTCTACAAAGAAGTTCCCATTCTTAGTAATGGAATGGGAATAATTAACAGTATCTACAAATTAAAACTACCCATTCTGTACTGCATACTTCGAGATGTTGTATAAATTTATTGTGTTCTTTTCATGGAAACTGATTCTGTGTTGAATAAAGCTCAATCCACTCATTCCTTCCTGTTGATACTGTCAATGTATAATGCACTTTATACTGTCTTCTCTCCTATGTTTCAGTATTCTAGCTGCTGCCACTCTGAAAAAAGACCGCTGAGTTGCTATGGACAGCACAATGAAGATGTCTGTAAACAGACACAGTGGCACACAAAGCAAACAAAGTATTCATCTCAGTAAAGACAGAGAAGATTGCTGAAAATATTCGAGGATCGCTAATCACTTCAGTGATGTATTGTCAAAACTGTCTTTAATTCTGAGCCAACACATAGGACTTTTTGTTGGAGAGATGTCACATACCTCAGGATGCAGCCTGACTTTATGTTTGCACGTAAAATTTGCAATTCAGGGGAGTAGTAATATCTCCACTTAAAACCACTTATAGAATTAGGACAGTGAACATGTTTGTGGGCACACAAGTCTTCTGCAGTGATAGGGTAAAAAAAAACTTATAGGACTATGAATTAGGTGATTGTACAAAGATTTTTCCTTTTAATGTTTACACTTTAAGAAAAATAACAGAATATATGGGTTAATGAGTACATTTTAGGAAACCTCCTTTCTTTTGCTATAAAAAAAAATCAGAGTAGGAGAGCACAGGTGCATTCTGAAAAGCAACCAGCCTTATTTAAAAAGTGTAATTACAGCTGACAAAAGTATTTTAAACGTTAACACTGCAATGTATTCCCCTGTTGTAGTTACCATCAACACTGCAGACATCTGCAATTACAAATGAAACAGGTGCTTATACAGCTGAGGGTCACCCATCTTTACATTTGCATGGTGAAAAGTATATTACAAGGAAAATGCTTAGCATATAAACTCATTCCTAACCCTCTTAAGGGTAGAATTCCTGTTGATGCTCTTCCTTAAATGACTGGTAATCAAAATCTTTGTGCCTTTGTCTGGGTGGCAGATATTGCTGACTAAACTGGGGGGCTGATATGTGATAGAATATCCTGTGAACTCTGTTTCACTCTTATGTTTTGACTGAGCAAGCGTACCTGCAGTAGATTGACAGGTTGACATCCTCCTCAGTGGGAGGTACCTTTCCATCTGAGTGGTTTCTTCTGTTCAGACCTGTTCTGTACCATCAGGCATGAATCTTTTTGCCCATTACTATTCTAGTATACCTCAGGAAAGCAGTTCAGCAGCAATGTCGGGCAACTATTTGTCTGATCATGTTGCTGTGGAATAATATGTGTTCTATTATGAAAGTACTTTTATCAGACCTAGACTCTGAAGCCCAGAAGCAAAGTGGTTTTTTTTCTCTCAGACAGAGCCCTATGCCAGAATCCTGTGACAAATCGGGAGCGACACAGGATACAGCTGTTACTGTCTCCTCATGATTGACCAGCCTTCGTTTCAGCATCTTTCCTTTCCTTGCAATTCTACAGCCTTGTGTTATCTCTCTCAACTCTCTCTTCTAGCTGGGTGGAGACCTGACCTTTCTCAATAGCTGACCTTGTTTGAGTGTTCAGTTACTTTTGTCTCAGTGTTGTTTATGCTAGCTGAATTATGTTTGAACCTTCTTGTGAAACTATACTGTCAAACAGGCACAGTCTCACCAGTGACCATAGTCCTTTTCCCCAGGGAAGATACCTTCCTCAACAATATAGGAATCCTTCTAACATCTAGAATGACATGCTGATATGGCAATCTCAGCTTTTACTTGAAAATTGACTTTCATTTTAATATTCATTGTCAAAATTAAAATTTAAACCCAAGAGTATCCTAAAGGCTTAGATATTAAAAAATAACCCAATA
This sequence comes from Hypotaenidia okinawae, assembly GCA_027925045.1. Lineage (NCBI taxonomy): Eukaryota > Metazoa > Chordata > Aves > Gruiformes > Rallidae > Hypotaenidia > Hypotaenidia okinawae. Next base: position 99,312,974 of record BSDF01000001.1, read on the forward strand.
TAATTACTTTTTTAAAATGCGAAGAAGTTTTAATATGAAGAACTTGATGTGTAAATGCTTAGATTTATCAGTACTGGAAAATACGTGGACCTTTTCCTGCACAGCCTGAATAGAAAGATACCCTTTTGAAGCCAAAATCTCCTTTCCATAGTTGTTTTTTTTTTCCTGTCTAAAAGAGTTCCTGGTCCAGTTTCCTTCATTAGTCTTAGAAGCTGGCATATCATATAATAACAAATCAATGAACTAAACATATTATAATTAATCACTTTAGGGTCACTTGATTGAACACATGGTCAATTCCTTGAATAAATCAATGCAGGGTTAGAAAATATTTTATGTTGAGCTTTTTGGGACTGTAGGCTGGAATTCATAGGAAAGGAAAGCCACTAGAAACCACTGCACTAGAAAGAGCAACTGCATTGCTCTTAGTCAGCAAATTACATGCTTGATATTGCAGACACTTGCTACCTCTTGACTTTAACACAACTACTTTAGGAAAAAGCACTTGGTCTGCAGTAATTAATATTATTGTCAGTTGTGATATTTTCACCACAGTACCTCATTAACTGTAATCTATGCAACTGAAAATAGGAAATCTTTTCTAAACTGACAGAGAGTCAAGTTCTGCTGCAGTCTTTATAGCTTTGTGTGTGCAATGAGACGACAAGATCTCAACCCAAGATCCAGCTAGCCAAGACATAGCCTCAGCTGTGTGGGCTAGTGGGGTTGTGGCCCCAGCTCTTCAGCACTGATTTGATAAGGCTTTCTTTGCTCACTGTGCTAACCTGCATCACGGATTTAGCTCTGACATCAACCCTATGGAGAGATCCTGGTGTGGGGCAGAAGCTCAGTCACCTTATGACACTAATTTATAGGAAATCTTGGGATTGTATTAGAGAAAGGAACCACAGCGCTGAACTCTTGCTCAGCTGCTTTTATCTCCCCTGAGATAGACTACTGTGAACCAAGGGAGAGACTAGCTCTACTCTGTGAGGAAAAGAGGTTATTTTTTATCATGGTGCCTTAAAGCTTCTAATCAAGGAGGAAAAGTAGCGTATAATGGAGGGGTATTTGCCTGCCTTTCAGCTTCACAGCAGCTTCTGAGACAAAGAAAAGTGACTAAAGTGGCAGCATTCAAGCATGTCACTTTATTTAAAGACGTTATTATGCAAGTAACCTTTCTGAAATCAGCTGGTACTTGAACAACACTAAAATCAGCCAGTATGGTTTTGGCTGTTCCCTAGATGATTCCAAAGGGTTTTTGACATGTGCAAAGCTATCTGGCACCACTTTCCAGCACTGACAAGAGTTTATATGTCAGGCTTGTCGGGAGAGCCACTGATGGCCAAAGTTGTTCCTTTACCTCCCAGCAAAAGATGGGCTGCAATCAAAAGATTGGAGCATCTGTCATACGAGAAGAGGCTGAGAGCTGAGAGTGTCCAGGCTGGAGAAAATAAGGTTCAGGTGGATTTTACCTGTGCCTGATGGAGCCAGTAAAAAAGATGGAGTTAAGGTCTTCTCTGTGGTGAACAGATAATGCACAATGGGTACAAATTGAAATCTAAGACATTTCTTTCAAACACAAGAAAAAAAAAATCTTTCTTTTCTTTTTTACAGTGAGGATGATCAAGCAGTAGCACAGGTTGTCCAGAGAGTCTGCAGAGTTTCTATCCTTGTATAACAAAATCTGGCTAGATGTGGTCCTGGGTAATGTATTCTAGGTGACCCTGCTTAAGCAAGGAGGTTGGACTAGATCACCTTCAGAGTTCCCTTCCTATTTCAGACTGGACATTAGGAAAAGGTTCTTCATTGAGAAGGTGGTCACTCACTGGAACAGGCTGCCCAGAGAAGTGGCCATGGCACCAAGCCTGTCAGAGTTCAAGTTGTGTCTGGACTATGCCATTAGTCATATAATTTAATTTTAGGTAGTCCTGTAAGGATCAGGGAGTTGGACTCAATGGTTCTTATGGGTCCCTACCAACTTGAGATACCCTATCAGTCTAAGAGTTCCCAATATATTTTTGAATAGTTTTTTTTCTAAGTAGAGGTGTGGATTTTTTTCAACTGAAAGAAAAAAAAATTAACAATTCCTTTTTTTCCTTGTAAATTGGAAGTAAACAAAAACGATTCTTTATGGGAATTTATTCTTTTTTCTGAGATAAAAGCAGCTGAACTCTTGCTCAGCTGCTTTTATCTCCCCTGAGATAGACTACTGTGAACCAGGGCAGGCTCTACTCTGTGAGGAAAAAAGGTTATTTTTTATCATGGTGCCTTTTTTTTTTCTGAGTAGTTTCCTGAAAGTGATTTGTATCAAAGGGATGGAGAACCCATGGCCCACAGATAAAGTTAAATCCACAAAAAGTCTGTCCTGCCTCTTGTTATGTGGCCTGTAAACCCCTTAATGATCTGCAAGAAACAGACTGCCTTGGATTCTTTGTTCTTTCACACATTGATGTAGACATTCCCTAACCACACGGCCAGAATTTTTGCCATATGACAAAAATAAAACTCTAGGTTTTTCCCATGACATGATCATTACCCTTTTGGCAATTTCTTGGACATTCAGTCATGTGAGCACAATATAGATTGGATTAACCAAAAATTTCTGTGCTCTGGTTCAGTACAAAGTGCATAAGAACTTTACTCATTGTCCTATATGTCTTATTCAGATTGCCATTAAACTGATGAAGTTGTAAGGTGCAGACGAACAAGGCCTGAGAGACATGAGATCCTCTGCATGCCCCCATCTGCTACGTGTTGTTCCTGCATTCCCATTCCACAGGACATCAGTAGTCTGGAAGGGCCAAAATCATCTGAAGAGATGCAAGCATGTTAAATTTACTTTGATGACTCTCAGTTACAAGTCTAGACATGTCAAAATGCCTGTAGTTTAAAGATATTAATTTATATGTAAAATGCCTGTAGTTTAAATATATTAATTTGAGCTAGTTTTCTTGATTTACAGTCAGTGGAAAGAAATAGGTATTTGTGGAATATGATCCACCTTAAGGTAAATGTCTAAGACAGATCAGTTGACTATCATCTCCCTACCACTGAAAATTTCTTTCCAAGTGGGACTAGCATAAAGAGTTCACAAGAGGACAGCTCTATGGACAGGTATCCTGACACATTTGGTCAAGTGAATCTCAGTAAAATAAGACTGTAAACGGCATTTATTGTATGAACAAGTATTTCCCTAGCACATAAAGCATCCTAAGGAGAAACAAGAGAAAGGAGACAGGCCACAGGTGACTCTAGAGGACTCCAGCAGATAAATATTGGGATTGTGGGAACATTTGTCTCATGGACTTCTTAAGATTTCCAGCTCACTTTCTGTGTCATTAACCTCATTCATCTGATATGAATATGTTTTGATAATTCAAGAAAATAAAAATAGTGGAGTCTTAATGGTAAATTTACTTTGCTTGGAGGCTTTCCAAGGCATGGAAAAGCCATGACATATATTATTGGTATTGCAGATTAAAGCAGATGTAAGTGAGCTATACTATTGTTCTTCTGTACAAATGTAGAGTCTGCAGAGCTGTGCAAGAAAGCATAAAAGGTTTGACAATGGTCTCTCAGGTAAGAAGATAAATATTCAGTCATTTTCCCTTTCTAATTGCACTTCACTTCTGTATTTATTTATTCAAGAATGACTCTGGGAGCTTGTTCTAGCCCCTTTGATAAACAAATGGGGTTCTGTTCCCTTTTTTAGAAACTAATTATGCATTTTGGAAAACTAGGAAAATGCATCTTAAAAGTAAACATGCATAAAAGAGCAAAGAGACCTCCATGGGAAGTGTGTACCTAAGAATGCTAATGTTTGTTTTGCAGATTTGTAAAAGCTTTGAGAAATAAAGGCCAGCCAAATAATTTTGCATTTCTGTCTTCCCCTGCATCAGATTCTGGGTTGTCGGCCTCTCTTTGGGGTTCCTGACCTTCAAAGCACGAGGAAAGATGACTCATTTCAATTTCCTGTGGTTGGAGGAGAGTTCCCGTTCTATTCCTTCACTGCCTAGGTGTTAGGAACTGCAGAGGAGCCGCAGCGAAGCCCCTGCTCCCAGGTACGCCCAGTAGTATTCAGTGTTCTTGGTATTTTGACCATATCCACAAGATGGATTGCATCTGTTGTTTTGAAGACCAGAAATGCTTTGAGAGAATATTTGGGGAAAAAAACCCCAAACCCACAATCCCTCTTCCCCCCCAAAAAAAACCCCCAAACAAGAATCCACCTCAAAGAAAAAACCACAGAGGAAAGGCAGAAAGACAAATAGCTAAAAAGAATTTCATAAGTGGTCCTCACAAACAGGAGTTCATCTTCAAGCACTCTCTAAAGCCCACACAATTATAAATGACTTGATGTTAATTAACCTGAACTCCATTAATTTCCACTTCTTCTGCCGACTTAAGGCCAAGCTGGAAGACAAGTACCTAAATGCTCCTATAGGAGAGTGGCCAGGGAAATCATGCTTCCAGGGTGGTAGAGGTGGAGGGCCAAAGGAGAAATGTACCATTTTCACATGGAGGTGTGGGTGACTGGTTAAATGATCAAGGCCATTTTCCCTTGCAACAGCTTGAGCACTAGCTCTGAGCACTAGCTCTGATAAGAAGCAAACAAGCATGAGAACTAGGACTGTAACAGGGGCTCTTTACATTCCAAAGTGGTAACAGAAACTTGCTACTGTGCAGATGTTCTTCCCCCCGTTTCGGGCCCCTACCTATCTGTGTGAGCTTGCTATCTTCCTTGAAAGTACGAAAGGCTTCAGCTTGCCTGAATAAAATGGAGTGATTGCTTTTAACCATATTGGTGTGCATTCATTACCCATGCGTGGATCTTCCCTTCCAGCCCTGGATAAATTAATTTCTTCACTGATCCTGGACTTTGGGACAAGACAGCATACAACAGAGTTGCTGAAACTATGTGGGGGTTTTTAGGCCACATTTCAAAGTTAGCGTGATTAGAATGATTTAAAACATTATCTGAGTTCAAATAAATACCTATCTAGCATGACATTTCAACGTATCCAAAAACTTGATACCCTATGTTTAGGTGTGAACTACCAGTTTAGGGTGTATGATGTAAATATATGTGTATATATCTATGTTTATGCTTAGAGAAATTATATATACATCCACGCGGCTATTACTGTGGGTATGCAGATACATACTTAAGAACAACTGGAGCTCCATCAGGAGACAGTGGAACACATGTGTAACACAGAAGCTGCAGGAGAGCAGCAGCTGCAACCACAGCAATCCCACCACAGCATTCACAGCGTGCAGTCACAGGCTGGGATCTACCACCCACGCAGAAGTAGAGAGACAAGCTGCATGTCCACGGTCTCCAGTAGCTTCCCACTGTTGAAAACTTTCCACTAGCCTTAGTATTTCTAGGAAAGATGCAATTTTCAAACTCAGACAAGTAGATAAGTGAGCTAAAGTTGGGTCCTTGGCACGTGTGAATTCTACATATAGAGCTTACAATATTCTCAGTGAATTTTACACTGGTTGAGGACAAAACCTTCTGCTTATCTGCCATGCAAATTAAGCAGATTTATGAGAAAAATGTGTGTGTATATTGTGGATAGTATCTGCAGTTCTGTCAGAACTGTCTGAATTCAGGTAAGTCAGCTCTTTCAGGCGTCTCTGTAGTGCTGCAAGACCTTAGACAGACAGATAATTCCAGTGGGGAAAATGCTGGCTAAAACCAGCTGAATTTGTCAGTCTTCTCCCAAGTTACATGCACATCAGACAAAAGTAATTTTTAAGAGAAGCTTAAAATAAGGGCTCTTCAGTGATTAATTATTAAAGTGCAGATTGTTAGGCTGGATTTCTAATAACTGTAATTTGAGTCATCTGTCTGACATAGTTCATCCTACCATTAAATGATTTCTAAAAATTGTTATGTTATTCAAAATCCAGATAAAGTGGTAAGGTGATGGGATGGAAGGAAAAGAACATATAATGAAATCTGTCCTTGAAATATACTGTTACTGGAGTATACTATATATAGCATATGGTTGACTGTGTAATACGTACATAGTATGCAAGCTACCTAACCTCTGCAGTTGACTCAGCAAGCCATGCACACAGCACTTCATGAATCATTGGTGCCACCATCATTTGAGAAAGGAGGAAGACAACTGTATTCAAAAAATCAAAGGCAAAAAGAAAAATAATGAGAATGAGAGAACTATGTTAACTTGTTCAGGAAGCCCATTATACTTCTCATTTAAGGTGGAATAAAGGATGCAGAGTTCTTAGTATTGCCAATGGTAGGTAATAATGCCACCAAATACAATATTACTGCAGAGATACTACTAATGACTGTTATAACAAACAGTCTTGGTTTCAGCAGGGATAGAGTACATTTTCTCCCTAGCAGCTGGCGAGTGCTGTGGTTTGGATTTAAGATGAGAATAATGTTTGATAGCACACTGATGCTTTAGTTATTACTGAGCTGTGTTTACACCAAGTCAAGGCCTTTCCAGCTTCTCACACTGCCCAGCCAGCGAGAAGGCGAGGGGCACCCAAGAAGCTGGGAGGGGTCACAGCCAGGGCAGCTGACCCAAACTGCCCAAAGACATATTCCATACCATATGACATCATGCTCTGTATATAACTGAAGGTTAGCTGGGAGGTAGGGTGGCTTGAGAACTTGCTGAACATCAGCTTTGGGTGGTAAGAAATTATGCTGTGTATCACTTTGTGTATTCTTTTATAATTATTATCATAATCATGAACATCTTTATCTTCCTTTTCATCATCTGCCTTTTCTGTCTTAAACTGTCTTTATCTCAACCCAAAAATTTGATCTTTTTTAAATTTTATTATTATTCTCTGATCCATTCCACTGGGTGTAGGAGGGAGTGAGCAAACAGCTGTGTGGTTGGTTTGGCTGCTGCCTAGGTTAAACCATGTCATGAACCCAGAGAATGACTTCTTTTCTTGCATGTAGAAAGGGACATTTAGGCAGCACTCATTAACGCTGAGACACTGCTGCAGTAATACTTCAGAATGAAAATTATCAACAGGACAAGGAATATTATGACTAAAACCACAGAAATTTTTACAGATGTACACATAGAGGCATATAGATTTCCCCCTTCTTGCCCCAAAAAAATAAGTTTTGTACAAAAAAAATTCGATACATCCCTCTTCATTTCAGCTCTTGTCAGTCTTATGGGAATGTGGAGCTTTTTCACTCATGGAATGAAAGAATTCACGTCCATCCTCACGCTTGAACATGTTATAACAAAAAAAATATAGAAAGGCTCTGGTCTTCAGAAATATGTTAGCTGCAATTGGAAAATTCTCAAACTTGTAAATCAGAGTACAGATTTAATTCTGCACATGGAATTATATGCCTTATACAACTAGAATCATAAAATTAAAGACAATTTAATTTATTGGCTAAAAATAGTTTTCCTACTATGTTTGTTGATATGTATCACAGAAGAAAGCACTCAGAGATGATAAAACAAACACAGAACAGGAAAAGCTCATATGATTAAAAATTCTCAAAGGAAGAGAAGGCCAGTTCCAAGCATTCCTTAGGAAAATACTAAACACTTGAGAAATCAGTTAATCATCTGATGGTGGGGACAGGTCTCTTGCAAAGGTTGTGATACAAGTCTGCCCACAAGTAGAGAAACAAAGCACAGAAATCTTGCTTTACCAAATTTCTCATTTAATCAAAGTTTAAAACATCGATGAGGCTATCAACCCTTTGAAAAGATGATTTGCAGTCCATGAAAGCCTTTTCCTTACTGAAGGAATATGTCAATGACATAAAAAATAAGTGCTACCCTTTATGTATAAAACATGTAATGCCGCTACTGTGTTTATGGGGCAACAGTGTCTGATTTGAAAAGAGTGTAACTGCAGATTTTGGTTTTATATCTGGACTATAAACAAAGATTGCCTCTGATGCAACCTCAGAAAGGCTGGATGCAAAAATATCTCATTCACAAAAAGAGAAATACATGCCCTTGAAAACTCTCAAGGTCAGGTCCTATGCCATTCCTGTCTTGGGACATGTTCAAGTCAGATGCCTTGAAGACAAGAGTGTTGGAAGCCCATCAGTTGTAGTCTTCTAAATTGTTTGTCCAGTGAGAGTTATAAAATCCAAGAGCAATTTGGACTGGATTTAGGAATGACTTGGAAATCAACCCACTTTAGCAGTTCAGATGCAAGCTGAATGGCATTTCTGTCCTGATTGAAGGAAAGATCAAAATAATAAAACTTACTCTCATGCCTGAACCTTGACAATTGTCTAAATTGAATAATTAAGGCATTTTGTTCTCTGTAGGCTGTTTTCTCCATCAGAAGCAACTCCTTAAGTCTTTTAGACCAGAACTAATCCATGCATTTTAAGCATGTCCCAGTGAGTTGGAAAGCATTGATTTCAGGGTTTTTTCAAGAAGTTTTATTCCAGAGCTTCACTTTCAAAGCAATGGGAGGAGGAGTCTAGCCTAGTCTAGTTGTACTCGCAGCTGCATTTTGTATACAAAGGGCTTTAGTTTCACCTAATTTATGCTACTGAGTCTCCTATTAAAAGTCTGTTGCATAAAGACCGAGACTAATATTAATGATTGTAATTATGAAAGATGTGCAAAGATGTGCAGTGGTATTTTCTGATATGTTTATATGTCTAAGAAGCTGTGGTTTTCACACTGTTAATGTGAAAGTCACCCCTATTACTGTGTCCTCCCGCACTAAAAATATCACTTAAAGCCACAGTCATATTAATAATACATGTATGATCATTAGCTCCTTTCTGATTATGACCTTATGCAGAAGCAGGATTTTCACACTGAATAGATAATGTAATGTGAACCACATGGTGGCATTTGAAGTTTCCAGCATCTTTCCTGTTTCCTCCAAGCTGTTTTGCTATGGGAAAGAGTAGAAAGTCCAGAGAATTACATGCCCAGTCCTCTCTCAGCTGCACTGACAGTTTGTAGCAGCCAGATCTCATAGTCAGCAGAGACTCCACACTGGAGGAAAAACATCCAGATAAAAACATATAGTCATAAATTAAAACAAACAAACAAGCGAAAAAACAGCAACCCAGGCACTGAGTGAAAAGAGAACAGGGTAAAACTGTGCCTTGGACATAGCTGCATGGAGCTATGCCAGGTTGGGATTTCAGCTACAGACCTGCACGCTGCTTTTGAGACCAAGCAAAGCCTTCACACCCTGATAGAGCAAGATCCACGTTGTCTTCAGGATGTGTGTGGAAATGTCACTGTTCCTGGAGCTCACCAGGAGCGCTTTAAACATTTCTGGCCTGCGTCACTGCTGTGTGGTACCACTGCCAGCACAGGTGGCTGTGCATTTTGCTGGTTGTGTTTTTCATTCTTAACTGGTAAACTCCCTTGGGTTTCAAGCTTGCAAAACCTTTTCTCTCTAAACCTAGGTAAAAAATGCTTCAGAAGTTTTCTCTCCCACATGATACAAAAACAGAGCTGGAAATGCTACCAGGTCTTATTTTCCATTGCACAACACACTGTAAATACACCAATGTTTTGGGGTTTTTTTTGCAACTTGTTACATAGGCTGCTTCTTGGAATTTTTCACTTTCCTTTTAAAGCTTTTTCTACAAAGAGATTGTCTGATTGGTACTAACATATTTCAGACAGCTGATGATTCGGACCGCTGTGAGCCCAGCCAGCTCAGAGCACTGTACTCTATACTGCTTTGCTTTGTATTGCTTATTCTAAGTTAAACCACAGAATGGGCTCCTGTTTTCCTTGTGGGATGTGTGTAAGGGATGACAGAAAAGGTATACTGAGCTCTTGGGATAGTGTGGGTGAGTCTCCCATGGCAGAAGAATAAGAAGAATTTCTCTGCTTCACTGATTTTTAGTTGACTCACACATAATAAGTGTAGGATCCACAAGGACAAAAGGGCTGATGTAGGAATCAATAGCTGAAGCACAGAAAATAGAGTGGCAAAGAGTTATTTTTAGCTATTTGGGATTTTTTTTTATTCTTTTCATCAGGGAAATGAATAGGTAATTAGATCTGGCACTGCTAGGTTGACTGAGCATTACTATTTTCCCATAATTGTATTTTACTTGGAAATCCCCCCCACCTTTCACACCCCCCCTCAAGTAATATGCACAACCTGAGGCTACATGCTGCCTCTGGACAGAAGGGTTTTTTTCTTTTTATCTCCCATATTTGGGAGTTTATTAGGGTATCATCCTACCCTACTGCTTTGCCCTTTTCCAAAAGTGTTAGAAATGATACTTCAAAGATGTCATTCTCATATGTATTAAAGCCACTTTGACAGTTTCACCCAACATCAGTAATGAACATGATTTGAACCCTCATGTTTTTTCTCACTGGTAGCAAATTATGGGCAAGGTTACAAGGATGACATGGGCAGCATCCAATTTATGGAGTTCCTTAAGCCATGCCATTAATAGTTATGTAAATGCAAATAACTTCCAATGTCATTGTCATCACATGTTCATATCATCTCATGGTAAGTACTTTGACCCAAAAAGGTTGGTTTGTAAGGTTGGGCCCTTAGATGTACTTTATGATATATATGTGATCTCAGCATTTTCTCAGATGCATATTTAAGTATGTGCTTAAAATATTTGCACTGAAAGCATATGCAACCTCTATGTAAATATTATGTTTCACATACATATAAATGCATGTATACATTTATACATGCATAAACAAATCTACATGTAATTTGTGCATGAGTTGCATGTAAATACATACTAATTTCCAAAATTCTTGATTATTCTTGGGTTAGAAATTCTCTCAAATTTATATTCAAAATGTGATTAAAATTAGTAATATTACTGGGAAGAGAGTCTTCAATAATTACTGTATGTATAATATGTATGTTCCTTACCTATAGAAGCCTGATTTAACTTGGGCCAAATTTTATTTCTTCCATAAATGTTGTTCCCAGTATTTAATTGAACACACACCCCTCAACACTCACCCTCCCCATCCTTATGGGAATCAAACTCTTACAAATAATTGCAAAGTTCTCAGGAAGAAGCTGAGAGAGATGCAAGAGAAAGAGTGCTAGTAGAAAAAGGATTTAAAAAAAAATCAATTATTTACATAGTTGGAAAAAGACGTTTGGATCCATCATCATATTTTTGAACCTTGCTCTTCATTGCTGTTATTGCACCATTTAATAGAAATGCATGACAATGCCATTTGTAAGTGCCAGTGAAGACATTCATATGCAGAATGCCAAACAGTAATTTAATTTAGGTAATTTTATTTAACTTTATTCATACCATTTTGATACCTCAGAGTTTGAGAATGCTGCCTCTACTTTCACATTTTCAAGATATCCTTTCTACATTGCCTATGCAATGTGAAATGACTCATTGCCACATTAAAAACAAAAAGTAACAACACTGGTTTGGCACTTGCATAAAAGTTAAATTATTCAGGCTTTGGTGGAAGCTGTCATGAGACATCCACCTTAGTCATTTCTGAAATGTCTTTCAAATGCAGTCTTTTAGACTGCACTACATCATTAGCAAACGCAACAAAAATGCAGAACATCTGAGTAGCTAACAAGTACAAGCTCACACAGGTCTCCACAGTTATTTGTCAAAACAGGTTGTTGAAGTTATTGTAGCTACTTTAATTATGGTTGATGGTATTTTTTGTGGGTTTTTTCCCCCTAGTATTTTTTCTGCAATTGTCATAGACCTCCGCCTACTTAGGATTTTCAAAGTTTGGACAACTTTATTTTTCTATTAAAACCTTGAAAATGATATATGGAACAGTTCCATTCTTCTTCAGTGCCCGTATCAGCAACATCTCACTCATAAACTGAAAGCCCACCTTAAATATGTTCATTTCTAGTATTAGCAAGCTCTGTACTGCATAATTGCAGGCAAGCTGTGACAGGTTTTAAACATTTGAGCTGTGAGTTGAATTTCTGTTCTTTCAGGGTGATACTGGCATCCAGGGGGAGGACCAACATCAAACATATGAAATATCCCTTTCAGTCCTGCTCAGGAACTTTTGTGGCACCCAAGACATGCCTGTGGTAACAGACCCTACACATGAAGAGATGCTTGAACTGTAAGGAACGTTAAGTTTTCTTTTATGCTGCTCCCAGGCACACTCACCTGGTTATCACTGAAGCCTGTGATGAAGCTTTGAATTGACTGCAGCACCTAGTGCCATCTCTGTTTTTGAGTCACCCTTCAAATCATGCTGGAGAATATTCTATTTGCTACAGAAAGTCTCTTGAAAGAAAATCTTCTGGCACTTTACAGAATACATTAGACTACTTATCTCTAAAAGCATTCCATTTAGCATGAAATCCAAATAAATCTCTTGAAAAATCAACACTAAGAATGTGATTCAAGACAAAGTAAGTGGTGAAGGTTTAGGAAGACACATAAAGATACTTCAACAAGTTGTACTAGCAGAAAACTTGTTCATGCATTAGGAACATGATGTATTAAAATTTTATTTCTAAAATTTAAAATGTGACACTTCAGGATGTTCCCCAAGGATATATGCAATTTTATGATCATCTTTTAAAACTGATGATTTCCACCCACCCTGGCAAATAATTCAGCTTTTTTTTTTTTTGTACTGCCAATAATAGCTCTATCTAAGTTCTCCAAAATCTATCTCAAACAAGATCATTGTATCCTATGAGCCATGAAAAGTTGATATGGGAAAAAAGAGAGAGAGGAGAAGGTATTTTATTTTTTATATTGGCTTGGGATTTTTTAATAAAGAGGTTCACTTATTTCTCAGTATATCAAAGATAAAAACAGACTCTCAGAACCAGAGATGGCTCTGTAACTCAAAAATTCAGGTTTCAATACTGCCATTTCATTTTAATCTAAAATTTGCCTTACATTAGGCATTGAGTAGGAAAAAAAACCCCCAACCCTCTAATTTTTATCTTGATAAAACTTTTGCCACATGCTATAGTCTAATAGTGATTATAGCAATGGTAAGATTGTACAGCATACAGCAGCAAAATATATTCACTGTGCATTTCCACATTTTTACTAGAGAGGACATCAGTATTGTATGTAAAACAAACCATTTGAATAGCCTTTCTGCAATTTAAATGAGTTTACATTTTAAATGTCTTTTAAATATATAGTTCTAAAAAGTTAATCTTTTTGTGTACTATTCTACATCTTCTTGGTGCTCTGGCATGCTAATTACCACATGCCAGAAATATTCCATGGATTTGGGGTTTTTAGTTTATAATGGTCTGTGTATTCAGTTAAAACATCTAAGCTTTCAGGGTAACTGTTATTTTGGGCTTTTTTTCAGTTTAATAGGAAAAGGAGTCTGCTTTCAGAGTTCTTATTGCATAATGAGCTCGTCCAACCTGAGGCAAGAGAGAGTAGGAAAAGGAAAGAGCAAAGTTAATGGGCCAGGACCACTAGCACTGGGTGTATCGCATTTAAGAGACATCCTAAATAACTGTCCTGCCCCTCTCAAAAGGAGCTCTTTGGAAGTGTTTCTCTAAAAGGCATAGCTCCCATTGTCATCACCATCTATTGCGCTCCAACAAGGTTGCTCCCTATAGGAAAATCAAGCCATATGAATGAAGTACCTACATATGCATACACAATAGCAGTTCTGGTTCTGCATTCATTTACCAGGTACCAGGTTTACTCCTAAGATGATCTCTGATATGTTTGTGTGCTGTGGTGCACCTCACCTCCTGGTGTTGCCACCAAAAATTTAAGCAAGGAGGAAAACTTAAGGTCTTACAGGGAACTTAAGTACTCACTGGAATGGGTGAAGAGTGCTGTAAAATTCAAAAGTGAAGTTATAGAGGCACCAGTAGACTTATCAGAACAGGGTTTCTAGCACAGCTCCTACAGGGTACAATGACTGTATGGATCCATAATGGGGAGCCAACACATCTGTCACAATTGTTTGGTTCTTGTGCTATTACAAACCATATTTGTATTGATGCAATTACTCAATACATGTACATTGGGAATGGCTCTGGGGAAGATGCTGGAAGCATGGATCCATAAAAACTGGTTTGCTGTTTAATATATACAAAGCAAAGTCTTTATTCTTGTTTTGGGAGGTAATGAGATCCTGTAGAACAGCTTCTCAGTTGTCACACTATTGCTGTTGTGTTAGGTTGCATCAAATGGCCACCCCAAGAAGGACATCTTTGGATGCACACAAGTTACATGTTGGGATGTTAAAAATTCCAGGCTGCATCCACTCTGCACTTAAGGTGGAGTGTCTTGTCTCAGAAGCTTTGACAAAGCCTCTTGACAAAGCAACATTAGCATTCACTTGGGCCACGGCAAATTTCCACAGGGCAGAGCTACAGAATGAGACCGTCTGCCCCAACAAGCCTATAGGCCAGGTAAAGTACTAGGAGTTGATAAGCACTTTATAATGGGAATCTCCCAGATGGCTTCTGGAGACACTCTAAAACCAATGAAGATAAGGTGCTTCCAAAATCTAAATCCTACTGTAACAACTGGGGTACCCTTTGAGCAGCCCAACCATTTTCCAAAGGGTGGCTAATCCAGAAGGATGGGGTTTTGGTCCCAGGCAGCACTGCAACAGGCTACTGCAGACACAGGCAGCATCAGTCAGAGTGGTGAAACTGCTCTACTTCCAGACCTGCCTAGAGTAATTCTATATTTTTATTTGCAAACTTCTAATATGCAATGGAGAGAGGAAAGAAATGCAGTTATGTTCAAATGTCAGCCCAGCAATATGTGACCAAGCACAGTGCATGACTAAATTTCATGCTTCCCTGAATTGCAAATAATTTACAGAGCTATCATGCCACTGGTTTAATTATCCTATTAAATTGGCAGTCATTTGACCCAGGAATTTGCCACTTAGCATCTGAAAAAAATCCCTTCATTACAGGATTTCATAATTTTTTGCATTTATCCCAAACAATCAAATGATGCAAAAAGTTATAACTTTTAAATTGAGAGCTTTATTGTACTCATTATATCTGAAAATATTTCATTTAAGAATTCATACTTGAAGTTGTATTATACATATATAGTAATAGCATCTCAGTAATCTACTTTGTAGTAGATTTAAAGGAGTTTGTTTCCCTTAAAAACCCAAAACAAACCAAAAGAGAAATGCACAAAACCGAACTCAAGGAAAACCTTAGAGTAGTTTATGAAGAAACCCACCATCTTACCACTGTGGCAGACTCAAAATCTCAGTTGGTCAGACCAACTTTGGGATAATTGTAAAAAATGTAGTAATTTGTGTAAAAGTTTTGCGTATATTTTGTTTTAGCATGCATAACCAGAGAGATCTGTTTAGCACCTGAATCAGATGCATAACATTTCAAGGGGTTATGAACATCTTCCCAGACCTTCCCTTCTGTATGGCATGTTCAACAAAATTTAGGGCATCCTTGAGAGACCTGATGCTTTTTTGTTCTTAAATACTTCCAAGGATGGAGACTCCACAACCTCCCTAGGCAACCTACTCTGTTTTTTTCCCCTTATTACCATTGGAAAACATTTTTTTCCTGCCAAATGCCTCAGTTTCCCCTGCCACTATTTCCTTTTGTTCTGTCTTCTATGACTATAAAGAACACTTTTTTGTCTCCTTTGCAATAGCACCTTCTAATGATAGAAAACCAAAATGAATGGTCTGATTTTGCAGAAATGCAAGAAGCCCCAGATGCCCATGCTTTTCATTGGAGCCATGGCAGTCTGAAAGTGCTTTTTCTGTTGGCCTCAAGCTACTTTTTTGGATGGTTTAATTAGAACTTGAGGTTTGGACTTTAAAATTAAAAATGTTCATCTAAACACCTCTCCTTTAGTAGTGTAAACTTGGTAACAAAAACTCTGAAGGTTTCAAGGCATTCTTTAACACTGGTCTCACTCACCAACAGTCATTCTTTCCAAGCCACATCCCTAAAAGCATCTTGAAATACAGTAGCCCAGAAAGCCTACAGAAATACTTTGTTTTTGATTCCCACAGACCTCTCATCCCCTCAGAAAGCAAACTAAGGGAACAGAAAGGTGGAAAAGCCTTCATGAAATCTTTGCTGGATGTATAAAATCATGGGAACAGCCATACTGTGGGCATGCCCAAGGGTCCACCGAAACTAGCATCTTGGTGGTGACTCTGTCAGGAGCCAGTGCAGCAAAGCTGTTCAAGGCTGTGGCAGCCATGCAGCGATGCTGGACACCGGTGATGCTCGGTCTGCAGCAGCTTACAGCAGTGGCTCTGTGTGTGGAAAGCACTCGAGTTGACCCATGAGAAGAGATATTTGGTGGGTAGAATGGCGATGTAGACAAGTTGATTGTTGTGTCTTCAGAAAAAAAGAACGTAAAAAAGCATAACAGAGATAAAATCAAGAATAAAATTATTAAAAGAATGTATTGTACTTAGTCTCCTGCTGGAGAATGACCTAAGAATGCGTGATTTTTTATATATTTCATGGACTTCAGTATAGCATTGAGTACATGCTTAAGAGTTTTCTTCTGAGGAGGTATACCAGTAACAAGGTTCCTAGCTTTCCTTGCTTCCCAGGCTGGGAAAGCTGGAGCGTTTTAGTACCAATTTCTTTGAAGTACAGAGGGGAAAAATAAAGACTGATATCATCTGCTGGGTGGAATTAGAACAGTAAGCACTGTAGTCCTTTCTGACTGCAGCTCTTTCTGATCCCCTACGTCCTCAATGAGAGGGACCGAGTGAGGCAGGGTTCTGTTTCTGTTGTGCCTGTGATGGGAGCAAGAGGTCTTGACTTAAGCTGCGAAACTAATTAGAAGGCTGACACTGATTTTACAGAGATGTGGCGCAGGGACGACTGGCTGAGCAAAGGTTAGTTTGCTGCTTCATGTTTGAAGGAAATTGTGTGGTTACCCTGCCAGTGTTCCCCATTGCAGGGTGCTTCTTCCCAGTGGTGCTTTTGCAGTGGTGCAGTTGCAGTTAGTCCTGAAAGCAGCACAATGTCAAAGTAGCACAAGTCAGTCCAGCGATGAATTTTTAAGGTTTCAAATGTATAAACCCCCTTATTTTCTTTTCTTCTTTAGTCAACACTGACAGCAAGACTAGGAAAGGAATAGGTCCACTTCAGGTCAATGGAAAAATACTCAGCAAGCATTAAACCATCTCACTGTTCCCCCCACCCCATAGCCTTGTCTCTATCAATAGGGACACAATTCTTCATAGGTCTGTTTATCTCAATGCTTTGAGGCACATGATTATTTCAGTTAAGTAGGGTCTCCCTTTGGCATGCTCCAAGTGCTCATGCATTTGCCAAGCATCAAGTGAGCTCCTACCTGCTTTGAGCTCCCTTTAAATCAAAAATGACTAACATAATGAGTAGGTGAGAGGTTTTATTTTTATCTTATTTTTACATCATGCCAGGCCTGCATGCAAATCCACATTCCCGACGGTATCTCTGGAGAATTTAGAGGAACAAAACAAAACATCTACAGGATTTTACTGGTAAGATCTGTGATAAACATGATTGAGTGGGATATGCCAGTAGTAACATGTCCTCAATATATATTAGATGAGTGGACAACACAAGAAGTAGCATAAAGGTTGATATCTCAGTCTTGTTCACCCTGGACGCATATTATCACCAATGCCATGCTCACAGTGACATGTAATACCTTGAAAGTCATTGGGAGCAGCAAATTAAATTAGAGATATATATTACCACAGATTACATTCTGTAGGCTGGAGTATTGTAAATTTTTATTCCACCATAAAAAATTTTAAAATTAAGTAAACAAGGCTCAAAACTCTCATAGAGTGTTGCCTTCTGCATGTATTTAATTGCACACGGTATAACACATATTAAAATTTAGGAGACAGAAGGGAAGGATGCCTGCCTGCAACAATTACATGTGGAATAAAAGCAGATTAATACTGCTCAATTTTCATGTCACTGACTTCCTATAAATTTCACAGAAAACTGCTGCAGCAAGTAGTTATTGCTAGCACAGTGCAACATTAAACATTGGTCAAGGAAAAGAAGCTTTTGACATGGAAATAGTCTGCATAATACAGGCCTTTGCTGACAGGGATTCATTCACCTGCCTGTCCTCACTATACACAAAACAGGATGATATAATAAAATATAACTGAGTTGGCTATTATTTGTTAGCAGGTACATAAGTAAAAAAAAAAAAGACATTAATAGCAGACTAGGTCAAATAATACGTTCCCTTCTTAGTGCTTTTAATGGTTTGTCATGCTGAACTGATGGTTGCTTGTGTTCTACTCAGACTGTAGATTAATGTGTTTAAAGGAGATAGAGGAATACCGAATTAACTCCTAATTTGTGGGCTGCAATTTACCTGCTAGGTTTGCACACAGGGATGAAAGACTATTGATCACAACACATTTCCCAGGGCAAGACCGCAAGGAGGCTACTCCAGCAGACTCAGGATGAATTTGTAGCAGGAAGTTGCGTGGAAGCACAGATCATTGCCAAAAAGAAAAGGCAAAAATGCCAAAAAGCTGGTCTAGCCCTTAGTGCTGACCTCATAAGAAAAGTTCTTGTTCCTGGGAACATGCTCACTGCAAACTCTTCTGTTGATGGTGCCAGACTGCAAGTCTGCAACAAACGTGAGGACCCAGTGAAGTTCTTCAGCTGCATGCCAAGACAATTTGTCAGATTCGACCTAAAATAGGTAATTCCATTTTTCAGTGTCTGGTCCAAACTTCATATGCTTGCATTTGAGGACTATGATTAATATGTACTTCTTTTAGCACGTTATCATATTAAAAGTTAAATAAACTGCTTTTATCTTGACCCAAGAGTCTGAGGGTGTTTTTCCCATCTTCTTTTTCTCCTCTTCCTGTCCTGTTAAGGAGAGGAGTGATAGAGCAGCTTGGTGGACACCTGGCATCCAGCCAATGTTAAACCACCAGACTGGGAAGTCCAGGGTGAGCCAGCATCTGGGTGTAGAGATGCATCTCTTGCTCAGACTGAGGCAGATATCCCTATCCTGACAATAAGCAGGTCCTTCCTTTGCATCCTGACACTATCATTAATCAGGCCTGCAATGCATGGCTTTTTCACATTTAGCTTCCTTGTCCTCTCAGTCTGATTCCATGTTTGCCATATTTACAGATGAAGTGAAGCTCATGCTCCCAGAGTGCAGACACTCCATTGATGCTCATATTTCCTGGAAATAATAACCTCACTTAACGCAATATAATTGCACATTATAAAATCACAGCTGGGCACCTAGTAGAGTAATCCGAGAACAATTTACTAGTAACATGAGAATAATTCTTCAATTATGCATTATTCTTGCATAATGTCTGTAGGTCACGTGGTATGGATACTCAGCTATGGCTTTTCAGAAGACAGCATCATCCAACAACAGCACCTGGTTGTTCAGAGCTTTCCAGTCCAAAATTTACAAAAGGAGTGTCTCTTACACCACTATTGCTCACTCTTGCTTGCTTTTATGATATAGTGTCTAGAAGTGCATTGAAGAGAGTGAAAAGAATGCAATTGCCATCTCTTAAGGCTTTTTGACATTTCAGTTTTTCATTTGTTCATTTCTCTGTTACATAGAACACATATTTCAGGTGGTACTGGAGGGTCTGTTAAGTGGGGCTCTAACAGACAGACCACATTTTAGACATGTTTCTCCCTTTTTCTTGAAGCAACTTTGTAAAGGCCAACAGTTCTCTGAAAATGGTACACATGTTTTGTGGTCACTTAAGTTGCCACGCTTTTCAAAAATGAAATAATGGGCTTATGTACACTTACCAAGATGCCATGGTCCATTTGAACTGAAGGGCTCCAAATTTTAACCATGTGTCTTCTCCAAATCACTATTAAATCATTATGTAGAAACCCTTTGCTGGTAATAGGAGCACAATTAGCTTTTAACTCGTGCAGCATTGTGCACTATTATATCCTCATTGCATTCTGCTGATTAGAAGCCAGATTTTCCATAAAGTGACAACATAGCATTATTCTTTTATATCTAGTAATTTTGCAGCATTCTTGCTTTTGTTCAATGCATAGGGTAGTCTGCAATGCCTGCAACAATAAAAGAACAAATTTCCTCAAAGAGCAAAACTCCTCTGTTAAGCCTCTTCCTGTCCTATATGGTCCAAATATCAGAAATTTTAATTTGCCCCCTCAGGGTCCCTTTTCCTTAAGATGCATACACATGTACATACATGTTTGTATAAGAATGGATTTTGAGAAAGGTAGAGTTTTCCAGTCAAACATGGCTGAAATCAGTGAGGAAGAAGAGCTTGATGTGCATAGCCCAAACCTGTCTGGTTAAGGCAGTGCTGCTTTTCACCAGGACAGATAAATCATGTGCCTTTTTTACAATGCAGCGTCATTGCTCTAGTCACTTTTTCACTCCTAAGAGCTATGGCATCCACGAGAGTAGTGAGGTCAGCTCCAGGAAGGATGCTTTGTGGCTTGGATTCACCCAAGCACTTTAGGTTGCATATACATGGTGGGATTGATAAAAAGCATAGTCTTCAGTGTTTTCCTGATTTAGGACTTAAATAAACAACCACAATAATGGTTAAAGAAGGAGGATCTTTCTTCAAGCTCCTTCCTTACACCCCCTTTCCTTTTGCCATGTGGCACAAAACAGCAGCTCTCAAATTTAGGACATTCCCTAGAAACCATTTAAGCTTAACCTGTAAATCAGTGATGATGTTCTCAATACTTGTCTTCTCAAGAGCACATGAACATGACCTGGCTCTGGTGTGCCATGGTCACAAAATATAAATACAGGTAGTTACTACAAAAGATTTTTTTCCTTTCTGAATTTATGCTGTTTTACAGCAACAAATATAATTCAGTTCCAGGAAAGAAACATATTGAACGACATAATAAAGTGTAAAAATGACAGCATTTGTATCTAATACAGACTGAAACAAATTTGAGGTTAACAGATGAAAGAACTAATGGAAATGGAATATGACTACACTGGTTCTCTTGTGTGTTTTATTTCTCTAGGGTTGAATTTGCATTCAAACTATGTTAGATATCTCCCTGAAAAGATTGCACCGTGGAGGACAAATAACTAATTTAATAGAAATGAATCACACTGTGAGGTATGTCTTTAAAGATCTCCCTCTGACAAATAAATCTGCTACAATCAGCTCTCTACTTAATTCTTAATATACAGTAGGAAATCCATATTGGAATCAAGTATTTGACTCAATTTTACTGCTGTCAGAAAACATATAATATACCTTTCCTCAGGCTCCTCTGAAGTAAAAATCAACAGTAGAAGAATAGAAAGTGTTACATGTTTTGCAACAAAATGAAGAAATGGCAGATGTGTCACAATGGGAAGCACGGGATGTAAAACTATGTGCAACACTCACTGTACTGATAGCTCAAGCCCTATGTCCCTACTTTTTACTAAATCATATATGACCAGAAAAAGTTGGGGCCCTGCTTAGGAGAAGAGGAAGTCCAAACCTGTGACAATTCTGAGTCAGGTACAATTTGTGTTTCTTCCCATTGTTTTAGTCTATGCATTTAAGAACAGATGAACGTGAATTTTACATTAAGAAAATTAATTGAAAATGCAGACCCTATCAGCTCTTGCTGCGTTATGCAACTATATAAATCCAACAGTGAAATGCATATAAAAGAGTTCCTCTGGATTGGAGATACAGGATGCTGCCTCAGGATTAATACAAAAGGACTTTTCAGAAAGAGTATCTATCTCTCTCTCTATCTCTCTATCTATCTATTGCACTTCTGAAATAAGTGGGGTCTTTTCAGTTGTATGGTACACTTTGAGTGTGTGCTAATAAAGACCAAATTCACAAAACCACTTTTTTCTTAAGACAGATAAGCCTTCTGATTCTGTTTCACAAAGTGGTGCCTGGACGTACCATGCTGGCCAAAGTGAGGGCATCACCCGCTGTATTTGGGGACCAACAGTAGGTTGGTTTGGGCAGGAGTGCCTTGGAATTGTGTGCCACAGAGCACTCTGTACTCTGAGGCTGCAGCCACAGGAGGTTGCTCTCAGTCACTGCAACTGCTTTCTCTCACATTATCTAGCCATGCAGAAAGGGCAAGGAAAGGAGTAGCAACAGATATCCTTTCCTTTTAGTTTGCATTCATTATTTTCCCTTTATTACTACAACCTTGTCTTTAGCAATCGAAAGAAGAGCAAACACGTTTCCCCTCATACCTCTTGAAGACTGCTCAGCTGGTCAATTTTCACCAGTACCCACCATCCAGGAGCAGATAGGTGGGTCAGCATCTCAGTCACAGTGCTTCAAAGCAGACTAGTTGGCACAATGCTCTAAACACTTTTTTTCCTTGAGCCTCAAAGTATTAGCATCTGTCAACTGCAAAGACAGCAGCTAAATTTTATCGCTGCTTAGTATAGAGGAAAGAAGGTTTTTTACCTGCAAGAGCAACATCCCTTAATATCAGGACGTGCACAAACAGCTTGAAAAACCTCCTTCCCTTTGATATGTAACACTTGGGGTTGTCCAAAACTAGAGATTCTAAAAGGGCCAGAAATGAAAACATTTGTTTACAATCAGGAACAAGGTGGATTATTCACCACCCCGTGGCGCATTTCTTCATAAGCATAAAATCACAGAAAAATCTCGACAAGAAATTTCTTTGTGAAGATTTTGGCTGGCAAGCACAGGCAGACTTAGGAACCTTAGCTAAAGCTCGCCACATAGGACAAGTGGATCATACTGAGCGCAACGCATCTGTGGGCAAATTGGTCTTCATAATGCCAACACACTGCTCTGAAAGCGTAATTGGGACTTGAGAGATGCAATAAGCCTTGCACTGCTGCTGCATGCAGGGACTAATTTCATTCATTGTACACAGTTTGATCACAGGAGCATGGAGAAGAACTATTTTGTGGCTTACTATGAATCTTCCAGTAAATCTGATACAGCAAAATGCTCTTTTCTTTTTACTGGAAGGCAGTTCAAAGACATGGCTTAGATAACAGACAAACCAGCCTGCTTGGGAAAAGGCATTGGTTGTCCTTGCTTCAGCAAGAGATCGCAGGCAAGCAGGACTGCAGTGACTTCCTGCACCCACTCGCTGAGCTCTAAAATGCAGTAGGGAATCTGAGACTTAAAAATAAATTCCCCTACGAAGAGGTTTTGCTCTGCTTTTTCACCTTGGAAATCACAGCTGAACTAAAGGCTCTGGAATATGTCTTAGTGTGCTAATTGATTTAAAATGTACTTGGAAAAGGGTACTGGATCATGTAGAAATCTTCACTCCTCAGCTTTCATCAGTAGAATTGTATGTTTGTTTGTTTTCCATGTTCTGGTACTCAGCATGCTGTCAAGTCTTCCTCCCCTTTTATAGGATCCAGTGAATATAAATGATATATCTAATCTTATAAATGATCCTATTAAGAAGGCTCTTCTGCCATTCTTTCTTTCTGTATTTAATTCCCTCACAGAATGTGGTAGGGGGAAATAAAACATCCAACCAAACAAAAACCTCTTGACTCCCTGGAGTCTAGAAGCTGATTTTATGTCATCTTTAAGAAATACAAAAATTTAGAGTAGGCGAAGTGGGGCGGGGGAAGGGGGGAAGGGGTAGGACTATGGAAAAATTGAAGAAAACTCTTGCACATGGGAGCAGAAGTTACCAAGGCCCAGAATAATCTCAGTTCAGGTGGTTTAAATCAAATAAAGACCAAAAAGTTTATTGATTTATCAACAGCACATAAATAACAGGCAATCTGTGACCTATATGTACAGGATCAATACCAGCAATAGAGAAGATTCATCACAACTCTAGACACTTGCAAACTGTTAATATGCACTAGCAGATGCCTCACACCTTCCCATGCCAAGCCGAACCACAGCATCTGTGGTCACACAGCTGCTGCACCCCAGCTGGGAGGGCTGCAGGCAGACCTTGCCCTCCCTGGACACCTGTCCCCAACCATGCTTCATGTCACTTTAACACTCCTTTTCAGTCTGGCTCCTCCTTTTTCCTTTTTATAACTCCCAGTTACTGTTTAATCCTCCTGATGGTCATCTTCCTCAGTTACTCCACCAGTTGTGTGGAAATACCCTCTCAGTCAAGGTTTGGGTTTTTCATTGAGTGGGTTTATGCTTTGCTGCTGTTGTTATCCAGGTCATCCAACCAAAAGGAGGGGTAGGGCAGGTCCAATCCCTTGGACCACTGTCTTCAAGAACTCTGTGTGATTGAGTGTCACATCAGCTGCTGCTGTCCAGGACATCTGACCATGAGGAAGACTGTGTTGGTATCCCTATGTAAATAGTTTGATATGGTAAATGATGGTATGATGGGCGTTTGCCTTGAAACTGGTGACATTTTTGGAAAGCCAACTGCTTGCACATGAAATGCTTTCAATTTCCCATGAAACTTTGGCACAGTTGGAAAGAAATAGCATTGTGAGGAGGGTATTTTGTGTGTGGAGTTAGGAAAGGCAGACACTACAGTGATGAAGAGGTGGACTTTAAAAAGACTTCACTACAAGTTTAACATATACAGAGGTATTCACCCCTCTGCCTGTACAAAAGATCCATAGCATTCATTTACTTGGTATAATGTCTGACATCGGGTTGCTCTTTTAATGCTCCTGGGACAATGCTCCTTGATAGAGTTCAGCTGTTTTTAAGAATGACGTGCCCACATCTGCACATAGTTTGTAGAGAACCCATTATTGCAAGGGGCTACATGTCAAGGGCCTCTCATGCAGAGGCACCATGTCAAAGCCTTGAATTACACCTAATGAGAATCGCCTTCTCCTCTGCTCAGCCCAGCAGGATGGTTTCATCATTGCATTCTGCGGGCAAGAAATAGTGTCATCTGTAATTAAAGCTAGACGAACTAGGGAAATAAAAACAGGGAACGAGGTGGCCTGGGGAGGCCATGCTGGAACCGAGGACCTCCCATGCATCCGCGGGGTGGGGGCTGCAGCTCTCCATGCACCCACACAAGATCGTGTGTTTCAAAAAAGAGGAAATAACAAATTTTAGAGAGAAGCATGTCACCATTTAGCACCTGGAAGATAGTTTCAGCATTACAATCTAGCTTAGCTCAGCAGAAGCACCTCAGCTTTCCATTTGTGTCTATCAAAGGCTCTTTAAAATAGGCAAACCTTTTATAATTAGACTTGTGCAACTATCTGAAAAGTCAGAGAGTGCAACTGTGTGTAATTCTGTTCCAGAATGCATTTTTTGTGCATCAGAATGAGTAGTAATACCAATAGAAACAACTTATGGTTTAAATATATATAACTTGATATAAAGGCAACTACAAGCATGTTTATCCTTTACATTGTTGTGGCAAAAATATGTGCTAAATTGGAGCTGTAATAAAAATAAATGAGTGCATGACAGAAATAATTACTTTTACAATTAGATTTTGAATTTTCTATTATGTGCTATCACTTAAACACAGTGCATTTTTTAAATTACTTTGCTGGGGAAGGAAATGTATGCAATCTGTTTATTAAAAGTTTTTTAACATTTGTCATTCCATATTGTCAGAGTCAAAACATCTCATCTCATTGCATTTCTCCCCAATTTTTATATTTTGGTTGAAACATTTGGACTGTGCTGAAATTTATTGTAAAAACCCTCAAAATATTAATTGTTTATGTCTCAGAATAACAGTTGTCTTTTTAATGGTTCATAAAATCAAGTTCATTGAGCCAAGTTGTAGGGTGTTATTTTTAAGATTTAGTTGATTTTTATAATTTTTATAAATTTCAGGTTTCTTAAGTATTGTACTATAAATGTTAGTGTAACCAAATGGTGGCTCTCACCAAAATGACAGCATAAATAGATACGCTGGGGCTTTTGGCCCTCACTTTTTTAAAGTTGCACAGTCACTTTCAATCAGACATTCAGTAATCACGGCTTCAGTCAGACACTCACCATAATTAGTGAACAAAGCACAAAAGCTGAGATTGGGCATATTTTCCTTGCCTCATTTATGACACAATATTGATCATACAACAAAACAAAACTAATGTAGTTGCTTTTCTGCCCACCTGAAGTAGCTATAGCATTATGACCTAAATATTTTCCAAAGCCCCGGTAATATCACTTTCTGATACTCCATTCTGACTCTTTTCAAGGTGTAATGCACTGATACACTTTTTTCATAAAACCAACAAAACCAGTAGTTGAAAGCAACTGCCTCGCCTTCATCAATACCCAGCTGCATCCCAGTTCAAACATTTGATGGCCTTTTATGATTAACAGTGGCAATGTCTAAAGCAACCTTTGCACAAGCGCATGCTTTCTAAAATATCAAATGTAATAATAATGTTTCGGCACACATTGACATTCAAATTAGCTGAGAAGATAAACCAAAGGTTTCTCAGCAAAACCTTTTATTAGGCCTATAACAGGGCCTTCATGGCTTGGGCCCTGGACTGCTCACCACTCTTTCTTACTCTGGCTACCACAGTATATATCTGTATCTTTATAAAAGTCACTGCATTAATGTCAAATCATTGTTGGGCATCCATTACATTTTTGTGATACACAGAAGCTACAGAGCTCTTTGTATTGTATCTTCCTAGTATAGATATTTTCATCTAGAAAATCCTTTTCCACAGTCACTGGCAGCACTGGCCCAAGTGGGACTGGCAGGATCAAATCCACTGGCTGGGTGTTGCAGTTTTGCATAGTTGGCTACTGAGAGAGAGGGCCAGGTGCTACAGAAAATGTCTGCTAGAGTTTTCTGCAGGC
Source organism: Hypotaenidia okinawae (assembly GCA_027925045.1). NCBI lineage: Eukaryota > Metazoa > Chordata > Aves > Gruiformes > Rallidae > Hypotaenidia > Hypotaenidia okinawae. Next base: position 99,339,664 of record BSDF01000001.1, read on the forward strand.
CTGCTTATAGAGCCTCTGAGAATCACATATAGGAGACAAAGACTCCACCAGAACACTGAGTGCCAGGAAGATCGCAATTTTGGCCCGTTAAGGGCATTGGGATGTATATTTGCATATAAATGTAAGCAGTTGACAGACACAAAAGGCCGGGAAGGCTGGGGGAGGAGGGGCCCAGGTACCAGGGCTAGAGAGATTGCCCCTGCAGCCCGAGATGAAGCACGTGGAGTAGCCGGAGGAAAGGACTCATGGAAGAGGTGGAAACCGACCTGCCCGGTGGAGAGGTTCCATGATGGATGGAGCCGGCGGAGACATAGAGAAGATCACAGAATCACAGAGTCACAGAATTGGAGGGGTTGGGAGGGACCTCCAGAGATCATCGGGTCCAACCCCCTGCCGAAGCAGGCTCCCTAGGACATTTCACTCAGATAGGCGTCCAGACGGGTCTTGAATATCTCCAGAGAAGGAGACTCCACCACCTCCCTGGGCAGCCTGTCCCAGGGCTCTGTCACCCTCACTGTGAAAAAGTATTTCCGTGTGTTGGTGCAGAACTTCCTATGCTCTAACTTGCAGCCATTCCCCCTTGTCCTGTCTCCACAGACCACTGAAAAGGGGCTGGCTGATTCCCCCTGCATCCCCTGCTTAAGATAATTATAAACATTAATTAGGTCCCCTTAGTCTTCTCTTCTCAAGGCTGAACAGTCCCAACTTACTCAGCCTTCCCTCATAGGGGAGGAAGATGCCATGATTTACATTGGGATGAGCACCTGCCAGCACAAGCGACCTACAGAGATGAGCCAAACAGGTTTGCTGGAGGAGGCATCATAGCCCCGTGGAGGACTGGGACTGAGAGACACTGCAATTTGTTGCTGCCATCAATAGCAGAGATGAAGCATGGTGGGAAGAGATTTGCCTTGGAGAAAGTTCCTGGAGGACTGACTCTTATGGGTGAGATCCTACGGTGCAGCAGGGGGAGGGTGTGTGGAATGGATGCCCCCATCCCAGCCAAGAAGGAAACCATCTTGCAAGGGACTGACCAAAGCCCCCATCTCCTAGTCCCTGCCCCCCGTCCTTTGCTGCGAGCAGGAGAGGGGAAGAAGGGAGCAAAATCATGACTGAAAGGGAAGTCTGCTTTAGAATGGAGGGGTGGAGGGAAGGTGTTACCGAGACCCCCATTTTCCCCAGTCCCTGCCCCTCCTGGGCTGTGACCGGGAGGGAAGAAGGGAGCAAACTTCTAACTAAAGCCTGCTAAGGAAGGAGTGGTGGGGGAAAAGTGTTTGCCTGGTTGCATTTGTTTCAAGATTGTTGGTTGCACTCCTGACTCTGGTTCTTTTTCACTGTTTTCTCTTTAGCATAGTGTAATAAATTAGATAACTTTTCTCTTCAGTACTCTGTGCTGAGTCTTTTTTGCCCGTGTCATTAATGAGTTTGCCTCTTGAGCCGCCCAATTATGTTATTTCTCCCCTATCCAACTAAGAAGGGGAGTAATAGACTGATGTTGGTGGGTGTCTGGCCTTTGGCCAGGGCTCAACCATCACACTGGGTTAAGTGTTCCATGCTCAGGCACTGCTGTACACCTTCATACTGTGAATGACTGAGATGTGGAGGATGCTGGCAGCCAACATACAAGAAGGGTTGCATGTGAGAAAAGGGAAAGGGTTCTGGGTGAAACTGCAACATTTTGTTTTAAAATTGATGATTCCTTTCTCTTTGTTCTTTCTTTTGGCAAATTTAATTCAGATAGATGATACCTGATAGGTAATTACTGGGGAACCAGAGCACTCCTTCACTATATTTATCTTTGCTCTCACTAATCTTTATTAAAGGATTATTTTTCTCCTACAAAATAACCAGGGAGTCTGAGTCATCTTTGGAATTCCGTTAGTACCTTTAGTGAAAGGAAAAAAAGGCTACATGTAGGACCTTGATTCTGCTCACATTAACATTTATACATGCACTTAATTCTCCTTACCTGAGTGCAATTAAGAACTTGCATACCCATTTGCAAAACTGGGGCCAAAATAATTACAGTTTACACAAGACTGTGACGGGGAAGTATTTCATTACTGCAATTAATTCTTTAGAGTATTACAAAATGGCCAATTGCTCAGAATGAAACAGTATTTGTTGCTAATCAAAGGTAAAGTTTATGCAATAGGAATAGACGATATTTAATAGCATATGAATATATTTAATAGCTCCATCATCCATGGCTATTTTTATTTCACTAATGTTTATTGCAAATGCAAGAGAGAATGAGAAAGCCTTCCCTTATACTATCAGAAACACTTGGGTTACATTTTTACATTAGGTGGCACTAATTCCCTATTAACGCGTATTAATGTAATATGCAAGAACACTTCAATTTCATAGAGTTAATGTGTAACTTTAGTGCTGTTACACTTCACAAAGCACATAGTACAGTACTAAATACAGGCTTGTCTGTACCTTATACAGATTATAATAACCTTCAGATGTTCTTCAGCACCTACTGAGTCAGATCACCTCTGAGATGATGGACAATTTCAGAATCCTGGACCAGTCTCAGATATCCAGTGCATGTCCCTGTCAACTGTAGTTGTCAGGAATTGGTGTTAAATTAGATAATTAACCATTCTTCAGTGGGATAGGTAGTAGAATACTACTGCCAAGGCTACCAAGTACGTCCTTTCAAATGCGAAGTAACATCTTACTACACACCAAAAGCATTTCCTATCAATTAAAAGACACAAAACAATGTGATCTACAGTAGAGAGCAGGCTGGCTCACACAAACAGCAGTTCAGATGCAAATTCTCTGTGTGATATATTACCGACTTGACTTCTTGAGGGTCTGGTTCTCTTCTTCAGCACAGCACATACCCTGCCAAGCCCAGCCTGGTGAGCCACAGTAAACTGTCTGACTTCAAGGAAGTCACATTGGGGTGGGAGGAAGAGGGAAGCAACAGATTATTGTTTCAAACAGCGCACAGCAGTACAACACAGGCAGATATTTGAGCTGTGGCCTAGTAAGACCAGTTCCTTCATGGTGAGTACATAAAATGGCATGTAAGCATTTCCTGCCCTGCATCTGGAGAAGCTGAGGCACATCATGCTACAGGGAAGCTCACAGGCTAGTTATTGAACTGGTGAGCCTGCTTATGTGAGATGGAGGACTGGGCTCAAAGCACAGTGTGTCTGAGCACAAACATCATTCTATTTATGTAAGGATTTCTGTAAAATAACCATGATTTATTATCTGAGTTTGATTTTGATATAGATGACCTCCCATTTGCATCCACTGATCCACATATTTTAAAGAAACCCAGTCACACAGAATGGTGTTACAGCCTTCCTGCCATTCTCTGTTTAAATATGCATGCACACATACACATCCATAGACAGTACTGCCTTTATATGGTGACCAGAACACAGGAAGGCGGGAGACCAAGCTTTCTAAACCCATTACTCAAGTGTGTTGTCTGCCAAGGGTTCGAAGAAGTCAGATGGGCTACCCATTTTGCAATTACATTTTCCATTAGCTGTATTGTACAATCCATCGCCTTATGGCTCCCAACTCAGTAGCGTTTTCTTACAGTACTTGGTGTATGCTATTGATAACTGCCAGGTTAATTGCTCAGGAGAGTCACAAGTTCTACTTGCCGGCACCAACCCTGCAAAATAATTGACACAGTGGTGGGGGCAACTTTTCAAAGGAAAGCCTTTTAATGGATTCATGAATCAGGAGTGAGAAATATCAAGAAGGAGCAGCAAATGAACAATTGATACAAATCAGAGGAAATGGCTTTTCTGGAAGGTGAAAGTATATCTTAGAGAATGTGCAAAATTAATTAGAAGTTAGAAGGAGAATTATTAAGGAAGGAAAATGTGGTATTTTCTTTTTAGCAAAGTCCATGCCAACACAGTTCTAAAGAAAAATACCCCAAAAAATCAAGATAAATTTATTTCATTTTGACATTTTAAAATATTTTTGTTTAATTTATTGTCAGATTAACTTGAAAAGAATTTAATTGCTCATTTGTACAGAGCAAAGAGCATTCCCCAGACAAGCCTGGCTCCCTGCTGGAGGTAGCAGTTGGACAACAAGGATGTGTTCCCACAGACTACCTATCCCATCACATGACTGCCCAGCATGTCACTACAAGCCAAACATTGCTCATGGGTTTGACTGACAAACCTTTGCTTCTGCTGGCTGCTACCACAGATGGTGCAAACACCTTGGGGAGGTGAGGGGCAGAGAACAGGTAAGCAACAGGTAGGTACAAGACACATACAGGGCTCCCTATTATAAAAATCAGCATTTTTCTGCATGGTCTTTTCTCAGGTGGCCATTATTTTTTTAGGGTTTGATTCCATTGTTTTCCACAGGATCAATTTTCATTTTTCTGACCCTTAGAGTTTTAATAATTTTCTCCTCACTTATGCTGTTCTAAAAGGTGGTGCTTTTGCTCACAGGAAGGCAATGACCAGACAATACAGTTTATAATCGACTGTTTTGGAGACAGTGATTTCTGTCTCAAATATCCCTCAAACACAGAGAGAGAATTACATAGCATTATTTCCAGAGGAATGGGGCAGTTGCCACATTGAATCCCCTCTTTGTTACATCCAGAGCAATGTTTGGATCTTCAGGTAACTTCAGAAAAGCAAGTATGTTGGATTGTTTTCCAAGAATTGTCTGGGTGGTCTGCCATATTTTTCTGGGACATGATGTAAAGTTAGTTATAAGAAACTATGTAACTGCAATAGAATTAAGAGGGTTTCCTCCCAAAGTCAAAATGATACAGGTTTAAACAAGTTTAGCCTCAAAAAAAAAAAAAAAGAAAAAAAAAGAAAAAAAGAGTGCAATACAAGAGTGAGGAATAAAACCTTTAATAAGCTTGGTTAACTCAAGGTGTGCTCTTCATGTGAAACTAAATCATGTTTGGGTTTACTGTCTGCAAGACCCAAAATCAAAGACCTGTTTGGTCTTGTTTTGTGCTTTAAAATCATTAAGAGAATGAAATGCATATCTATACTGGAATGTCACATTAGAACAGTAAGAAGGTGTTCCCTTTCTACAGTTGGGTTTTTTTTTTTTCATGGAAGAAATTCAGTGCAGCTGGTCTAAGGAAAGGAAGATATGGAGAAAGTTGGGAGAAAGCTGGGACAAGATACTATATTCGCATCATATGTATTAAACCTAAACCAAAATCCTTAGGATCCTTTGAAATCCCAGGACTTTGAAGAACAGCTACAGATTCCCAATAAACTACCCTAGAATCTCCTCAGGGACTTCCAGAGTTTTACCTGAATTTTTGCAAATTAAAATTACCTTCACTATGAACGCTTTGTGAACTGACTGTAAGTGGCACTGAAGTGTTTTCCTCAGCACTGTGCCAGGCCTGTATGTGTACACATCTTACCCTTCACTCTACTGGAGCTGAAGAAACCAACATGTGAATTTTCCAACCCACTACCAAATCAAGGCAATGTGTTTCTGTCCTTATTTTAAGTGGGTGCGAGTGGCTTTTGAAAGCCCTGTCAGCTTTGTGCAATGCCTTCAACAAAACAAAGTGTCCATCTCTGCTTGGTGGTGTTTGTGGAATGACGTGTGGGAGAGGAGCAGCGGGGGAGGACGAATGAAGATCGTTGTGGCAGGTGCAACTTGTAGCTTAGGAAAATTCCTTACTGAAGAAGTGCAAGTGTCTGGTCTATTTAGCTTATCAAAAAATGTAGTTGACTTTTTTTTTTTAATGGGGGAGGATTTGATCTTGAGAAGTAATTTCAATAACATATGCATGTGTGAAATAAAATACTGATTATTCAGAGGTTTGTAACTGAGAATTGTCAAAAAACCCCCAATGTTTTGAAGTGAAGGCAGGCAGATTGTACACTAATAATAATACACACATGGTGAGACTGCTGGAACACTCTACCAAGAGTCTAGTTTTACTTTGTCTTGTCAATAACAGACACTTCTCTAGAAGATGTACTCTTGGTAGACACCGAAGAGGCTTTCATTATGTTTAGACTGTGCTAAAAGTGTGAGAAATTCAGCTAAACTATGAGGTGCCAAGGGCTGCTGAGCCAAAGAAATACTTCATCAGGTGAAGCAGTGCTGCAACTGTGGGCACACCACTCTGAAAAGTCTTGGGCGAAGTTTCTTTAGCTTTCTGTAACGTTTAGTCCGCAATGAAAAAAAAAGGAACCAGGATTCAGTGAAGCCTCTCTCCAGCAACAACATTAATGAAAGTTGAGAATAAAGCACATGGTGTCAAAAATCCCAGAAAATGCTCCAGAAACAAGGCAAAAGCAACAATGTCCATTTCTGTTTATTCAAACTTAATTTTTGCTGGAGGGCACAAAAGTAGACTATTGCCATGATTAAGATACTCTCCCTCAAATCGCAAAACACTCTAAGATACTTAATTCCACGCTCCCGTACATTTTTCTCACCATTTTGGCAGCACAAAAGGGCATGGAAGTGGATGATAATGTACTAGCAGAATGACATTAAAGAAGATTAGATTTTGTATAGTGGGAAAGGCAAGTATGAAAAGTGGCTACAGGAGCAGGAGCACTTGTAGTGACCCATCCTTTTACACTCATGGCTAGGGTGCTGGCTGCAGCATGCCCTTCTAGAGTGGAGCAAAATCTCATGCGTGGAAACATTCAGCATTTCTGCGTCCACACTTCATTATTAGCAGCCATATGAATGAGAATCATGGAATGGCTTGTACACTATGCATCTATGCCCTAAACCTCAAATCTTGAGGTTGCCATGTACTACCATTTGCACTGCCAAGCTTTCAGAGTGTCTGGGAGAGCTGAGAAAGGTGAGAGGTAGCACGAGAGAAAGCATGGCTGCAGTCCCACAGTCAGACACTGCCAGCACTCTTTAACAGCACCACCATTGATATGAAGTGCATTAAGAAAAGTAATTCTTTACATGAAACATCCCCAAGAGGAAGTGACTGCTAATGGTGCAAGGCAGCAGGAAAATCAGACTTGGTTTATTTCTGAGTCATTCCCCTACTCAGAGGTAGAGCTTTATTTGACTCCAAACAGCAGCAATGCCAAGAATATTGTCTTGCTTTCTAGACCATCTCAAGGTCTCTATAAACACTATGCCAACAGCCAGCGATTGTCATGATCAGGGCTAGATAAATGGCGACATTAAGAAGATATTAACACTCCCATCCAGATAAAGCCTTTTTCTTCTCAAGTCCACCAGGAAATCCCCAAATTTTGTGTGGCATCTCTACTGAAAACCAGCTTGGATTTGAATGCTATTTCAGGTATGAAAATCAATTTTATTTGACAAGCTCTAATCTCTTAATATTTTTAATTATTCAAATGGTTAATTTTATATATTGCTCTACAAGGCAGAAAAGCTGCTAAGCTGTTTAAGGTTCCAAGACAAACACAGTATTTGTTCCTATTCTGATGTCTGTTCTCTTCTCATACCCACCCCATCCATATGTCATCTCTCTCTTTCCCTCTCTCCAGCCTCTCTCCTCCTTCCACGTACCAAGTGATGGAAGTTAACAAGATAAGGTAAGGTCTCCAGCCCCCCTCCCTGTTGTTAGGCTGCTGCCGACCTGCCCCAGCTGCCCTCCTGCACTGGCAGCTCTGCTGCTTTGTGAGAGCAGGTGTTGCACTTTAAAGGTCTTACTGTACTGCTGCATTAAAATTCAATATCCAGATTCCTTTTAGATTCCCAGAGGTGGTAATCTCACAGCAGCACCTGAACTACCCTTACAAGCAAAACCTGAACACATCAAAGTCCAAGAGTCCTCTCGCAATGCCTGGGTGAAAAGCACAGAGGTAGCGTATTCCCACGGCATATGTGCTAAAATCTACATGGGCAGAGCAATTCATTCCTCAACTTCTCCTGCTGTGGACCTTTCCAGTAGGAAACAGCAGATGAAACAGCAGCCTTGGATATTGATTCAGTGTTAGTGTTTGGAGTGGAACATCATTGAGAAGTACAACTTCACCTTATTACTGCCTCAGTAAATGCAAGAACTCCTGCCTTTCCTCTGAGTTAGGAGCTCCAAATCGATATTCCCGAGGTACAGATCTCAGCAATAGGTTTAGTAGGAACATTTTTTATTATTTCTTCCTTTTAACCTTTCTGAAGTATGGAATACATCAACGAAACAACCTGGATAAGCATGCCTTGATGTGTGAAGCTTTATTTCAGTGTTTGGAATTTATGTCCATGATTCCAGATAGTTCTGGTGAACTAAACTGCACGTTCAACTTATTTTTGGAGTAATAGCAAAGAACCAGTTAAGAACTGTGACAGCTAACAGATGTGTTGATTCCCAGAACGAGCAAAATATTCAGGGCCTGCACCGTATCTTATTGGAGAGGCAGTTTCCAGTCCTCCACATACTGATTTATGTGGTGACATGAAAAGCTCCAAACCAAAGGATGCTGGCCAGACCTCCGGGTCTTCAATGCTGAGGGCAATGCCCCTAAATGATGTGTTGCTTATATATTTCAAAGTGCATACAAAATGCAAGCATATTTATTTTGAAGTGTGGGAAAGGATGATATATCATGAATTGCTGTTCTATCACGAATTGCTGTTCTATCACCAAGGAAACAGATGTATTCACCAGTTTCTAGAGTGTCCACAAGAGCTATACAAATGTCGTGTGGGGCTGAATTACCATGGTTCAAATATACATGTATCTGGAGTGGACACAAAGAAATACTGCACACCAGTTCAGGAAATCATGTGTTTTAACAGGAAAAGAAGGGGGTAGGGGAAAGCTGTAAAGTAATTGAAACTACAAAGGTAATGTAGGCAGCGAAAATTTAATTACCCAGTTTAGAATCTGAGCAGGGCACCTCTGATTAATAGTCCTCTTTGGTGGAACCTGCTGTGGGAAAGTTAATCAGTGTCAGGGGCCAGAATCTTGTTGTCACGTCACCTTCTGGCAGCCCAAAACACTCCTGCCAAATAGTGAGGGTGAGGTGTGGCACTGATTTGGGATGTGGAGGGGGAGAGAATGGCAACACTGATTACTTATCCAGAAATACAACTTCCTACAAATGTGATGGGTTTCCTTCATCAGCTCTCCTATCAAGCTGTTAACAAGGTAAAGGCTGACTTAGCTTGAAAATCATGATGAGATCATACCTCAAGTGCATGTGGCAGCAGGTATCACATTATTTTCATATTGTTTTGGCTCTTTATTCAGTCTGTGCCCATTATTATCAACGTAACTTTATTTGTTGTTGAAGGAATGAAATAATATCTGCAGTAAGGTTAGCTGTATTTTCATTGTACTGTGGATAATTGTTGCTACTTAACTACAAAGAGAAGAAATCTTTAAACCACCAAACCCTGGACAAACTATCTTGAATCACCTCCTCAAAATACAACTTTTCCTCACGAAACTGATAAGCATTCTCCACCCTACCCTTTTCTGCTCTCTGCTGAGAGTAGAAGCCTACTTCCTACCCTCTTAGTAATGCCATGCAGTGATTTTCTCAGTTTTGAAGGGAGAGGCAACAGCTGGATTTGTCCCCTCCAAGTAATCAGGTGAAAAATGGCAATTCAAATTTTGAGGAAATCCGATGGCTCTTTTTAATTAGGATGACTCTGCTGAGGTGCTGTGCTATCTTCCAAGGCTCTGAGCACCCACTTGCAGGAAGTGCAAAAATAAAGGCTGCTTTCCCTTTAGGGCATGAGCACTTGCATCAGGGTCAGGGCTCAGTAGTAGCTGCTACAAATCCTACAGCTGAGGATCTTGAAAAGTTGATTTGTTGAAAGAAATAGGGGAGGGGTCTCCCCATTGCTGGACCTGAACTAGTAGTACTACATCCTCCTGGTCAGTAGCACAATATTGTGTGGCAAGAGCACCTAAAAAGAAAAAAGCCATAAAGCCCAAAACACTCACACAAAACCTCAGTTCATTTCCATGAAAAATGTGAGAATGTTCCTAGATATCATGACAGCAAATTTCTTAAAAAAGGGGATAAATTGAGATTCTGGTAAGGAGGTCTAGGGCAGAATGAAAGACAAGGTGTCCAGCAGAACAAAGGGGAGGCTATAGGCAATCTTCACTTTGAAATAGTATCCATCCTGCAAAAAATATTAATATAGTAGCCACAAGCACCCTTCAGTGGAACCTGTTGCCTAGAGCTTAAATTTCTACTTTTGTCTGCCCAAGTTTCATCTCAGAGAAAGTACAGGCAGACTTTCCTGGGAAACCATGGGGTGTCAGCTCCCTGGCTCAGATATTTGCAGAAAACTTTACCAAAGCAGAGAGAGGCAGCATGGTTGGCTGGCAAGTGGAAGAAAAACAGTGGAATGAAAAAGACTTTGTGACCATGGAGGTGAATATCTCTAATGAGAGCTCGCCCCCTGTCCATTATTGAGAGGCAGCAGCACTGGGGATGCCTGTGGAAATCAGGGAGGCCAGAGGAACCCTCAGTCTTGGAAGACAACCTGCCTTCCCAAAGAGATGTGTTCTCCTGGGTGCTGCCAGGGAAATGTCATCTCTCTGACATGTGTACACAGGACAGTTTTGTGTGGTAAGCACAAACTTTTCCTACTTTTTTCCCAGAATAAGTTGAACATATGTTTTACTTGCAGATTTTCTGTCAACCCATGAGGTCAGTGTGCCAGATGCTAGTTGCCAGCATAAAATTATCACTGGAACTGGACAGCTGACTTTGAAAATATATATTGTGCACAGTCAATTTTTTTCACTTCTATACAAGACAGATTATCTAATTTGCCCTGTACAATTAATCCTTATGAACAAAAAAAATATGGAAGAAATAAACTTAGAAGTATAGTCCTTTCAAATTCTTTAATTAAAACATAAATGACATATTCCAGCAGGCTTGGAGTTAGTAGTCTTTTATTCAGTGTACCCAGTAATATCAATATGATAAATACTTTTTTTTCTCTCCTCCCTATGTTATAGTTCACATACATCTACAAGCCAGTGGTAAATTATAGCTGGAGGAAATGGAGTGAGAAATGCCCTCTCAGTCTCTTTGACATTATAAAGCACATTCACAGGAACTCTAGCACACCAAACATACACACATACACAAAATCCCAACCAAAACCCACCTACATCAGGTTTTTTTTTCCCAAATATTTTTTTTTTCGTTAGAAGAACTTGCCGGCAAGATAGTATATGTAAAGGAAATATTTAATTAATTCCTTATTCTGTTATGAAGGCTTGGTGCACAGGAAAAAAATACTAATCTCAATTTTTTATATGAGCATTTCACAAATTGAGGCAAATTATTTGCGACATTCATTCATGAGCTTAATCTAATAAACCAACAAAATATTAGGAAAAGAAAAACGCAGACATTCTTTAAAGTTTTTTTCTTGCCACTTTAAGCTACATATACTTTTCCATAAAGTATATTAAAAAACAAAATCACAGGTTGGATTGCTCAAGGGAATGGGCAGTGAAAACAGATTGCGAAAACTTGGGTAGCTTATAACGTATTGCATATTTGCCCAGCATATGCTGGTGTTAAAAATTAGAGTGTACTGATAACTGAAGAGGATTCTGCAGTTAAGCAGACCTAAGCACTGAAAAGCCAGAGTAAAACTGAAAAGTTTTAAAAATATGATTATTATTTTTTTAGATCTAAATTTGCTACTTTGGGGAATGTCATTCAGCCATCCAATTCCAGTCATTTTATCTGTAATAAATCACAATGCTTTAATTAACGTGTAGCAGTGTGTGCTGTTTTATATTTTAGAGAACTTTTAAGCAACCTTTATTGCATCCTCCTCCCAAGACCCACGATATTGTTATTCATCTGCATTGTGGCATTGCTTGAACCCCAGCTCTCATGCAAAAGACATTCTTTTCGGGTAGAAATAGCACAAAAGGTATACACCAGCAGCAAGTGTAATGCATCTCAACCAAAAGCAGGGTACGTGACCTGAGAGTCAGTCGGAATTAATAAAAAAGAAAAAAGCCTGAAATGTGGCATCTTTTAAACCATTTCAGTCTACAAGTGCGTTCCCCTTGTTCCCTGCTCCTAGGTAACTTCACCATTGTAACCATTTCAAAAATACTCACCACGCGTTGTGAGACTCAGTAACTGCAGGGAGAAAAAAATCCAGCTGAATTATTACTGTAAAAACATTCAAGCTTGCAAATCTGCCAGCTAACCAATGCCAACATTATAGTTGCCTCTGGGCAACAGTACGAAAGCTATTTCTGAGGGACAGAAGTGAGGATTTTAGTCAGGGATGTGTGAAGTTGTATCTCTCTGTATGTAGATGACTGCAAAATAAGGAGCCAGCATCAGTGTTGTTTTAGAAATAGTTAACTTCGATGGCCTCACCATCATGGTTGAACCATCACGAATTTCAACGCAAGCTCTCTCCACCTGCCAGAGCTCTTGGGTATGCAGTCTAGCAAGACCGTCACCTGTTGCTTCACTTTCTGTGTGTTTCAAGTTAGTTAATAAAAGCTAATGCTTTGCAATTGTACCTTGGAACCCTATGGTGCTACCTCAGATAGGAGAGGAAAGCAGGGACTTTTTTGAAAAAAAAAAAAAGGTGGGAGACAGAAATGCCAGTCAAGAGAGGGATAAGGGCAATGATACAGAAGTAGAAGTAGTTTTTTCATCTTTGCAATAAGCATACATTGGATACAAAGAATGCAAATTTGCATATAAAGAATGCAAACTTTTACTTGCAAAAGCACCTTAATTTTATCATTTAATTGTCAGCCTGTGGAACAGCCTTAGGACCAATACTAACCTTGCTTGCCAATGATCTTTCATACTTAAAAAGTGGAAAGGACTGCTTAAAACAGCAGCTGTTGTGATGCAGCTTCACCAAATGCATGCAAACTTTTGCCAGTGCAACTGTGAAAGAAATCCCTGCATCATGCACTCTAATAAGGAAACACTGGGTTTTATATCAGTGGGCTGGAAAATACTTGCTGTGAAAACAGTGTCCCCTTTCTCCCTTGCCTTGCAATTGAAGTGTTACCTCTTTACACATCCACTCAGGACACGGCTGCAAAGAACATTTTCCTAGCATAGCTCTCTCTCTTTGGCACAGATTTCCTCTTTGCCTTGAATGAAAGTTTATGAGTGGGTAGGATATATTGCCTTTCCTCTCTTGTGTGTAATACAAGGGTTTGGGCTAAAAAACTGCTCCCATATAAAAGTCAGCTCCTGCTCGAAAAACCATGCAAAATAAAATGTTGAAGATTAAACTAACAGGAAAGTACTTAACTGCATTGTATACTCCCAGGAGCAGATACGCTTTCTGCTCCATGTCTCCAGCCCTGCAAGCCTTCTCATGGCTGCATTTGAACTGAAGACAATGGGAATTAAAGCTCTGGTCCTACCAATTATCCCTTTGGGAGAGGCCTAAATATCCCTCCAAGCAATAATATGTAGTTTTGCATGTTTTAAAAACTTTCCCTTCGCTACAACATTTGACTCTATCACTAAGGCACTTGCCTTTGCACAGCCCTGCTACCACAGGCAGCCTCAGAGCCTGAGGAAAAAAGTGTTAGGAAAGGTCATTGCTAACTTAACTAGAGCTGAAACTGTAGCTGCAATGCCAGTAATGGGCATTCATGTTTCAGCTGGCAAGAAACTCCAGTTGGAATTTTAATATAGTTTCAATGAGCACTTGTTTCTTGAAGAAAGCTATCTCTCCACCAACCTGCTATTTCTGCGCTGCCTTGATCTTTGACAGCTGAAAAAGACGTCACGCCAAGCCACTTCCCTGGGATGAGATCTCTTAAATAATTGGAGATGACACCATATGAATTTAAAAAAAAAAAAACCAACCAAAAAAGCAAACACAAATATAAATCTAACAACCACAGAGGGATTCGAATTTTTAATGGACATTGAAAGTAGCAAAAATAGTAGAGGCAGACCAGGTAAATACCGTGTTAATCTGTGGGCAGACACTGGCATGCTTTGAAGTCAGTGGGAGTTTTGCACACCTTTACTTCTCCTTGAGAAGTTATGATTTCTTTACCTCTAAAAGAAATTTCTTATTCATATAATTTAATAAAAATGTTTCATTCCAAAAGCAATTTTAGTTGGTACCATATTGAACTGTAATTAAAGATTTATGATCTTATTAAAGGGTAATGTTGTAGTTAATCCTTAATAACACACTTTGTAAAAGTTCGGTGTTGCACGCAAAGCTGAGAGCAGTTGATGCATCCTGCAAAATATTTACTGTATTTTTTTTGAATGTCAGCAAAGAGTGCACTGGTATAACTCTCCTTCAAATAATAATCTATATAACTGTGGAAATAATCTACTGCACTACAGAGGCCGCTTACCTTTTATGACCTATATATACATCTATGCCAATACCTAAGGGACACATTTCTCAATCTTGATTTTATGGGATTAGTAAACAGATAATCCCACTTTACTTCATACAGCTCCATTTGGATGACAGTGGCAGATTTGGGGCTGGATGAAGTTTGGAGCATGGTATCAGTATTACCTATATAGACTACCCCAAGGTGAATTGTTTTTCTGTGGAACGAGTTATTATTCAAACTAAGCATGAGAAAAATTTTGTTCTACTATGATATAGGAAAAAAGTATTAACCTGCAAGAATAATATTGTAACTTTGTCGAGTTTGAATGAGAGAATTAAATCCACCAAAGACATTAACACTGAACAATAATATGTGTTTCCTTGATATAGTATTTCACAGAGAGTTGTGAAAAAAAAATTCTGATTCAAGACAAGTGATATATGTGATTGAATTTTTTTTAATTATCTTTTCACACAATTTTTTAAAGAAAAAGCAAAATAGCTACATAGATCATATAAAAACCCAAAGCACTGCTTCTGGGTTTTGTTCATGTAAATATTTTCTTTAGCCGCAGTTTCACAGAATCACAGAACTTTAGGAGTTGTTAGGGACCTCAAAAAGATCATCTAGTCCAATCCCCCTGCCAGAGAGGATCACCTAGACTTAATCACACAGGAACATCCAGGTGGATTTTGAATGTCTCCAAAGAAGGAGACTCCACCACCTCTCTGGGAAGCCTGTGCCAGCGTTCCATGACCCTTACAGTGAAAAAGTTTCTCCTTATATTCACATGGAACTTCCTATGTTCCAGCTTGTACCTGTTGCCCCTTATCCTATCACCAGCCACCACTGAGAAATGTAATGTTTATGTTTATGTAATGTTCATTGAAATAAGCTTTAAAAGCACGTCTTGAAATTCAGCTAAAACTTCTGCAGACCAGGTAGGAGCCAAAAATGTCCCACATACATAGTTGATATACTCATCAATAAGAGTTGGCAGGAGCATCTGTGGAACTACAGACCTTTCACTCTGACCCCAGTGCCAGGGCAGGTTATGGAGCAGATCATCGTGAGTGCCATCACGTGGCATGTACAGAAGAACCAGGTGATCAGGCCCAGACAGTATGGGTTTATGAAAGGGAGGTCCTGCTTGACTAAAGTGATCTTTTATGACAAGATAACTATTGTAAGGAATCCAGTCAGGAGCCCCAGGAAATGCTGTAGGCCCCAGGACGGAATCCGGAATCAAGAGACAACCCAATATGAGTTAGCTGCAAGATCCACTTTATTGCACACACTTTTTCTTATATAGTTTAGGGAGTGAAAATGTTACTAGTTCAACTATTCCCTTATTGGCATATAGGCATCAACTATTCTTCTATTGGCTACTAAACTTAACTTCTACAAACACTCCCTGTTTACCAAAAGATAGCTCCTACAAACATTCCGTGCTTACCTAAAATTAGCTCCTTCTGTCTGCAGCTTCTAAGCCTGGGTTGTGCAGGCGTTCCAGAGGCCCATGGCCTCTGGCTGCTAACTATACTCCTATAGGTAGCCTGATTAGTGGTTGAAGTAGAGCTTGTGGATATTATCTGAGTGGACTTTAGTAAAGCCTTTGACACTGTTTCCCACAGCACCCTCCTGGAGAAACTGGTGGCTCAGGGTTTGGACGGGTGTATGCTTTGTTGGGCAAAAAAACTGGTTGGATGGCCAGGCCCAAAGAGTGGTGGTGAGTGGAGTTAAATCCAGTCAGTGGCTGGTCAACAGTGGTGTTCCCCGCGGCTCACTACGGGGGCCAGTCCCCTTTAATATCTTTATCAATAATCTGGATGAAGGGATTGAGGGCACCTTCAGTAAATTTGCAGATGACACCAAGTTGTGCAGGAGCATGGATCAGCTTGAAGGCAGGAAGGCTCTGTAGAAGGGATCTGGACAGGTTGGATCAATGGACTGATGCCAACTGTGTGAGATTCAACAAGGCCAAGTCCTGGGTCTTGCGCTTGGGTCACAACAACCCCATGCAATGTTTCAGGTATGCAGAAGAGTGGCTGGAAATCTGCCCAGAGGAAAAGGCCCTGGGGATGTTGGTCAACAGCTGTCTGTATGCAATCAGTGTGCCCAGGTGGCCAAGGCAGCCGAAAGTATCCTGACTTTGTATCAGAAATAGTGTGACCAGCAGGACTTGCGATCGTTCCTCCTGTGCTCGGCACCAGTGAGGCCACACCTTGAACTCTTGTGTTCAGTTTGGGCCACCTTGCTACAAGCAGGACATTGATGCTGAAGCATGTCCAAAGATGGACAACAAAGCTAGTGAAGGCTCTAGAACACAAGCATTAACAGCAGCAGCAGAGGCAACTGGGCTTGTTTAGCACCTGGAGCAAAAAGTAGGCTGAAGGGAGGAGACCTGCTCCCTCTCCACACCTCCCTGAAAGGAGGCTGTAACTGGGTGGGCGTTGAACTCTTCTCCCAAGTAACAATTGACAGGATGAGAGGAAAAGGCCCCAGGTTGCACCAGGGGACATTTGTATTGAATATCAGGAAAAATTTCTTTGTTGAAAGAGTTGTCAAGCACTGGAACAGGCTGCCCAGGGAAGTGGTTGAGTCGCCACCCCTGGAGGTATTTAAAAGATGTGTAGATGTGGCACTTAGGGACCTGTTTTAGTGATGGACTTGGTGGTGTTAGATTAATGGTTGGACTCAATGATCTTAAAGGGCTTTTCCAACTTCAGTGATTCTAAGATTTTTAGATGCAAATGATATTTAACTGTAACTGGTAATGCAAAGCTGTTCTGACCACTATTCTACAAACAAAAAGCACCGCTACATTATGCCCTTAGGATACAAAGATGGAAGTAGTTGTTGCCTTACTATTCCAGAAAAAGTGGTAATGAAAAACAATGCTAAATTGTCGACACTTCCTAAACATCAAATAATGCACAAAACACTTATCTCCCTTTGCATTTGAAAAACAGTGTTCAGTGTGACTTTTCTCTCTGCACTGTGTCCCATTGCTGGTTTTAGGGAGGTGGGGAGGGCTTCTGCTGTGTCACCGGCTGTAGCCAAAACAATCATACGAGTATGATGAGCTTACACACTGCTTTTCTCCCTGTTCCTCGCAGAGCTGAAAAGCTAAAGCCATCCCTGCACCACTCCCTTGAGGACTTTCTGGTCCTCATTTTAGGAGGAGACAATGGAAAAAGGACTACTTCAGTTGCTCCACTGTCGGCACTTCCCTGCACTGGAAGTGATGCTAGAAGGGACACAAGAAAGCTTCCAGGAATACTCATACGGAATTTGAATCATGCCCTCGGTATGTTGTCCATACATACACAGACACAGCAAAATTTGCTGCTTGGTTCACTTCCCTGCCCCCCTGCCCCAGCCCTGAGACTCAGTCTGCAGCAACGCCAGCCACTTTGCCCTAAGGTAAGCAAGAGGAGAGATTACTCCCTCGCTGTGTTTCATCTTGCGCAGTAGGACATGGGGTATGAGTGTCAGTTAAAAACAAATGGGCGCTGCTGCTGGCCAGCTGTGAGTGCAATACAAATAAGGCGTCTGCCTAGGAATTCAGATGGGTTTTTCCAACTTATGCTCATTATTTGCTATCCCTTCAGAACAAATGCGAAGCTAAAATGGTATCTTAACAGCTATTCAAAGGAAGCCACTTGAGCAGTGAGGAATGTTGCTGACAAACTCAGCATGATATTTCCTTTACCCTATGGAATATGATTTCAAAAGAGATGAAATGATGCTTTGAAGCAAGAAGAGCTGCAGCAAGTTGCTGTTTGTATGAGGGGCCCTCTGCTCTGCTATCTGTCGTATCCAACCGAGGTGTTCCTGTTGCAAGAGACCTCCCCCATTGCTCTCTGAAGGCAAGCAGGGATTCATGAAATGGATGGCACCTGCACTAAAAGTAGGCTTTGCATAGACCAGCCAAGGTTTAATTCAGTGTTGCAAGGAGTACGCGCTATAAGGAAGAATTTGCAAATATTTTTGTGTCTCTGGTTTTCTCAGCAGCTGGATTTGTTTCCTTATCTGCAGTAATCTTTCAGCCATTTTAGGTTTCCTTTCTCCTTAGCTGTGTAAAGTGGTATGTTCCTTCAGAATTATTCAAACACTTCTTTGATGATGCTCCCAAGCAGAATGTGGATAGGCAAAGATGTCTTAATTAGCATTTTATCTTAAGATAATTGTTTTAAGGCAATGGCCTGGCATAATATTTGTCTGTTGAAAGATTATTAGTCTTCCCAAAGCTTCTTAAAAAATGGCTATCTACCAAAAAATTGATTTACAATTTAAGTCAAAATTGTCTTAGAATTCAGATGCATATTCAAAAGGATGAAACAGCATCTAAAATATGACATTTTCTCCCTATGATACTGTAGATAAGATTGGTATTTATACCTTAATCTCCAGTGAGTAAAGACTTTTTCATAAAGCTATGTAAAAACTGACGTGGTGATTGAATCAATCTAGAACCATGTCTTAAACAATGACCTAGAACATCTCTTCAAGGGGATATAAGCAAAACACTATTTCAAGCATTTTTTTCATCTTGGGAAATTCTTCTGTCCGTGTGCCTACAAGTGCAAAAATGTCCTTCTAATTCACTATGAAGTGCAATCCACAGGGGCTGGTTTATGCTCTCAACTTCAATCACAGCTTCTGAAAAAAGAGTTTTACAAGATAATTGTATGTTTTGTAAAAAAATAATTCTTTCTTCTAATGTTAAATTAATTGCTTTTAAATTAATTATACATGCTTATTTAGTATTATAATAAAGCAGGAATAAAATTGCATTTACTGGCAACAATGCCTTTGCTTTTTTTTTTAGGGTGTTTGGTTGGTTGTTTTGGTTTTTAAAATTTCATTGGTGGCTTGGTCATATGTCTTTCATTGCTTTAAAGGGAAAATATGGATCAAAATTTTTATAGAAGTTTAATTGTTCCTGTAATCTAAAACCCCCTAGTTCATCATATCCATTCTAAAGGGACACAACAAGAACTGAATTCTGTATCACAAGATCTACCATACCATTAGAATGATTTTATATGCACACACACAAACACACACTCTATATGACATTATTTTATAGAATCACCTCTTTTTTTGTGGGAGGTTTTTTTAAATCCTACTCAGTCTTCCTTTTTAAGTGATTTTCAAATATTGCCAACCCAGTATTTGCCCTGTTTTCCACATTCCATAAACTTTATGACAATGCTGGGTGTGACTTTCCAAACAGAAAATATTTGCAATGATGAAATTTTGATAATTGATTCCTGTTTAGATAACTTTATAAAACCATTTCTTGGTATTAAAATCTCTTTAAGCTTGAGATGAAAACAATGTCTCAAAACCAGACTTTTGAAAAGCCTGCCTCTGCTATGAAGAAACTCATCAGTCCACTGCCTTGCAACTAAAAAGCAAAATATTGCTTATACATACATGTATTTTAGCTGCAGATGTTTTTTTTTTCTTTTTTCAGTACTTCTGTAGCAAGTGAGAAAAGAAAAAAAACCCCCATAATCCACAACTGAAATACTAGTTTTCTAAACTAATAAAATTAAGTGGTTTCATAAATCACCCACAACTGCTGAACCTTTGAAATACTGTCTCAAAATGTATTGGGTCCTTACAAAAGCTTATCTATTTTAAGTAGAAATCTCAGTTTTACCTGTTCCAGTTCAGAGTAGAAAATGGCTGGCTCCATCTTCTCATTAGCAGGTAGTTCAGAGAGTCAAGTAAAAAACATCAGTCAAAAGGTTAAATGTTTACCCCAGAAATTGGAGTGGCTTTTTTTCTGAAAAAGGTTCTTTCTTTAAGGAGTTTCAATTTCTGCTATTCCTTCCTTGTCTTTCTTTCTTTCTTTTTTAATTCTTTCTCTCTTTAATCTCAGATAGCACCTAAACCACTTGGAAACAAAGAGAGGAAAGAAATCAGTCATTTCAACAGACACTCAGGAGTAAATGGGTTTGATGGCTATACTTGAATGAAAATTCCTTATATACATAATTATACTACCAATAATATTCATAAAATGTTAATAAATATAAAAAATTAAGCAAACTACATTAAATATGTGTTCCATTTAATTAAAGAATGATCAATAGCACAGATAGTATTAGATTATGGTCCTAGCTCTCTCCTGATACTGAAAGTTTCTTAATGTGTGTTTCAGGATTGTTAATGGTCTGGCATTGTGCACAAGCACATAAGAGAAGGATGATGTCTGCCCCAAAGAAATTAAGAGTGTACAGATAGGTAGAGGAAATAGCTACAGACAAGAGGAGAAAAGGTAACAAGACACGATTCAGGAGCGCAAGAAGTCAACAGCCTGCCAGATTTTCGATGAACACAAACTGATAAGCGTTTGCTTTCTGTGTTTGTTTGGGGAAAGGCGGGAAATCCCTGTTTAATTCCAGCTGTGTTAAGAGTTGGCCTACTGGCACCAATATTTTAGCTCTGCCATTTTCTGCAAGTATCTGTATCCCAATATGCTGCATTATAAATCTAACAATTTCCACAAAATACAGTCTTAGGCCCTTAATTTCCCAACATATACTTACTTGAGTAGTTCTGTGCACATGAATACTTACAGAAACCAGAGTCAATCAGCTGAATAAAATTCATACACACACACACACACACACACACACACACACATGTATCTGCAACTGAGTATCTTAGGTTAGATTTGAACCAATTACCCTGAAAGAAAATGACCAATCCTTTATTCCATCAGTAATTACAATCTTTCGGTTCACCAAATTTCCTACTTGAATGCTTATAAATTCTGACCTCTTCTTGTCCTTTAGCACCTTCATAACCGATGTAGATAAAATTTGATAAATTGTACATAGGCATGATATATTTAAATAAAACTTAGTGAAGTCTTTTAAATCTTCTGAAACAGGTGGTTTAATTTCCCAGCACTAGGAAACTATGTCCAGATCTAAAAGCCATGTCTGACTGGATAAGTATGTAAAAGGGAAAATCCTTATCTTCTAAATGTTGCCTACCATTTTTTTGAAGGCAACTCTGAGTAGCAGATGACAGAATCATGTTCATTTTTTAATGAAAAGCATTTCCCTGCATGGTCATCATATAAGATCACACTCTCAAGTCATGAGTACAAAGCTTCTGTAATTGAATCAAGTAGTTTTAAATTCCAGGGCGAGATGTTGAAATGTATTAGCCCAGTGATATGGAGATAGTTGTTTATTTGTTTTTAATTTGCAAAGTGGAGTGATATCTAAGGCAAACCCAATTTACTACACTGCATATATTAAAAACCTTCACAGACTTGGTCAGAGGTATCAACCTCACCCAAAGGATAGATTCTTAATCCCTAAAGCAGCTTAAAAAAAAATCTTATTATCCATCATTTTTAGGAAAAAGAAGACAAGAATAAATCTGCACCATCTTCCATCTAAAATGTATAATCACTTTATAACTTGTCCTGAAACAAGAAATTCTAAAGTTGATTCAGAATGACATGTTATCACGTTTAATGTACCTCTTCCTTCTATTGATAAGGTGACAATATCCTCTACTGCACACATACATCAGTGCTGGAGGGTATTCTGAGTAGCCATGGGCTAAATTCAAAAACAGTACAAAGGAAAGTCAGTGTGAAATGCTTCTGCTATCATTGAGCCAGGGAGAACATTTGCTGTCTCCATGCCTAATAAGCAAATCAATGATCCACAATCCAGTGATCCAGGAAATGCCCCAAATACCACCCAGAAATCTTGAGAAGCAGCATTGACACTCCCACTGCTTGCTTCATGAGGCTATCTTCAGTTATGTCTCATCTGTAGTTAGTGCTTCTAGTAATTCTGCTGGAGCATTGAAGTCCTACAAAAAATGGGGTTTTGAATGCTCAGCTCAACGTGCATTAGAGATTCCTGATTTTCAGACAATGCCAGGCAGGACTGTCCATGACCTGAACACCTGATGCTCATACCAAGGCCCTGAAAAAAAACAAACCACAAAAGAAGACCCATCTCCAAAGCCAAAATACATCTGTTGTGCCTAATCAGTTGATCTTTCCTTCTCACAGATGCTGATTCCCAAAAGAAACTCGCTTGGGGATGCATGAAACACAGAGGGCAGTCTTCTAGACATTTTGCCCATTTCCACACAGCTCCACAAATAATCTTTCACCTCCACATGGTAAGAGCAGCAGGACAATCAGTGTGCTGTCAGCCAGGGAGAAATATTTGTTGAGATAGATGCATTACCATTTGGATTTCTCCATCACCACACAGAAATATTGTCCCTACAAAAATCAAGAGAATTTCAGTGGTCTTCTGTTTCGAAGTTACAGGATAAATTAAAGGATGGCTATTAATATTTAATTAAATGTAACTGGACATCCAAAAGAGGGAAAACTGAATGAGATAGGAAGCAAGGTAAAATAAAAAATGCATTGGAAATAAGATGTAAAATTAATTGCTAATAGGGAAATAGATGTTTGAAAATAAGGTCTATAATTCTTGTTAGATAATGTTAATGAAAAATTATTATAGTTGATGAGAATGACTATTATGTCAAGCAGTTTTTTCTAGATTAGGTAACTATTTTTTTCTCCAGCAACTCTTCTTCCTATTTTATCTCTGAGCTTTCAAACCTCCTGTCAGGATTGAGTCATGCAGCTCAATTTCTGTCCAGCTTGTGAACTCCACATAGATGCCACCATGCTGCTGGGGTTACGGCGCTTCATTTGGAAGGCAGTGAGACTTGATTCATTCTCGCAGTTCTACTTCAAAATGGGTTAAGCTAGAGGTGAAGAAAGTCTTTAGGGTTTTTTAGCTGCAAAGTAGACACAGTGCACAACACTGACTAATGTTAAAACCTGTATTTTCAAGGTGAATAACTGGCTTTGTCATAACACAGAAAGGTGGAAAAAAAGTCTTGACCTGCATTGGCTGGCTTTGGAGAGGAAGAGAGAAACTCGGTGTTAACTCCTGCCATGCCAGGGAACAGCAGAGCCATTGCTCTTCTTTGGTGGCTGTGCAGTATGCATGGCTATGAGCCTGATGTAATAACACCACTAGGTAACAAACAAAGCATTCTCACTCAAGTGCTAAGTGTGTGTCTTCCTCTAGCACCTTTAATCCCTTAATTCATTCCCCACAGACTGTGTCAGTATTTTATGTAACAGCAAGCTACACATAAATTAATAATAAATAAAAAATGCCCTAAATATCTCAACATTCTGAAACTGCGATTTTTAAAAATAAATATATTATGAATGTAAACCTTTCTGAATTTCTTTATATTTAATGCAATTCTCCACTTCATTTCCATCAGACGTTATAACAGAATACAATTTTCATAAAATAAAGAGACAATTTAGGGCAATACACACATAATAGTAATAGAGCCACTTTGTTTTCTGGAGCTTGAAACTATTGGACTGAGCTGAGATAATCAGATTTACCTTTGCTTTAAACAGGAAACACTCTGTGGCTTACTACAGAGCCATTGTGCTCGTTGGGCAAAATTAAAGGGTGAGAAAATGCAATTGCCAGGGAAAGGTGATTTGTTTCAGTGTCACCCATGCTGCCTTGGGGTCCCCAGTGCAGTTGAGCCTGTGCTTTCCTGTTGAGATTCAGCAGTCAGCCCTTCCATGGTCCCAGGGGCAGCCTCAGCCCCATGGCCCCCATGAGAAACCAGAGAGGTACGGAGAGGAACCCTTGGTGTCAGCCCTGGATGGTGTGAAAGTGTTTGAAGCGTGAGAGTGGGAAATCTGCAGGGCCTCGGACTGGTCAAATCACCTCTCAGTTTTCTCCCCTTTTCCTTCTCCCCTCACATGTGGGGCACTGCACCTGCTTGTTTCTCCCTTTCCTAGGCCTTGGTACAGCTGTTTCTTCTTTTTTTTTTTTTCCTTTTTGCCCTCCCTATTACTCCAGAGGTCTCAGACCTTTGATGCTTGTGCCTAATTTCCAGTCTCGTATTTCAGAGGAGTGCAGCCCCAGCTTGTACTTTCAAAATAAACTGTGGTGGCAGCTGGCCACTGTAATCAAATGAGTATTTTTACTGGCAGCACGGATTACAGTTTAACTCTAGAACATGTTTACTGTTTTTGAATGTGAGAATTGGTATTACTTGAATATATGAAACTGTGAAAAGCCCATTTAAATAAAATATTGTCAAGGGGTCCCATCCAAAGCCCAGGGATGTCAATGAGAGACTTTTTTTTTTTTTTTTTTGCTTCAGTACACTCCAGGGCTGGCTTTAGAGAAACAGAAGTTTTTCCAGCTACATGAAAGCAATTCTGGGATAGTCATTTGGTTTTCAATAAAATCAGTCTTGTATACCTGGTAGCTCAGCTCATACAAAGCTCACAGGTGACTGCATGGCCACCCACAAGCTGCTAGAGAAAACAAAGGCCACATGTCAAGCTAATAATGGACAAAAGTAAAGTATGAGTAACAATACATTAGAGACGCAACACTTAGAAAGTAAAAAAATAAAAAAGTCAAGCAAATGAACAGAAAAAAGATCACGTGTCAGAAGATATTTTCAGAATGCAATTCAAATGTGGCAACTACAGAAGATGCTTGTATGGAAATGTTGGAGAAATCGTGTAT